>CM038051.1:20813355-22220855 GCA_021397845.1 Areca catechu
TTGGAGGTATCCACGAGGAAACTTAGGACCTCTGTTTCTAAACGGGATGTGGTCCAGGGTGGGAAAGGTCTGAAGGGTATTAAGGGAGGACAGGGGAACAAGAGTTTGGGGGGTGGTAAGGATAAAGGGATTGAAGGGATTTTGCTTCATAAGCCTGGTACTGGGGGGTCCCCGGATGTCTCAGGTGTGCTGGGGGTCAGGTAGAACGGGGTGCTCTATTTGCTCAGGGGAAACAGGGGGGCTCTGTCATGCCTGGTTATACTGGGAGTTCTAAGCCTGAAGTTGTTGTCTTTCGGGGGGCTCCGAATGCTTCGGAGATGCAGGGGGGTCGGGTGGAGCAGGGTTGTCGGGGGTGTTCATGAGCTACAGGGGAGTCCAATGAAGCCTGGTCAATCTAAATGCATTAACATGGAGGAAATGCTTGGCTAGTGGGTGAGTCTTTCCCTGCTGTTGTTGTACCGGTGCGAATCAGGGAAGCTTGGGAGGCTCCAGGACATGAGGAGGTTGTGGGGACGCTGCGGGATGCTTTATTCACTGCAAGCCAGTGTACTGAAATGGAGGGGACTGTAAAACAGGACACTGTGGAGAGCCTAGGGGAAGGCTCTTCAAGAGGGTGTTAAATCTTATTATGAAAACCCCATCATGGAATGTTAGAGGGACAGGAAAATCTTCCTTTGCCTCTGCTTTTAGTAGAATGTGTCATTTGTATCAACCTAATGTTTGTTTACTTTTAAAGTCTCGTTTGGCTGGATCTGGGATTCAAAGGGTTCGGCACCGATTACCTAGGGATTGGAACTGTTATACTATTGACTCTAACGGGTTATCAAGAGGAATAATTGTTGCTTGGGATAAGGAGGTAGCCAGGATTGATGTTTTCCATAAGTGTAATCAGCAGGTTGTGTTAGTGATCATTGAAAATCTGGGTTCGACTTGGCTTCTTCTGGGTATCTATGCTAGTACTAGCTACAAGGAGAGAAGGGCTCTTTGGCAGGAATTATCCTTGTTGATTGATCAGGGTTTCCCCATGGTTATTATGGAGGATTTTAATTGTATCACCAAGGCTGAAGAAAAGAGAGGTGGTAAACCCTTTTTTCGGAATTTGGCTACTTATGAATTTTGCCAATTCTTGGACTCTAACGGTCTGCTAGATCTAGGATTTGTCGGAGCCCAGTATACCTAGTGTAACAACATAACTGGAATGGCTAGGGTATGGGAGAGACTAGACAGAGCGATGGCTACTTCTAGTTGGCTTTCTCTGAGCGAACGTCGACGTATTTGCTTGGACGGCGGCCGACATGCCCGGGATCCCACCAGAAATCATAACCCACAAGCTGAGCATTGATCCGAAGTACCATCCTGTCCGACAGAAAAAGAGGAGTTTCGCACCGGATAGGCAATGAGCGATCAATGAGAAGGTTGATAAACTCCTCACCGCCGGCTTCGTTCGGGAAGTACAGTACCCGAGCTGGCTGGCGAATGTGGTTATGGTAAAGAAGAATAATGGAAAGTTGAGGATCTGCGTGGACTACACCGACCTCAAATGAGCCTGTCCGAAGGATAGCTTCCCTCTGTCGAAGATTGACCAGTTAGTGGACGCCACCTCGGGGCACCGCCTGCTCTCCTTTATGGATGCATTTTCTGGATATAACCAGATCCGGATGCACCCTGAGGACAAGGAGCATACTGCCTTCATCACTGACTGAGGGATGTACTGCTACCAGATGATTCCGTTCGGTATCAAGAATGCTGGCGTCACATACCGGCGGTTGGTCAATCGGGTCTTCAAGGACCAGATTGGCAGAAACATGCAAGTCTATGTGGACGACATGCTCGTTATGAGCAAGCCGAGTTCAGACGATGTCGCCGACCTCGTAAAAGCCTTCCATAATCTCCGAGAGCGCAAGATGAAGTTGAACAAGGCGAAATGCACCTTCAGCATAGCAGCAGGGAAATTCCTTGGCTTCATGGTAACCCAAAGAGGAATCGAGGCGAACCCGAAGAAGGTCCAGGCGATCATCGACATGGAGCATTCGACCTCAAAGAAGCAGGTGCAACGCCGATGGGTCAGATCACCATGTTGAGCTGATTCATCTCGAGGTCGGCGGATTGCTGCCTTCATTTCTTCAAGGTGCTACACAAGATGAACAACTTCACCTAGACACAGGAGTGCAAGGCGGCCTTCGAGGAGCTTAAAGACTTCCTGGCATCGCTATCACTGCTCTCCTGGCCAAAGATAGGAGAGGAGCTCCTGCTGTACCTGGCGATCACCCCTGGTACCGTCAGTTCGGTCCTCGTTCGCACGGATCAGGACGGATCCCAGAAGCCAGTGTACTACACCAGCAAGATCCTTCGAGATGCCGAGATCAGGTATACCCGACTTGAAAAGCTCATTTATGTTCTTATCATATCTGCTCAGCATCTCAGGCCATACTTCCAAGCGCATCCGATCATGGTCCTAACGAACCAGCCCCTGAGGGCTATGCTCAGTCGCCCCGACACATTCAGACATTTGGCCAAGTGGGCACTCAAGCTCAGCAAGTTCGACATCGCGTATCGGCCGAGGTCATCTTAGAAGGCCCAGGTACTCGCCAACTTCCTGGTCAAGTGCGCGGGACTCGCTGAGGAGTCAGAGCAGACCATCCTGGAGCATCAAGTGAAGCCGGAATCAAGGAGCCTTAGATCCTCCATGTCGATGGCGCGTCCAACGCGGGCGAAAGTGGAGCAGGCCTCATCCTCGCCAACCGTGACGGGATTGTGGCTGAATGTGCACTCCGCTTCAAGTTCGTCGTGACAAATAACCAGGCAGAGTACGAGGTACTCCTTGCAGGCCTGAGGGTCTCTCGCAACCTAGGTATGCAGAACCTGAAGGTATCTCGACTCCCAACTGGTGGCCGGACAAGTTTCCATAGAGTACAAGGCTAGAGATCCCCAGATAATGAAGTACATGGAATGGGTCCGCTCAAGCACTACAGGGTTCCGGTGCTTCAGCATCTCTCACATCCCTCGAGATGAGAATGCTCGAGTCGATACACTGTCAAGGCTTGCAACCTTGCCGGACTCGTCACTGAGGCATGCCCATATCGAGTACCTCGAAAA
Organism: Areca catechu; assembly: GCA_021397845.1. Lineage (NCBI taxonomy): Eukaryota > Viridiplantae > Streptophyta > Magnoliopsida > Arecales > Arecaceae > Areca > Areca catechu. The sequence continues at coordinate 20,816,452 of CM038051.1, forward strand.
TCCAAGCAACAAAGCTCCCACAGAGGTGCAGTAAGTCACCCCGGAGCCGAGTTGGATGGATAGGTACATCAGATTCTTCACCGATGGCACCCTGCCGGAAGACCGAGTAGAGGCTGACCTTATCAAGAAGAAGGCCTCGTGCTTCGTCCTCATGGAAGGATAGCTCTACCATCAATTTTACTCCTATCCGCTCCTAAGATGCCTAAAACCTACAAAGGCAACCTTCGTAATCCAAAAGATACACGAAGGCCTTTGCGAAAACCACTTTGGGGGAAGGACTCTTGCGTACAAGGCCCTCCAACAAGGATATTACTGGGAGACCATGAGGGAGGATGCCGTTGACTTCGTGAAGAGGTGTGACCGGTGCCAGTGCCATGCCCACATATAGCGTCAGCTGGCGGCGCCGCTCTCTCAGCTCTCCTCCCCATGGCCATTCACCCAGTGGGGAATGGACATCCAAGGTCCATTTCTCCCTGCATTAGGGCAACGGAAGTTCCTGATAGTGGCCATTGACTATTTCACCAAGTGGATAGAAGCAGAGCCACTGGCATGGATCACGGAAGTCAAGGTCCGCCAATTCTTCTAGAAGTCGATCATCTACCATTTTGGGCTCCCCCAAAGCATCATCACCGACAACAGGTGGCAATTCGACAACCGAGAGTTCGAAGAGTTTTATGCCGAGCTCGGCATCCAGCATCACTTCACCTCGGTGGCTCACCCTCAGATTAATGGAGAAGCCGAGGTTACTAATCGGACCATTTTCCAAGGGCTCAAAACCAGGGTAGACCGAGCTAAGGGCAGGTGGGCAAAAAAACTCTCTAGCATTCTTTGGGCCTACCATACAATGCCTAGAATGGCAACAGACGAAATGCCTTTCAACCTTACTTTCGGCGTAGAGGCTATTGTTCCAGTTAAGCTCGGCATGCCCACACTACGGATACAGCAGTACAATGAAGCAGAGAATCTGATGCGCTTTCTTCTCAACCTGGACCTCTTCGAGGAAACCAGGGACAAGGCCCGACTTCGAATGGCGGCTTATCGACAGCGTGTAGCCCGGTACAACAATGCACGGGTAAAGCCGAAGGTCTTCCACCCTAGCGACCTGGTGCTACGCCGAGCTGAGGCATCCCAACCCCGGGAATGCAGCAAGCTCTCACCAAACTGGGAAGGCCCCTATAAGGTGGTCGAGGCCCTTCCTTATGGAGCCTATTATCTAGCGGACCTGGACGGTGCCAGATTCTCGCATACATGGAATGCTTGCAACCTGAGAATATATTATCTATAATGTAAAGCTTTCAATCCAACAATGATGATAATGATTCTCTTTGAGCAAATGACTCTTGCCTTGCAGGAACACTTTCGCCCGGAGCCCAGCTCTCCGGCGCTAAAGCCCGGAGCCCAGCTCTCCGGCACCGAAGCCCAGAGCCCAGCTCTCCGGCACCGAAGCCATGCACCTTATAGACAACTGGCGGGATCGACACACTTCGCTTCTGAGCTCAGCCTTGCCGTGCATGCTCGGAGTTGGTCCCATCCGAGGTCTAACAAACCTCTTCAAGCAAAAGCCTGGAGTCCGATGATCGCTTCGCCCATGAAGTGGGGGTAGCTCAGCAAACCAAGAAACCCCTCCTAATTCTCTTGCATGCTCGAAGCCTACACAAGCACATGCACGTAGGCAGCTAAGGAGCGAAGGGAATGAGCTTGACAAAGTTCAAAAAAAAAAAGAAGAAGAAAGAGAAAAAAGAAGAGAATAGCACATATCTGAATGATCAAAAAAGAAATTCCATTGATATTGGATAAAATTTTTTACAAGTGTCTATGGGCCCCGACAGGCTGGGTAGCCCATATCAGAAGGGAAGAGAAAGGAGAAAACTATAAGGACCCCTATCCTATCCGGCTGTTCCTTCCCTGTGACGGTGTACGGCCGGGGCGGTGTCTTCTAGAGCCTCCAGTGGTGGAGCCCCATCTTCGGTGGCCTCCAGCGGCAGAGCTGGCTCGGCGGCGGCTGGCTCTTCTATTGCGCCCGGGAGTCTCAGTCTACTCATATGCTCACCCGGGATGAAACCCTCCACCTGGGATCGTCAGTACATAAATCCCTTGGCGAAGGAGTCTGTCGCAGCCTCCCGGAACTCGGCCCTGAACTCGCTGGAGGCCTTGTATTCGACAACCGCCTCTACAGCCCTCTTCCTGATGATCCTGGCCTGGTAGATCACCTTGGTGGCCTTTTTCTCTGCAGCCTCTGCCAAGCCGACCGCAACGGTGGTCTTCTCTTTCGCCCCTGTGGCCCTTTTCTCGGCGGCAGCAGCCCTCTTCTCGGTGGCAGCGGCCTGATCCTTTGCCGCCTCCAGCTCTGCCAGGAGGGACTGGGCCCGTCCCTTCTCTGTGGCGACCTTGGCATCCAGCTCCTTGAGCCTAGCCTCCTTGGCCTTGAGCTCGTCTGACTTGCCCTTGGACCAACTTCTCTCGCGGTCCAGAGATTCCTCGAGCTCCTTGCTCTATCTCTCGGCCCTTGCCGCCTCGCCGCGGAGTTCCTTGATCTTCATATTGGCTTCTCAGGCGTCACTGCTTCTTCGCTTTACTTCCTCCTTCAGGGACTCGAGCTTCGCTCCCTGCAGCCTGTCCCTCTTGGCCAAGGTTCGGCAATAATCCCAGATAAGGAGGAGCTCGGCGCCAAGCTACACCAGAGCAAAATGTCAGTCTCAAAGGTAAGCTGAGAAGAGCAAGGCAAAACAAAATGAGGAAACACTCATCGAGAAGAGCTGGGAGAAGGTGCTGCCGATGGCATCACCAAGGAGCTTCCCCCCCTTCTCCCACCGGTCGCATGATTGGACGGCAAAGTCCATCATACGCTTAGCAAGCTTCTGGTCCCGAGCCAGGGAGATGTTCGGTGCCAGCTTGAAGGGAACCCTGCAGTAGTCCCGCTCCCTCCTGCCTGCCGCCAATGCGGGATCATCTGTCCCTCCTTCTGAGGGAGTGTCTGGGGCGCGCTGGGAGCTCGGCACCACTTCAAACTGTGCCACTATTACTGGCTCAGCCACCTGTTGCTCTTCCTCCTCCTCGACCTTGACGACCTCTAGAGGAGGAGGCATCACCGTGGCATCGGCCGCGGCGGTCCTAGCCCGGACTACCACCTCGGGCTCCTGGACCAGGAGCGGATCACCTCGCTTCGGCACCTCAAGACTAAGCACGGCGGTCCCGCTCTACTCGATGGCAGGCTTTGCCGCCCTCTTGTCTGGCTCAGGATCGGGCAATGCCACTTTCCTGCTCGGCTCGGCTGGTGCAGCGGGAGCAGTCCTCGCGTTGCCCTCCACACGAGCCCTCTTCGAAGGAGACTCACCGGCCTCCTCCGGTGCACCCCTCTTCCGGGAGAAGGAGAGGAGATCATCCAAGGAGAACTTCATACCTGCACAAAGGAAAATGTTAGTTCCGAGCTCGGAGAACCAAAGAGTAGGCATAAGGAGTTAGTGCCCGAGCCGAACTCACCCAACTATTGAATTGGACTGACCCCGGCCTCGAATAGATTTTGCTCTGACAACAGAACCTCGAGGGAGGGGACCTAGATGACACAAAGCTAGTTATAGATTTTCTGATCAGCCGACTCGACCACAGAGTTTCGGTTAGGGGATCGATTTGGGTCGCTCCAAGCCCAGTTGACCCCCTCTATCGAAGTGAAGAAGTACTTGCTCTTCCATCCTTTGATGAAAGAGGGGAGCTCAAATTTCATGCCTCTCGAGCGAGAAGAGATGGACCACCACCCCTCCTCAGAAGGGTGGCATTTCAAGATGAAAAAGACCATGAACAAGGAAAAACGGGCAACAATCCCGTGAAAATGGTGAAAGACTACAAAACAAAAGATCATCCTTACAGCGTTGGGGACTAGTTGAGCAGGGTCAAGCCGGTAGTGGCTCAAAATCAAAAGAAGGGGTGGAAAGGAAATCGGAGGCCCCCTACGAGTGTCTCCTCGTAGAGGGCAATCCGACATGGGCCACTGGAAGTGACCCGCTCCTCAGGTCGAGGAACCGAAAGTCGGATGGAGTCCGGGACACCATAAGTCTCCCGGATAGCTACCAGTTCCTTGGCGAAGATCGTCGAAGCGACCCCATCGAGACCTGTTGATCGAGGAGGTTCGGGGGCTGGTTCGGGTGGAGGAGGAGGTGGAAGATTGGCTAAAGGCTCCCTAATCACTATCTCTCGGGGTGTGGGCCTTATACTGAACTCAAAGCGTGCCGCTTCCTCCTCCTCATCGGAGGAAGAAGGCGACCTGGACCAGGAAGGCCCTGCCTCGCTCTAGTTAGTCATGGGGCGAAAACCTGGACCGAAACATGACATAGGAAAGAAGAAGATGAAGGGGAATGAAGAAGAAGCAGAAAGCAAAAGCAGACGAGGTCCTTGGAGATCTCGTTTCTAGAAGGAAGCTCTGCCTAGTCGGTAGAAGGAGAAGGGGACGAACCTGGCTAACTGTGGAGACAAGAGCGACCGGAGAAGAAGAAGGGTGCTGGTACGATGGCGGGCACGTGAAGTTCGAAAGGAGAAGTATTTTGGAAAAAAATTCCTTTCTTTTCGAAGTGACTGGATGCCTAACCGTACCATTGCTACACCCCCACCGACGGATCTACGCCACGTGTCAGCAATCAGCAAAGGAAGCACCTCGTTTCAGTTGCGGCCGCTCCAAATCCTGTGCCAGTAATAAGTATTCCTCGGACATGGCCACGTGTCTCCCCCGCATTGGCTTGGAGAACCGCCTCACGAAGCACCGTCGATCATGGCCATATTACACTGGATTCTTGCCTTTCCATGTCAGCACTGCGCATTAACTCCCTTCGCCCCGAGCACCGCGTGCCAACGGGACTCGAGAGTGGGGGGAAAATGATGTGGCAGGATCACTGACATGGAATCCATGTTATTTTCTATAACTTGGTGTATAATTGTACTTGTTTTTAATCACTGCACCTAGTCCAGCAATAGCAATTGTAGGAACTTCTCTCACCAGGTCCCGTATTTTATTAGCAATTAATGTGAAGTCCAGCCCAGAATGATCTTGAGACATCAATGCAGACAGGCATATATGAGGACCAGTATATCATGAGATCTCGAAGTAAGCATGATGCTTAATAGCCCTCACTATCCACTGACATCCCGAATCTTTGTGCTTACATTTTACAAGCTATAGATTTGGATTAGACTCAATAACTCTGTATTCATGATGTCTTTCAACAGAATACTGCTAAACTGAAGTCTGTAATTCGGCCTTGTCCATAAAGCGAAGTCCTTTATGCAATTCCTCATCTCTTTGCCATATAACATTTTATTCCTGAAATGAAGAATACATTGAAACATTGGCAGCATCCCAATCAATCTGGGTAAATATTCTGGATGGAGCTTCAAATACAGAATAGTTTGGAATAGGTGTTCCCTCTGGACTTCGTACTGGGTTCGAAGTTCCAGCTTCATTACCTTCATCAGGAAATTATTTTCACATTCATCATCATTCTCATTAAAAAGCAAATTATCCAGATGCACAGTATCATCGGCAGTTGTGTATATCGATGCTTCTCTAATATTAGTTTCAGGTACAGTACTGTTTATCGTATATAACGGAGATACTGGATAAACGGAACCAATATTTTCAAATTCAGTAGGTATCATGTTCGGAGTACAGTATGAAACATGTTCAGTTATACGGGTTGTTGCTATATTTCGAACAGCTTCTTCATAGTCATCCCGAGAATAGACAGGTTCAGGAGCTTCTACCATTCGGATATCTATGTATAACTCCGCACCCGATATACATTGATGTAAATTTATAGTTGAAAACATGATCTCCCTGTCTTCATCATCAGTCAGTGGAACGGGTTCATACTTTACAGATGTCGACTGGATAACTTGGAGATATCTATAGATGATCAATATTTTCTTCCCAGTTCTATCGATATGCAGGACTCTACATATTTTGCTCTCCAGCTCTTGAAATGTCATACCAGAATGTATTCTAATTGCCTTTTTCGGACCCTGATTGTACTCAATCCCATTTGGTCCATTGATAATGCAACCATTAATATAACATAATGTGGTGATTGTTTCTCTCATTATACCCTACATATTTAACCAAGAAAAGATATTTAGAAATATCCAATGCATCCTATCATCAACTAATAGGTCATGGATCCTATCCCATTCAAGAATTGCATTAATATTACAGATCACTTACAGTATTGAAATGATGTGCAATGGAGATCGAATAAAATTTTGGCAGCATTTTTTCTTAGTTCTCAATATACAAATATTTATGTATGCAGAGAACAAAAGGAAAATGCTGCACGAAATTTCATTCGAACTCCATTGTACATCATTTTATTATAGTAAAGTGATCCATAAAATTATTTGCAATTCCTAAACTGTCCACTTTAGACAATCAATTGATTAATATGCATATATTAAGATCTGTTGCCGATCTCACCGCGGTGGCCTGTAGCTTCAAAGCTGGTACCGATCTCAGACCGTCTCACCTCGAGATCTCCGAGCTTCCGGTCCTGCAAAATAAGGTCAGAAACCCTGGCCGGGGGTCCCGACGAGGGATCTTCGACGGTCAAGTTAGAGAACGGCGAGATGGAACAGACTCCCTAAGGTGGGTTCCTGAAGGAGCCCCAGACTTAGAGAGGATATTCACAAAAGAGGTCTTAGGAAGAGTGGAAATTGGGCCCAGCTCCTTCACCAAGCTCACGCCGAAGGACCCCTCTCGATCCCTGGATCCTTCTCTCGATGCCTTCTTTTTCCCCGACTTTTTTCCACTTACCTTGCTCTCCGCTCTTCCAATCCTTTTATGCCATCACATTGCCTCCGGCTCCCCCCCCGGGGAGGCTCCCTCTCCGCCTTCACTTTTTCCTCCCTCCCCCCTTTTTCCTTTCCCCTTCGGGTCCGAGAACCCGATGGCCCCCCTCATCTTGCTTGCCGAGCCTAGCGAGAAAAAGGGGAGAGGGAAGATACTAGCGAGGCCTTGGGCCGAGCGCGGGCCCTCTCCTTCCCAGGCATTGATGATGTCCGTTGCCGGCTCCTGCCCGCCAGGACTCCGCTTCTCGGTTGTGGTGCCCGTCGGGCCGATGTAAACGAGGTGAGGCGCGTGCTACCTGAGTGGCGATTTTGAAACTCGCGCCCCTACTTCCCGGAGGCCTCACTACGCAGGGCCGGCGCCAGCCGAGGTGGGCTCCCCTTGGGCGGACACCTGGCGGAGCGGCAGAGAGGTGCTCGGCTTCGGCCGAGGTGGACCCGTCTCCGGGTGCCAACTGGCGAAGGAGCAGGAGGGGCCGGTTCGACCTCGGCCGAGGTGGACCCGTCTCCGAGCACCACCCGGCGAGGGAGCGAGGGGCCGCCAGCTTCGGTCGAGGTGGACCCCTCCTGGGCGGACACTTGGCGGAGCGGCAGAGAAGTGCTCGACTTCGGTCGAGGTGGACCCGTCTCCGGGTGCCAACTGGCGAAGGAGCAGGAGGACCCGACTCGACCTCGGCCGAGGTGGACCCGTCTCCGGGCGCCACCCGGCAAGGGAGTGAGGGGCCGCTAGCTTCGGTCGAGGTGGACCCCTCCTGGGCGGACACCTGGCGGAGCGGCAGAGAAGTGCTCGACTTCGACCAAGGTGGGCCCGTCTCCGGGCGCCAGCTGGTGAAGGAGCAGGAGGGCCGGCTCGACCTCGATCGAGGTGGACCCGTCTCCGGGCGCCACCCGGCGAGGGAGCGAGGGGCCGCGAACTCCGGCCACGGTGGACCCATCCTGGGCGGACACCTGGCGGAGCGACAGAGAAGTGCTTGACTTCGACCGAGGTGGACTCGTCTCTGGGTGCCAACTAGCGAAGGAGCAGGAGGACCCGGCTCGACCTCGGCCGAGGTGGACCCGTCTCCGGGCGCCACCCGGCGAGGGAGCGAGGGGCCTCCAACTCCGGCCGAGGTGGACCCCTCCTGGGCGGACACCTGGCGGAGCGGCAGAGAGGTGCTCGACTTTGTCCGAGGTAGACCAGTCTCCGGGTTCCAACTGGCAAAGGAGCAGGAGGGCCCGACTCGACCTCGATCGAGATGGACCCGTCTCCGGGCGTCACCCGGCGAGGGAGCGAGGGGCCACCAGCTTCGGCCGAGGTGGACCCCTCCTGGACGGACACCTGGCGGAGCGGCAGAGAGGTGCTCGACTTCGGCCGAGGTGGACCCATCTCCGGACGCCAACTGGCGAAGGAGCAGGAGGACCTGGCTCGACCTCGGCCGAGGTGGACCCATCTCCGGGTGCCACCCGGCTAGGGAGCGAGGGGCCGCCAGCTTCGGCCGTGGTGGACCCCTCCTGGGCGGACACCTGGCGGAGCGGCAGAGAAGTGCTCGACTTCGACCGAGGTGGACCCATCTCCGGGCATCAACTGGCGAAGGAGCAGGAGGACCCTGCTCGACCTTGGCCGAGGTGGACCCATCTCCGGGCGCCACCCGACGATGGAGTGAGGGGTCGCCAACTCCGGCCGAGGTGGACCCCTCTTGGACGGACACCTGGCGGAGCGGCAGAGAGGTGCTCAACTTCGACCGAGGTGGACCCGTCTCCGGGTGCCAACTGGCGAAGGAGCAGGAGGGCCTGGCTCGACTCGGCAGAGGTGGACCCGTCCCCGAGCACCACCTGGCGAGGGAGCGAGGAGCCACCAGCTTCAGCCGAGGTGGACCCCTCCGATCTCGTTCGCCTAAAAAAATCCACATGGTTTGGACCACGTCCGGCGGGACCTGAGACATGCCACGTCAGCATAACAGCCATATCAGTTGCCCCCCATCCCCTCGTTCCGCCAAGGCGTTGTGGCTCAGAATGTGTGGATTTAATGTGGAGATGATGTGGAGAAGGCGAAAATCTTGCACCATAATTGCCCCGATCCTCGTCGCCGTTCCTTGTTATGCCCGAGGTCCTATGAGAGGTTGCCACGCGTCGTGCTTCCGGTAGCCATTAATGCGCCGTTTCGAAAAGGAGGTAGTTTCTATCGAACCGAAGCGTCGATGTCGGGCGTGCGTCCACGCGGCATCCATCAGGTGGTTCGGAATGGAATGAGGGGTACGGCTGCTGTCGATCGAGTTTGAAAAGGAGGGGGACTTTCCGGAAACGAAGTCCCTCCACTTTCTCGCGCTCCGCCGGCGGTTGCAGTGGGCTTTCCTTCACCTTCCGAGGTTGCCACTTCTTTTACACAGAGTATCTCGGTGAGTGCCCGCGTCTTCCTCCCCTCTCCGTCCCTCGGCCTTAACAACCTTCCTACACCCTTTCTTCCCTCATGGCGCGTCATCGTCATGTTTCTTCTAACCCTGACGAGGCCGGTCCTTCCCGGCCGAGGACTCCATCGCCTTCTTCCTCGGAAGGGGAAGTGATTCCGGACGAGATCCGCAGGTGGCTCCAACCCGGGGGTGTAACCATAGGCATCCCTAGGGGTCCTAGGTCTCCTCCTGTAGTTTCCGCCCGTCCGATTTCTTCCCTTCCTCCTTCGGCCATCTCTCCCACTGGTCCCTCCGGTCACGTCTCAACGATGACCAAAGATGACCTTTCTCTGCTCCGGGAGGTCTACGGTATCCCGGAGTCGATTCATCTTTCCCTCCCGCGGCCCGGAGATCGAGTGACCTTAAGCGGCCCCGGGCGAATAGCCTTCTACGAGGACTTCCTCCTTGGGGGTCTTCGATTTCCCCTTTACCCTTTCTTCCTTTCCTTTCTCAGCCACTACCGCTCGTTCCCGGCCCAATTGGCTCCAAACGCCATCCGAGTCACTTTGCCTTCATAGTTTTTTGTCACTTCTACGGGTTTGTTGCCCGTTTCTTCCTCTTCAGGGCTCTTTTCATCCAGAAATGCTATTCCACCGATGATGGCTGATGGTACATCTCATATCGGCCTAGGTGCCTCAGGTTCGACCTCCCTTCGTCTATCAAGGGCTGGAAGAACCGGTTCTTTTTTGCCTTGATCGAGGATGTCGACTGGGCCTGGAGCGAGCCGGATCGGTCTCCGAACCGGAACTCCCAGGTCGACCCAGCAGACCAAGAGGTCTTCTCGCAACTGCTGAGTGATGTGGTCCCGACCCTCGATGTCCTGCTCTCGGAGTATAACTTGTTCGAGGCGGGGATCAGTCCCATCCGGGAGCTGGATGAGGCTCGGGCTTCCCTTTCACCTCGCACTCCCCCCTTCTTCCTCTTCTTTTCTTTTTAACTGGTCCGGTTGACCTCTACTTCCTTTCAGGTATGAAGTTTTCTCTGGAGAATCTACTGGAGGGTGCCGCACAGAGGGATGTCACCGAGGGGACCGAACCCGCGACGAAGAGGGCTCGTACCGAGGCGAGCCGGGAGGCCACGCCGATCCCCACCTCCGAACCCGTGGCGCTGGCTCCTGCATCTAGGCCGCCTCGAGCCCGGGCGCCCGACGTCCCTGTCATCGACCTCGACAGGGTCGTGGAAGAGGGGGAGCTAGTCCTTTCCCGGGCAGCGGCTACTTCAACAGCCGCTCCAACTGCACCCACGGCGGTCACCAGCACGGCGACGGCTCCACTGATGGCTACTTTACCCGGCAAGGGGACGGGCGCCTCTGCTGCTGCCGACTCGTCTGCCCCATCGTCGAACCTCACCAGCTGGTGCTCCGTGATCCACGACCAGGGCTTCGCGGAGAAGGTCATGGAGTTCGCCTGCACCTCCCGGGACTGCCGACTAAGGGGCGACCGGGACTATAGCGATGCCCTGCTCGGAATCCTTCCGCAGCTCTTCACGGTAAGTCCCAAGTTCAGAGCTCTTCCTTTTAAAGTTCCAGTTGGGTTATGCCTACCCTTTCTTCTTCTGGTGCAGATCGGGACTGACGTATTGCTGCTGAGGAACTTCCTTGCCGGGTATGCTAAGAAGGATGCCGAGAAGGAGAAGAAGCTCGGCAAGCTTGTAGCCGACGTCAAAGACCTCATGAAAAAAGAGGTCGAGCTACGAGGGAACAACCAGGTCCTCCGATCTGACCTGGCCCGAGCCGAGGGGCGCATCAAGCTGCTCGAGACCTCCCTCTCTAAGGAGAGGATCTCGAGCCAGCACCATACTGAGGAGGACACGGTGGAGAAGACCTGTCTCAAGGCTCAGTCTCGGTCGCTGGAGCGCCGGGTGGAGGAGGTCCGGAGGGAGCTGAACATGGCTAAGAAGAAGAGCTCCTACGTCAACGGGCTGCTGGAGGCGTCGAAGCGAGAGGCGCAGGAGGCCATCCCGAAGTTCCGGGCCTCGGAGGAATACATCGCGGAGGTTCGGGAGGCTGCCGTGGACTCCTTCTTGAAGGGGTTCCAGTTATGCCGGGAGAAGGTAAGCTCCTTCTACCCCGAGCTTGACTTCAGCGGGGTAGTCCTTGGTGGCAGGAGGCAGGAGCCCAGCGGAGGGTCTCCAACAGCAGCTGGTGATGAGGCTGCGACTCCAGAGCATCCCCTCGAGCAGCCACCCGTCGACGGTGCAGGCAGAGAAAGTGCGCCTCAGCCCGAGGAGGATGCCGCCGCACCGAAGTAGCCTCCCCGGCTCTGCCGACTTCTTCTTTTTTCTTTTTTGTATCTTCTTTTTCTTTTCGAGGACTCCCGGCCTGTCGAGACTCCTCCAGTGTATTTACATTTCTAAGTCAATGAAATTTCTTCTTCACCAGATCGTTGCTTCGTTCTCTCTTTCTTCTCTCTTTTTTTTTGAACTGAATGTTGGTTTCGGGCACCGGGACTAAGTCTTGTAGTGCATTCCTCGCTGAGCTCGTGGGCAGATTGAGTTCTGCCCCACCCTCTAGACTGAAATTCGGGACTTCCGGACTGAACGCCGGGGGAGCAGGCTTTGTGCGAGCCCTGCGCGGCTTGCTGGTTCATCCTCTGGGACTGCGTGGGCGAGTTTGATTCTGCCCCACCTTCCAGACCGAAGTCCAGGACCTCCAGACTGAACCCCGGGGCCGCAGGCTTTATTCGAGCCCTGCGTGACTTGCCAGGCTGTCCTCCGGGACTGCATGGGTGAGTTTGATTCTGCCCCGCCTTCCAGACCAAAGTCCGGGACCTCCGGACTGAACCCCAGGGTCGTAGGCTTTATCCGAGCCCTACGCGGCTTGCCAGGCTATCCTCTGGGACTGCGTGGGCGAGTTTGATTCTGCCCCGCCTTCCAAACCGAAGTCCGGGACCTGTCGCCTTCGCGAGTCTTCGGCCACGCCCGTGTTCGCCGAACCCAAAGCTAAGTGGTTCTCTCCCTACGAGGTGAGAAGAAGCATTTGGTGAAGAAAAAGGATTTCATTGCTGGGGTTCAAGGAACCTTACACTATTGGTAATACATCCTCAAGTTTGAGGCATTCCAAGTCCGAGGGAATCGGGACCCTCCTAGCTCCTCCAGGTAGTAGGCCCCGTGAGGGAGTACCTCTGTCACCCTATAAGGGCCTTCCCAGTTCGGGGAGAGCTTCTCGCACTCCCGTGGCTGGGAAGCTTCAGCCCGGTGGAGCACCAGATCTTCTGGGCGGAAGGACTTCGGTCGCACTCTGGAGTTGTAGTACCTGGCCACTCGCTGCCTGTAAGCCGCCATCCGGACTCGAGCCTTGTCCCTCGTCTCTTCAAGGAGGTCCAGGTTCAGCAGCATCCTGGCGGGATTCTCCACTTCATCATACTGCTCCACGCGCAAGGTGGGTAGGCTGAGTTCTATCAGGATAACAGCTTCGGCTCCGAAGATGAGGTTGAACAGGGTCTCATCGGTGGCTGTCCTCGGGATGGTGTGGTACGCCAACAGGATGCTCGGGAGCTCTTCCGCCCACCTGCCCCTGGCCTGATCCAGCCTTGTCCGGAGGCCCTGCAAGATAGTCCTATTCGTTACCTCGGCTTCTCCATTTGTCTGTGGATGTGCCACCGAGGTGAAGCGATGGTGGATGCCGAGGTCGCTGCAGAATTCCTCAAACTCTTGACAGTCGAATTGACGTCTGTTATCGGTGATAATGGTGTGTGGTAGGACAAAATGGCAGATGATTGACTTTCAAAGGAACTTGGTGACGTTTGCCTCCGTGATCCAGGCTAGGGGTTCGGCCTCGACCCACTTCGTGATGTAGTCGAAGGCCACGATTAAAAACTTTCGCTACCCGGACGCCGGGGGAACAGGTCCTAAGAGATCCATTCCCCATTGAGCGAACGGCCATGGAGCGGAGAGCTGGGAGAGCGGAGTGGAGTGTTGACACTGCACCACGGCATGCCACTGGCATCGGTCACACCTCTTCACGAAGTCAGCTGCATCTTCCTTCATTGTCTCCCAGAAATAACCTTGGCAGAGGGCCTTGTACGCCAGTGTTCTGCCCCCCACGTGATTCCCGCAGATGCCCTCGTGGATCTCTTGGAGTATGAGTGTAGCCTCCACGGGTCTCAGGCACTTGAGGAGGGGGTAGGAATATAATCTCCGATACAGTTGTCCATCCATTAAGACGAACCGCGCGGCCTTCCTCTTGATAAGGCAAGCCGCTACGCGGTCTTCCGGTAAGATGCCGCTGGTAATGTACTCGACGTACTTGTCCATCCAGCTGGGCTCTTGGCTGACCTGTTGAACCTCCACAGGCGTTTCGTAGCTCGGGGCCTTGAGATGCTCAACATAAGCGTGGCCCAACAGCGAGTCCGGCAGGGTCACCAGTCGGGAGAGCTCATCCGCGCGAGCATTTTCTCCACGGGGTATATGGGAGATGCTGAAGCGCCGAAATCCAGCCACGCTCGCTCTCACGAGCTCCAGGTATTTCGCCATTTGAGGGTCCCGCGCGCCGTACTCTCTAGAGATCTGTCCGGCTACCAGCTGCGAATCAGTGAAGGCCTTGAGGTTGGCTACGCCCAACTCGCAGGACACTCTCAGCCCCGCGAGGAGCGCTTCATACTCCGACTGATTATTAGTTGCGGCGAACTGGAAATAGAGTGCACATTCGGTGACGACCCCCTCGTCGTTGGCGAGGATGAGACCGGCTCTGCTCCCGCTGGAGTTCGAGGCCCCGTCCACATGAAGGATCCAAACGTCCTCCTAGGGTCCCGGTTTCAGCTGCCGGTCCAGTGGGCCTTCCTCCGTCCCCTTGCCCAGGCATGCGCACTCGACCAAGAAGTCAGCGAGCACTTGCGCCTTCATGGCCGACCTTGGTTGATAAGTGATATCAAACTCGCTAAGCTTGAGTGCCCACTTCGCCAATCACCTGGATGTGTCAGGTCGGCTGAGTATCGTTTTTAGCGGCTGATCCGTCAGGACGGCAATGGGGTGTGCTTGGAAATAAGGCCTGATATGCTAGGCGGACATTATTAGTGCAAAAATTTATTTTTCAGACCGGGAATACCTGAGCTCTGCATCGCGGAGGAGTTTGCTCGTGTAGTACACCGGTCTCTGCATTTCCTGGTCGTCGATCCGAACTAGGACCGAATTGATGGCCTCCGGGATGACCGCCAGGTACAGGATGAGCTCCTCTCCTTCTCCGGGCTTGGAGAGCAGTGGCGGTGTTGGACTTCCGAGGGGATGCCCAGCATGTTGGCTACGGACCAGGCGAACACATCCGCATTCGTGCGGAGGAAATCCAACAGGCGGATCCGTTCTTCCTCCGGGAGCTGGGCCCCCACATGCACAGTCTTCTGAGGGTCCAAACCGAGGGGATACGTCGACAGGTGTTCTACGGGTCCTCCCCTGGGCTCCTTCCCCCTTAAGTCGAGGTCGTCGACGTCGGGGCCGAGCTCAGCGCCTCGGGCACCCGGGACCGTCTAAAGGCAATGCTGGATGGGCTGGGCCATCCCCCTCATCACCCAATCCCAGAGGCTGTGGGGAACTGCACCAGTAACCGCTTGGTGGAAATCATGGCATCCAGCTGGTTGAGCCCCGGATGGCCAAGGATTGCATTATAAGCTGAGGGGAGCTTGACAACAGTGAACGTCCTCATGATAGTAGTTTGCCGAGGTGGGGATCCGGTAGTGATAGGGAGAGTGATCTCCCCTTCGACCCCCACCGAATCCCTGATAAAGTCCACAAGAGGGGTGTGCACCGGCCTTAATTGATCATGAGACAGGTTCATTCGGGAGAAAGCATCATAAAAAGCATGTCAGTAGAGCTCCTACTATCTACCATAATGTGATGTACAGGATGCTTTGCGATGGTCATCTTGATCACCACTGCATCATTGTGTACATTCTTGTTTTCATTTCCTTTCTCAAAGGGGGGTACACCCTCCGGGTCACCTGCCTCCCGGGTTCTTTTCGCCGCACGCTCGATCCCCCATGAGATCATGCCCACCGGCTTCTCCGTTGGGCGGTTATCAATCACAGGGACCGGGGGAAGGGCTACGAGCGGCTGTCCCTCTGCCGAGGCTTCATTCCTCACAAACTTCCTGAGGTAGCCTATTTTAATCAGCTCCTCGATTTTTCGCTTCAGATTGCGGCACTCCTCCATGTCGTGGCCATGCTCGCGGTGGAACTGGCAGTATTTTATCTTGTCGTGGATGTTCCTTGGGTTCTGAGGAGGAGGTCGGCGAAGGTAGTGCTCACCCTCAATCTCCATGAGGATCTTCATCCTGGGAGCAAGGAGAGGGGTGAAATTTTGCTCATGGGCAGCGCCGCTCTTCGGCTTCGGGCTTGGACGGAGATCAGCAGGTGGTCCAGGCCTCCGGGTCCCGGGGATGTCCCTCGGGGCCGGCTTCTTCGAGGACCTCCCATTCAGCTCTTGCCTGGTGCGATCGGCCTCCTCCGCTCAGATGTACTTATGGACACGGAGGAGGAGCTCGGAGTACGTCCTGGGGGGCTTCTTATCTAGGGAATAGGTCAAGCGGGATGTCTTGAGCTCGCGCTTCAATGCCAGCATGGCAACGGGCTCATCCAGGCTGTAGATTTCCAGGGCAACGGTCTTGAAGCAGGTAACGTAGTCCCGAAGCAGCTCCTGGTCCTGCTGGCGGATGGAGAAGTGGCTGTCCACCTCTCTTGGCACCTTCCGGCAAGCGTCGAAGTGTGCCACGAACTTTCCTTCCAATTGATGGAAGGAGCAAATAGATTCGGGCTCGAGACGGGTGAACCAGACTCGAGCGGCCTTTCGGAGGGTAGCGGGGAAGGCGACGCATAAAAGAGCGTCCGTGGCCCCCTAGACCCTCATGTGAGCCTTGTAGCTCTCCAGATGATCCAAGGGATCGGTGGTCCCATCGTAGGGATCCACTTGTGGTATACGAAACCGACTCAAAATTGGCTCCTCTTGGATTTCACGGGAGAAGGTTGGCCGGGCGTCATAGCCCGCCGGGTCCGTCGAGGAGTTCTGCATGTCGGCAAAGCGACGGGCGAACTCCGCCAGCTTGCGCTCGTGCTCCTCTAGGCGCCTCTCGACCTGGCACCTGACGGCCTCGTCGTTGGAATCTTCCACCGAGGCTGCTGGCGAAGGGGGTGCCTATCGATCTCGGCGGGGGGCCTTGCCCGGACGTCGCCTGCTGCGGCGTGTCGTCTCGGCATCGTTGGCCGGGGATCGACTCTTGTGATCCGCCGAACCGGAGTAATTCCTCTTCGCGGGAGTTTGGTGGCTCCCGCGGGGGTTGGAGACTGCCCGCGGTTGAGAGGGCCTGCCTTGGATGGAGCGCAGGCTTCCGCGGGGCCCCCCGGCCCGAGCCGCGGGGGTCCCTAGCTAGGGCTGAGTGGCCAGGGACCGCTGCTGGTGCTGTAGCTGCCGGACTGCTATGGTTAGGGTTTGCAGCTGTTGGATGACTACTGCGAAAGGTCCATCCACCGGGGATGGCTGCGGAGGAAGAGGAGGTAGAGCAGGAAGCTTCCTCTCTGGGCTACGCGGCCCTTGAGGGGAAGGGACTTCCCCTACTCGACTGGTGGACGCTTCGCGTCTGCGTGTCACCACCATGGTCGGAGCGCGCTTTGGCCCGCGGAGAGCTGGCTCGCACTGGGGTTGCTGTCCTGCCCCCTACCTGGCATGCAAATCTGTTGCCGATCTCACCACGGCGGCATGTAGCTTCAAAGCTGGTACCGATCTCAGACCGTCTCACCTCGAGATCTCCGATCTTCCGGTCCTGCAAAACAAGGTCAGAAATCCTGGCCGGGGGTCCCGGCGAGGGAGCTCCGACGGTCAAGTTAGAGAACGACGAGATGGAACATACTCCCTAAGGTGGGTTCCTGAAGGAGCCCCAGACTTAGAGAGGATATTCACAAAAGAGGTCTTAGGAAGAGTGGAAATTGGGCCCAGCTCCTTCACCGAGCTCACGCCGAAGGACCCCTCTCGGATCCCTGGATCCTTCTCTCCATGCCTTCTTTTTTCCCGCCTTTTTTTCACTTACCTTGCTCTCCGCTCTTCCTATCCTTTTATGCCATCACATTGCCTCCGGCTCCCCCCGGGGAGGCTCCCTCTCCGCATTCACTTTTTCCTCCCTCCCCCCTTTTTCCTTTCCCCTTCGGGTCCGGGAACCCGGTGGCCCCCTCGTCTTGCTTGCCAAGACTAGCGAGAAAAAGGGGAGAGGGAAGATACTAGCGAGGCCTTGGGCCGAGCGCGGGCGCTCTCCTTCCCAGGCATTGATGATGTTCGTTGCCGGCTCCTACCCGCCAGGACTCCGTTTCTCGGTTGCGGTGCCCGTCGGGCTGATGTAAACGAGGTTTCGCGCGTCACTGCGGACCGTACCAGCGCTCCTCGCGAGCCATGGTGCGCGCTACCCGAGTGGCGATTTTGAAACTCGTGTTCCCACTTCCCGGAGGCCTCACTATGCAGGGCCAGTGCCAGCCGAGGTGGGCTCCCCCTGGGCGGACACCTAGCGGAGCGGCAAAGAGGTGCTCGGCTTCAGCCGAGGTGGACCCGTCTCCGGGCGTCAACTGGCGAAGGAGCAGGAGGGGCCAGCTTGACCTCGACCGAGGTGGACCCGTCTCCGGGCGCCACCCGACGAGGGAGCGAGGGGTCGCCAGCTTTGGTCGAGGTGGACCCCTCCTGGGCGGATACCTGGTGGAGCGGCAGAGAAGTGCTCGACTTCGGCCGAGGTGGACCTGTCTCCGGGCGCCAACTGGCGAAGGAGCAGGAGGACCCGGCTCGACCTCGGCCAAGGTGGACCCATCTCCAGGCGCCACCCGGCGAGGGAGTGAGGGGCCGCCAGCTTCGGTCGAGGTGGACCCCTCCTAGGCGGACACCTGGCGGAGCGGCAGAGAAGTGCTCGACTTCGGCTGAGGAGGGCCCGTCTCCGGGCGCCAACTGGTGAAGGAGAAGGAGGGCCGGTGCGACCTCGACCGAGGTGGACCCATCTCCGGGAGCCACCAGGCGAGGGAGCGAGGGACCGCCAACTCCGGCCGCGGTGGACCCCTCCTGGGCGGACACCTGGCGGAGCGGCAGAGAAGTGCTCGACTTCGGTCGAGGTGGATCCGTCTCCGGGCGCCAACTGGCGAAGGAGCAGGAGGACCCGGCTTGACCTCGGTCGAGGTGGACCCGTCTCCGGGCACCACCCTGCGAGGGAGCGAGGGGCCGCCAACTTCGGCCGAGGTGGACCCCTCCTGCGCGGACACCTGGCGGAGCGGCAGAGAAGTGCTCAACTTCGGCCGAGGTGGACCCGTCTCCGGGCACCAACTGGTGAAGAAGCAGGAGGATACGGCTCGACCTCGGCCGAGGTGGACTCGTCTCCGGGTGCCCCCGACGAGGGAGCGAGGGGCTGCCAACTCCGATCGAGGTGGACCCCTCCTGGGCGGACACCTGGCGGAGTGGCAGAGAGGTGCTCGACTTCGACCGAGGTGGACCCGTCTCCGGGCAAACTGGTGAAGGAGCAGGAGGGCCCGGCTCGACCTCGGCCGAGATGGACCAGTCTCCAGGCGCCACCCGTGGAGGAAGCGAGGGGCCGCCAGCTTCGGTCGAGGTGGACCCCTCCTGGACGGACACCTGGCGGAGCGACAGAGAGGTGCTCGACTTCGGTCGAGGTTGACCCGTCTCCGGGTGCCAACTGGCGAAGGAGCAAGAGGACCTGGCTCGACCTCGGCCGAGGTGGACCCATCTCCGGGCGCCACCCGGTGAGGGAGCGAGGGGTCGCCAGCTTCGGCCGAGGTGGACCCCTCCAGGGCGGACACCTGGCGGAGCGGCAGAGAAGTACTCGACTTTGGCCGAGATGGACTCGTCTTCGGGCGCCAACTGGCGAAGGAGCAGGAGGACCCGGCTCGACCTTGGCCGAGGTGGACCCGTCTCCGGGCGCCACCCGGCGAGGGAGCAAGGGGCCGCCAACTCCGGCCGAGGTGGATCCCTCCTGGGCGGACACCTGGTGGAGCGGCAGAGAGGTGCTCGACTTCGGCCGAGGTGGACCCGTCTCCGGGCGCCAACTGGCGAAGGAGCAGGAGGGCCTGGCTCGACCTCGGCCGAGGTGGACCCGTCTCTGGGGCCACCCGGCGAGGGAGCGAGGGGCCGCCAGCTTCGATCGAGGTGGACCCCTCCTGGACGGATGCCTGGCGGAGAGGCAGAGAGGTGCTCGACTTCGACCGAGGGTGACCCGTCTCCGGGCGCCAACTGGCGAAGGAGCAGGAGGACCTGGCTCGACCTCGGCCGAGGTGGACCCGTCTTCGAGCGCCACCTAGTGAGGGAGCGAGGGGCCGCCAGCTTCGGCCGATGTGGACCCCTCCTGGACGGACACCTGGTGGAGCGGCAGAGAAGTACTCGACTTCAGCCGAGGTGGACCCGTCTCCGGGCGCCAATGGCGAAGGAGCAGGAGGACCCAGCTCGACCTTGGCCGAGGTGGACCCGTCTCCGGGCGCCACCCGGCGAGGGAGCGAGGGGCCGCCAACTCCGGCCGAGGTGGACCCCTCCTGGGCGGACACCTGGCGGAGCGGCAGATAGGTGCTCAACTTCGGCCGAGGTTGACCCGTCTCCGAGCGCCAACTGGTGAAGGAGCAGGAGGGCCCGGCTCGACCTCGGCAGAGGTGGACCCGTCCCCGAGCGCCACCTGGCAAGGGAGCGAGGGGCCGCCAGCTTCGGCCGAGGTGGACCCCTCCGATCTCGTTCGCCGAAAAAAATTCACTTGGTTCGGACCACGTCCGACGGGACCCGAGACACGCCACGTCAGCGTAACAGCCATATCAAGATCCATACAAATTTAAAAATAATGTATGGATATAATAATTTATGCATATTAATCAATTGACGGGTCTATGGTTCAATGCAATGCAATACAAATTTTGTTAAAAATTTAATAATCAACTCAAATTTTAAAAAAATATAATCATAATTATTAATTAAATTTTTAATAGGTATATTTATAACTTTAATTTTTATATTTAATTATTATTTATTCTAGCATTATCAATAAATTTATATTTAATAAATTTAAATTTAAATCGTATTCAAATCAAATCTATACTTTCAACTCTATTTTTTTTAATTTAATTACTATTTATTAGCATTATATATTATCTCTTAATTAATTATCAATAACAATAACATAATCAATTACTAATAATAATATTTAAATAATTAACATAAAAACAATATAATTAAATCTAAATTATAATTAAACAAGCTTAACCATAATGCCCGTAGAATTTAAACAAGATAATTAAACATTTTAAATCTAATCAAATTTATATTCAACAAGATAATTAAACAATTCAAATCAAATTTATATTCAACAAATTTAAATTTAAATCGTATTCAAATCAAATTTATACTTACAACTCTATTTTGTTAATTTAATTACTATTTATTAGCATTATATATTATCTCTTAATTAATTATCAATAACAATAACATAATCAATTACTAATAATAATATTTAAATAATTAACATAAAAATAACATAATTACATCTAAATTATAATTAAATAAGCTTAACCATAATGCATGTAGAATTTAAACAAGATAATTAAACATTTTAAATCTAATCAAATTTATATTCAACAAGATAATCAAACAATTCAAATTAATTTTATATTCAACAAATTTAAATTTAAATCGTATAACATAATTTTAAAAAAAATTATTTACATAAATATAAATGCAACTAAATAAATTACCTGTGAAATTATGGAAATAATATGGGTTGAATGGAGCCAAATAGACCGGGTCTAGCAATCCAAGCACAAATCTAGCAAAAAAAAAAAACATATATATACGAAAACAAATAAATGGAGATAAAAAAAATATATATCTTCATTTGAACCGGACCGGGGAACAAGTCGATCTTCAACCAGTCGAAGATAAGAAGATATGGGCCAATAGAAAAGAAAGGACAAAAAAAAAAAAAAAAACGCTACCTTACGGGACCACGGGGGGTCGGAGGAGAACGACAGAAGAGGGAAGAAGTGGGCCAGCCGGGGGACGAAGCAAAAAAAAAAAAGGCACGGGAGCGGAGGGGGGCCGGAGGAGAACGAAGAAGGAAAATCAGAAAAAAAAACCCCTTCGGCCTTGATATGCTACAGGTGATAAATCGTCTTTGCAAAAGACGATTTCAGAGCGCCTGGCAGGGGGACAGGCCATGTGTCGCAGCTGGCGGGGGGGACGGGCCACGTGCCGTGACAGGCGGGGGTGAGAAATCGTCTTTAAAAAAGATGATTTCTTCCTTGCCGCCACGCCTCGCGACCGGAACGGCTCTGGGGGTGGCTGGGCAGGGTGGCACGTGGCGGGACGATGCCTTGAAATCGTCTTTTCGAAAGACGATTTCAAGACGTGGCGCCACGTAGGTAGGTGTTTTTGGCTGATGTTGCCACGTCAGCCAAAAACTCCTAATTTCGTAAATATGATGGGAAATACCTAATTTCATAATTTTTTTTTAACATTAAAAAAAAAAATTCATTGAATCAACTCTTCCTGCAACCAGTTCAAGCTCAAGCTTTCTTTCTTGTTTTTGTTGAGCCGTTGCCTTCGTCGGCCTTATAGCTGACGTTTGATATAAATTTGATTGTTAACTCATTTGTGATCATTGGGATATATTAAAGAATCTTTGTTGACTTTATTTTCAAAGTAGAAGAAGAATGGTGCTGTCTTATCTGTCTTCAAGTTGACGGAGTAATAGGTTCTTTTTTTATCTTTATTTTTTCTATGCAGTGATTCGGATTTCTTTCTCTTGTTGCTATCATCGTTATCTTTGGTTCTTTATAGTATTAATGTGGCAGGAAGATGATATCTAGCTCTCACCTAACTGTGGACAAAACTGACGCTCCCCTTATTGCCTTCTCTCTGATAGCGAGACAGTGACCAATTCTATAAACAAGCAGAAAAATGATATCCAGCTTTCACCTAATCTTATTCACTTACTCAGTCTAGGAAGATGATTATATAGCTCTATCTAGCTTTTATCACTTACTCTTTCGGACACAAAAGAGCAAGCAGAATCCTTGTTTGGATCTCTTCTTCCAACATCGACTTCGTTCCTATAACGTATTCCTTTTTCGGATCTTGAACAGCCTCTGGAGACTCTGTCGATAGTTCATCCTATTTTGTAAGATTCAGACTCGTTATACCAATTCAACATATCAGCTCGAAGACTTCTTCATTAAAGCTCTCAACTCCACTTAGTTTTTTACTATATATTCTAAACTGAGCTTAGTGAGCATACGCTCTAGCTTGAGGGGAGTTAGTACTCGTTTTTCTATTATACGATCCAAGCTAGGCTTAGTTGATATATAAGTTCTAGCTTGAGGGGAAGTATTAAAAGGCAAGATATCTTATATTTTTTGACTTATTTCCTAGAACATTATACTGTCTCAGTCATATTGAAAGATTACTGAAGTTCTATTATGAGTCATATATTACCATATATGATGATTCTGTATTCTATTTAAAAGTTCCTAGGATTTCAATATTAATGAATAATAATCTTTTCTTTCCTCTTAATAGCTATATTACAGATTTAATTATCAACTATATAATATTTTGATTATGACACGTGGATTAAGTGGAAGAATTAATATTGTTCCCGTCTCTAAAGATTAGGGATTTATAGTAGCCCACCAACAATATTATTGCTAAGAATAATTTAAGATAATTAAAGTGATGATGTACTATTAAAATTTCTTTGTAATAAATATAAACTCAAGTTAAAATTGAAGACTCTACTATGGTTATGCTTTCTTGATGGAAGGAAAATGTTATATTAAAAAAACTAAAAGGATCCTAGTCTAGCCTATTTAATAGCTTGTGATTCACCATCAATTTTAAGGTCTTTCAAGATCCTTTGGCATAGATTAGAAGCACTTATTTTAAGGATACAAATAAGGTCCCGATTTTTTACGGTTTTTCAAGATTGTTTGATCAGATCTTAAACGACAAATGGCCGGAGATATATTAATTTCTGCATCTTTGAGTTAAAGCTTCTCATACAGGCACCTCGATCCCCTCTCTTCATAGAAATTTGCTGCAGAGCGATTAGAAATAATATATTGGCAGCCTCTAAATGGAGCGTGGACTTTGTTCCTTTTCCTTTCTTGCTCGCTCTTCTAAACACTTTATTCTTTGCTTATTTTTAATAATATATTGGTAGCCTCTAAATGGAGTTTGGACCTTGTTCCATGTCCTTTATTGCTCTCTCTTCTAAACTTAAGAGGAAGTTCTTTCCAATTCCTCCTCTTACGTTAAAAAGATTCCCTCTTTCTTGCAGGCTAGTTCAGCTAGATCCCTTTATTTGCTTGCCTTTCGTATATCCTTTTCTTGCAACCTCTTCTAATGTAAATACTTCTTTGTCTATAAATTTGTCTAGCTTTCGCCTCCTCTTCCATCAAAGAGAGGGAGAGAGTGAGGGGAAATTAAACAGTCATAACTTGAAGTTAGTTCTTCGGAGCAATGTCCAACCCCCACATAGCCATGAATCCTAAATTGCTCGAAGCAGCAAGATCAGGAGACAAAAGAATTCTAGATGAATTACTACAACAAAAAGATTTTTCTTCTGGAGCTTCGGTGGGGGAGATCGCAATAACAGTACCGGAGGATGCAATACAAGAAGATAGCAGCTGCCTTCTTGGAGTAACGCCGGAGGGGAACACGGCCCTCCATATAGTTGCTAGTCGAGGATATCTGGAGCTTGCCAAGGAGATCCGTGACAAGGAGAGATCTTTATTGGCAGCACGAAACATGAGGCTCGACACTCCGTTGCATTGCGCTGCAAGGGCTGGGAATGACATGATGGTCTCTCTCATCATCAAGTTCATAAACGAGGATGGCATCGAAGCGAGGAGAGCGCTGCGGGCGACGAACAAGTACCGGGACAATGCTTTGCATGAGGCTGCCAAATATGACCATGTACGGGTGGCCGAAATATTAATGGAGGAGGATGCTGGGCTAGCATCCATGTTCAATAATGGCGGCATGTCTCCGCTTTATCTGGCCGTCGTGATAGGATCCCTCAACGTAGCCAAAGCATTGTTGCGGTCTTCCTCCTGGGAGAAGGCTTCTTGGAATATTATGCAGGCCCTAAAAAGGAAACGGCACTGCATCGAGCAGTCTTCATTAGTCAAGGTAATCGAGCGCTTAAGTTATATATTCCTCTCACTCGTTTTGGTTTCATTAAAAAAAAAAAAAAAAAAAGGGTTCCCTTCGAAGGGTTATTTTGCGCAAATGACCATCATAAATACTTTCCTTTTATAGTTTTCAAGCAAATCTAGCAGTCGTAGCATCTAGAAAATCGAAATAGAGCCGTTGGAGCTTTCTTGGAATTCAAATAGTCAATTCTGCAACTGACCATTACAGGCCTGAACCCGACACTCGAGTTGGCTCGAGATGGTTAGTCGGCTCGAAGTCTTAGACAATAGAAAATCGAATTCTGTATGAGTCGGCTCTTCTAGGTCGAGTCGGCTCGAAGTCTCGGTCAAGATAAATACAAACTCTGGATGAGTCGACTCTTCTGGGTCGAGTCGGCTCGAGGCTCTGAATTTCTGAACCTTGAGATTTGAAACTTCTGGTCAAGTCAGCTCAATATCTTCGAGTCGGCTCAAATTTTTGAAACTCTGAAACTTTTCGTGCCGTGCCAGAATAGGAGTTGGCTCTTGATCCATGAGTCGACTCGAGCAGAACTTCTTCAAAATTCAGCCAATTGAATCTCCAACCAATACAAGTCTTCCAAAAATTCAAAATAGGTTACAAAAGATATCTTACCTAATCAAGCTCATTTTTAGTAATTTATAACTCTTTTTACAAGATTACAAGAATGAAAATTAGGGCTTTACAACTTTGAGGTCTTCAATTCGATACACTTCATTAATTAATACAACTGTACTGGGATAACTTCCAGCTAAGTAGGAAATAAAGTGTCTCATTGATAGATGCTCCCTACAAAAACTTCTTGAATAATTGAAAGAGTTAGTCATAAATACATGCTCCAATATATTGTAATCATCAAAATTATTCCAGGGGTTAACAATCATTCTTTTCGAATCATTTCTTTCTTTTTTCATAGTCCTTCTTGACATATCCCTCCTTATTGCAGAAAAAAATATTTTAATTTGTGCGAACCTTTCTTTAGTGGATTATTATGTCCTTTATTTTCTTTTTTTTGACTTCTTTCTTTTAAAATACTTTTCAAAAATTTTGTAAAGAACTGGAACTCCTTCCTGTCTCAATCTCTCTTCATATTGCATACATTGGAAGATGAGCTCATTCATTGACCAGGATTTTTTATGTGTTATAGTAGATTTTAAATTGAGTAAACCGTGATGGAAGAGAGTTAAAAATAAACTGGATAAGAAAGTTTTCAAATACTATCATTTCCAAGTCATTCAGTTTTCTAGCTATATCATATATTTTCATAATATGCTTTTGCACTCCAGAAATTTTGTCATATTTCATAGAGGTTGACTTGTTCATTAGGATACTAGTCAGGACTTTATTTGATTTGGTAAATTATTACTCTATAGAGGAAAGGTATCCAAAAATAAATTCATTATTAGGAATATATCTCCTTATATTTTTCTTTATAGAGCTCTTAATAATCACAAAAGATAACCTATTAGAATACTTCCACTTTTCATATAATTTCTTTTGATCAGGAGAACTAGTGAGAGTTAATGGATCAGGCTAAGATTTACGAAGAGCCAAATCTAAATCCAGGCATCCTAGAATAATAAGGAGATGTTTGTATCAATTAGAATAATTTGATCTTTTCAGTATGGGAATATTGGTTAGATGCGACGAGAGTGAAGCAGGGGTCATGGCTGTAAATAGAAGAATATTCATACAGTTACTTTTATGATGCAGATTTTAAAAATTAATAATTTTATCAATAACACTTATAATATAACTATAAAATATTTTTGAGCAAGAATTATAGCATATAATAAGTATTGTAACTAATTTAATTATAAATTTAAATATAATAATATCAAGACATGTATTACATAAATCATAAATATAAAATTTTCATAGTAAACAATAATATAAAATATGTAAGCAATAACGTAATTATGGTATAAATATATAATTTATATTTAAATTATAATCCATTATATTAGTCATACCTTCAGTAGTTTAATCATTACAAAAATCTGAGATTATTCCTACCCTTGGATATAGAACTCTCTTTCTTTATGCAATTCAATTTGGTCAACCTATAACTATCAATTTTATATTTTATTATAGTTATCTTTGGATCAACTGTAACAGACATATTTTTATGTAATTCTAAAATATAATGAAAGAGAAAATCATTAGTCCTCAAAGACTCATGTACTCAAAATTCATAGAGTGCTTCGGGCCTTTTTGGGACTACATAAAAATATCCTTGAACAATATAATAGTGAGCAAAATTATTTATAAATAATTTTTAAAATATTTAGATATTTTATCATTCATGAAGAACTCAACTAAAAATGTTCTTCAAACCGTTACGAGTCCAATGGCTCAAAAATTGCTTAAATTAGATATAAAACAAGTAAATTATAGCGATTTTAATAAACTTAATAAAAAAGATTAAATTATAAATAGTAAATAATATAGGGGGCTTACTATAAAATAATTAAAAAATTGCCAGGAATCTGAATGTAATTTTAATTTAGACTTATATATAATTTAAATTTTTGTAGGGGCTAAAATGCAAAAAAAAATTTAATCCAAATTAAAATTGATCCAATCACTTCGATCAATTCATTAATTAGACTTACTTAATTAATAAACTTTAGTTTTAAAACAAGTTGAAATCCAGAACCTGTTAACCCAGTAACCCAATTAACTTAATCTCCTTCCTCCTCTCTTTTTTTTCCCAACCGATCACTATTTCAAGCAGCCATTAATGGCCATCCAAAATTCGGAATCCCTTCTACTGGTGTATCGTCGGTCGATCCAAAGGTCCAGCAACCATCTTCCAGTTACCGGCGAGCTATTTCAAGCAGCCATTAATGGCCATCCAAAATTCGGAATCCCTTCTACTGGTGTATCGTCGGTCGATCCAAAGGTCCAGCAACCATCTTCCAGTTACCGGCGAGCTTCCAGCTGGTCAATCGATGGCTAAGAGCCACCGATGAAGAGAAATCAAAATACCATTTATCTTCCAAAAAAACACACCGAAGGTCATGGCCGACGGTTGTTTTCTTCCTCGACAAAGTAGCGTCGGTGGATCATCAGTCCACCGCGATCCCTAGCAACCTTCTGCTGATCACCGGTGAGCCCAAAAATCGTGGACGATTCTGGAAGGATCAGTTGGGGAGGAGGACTGATCAAGACCCAAGATCTCCATCCACACTCGATTGGTGATCGCTGGAAAACTTAATCGGCTGATCGTCGTCACTTTCTTTTCAGGATCCATCGCTCTCCACTGCCAAAACACCATGGTCGGCGGAGAGGGAGACTCGCATTCACGGTTACGGGATGTCGGTGACCGGATGGGAGAGCGAGAGCGAGTTCCATTGATTTTTTTTTTAAGAAGCACTTCTTCCCTCTCCTTCTTTGTTATGCTATCACTTTTATCGAAGAGCCGCCGACTGACGGGATACTCCCGAGACCCGGAATCCGGGGGATACTTCGATCCTGACATTTGAGCGGAGAAACCGTCCGTTAACTCAGATCCGGTGGTTTCTTTTTTTTATTTATTTTTTAATCATATGCTGATGGCTTATCGGGTTTTCTAGTCATGAATAACCGATTCTAAATAACGGAAAAAAAAATTTTAACCAGAGTAGGTGACAAATTTTATTTTATTTTAATTTTTGCAAGAACATGAAGCATGAAATCATAAATTACAAAAATTTTAATCTTTTTTGTTTGCATCATGCTTTTATGTACATACAAAATCATAAATTATGGAAGATATATCTTGAATCATTATCCTGATTTGTAGATCATAGAGACATCTCATTGTAGATCATACAGTCCTCTCATTTTATTTTAATTTTTGCATGAACATGAAGCACGAAATCATAAATTACAAAAAATTTTAATCCTTTCTGTTTGGATCGTGCTTTTATGTAGATGCAAAACCATAAATTATGAAAGATATACCTTGAACCATTATCCTGATTTGCAGATCACAGAGGCATCTCATTGTAGATCATACAGTCCTCGAGATGCCCGTGAGATGATAAGTCTTCTCTCTTCTCATCCTCTTCTTCTTATATGGACGATCGATACTTCTTCTTATGTGAACGATCGATAAGGAACGGGTTCATTACTATTATAAGAGTTGGAGAAAAGGAACCAAGTAACCTCTATATTTATAACTGTATATATCCGTTCCAGTATATATATATGGTTGATTCAAAATTTGAACATGTTAAGATGATACTTGGGCCATATATTTGATTTTAAATCTAGTATATATATATGACCTTGGCAATATAGATTACATATGAGTATAATCTAGTTTAATCCATCTCAGAAAACAAAAGGAAGGGCAATCCGATTTAATCTACATATCCCATGTATAATATTCCAATGAATAGTTGCTTTCATGCATAACCAGAGAAATTAACTCTGCCAGGGAGATGGATGGTAGCAAGGCTTAAATGGTTACCAAGTATAAGTTCTTTGCCACAAATAATAAATTTTGATTTTACTTTTTTAACATTTTTGTCATGATTAATTGTTTGACTAAGATATCTTGTAGATGCATAACGAATCGGAGCATAAATCAAATTCAATATGCGCATGAAATATAATGCTCTATCTTTTAATTTGCAAATGCACCACGAACATTAACGTAGAGCACACGTACGCACGCACGATACATTTCATAATACTCATGTTGCAGAAATTACGGAAGAAATATTGTTACGGGAGCCAGCGCTCGCCCGACGTGCTGATTGCACGGGGCAAGTTCCTCTTCACCTTGTAGCTTCATTCGGTCAACGTGATGCGGCGAAGCTATTATTAAAGCACGATTCTACCACCGCCTACCTATCAGATAGCTCTGGCCTCTTTCCGATACACCTTGCAGCCATGAACGGCAACTTTCCCATAGTTGATGAGATTTTACAACAGTGCCCGCATATCGATGAATTATTAGACAGAAGGGGGATGAGTTTTCTTCATTCCGCTTTCTCCAACGGAAGGCTAGATGTGGTCAAGAAAATTCTCTCCAAGAGACCGGATCTCAGGAAACTGTTGAATGACCAGGACAACATGGGAAATACGCCGTTACACTTAGCCGTTAAAAACAGTGACCAGGAGAGCGTGGATTTCCTTCTGCGGGATAAAACAGTACACGTCAATGTTATCAATAACATCAGCTGCACCCCTCTCGACCTGGCTGTCATGGAGCTGGATCCAGGCATTTCTAGCAAAACGGTACGTAGACCTTAACGACCTTATCCATACTCGTGTGGCATGACCAAGAAAGGCCCGCCCCCTGTAAAATAAACATTTCTTTCCTCTGATAGGAAATAAAAATCATATAGGGAAATATGGAATGGATTTCCTATTTTGCCATGTCTCTCCTGATATCTATATTAAAATATGAATTTAAAACTCGAAAAACTTTTTTAACTAATGGAGTTGTTAGTCCCGTGATTAAGAAATAAAGTACAGCATTCTTGATAATATATATTTTTTATCGATACTTACTGCATGGTTAGGTTAATATACATCGGACAAATTAATAATCAAGCAAGTCAATATACATTTCAGGGTAAATTGATATACAATTTTCAAAAGATGAAATTTATCGATATATATTATATGACTAGGTGATACATATTTAAAAATTAGTTATTCGGCAACCTGACACATATATTCAAGCAAATTAATATACAGTTTTCAAACTATTATATTGCTAGATGATAAATATTCATCGATTTTCTGATACATATTATAAGCTTCTTTGATACACACCCAATAGTGATCTAATATATATCTCCAGGTAAAAATTATATTCTGGAAACTATGTATTAATTTATTTGAAGGTATATATTGAATCATTTTTGGATGCGTATTAAAAAATTTGCAATATATAACAGGAAATCGATGAATGTATTTTACTTGGCCAGTACTACTGATCATGATTTTATGAAGTATGTATTAAGTTGTTAGATAACTAATTTATAAAGTATGTATCAACCGACTATGTAAGTACTATTGGGCTCTATATTTTGAAAATTATGTATCGATTTACTTGTTCGATGATTAATTTATCATGTGTGTATTATCTGGTCATATAGTATGCATAGATAAAAAATATATTTTAAGGATGACAGAGAATGCATTGCTTTTTTTTTTTTTTTCCATCAAGGACTAATGACTTTATTAGTGGAATAGTCTTTTTTTTTTTTTTTTTTAGTGGAATAGTCTTTGATTTTTAAGTTTTTATTTTTTAAGATTGATATCAGGGGGACGTAACAAAATAGAAAATTTATTTTATATTTCTTTCTCTAGTGCTTGCTTGCCCCATGTGTTTTTTTGTTTCCAGAGCTGACATCACAAGCTTTAATTTATTATGTTCGCTTGACCACGCGTACACACACATGAATGCAAATAGTGCACAAGGTTTATTTTTGAAGCATGAGCACTTTTTTCTTCAATCTCCACATATAAACCATCTAGATATATTTCCAACACAAATCTTAAGAATAAACATTCATTTCTTAGGCTAATATATGCTAGCTGTCAACGAAGCTTCGTTTCGCTGGTTGCTACCTTATAGCTCTTTATGTTTTCAAGAGATTATTAGAATTATATACTTTACCTTTTATACCAAAAAAAAAAAAAAAAAAAAAAAATCAAAATTCTTAATAAATAAATAAATATTATCATCAACTAGCTAGGATGCTCTCTCATAAGAAGTGAAATGTTAATGTTACCTAAACACGTACGATTCTCGATCTTTCATATGATCTCTCTCTCTCTCTCTCTCTCTCTCTCTCTCTCTCTCTTTTTTCTAAAATTTTTCTTGCACTGTAGAATGCGGCAAGTTGCATTCTTAGCTCCTTGGCTTTTACAAAGGCTCTGCCCGGTCCACCGCTAGATTTGCATGCTCTATTATTCAGCGATGAGGACAAAACGAAACCCTCCGGCATTGACGAGGTTACGGAAGAATCACCGAATGATAAGGTGAAAGGGAAACCATCCGGCAACGATGAAGTCCAAGAAAATCCATCCAGCGACGTGGGAGGAACAATGATGAAGTTGCATGGAGATAGTACAGAAAGGCAGGATCAAAACTCAAAGCAAGAGCTGGATGTACCCAAAAATTTTGTGATCGCTACCGTGTTGATTGCTACGGTCACGTTTGCTGCTGGTTTCACTCTTCCCGGGGGATACATAGCTGATGATCATCCAGGCCGTGGCACAGCGGTTCTATCAAAAGATTATGCTTTCAGGGTATTCCTGGTCTCAGATGCCTTTGCGTTCGTCTTCTCCATCTTAGCCACATTTTGGTTCCTGGATGCAAAATCGTCGACGGTTGACCCACTTTCGCGCGGGCGAGCCCTTTTTAACGCATTGTGGTGTCTATGGGTTGCATCTAGTGGCATGTCCACCGCATTCGCGATGGGTATATATGCAACGTTGTCTTACAACCACACGAGCATCTGCATTCTTTTATGCATCATTGCTCTTGCAACCCCTATTTTAGCTATTATTGGGTCACGATTTAACCTCTATAGTTCTAGGAAAACAATTGGAATCAGGCAAGGGTATAGACATTGGATTTGGCCAACCACCATATACCCGCATGTCGAAAGTATTTTCAAACGTATATTGATTCCCCGAAGAGCTGTCGTCTATTACCTGCTTCCAATATTGTGCAGTTATGCTATCTTTTTCCTCTTACCGATGCTCCTGGCGAGTAAAATTTAAAACTATTGGAAGAAGCACTTGGTCAGCTTGCATGGATAATAGATGTCCGAAGAATATATATGGCTTGTATATTGCATTAAGAACGATACCTTCATTATTCTTTTACATGTAACGCTTTCCATTTATATATATATATATAAAGCTTTCATGGAGATGTCAGTGAATGTTAATTTGTTTTTTTTTTGCTCTCCGGCCGTAGAATGAAAAGAAGAGGAAATTTTATTATCTCTCTCATAGATTTCTCTTTCTAGATCGTGTCTCTCTACGAACCTCTCTCTTTATGACTCTCTAGATTTTTTTGTTTTTCTACGTAGTTTCTTTCTCTATAATTGATCGAGTAAAAAGGCTTACTCTTAATGATTTTGATTTGATCCTGGTAAAAAGAGTCTTGATCCAAATCACTAAATAGCTTGTCGGCACCGACTCTAGTATATATGACTCTTGATTTTTAGTTGATTAATTATTGGATAGTCTAATCTTCATCGAATAAAATTAGATGATTAAATCGATCCAGACCATTAGATGCGACTACCATTAATCATATCCTTCTTAATTATCTATATCCTTTTTTATTATTGGACTCGATTATATATAGGGGTGTAATCACCTTGATAAGAAGATGACCACAATGGGATACTTCGATATATCAATTGGAGATTTTAAAGAGAATGAATTTCTATAATTATTTGGATTTATTGTGTTACCATTAAATCGCCCTCTACTGGAACTTCGGTAGCACCATGAGGATCTCTTAGTTTTCTCCAGTGGAATGAGGTGTTGTTCCTGGTGTTTCAAGGGAAGAGACATACAAGAACAATCCCTTGACCATCCTCCGATGCTCAAGTCAAGGAAAGAGAGATGGGCTACAATAGACGGAGATAAAAGCGATGGAGAGACTAAATGAGCATGAGAGCGGTAATGGTGGTTCACCTTGTTGGGATCATCTCTTACTTATTTATAGAGTTACTCAAGATAACTGAATTCTATTGGAAGGCATTGGCTTTGACATGGAAAATAAATATTCATCGAGATGTTGGGATCCAATCCCCCGGAATCTTTTCTGTTGGCACATTTTTATTAGGATGACAGCATCTATTAAGATTCCATCCCCTATGATCTCTTTTGGGATAGCCGGTCTGCTGCATCTACCACTTACTAGGATGTCATGTATTCAGCACAAGGGTAGCTTGTTTGTTTCCAATAAGGGGACCCTGGCATTGTATCCCGGAGTGCCCGACTAAGTCCTCCTTGGTAGTCTGTTAGACCCGAGTAGTTACTCGATAGATACATGGAGAAGGATGTTATGCTAGTCGGGTCTAATTATTTGCAGCTTTTTGATCTAGGATGTTGTAATTGCTCAGCATGGTAGTCGGTTTAGTCATCTCTTCCATAGTTGGTAACCTGGTCATTTCTACATGGAAGTCCTTGCCATCTCCTCCTTAGTTGATGGTATAATCGATGGTCTAGTTGATCCTCGAGATTGAGTAAGTAGTTGTCATAATAGTTGCCCCCCCACTTTTGAGTTTAGAATGTTGTCAATTGACTCTTCTTGGGCTTCACCATTTTTGGACAAAGGGAGTGGTCACTCTTTTGGTCTTGGGGGTTGAATGGATCTTCATGCCATTCGGGCATTTATTAGTTTCTTGAAAACCGTCACTAGCTATTTTATCATCTTAATCATGAGAGAGAGGAGATTATTGGTGCAGTGCTTGAAAAGTGTGCACAATAAGTTCCTGAATGGCTGATGATTCATTCAATTTTTCTTGACCAATCAAGTGGCACTATGTGGCCTAATAACTACAGCTTTTAAATAATTTATGTAGATCCCGGCATCGAGAGTTAATTGACCAGTGGCAATTTTGAAGTGGCATGGCATTACGTTGCTAGCGGTGGACCCTACGTCAAGATTTGAGGGCCTCGATCAAATCGAGATTTTGATCTCAGCCATTTAGGCTGGGTATATAAAAGGGGCTCCCTACCATTGCTCAGGGATTGGATCTTTGTCAGGTCAGTAGAGGAAGAAGATGCTCGAGCTCCAAACCCGTTCCTCTGGGAAGATTGATCTCCCAAGGTTAGTCTTTGCTCGTTGCTCTTCTCCTGCTTCTTGCTTCTTTCCTGGTCTTCTGCCTTCCTTTAGTGCTTGCTAGGACTTCTATGATAAAGTTGCTCTTAGTGGCTTCTGCTTCCCTTTTAAATCTTCTTCTAGTTCTTGAGTCGGGTTTTTTCCCAACATTTTCCTTGCATTTTCTTCCCTTTGTTTGATCTTAGTTTTATTTTCCTTCCTTTTGTCGGGATGACTTCATCCAAGGATGAAAGCCACTCGGTAAGTCACATCTCCCGACGACAGAGATCTCGAGAGTCCTAGGAAGAAGTGGTTTTCTCGAATCTAGAAAGTCAAGACTTTTCTTTCCAGGAGATGCTCTGGGTAAATCAGTTGGCTAGTCTGGATGCTCCCATCCCAACTGTTCTAGTGAGTACTATCTCATCAATGATCAATTATGATATTATTCGACTATTAGATGTATATGCCCTATAAGCTAATTTGGCTGACACATTATACTTTTCTAAATCATCTTTTGTACTTGATCAGTTTTTATCAATAAAATTGGACTTTTCTTATTCATTTTTATTTAATGTGTTCATGAATCATCCAAGGAGTTAATAGATAATAACACATTCTCAAGAGTTAAAAATTTTAAACATTTGTCATTATATGTGTTACGGCCGTTACAATGACGTGGCGTATCTCAGATTCCGCCGGGTGTGATTCGAGCCACGTTGAGGTTTTTCGGCGGAACGGGAGCGGTTCGGCAAGGTCAGATGTGGCTCCGCCTCGGACGAAGTCGAGGTCGATCCGGGCCTTCTTGCTCCTTCGACCAGGTGGCGCCCGGGCACGGGTCCACCTCGGCCGAAGTCGAGCACCCCTCTGCTGCTCCGCCAGGTGTCCACCCAGGAGGGGCCCATCTCGGCCAAAGCCGGCGGCTCCTTGCTCCCTCGCCAGGTGGCACCCTGAGACGGTCCCACCTCGGCCGGGGTCGAGCCGGGCCCTCTTGCTCCTTCGCTAGGTGGCGCTCGGACACGGGACCGCCTCGGCCGAAGTCGAGCGCCCCTCTGCTGCTCCTTCGCCAGGTGTCCGCCCAGGAGGGGCCCACCTCGGTCGGAGCTGGCGGCCCCTTGCTCCCTCGCCAGGTGGCGCCCTGAGACGGTCCCACCTCGGCCGGGGTCGAGCCGGGCCCTCTTGCTCCTTCGCCAGGTGGCGCCCGGCCACGGGACCACCTCGGCCGAAGTCGAGCGCCCCTCTGCTGCTCCTTCGCCAGGTGTCCGCCCGGGAGGGGCCCACCTCGGTCGAAGCCGGCGGTCCCTTGCTCCCTCGCCAGGTGGCACCCTGAGACGGTCCCACCTCGACCGGGGTCGAGCCGGGCCCTCTTGCTCCTTCGCCAGGTGGCGCCCGGACACGGGACCACCTCGGCCGAAGTCGAGCACCCCTCTGATGCTCCTTCACCAGGTGTTCGCCCAGGAGGGGTCCATCTTGGCCGAAGTCGAGCGCCTCTCTGCGGCTCCGCTAGGTGTCTGCCCAGGAGGGGCCCACCTCGATCGAAGCCGGTGGCTCCTTGCTTCCTTGCCAGGTGGCGCCCTAAGACGGTCCCACATCGACCGAGGTCGACCCGGGCCCTCTTGCTCCTTCGCTAGGTGGCGCCCGGGCACGGGTCCACCTCGATCGAAGTCGAGCGCCCCTCTGCCGCTCCTTCGCCAGGTGTCCACCCAGGAGGGGTCCACCTCGGCCGAAGTCGAGCACCTCTCTACCGCTCCGTTAGGTGTCCGCCCAGGAGGGACCCACCTCGGCCAAAGCCGGCGGCCCCTCGCTCCCTCGCCAGGTGGCACCCTGAGACAGTCCCACCTCGGCCGAGGTCGAACCGGGCCCTCTTGCTCCTTCGCTAGGTGGCGCCCGGACATGGGACCACCTCGGTCGAAGTCGAGCACCCCTCTGTCGCTCCTTCGCCAGGTGTCCACCCAGGAGGGGTCCACCTCGGCCTAAGTCGAGCGCCTCTCTGCCACTCCGCCAGGTGTCCGCCCAGGAGGGGTCCACCTCGGCCGAGGCCGACCAACCTGTGCGGCGAGGCCTCCGAGGAGCAGGAGCACGAGTTCCGAGACTGCCCCTCGAGCGGTGCGCGCCGCACCCCGAAAGAAGCGCCTGTACGGTCGGTGGCGACATGCGAAACCTCGCTTACATCGGCCCGACAGGTTTCGCAGTCGAGAGGCAAGGTCCTGACAAAATAGGACCCAGTTGCGGGCGTTGTCGGTGCCTGGGAAAGAGAGAGCTCACGCTCAGCCCAAGGTCTGTCAGGACCCAGTTGCGGGCGTTGTCGGTGCCTAGGAAAGAGAGAGCTCACGCTCAGCCCAAGGTCTGGCCGGCGGTCTGGCCGGCGTCCTCCCTCTGCTCTTTCCTCGCTAGGCCCGGTAAGCAAGGCGAGGAAGCCGCCGGTTTCTTTGACCCGAAAGGGAAAGGAGAAAGAGAGGGAGGGAAGGATGTGAAAGCAAAGAGGGGGCCGCCTGAAGGCGACGAAGGAAGAAGGCAGCGTGAGGAGTTAAAAGGAGGGGAAGAGTAGACGACCAGGTAAGCAAAAACAAAAAAGAAAAAAGGAGAGGCTGGGTAAAGAAAAAGGACCAAGGACAGGATTCAAGATCCCAAAAGGGGACCTTTGGCGCGAGCTCGGTGAAGGAACTCGGCCGGATTTCGGTTCTTCCTCAGGCCTTTTTTGCTAGCACGATCTCTAAGTGTGGGACTCCTTCGGGGGCCTGTCTTGGAGACTATGTTCCCTCTCACCATTTTCTAACTTGACCGTCGGAGCTCCCTCGCCGGGATCCCCGGCCAGGGCTTCTGACCTTGTCTTGTAGGACTGGGAGCTAGGAGACCTCGGGGCGAGACAGTCTAATCAAATCAGCGGCTCTGAAGCCATGGGTGCGGCGGCGAGATCGGCAACAGATTGGTACGCCAGGAAGGGGGGGCAGGACAACACCCTCAGTGGGAGCTAGCTTTCTGTGGACGAAGCGCGCTCCGGCCATGGTGGTCACGCATGGACGCGAAGCGTCCACCAGCCGAGTAGGAGAGGTCCTATCCCCTCAGGGGCCACGCAGCCTGGAGAGGGAGCTCCCTGCTCCCCCTCCTCTTCCACCACAGCCGACCTCGATGGACGGACCTTTTGCGGCTGTCATCCAACAGCTGCAAACTTTGACTACGGCAGTTCGGCAGCTACAACATCAGCAGCGCTCCTTGGCCACGCAGCCCCAGCCCGCGGCTCGGGCCGCGGGGCCACGCGGGAGCCTGCACTCCATCCACGGCAGGCCATCCCAACCGCGGGCAGCCTCCAACCCCCGCGGGAGCCACCAAACCCCCGCAAAAAAGAAATTACTCCGGTTCGACGGATCATGAGAGTCGATCCTCGACCGATGAGGCCGAGACGGCGCGTCGCAGTAAGCGACGTCGAGGCAAGACCCTGCACCGAGACCGATCGGTGCCCCCTTCACCAGCGGCCTCGGTGAAAGATTCCATTGACGAGGCCATCAGGCGCCATGTCAAGAGGCGTCTGGAAAAGCACGAGCGCAAACTAGCGGAGTTCGCCCGCCGATTTACCGACCTGCAAAATTCCTCGGCGGACCCGGCGGGCTACGACTCCCATCCCCCCTTCTCCCAGGAAATCCAAGCAGAGCCGATTCCGAGCCGATTCTGCATGCCGCAGGTGGATCCCTACGATGGGACCACCGACCCCTTAGACCATCTAGAGAGTTACAAAGCTCTCATGAGGGTCCAGGGGGCCACGGATGCTCTCCTATGCATTGCCTTCCCCGCTACCCTCCGGAAGGCTGCTCGAGTTTGGTTCACCCGCCTCGAGCCCGGATCCATCTGCTCCTTCCATCAGTTGGAAGGAAAGTTTGTGGCGCACTTCGACGCTTGTCGGAAGGTGCTGAGAGAGGTGGACAACCTCTTCTTCATCCGCCAGCAAGACCAGGAGCTGCTTCGGGACTACATCACCCGCTTCAAGACCACTGCCTTGGAGATCTATAGCCTGGACGAGCTCGTTGCCATGCTGGCTTTAAAGCGCGGGCTCAAGATGTCCTGCCTGACTTATTCCCTGGACAAAAAATCTCCCAGGACGTACTCCGAGCTCCTCCTCCGTGTTCACAAGTACATCCGAGCGGAGGAGGCCGATCGCACCCACCGAGAGCTGGACGGGAGGACCTTGAAGAAGCCGGCCCCGAGAGATGTTCCAGGGGCCTGGCGGCCCGGGCCACCTGCTGACCCTCTTCCAAATCTGAAGCTGAAGGGCGAGGCCGCCCCGGAGCGAAGTTTCACCCCTCTCCTTGCTCCCAGAATGAAGATCCTCATGGAAATTGAGGGCGAGCACTACCTCCGCCGACCTCCCCCTCAGAACCCAAGGAGCACCTGCGACAAGTCAAAGTACTGCCAGTTCCACCACGAGCATGGCCACGACACGGAGGAGGGCCATAATCTGAAGCGGAAAATCGAGAAGCTGATCAAAAGAGGCTACCTCAGGAAGTTCATGAGGAACGAAGCTCTGGCAGAGGGACAGCCGCTCGCAACCCTACCCCCAGTCCCCGTGATCGACAATCATCCGACGGAGAAGCCAGTGGGCATGATCTCTTGTGGAATCGGGCGTGAGGCAAAGAGAGCCCGGGAGGTTGGGGACGCGGAGGATGTACCCCCTTCTGAGAAGGGGAATGAAAACAAGAATGTAAATAATGATGCTGTGGTGGTTGAGATGACCATCGCAAAGCATCCTGTACATCGCATTATGGTAGATAGTGGAAGCTCCGCTGACA
Source organism: Areca catechu (assembly GCA_021397845.1). Classification (NCBI taxonomy): domain Eukaryota; kingdom Viridiplantae; phylum Streptophyta; class Magnoliopsida; order Arecales; family Arecaceae; genus Areca; species Areca catechu. The sequence goes on from CM038051.1 coordinate 20,855,427, forward strand.
TGCTTTTTTATGATGCTTTCTCCCGAATGAACCTGTCCCATGATCAGCTAAAGCCGGTGCACACCCTTCTCGTGGGCTTTACCGGGGACTCGGTGGGGGTCGAAGGGGAGATCACCCTCCTGGTCACCGCTGGATCCCCACCTCGACAGACCACAGTCATGATGACGTTCACCGTCGTCAAGCTCACTTCGCCTTACAACGCGATCCTCGGGCATCCGGGGCTCAACCAGCTGGACACCATGATTTCCACAAAGTGGTTGCTAGTGCAATTCCCCATGGCCTCCGGGCCTGGGGTGATGAGGGGGACGACCCAGCTGTTGGCTCCACCCAGTGATTTTGATGAATAATAAAACATTGAGTGCATATTGTATTCTAATGAGGATTTCAAGTTGTGAGTTTTCAGGAAGAAAGCACCTCAAAATTCAAAAAACTTATGGTGTATGGCACCCATTATTGGTGATGATCACATACGGGAGGCCGAACCGACAGATCACAGACATCCAGAAGAAGGACCTGACCTTCGCCTCCATTATTCGGGCTAGGGGTTCGTCCTCGACCCACTTAGTAAAGTAGTTGATGGCCATAATCAAAAACTTTCGTTGATCGAATGCGGTAAGGAAGGGACTTAAGATGTCCATTCCCCATTGGATGAACGGCCATGGAGCTGATAGTTGGGAGAGTGGAGCTACCAGCTGCCGTTGGATATGAGCATGGCACTAGCAACGATCACACTTCTTCATGAAGTCAGCAGCGTCTTCTCACATGGTCTCCCAGAAGTATCCTTATCAGATTGCTTTGTAAGCCAGGATCCTACCCCCCACGTGATTGCCACAGATGCCTTCGTATATTTCTTGGAGCACGTAGGTAGCTTCTAGGGGCTTCAAACATTTCAGCAGGGGATAGGAGTAGGACCTTCGGTACAGCTACCCATCCATCATCACATAATAAACGACCTTCTTCTTGAGGAGGCCGACTTCCTTTCGATCCTCAGGTAGGGCACCTGTGGTGATATACTTGATGTAGGGGTCCATCCAGCTGACTTCAATGGTGACTTGCTTGACTGCTACGACCTCATAGCAGGGGGTCTCGAGATACTTGATGAAGGTACACCCCAGCAATGACTCGTACAGGGTGGCCAGTCAGGAGAGGACATCAGCCCGGGCATTCTCTGCTCGTGGGATGTGGGAGATGCTGAAGTGTTGGAGGTTCGTCGTATACGAGCGCACCTTGTCCAAGTACTTCGCCATCATGGGATCCTGAGCCTCATACTCATCGGAGACTTGGCCCACTATAAGTTGAGAGTCAGTGAAGACCTTCAACCTCCTGACGCCCAACTCGCGGGATACCTTCAGCCTCGTGAGGAGTACCTCATACTCAGCCTGATTGTTGGTCGCCTTGAATAGGAACCGTAGAGTATACTCCACCACGGCCCCGTCAGGGTTGGCGAGGATGAGGCTAGCCCCGCTCCCTCTGGCATTGGATGTGCCTTCGATGTGAAGGATCCACGTCATTACTTCCGCGGTCGGGTCTGGATTGGGCTCGGCTTGTCGGCCTTCCACCTCCGGGTCTTCATCCATCCAAGTGCATTCTACCAGGAAATATGCAAGGACTTGGACTTTTTGCACCAGTCATGGGCAATAGGTGATGTCAAACTCATTGAGCTTCAACGCCGACTTGGCCAGCACCCCAAAGTGTCAGGGTGACTTAGGATAGCCCTCAGGGATTGGTCAGTGAGAACAACAATGGGGTACACTTGGAAGTAGGGCCTGAGCCGCTGCGCATACATTATTAGTACAAAAATGATCTTTTCAGATTAGGTGTACCTGGTTTCCGCATCACGGAGCAGCTTGCTGGCATAGTAAATCGACTGCTGGGAGCCATCCTTGTTGGTACAGACCAGCACCAAGCTAACCAATTCAGGCAAGCTTGTCAGGTACAGGAGGAGCTCTTCTCCAAGCTCTAGTCTAGACAGCAGCGGTGGGGAGGCGAGGAGCTTTTTCAACCCCTCGAACGCCTCCCGGCACTCTTCCATCCAGGTGAAGTTATTCATCTTCCGTAGCACCTTGAAGAATGGCTGGCAGTGCTCGATGAAGCATGAGATGAAGTGGCTCAATGCCACGACGCGCCCAGTCAAGCATTGGACCTCTTTCTTGGAGACGGGATGTCTCATGTCAGCGATCGCCTGAATCTTCTTAGGGTTGGCCTCTACTCCCCTCTGGGTGACCATGAACCCCAGGAACTTTCTTGCCGCGATGTCAAACATGCATTTGGTGGGATTCAGTTTCAGATAGAGGTTATCGAAAGCCTTCACCAGGTCGGTGATGTGATCCAACTCTGGACCGCCCACGATGAGCATATCATCTACATAGACTTGCATGTTGCGACCGATCTGGTTCTCGAAGACCTTATTGACTAGACGTTGGAACGTGGTCCCTGCATTTTTAAGGCCAAATGGTATCATCTTATAGCCACACGTATCCCTATCAATCATAAATGCTGTGTGATCCTCATCCTAGGATGCATGCGGATTTGATTATACCCAGAAAATGCATCCATGAAGTTGAGGAATTTATGGCTCGAGGTTGTATCCACCAACTGGTCAATCTTGGAGAGTGGAAAGCTATCCTTCGGGCACGTTCGATTGAGATCGGTGTAGTCGACATAGATTCTCCACTTTCTAGAGGCTTTCCTGACCATTACCATATTGGCAAGCCAATCAGGATACCAGACCTCGCGGATAAAGCCCGCTATGAGAAGCTTTTCAACTTCCTCATGATTGCCTTTTGTTGCTCCGGGATGAAGTTTCTCTTCTTCTGCCAGACTGGACGGTAGTTGGGATCAACATTCAGCTTGTAGGTGATCACTTCAGGCAAGATGCCAGGCATGTTGGTGGCAGTCCAAGGGAAGACGTCTGCGTTAACCCATAAGAAATCAGGCAGACGGGCTCTCTCTTCTTCAGGTAGCAGGACCCCTACCTGTACTGTCCTCAAGGGATCCTCCCCCAAAGGGAAGGGCAATAAGGGCTCGACCAGTCTGCCCTTCAGCTCCGACTCCATTGGATTTGGCTGGTTGAGGACGGGCCCGGGTCGGCCCCTCGGGGCCCTGGAATAGTCTGTAGGTAGTGCTGGACTAGCTAGCGTGACCCTCTCATCTCCTCGGTCCCCTAAGGGGTTGGGAACTAAACGAGGAGATGCTTTATGAAAATGGTGGTGTTAAGCAGGTTGAGTCCGAGATACCCCAAGATCATGTCATAAGGTGAGAGAAGTCTCACAATAGTGAATGTCGCCAGCACAGTACTTTGCCAAGGTGGAGTCCTGGCGGTTATTGGGAGCATAATCTCTCCCTTAACTCCAACTGAATCTTCGGTGAAGCCCACTAAGGGCATAAATACCGATTTTATTTGACCAGCAGACAGGTTCATCCTTGTAAAAGCATCGTAAAAAAAGATATATCTGCAAAGCTTCCACTATCAACCATGATTCTTCTTAAGGATGCTTTGCTATCATCATTTCCATGATGACATCATCATTATTTAGGTTATCCATCCTAGTTGACCCCTCTTCCATGTAGGGGAGTACATCATCACTCTCTTCTCTAGGATTTCATTCCCACCGGTTTCTCGGTGGACCGATTGTTGATGGCGAGTGGACGGAGCTCTTCATTCCATGCCACCGGGGGTGCTGCCCCATCCACGTACTTCTCGAGATAGCCGTGCTTGATTAGGTTTCCTATCTCTTTCTTCAGATGGCGGTATTCCTCCATATCGTGGTCATAGTCCCGGTGGAAATGGTAGTAGCGAGACTTATCACGTTCAGTTGATGGCCTCAGTGGGGGAGGTCGATGCAGAAAGCGCTCGTCCTCGATCTCCATCAGGATCTTTGCTCTCGAGGCAAGGAAAGGAGTGAACTTCTCTTCTCTTATGGGGTCGACTCTAGGTTTCAGCCCCGGGTGCTGGATTAGCACCATCTTCTGCATTTGGAGAGCGAGAAGCTCCCTCTCTGGGCTCTGGTCATCATGGTGAGAGGGATCCTGATGTGAACTTTAAGTTGTAACTACAAGTGCATGGTGTCAAAGTAGCACGTCTAGCGAGTACGGATCGATCCCACGAGGAAATAAAATTTTAAACTATATTTAAAACTTTGCTCAAGGAGCTTTAACAAAGGTGAGATACTTTTTATTTAAAACAAAAATTAACTAAATTGAAGAGACAAGTAATTTAAGATCTAGGACTTTGAATCCACTAGGCCAATACTTAGAAAGCCTTCCTAAGATTTTTTTCAAATTGTCTTTTCTATTTTTTCTTTGTATTAACTAAGTATGGATTATGAAGAGAATTTAATCGAACTATAATCCATCAAAGTTTCCTACAAAGAAAAAAGAGAAAAGAATTTAAAAATGTTTGTGAGTTTTCTATCTTTTAGCCTCCTTGCACCGAATCAAGTATGGACTATGAAGGGATTGAAACTCAACGATAACTCATCAAGTCTCTTAGCAAGAAGTTTACAAAGAAAGAAAATTCTTAAAAACTAAAGTCCAAGAAAAAAAATCTAAAGAAAGGGTTTCTAACCATTGTCTAGCTTCATCGCCAACTCTAGAGAGTTTGCTTAGCCAGACATGATTTAAAACTTTAAGAATTAAAAAAAAAATCAATTCTATACTACTTTGTTGAAATGTAAATTACAAGAATTTAAAGTAATGAATAAATAAAACTACACTATTTGCAAAAATTTTAAAATATGCAGAAATAAAAACTAGCTTAGTTGTAGAATTTAAATTGCAAAAAATTAAACTAATATAATGCTGGAATTAAATAGAACAAGAAAATAATTGAAATAATAAAAATAAATTTTTATTACTGAAAGAAACTTGAACTACAAAGGATTTAACTCCAAAGCCATTCAAGGGCTTGGAGTTAAAAAGAAAATAAAGAAAAAAAATGACAAAGATTCTCTCTCACAACTTACTCTCCTTCTCGTATGTTGGAAGGATGAAAAAAGTTGAGAAAGGGGAAAAGAAATGGCTCCAAAAAAATAATACGAGGAATTCTACTTGGGGAATCATGCTTTTGAGGTGCCTCGAGAGATGTTTATTTATAGCGGAGCTGAACGCGTCGACCCCGTGGGAAATCAGCATTGGTCTCCCATCTCTATCCCCACAGTTTCTTGTAGTTCCCTATCCTTATCCCCGTAACCATACAACCACCACATTCTTATCCCATATCCACTCCCACATTTCCCATCTTAAAAATTAAATTTCTTCGATGTTATCCCAAATCCGAGCGAGATCGATCCTTCTTCATTTCGTTTTCCATTTGGACATCAAAAACTTCCTGACAGCATCTAGATTTACACCAGGGGCAGCGATGATATGGAGATGGAAGCGGTGATGCTGAGAAGACCAGATAGTGCATCGTAGGAGCAGCATAGAGCGGTGGACAATTGAAGGATAGTGAAGGGTCACGCTGAAGATGGGCGATGGTGGCTCTCGGAGAGTAACTGGATGATGAAGACAAGAAAGGCCATTAAGAGGACGAAACCGGTGGTGAAGAGAGCTCGGACGACCATGGAAGGCGACTTCATAATATATTTTTATAATATCATGTTATTATTTTTCTTATTTTTCTAGTTTTTTTTTAATTTTTAAAAAATATTAATTTTTAAAGATTTTTATTAATTTTTTTGTAAATTATAATATATTTATTTATTTTGAAATATAAAATATTTATCATAATATAAATATATCATAATATATTATTAAATAATATATATTAAATTTTAAATAGAAGTATACAAAAATAAATTTTGATTAATTGAAATCATATTTTTAAAAGATGATTTTAATCTGTTTTTGAAATCATCTTTTGGAAAGTTCCAAAAGACATTTTCATTCCCGTACACTTAGTAAATATAGTTTGAAATACCTAATTTTGTAAATATATATTAAATATATATTATTTTTTAAAAAAATTCATAGATTGGAGCTTGAGTCTAATGCTGATGACATGATTTCTCAGGATATTTCTATTATTGGAAAGGAGTACGTAACACCATCCATTGAATAAATAATGGCTATCAACTATACAATAGTTATCGTTGTCGGACTTCTTTGCTATAATTTTACTGCCTCCATATGAAACCCGAGTTTTTTTTGGGCTTTTTGGGTCAAAATCAGCGGGTCCAGCCAACCTCAGCCCAATCACAAAAAAAAGAGAGAAATAGGACGGAAACTGGAACAAGGGAGTTCGATTTTCCTTTTTTCGGCCAGGGATTTCATCGGAGGAGTCGAGGAGGAGAGCCATGGAGGGGAGGGAATGGTTGGCGGTGTTATTAGAGTGGGTTGGAACTCCGATCGGTGAGGTATTTGCTTTCCAAATAGCGAGAAAACTGTTGAGAGTTCTCTTTAAATCTTCTTTCACCGTCGCCCAATCGAGCCTTCAAACCCCTTTCAAGCCATCGACCTTCTCTCCGGCGAGTGACCTGGAGCCTCTCCAATCGTCGGTGTATTCTTTTTCCTTATTTCATTTTTTTGGAAGGTTTTAATCGGGGGTTTTTATTGGATTTTCGATTTGTTGTGTGGGTCGTGGATCACTGGTGGCCGCACCGTCGCTGTTCGCCTTGGATCCGCCAACCCTCCTTTCTGGTGACCACCTTTCTTGGTTGCCGACAATCATGGGAGGGTCTCGATTTGGCCGAGCCGAGGAGGAAATAGGGAGGGGTTCAGGAGAAGAGAAAAGAAGAAAGGAAGAAAAAAAAAGGAAGAGAAGAAAGGAAAAAAAAAAGAGAAAAAGAGAGAAGGAAAAATAAAAATAAATAATAATAATAATAATAATAATAATATAATAATAATAATAATAATAATAATAATAATAATAATAATAATAATAATAATAATAATAATAATAATAATAATAATAATAATAATAATAATAATAATAATATGGGGCCTCTATTAGGTGCAAGAAAAAAAGATGAGGAGAGAGGAAGAGGAGAGAGAAAGAGGAGAGAGAAAATGAGGGGGAGAGAGAGGAGAGAGAAGATGAGAAGGGAGAGGAGAGAGAAAGAAGAAAGAGGAGAGCGAGAAAAAATAAAAAATAAAACAATTGTGAGGTGGAGATTGAAAAGTCTCTATCTCTGGAAATTTGGAGAGTGGGGATAGGGTTTTACGGGTAGACCACTGACAAAATCCGATAAAAAATTTTGGGTTTACAGTTGATCTAGGATTATTTATTTATGTTTAAAAATTATTGTTGTAGGGAGTAGCCTTCTGAGCAGAAGGGCATTGTGCAGGTTTCGGATACGAACCAGTATCAGGCATGTTAGTTATCTCTAGTGAGGTAAGAATATCTTGATATGATCACCAGTCTTATATATGTATCTTATATGACATGATTTGATCCATGCACATGAGCATTGTCATGCATGATTTATTTTTGCATGATATAGTTGATTTTTCATGATGGACAGTATGATTGTTGATATTACTATTTATGTTCCTGTATATCATGTTTTTACAAATAAAGTTATCTTTGGATGGGTTGAACTATTATGACAGTTATTGGAAACTGTAAATGACATGATTTGACTACATGACATGAAATGATAAAGTGTTAATCAAGTGAATATAGTATTTGAATTAGCCATGCTATGGTGATACCGTGGTTACTCAGGTTGCCAGTCACAGGTGGGATTGTGACAAATATTATCAATTACAGTCATGGACACATAGTGTACCAGTCACAGGTGGGAGTATGACAACAGTGTGCTAGTTACAGGCTAGAGTATGACCGTGGCTAGTTTGGAACGCTAAAGAAGAAGGATAACTAATGAAAACTGAGCTGTTAATTAAGAAATACAGTATTTAGACTAGCCATACCATGGACGAGACCGTGGTTACTCAGGTTACCAGTCACAGGCGAGATTGTGATAAATATTACCAATTACAGGCATGGACACATGGTGTGCCAGTCACAGGCGTGAGTGTGACAACATTGTACCAGTCATAGGCAGGAGTGTGACCGTGGCTAGTCCAGAACCCTAAACAAGAAGGATAACTAATAAAAACACTAAAAAAAAATGATATTATCATTGGTTTTGTTAAACTTGGTATTTAAGTTGTTCTGGTTACATGATCTGATAAACTGTTATTGTCATGTTATTTTTAAGTTATACTATTATTAGTGTGATTATTTGGAGACCTTACTGGACTGTAAAACTCACAATCCCTATTTTTTTCTTTTCAAAGTTGTGCAGGATATTTGAGCTTGGTAGTTGATTGGATTCGTGGTAAGATGATACATAATAAGGATTGGGCCGGGCATGAGATCAAATACCAAAATTATAGATTTTTAGTTAATTTTGTTCAGTTAGTTTGGTTCCTGATATTTATGGATCAATGGACCATTTAGTAATTTTTGATTTGAATGAAAGAATTATTTAGTTATATTTATATATAAAAAAATATTGGTATAATTGCTATAATTTAAAATGAAGTGACTTTTATATACCTAGATCTTGCATAATCTTTAAAGTATAATCTAGGATTTGTGCGGCCGGTCATGTAGCCGATCCGGTGCTAAATTCGGGACATGACAGAGTGGTATCAGAACCAGATTATGGTCATCTGTGACAGTGATACAAGTGATTAAAATAATAATAGCATGATGGTTATTAGGATAGGACACTCCAGCAATACAATGTTTGTTCTTTCCTTTTTTTTGAAAACTTTAATGTGGCTCATAGATGCAAAAGATACAAATTATTCCGTAGGTCTGCTAGTTTTATGGCAACCATAGAAGGTCCTTGGTGCACTAAAGTTGGAAAGCAAAGGCGCACCACAGGAGGATGTGTCCTTGACACACTAGAAGGAGGATGTCCTTGATGCACTAGGACTGGTGAGTAGAGGTGCACCAGAGAAGGAGGCCGCCGTCGCCAGGCAGCATCGGAGGAAGATCAGGACTTTTGGAGAAGAATAGAGGCGAGAAGTATTTACAGTAGGGGATTTTGTTTCATCTGTATATATTGAAGGGCATTTTGCTCATTTCAGAATTTTTTTTATTACATGATAATTGGGTCCTGCTCAGCATTAACGGGCTGTTTAATGTTTGGATTCAAATGCAGGTTTTAACAAACTTCAAGGTTATCGATATAAGTTTTTAAAATTATTAAATGTAAGTGTAATTTTGATTTAATCTCAGAAAGATCATGGTAGTTTATTCTTTCTTATTTTACGCCTCATCCCTCTTTCTTTCCAAGATGGTTCCTTACTTTATGTCATGGTCGTGACTGGTCAAATTTGTCATGGTCGTCGACTAGTCAAAATTGGCGATGCCAAACATGCCAGGAAAACCATAACAAGTACAATAATTTTTATGGGTATAATTTAATTCTTGGGTTTTTTTTTTTTTTTTTTTTTAAAAAAAAAGATAGAAGTGATAAATCTAGCATATCGAAGAATAAGTATGTCATCCGATACTATTAAAGTATCAGCTAATCAGGATGGAAAAAAAAAAGATTTTGACTCTCATTCACCTGACTGTTATGATTTTCAAAAATAATTTTTAAATTTAATCAAATCGTCTACGGAATAATATCTCAAATTCATTATCTATTAGTTATGAAATAAAATTTTAATTAATTGGATTACCATCTTGATAGTATTCTCGAGCACTTCGGTATAATGTTATCGCGGCCAATAGGTAGACCGTAAGTTAATTAAAAACCCCTAATTTCTATGAAGCAGAACAATCAAACCGCGGTTTGGTTTGCACCGCGTTGTTCCATCTAATGTCGCCGCATTACCTGTCCCGGAGTGGCTTGGTGATTGACCAACTTAAAAAACACGTCTTCAACTAAAAAGGACAAGACATGCTTATCAAAAAAAAAAAAAAAAAAAAAAAAAAAAAAAAAAAGGCAAGGACGAGACTTGCCAGCACAAAGGGACAAAGCCGAGCAAAACGCTAATGGGAGACCCGGTCAAATCCCGGTTTGGTTTGCATCGTGTGATAGAGAGTTGATTAGTCGCAGATGAATGATAGATATTACAACCATCTCGCAGCAAGCAATACGGCAAGAAAACGCGGTAAGTTCCATGTGAAGCAAGCTACCAAAGGTCTGTGAAATAAAATAATAAAAAAAATACCTTAAAACTCGCTTTTGGATGCGTGTGATTTATTTATCCTCTATGAGGAAAGATTTTGTTTTAAATAGCGGAGGGCCGCAAGGTGCACCAAAGTAACTTAAATAGCGGAGGCTAAAAGCTGTGCTTGGAGCAAGAAGCTGCAGAGATTTTGGCCAAGATGGAAAGGGCGCAAACAGATTTTGATCATGCAGTCGAAATCGCACCCCTCCGTATACCCATGAACTACAAATTGCTCAAAGCAGCAAAATCAGGAGACACAAGAATTCTAGATGAACTGCCAGGACTAGAACAATTTTCTTCCCAAGATTCAGCAGGGCAGGTCGCAATAACTTTGCCGGATGGTGCTGCAACACAAAAAAATGATTCCAACCACCTCCTTGGAGTTACACCAGAAGGGAATACGGCCCTCCATATAGTTGCTAGCCAAGGACATTTGGAGCTTGCCGAGAAGATCTGTCGCAGAGAGAGATCTCTTTTGGCAGCACCAAATACGAGGCTCGACACTCCGCTGCACTGCGCTGCAAGGGCTGGGGATGATAAGATGGTTTCCCTCATCATCCGGTTCGCAGGCGAGGATGGGATCGAAGCAAAGAGAGTACTGCTGAGCGCGAGGAACATGAACGAGGCTAATGCTTTGCATGAGGCTGCCCAATATGATCATGTGCACGTGGCCCAAGTACTGATGAAGGAAGAAGATGCTGGACTAGCATCCATGATGAACGGTGCAGGCATGTCCCCACTCTATCTGGCCATCTTGACGGAATCCTTCAATGTCGCCAAAGCCTTACTGCTGTCTTCCTCGTGGGACAATGCTTCTCCAGCATCTTACGAAGGACCTGACAAGAAAACAGCATTGCATGTAGCGGTCCACATGAGTCCAGGTAATCGGGCGCTCAAACTTCTATATATCAGACTTTTTTTTTTTTTGGGAGAAAAGATGACTACATCACCATCATTTCATGCGAAGTTTGAAACCACCATTTTATTTATGAAATGGTCAGAGTACCAAAGGAACAGGAAAGGCCATAACAAACAATATATAGCAAAACAGGGTCCTTCAGGACCGCAGGGGCCAACTTCCAACCACTTTACACACCCAACAAAACAGATCTATATCACTTAACCAAAAAAAATTGAAACAACGGGGAGGAAAGCTCAGCCACCTTCGGAATCCTTCCCTCAACCTCAGAAGACCCAAACGAGAATCAAGCAACCACTAACCAAAATTGATTCATAGGAAGAACCCAGCAGGCCTGAAGCGATCCGCCCAAAAATCAAGTAGCCAGGATTTTGGCAGAATCAGACATGGCCAATGGCTACCGAGACATTGCCATCAAGTGGATTAGCTTGGCCCTCTTCTTATCTAGTGTTTAACATTTCCTGCTTCAGTTAGGCTTGGCAAGGTTCGATTGACAACCTTTCTTGATGGTTACCATGTCTAACTTCCCTTGTAAGAAGTAGCAAACTTTGATTTCTCTTTTTTAGTTTTTTTTATGATAATTTTTCATTTAATTAAATATCTTAGTGGATGCAAAAGCAGAGTATAGAGCAAACATATGCATGGAATATAATGCTGTCTTTTAGTTTGTGAAAGCACCTGAACATTGTGTAACACAAGTACTCACGAGACCTTTCATGATACTTATGTGATAGATATTGCACAAGACTTGTTGCGACTGAAGCCAATGCTCGCCAAAGCTGTCGATTCCTCAGGAAGGATTCCTCTTCATTATGCAGCTTCAGATAGTCGTTATGATATGGTGAAGCTATTATTAGAGCACGATCCCTCCACGGCCTACCTATCAGATGCCAATGGCTTGTTTCCCATACACATTGCAGCTAGTATGGGAAACTTTCTTACAGTTGATCAGATTTTAAATCAATGCCCAGATACAGAGGAATCATTAGACAAGGAGGGAAAGAATTTTCTTCATGTCGCTTTTAAACGGAGACAAGTATATTTTATCAAGCGCATTATCCGCAAGAGACCAGATCTCAGGAAGCTGTTAAATGAAAAGGATAATAAGGGAAATACGCCGTTACACACAGCTATTGCAAACAGTGACCAAGGGAGTGTGAATTTTCTTCTGCGGGACAAAAGCGTATCCCACAACATCATCAACAACCACGGATTCACTCCTCTCGACTTGGCTTACACAAAGGAGGATAAAGGCCAGCACTTCTGGATGGTAAACACTTAGCGATCTCGTACATGTTTGGCTTGCTAACCGTAGAAAAGGGTAAGATCGGCCAAATAAAATAAAGATTTCTTTCCTCGCATACCGGGATGCCATTCATCGATCACAAGCATCAGTTTGTCTCTCTCACTCACACATGGACACACGGACATTTATATTTGGAGCATGAGCAAATTTTCTTCAATTCACATAGGAATCCCTAGATACTTTTACAAACACAAACCTTTATAATAAACATTCATTTCTTAGGATGATGAATACTTGTGCCGTTAAACTGACGTTGGTCTGCTGGCCGGCACAATTTAAGCTCTTATGTATGAAGAGATTCAGAATTAGTTTACTTTTTGCAAGGCCAAAAAAATCAGAATTTTTTTATTTAATAAATAAATAAATAATATCATTAACCGGGATGCTCGCTTATAAGAAGTTTAATGTTAGTGTTATCAAAACATGCATGGTTCTTAATCTTTCGACTGATATCTCTTTTTATGTTTTTTTTTTTTTTTTTATTGTATCCAGAATGTAGAATGTTGCATTGTTATGTGCTTGGTTTTAAACAAGGCTCCGTCGAATCCACAAAAAATAGATGGTTTAAAAAGTGTTGACGAGGCCAAAGAAAAACCATCCGACGATGATAACATCGAAGAAAAATCATCCCTGAATGAGGACAAAGAAATCGAGAAAGAGTTGAATTTATCCAGAAACCTCGGGATCTTTTCGGTGTTGATTGCTACGGTTACATTTGCTGCTGGTTTCACCCTCCCTGGAGGGTACATAGCTGATGATCATCCAGGCCGTGGCACAGCAGTTTTAGCAAAAGAGTATGCTTTCAAGGTATTCCTAGTCTCGGATGCTTTTGCGTTCACCTGCTCCATCGCAGCAACATTCTGGCTTATGTATGCAGGAACATCAATATTTGACAGATATACTCGTAAGCGAATCCTTTATGCGTCTGCCAGGTTTCTGTGGGCGGCATTTGCGGGCATGTCCACTGCGTTTGTGACGGGCATATATGCAGTGTTGGCTCCCAGCTCTAAGAGTATCGGCATTCTTTTATGCATCATTGCTCTCGGAACCCCTCTTTTTGTTCATATGAAGGCAAATGATAATTTATACAGTTTTCTGAGAACGGTACTTATTAGACAAGGGCTTAGACAGTGTATTTGGCCAACCGTACACCCGCATGTTTTAAAACGTCATCGTTGTGGCTTGTGGATCGCTGCAGCTGCCATTATCGTGTACCTTTCGACATTGGGCATTTATGCCTTGTTTTTCTTACTAGCGATGCTCTAGGAGTTCAAGCCTTGTTTTAAAATTGGAAAGAAGCGATGTTTATCCGCGATTGGTGGTGGAAAGGAGAAGAAGAGAAGGGAACTAGGGGATCTAGAGTTTGAGAGTGTTTAGCAGTTTAGGCATAAAATTTTGGAAAGTAAAAACCAGGCCTGTTTGATTTTATTCCAGCAAGGGCCTTTATGTGGTTCAACTTTAGTCAAATACATCTAATATTTGCAAACTTACTGCCTTGCCTAAAAATAGATCAAGATGTACGATTTAATTAGAATAATTATAGATTAGCATTCTCTTCCAGGAAGCAAAGCTATGGTTAATACTTCTTTCATCTCCATGAATGTACTCAAGAGACGAGTCCCGTACGACCGAGGAGATTGCTTTCGTATTCTTACATGCGATCGGCTATTGATTCGTTAGCCTCTTATATGGCCAATCATTTGGGCTGTATCTTATCAAGGCAGGCTAGATCTCGCAAAAGAGACTAGTCCATTACTACCAAGAACATCACTGGATAGACTAGGAATATATGACAAATAATCCAAAGGACAGCATCCCAACAGCATATTCTAAATAGAAGATGACGATCCATTCCATGTCACATGTCCAGAAACTACCGCTTACCCAAAGTCTAGATAATATAGCTCATCACATTGCTTACCCACTCCACTCGCATCTTCAACTGCAGGTCCTGCAAAACATAAAAAATCTAAATAGAAGTGCATATACAATCATTATCCTTTGTCAATTTACTTACCGACAATAAATTGCACTAAAAATCATTAATCTTGAGCACTTGTTATAATTTCAATTTGTTGGGAAAGACCAAGTTCCTACTTTGTTGTACCTCAAGCAATTATCCATTTGGGAGCCATACAGGCTTAGATCCTTTACACATATTTTGCAATTGAATTAGAGTCATTGATCCAATCATGTGGTCAGTGGCTCCTGTATCAACAATCCAACTCAAATGCTGTAGTAACTTACCAACAAAATTGACAGCACTTATCAGTTTGCCATCATCCACCAAATTTTTGCCACCATCATGATCTAATTTTTCACCATGAATAAGATTCAAGGATGTCCATATTCTATGGCTAAAAGGTTTAGGATGGGTGAGCCTTCATAGCATCCACCATTCTCAAGATCACCTAACTGCACGGAGTTGGATTTTTCAACCTCCAACTTCTAATTGGATAAATACCAAATTAGTTTGTAGCGACGATCTTTTGTATGACCTAATCATTTACGGTTCTCGCATCATGGGTGGCTTGCACCGGGCTTCATATTCTATCCTAAGGCATCCGACCCCCCATGCCCATTCCGAATCTAGCAACGAGCATGGCCATCTCTATAGCTAGGGCAGTTGCTTCAATGCTGGGCTTTTGACTAGCTGCTACTGCCTGCTGCACCTCTTCTTCCACCACCATAGCATATGCCCTTTCAAGAGAGGGCAGCAGGTCTATCCCTAAAATTTGCGAGCACACAAAATTGTAGGCTTCATAAAGTCCTATCAATAAATTATATAGTTTGGTCATTTCTTTTGATGCCATGATTGCCTTGAGAGAGCCATGGGTGCATGGGAGAATCGGATCATACATTTGCAACTCCTTCCACAATATCTTTAGCTTACTATAATAACCAATGACTGGCATCTTCTTTTGCTGAAGCAAGCTTTTATTCCTTCATATTTGGTAGACTCGAGCAGCATTCCCTTGCAAGAATCGCTTTTCCAGGTCCACCCATATATCACATGCTATTGCCACGTATGCCATGATCTGGTACAACTTCTTGGTCATGCAATTGTGAACCATGTGATGACCATTACATTGCACTACATCCAATCTCGATAGTCAAAAAAAGCTTCGCTCAGTTTGTCCAATATCCTATCAATGAAGCCTACCTTATTCTTTGCATGCAAGGCATTCTCCATAGAATGTCTCCATGAATGATAATTGGATATGGTGAGCAAGTTATGATATAGTTTTACCTTGGGTAATCTAAGGGGTGGAGGTGATTGGGTAATTAGCTATTGGCTTCCCCTGAACCGGATGCATTCACCTTCATGATCTTGCAGATTCCTCTATCATAGTTGATCTATAGTGGATGGCTAAGGAATGGTTTTAGGCTCTGACATCAAGAAGAAAAAACTTGGAGTAATTGGATTCCTTTATATTGATTACTATCTAATATATATACAAAACATACACAACAACAAGAAGAAATAAATAATAAAAAAAATCTGGCCTTCCGGCTAATGAAAATAATTACAAGGTGAATTTGGCAAATTTGTGAGATCCATGGAATTTGAAAAATCTCCGGAATCTGGCAAATCTAAAAGATCTACAGAATCTGAGAAATTTCTAAATTTGGCAAATATGTGAGATTTCATGGAATCTAAAAAATCTCCAGAATTTGGCAAATCTATGAGATTCCATGAAACTTGAAAAATCTTCAAAATACAGCAAATCTGAGAGATGTAAAAAATCATATTTCGAGATGTAAAAATTTGCTTGCTAGCTAGGTCATACACCTGATATCCCTTTTGTCCATGGGGATATCCCATAAAAATAAACTTGACAGAATGAGGACCAAACTTGTCTTTTATGGGAGAGCATAATTGAGCATAGCATAAACATCCAAAAACTTTTAAACATTCATATATAGGAGGTTGACCAAATAATACTTCATATGAAAATTTGTTGGATAACACATGTATGGACAATAAATTAATAAGGTAGGCTATAAGTAAGGACACATTCCCCCCAAAAATCAATAGACAAGTTGGCCTGAAAATGTAAGGCTCTAGCTACCTCTAACAAATGCCTATATTTCCTTTCAAGCCTCCTATTCTGTTGAGGTATGTAAGTATGCACAACATATTTATTGCTGGATCCCAAACTGTATCATGTAATCAAGCATAGCCCGTGACTTAAATTTGAAACCATTATTGCTTCAAATATATTTAACTTGTATGCCAAATTGAGTGTATAGTATATTGCAAAAGAAAGTTAAATATTGGTGTACTCGTGATTTAAATTGTATTAAATAAATCCAAGTAGATCGAGAAAAATTGTCAACTATGGTCAAGAAATAGTGCACCTCTGAGTGTGAAAGAGTAGCATAAAGGCCCCAAATATCATAATGAATTAAGTCAAAACGAGCTATGGCTTTATTAGGACTAATAGAAAAAATGAGTCTAGTTTGTTTGGCATGATAACGAGAATTACATACTAGTTTATCACTACTAAGAATGTCACTAGATAAACTGAGAATATATGATAAACAATTCAAAGAAGAGTGTCCCATCCGCATATGCCAAATATAAGATGACTGTCCATTCTATGCCATATGCCCAGAGACTACTGCTTGCCCAAAGTCCGAATAATATAGCCCATCACACTACCTATCTACTCAATCAGCCTCTTGAGTATAGGTCCTGCAAAATATATAAATCCAGAGAAAGGGAGAATAATCATATATTTGCAACTCCTACAACATCTTTAGCTTACTATATTAACCAATGACTGACATCTTCTCTTGTTGAAGTAAGCTTATATTCCTCCATATTTGATAGACTTAATTGGTATTCCCTTGCAAGAATCATTCTTCCAGGTCCACCCATATATCACGAGCTATTACCGCATATGCCACGGTCTTGTATAGCTCCTTGGTCATGAAGTTTGTGAGCCATATGACTACCATTGCATAGCACTGCTTCTAATCTTGATAGTTGGAAGAAACTTCACTCTGTTTCTTCAATATCCCATCAATGAAACCTACCTTGTTCTTTTCATACAAGGCATTCTCTATAGAATGTCTTCATGAATGATAATTAGATCTGGTGAGCAAGTTTGTGACATAGACTTGTCCCGAGTGATTTGAGGGGTGAAGGTGATAGGGCGATTTACTATCGGCTCCCCTTGAACCAGATGCATTCACCTTCATGATCTTGCCAGATTCCTCTACCATAGTTAATCTATAGAGGATGGCTACGAGATGTTGTTTAGGCTCGGATACCAAGAAAAAAACTTAAAGAAATTGGAAACATTTGTATTGATTTGCTATTCAATATACATATACAAAATGCATATAGCAATAAAAAAATAAATAATAAGAAAATCAGGCCTTCTAAATAATAGGAATAATTACAAGGTGAATCTAGCAAATCTACAAAATCTAAAAATTCTAAAAGATCTCTAGAATCTGGCAAATCTATAAGATTCCACAAAATCTAAAAAATCTTGAGAATCTAGCAAATTTGTGAGATTTGCAGAATCTGAAAAATCTTTGAAATCTAGCAAATCTATGAGATTTCATGAAATCTAGAAAATCTTTAGAATCTAGTAAATTTATAAGATTCCATGAAATCTAGAAAATCTCCAGAATCTAGCAAATCTGTGACAAAGCAAATCAACCTCCATGTGCCAACTTGAGGGAGCCATGTAATTTTAACATCTCAGGTGTATGATTTGCGAGATCTAGCCTTCCAATTTTAGAGTAATTAGAAGTTTTGTAATGATTTACTATACAATATATATATATATATATATATATATATATATATATATATATATATATATATATATATATATATATATATATATATATATATATACAAACAGCAACAAGGAAAAATGAATAATAAGGAAGAAAATTTGGCCTTCTGAATAATGGAAATAATTACAAGATGAATCTGCCCAATCTACGAGACCCATCAAATTTGAGAAATCTTTGAAATTTGGAAATTTATGAGATTCCATGAAATATGAAAAATCTCCTGAATCTGGCAAATCTGCTAGATCTGTGGAATCTCGAAAATCTTTAAAATCTAGCAAATCTATGAGATTTCATGAAATCTGGAAAAGCTCTAGAATCTGGCAAATTTGCAAAGTTCCATGGAATCTAGAAAATCACCAGAATCTAGCAAATCTACGAGATCTAGCCTTCCTAATAGTCCTCCTCAAGTTAGTGCATGGAGGTTGATAATGCCCAACTTGCAACATAGTGCATAGAGAATGGATAAGATGAGGGCCTTTGTGAAGATGTCCATCAATTGACTTGAAGTAGAGACGTGATGTAATAGAAGTTTCTTTGATTGAATCCAATCATGCAGGAAATGATAAACAATTTCAATATGCTTGGTGCATGAAAAATAGGATTATTTGTAATATACATAGCTATTTTGTTGTTACAATATAATATCATAGAGGTCGAGTGCTCTACAAGGAAATTAGAAAGTAATCGGCGAAGTCACAAAATTTTACTAATAATGGTTTCCAAAGCTTGATACTCGACCTTAGTAGATGACCAGGAGACAATAGATTGCTTATTTAAGTATGAAGAATAGGAACTATGCTAAGCAAGACAAAATAGCCAGTAATAGAATGATGTATATCTAGATAACCTACCTAGTCAGTGTCATAATAAGCCTATAATATGAGTGACTCGATAGAGAAAAGAAGAATGTCTTGACTAGGTGCTGACTTTATGTACCAGAGGACGGAGGGCCGCATCCCAATGAGATTGCCTGGGATCTTGCATAAATTATGTGAGGACATGAACTAAATAAATATCAGGCCTCATTATGGTAAGATAGAGTAATCGTCCAACAAGTCAATGGTACTGCAAGGGGTCCAACAGGCATGCCCCTACAATAAAAGATAAATGATGTCAGGTTTTTATCGGGGATGAACTGGGTCGACACCCCAACAATCCGACTTCATTAAGAATATCCCATGCATATTTATGCTGACTCAAGACTACTCCAGATGAAGAATGACATACCTCAATGCCAAGGAAGTATATGAGGGAACCCAGGTCCTTAATGTGGAACTTATCATTGAGATAGCATTTAAGAGCAATTATATGGTCTTTGTCATTCCCAGCAGTGATCATATCATCAAAATAAATCAAAACTACTGTAAATGAGTTATCTCAATGTATAGTAAATAAAAATAGTTTGCCTTGGATTGAAGAAATTCATATTGAATAAGCACTATAGTAAACTTCCAGTACCAATTGCAAGAAATCTGTTTAAGGCAATACAAGGATTTGCTAAGACGACAAATCCTATTATCTGCAGCATGTGCTTAAGCATGAGGTATTTTCATATATACCTCCCTATGAAAATCTCCAAGAAAAAGGTATTGTTGATATCGAGTGGATTCAACTTCTAGTTCCATACAGTTGCTACAGCCAAGAGACAACATACAGTTACGAGCTTTGCCATAGGTGCAAAGGTCTCATGGTAGTCTAAGCCCTTAAATAGAGTGAACCCCTTCACAACTAATCAAGCCTGATAGCATTTGATGCCTTCTCATACTTCACTTTATAGACCCACTTAGAATAAATAGCTCGCTTGCCAAGCGAAAGGGGTTTAATAGTTCCAAATTCCATTCTTCTCAAGTGCTTCAATTTTATGGCTCATAGCCTTACACCAATTGATAAGATCGCGATGTTGTCATTAAGACATCGTGGCTATTAATTTAATTAATTAATTTTTAAATAAAATTAAAAACATGTAGAAAGGATGAGTCGGGTCAAATCCATGGAGAATGTAGTACTTAGAATAATTTAAAATCTTTGATTTTTATAAAAATACAAGAAAATTATTTTACAGTCAGGAAAAAGTGAAAATTAAAAGTGTAAAAGAAAATAAAAACTTAGTACATTCGATCTGTTAGTCAGATCTTAGCATCTACTTGCGAGAAAAGTAAAAGACAAGAATTTAAATTACATAAAAATAAGTTTTGTATTAATTAAAATCTAATTACAAGAAAATAATAACTAAATAAATAAAAAAAATAGTAACAAAGCATCTGAAGTTGATTCATCATAGTCTCATTGAGAAGTTGGTTAATGTCACTTCGTTTTCTTCCGTCGTACTTCATGGAGCAAAATGGGCTTCATTTTTTTCTTCTTTGGATCTTGATTTTGAAGATAGAATATGCTTGAAGATAATGTAGAGATATAACTCTCCTCTAAGAAATCTCACTTTTAGAGGCCAATATGCAACCTAAAGCTATGCTCTCTATCCTGTACCATGCTCTAGCTTCAGGATACCCTCTTCTGTAGCCCAAGGGTCCTTTAGATAAAGCTTAGTGAAGGTTCTAAATCAAGTCAGATTAATATAGACTATGGGATGATTAATATCTGGTGTCTCTAGACTATAAAAACTTCTGTAGACCAAGCAGCTATTCTATGGTAGATCGGCTACTTTAAAATATATGTATAATTTGATATTTTTGATCTTTTTCTTGATTTTGGGCTCATTTGAACTCTGATTTATGTATTGTTTGATTTATTGGATTCTATAAATCAAGCTCTTCATGTTGGAAAGCTTTTTAATCCATAATCTAACTATTTTTTTAGATTCAAGAGTTTCAAATTTTTTTATCAATCTTAATGTACCTGTCATAGAGGAAGAAATATGAGCTAAACTTTTTATTAAATATTTTAATGGATGTGTGGTACTTTGACTTGACATCTACTTATCACAAATATGCCAATTTTATCTTTTTCAAAGATATTTTAAAAATAGTGAATCTTGCAAGAAGATCCAGTTTAATTATAAAATTAGAATTTTTAAAAGTTGTTAGCACCAATAATTTCTTAAAATACTTAAAATAAAAATATAAATACATGATTTATCATACCCCCTAACTTTCTCATTGCTAGTCCCTTAGTAATGTAATAGCCATATAAGTATTAAATTATAATCATATCATATTAAGAGATTCTTTTATAAAAATAGATCTAGGATTGAAAGTAAAAAGATCTAGCAAGTATCACTAACTATGTATAGAGTTTTTGAAGCAAATTTTGTAATCAACATAATTAGAAACTTTCTTAGAATTCATCTAAAAATCTACAGCATTTATATTTATGATGACTAACTTAGCATTTTAGTGCTAGCTTGTAAAGGACAAATGTTTCTTTACTTATCATATATTTTGGTTAATTTTTTATACCCCCCTAAATCAACCTCATAAATGTAAGGTAGCTTTTACGCTACCTAAGTTTTTTTCTTTTTTTTTGAGTGCTGAGCATTATAGCTTTTTCTTCACCACTTGACATGAATCTCCATACTTGACTTAGGTGCAGAGACCCGGTTACTAAGATTTAGATAATCCACATATACTTTTATGTTTTGCACTTTTATTTCAGGTAGATAGCTCTTTCCTTAAATTCAAGGTAGCTTTTATATTACCTAATTTTTTTTAAGATAGGTAGCTATTTCCTTAAATTCAAATTTTTTTAATTAAAATATATATCAATTACTAATTTTTAGCAATAATTGTGTCCTTAATTAGCCTTATAGCTAATACCTACTTTGTCTTATTAGTGTGCATATATAATTAAAAGTGCTAATAGCCTTTAGATGATTTAAGTAGGCTACTAAAAATCTGACCAACTAGTCTACTCCTTGACTCGCTATGATTATTAGCAAATACCTTCTAACTCTATTATTTTTTTCTAGTCTATTTTGCTTAAGATTATCTTTCTTAACACATGATTTATTCTAAATAAATATTTTCTCTTTAAAATTTTTTAAAAAATTTCTCTATAAAAATTTTAAAAAAAATTTCTCTTTAAAAAGTTTAAGAAAATTTTCATAATTTTTTAATAATTTTCAAAGATTTTTAAACTTTTTCTTAAAAAAATTAAAAGCTTATCCTATTCCTATCCCTAACTTAAATACTATTGTCGCTAATAGTATAATAAGTTATAGAAATAAATTTAAACCATAAGGACAAAAAGAAATATATAGGGATAGAGGTTCTTAAGAAGAGGAGCTTATCAACAAAATAAAGACTACAACAATCAATTTGGATTGAAATTTATTATTATTATTATTATTATTATTATATTTTTAAGAGTACAAAAATAAATATTGGGTTGCTTTCTAATAATTGCTAAATTTAACATCTTCAGCCAAATGTTATGCGGGAGTCTGGTGGATAATTAACTTTAATATATCTCTCATGACACCTGTTGCTGCCTGGATCATCATGGCCTATAACTCTGGTGCAGTGTCGGGTGTCTCCCTCCCCATCAAACCTTCAGCACACGCACTCGGTCGCTACAAAAGAAAGGAGTCCCGGGCTAGGAAATCTAGCGGGGACACTTCGATGCTCAAGTCAGTGGAATGATCAAGGAGAACAGAGCCTCCGTGGTAGAGAGTTTCGTGGGACTCTCTGCATAGAGGGAGAAAGGTAGAACTAAAATGCGAAGGCAAGGTGGAGATGGGATCGGTGAGCTTGGGAGGAGCTTCTGGCTGACTCCTTGCCCGTCCGCTCCTCTTTTCCTTTCCCCGCTACTTGTTTACTTACCTCTTGCCTTCTTTCTCTCTGACCTTATGTATGTGAGATGGCCCAGACCAGATCTCGGGCTTTATCCCGGTGTCCTTTTTTATGTGCCCTCTTTGGGAGGGGCTTACCGTTGCTCACCGCTCCCCCCTCTGGACCGTCCTTCGGAGGAGGTCCTTCTGTTAGGAGTGTGCGAGGTAGATCCTATCCTTCTGATGGTGCCATTTTCTATTGGAGGGGCAGGCACCGTGCCACTAAGCCCCATGCCATGGTGGGATGTTTTCATTGCTGGAGGGACTATCAGAGCGTCACAGGGCCCTGGGGCCTTGATAGAAATCTCCTCTTAGGGGAGATTCTCGCTCGTGTCACGAGGGTTGTCGCCCCTGGTTGCACGACTGTCAACTTGGCAGCTCATCACGGTGCTTGAAGCCTGGCGGAGTAGCTTCGTGCTAGGTCTACCAATGATGCATTGTAGAGCGAAAGTCAATGATGAAGTGCACTACCCCTTCTAGAGGTCACGGGTGACTGGGCTCTCCTTTCTCTCATCGTTGGCAGGAGTATCGACCTTTCTAAGGTGGGAAGGCTCGCCTTATGAGCATGAGCTCGACCCTAGCTGGGAGCTGACCTCAGTCGAAGGGCTCGCCTTATGAGCATGAGCACGACCCCGATCGAGAGCTGAACTTAGCTGGAGGGCTTGCCTTGTGAGGATGAGCACGACCCTAGCCGAGAGCTGACCTCAACCAGAGGGCTTGCCTTGTGAGGATGAGCACGACCCCAATCAGGAGCTGACCTCAGTCGGAGGGCTCGCCCTGTGAGCATGAGCACGATCCCGGCCGGGAGCTGACCTCAGCTGGAGGGATCGCCCTGTGAGCATGAGCACGATCCCGATCGGGAGCTGACGTCAAATGGAGGGCTCGCCCTGTGAGCATGAGCATGACCTCGACCGAGAGATGACCTCAGCCGGAGGGCTTGCCTTGATCTTTCATTCGGGTGCCATGTCCAGGTGGCAATCCCCATCCACGTAGCTACCGGCTGGTGCCTGTATAGGCTCCACGTCAGTGGATGTTGCCACTCAGATGCCCCCCACTCTCGAGCCTAGAGAACAATACAGCGCTCAGGGCGAGGAGAGTAACGATCATGTTGACATGGAGAGGCGTGCCCGCCATGCCATTAATATTTTGCATGCTGCCCTCCAAAAGTTGCACTCTCCTTCCATTAAGGTGATGCCATGTTTGGTTTTCCGGTAAAGGGGATATTAATACTTCCTTGGGATCGAAGGACACCCCTGACCCAAGGCATCAGGATCGTCAGACACCGGTACGTGGCGGCTCTTGGTTGGCCTGGGAGTCGAAGATGCACATGCCTTCGACGGACACGAGACAGCAGCGGGCAACTGGCTTTATTGCAAAGGGCTCGCCCTCCCTCTTTTGCTTCTTTTAAAGGGTCTCCAACCGTGTTCGATCAGGCCTTCACATAACCCCTCCTCTCTTTTCGGATCCCCCTTTGTTCTAGAGGTTTTGAAGTCCTTCTTCTCATGTTCCTTTCCTTTCACCCTTCTCCCTCAGTTTGTACTAAGGTGGGGATCCTAATTGACTTTAGGTTTTCAACCCGAAGGCTGGGGGGGACCGCGTTGTGGCCCTTCTGGAGCAAGCGATCGGTGCCAGGGTGAGCGTATTCGGCCTGGAGAAGAAATCTGCCGAGCTCGAAACCACCCCCGGAAGGAGGAGAAGGGGGAGTGCCCCCCAAAAGGCAAAGGAAGGGAGGGCATATGGAGCCACCTCCTGGTTCACAAGGCCGGAGACCTTATAGAAGGAGATGGTGGCCATGGTCGTGGTCTCTATGGAAAAGGCCACGGCCATCGTGGTGCTGATGGAGGAAGCCTAACGCGGAGCTGCTGGAGTCGCCCTTAGAATCACAAGATCGGTGAACTCCAAGGATGGGGGAGTGGCAGCATTGTTGTTCTCCTTCCCAGCAAATTTTGGAGAAGGAGCGCTCATCTTCTCGGGTAGATGGGACTGAAATGTTCCTCCCGGTCTCGAGGGTAAAGTCCAGAGCCAGAATACTAGCTCGTTGGTTGGGCAAGAGATGGTAAAGGAGGCCTGAGCCTGTTTCTTTTTATTTTGTAATTTAGGATTTCAGGAGGTCTTCTGGCCTTTCGAGAGTCTCCAAAAGATGTAACAGAAGACTTAGCAATGAAAGCTTTTCTTCCTTCACAATTGTTGTTCTCTCTTCTCCTTTTCTTCATTCTCTTCTTTTTTCGCTTGACCTACTTCAAAAGAAGCTCACTGAGAATAAGGAAGGGCTCACTTCCATACTTAGGTTGATGAACCTTGTTTTGCTTCCTGGCTTGCTAACCCATAGTTCAAGCAGTAAGAAATGGGGCTTCTAGGACACCCCGGGCTTGCCGCCGTTGAACTGGGAGTCCGTGATAGATGGCGGGATTTCTTCTATTTCTTGTGGACATCTCCGGACTATGAGTATGGTGAAGGGTACAAGCTTTCTGGAGGGCCCGGCCTGAGAGTTCGCCATGCCATGAGCCACATGGTAGATGGCATCCCATTGTCATCTCTAGGTTGTGAGCATGGTGAAGAGTGCGGGCCATCTAGAGGGCCCGACTTGAGAGTTTGCCATGTTGTGAGTCACGCGATAGATGGCATCCCATTGCTGTCTCCGGGCTATGAGCACGGTGAAGAGTGCAGGCCTTCTGGAGGGCCCGGCATGAGAGTTTGCCATGCTGTGAGTCACGTGGTAGATGGCATACCGTTGCCGTCTCCGAGCTGTGAGCACGGCGAAGGGTGTGGGCCTTCTGAAGGGGCCTGGTGGAGTATGCCAAACTATGAGTCAGGCGATAGATGACGGGTTGTCCTATCACCATCCCTGGACTGCGATTATGGTGAAGGGTGCGGGCCTTCTAGAGGGCCCAGCTTGAGAGTTTGCCATGCTGTGAGTCACACTGTAGACAGCATCCCATTGCCATTTTTAGGTAGTGAGCACGGTGAAGAGTGCGGGCCTTCTAGAGGGCCCGGCTTGAGAGTTTGCCATGTCGTGAGCCACGCGATAGATGGCATCCCGTTGCCATCTCTGGGCTATGAGCATGGTGAAGAGTGCGGGCCTTCTTGAGGGCCCAGCTTGAGTGTTTGCCATGCTGTAAGTCACACGGTAGACGGCATGATCGTTACCGTCTCTGGGCTATAAGCATGGCAAAGAGTGCAGGCCTTCTGAAGGGGCCCGGTGGAGGATGCCGAACTGTGAGTCAGGCGGTAGATGGTGGGTTGCCCTATCACCATCCCTGGACTGTGAGTAGGGTGAAGGGTGCGGGCCTTCTAGAGGGCCCGGCTTGAGAGTTTGCCATGCTGTGAGTCATGCAGTAGACAGCATCCCATTGCCGTCTCTAGGCTGTGAGCACGGTGAAGAGTGCGGGCCTTCTGGAGGGCCCGGCTTGAGAGTTTACCATGTCGTGAGCCATGCGATATATGGCATCCCATTGCCATCTCCGGGCTGTGAGCATGGTGAAGAGTGCGGGCCTTTTGGAGGCCCAAGCTTGAGAGTTTGCCATGCTGTGAGTCACACCGTAGATAGAATGATCATTATCGTCTCTGGGCTGTGAGCACAGTGAAGGGTGCGGGCCTTCTGAAGGGGCTTGGTGGAGGATGCTGAACTATGAGTCAGGCGATAGATGGCGGGTTGCCCTATCACCATCCCCAGATTATGAGTACGGCGATGGGTGCAGGCCTTCTGGAGGGCCCGACTTGAGAGTTTGCCATGCTATGATCATGCGGTAGACAGCATCCCGTTGCCGTCTCCGGGCTGTGACCATGATGAAGGGTGCGGGCCTTCTAAAGGGGCCTGGTGGAGGATGCCGAACTGTGAGTCAGGTGGTAGATGGCGAGTTGCCTTGCCGTCATCCCCGGACTGTGAGTACAGCTAAGGATGCAGTCCTTCTGGAAGGCCAGGCTTGAGTGTTTGCCGTGCTGTGAGTCACGCGGTAGATGGCATCCCGTTGCCATCTCGGGCTGTAAGCACGGTAAAGAGTGTGGACCTTCTGGAGGGCCCGCTCAGTGCCGTCGTCGATGAAATCCCTCCACAAGCCTTCCTCTGGTTTTCTGGTGTTGGTTCGTGGAGAAGAAGAGGCTAGCACAAACGTGAAAGCAATTCTAATCCCTACTGTCGACTTCAGAACGGCACAAATCTCAAAACAATCCCAAAGATCTATGAAGCACAGCTTTCAGAGCAAGTTAAAACTAAATCATGGATCTCAAAGCATTGGGTTTATTGGTTAAAATTGATCTATTTATCTTATTTTATTTGGGATTGACAACATTGTTTGTTTTTGGTGACCCAGGTCTGATGGCTTCTGATCCACCTCGCTCGTGAACCGCTGGTCCGGAATTTTGACTGCCTCCAGATGATCTCATTCTTCTAGGACTCATGATACTCTGTGTTTCGGGTGAGACCATTTTGATAACTTAGTATAGATCTAATCAATTGCTGGATTGATATTAATTATCCTATGTTTTATTTAATTAGATTTAATTTTATTGAAATTGGATAGCCCTAACCTAGTGGTCGTTCCCTAACGATCAACGATTCAATTTCTTGAGATTTGATTGGGCATACCGATCGGGTCAATTCCTAGATCGGACCTTAATTTGACTAGGACCATTCTTAATTTACATTCTTACTTGCTTTGATTATCTGCTATTGTTTTCATTAGTTACTTAATTAATTATTTCACTAATCTCATTAGGTGTCCTTAGGTCTAGGATTTGTTGATCTGTCCCGTATCAGTTTTTGGTATCAGAGCCATAGGTTAGGTTAGGATCAATTTCATTGCATTTGAATTATTTGTATTAAAATTTCAAAATTCAAAAATTCAAAAAAAAATCAAAATTCAAAAATTCAAAAAAAAATCAAAATTCAGAAATATTCAAAGATTGGTATTCAATATTTTTTCAATCGTATGTATCCTAATATAAGGTTGCCCTGGCATAACTTTATGTTATGTTGAATGGTTGTCCTAAGATACAAGAAGATTGAATAGACTTAAAAAAAAAATTTGATTGTATGTTAAATACATTGATAATTACCGCATTACATTTTTATAATTAATCTAAGGGCATTAACCTCTTAACAGATAAGGTGGGGAGTTCATTACCCTTCCTTAGCCTACAAATCACTATCCGTATCTGTATTGACCTAAACCTTAAAATTAAAATTAATTAGATGCCAGCCGTAGGGACATCCGAGTTCATTAGGAGAAGGATACCTAAGAGTTATACCAAGCTAGTTTCGATCATTGAATTGGTATCTAGGAAAGTGGTTCAGAGATCTTAATCTCGAAGAAAGGCGGTTACTTAATTAGTTTTGTTCGCTAACCTGGCCAATCAAATTGGTATCTAAGAAAAGCAATGGGGGGACCCCCGCTAATCTTACACTCACTTGGCCAATTTGGTGAATTGGTTCGAATTTGGAGTGCTCAAGGGTAGACTTGGAACAGTTAGGAGCTGTCTAGTTTTAGGTTAATCCTAGGATAGAATTGTCTTGTTTGATTCACTTGATTGAAAATTTTTAAAAAAATCCAAAGAAACATGTATATCCAAACTCACCTCACCTCTAAAAAAAAATTATGCATGACAACTAGGTCAGGGATCAAGTACCAATCAGAACCATCCCACTTAGATAACAAAATTGATCCCAATTTAGAAGCTACTCTTCAGGGAATCATTGGTCGACTTGAAGCAATTGATGGCAAGTTAGGATCCTTAGATGCAAGGGTAGGAACTCTAGAAGAGAAACAATTAGTGAACACAAACCATCCTGTCAGGAACTCTTCATCAAAAGTTACAAACCCTAAAGACCCCAGATACCGAAATGACTACCCAAGTTATAAGGGTGTTCATACTCAGACCCTTCGACCTGACCCTAGAGATCACCCGATTATCCAGGTTTCGATGTTGGTAGTCATCAAACACTTTGACCTTATCGTAAGCCAATCGATTAGGATGAATGTATCATGAGGAGTGTTAAGGTTGAAACCCCAAGTCTCGTAGGTCGCTTGGACCCCAAAGAATATATTGATTGGGAAGTTAATATGGATCATTATTTCACTTGGTATAACATGTCTAAGGATAGGAAAGTTAGGTTTGCCCAAATGAGGTTATTAGGTCAAGCCAAATTATATTGGCATAATGTCCAGCGATTAGCCACTTATAGGAGACAAGATCCCATTAGAACATGGGATGAGTTGAAGGATAAACTTCGTAAGAAATATCTTCTTGCATCATATCAACAGTGACTCCTAGACCAATGGTAAAGGTTGACCTAGGGAACCGAATATGTAAATGATTACATTGACAAATTTAAAGAATATTTTATGCGATGTAATGTGAATGAAGACCCATCTATCACTTTATCCCAATTTAGAGCTGATTTGAAAGAAGATATTCAAAGAGAATTATTTAGAGAGAGGTCTATAGTCTAGAGCAAGCATATTAACTAGCCCAAGACTATGAAAGATTCCAGAAAATATCTATCATATGTAGACCTGAGCCTTTTAGACCAGGAATTTTAGGTCCAAGACCTAGAATGAGTCAAGCCCCAACTGGTCCTAGACCTAACATAAGTCAAGCCCCTGGTAGTCGACCCCCGTCTACAACTCCATCAATTAAGAGAGATGAGAAAGGAAAAGGGATTATAGGAGAGACTTTTTGAGGAATTAGCTCAAAGGACCAATGCTTCAAGTATAACAGAATAGGTCACGTGGCTAGTCAATGTCCATCTAGAACATTGCATATAGGAAAACTTGAAGAGCGAGAAGATCTAGATAATGTCCTTGAAGAGAAAGTTTACATTGCCGATCCTGGATTAGCTGACACCTTTGAAGAATATGATCATATTCAAAATAAGAGTACACCACCTGAGGAGCGATTAGGAGTGGTTATGTGTGTATTGACCCAATCCAAAGAAAGTGAAGATTGGTGCAGGACCGCTATCTTTCATACCTTTATTGGTCAAGGTGATAAGGTATGCAAGGTAATCATTGATAGTGGAGCTGTATCAATGCCATCTCTACCGATACCATTACACGCCTAGGACTAGCACCCGTAGACCATCCGAGTCCATACAACTTGGGCTGGGTAGATGCTTCATCTATCCCAATCAGACATAGGTGCCAGTCCCAATTAAATTTCAATCATACAAAGATAAGGTTTGGTACGATGTGTTACCAATGGAGGTGGGTAGCATCATTCTTGGCAGACCTTAGCTTTTTGATCAGGATGCCACTCTTCATGGCCAAACCAATACTTGTACATTCATAAACAAGAAAAAAATGATTATTATTTACCCTTCACCTCCTAGAACCACCAAAAGAGTTGTAGAAGGTAATCTCAATATCCAAAGGCAGAAGAAAGGCCTACATATAATCAATGCTAGGGAGATTGAAAATGAATTGATTGATGGCTTCCCAGTTTGGGTTCTAGCAGTTAAAGAATCTAGCGATGATATCGATCCTTTACACCAGTACCCCCAGTAAATAATCACCCTCTTAGATAAGTATAAAGATGTTTTTCTTGAAGACCTCCCAGACCATTTGCCCTCGATGCGATATATCCAACACACGATTGACCTAGTTCCAAGAGCCTCCCTTCCTAATCTCTCTCATTATCGCTTGAACCCTATTGAGCATGCAGAGTTGCAAAGACAAGTTACCAAGCTCCTAAATAAGGATTTTATAAGAGAGAGCCTGAGTCCATGCACAATCCCCGCACTCTTAACTCCAAAGAAAGATGGTACATGGAGGATATGCATGGATAGCCGTGCCATAAATAAGATCATTATAAAATATTGATTTTCCATTCCTAGATTAGATGATATGATTGACATGATATCCGTAGCTAGTATATTTTCCAAAATTGATTTGAAGAGTGGATATCACCAGATTAGGATTAGACCTGGTGATGAATGGAAGACCGCCTTTAAAACTAAAGATGGTTTGTATGAATGGCTGGTCATGCCATTTGGCCTTTCCAATGCCCTGA
Organism: Areca catechu; assembly: GCA_021397845.1. Lineage (NCBI taxonomy): Eukaryota > Viridiplantae > Streptophyta > Magnoliopsida > Arecales > Arecaceae > Areca > Areca catechu. Next base: position 20,886,399 of record CM038051.1, read on the forward strand.
GTACCTTCATGAAGATTATGACTCAAGTACTACGACCATTCATTGGATCATTTATGGTCATGTACTTTGACGATATCTTGATTTACAGTCAAACCAAAGAGGACCATCTAGATCACTTGCAACGAGTTTGTCAAGTCTTAAGGATTGAAAGCCTCTATGGGAATTTGAAGAAGTGTAAATTTCTAACAATCTAAATAATTTTCTTAGGGTTTGTAGTAACCCCTGATGGTTTGGCAGTAGATCCTAAAAAAGTTCGAGCTATATCTGAGTGGCCTGTACCCCAAAATGTGCAGAAAGTTCGAAGCTTTCGTTGCCTCGCAACTTTTTATAGGAGGTTCATTAGAGGTTTTAGCACCATCACGGCTCCGATCACTAATTGCCTACAAAAAGGAATCTTTGAATGTACTAGAGCTGCTGAACGAGCTTTACAGGAATTGAAAGAAAGAATGACCCACGCTCTAGTTTTGCGATTACTAGATTTTTCAAAGGTTTTTTAGGTTACATGTAACGCATCTAGGGTAGGAATTGGTGGAGTCCTAAGTCAGGAAGGACACCCTATAGCTTTCTTTAGCGAAAAACTCAATGACTCCAAGCACAGGTATTCCACCTATGACAAAGAATTCTACGTTATGGTCCAAGCCCTTAAATTTTGGAGGCATTATCTGCTTCCATAAGAATTTATCCTGTATTCGGACCATGAGACCCTCAAGTTTCTCGATTCGCAAAAGAAATTGAATCCGAGACATGAAAAGTAGATTGAATTCGTTCAGGCCTATACCTTTATGATAAGGTACAAGATAGGCATAGATAACAAGGCTGCCAATGCACTTTCTCGACAAGTGAAAGTAAAGACTACTAAACCAATTTTGATTACTGATGCACTTTCTCTTAGGATAAACCTTTTATCAGTAGTAAGTGTAAAAGTTACTGAGTTTGAACATGTAAAGGAAGAGTATAATGAATGCCCAGATTTCAGGAATATTGTTACTTCCATGAAACAAGGACCGTTTAGGAAGTTTAGTGAATATACCCTTCAGGACGGATATCTCTTTAAGAATAATAGGTTGTGTGTCCCACGAACTTCTGTGAGAGAATTTTTAATTTGGAAAATACATGCTGGAGGATTATCTGGGCATTTTAGAAGAAACAAAATAATAGATGCCCTAGAAGCCCAATTTTATTAGCCTAGCCTGAAACATGATGTAGCCTGGATTGTGGCCTACTGTTGAACTTGTACTGTGGCTAAACATCGAAAATAGAATATCGGGTTGTACACTCCACTATCTATACCTGACTGTCCGTGGCAAGATGTGAGCATGAATTTTGTCTTAGGATTACCCCGAACAGTCAAAAAGAATGATTCAATTTGTGTGGTAGTAGACAGGTTTTCCAAGATTGCCCATTTCTTACCCTGCCCCAAGACCTCCGATGCTTCTAAAGTTGCTCGCTTATACTTTGATGAGATTGTTAGATTACATAGATTGCCAAAATCCATCGTATCAAATAGGGATGTTCGATTCACTAGTTACTTTTGAAAAATCCTACGGCACTTAATGGGTACAAAATTAAAATTTTCAACTGCCTATCACCCACAAATAGACGGACAAACTGAAGTTGTAAATAGAAGTTTGAAAAATTTACTTCAATGCTTGGTAGGAGAGCATATTAAAAATTGGGATTTACTTTTACCCCGAGCCGAGTTTGCATATAATAGTTCGGTAAATAGGTCTATTGCTATGAGTCCATTTGAAGTTGTGCATGGTTATCATCCTAACAAACCAGTAGATTTAATCCCATTGCCTTGCATGCTAGAGTTTCAGAGCCAGCATCATCCTTTGCAGAGCATGTTAGGAGTTTGCACAAAGAGATCAGTGAAAAAATTAATATCAGTAATCAAACATACAAACGATTAGTAGATTCTCACCGATGAGTTAAGAATTTTGCTGAGGGTGACCCAGTCATGATTAGGGTTAGATCTGAATGGTTTCCATCTGGAACCATTCAGAAATTACATGCCAGAGGGGCAGACCCATTCAAAATTATAAAGAAAGTTGGATCAAATGCATATGTTATTGATCTACCACCTGATTATGGGATTAGTCCTACTATCAATGTATCGGATCTAATTGAATATAAAGAACAAGTATTGATACCTAGTGACCCATTTGAGCATGTACCTTCCTTTGAGAGTGACCACAAGCCAAAATGAGAGAAGAGCACGATATGATCGAACGTATCTTGGACGAGCAGATCAGGTCCACGAGGGGTCGAAATTACCATCGCTATCTGGTTCACTAGAGAGGCAGATCAGAGTCGGAGGATTCTTGGATTACTGAAGAAGAGTTACAGAAAATTGATCCAAATCTATTTGAGCACCTCCAACATAACTCGACGGAGTCGAGTTCTCCGCATCCCAGGAAAAATTAATGAGGACATCGCACCCAGCACGAATCCTAAAGATATTGGTCAACATGCATCTTGAAGACATCGGCCAACATGAATCCCGAAGGCATCACCCAGCACGAATCGACATCACCCAACATGAATCCTGATGCAAATAAATGGATGTACAAGAGATTTGGGATATCTTCGAATCGGAGATCGATTTCTTTTTCTATTCAGAGTCATCGGAATCTCTTATTAGTTCCGATTTATCTTATCATTTGTTTATGTTCTATTTAAAATTTGTTAGGATATGGTTTATTTAAACAGGTTGCAAACCTTCTCGAAAGGCATCGATATTTTGAATAAGAAAGCTTATGTCTTCTTCTCACCTTTGACTCTTCTCCTCTTCGCTCCCTTTCTTCTCCCTTAATCTTCTTCCTCCTCTCTTCTTCCTCCATTATACTTCCTCTTTCCTTCCCTGTCCTCCTTCTTTCTTACCTGCATTGCAAACATCAAACCAACAACAAACATCTGAGGCCACTACCCGTCCCCCTATTTCGATACCAAATCTCAGATCCATCGTCACCAATGCCTCCGGCCAACTCCCAATCCCACCGAACCGCCAATCACCCAAAATGCCACCATCGCCTCCGCCCGACCATCAATGTCCATCCTTAACCGTGCGTGCCACCCCCTCGGCCCTGTCCTCCATCCGGAGTCATCCAAAACTGGCCGACAACCATCACCGATTTTTCCCCCCGAAGGACTCCTCTGGTCGCCTGTTTAAGCCGAGCACAACCGTGCCACGACATCTTCCTCCAACCTCCCATATGCTCCACTTCGAGTCGACGCCCATCTCCTGCTAATGGCCCTGCTATCGCCTCGCCTCATCGAAGCTCCTCTACTCCGCCCAGCCACCATCCATGGAGATCCCACTGTCAACTGCTGACGATTACCACCGCCAGAGCCACCGGCCGGAACCCCTTTCATGCTGGCCTATCGCCCGTTCATGCCGCCGCCTCGGCCCAGCACCGTCGCCGGCAAAATCCCTCCGCAAGCCTTCTTCTGGTTTTCTGGTGTTGGTCCGTGGAGAAGAAGAGGCTAGTACAAACGTGAAAGCAATTCTCGTCCCTGCCGCCGACTTCAGAATTGCACAGATCTCAAAGCAGTCCCAAAGATCTGTGAAGCATAGTTTTCAGAGTAGATTAAAACAAAATCACAGATCTCAAAGCATTGGGTTTATTGGTTAAAATTAATCTATTTATCTTATTTGATTTGGGATTGACAACATTGTTTGTTTTTGGTGACCCAGGTCCGACAGCTTCTGATCCACCTCGCTCGTGAACCGCTAGTCCGGAATTTTGATCGCCTCCAGATGATCTCATTCTTTCAGGACTCGTGATATTCCGTGTTTTGGATGGGACCACTTCGATAACTTAGTATAGATCTAATCAATTACTGGATTGATATTAATTGTCCTATCTTTTATTTCATTAGATCTAATTTTATTGAAATTGAATAGTCCTAACCTAGTGGTCGTTCCTTAACGATCAACAATCCAATTTCTTGAGATTTGATTGGATGTGCCGATTAGGTCAATTCTTAAATCGGACCTTAATTTGACTAGGATCATTCTTAGTTTACATTCTTACTCGCTTTGATTATCTGCTATTATTTTTATCAATTATTTAATTAATTGTATTACTGATCTTATGAATGATTCTTAGATCTAGGATCTGTTGATCCGTCCCGCATCGCATACTTTAGGCACCATCCGTGACTCATGTACTTCAAGCGCCATCCATGCACCTCAAGCATTGGTGTCGTATAGAGCACATTTGCCGTATACAACAGTACACTCCACAACATGCACCTTAAATAGTGATAGGGCAGATTTTGTAATAAAAAACTCCAACTCATCCCTGGAAGCAGTGGGTTATTCCTACTTGTATGACATCACCATCCCCCCATTGGCAAAGCTAAGAGGGGCATGAGAAGGTCTTGTCTATGCCAATACTATACTATCGTTGCACTGGAAGGGGGACTTGAGTACTGCACTCAGTTGGATAACCAACCAGGTGATCTATATTGATGGTGCTCATCCTCCTCTCTGATATTTGGAAGATCAGTTCAACATTTGTATTCTCTGAGGTGACCATTGATTCTGTAGCCTATTATGTAGCTAATCATCTGGGCCGTATCTTATGGAACTTCTCTCGGCTCTTCCCACACAAGTTTGGGATTTGTACTCTAATTCGGATGGTTGCACTTATAAAGGGATTGGTTAATGATAGATGTCTTGGAAAAAAACCTAGGTCCTGTTTTCCTTCACTTCGCACTTCTCCCGGAAAAATTAAATAAAATTAACAAAATAAAGTATACTTGGACTTTAGATATGCCCCTACGGACTATACACCAAGCTTGTCTTAGTCTGGAACAAATTAGGCTTGGGCTCAGCCATGAGTTCCATGGGCCAGGCTTGGGCTTAAATTGTTGAAGCCTGCCCAATCATATATATATATATATATATATATATATATATATTAAGTTCTACTTGGTTCAGTTAATCCTGGATTTGGTTACACCAAGCAGAAGCCATTGTACCCGAGCCAATAGTTCCAGACCCTAGCTTATTGGTTGGTGTCTTGGGTTGTCAAGTACGTCATGGTCTGGCTCATTAGGATATGGGACCATCTCATGCATGTTCTCTACTTGCTCTTCAGCTTTGGCTTAGGGAATAGAATTGATGCCAAGTTCCTGAGACCCTCGATGCATGACTCGCCCGAATTGCCTCCTCGATCCAACTCTAGAAGACCCAACAACGGCAGCATCAACCCTCTAGCGGTTTGCCAGCGGTCTTCTAAGCCTCACCCCCATTAAAAACGATAGGCCTTCATAACCATCGAACCTGCTCTTGGTTTTCTTTATAATGACCACAAAGATTTTAAATCAAAATAAAAATAATGACTACAAAGCTTTTGACATCTAACTAAAAAAAGTTTCCATCCCCTTGAATGGACATAACACGTTGGTCATTTTTAGCTGTCATGAATTGATAAAGAAATAAAATAAATTAGCAAGATGTACCTATGATTGATGGTGTTTTAAAGATAATATTTTTTTCCCACAAGGATGGTAACCTATAAATATACGGGCAACTACTTGGAAAACCTGTCTTTTTAATATATATATAATGTTAGACTCTAATCCTTTTCATCTAAACCTGCATACTTATAAAAAGATGTATTTATTCGGAAAGTCAAAAAAATGATAAAAATAAAAAAATTAAATATCTCCTGCATTTCTTATTGAAAGTAAAAAATAATATAAAGGATATTATCTAAAAGACATGTTTTTCGGAAGATTTTTTTTTTTTTTTTTTTGAAGAGAGATTAAAATTAAAGAAAGAATTTTTTTTAGAGTTTGAGTTCAAAAAAATCTAATAACTATCTAAAAAAAATTAACAGAATGGAAATTTTCGTTGATTTAATTTCTGTAATCCAATAGAAATAAAGATTTTTGTTAAAGGAAAGGCATTTGTTGGATGTTTATTATTTAACCATGAAACAAAAAAAACTTTCTCCTCTAAACATTTACTTTATATTTTTATTAATAATATTAATAATAATAAAAAAGATTTTACCATGTTGCACCTGAATTTGCTTCAAGTCAAGCTCCTGTGCAGTGCGGCCGGTAAGCTTAGCAATGCTACCCCTTTTATATTTTTTTTCTTTTCTTTGGTGAAGTAACGCTACTAGTCTTTAGAAAGATGGTCGAGATATTATCACTCAGGATCTCATACATTAAATGCCAGCCATTGGGATGGGATGGCGAAGGACAAATTATTAGATAACGCATCAAAGCTACTGTTGCAACCAGCTTTAGAATGTGAGATCTTTAATCTATACTGCGCAAAAATCTTTCAGTTTATGTGGCTACTTAGGAATCGGAGAGTGATATTAATGGAGTACCAATGAGCTCCAAAGCTTCACTATAACGGAACAGGGCACCACCGAATAGTTTTTCCTGATGCTAGGGGATAGCATCGTTAAGATCGCACCATCTCCTGATGCTTTTGAAAATTGCCGGCAAAAAATAGGTATTAACGATGTTTTAAAGCGTCGGAAGCTTCTCCCATTTCTTTTCCCTCCCGAACCCTAATCTCATTCTCTCCCGATCCGTCGCCGCTCATCCGTCTTGGCCTCCTCCCGAGCTCCATCCTCCTTCATCTCCGTTTCGGTCTCCTCCCGAGCTCCCTTTCCCGGCACCCCCTTTCCCAGCGTGGTTTTCTTCATCTCCGATCTCCCTCCGGCACTCGAAGCTCTTTCGTCTGCGTTTCGGCCTCCTCTCGAGCTCCCTTCCCCAGCATCCCCTTCCCCAGCGTGGTTTCCTTCATCTCCGATCTCCCTCCGGCACCCCAAGATCCTTCATCTCCAAGCTCCCTCCGACATCCCAAGCTCATTTATCTTCGAGCTCTAGCAACCCGAGCTCCGTTTCGGCCTCCACCCTCCTTGTGGCTTTGGATCCCCCTTCCTTCCTTCATCTCCGAGCTACCTCCAGCACCCTGAGCTCCGTTTCGGCCTCAACCCTCCCTATGGCTTTGGATCCCCCTTCCTTCCTTCATCTCCGAGCTACCTCCAGCACCCTGAGCTCCGTTTCGACCTCAACCCTCCCTGTGGCTTTGGATCCCCCTCCCCTCCTTTATCTCCGAGCTCCCTTCGGTACCCTAAGATATATTGCCATGTCTTTTACACCTCCCCTCTATTTTTGCATATTATTAGATATCTGTCTATTACCCATCCAAAACTTGTACTGCATTGTTAGTAGCAGCAGAAGAAGAACAAGTGCACAATAAATTTTTAATGGGAAGTCAACATTCATGGATGAGACCTTTGGCACCAGTTTAGTTCCTATTAGACTTGATTGCCTCATGATGCACGATAGGTGTCATGGTATGCAGGGTATGAGATTCAATACTACCTCTAAATCACGTTATTCTCCAGCATAATTTCTACATGCTAATCCATTTTTATGGCCTCACCCATTTCCTTAACAAAGAAGAAGAAAAAGTTGTTTTCAAGGAACAAGAAACATATTTCTTTGAGCTAAATTATCGTACTGTCATTGTTTACAAAAACTTTAGCTTGCTTTCAACTCTTGGCCTGTCTAACTTGAAAACACCACATAAGCAACCCTCTTGAACTGGCTGCGGCCATCAGCACATCCAAGGGTTTGGTGCTTGTCTAGATACCCACTTCATCCATGGAGGGTGATAGGCAACAAAATTCACCTACTCTAAAAGGTGAAGTGCATTTAAAGCCATTCCCTAGGTTAACAAAATAATCATGTTAAAAAAAATATTGTCCTGACCATGACAAATTATCACCTATGCTTAGCCATACATGCAGTTAATCATAATCGTTGGTTCCTACAATGATACACTAAGATGCACACTTGATGAATGGAGCCCATGGGAAGCAAGTGGATGATATTGGTTGCATGCATGGCCATGGGGTCAATGTAGTGTAGGCAATAATTTCTCCTGATTTCTGCTGGTGGATTTGGTATCCTATGCTGATGTGTCAAGCTTTTCTTGCATAACCCTTATTTATTTATTACAATTTTTTTATTTATCACAAATTTTGATTTTTTTTTTTCTTGGTATCCTCATCCGGTTTATTTTTTGGCTATTTTAGGTTACATTCAAGTATAGTAATAAGCATTATAATTGAAAAGGTAGAAACTTAACATCCCGTGGGAAAAATATATAGATATCATGCAAGGTGTGTCTTCGATTTGCTTGACATGAACAGATATGATATCAATATCTAACTTGATGGTCTTTGATAGGATTAAAAAAAACCTACATTTCTCCATTGAAATAGTGTTTTCAACCAACAATGCAACATGTTTACCCATCTACATTTGCATCAAATGCATATATTTGAAAATAGAATAATTCAACAAAGAAGTTTAACTTGGCCATATATTTTGCCAAACTGGAAACTGTATGTACATGCACAAAAATAGTATGTGCTTCATGTATTAGTTTGTCAGACAGTATGTAAGGTTTATCCCCATCCATAGCCCAAATAGATTCCATGCAAACAAAGTAGCACCTCACAGGTTTTGTACTTCACTATGTTATTATGTTCTTACATTAGGTTTTGTTATCATGTGCTTGATTGCTTCGAGGGTAAAGAAGCTTTTTAACCTATTTTGAAATTGGTTAAAGGTTTGTATATTGAGGCTATGATGATTTTGGGATGTATGTTTTGCTGATTCAACTATTTCTAATGGCAGCAATCTTGGATGGCCTTCTTTTGTAGGCAACCGATTGTAGTTGTTTTGATTTAGTTGCAGATTAAGTAGTACATCTGAACCTCCTCCTTATTTTTCATGATTTATTATTCTTTTTCTTATTAGATTATTTTTGTTTCTTTATAAATTTCTTGGTATATACATGCATCTTACTGAACATGTTATACTTTAAGATTTATTCATTATTATAAATCTTTCATTTCAATACCATCTATAGCTTTGTTATGATCAATTATAGCTTTTTAAATATTTTTTACAAAACTTGCATTGCATAGAAACATAGACCCGTCAATTGATTAATGAACATATTCTACAGCATCCGTATATTTATTTTATTTTTGTATGGATGGGAGAAATATGTATAATGGTCAATTGATTGTCCAGTTTGGACAGTTTAAACATTACAAATAATTTTATAGATGCTTACAGTAATCAAGCAGTATGGATAGAGTTCCAGATATATTTTGGACAGCATTTTCTTTTAGTTCTCCTCATACATATTTACTTGTATGGAGAGAACTAAAGAAAAATGCTGTCGAAATTTTTCTGGAGCTTCTATTGCATATCGTTTGGTTACTGTAAATGACATATATAATAATGCAATTCCTGAATAGGATAGGATTTCTTTACCTATTAGTTGGTGATAGGGTGCATTTATTAGTTAATCTATATTATTTTTTACATATTTTAAAAAAAATTACTTGGTGCATTGTTATTAATTGAAGAATTTTTTTTGTATTTAGATAACTTGAAAGTTGGATCATTTTATCCTAAAATTGATAAAAGCTGGATAAATAAATCGAGAAATATCAACGAATATTTAGATGGAGTTTGTAATTTCATTAAATTCGGTATGGACAAAAGTAGTTTGAATGAAAAGATTTCATGTCCATGCCGATGATATGTTAACAGTTCCTATCTAGATCTACAAATAGTTGAAGAACTTTTGATATGGAATGGTTTTTTAAGAGGTTATACTCAATGAATTTTTCATGAAGAACTTATGTTGCCAGAATCAAGTAATCAACCCTCGTCTAATCCTGGATCTAGTAATATGCAAGAAAATCTAGTAAGAGATGATGATATAATAGGTTTGATCACAAATGCTTTTCGACATGGTATTCAAAACTTTGTAGGTTCAACTGGTACACATGAAACAATTGGAATGTGTGAAAGTTTTACATTCATTGAATAAACATATATCGAGGAGTAGATGCAACCATCAACTTCTGAGTCAACTCGGTATCATAATTTAATAAAAGAAGTAGATGAACAATTATATCCAGGCTATTTGAGATTTTCTAAGATCTCTTTTCTTATACATTTATTTCATATAAAATATATGGATGGTTTGGTAAGAGTTTTACCATGCTTATAAGGTTATTAAAGGATGCATTTCCAGAAGGTAATGGTTTACCATCCTCTTATTATGAAGCAAAGAAAGTCATCAACAATCTGGATCTTGGATATCAAAAGATTCATAGTTGTCCGAAAGACTGCATGTTATATCATGGTGAAAATGCTAATCGAGAGTCATGCAATGGTTGTGAATCTTCATAATGGACAACTCATGAAGGAGATGAGGATGATGTAGTGAATGCAATAGATATATTACGGCGTACCAAGAAACCGGCGAAGGTATTACATTACTTTATACTTATTCCTCGATTGAGAAGGCTATATTCATCATCAAAAATAGCTTCATTGATGAGATGGCATCATGAAGGGCATATGAAGGATGGAATATTGATACATCCAGCTGATAGTTTAGCATGGAAAGCATTTAATGCTAGGCATTCTGATTTTGTCTTTGATATTCGTAATATTCGGTTGGGTTTAGCTTCAGATGGTTTCAATCATTTCCGTACTCTAAATTCTATATATAGCACTTGGCCAGTTATTCTGATACTATACAATTTACTGCCATGGTTGTGCATGAAACAATCTTCACTTATCTTGTCAATGGTTATTCCAGGTGATAAGGGTCCAGGAAATGATATTGATATTTTTCTATAGCCTTTAATAGAGGAATTGAAATAGTTGTGGGAAGGTGTTGATGCAGTTGATGCTTCCAATGGTGAAATATTTAAACTACGGGCAGCTTTGTTATGGACTATTAATGATTTTCCAGCATATACCAATAGGGATGGTAATGGGCCGAGTTCGGACAGGGTGCATAACTACCCAAACTCAAATCCAAATATTCAATACACTACCCAAACCCGGCCCAAACACTATCGGGACTGGATTTTTTTATCCAAACCCATCTCAATTGGGTATCGGATAATCGAGTTTACTCGGCCCGAACCCAACTGAGTCATATTAAATATATTTTTTTATTTTTATCAACTTTAAAATCATCTACAATTTTATAAATTATACATACATTAAACAAATAAATTTTAACTACATTTTTAGTTCAACAGCAGTTAATTTTATATTCAATCAAAAATTATATTATGAAATTGGTAAACAATTAATTATGATCTTGTTTTGAATTCATCCTGAATAGAATATGATGAAAAAAAAATTTCAATATATATATATAATGATTACGGTATAAGGTTCAAGTACTTTAAAATTTAATAACTAATAATTATAATTAATAAAAATATATATTAATTATATATATATTTAAATATTAAAATAATTCGGGCTGGGTTCAGGTCGGGTATATATCTACCCAGTCCTGGCCCAAACCCAAAGTTAAGCATGCAAGTTTTACCTAAACCCGACCCAAACCCAGTCAAAGCGTTGACTACCCGGCCCAATCGGGTCGGGTCGGGTCGGGTACCCATGGGTTTGGATTTTATTGCCATCCCTATATGCCAATTTATCTGGCTGAAATATAAAAGGATGGGTTACATGCCCTTGTTGTGCAGATTTGACATATTCAATTTGGTTAAAACATGGAAAAAAATTTTATTTTATAGGCATCATCGATGGTTAGAATCAAATCATCCATTTCATTTTTAGCAAGATTTATTTGATGGTACCATAGAAATGGGATGTGCACCTATTCCACCTTCTAGAACTAATATTCATAGACAAATGGATTCCATCAGTTACATATATGGTAAATTCTCAAAGTCTACTAAAAAAGAGAAAGGGATGATCAAGAAGGATTGGCAGAAGAAATGACTACTAGTACTATGGATGCACAAGTATTTGAAGATCCTGATAATTTTTTTGAAAATGGAAATGAGGAAGATGTACAGATAGCATATACAAATCAGTCCAGCAAACATTTATGGAAGAAAAGAAGTATCTTCTTTGACTTACCTTATTAGGAACATAATCTGATTTGGCATAATCTTGATGTCATGCATGTAGAGAAGAATGTATGTGATAATCTGCTTGGAACATTATTGAATCTTGATGGAAATATCAAAGATAACATGAAAGCCGGAATGGATTTACAAGAATTGGATATTCGACATGATCTTCATCCCAAAAGCTGGCTAATGATAGAATTTATTTGTCTCCTGCATCTTATACCATGTCTGCTCAAGAAAAAGATAATTTTTTGACAGTATTGAAAAATATTCAAGTACCTGATCGATATGCATCTAACATTTCAAGGTGCGTGCATCTTAAAGATCGAAAATTTTCTAATCTCAAAAGTCATGATGGTCATATATTGATGCAAGATATCTTTCCAATAGCTTCAAGATCATCGGTGCCTAAATAAGTTCTTACAGTTATAATTTAGTTATCATCATTCTTTAAGTCATTATGTTCAAAAGTTATTAATCCTAGAGAGCTTGATCAGTTGGAGTCAGATATTACGGTTACACTTTGTCAGATGGAGAAGATTTTTTCACTTGGATTTTTTACTATTATGATATATCTACTCATTCACTTAGCTTCGAAAGTCAAGCTTGGTGGATCGGTATACTATAGATGGATGTATCCTATTGAGAGGTATTATTATCAATTTTTAATCTCTATATAATTTTTAATAAAAGTACTGTCATGATAATGTATAAATAATTTTTTTAAATGTTGTAGGTATCTTGTGTGATTGAAAGATTATGTACGAAACAGAGCCTATCTATAGGGCTCTATTGTAGAGGATATATTGCTGAAGAGTGTCTAACATTTTGTTCAAGATATTTTCAAGGTGTAGATACTGTGTTTAACAGACCTCAACGGCAGAGTGATTTCGTAGCCAATGCAGAGTTGTATAAGTTTTTAACTACATGAAGAGTAATGTGAAAAGGTGAAATTATTGCATTAGACCATAAATCAATTGCACAAGCACACCGTTATATGTTATTTCATAGTGAAATAATATCTGACTATTAAAGGTTAGCATATTTAATGTATTTCAAGTTTAAATATCATATATTATTTTTTAAACTATATTAATAAATATAAATTTTATGCATCAAATTTTTAATGTCTCAGCGATAAGCTAATCATAGCACTCGACCTAATCCATGGATTGAGCAGCGATGGTTAGTCGAATTATTTCCTACATAGCTTTTAAAATAGGTTTGACATATATTTAAAGAATATATGGATAGATTTATCATCGAATAACTTGTTAACATTTCTTATTATTTTTTAGGGATCAACAATGATGGAGAGAAATTATTCTGATGAATTAAAATCCCTGGCTCGAGGATCAAACAAAATTATTATCAGATATAATGGTTTCATAATCAATGGTTTTAAATTTCACACTAAAGATCGTGAAAAACTTAGAAAAATACAGAATAGTAGTGTTACGGTAGAAGCTGATGGAAAGACTTATTATGGTATACTTAAAGATATATACGAGTTAGATTACGGAATCTTTAAAGTTATATTATTTAGATGTGATTGGGTAGATATAAATTTATCAAAGGATTTGAAAAAAGATGCAAATGGATTTATACTTGTAAATTTTACAAGGTTGATACATACTGGTGTCTTATTGAAGGATGATCCATTTATCTTTTCTTCTCAAGATCGTCAAGTATTTTTCGTACAAGATTTAAAGGACAAAGATTGGGTTATTATTATTAAGACAAAACCTCAGGACTTCTATGATATGGAAAGATAACTGGAAGATGATGAAGATGATGATACTTAAACGTATTCCATGCCATTCAATTTTGTACCAATTGATGACGTACATACTACAATATCCTTGGTTAGGACAGAATTTGAAAAAATGCTAATGCTTGATTTGTATTGGTATTAAATTTTATAATGTTCATAATTTATAGTAATTATTATGTTAAATTACTATTTATCTTCACTAATTCTGTCTCTGATGTAAATGATAGGTGACACTATGCCTCGCGGGCGATGATTTCGTGGGGTGCAGTTCCAGCACTCACAGACAGAGGCGGTAGTTCTTCTTCGGCATAGCAGGCTGAGGCCAGTACTTCAGCACAGGATGTTCATGTCGGTCCTTCCTCTCCTTCGACACACCTACTACTGTAGGTCCATCATCCTCGGGGCATCATGATCCTTCCATCGATCTAGCAAATGATGAGCTACACATACAGGATAATTTATTCCAATATCCTTAGATAGATAAAATTTGATTATACTTTTTACTATTGCTTACTTTTATCTATTTCTATACAGATGAATTTGGGAGGGTTACACGTAGGCCCCATGCCTACAGTAGTACAGGATGTGTGGCAGATGCCCGAGTGTGAGAGGATAGTGATTGAGTGCAATGAACTGGGGCAGCCAATTAAAAAAGCCACAAGCTTATTGAGTTATTTTTTGGGGATAGTTGCGTAGAGGTATCAGCTTTGTCCACTTAGTTATCCAAAGTGGAATGACATGCTTCCGATGTATAAAATAGAGATTCTACGAGTTGTACAAGTACAATATTTATATTAAATTATTTGTTATCTTGCATAGTTGAAATATTATGTTATGTTTTATATTATTATTAACTATTTTGTTTTGCAGGGTAAGTTTGTACTTTCTCCATCCTCTCATGATTTTGTATTGAAGTTTCTCAACCGAAAATGGAAAGAATATAAAGCACAGTTGAAGATGAAGTACAAGTTGCCAGGTATGATAGAGGAGCAGGTGGTTGGTACCAGTCCTCCTGATGTACCCCCTCATCAGTGGGTGCAGTTGGTTCATTATTGGTTTTCCGAGAGGGGATGGTATTTTCTAATTTCTTTGAAGCAAGTTTATTAAAAAAATTAGTTTATATGGTACATTATATATATATATACATTACTTTCTGGATATAAGAAGTTGTCTTTTTGAGTTTGTAGACATATTCTGATATTGGTAGAGCTGCACGAGTAGCTCAGTCTGTTTTCCATATATCGGGATCCAAGAGTTACGCGCGAGTCAGACAGGAGTTCGTAAGTTTCTTAAACTATATGCTTATATTTTCAATATTAAAGTATTTATATATTTTACTGAAACTAATATTATATATCGTAGAAAATGTATCGCGATACATATATATATATATATATATATATATATATATATATATATATATATATATATATATCGTGGTACATGTATATGTATCGCGGTATATGTGTATGTATCGCGGTATATATATGTATCACGGTACATATATGTATCGCAGTACAGTATATGTATCGCAGTACAGTATATGTATCGTAGTACATATATGTATCGTGGTACGTGTATATATATCGCAGTACATATATGTATCGCGGTACATGTATATGTATCGCGGGATATATATATGTATCGCAGACGATGTATCGTGATACATATATGTATTGCGGATGATATATCGCGATATATATATATCATGATACCTAAATAATTTTTAAATTAGTTTAAATTATTTGCTTAAAATTATAATGTTCCTTGTAGGTCGATGAGCATGAGAGGAAACCCGGTCAGGTGGAGTTTTACCGGATGACTCATACTCATCGTGATGGCACTTTTGTCAGAGATGAGTCGAGGGATATATGTGTAAGTTTTTATTACAATTTAATTCATCCAACGATTAAAATTTGATTTTGTTAACCTTTAAGACCTAACTAATTTTTCTAAATTAATACAGGAATGAGTTACAGCTTTTATTGCCGAGCATGTTAATGATTCTCCAGCATCTACGTAGAGTAGTCGCATCGAGACCGAGGTATTTACAGAGTTGATGGGCCCGAAGTGCTACGGTTGAGTGAGGGGCTATAGAGTTGGAGTCACCCCCACTCAGTTATCTGCGGTCAGTAGACATACACGTGAAGCTATAGAGAGTGCTCAGGATGCACGTGTTCGCAGACTCGAGGAGGAGATAGAGGAGATGCGACGGAGCTGTGCCACTGAGATAGAGGAGATTCGATGGAGCCATGCCGAGGTAGAGGAGATGCGACGGAGCCATGTTGCTGAGCTCAACGAGATACGACAGATTCGTGAAGCCGATAGAGCAGCAATAGATAGCATGAGAGAGCACATTGAGCGATTTACATATGTCATACAGGTGTTTGTTCCACATCAGGTACATATACATGACTTTAAATATATATTTTTATATTAAATCAATAATTTATATAATATATTGTCATTTATAGATTCGTAAATTAAATATTTTAAATGGTTTTTATATAGACTTCTGAAGCATCAGATCCACACGGATCAGATGACGATCTACTTCCTATAGATCATTAACCTCGACTTTTTATTATTTCATACATTGTATTTTCATGTATTTTTTAATTTTGTTAAACAGACATCTGTGTAACAAACTAATATTAGATTGTAATAAATTATATATTTGGATTTATATTTAGATGTATGAAGAATGCATAGAATGAAATTGAAATATTTGTTATTTATGTACAGGTTAGAAAAAATTGTACAGATTTTAAATGTTAAAATAATTATCTATTTTTTTAAAAAAAATGGAATTCCCGACGCTTTAAAGCATATGACATAACTTTATCTAGGAGTTATTCCCGATGCTTTAAAGTGTCGGGAAAACCTCCGATGCTTTTGCGACACTTTTCAAAAGCGTTAGGAAAAATTGTCTTCACTCTTAATTTTACGATGCTTTTTGAAGCGTGGGAAAGATTTTTTTACGATGCTTTAAAGCATCAGGAAAGGTCTATTTTGATGCCGGAAATAATCAGAATAGTTGTAGTGCTTAGTGCTTAATGCTGGCATGCTTGAAAGCCATGGACCAATAAGGGACACTGACTTATCCTCTAATATCTCCTTCTAATGGTCCAATTATTGCTTGGACTCGGACCAAATGGACCATGCTAAAACCCACGGTTACATGTTATTCACTGTTTATATGCTCCTTATATTTCACCAATTCCAGATTACATATTATTCACTGTTTATATGCTCCAAGATTTGTTCGTATCCATTTTGTTGTAGTTCACGGAATAATTTCTCCTCTTGATGTCGCCACACATCTAACCAACAATTGTTTGGCAATGGACAGGCTTCACTGTTTATATGCTCCAAGATTTGTTCCGATCCATTTTGTTGTAGTTCACGGAATAATTTCTCCTCCTGATGTCGCCACACATCTAACCAATTAACAATTGTTTGGAAATGGACAGGCTAAAATAAACCCGGCCTTTACTGTACTTTCCTTTTCTTTTATATTTTTTTCCTCTTAATAAATTTAGTTGAATTTCCCTACTTATAAAAAAAAACAGTCCCTTTCATTTTTTTATTAAAAAAATACTTGGTCTCTACAAGCATCGTTAGATGACTGCCGCGTGTGATTTAGACGTGGACCACATGATAAACGGCATTGACTTGACCTCTCTCGTATGCTCACTTTCCTGCTCGATGTGATTTGTACGAGGAATCGTGGTTGTACCCCTGGCATGAAAGATGGATACCTCTTCCTTCCTGTCCATTAGTGATCGGGTCATTTTGGTCACAGTCTCAAACCGCTCCGAACTCCATCATTCATCTACCATACAATTCTCCAAGCAAAATTGGATGGTCCACGGTTGATGGGCACGAAAAAATTAAGGAGTATCGTTCTTTTCCATGAAGGATACAACCAGGCAATGTGTCACCCATCTTCGAAATTTATTGTCGTTATCTTTCTTTCATCTAACCAACAATTATTTGGCCATGAACGGACTAAAAAAAACACTGACCCGACATTTACTATCCTTTCCTTTTCTTTTATATTTTTTTCCTCTTAATAAATTTAGTTGAATTTCCCTACTTATAAAAAAACAAAAAAAAAACAGTCCCTTTCAATTTTTTATTAAAAAAAGACTTGATCTCTGCAAACATCGCTAGAATGACTGACCTGTGTGATTTAGACATGGACCACGTGATTAACGGCATTGACTTGACCTTTCTCGTATGCTCACTTCCCTGCCCGATATGATTTGCACGAGGAATCGTGGTTGTACCCCTGGCATGAAAGATGGATACCTCTTCCTTCCTATCCATTAATTAGTGATTGGATCATTCTGGACACAGGCTCAAACCACTTCGAACTCCATCATTCATCTACCATACAATTCTCCAAGCAAAATTGGATGGTCCACGGTTGATGGGCATGAAAAAATTAAGGAGCATCCTTCTTTTCCACGAAGGATACAACCAGGCAATATGTCACCCAAAATTTATTGCCGTCATCTTTCTCTCATCTAATCAACAATTGTTTGGCCATGGACAGGCTTAAAAAAACACTGATTCGACCTTTACTATCCTTTCCTTTTCTTTTTTATTTTTTTCCTCTTAATAAATTTAGTTGAGTTTCCCTACTTATAAAAAAAACAAAAAAAACAAACAGCCCCTTTCATTTTTTATTAAAAAAAGACTTGATCTCTACAGACATCGCTAGATGACTGCCCTGTGTGATTTAGACGTGGACCACGTGATAAACAGCATTGACTTGACCTCTCTCGTATGCTCGCTTTCCTGCCTGATGTGATTTGCATGAGGAATCTCGATCGGTTGTACCCCTGGCATGAAAGATGGATACCTCTTCCTTCCTGTTCATTGGTGATTGGATCATTCTAGATACAGGCGAAAACCGCTCCGAACTGCATCATTCATCTACCATACAATTCTTCTCCAAGCAAAATTGGATGGTCCACGGTTGATGGGCACGAAGAAATTAAGGAGCATCCTTCTTTTCCATGAAGGATACAACCGGGCACGAAGAAATTTATTACCGTTATCTTTCTCTCGTCTAACCAACAATTGTTTGGTCATGGACAGGCTAAAAAAACCCTGACATTTACTATCCTTTCCTTTTCTTTTATATTTTTTTTCTCTTAATAAATTTAGTTAAATTTCCCTACTAATAAAAAAAAACAGTGCCTTTCATTTTTTTATTAAAAAAAGACTTAATCTCTACAAACTAGATAACTGCCCTGTGTGATTTAGACATGGACCACGTGATAAACGGCATTGACTTGACCTCTCTCGTATGCTCACTTTCCTGCCCGATGTGATTTGCATGAGGAATCGCGGTTGTACCCCTGGCATGAAAGATGCATACCTCTTCCGTCCTGTCCATTAGTGATTGGATCATTCTGGACACAGGCTCAAACTGCTCCGAACTCCATTATTCATCTACCATACAATTCTCCAAGCAAAATTGGATGGTCCACGGTTGATGGGTACGAAGAAACTAAGGAGCATTCTTTTTTTTCCATGAAGAATGTAATCAAGCAATATGTCACCCATCTCCGAAATTTATTGCCGTTATCTTTCTCTTGACCCACCGTATTTGATTTGATACCATATTTGATTTGATTTGTCACCCATCCAATTTTTCTTTTTATAGAGAGCCGCATACTTATTTATGGCCAATATCCGGCCAAAGAAACGGTCACTAACTTGCCGCCAAGTAGCCACCCTGATGTGGCTTGGCCATGCACCAACTAATGACGGACAACATCCACTAACATGACCTTCGCTAATATTGCCACTGGACGTATCCTGGCTAGTGTGGTCTGGCCGTGGACCACGTAATAAAGGCATTGACTTGAAGCCCTGTGGGCACTCGGTGGTCAAACACAGCATTGATCTTGGATCATTTGGTGATTATCTCTAAAAAAAATTCTTAATAATCTAAAATTATTGTGTTTAGTATGCTGTATTTCGGTGCTCAAAAATATTGATATTCATGATTAACATGCTTGGTATGTCATGAAAATCATAGATCATTGACCATCTAAAATATAAAGTATATCTAACATATTTTTATATATTTGATTACTGATATGGTTGTATCTATTGACATGGAGTCCATCTGGATACTGGATATCAGCGGGAAGGTGGAGGTGCTACCTAAGCACGACGCCCGAGTAAGGAGCCGAAATGAGTCCCTTGCCGAAATCAGCTCCAGGTCGAGGTCGAGCTCAAGCTACCACCAAGCAAAGGGAGGAAGTCGACAGAGATTCAAATCATGGCGGGAAAGAGGGATGTCTTCACCAAAACCCTGTCGCTGAGATAAGTACGACTGTCTGGCTGAAGCCTGCAGAGGGAAGCGCCTCGCTGGAGCATCAGGGTCCTCCCAGGCCCTAGTTTACACCAATCAGAAAGGAACGTCTCATTCAAGGCATGGCGCTCCTCAACCCACCGTCTGCACCACCCATAAGAAGAAGGTCACGTCAGAGGATTCAAACCCTAGGACGGCTGCCCGCATGCCAATGCTCTACCACGTTTCCTGAAACATGGCGACCAACCAGAATGTCAGAGCCAGCGACATAACTCCTTGCCTCGAAAGGAGAAAGGGGAGCTCATGCACAGTTCCCGAATACTGCCAGATGTCACCCCTGGGACTCTCCCAAAAAAGGGAACATATGAGAAGCAACCAAGGGTTCTGATGGCCTCTCTACAACCAACTTAAAAGGGCCTCCGAACAAAAAAAAGGGGGAGGAACAACAAGAGGAGGAAGAGGACAAGCAAGCAAAACCCAAGCGAGGTAACCGTTGGCACACAGAAGGGGAGAGCAAACAATACGAGATGCTCTGAGGCTACCGAGAAATTCATTGGAAGAATCTCACGGACACAGCCAGCCCTGCTTAGGCTCCCCTTCTTCCCTGACGCCCTTCTCTCACTCTCATTTCTCTAAAATATAACCCCCGAACGTGGAGACCTCACCGGGATCCACCGAGAGAGATCTGTTCCCCTGGATCGTCCACTAATTTGATCGTCGGAGTGCTCCCGCCGGAATCCCCGGCCCAGGTCTCTTTTCTTTTGTAGGGGTTTGGGAACGCGCGTAGGATTCCAGACGAAGAGGGCGACGACCGACACCTCATCAGAGCTACAGGCCATGACGATCTGGGCGGCAATAGATTGGCGTGCCAAGAAGGGGGAAGCAGGATGCTAAGATGTCAGTCAAACTAATCTCCCCACCATAAAAGCAGCTCCACGTGAGGCATGGTGATAACACGCGTGCAGGAAGCCTTCGCCAGCCACGTGGGAGCTCCTCCTTCTCACGGAGGCCCACGCAACCCAGAAGGGGAGCTCCCTGCTCCACCATAATTGCCTACGACGGACATCCAGCTCACCGCGCTCATCCAGCAGATGCAAGTACTATCTACGATGGTGCAGTAGTTACAACACCAACAATGGCCCCTGGCTACCCAGCAGCAGCCAGAGATCCCTGTGGCCCAAGCCGCCCCCCCCCCCCCCCCCCGCGGCAGTCTGCGTCCTTCCAAGAAGGGCCCTCGCAGCCACAAGCCACGACTGACCCCCGGGGTAGCCTCCGGTCCCCGGTGAAGCGACAGAGGAGCAGGTCGGTCGATCGGGAGAGCCAGTCCCCATGATTGAAGCGCATCGCCCATAGGCACCATAGACACTGCCAGAGTAAGGCCTCCGGTCATGACCCTCCTCAGCATTCGCCGCTGTCCTCTCTAGCAGCCTCAACGAAAGGCTCCACTGATGAGACCATCAGGCACATGGCAGAGAAGCGCCTAAAAGAACAAAAGCGTAAGCTGGCAGAACTATCCCGCCAGTTTGCCAACATGCAAGGCTCCTCCAAAGAGCTAGCGGGCTATGATGCCCATCCCCCTTTCTCCCGAGAGATACAAGAGGAACCGATCCTGAGTCGGTCCCATATGCCTTATGTGGATCCCTATGATGGGACCACCGATCCCCTGGACCACCTAGAGAGCTACAAGGCTCTCATGAGAGTCCAGGGGGCAACAGAAACCCTTTTTTGCATCTCCTTCCCCACTAACCTTTGGAAGGCCCTTGAGTCTGGTTTATCCATCTCGAGCTCGAAAGCATCAGTTCCTTCGTGGAGCTGGAAAGAAAGTTCGTGGCATACTTCGACTTGTTAGAAGGTGCCGCGAGAAGCCATAGCCTTTTCTCCATCATGCAGCAGGACCATGAGCCCTTGCGGGACTATGTGGCCCGCCTAACCTACTCCCTGGATAAGAAGGTGCTGAAGACGTACTCTGACCTCCTCCTCCGCGTTCATAAGTATATTCGTGCTAAGGAGGCAAACCATACCAGGAGAGAGCTGGATGGGAAGCCCTTGAAGAAACAAACTCCGAGGAAAGCCCCAGAGGCATGCAAGCCTGGGCTAAACCCAGGTTTCCGAGCGAGGCCCAAGCTGAAGAGTGGTCCCATTCTGGAAGAGACGTACACTCCTCTCCTCGCTCCGAGATTGAAGACCCTCATGAAGATTGAAGACGAGCACTACATACGTCACCCTCCCTTACTAGGGCCATTCACCAGCCATGACAAGACAAAATACTGCCAGTTCCATTGTGACCATGGCCACGACACCGAGGAATGTCCCCATCTCAAAAGAGATATCAAAGATCTGATAAGGAAGGGTTATCTCAAGAAATTTGTAGAGGCAAGACCCTGGTGGAGCCTCAAGCACTCATGACTCTTCTTCCCGTCCTTGCAGTTGACAATCGACCCACCGAGAGGCCTGTGGGTATGATATGTTGGGGGGCAAGCTCTTCCTAAACTGGGAAGGTCCCTACGGAGTAGTCGAGGCCCTTTCCCCTAGAGCCTACTACCTCTCCGAACTTGACGGCGCCCACAGTCTAATAACATATTGCCAATAATGTAAGGCTCCCTACTTTCAATAAAAGATTTATTTCAGTACAATGTTGTCTTTGCCTTGCAGGAAAATCATCGCCCGACCCTAAGCCTAGTGATTCAAGCCAGAAAACTCCTGAAGCCCGCACCTATTATCGTGCTCACAGTCTAGAGATGTCAGCGGGACATCCAAGAAATTCAGCCATCTACCGCCAGACTCGTTGTTCGGCACTCTAAGCCCGAAAACATCCAAAGCTCGGTACCTCAAGCTCAGAAACTTTTGAAGTCCGGCACTCTAAGCCCGGAAACTTTCGAAGCCCGACATCCTAAGCCCGAAAACTCCTGAAGCCCAGTACTTTAAGCCCGAAAACTTTCAAAGCCCGGCACCTAAAGTCCGAAAACTCCTGAAGCCCGGCACTCAAAGCCCAGAAACTTTCAAAGCCTAGCACCCAAAGCCCGAAAACTCCTAAAGCCCGGCACTCTAAGCCCTGAAACTTCCGAAGCCCGGCACTCTAAGCTCGAAAACTCCTGAAGCTCGATACTCTAAGCCTAGAAACTTTTGAAGCCCGGCACCCAAAGCCTGGAAAATCCTGAAGCCCGGCACTCTAAGCCCAGAAACTTTCAAAGCCCGACATCCAAAGCCCGGAAACTCCTGAAGCCTGGCACTCTAAGCCCGAAAACTTTCGAAGCCCGGCACTCATAGACAAGCAACTTCGTCACCATGCTCATAGTCCAAAGATGTCAACAGGACATCCCAGAAGTTCTACCATCTACCGCCAGACTCACAGTTCGGCACCTCCAGCCAAGAAACTCTTGAAGCCCCGCACCTGTTGCTACGCTCATAGTCCGGAGATGTTAGTGGGACACCCCAGAAGTTTTGCCATCTACCGTCAGACTCAAAGTTTGGCACCTCCAGTCGGGAAACTCTGAAGCCCCATACTTGTCACCGCACTCACAGTTCGGAGATGTCAGCGAGACACTCCAGAAGTTCTGCCATCTATTGCCAGACTCAGTTCAGCACCTCCAGCTGGGAAACTACTGAAGCCCCGCACTTGTCGTCATGCTCACTATCCGAAGATGTAGGCGGGATATCCCAGAAGTTCCGCCATCTACTGCCAGACTCAATTTGGCACCTCCAACCGGGAAACCCCTGAAGCCCCGCACCTATCGCCGTGCTCACAGTCCAGAGATGTTAGTTGGACACCCCAGAAGTTCTTCCATCTACTGCCTGACTCACAGCCCGACACCTCAAGTTGGAAAACTCTAGAAGCCCCATATTCAACCTACTAGACTCTCGGTTCGGTGATGCCAAAGTAGGATGCTCTTAGAGGCCCACACTCCGCTGGCCAAACTCAGAACCAGTGAGGACAATCTCGAGACTCCCCAAGTCAAGTTCCACAACCTGACAATCTCTCAGAATTGCTCAGGCCCTCCTTAAGCCATCCACCAGCTCTTGGCTTAACTGGAGAAGGTTCAAGGTAACCATAAAAAAAAAGGAGAAAACTCAGTGAAGCAAAAAGAACTTCATTGATATTGCACGATAAGTGTACATCATCAAAGGACCCCTGACAGGCCGGACGATCCCAAAACAAAAAAGAAGAGCATATTTTGGAAGGAAATCGGAGCCTATCCTTCTGCAAGCTCCTTTCCGGGATGGTGGATAGGCGCGCCAGCATCTCCTTGGGCCTTTGTAACCCCTGCCGATGGGACTTCCTCAATGGCAGGAGTAGGCTCTACCTCAGCCACGGTAGTGGAAGCCACTGCTCCCCCTGAGTCTCCACCAAGGCCGCCCGGGACCACGACCTCATCCAGCCTCAACTCCGGGAAGAGATGGGCCACCCAAGATTTGCAGACCTTGAATCCTTTGACGAATGAATCCATGGCTGCCTCCCGGACTTCATCGGTGAATGCCGCTGAGGCCCTAACAATGGGCACCACCTCGGCGGCCTCCTTCTTAGTGGCCTCCATCAGTGCCACCGTCCCAGTAGCTTTCTCCTCGACTGCCGATAGCCAAACCTGCATTGCCTCCAGCTACGCTCGGAGGTCACTCCTTGCTCTTCCGCCCGGCAACTTTGGCTTTAAGCTCCTCCGCCCGGCAGGAGGCCCGATCCCTTTCACAGGCTAGGGACACTTCGAGGTCCCTAACCCGATTTTCAACATCAGCCACCTCAGCTTGAAGGACCCTATCCTTCTCCTCCAAGGCCTGAGCCCTGTCAGCTTGCTCCCAGGCCTTAACTACTAGCAACACCCTTTCTCGCTCCCGCTGGGCGTCTCTCTTTTCCCACTGGGCACAGTAGTCATAAACAAGAAGAATGTTGGTCCTGATCTGTACCATCAAAGGTGTTAGCTATGGCCACCAGACTGGAACAACAGAAAAGAAGAAGACTTACCATGAATAAGAGGGGAAGGATGCCAAGAAGGGTCTCTGCCAGCACTCTGCCTCCCCTCTCGTGGCGATCGCATGACTGGACCACGAACTCCCTCATGCACTCAGCAAGCACAAGATCCCGGGTGACTACCGAGTTCGGTTCCACCCCAAGTGTTGCCCTCTAGGTGGCAGCCCTCCTCAGTGTTCGGGGCACCCCGCATCCGGGGGAGCCACCTCTGAAGGTACCTCATCCGGCGGTGGAGAACTCATCGCCACGAGTGATGGCATCACTGATGATTGCTCCACCAACCTTTATTCCTCCATGTCCACCTCGACGACTGCAGGAGGCTAGACCGCAATCGCAGCAATCGGCCTAGCCTATGCACCCACATCAGGCTCACGGGCCGGGAGTTGGGCTCGCTGCCCTAAAGGCCCGAGGGCCAGCTCGATCACTTGCCCCACATGGCCAGGAACAGAAGCAGGCCCTGCCCCTTGGCTGGGCTCGACTCGGGCCCTCTTTGGAGGAGCCTCCCTAGGCCCGTGCAGCGAGCCTCTCTTATGGACGGACTCCAAAAGCTCCTCCACCAAAAACTTCATGCCTACAGGAAAAAGAAGATAAAGGTCAGTAACATACCAAAAGAACTCATGGAAGAAAAGATATCCCTCCGAACTCACCTAGCCCCTAGATTGGGCTGATCTCGGCATCGAACAGGTTCTGCTCTGACAGCAAAATCTTGAGAGGAGGGATCTGATCGGAAACGAGCTGTCGTATATTTCCCGATCAGATGCCTTAACCTGGGAGTTCCAGTTTGGGATTCGGTCACTCCAGACCCAGTCCACCCCTTCGATAGAAGCAAAGAAGAGTTTTTTCTTCCACCCCTTTGATGGAAGAGGGGTGCTCAAACTTTGTGCCCCTCAGGCGAGGATAAACACACCACCACCCGTCCTCAGTCAAGTGGCATTTCAGGATGAAGAAAGTCCTGATAAGGAGAAACGGGCAACAATCCCGTAGAAGTGGCAGAAAATAATGAAGCAGTTAATGATCCTAATGGCATTGGGGGCCAACTAGGCAGGAACAAGATAGTAGTTGCTGAGAAAAAAAAGAAAGAAGGGGTGAAAAGGTAAACGAAGGCCCCTGAGGAAGAACTCTTTGTAGAGGGCTATCCGACTTGGGCTGCTAGAGGTGACCCGCTCCCCTAGTCCCGGAACCGAGAGCCGAATAGAGTTCGGGATCCCGTAGGTGGCCCAAATCATAGAGAGATCCTCCCTGGTTATCATCGAAGCGACACCAGAAGGCCCGGTCGGACGGGAAGATCTAGAAGAAGCAATGGGAGCAGAAGAGATAGAAAGAGCAGGAGGGTCCCTAGGTCCACCTATGACTACTCCGGTTGGGAGAACGCTCCTACGGATGACGAGAGGAGCCTCTTCCTCCTCATCAGAAGATGGAGTGCTTAGTCAAGAGGGCCTCGTCCCATCGGGTTACCAGAAGAGCGATGGTTTCGGCCAGACGGAGCCATTCGAGATTAGTGAAAGAATGAAGTGTATAGGAAAGAAGACTTGAGAGCCCTACAGGAACACTCAGCCTAGCCGGAGAAGAAGCGGAAGACCAAGAAAGACTAACCTAGTTGTTAAGGAAAAAAGGTAGCCGAGGGAAGGAAGAAGCCCTGTTCTGAGGAAAGTTTTGAAAGAAGGGATTGGGGGAAAGCTTACCCTCTTTTCAATGTGGCCAGACTGCAGTCGTACATCCTTTCGGCACTCCCACCATGGATGGGCACCACGTGGCAAAGTCGGCTGAAAGCGATGCCCCGATGCAACAGAAATGGCCCTAGGTCGTACATCCACCATTATGCTTTCTCGGACCTGCTGATGTGGCGCCCCCATACTGGCCTCAAGGCACGACACGCGAAATGACGACGATCGTGGCATTTAATGGCACCAAATTTTAGCCTTTCCACGACAGTCCCATAATTACTTCCTTAGCCCCGAGCATGACATTTTGTCAAGGCTTGGGAATATGAGACGAGTGAAGAAGCGACATCACTAGGTCCCGCCCAAATCCAATCAATAGAGATTACAATCATAAGCTCTGTCCCTTCAAGTCCTTCTGATGGGCTGACTCCCTCCAGGTCGAGACTCTAGCAGAAGCCCGGTCCTCCTCGAGTCCCTTCACTGGGTTGGCTCCCCCTAGTTGAGACTCCAGTTGAAGTTAGACTCCACCTTCTGCTGGGCTGGTTCCCCCAGGTCGAGACTCTAGTAGAAGCCCGGTCCTCCTCGAGTCCCTTCGATGGGTTGGCTCCTCCCTGGTCGAGACTCCAGCTGATGTCAGACTCCACCTTCTACTGGGCTGGCTCCCCCCAAGTCGAGACTCCAGTAGAAGCCTGGTCCTCCTTGAGTCCCTTCACTAGGTTGGTCCTCCCAGGTCGAGACTCTAGCAGAAGCCCGATCCTCCTCGAGTCCCTTCGCTGGGTTGGCTCCCTCCTGGTCGAGACTCCAGATGAAGTCAGACTTCACCTTCTGCTGGGCTGGCTCCCCTAGGTTGAGACTCTAGCAAAGCCTGGTCCTCCCGAGTCCCTTCGCTGGGTTAGCTCCCCCCTGGTCAAGACTCCAGCTAAAGTCAGACTCCACCTTCTGCTGGGCTGGCTCCCCCCAGTTCGAGACTCTAAAAGAAGCCCAATCCTCCTCGAGTCCCTTTGCTGGGTTGGCTCCCCCATGGTCGAGACTCCATCCAAAGTCAGACTCCACCTTCTATTGGGCTAGCTCCCCCAAGGTCAAGACTCCAGCAGAAGCCAAATTTTCCTTCAAGTCCTCTCGCTGGGCTAGCTTTCCCAAAGTGCACACTTATGAAAGGTTCAATTGTGGCCCGCTCAAGCGGAGAGGAGAATAAGAAGAAAGAAGAAAAAAGGAGACAAGAAGGAGAAGTGAACAATGGTCAAAGCTAAAGCCTTCGTTGATCAAAAGTCTCTTACATCCTATGGAGGTTTCCGACAGGCCAGGAAGCCTCCCAGAGATCTAAGTTACAAGTAAAAGGGGATCCTCCCTAATTTCGGGCCCTACTCCCAGAAGCAACTGGAGGCGCTCCAGTCCCTCTTTCAAGTGAGCTCCTTGGGAGGGAGTACGGCGACGCGTCCACCTCTACCGACCCGTTCTCCCCAGAAGTTTGCTAGGTCTCCAGAGCCTGGTATCGATTCTGCCCGGAGGATGCAGGTGCCCTTCGTCAAGTGAACATCTGAGGAAGGGGTACAACGATGCATCTTCCCCGACTACACCGTCCTTCTTGGATTTTACCAATCTGGTGATTCCAAGGGTAGCTGCAGTTGCTCCTCGTTAGGCCACTCCCAGTAGTACCGCGGCAACCATGGCCTCCTCCATGGCGACTACAATCGTGGCCATCCCCACATTCAACCGTATGGCCAGGCACACCCAGGAGGTTCGCAGGTAGGCTGCTCCTAACACACAGGCAACCACTTTCTCTGCCCCCGGGACCTCTCCACTTTCTCCTCCTTCAGGGGAATCTCGAGCTCAGCGGACTTCTTCTCCGATCGGGATGCCCGTGCTTGGGTGCCGGCCAGATGTTCTCGGAGAGGCATCATGCAGCCTTCCGGCCCTTCGCTCAAAGACTTGAAGCTCACTAGAAGACCTCCCCCATCACAAGCCAGGAGAGAAGAGTCAAAGAAGAAAAGCATTGGAGAAAGGAGGATACTCTACGAAAGCCTATCTGCCTGCGCTTAAAAAGACCTGGGATGGCTTCTCTGTAGCAGATCTTGCCGATCCCTCGTACCGATTCAAGTTACTCATCCCATTAATTGCCAAACCAGCCAGAAGATGCCACGTACCGGTGCTGGATGACCCGAACGTCTCATTCCCCAAGGATTCATGTCAACCCGGGAGAAGCATTTATGACCACCATCGGGAAGCCAAAGTACCACGAAATCCCCATCAATGAGAAGGCCTGGTCTTCAAAGCACAAGTGCATAGAGATGTTGGTGACGTAAGGGACATTCCAATCCATGTCAGCATGATCATTACTCTCCACGTCTTAAGCGCCGTATCATCTTCCGAGCTCGAGAGTGGGGAGCAACTGATATGGCTGTATCTGCTGACATGGAGTCCATCTGGATGCTGGATGTCAGCTGGCAGGTGGAGGTGCCACCTAAGCACGATGCCCGAGCGAGGAGCCAAAGTGAGCCCCGTACCGAGGTCGGCTCACAGCCGAGGTCGAGCTCGAGCTGCCACCAAGCGAATGAAGGAAGGCGACAGAAATTCAAATCATGGCGAGAAAGAGGGATGTCTTTTCTGAGACCCCATTGCTGAGATAGTACGACTGACAGGTGGCAGCCCGTCGCTTGAAGCCTACAGAGGGAGGCGCCTCATCGGAGCACCAGGGTCCCCTCAAGCCCCAGTTTTCACCGATCAGGAAGGAACGTCCCCTTCAAGGCATGGCGCTCCTCCACCTACAGTCTGCACCACCCACAAGTAGAAGGCCACGCCAGGAGATTCAAACCCTGGGGCGGCCGCCCGCATGCCAATGTTTTGCCAGGTTTCCCGAAACATAGCGACCAACCAGAATGTCAGAACCAGCGACATAACTCCCCACCTCGGAAGGGAAAAGGAGAGCTCATGCACAATTCCCGAATGCTGCCATATGTCACCTCCTGGGACTCTCCCAAAAAGAAAACATTTGGGAAGCAACCAAAAGGTCTCTCGGCCTCTCCACAACCAACTTAAAGGGGCCTCCGAATGAGAAAAAAGGGGAGGAACAACAAAAGGAGGAAGAGGAAAAGCAAGCAAACCCCAAGCGAGGTAACAGTTGGCACATAAAAGAGGAGAGCAAACCAGACGAGACGCTCTGAGGCTACCGGGAAATTCATCGGAAGAATCCCACGGACACAGCCAGCCCTGATCAGGCTCCCCTTCTCCGCTGACGCCCTTCTCTCACTCTCATTTCTCTATAATAGAACCCCCGAACGTGGAGACCTTACCGGGATCCATCGAAGAGGATCTGTTCCCTTGGATCGCCCACTGACTTGAGGGGGATATGTTCCCCGGCCCGAGTCTCTTTTCTTTTGCAGGGGTCCGGAAATACGCCAGGATTCCAGATGAGGAGGGAGACGCCCGACACCGCATCGGAGCGCCCCCGCTGGAATCCCGGCCCGGGTCTCTTTTCTTTTGCAAGGGTCCGGAAACGTGCCAAGATTCCAGACGAGGAGGGCAACGCCCGATACCGCGTTGGAGCTACAAACCACGATGGTCCGGACGGCAACAATTACTATTAGATAAGATTCTCAAATAAATTATAAATAAATATAAATAAATATAATTCTAATTATCAAAATTTGCCATTTTAAATTAATCCATGAAGATCATAATTAATCAAAATCTATCAAAATAATTCCAGGGGACTATAAATCTTCCTAACCAAAAGAAAATTTTTTATAAGATTATCATATCCTTTCTAGCTTGAAGAATTTTTTTTTAGAAATTTTTATTTATAAAAATATTATTTTTGCTAGATTGAACAATATTTTTGTTTTTAGATTTTAGCCCAATATTATTTTTCACCTTTCTTCTCAGCCTAATTACTAATAACCGGCCCTTTTTCAAGGTTAAATATAATAATAATTTTTTTTTGGTAAGACGTAATAATAGGCTCTCCAAGCCATAAAACCTGCTCATGTAATGATTATGAAGGTTTTTAACATCTTACCCCTGAAAGTTTCCATCCCTTGTCATGGAAAGAATATATGGATCTGTTTTACCGGTCAGAGCAAAGATTTCATCATAATTTATAACATCTAAATTTGCTTCAAGTGAAGCTGCCGTGCAGTGTGGCCGGTAAGTATAGTTTACTACTGGTCTTTTTTCTTACCAAAAAAAAAAAAAGGTTTTTAGAAAATTCGTTGAGATATTATAATAACGTTAAACCTCAGCCATTGGGTTGGGCTGTGAAAGGATAAATTATTAGATAATACATCAAAGCTACTGCAGAATCCAGTTGTAGAATGTGAGCTATCTTTTTTAAAAAACAGAATGTGAGCTCTTTAAACCTAATATACCCTGCAAGAATCTTCCAGTTCATGCGGCTTAATTAGGAATTGGATAGTGATTTTGGAGAACCAACGTTCTCCAAAGCTTGGTGCTGATTGCTGATATGCTTAAAAGCCTTGGAGTAGCTAATTCGAGACATTGACTTTTCCTCCTTTAATGTCACCACATACCTGCCCGAGTGTGGTTGGACCATGAACATTGATCAGTGGACGAGGAACATTGATTAGTCTGCTCCAAAAAAATTAAAAAAAAATATTGATATAACTATTATAGTAACTACTTATTTGGTTTTGAAAATTAATTGCATCATTGATTGAGAAAAAGATGGCTAAGTCAACAGCTATACTAATAACTACAACTACCTAGATCAACAAGCTAGGCCCAACCAAGCACCAACCCATAAATCTTTCTACGGGCATCCACCGAACAACTATTTGGGTCCAACTAATTATCCAGGCAAATCAGATACATCAAGATACAGTATCTATGTCCCCTCTATCAGCACCGAGTAAGCTGCCTTAATTTTTAGAATATGTGACATCTGAGCAAATAGTAAATGTAAGTTAATCACAGCTGATCCAGCAGAGATCGTGGTAGATAGGATCCATGCAAGAGTCACCGTACTAACAGAAATATATCAATAAAAAAATTTTATGAAATACGATCTCAATATCCTACCAAAAATTTATTATCCCTATCAGAGGAGGCCACGTTCCAATAAAATTTAGTTATCCCAGGTAACTTTATATATAGAAACGAAGGAAACCTAATAAGGTACATTACGCTACATTTACCCTCGGATCCCGTCGGCGATCAGGCATCGAGACTCGATCTTGGGCCAGCGGAATTGCTGGATCTCGGTCGCTGAGATCCCATACCACCTAGAACTTAAAGGGGTTTGAAGCCGTTCAGGGGTGGCGACCGTGGAGGCCGTGGTCGGGCCGTCGCCAGTGGCCATGGTTTGGGAAGAGCCCTGTTGCAGTGTTTTGGTCTCGCGGGGAAGAAACAGGCCTAGCGGGTTTGCGGGTTTTGGGTTTTAACCCAAAATCCGTTAGCCCATTATCCATTAAAAAAAAAAGGACCCATTTTGCACTAAAGTCCCTGGATTTTCTAAAATTATATCGAAGGCCTTTTACAGTATGGTCCATCCAGAATTTATAATTACCTTTTGGTCCAAAAGGCATTTTGCACTTTGGCCCCTGAATTTTCTGGAATTATAAATTGGTTCTTTTATACTTAGGACCCTGAAAAATTTTGGTCCAAAATAAAATATTGAAGGGGCATGGGGGAATTCTTATGGTTGTTTTTATCTATAATGTATATTTTGGAATGTATTGATATTTTTGAAATGGATCAGGATGCATGTTGATTAGTATCCTATTGTGACTGATCGTATTGGACATATATATATATATTTAATCATATCCTTTATTTTGGCTTGGATTTTTATTCCCAGTATGAATAATTTTGTGGGTTGGTGCAAACATTCATCACCAAAGTGGTTTGTTTGTGTCAGTCCATCGAATTATTCATCATGTGAGAGATATTTTCTGGTTATGACATACAACTACTTGTCCAAAGAAGGTTGTTGTGTGTTTTAACTAGAAAATGTGGCATGGAGCATTTTGTTACTAAGGTATTCTAGGTTCCTTGAGCCTGTCTGCCCAAAGGGGATAGGTTCAGGAATGCCAGAATATCTGATTAGCTTGTAGCTTCATATGAAGAGCTCTAATATATATTGTATGTTCTGCCCAGAGGAGAACATATGATATTGTGTCTGTGCTCTTATTTATTATTGTGATATGATATATTTGTAGTGTGTCCGTTAATTGATATTTACATTCCTTATTTTGATTGTACAGTTATTTTTTGTGTGAACAACAACAATGCCTTTATTGAGGTGCTTACTGGGTTGACTATATGAAATGGAGGCAAGACCTAGAGTTTGCTCTCGGAATTGCCGACATTGATCTTACATTATGTGAGGCTAAACCCGATGATTTGAATGATCAAAGCACCATTTGTGCCTAAATCCCTTGATGGATTCCTTCCTTTTGAGGGTTTCCAAATTTATTTTTAAGTAATGATTTATGGTGGGGACACCAGAGGCACCAGAATAAGACAGAGACTTTTCAACCCTCTATGAATTGATCAATAATTTATGAGTCCAACTGTAATAAGGGCTTAGCCCATCTGAGTCCATTTTAGTTGTTATTTGAGTCTTTTGAGTTGTTATTTCAGTTCTGTACTAGTCAGCTCATGTTGAGCTAGTTCAGTCCAATGTTAGTCAGCTCATGTCGAGCTAATTTTATTTTTTGTGAGTCCTGTCCAAGCAAATTGAAGACTCAAGACCACATCATATAAGTGAAGACCAAGTTCAACCTAATTGAAGACATAGAAGTATAGCCCAAGTCCAACCCAGCTTGAAGATTTGAAGATCCTAGGAGAAAAATTCAGAAAACCCTGATTCCTTGCAGATGCCCGCCAGAAGTCCAAATTCTCTTTCAGATGCCAAAGTATATTCATAGACCAGGGTATCCATGATTCCAAAGGTCCATCTGCATCCTAGCCCAAAGGAATCAAGCTCAGGACCAAGCCCAAGCCCCTAAGAAGCAAGATACCAACGAATATTCCTGCTACCTGGCTATCAGGCCACCCCAACTTCCAGAGGCCCAAACCCATGCGCCCGAGCCCTTTTGGGCCGGCCCCTTGCTGCTTTTAGAAGTCCAACACACCCCCCTAGGCGTCCTTGGAGTGTTGGCCAAGTCAAGAGAGTTTTTAGGGATTTTTTCTACCTAATGTTTCCTTATTTTATAGCTAGGATTTGAGAGGGAAAAGGATTCTTATGTAAAGACTAATGTGCCCTTACTTGGAGCCCAAGGTTAAGGGTCTATTTAAGGGACCCTGGCCTCTTGTATGAAACTCACTTTTTGATATGAAATAAACCTTGAGTTCTTTAATTGCTTTGAGTGTTGCCCTGCTGTGTGCATAAAGGGGTTCGAGAGTTCTTCCCGGTGTTTGCAACCTTCTTCCAGCCGCCAGCCATCCTTCCAACCTCTCCAAAACTTGCTTTCCTTTGTTGTTTTTCTTTGTTTTCTTGATTTTCTCTGAGTTTTCTAACCCCTGACAAGTTGTTTGCAGGTCCCCGAGTTCCTACGAATCCAACGACTCCAGCCAAGCCTCAATCGGACCACCGAGCAGAAAGCCGGGTATCCACGGGTCTTTGGCTCGATTTTCCAGGCCGCATCCATTGAGGAACGAGAGACCCCTTCGCTGCAATCTTCACCGGGTACTTTAGACGTTGTCAGGTATACCCCCTCTACCTCCAGTAGTTTTATTGTAGGAGAACTTGCCCTAACCGAGGCTTCTCAGCCCCGGCGATCCTTCTTTGTTACTTTTCTAGGTCCTAATCTGCATACTGATCTTCAAAAATTCACACAAAATTTTCTACAACTAATTTTGATCTGAAATTCGGGAATTAATCACCCAACCCTACATATAAAACATACAAAAAGAATTGCATACATATTAGTCCCGCATCATTTGGTATCAGAGCTTAGATTAGGGCTTATTTTCTACAATTCTTCAGTCCGTATATACCCTGTTATTTTAATTATTTATCCCTTCTCAAAACTCTAAACATTCTAAAATTTATTTTGTTGGATTAACCATAATTCAAAGTAATTTTCAGAATTTTTTTAGATTTTATCTCGGTCTGTGAATTTTTTGCAAGCCGAAATACAGTCTGTAGATTTTTGGCTCTGTTTTTTTTCAGCAAAACAAGTTTGGAAGTTTTAGGGTTTTGTTTAGCATCTTTGCATATCTTTTAATTTTAGTATATTTCCTGCATATTATGGCATAATTTGCATGTTTTCTTCTATTTAAGAAAATACCAAAATAAAAAAAGAAAAAAAAATTACATATTCTCCAAAAATATCAAAAAAAAATATCTAAACCCTAATTTGCATCCTCATCTGCCTGCCATCATTGCATAATTTACTTTTAAGGGCACTCTTGCTATATCAGATGGGGGGAGGATTTGATCACCTCTCCTTAGCCCAAAACCATACCTCCCTTACATTCGGTCCCAAGCCTAAACTAAAATCGATTAGACTTAATTTGCCCTAGTGGGCTAGAGACACCACTGGTCGGGTCCAGGCTAAGTGTCAAATCATTGTGTCAAGCTAATCATGTGTGCTTGGTGCTCTGTGTCTAGAATGGTAGTTTAGGGATTCAATCCCGAAGGACTTGTGTGCTGGTCCGCCTACCTGGCCAATCTCTGATTGGTATCTAGGATTGGCAATCAGGGACCTAACACTCCCTTTACACCTGCCTGGCTGAGTACAGGGTTACTATAGGCTAGCTTGCTACTCTGATTGAGCCCTTAGTTTGGACTCTAGGTCTATTCAGCTGTAGTCGGTCTGATCGAGTCTTGCATGAGCACTAGATCAGGGGTTTCATATCACCCACCTCCTTCACAAATGTCTAAACCCATGGAAAATTTGCAAACCAAAATAAAAGTCCTAGCTGATCAAATGGCCCAGATGGCTACCCAGATGACCCAGTTAACTCAGTCTGGTACCCAAACTAACAATATAATTGTCCATCTTGCCAATAGATTTGACCAGTTAGAAGTCCGTGTAGGGACCCCAGGAAGAACCCATGGGTCATAGTCTGAGCCAGATCCTGAGTCCCCTCAACCTAGGAGAGCCCCTCATCCTGACCCATACTATAACCCTCAGCCTAGGAGGACCCCAAACCCTGATCCATTCCATGAGGTTGAACCTAGGAGAGCCTCCCAGCCTGACCCATACTATAATCCTGAACCTAGGAGGACCCCAAACCCTAGACCATATCGTGAGGTTGAACCTAGGAGAGCCACTCAGTCTGACCCATACTATGATACTGAACCTATATCCTATGACTCTAGATCCTATTTACCCACATCCTATAAGCCTAGTATACCCACAACCTATAGATCTTATGACTCCAAATCCTCTGACTCTAGAATC
Source organism: Areca catechu (assembly GCA_021397845.1). NCBI lineage: Eukaryota > Viridiplantae > Streptophyta > Magnoliopsida > Arecales > Arecaceae > Areca > Areca catechu. The sequence goes on from CM038051.1 coordinate 20,922,480, forward strand.
TACGAACCCATATCCCATGAGTCCAGTAGACCCAAGACCCATAGAGCTGAACCCAAATTCTATGATCCCAGATCTTATAATCCCGTGACCCATAGATCTGCACTCTTGTCCTATGAGCCTAGGGAGCCCATAACCCCTAGATATCAATCTAGAACTAATCAGGTTTTCCTTAGTCAACTTGAACCCTATAGGATTAGTACCCCTAAATATGAGCCCAGTAGTGAGCCATAACCCTTTAGGCAACCTGAACCTACTAGGATTAGTGTCCATAATCAGAAACCAGGACCTAGCCAATTTTTTCCTAGCCGACCTTCTCCAACCATTCCTGAGATTGACAAGGCTTACATTAATGCGGAAGTATATGAAGCTGATGCGAGCCTAGTGGATGAGTATGAAGGAGAAGAGGAGACATCTTTAGTAGACCTAGAATTAGCTGACCCAGTAGATATCCAAGTAGAAACCAACCCAGAGCTAGTTGACCTTGACCACATCCAACCTAAAGCTATAGTGGAAGAACAATTAGAGGAAAAGAATTCTGATACTAGGATTTTACCTGAGGAAACACTAGAAAAGGATCTAATTATAGAGCCTATTCCTAAATTCCATAAACAAAAAGACTTTATTGAGGATTTGGCTTACTTAACCCATTGCCCTCAGGATGAATCCCTTCCTGCCATTCCTATTGAAGATCTCTTTCCAGAAATTGTTGACCCATCCTTCCGTAGCATGGACATTTTCTTATCCATAGATATACCGCAACCTCGTAAGGTTAGCCTCATTAGTCTAGGATTAGTCCCTAACATGCCTTCTTTTATTCTACTTTATCCAACTAACCCGGAACCTTTTTCTCCACCCTTTCAGACTAACTCTGAACCCACTTCCTATTTCCTACCCTTTCCCGAGTCTTCTCATGTGTTTAGAACTATTAGGTTACATTTTGTTGAGGTTACTAGGTTGCAAGGATCCATAGAGCCCATCCCATTTGCTACCTACTTTTGGCAGACCCTCTGGCACCTATTAGGAGTTACTAGCAAATTTTCTTCTGCATGTCATCCATCAACCACGACTCATGCCTCCATGCCCAAGTGGTAGTTAAGACCTAATAAATCTCTTTAGTCGAGTCTGTTAGGTATAGGTTTGAGTCCTTTGCATCATCTTGTTAGGAGTCTGCATGTGCCTAGCATGTTCACCACCCGCATTAATATTAAAACAACTGGCTAATTCTCGAAGAAGGGTCAAAGAATTTGATGTAGTGGATTCTATCTTGGTTAGGCTTAGGCCTAAAAGAAGCTTCATGCTCACAGAGCCGGACCTTTTAAAGTGATAGAGAAGGTTGGATCAAATGCCTAGGTGTTAGACTTGCCTTCGGATTTGGGTATTAGTTCTATCTTTAATATTATAGACATGGTTGAGTACAGGAAACTGGCAGCGATACTTAGTGAGGCCTTTGGACATATTTCTTTTCATTGTGAGTGACCCTAACCCAGAGTGTCCACTAACAAATTGGCCTGAGAGAGGAGATCGGATCGAGCATCTCCTGGATGATCAAGCCATCACGACCCGGGGCCGTGACTATCAACGCTTCCTGGTCCGATGGCAGGCCGGCCAGAGTCGGATGATTCATAGATTTCTCGAGAGGACTTGCAACGCCTCAACCAAGACATTCTCGAGAGATATGTGAGCCAGCTTGATCTTCACTCGACAGCGTCAAGTTCCTCCCACCCTGGAAGAATTGGTGGGGACACCGGAGGCACCAGAATAAGACAGAGGCTTTTCAACCCTCTGTGAATTGATCAATAATTTATGAGTTCAACTGTAATAAGGGCTTAGCCCATCTGAGTCCATTTTAGTTATTATTTGAGTCTTTTGAGTTGTTATTTTAGTTCTGTACTAGTCAGCTCATGTTGAGCTAGTTCAGTCCAATGTTAGTCAGCTCATGTTGAGCTAATTTTATTTTTTGTGAGTCCTGTCCAAGCAGATTGAAGACTCAAGACCACATCATACAAGTGAAGACCAAGTTCAACCTAATTGAAGATATAGAAGTATAGCCCAAGTCCAACCCAGCTTGAAGATTTGAAGACCTTAGGAGAAAAATTCAGAAAACCCTGATTCCTTGCAGATGCCCGCCAGATGCCCAAATTCCCTTCCAGATGCTAAAGTATATTCATAGACCAGGCATCCATGATTCCAGAGGTCCATCTGCATCCTAGCCCAAAGGAATCAAGCCCAGGCACCAAGCCCAAGCCCCTAAGAAGCAAGATACCAAGGAATATTCCTGCTACCTGGCTACCAGGCCACCCCAGCTTCCAGAGGCCCAAACCCATGCGCCCGAGCCCTTTTGGGCCGGCCCCTTGCATCTCTTAGAAGCCCAACACGCCTCCCTAGGCATCCTTGGATTGTTGGCCAAGTCAAGAGAATTTTTAGGGATTGTTTCTACCTAATGTTTCCTTATTTTCTAGCTAGGATTTGAGAGGGAGAAGGATTCTTATGTAAAGACTAATGTGCCCTTACTTGGAGCCCAAGGTTAAGGGTCTATTTAAGGGACCCTAGCCTCTTGTATGAAACTCACTTTTTGATATGAAATAAACCTTGAGTTTTTTAATTGCTTTGAGTGTTGCCCTGCTGTATGCATAAAGGGGTTTGAGAGTTCTTCCCGGTGTTTGCAACCTTCTTCCAACCGCCAGCCATCCTTCCAGCCTCTCCAAAACTTGCTTTCCTTTGCTATTTTCCTTTGTTTTCTTGATTATCTCTGAGTTTTCTAACCCCTGACAGGTCGTTTGTAAGTCTCCGAGTTCCTACGAATCCAACGACTCCAGCCAAGCCTCAATCGGATCACCGAGCAGAAAGCCGGGTATCCACGGGTCTTTCGCTCGGTTTTCCAGGCCGCATCCATCGAGGAACGAGAGACCCCTTCGCTGCGATCTTTACCGAGTGCTTCAGACATTGTCAGGTACACTCCCTCTACCTCCAGTAGTTTTATTGTAGGAGAACTTGCCCTAACCGAGGCTTCTCAGTCCCGGCGATCCTTCTTTGTTACTTTTCTAGGTCCTATTCTGCATGCTGATCTTCAAAAATTCACACAAAATTTCCTACAACTAATTTTGATCTGAAATTTGGGAATTAATCACCTAACCCCACATATAAAACACACAAAAAGAATTGCTGCATATTAGTCCCGCATCAATTTTCCTTATGCTTGCATGCATATGTGGGCTATAATCAATTTATAATGGCATTGATTTGCCATGTTTGGTCTTTTGTCATCCCTAGTGTCATAGTCATGCTCACAGGATCTTTAATATGTTAAGAATAACATTGAGGTAAAACATCTTATATCTCTGGCATATCTTCTTATTTGTTAATATTTTCAGAGATCATGGAGTCGATATTTGTCTCATTTCCATCGCTTGATGATGGTTGATCAATTATCGAATAGAAAGGATTGTAAGAGATAAGTTCTGAGTGAACTTTGGATTTTGGACTATCATTTTTGACCCATTTAAAATCCAAACCATTAATTGTGTTGAGTCCAAATTGATGAGTTTGACTCGTGATAATTTGAAGAACATTTTGATAGAGTTCTTCATGTTTGATAAATTATTTAAATAATTTAAAATTATTCATGTGCAATTTTATTCACTATCATATAGTTCGAGTGTGTTTTTCTGTAGCCTCAAAGGGTTTGGAGCACTCTATAAATTTTGAATGGCTGAGTTATTGAGAACTAATGACTTATCTTTTATATGAAATTGCACATTGATGTCTCTATAATTGTTGACCCAAAATTGACTGTAATTGATTATGACACTTATTATGTACTATAATTCTTGTTCAAAGATGTTTTATAGTTATGTAGTAAGTGTTATTGATAGATGTAGCAGTTGGAATGCATTATTATGTAATAATATGATAAGAGAGATACATGTATTTCATTCTGTACTGATCGTTTGTGGCATACATGTCGTTAAAGTATGTCATTTTGTGTTTAATGGGCATTTATCTTCTCTGTATAAATAATTTGTGGGTTGGCATAAATATTTATCACCAAAGTGGTTTGTTTATGCCAGTCCATTGATGAAAGGGTTTCTAGTTATTGCATACAACCGCCTGTCCAAAGAGGGTTGTTGTATATTTTAATCGGAAAGGTTGTATAGGCATTGTATTGCAATGGTGCTCTAGCTTTCATGGGCCTGTCTGCCCAAAGGGGATAGGTTCGTGACTGTTAGGGTATTTCATTTGCTTGTGACTTCGTGTGAAGAGTACTTATGTATATTACATGTTCTGCCCAAAGGGAAATATGTGATATTGCTTTTGGACTCTTGTATATCATTTATGGTATATGCCCATTGACTAGTATTTGGCATTCATGCCATCTTTGATTATACAGTCATGTTGTTATTCAGTTTTGACTGGGTCAAAATAGCATAGGTAGAGGTATATTGGGCTTAGAAAATTTGTCTGTCCAAAGGAGACAGGTTTTCGAATGCCTTGTATCATCATTGTGTTAACCTTTGTTTTTTTTAAAAAAGAGATATATTTTCAAAATTGTATTGACCTCATTTGTGGAGTTCAAAAGTACATCACATACTCTGCCTATAGAAGAGTTTTATATGATGATACACATGGTACATTTATTGAAAATGGCTTATTATACTTAAAGCCTTTTATTGATTTATTATTTATACCTCAAGTATGTTGCATCATGCATGAGCTTGATTAATATTTCATGCCATCTTTGGAAGGTTAGTATTTTTCAATGGATGGTGACCACCAAAGTGGCCTGTTCATTGAGATTTACTAGGTCCTTCTGTGAGTCTTTTAGAAGGGATTATATAGCATTATATGTTGAAGAGAGATTCCTTATGTGGATCATTTTCTTTCTAAAGAAAGTTTTTGTTGCATTGGACCAAAGGCTCTCATTAAAATAATGCTTATAAAGATTTTTAGAAATATATTGTTATAATTCTCTATTGATTAACTGCATAGAGACTATTTAGCAGTTAGTTTTTTTTTATATTCAATAGAGTTAATACTCCCATTATGATGACTCTGACTGAAATGTAGATATAAAAACTGAAATTGTGCTAGCAATAAGGCTGATGGAATATAGATATTACATTATGTAATAATCTTCCATCTTGGTTGTCTTATTAGAGTACTCTAAAATAAAGCTGCCTATAAAAGTGGTAAAGAATAAATCATTTTGAAATATATTTATATAATTCCATTCTGATTTTTGTATTTAAGAATGGTGATTTATTTTGACCTCATTTTGATAGATAAGTAAAATCTGATAAAAGAGTCTGAATTGCTGATGGATAAATACATTAATATGTAAGTTGAATGGTATGATGGTGTTAGGATTTATATCTTGAAACTAGAGAGAATTACACCTAAAATTAGTATTATGAGATTTCTATCTCTAATACATAGGCTGCTCATCATATGCTGTTTAATGATCTTAAAATCATATCATATTCTGTTTCAGAATTTTTTTGATACTTTTGAGAAAAGGATAAGGATATTAATAAGGTATATTAGTCACATTATTAGATCCTATATAATAAATAAATAGTATTATTAAATATTAGTATAAGTATGTGATAGTTGTTTAATATACCATGCCTGAAATTTCTAAATATAAATGATATGATTGAGAGGCTATGTGTACCTTGTAAGATTTGGTGCGCGTATGATGAGTAGATGCGATTTTTTTTGATATCTCTAATATATAATCCTAATGATTATCATCTATTTTTTGAATAAAATTCTTGTTAAAGGTTATACAAGATACCTTTTGAGTTGAAGATTTATAGGAAGCCCAATTTTTTTTAATTTTTGGAGCTATCCTACAACTCTTAATCATTGATAATCCATCAGCAAATAAACCTTGTTTTTTTAATAATACGTTGTTTATTTTGGTTATCCAAATAATTTTAAATGAATACAGATTCTACTATCCTAATAGAAAGGTATAAGATATTGAGTCGAATCATGCCATATTTGTAGATTCTGATTTGTGTAATGTCTGATGCTTCTATATATTGAAGTATGGCATTGCAAGAAAATAAGTTATTGCTCTTATCCTACCAGGGGACAGTGGGAGAGCAATATTAAAGATATACACTAATTATAGTACCTTCATTACTAGTTGATGAAGTACTAATAAAGAAATTATATGAAAAGAAAATAGAATCTAGTGGCATTCTTGGATATACAGGCAAAGTTTGTGACATGTTATAAAGTCACAATTCATATTATTTTATTATGAAACTTTGTCCTGGGTCTTATAATTATTGATTATGTCTTAAAACCACTTATTTTTTTATAATCATAGGCAGCTATGTTCCTTAAAGGAACGATTAAAGTTTTTATCTTTTCCATCTATGTGAAGATAGAATATTTATCAGTCAGAGGTTGTAATTGAAAGGGAGATATTTTATACAATATATAAAGTCAATATTAGTTGATCCCCTAAGCAAGATTAAGATCCATAGTTTTTAAAAAACATGTCAAGAATATGGATATTTTAGAATCTTTTATTTTTGGATTAGTGGGAGTTTGATATATTTATACATTGACTTAATTGATAAATTTTATTTATCATTGATTGCTGGACTGTAATCCAACGATACATAAGTATCGAGTGCATGTGTATAAGTCTATATTAGCTGATTCTCTAACCAAGAATTTGAAGCCCGTATGCTTTACAAAGCATATTGAAAATATGGGCATATTGAATTCTTTTATTGTGCTTGGTTAGTGGGAGTGACTTTATGTTTGTGCTTTATTATTATAAAGCTTGGTATCAATTGATTTTCTATCATGTGTATTTATATACATTGTGTTACAGCCGTGACAGTGACGTGGCCAGGCTCAGGTATCGTGGAATACGAGCGAGCCACGTGTATGTTTCCCCGGCCTAGTCAGCGCCACATCCTCAAAGTCAGGATCGGCAAGACTACACTGCACGACGACTGCCTAAGGCGAACCGCCCTCGCTGAGGTCGAGCTCGGCTCGGAGTTCCTCTACCACCTCATTGGCGCCCGGGCCCAGAGGGGTCCGCTTAAGTGAGGTCGGCCAAGGTCGGGCGATTCCCTGCCGCCTCGCTAGGCGTCCACCCAGGAGGGGTCCACCGAAGCCGAGGTCGGCTGATCCTTCGCCCTTCGCCAGGTGGCCACCCGGAGACGGGCCCACCTCGGCCGAAGCCAGGCGACCTCCTGCCACCCCGCCAGGTGTCCACCCAGGAGGGGTCCACCTAAGCCGAGGTTGGCTGATCCTTCGCCCTTCGCCAGGTGGCCGCCCGGAGACGGGCCCACCTCGGCCGAAGCCAGGCGACCTCCTGCCACCTCGCCAGGTGTCCACCCAGGAGGGGTCCACCTAAGCCGAGGTCGGCTGATCCTTCGCCCTTCGCCAGGTGGCCACCCGGAGACGGGCCCACCTCGCCCGAAGCCAGGCGGCCTCCTGCCACCTCGCCAGGTGTCCACCCAGGAGGGGTCCACCTAAGCCGAGGTCGGCTGATCCTTCGCCCTTCGCCAGGTGGCCGCCCGAAGACGGGCCCACCTCGGCCGAAGCCAGGCGACCTCCTGCCACCTCGCCAGGTGTCCACCCAGGAGGGGTCCACCTAAGCCGAGGTCGGCTGATCCTTCGCCCTTCGCCAGGTGGCCCCCAGAGACGGGCCCAACTCAGCCGAGGTCAGACCGCTCGTACGACGAGGGCCCTGGGGAGAGAGACGGGCCCCGAGGCCATCCCTCGGGCCGTACGAATCCCAGACGGCGTCCTGTACAGAGGGCGGCGGCACGCGGAACATCACTAGCATCGGCCCGACAGGTCCCGCAGCCGAGAGACGCAACCCTGACGACACAGGCCACATAGATAGATGGCGCCCACGCTTGGGGAAGAGGGCGCTCTCACCGGGCCCGAGGCCTGACCGGCCGCCCTGCCAGCGCCGCCCTCCCCTCTTTCTCTTCTGTCCTTGCCTTTCCCATGCTGGGCCCGGCGGACGAGGTCGGAAAGCCGCCTGGCACCCTTCACCGAAAAGGGAAAAAGAGAAGTGGACGGGGGAGGGGAGTTTCCGAGGCGGAAAAAGACAAATGCGCGACGGAAGGGGATAAAGAAGGAAGAATCTGGGGACGACAAGGTAAGCCAATTAGCCTGGGGACAAGGAGGAAGCACCGGCACAAGGCCTTGCGCCGAGAGAGAAGCCAGAAATCCCGAGAGGGGAAGACTGGGCGCGAGCTCGGCAAGGAGGCCCAGCCGAGATTCTGGTCCCCAGAGCGTTTCCTTCACCAGTTAACTCTCTAAGTCTGGAACCCTTTAGAGGGTCCGACTGGAGAGTCTGTTCCTTCTCGTCGTCTACTGACTTGACCGTCGGAGCTCCCTTGCCGGGATCCCCGGCCAGGGTCCTCTAACCCCTTTGTTGCAGGTTTTCCGCGGGAAGGGAGGCTCCCTCGCCAGGCGGTCAGGAAGGATCGGCCGATCCGTGGCACGGGCGCGGCGGCGAGAGCGGCAACAGATTGGCGCACCATGAAGGGGGGCAGGACACTAACCCCTAGTGGGAACCAGCTTTCTGCAGGTGTCACGCTCTCCAGCAATGGTGGTCACTCGTGGTCGTGAGGCGTCCACCAGCCGTGTGGGGGATGTCCACTCCCCTCCAGGGGGCCACAGCCCCGAAAGGGAGCTTCCGGCTCCCCCTCCTCTTCCACAGCAGCCTGCCCCGGTGGACGGATCCCTTGCGGCCATCGTCCAGCAGCTGCAGACCTTGACCTCAGCGGTCCGGCAGCTTCAGCATCAGCAACGGTCCCTAGCCACTCAGCCGCAGCCAGGGACCCCCGCGGCCCGAGCCGCGGGGCAGCGTGGGAGCCTGCGCTCAATCTAGGGCAGGCCATCCCACCCGAGGGCCATCTCCAACCCCCGGGGGAGCCACCAAGCTCCTGCAAAGAGAAACTATTCCGGTTCGGAGGATCACGAGAGCCGATCCCCGGCCGACGGGGCCGAAACGGTGCATCGCAGCAAGCGACGCCGAGGCCAGACCTCGCGCCGAGACCAATCGGCGCCCCCTTCACCCGCAGCCTCGGTGGAAGACTCCACCGATGAAGCCATCAGGCGCCAAGCCGAGAGGCGCCTGGAGGAGCATGAGCGCAAGCTGGCGGAGTTCGCCCGCCGATTCGCCGACCTGCAGAACTCGTCGGCAGACCCGGCGGGCTACGACTCCCGCCCCCCTTTCTCTGAAGAAATCCAGGCAGAACCGATCCCGAAACGGTTCCGCATGCCGCAGGTGGATCCCTACGACGGAACCACCGACCCCCTAGATCATTTGGAGAGCTATAAGGCTCTCATGAGGGTCCAGGGGGCCACCGACGTCCTTCTGTGCATCGCCTTCCCGGCAACCCTTCGGAAGGCCGCTCGAGTCTGGTTCACCCGCCTCGAGCCCGGATCCATTTGCTCCTTCCATCAGTTGGAAGGAAAGTTTGTGGCGCATTTCGACGCTTGTCGAAAGGTGCCAAGAGAGGTGGACAGCCTCTTTTCCATCCGCCAGCAGGACCAGGAGCTGCTCCGGGACTACATCACCCGGTTCAAGACCTCAGCACTGGAGATCTACAGCTTGGACGAGCCCGTCGCCATGCTGGCCTTGAAGCGCGGACTCAAGACGTCCCGCCTAACCTATTCCCTGGACAAGAAGCCGCCCAGGACGTATTCCGAGCTCCTCCTCCGCGTCCACAAGTACATCCGAGCGGAGGAGGCCGACCGCACCCGTCGAGAGCTGGACGGGAAGACTCCAAAGAAGCCGCTCCCGAGGGACACCCCGGGAGCTTGGAGGCCCGGGCCATCTGCCGACCTCCGCCCAAATCCAAAGCCGAGGGGCGAAGCCACTCCAGAGCGGAGGTACACCCCTCTCCTCGCACCTCGAACGAAGATCCTCATGAAAATCGAGGGCGAGCGCTACCTCCGCCGACCTCCTCCTCAGAACCCGAGAGCCGCCCGAGACAAATCAAAGTACTGCCAGTTCCATCGCGAACACGGGCATGACACGGAGGAGTGTCGCCATCTGAAGCGGGAGATTGAGGAGCTGATCAGCAGGGGTTACCTCAGGAAGTTCGTCAAGAGCGAGGCCCCCTCTGAAGGGCAGCCGCTCGCGGCCCTACCGCCTGTCCCTGCGATCGACAACCGCCCAACGGAGAAGCCCGTGGGCATGATCTCGCGCGGGCCCGGCCGAGCAATGAAGAGAGCCCGGGAAGTCCCGGAGAATGTAATCCCTCCCAAAGGAGGGGAAATTAATGATAATGTAAACAACGATGCCGTGGTGGTCGAGATGACCATCGCGAAGCATCCTGTACATCGAATCATGGTGGATAGTGGAAGCTCGGCTGACGTACTTTTTTACGATGCGTTCTCTCGGATGAATTTGTCCCCCGAACAGCTGAAGCCAGTGCACACCCCCCTGGTAGGTTTTACAGGGGACTCAGTGGGGGTCGAGGGGGAAATCACTCTCCCGGTCACTGCCGGATCCCCGTCCCGGCAAGCGACCGTTCTAATAACATTCACCGTCGTCAGGCTCCCTTCGCCTTACAACGTCATTCTCGGGCATCCCGGGCTCAACCAACTGGACGCCACCATCTCCACGAGGAGGCTGTTGGTGCAGTTCCCCATGCCTTCCGGGCTCGGAGAGATGAAGGGGACGATCCAGCCAGTCCCGCTCTGCCTCCAGACGGTCCCAGGCGCCAGGGGCGCGGAGCTCGCCCGTGATATCAACGACCTCGATCTGAGAGAGAAGGAACCCAGGGGAGGACCCGTAGAGGCCTGCTGACTTTTCCCCTCGGTTCGGATCCCCTGAAGACGGTGCAAGTCGGGGCCCAGCTCCCCGAGGAAGAGCGAACCCGCTTGCTGGGGTTCCTCCGCGCCAACGCTGACATGTTCGCCTGGTCAGCAGCCGACATGCCGGGCATCCCGCCCGAGGTTATTATGCACAGGCTGAACGTGGACCCAAGTTGCCGCCCGGTCCGCCAGAAGAAGAGAAGCTTCGCCATGGAGAGGCAGAAGGCGATCAACGAGGAAGTAGAGAAGCTCCTCGCCGCCGGTTTCGTCCGAGAGGTCCAATACCCTAGCTGGTTGGCAAACGTGGTCATGGTAAAAAAGAGTAGCGGTAAGTGGAGGATCTGTGTGGACTACACCGACCTCAACCGAGCTTGCCCAAAGGACAGCTTCCGTCTTCCAAAGATCGACCAGCTGGTCGACACCACCTCGGGGCATCGCCTTTTGTCGTTCATGGACGCCTTCTCCGGATACAACCAGATCCGGATGAACCCGGAGGATGAAGAGCACACTGCCTTCATAACTGACCGCGGGACTTTTTGCTACAGGATGATTCCTTTCGGCCTCAAGAATGCGGGCGCGACGTATCAACGTCTGGTCAGTAAAATCTTCAAAGACCAGATAGGCCGCAACATGCAGGTGTACGTGGACGACATGCTGGTGATGAGCAAACTTGATTCGGACCACGTGGCTGACTTGACGGAGACGTTCGGCAACCTCCGGTGCCATCAGATGAAGCTGAACCCGGCGAAGTGCGCTTTCGGCGTCTCCGCCACCGCTTTATTTCCAGGTCGGCGGACCGCTGCCGTCCCTTCTTCAAGGTGCTGAGGAAGATGAATGGCTTTGCTTGGACCGAGGAGTGTCAGCGGGCCTTCGAGGAGCTGAAGAAGACGCTCGCATCGCCACCTTTACTGTCCAGGCCCGAGGAGGGGGAGGAGCTTGCCCTCTACTTGGCGGTTACCCCGGAGGCCGTCAGCTCTGTCTTGGTCCGAACCGACGACCAGGGGCTCCAGCGGCCGGTGTACTATACCAGCAAACTCCTCCGAGACGCGGAGCTCAGGTATTCCCGGCCCGAGAAACTTGCTTTTGCGCTAATGGTGTCTGCCCAACGTCTCAGGCCCTATTTCCAAGCGCACCCCATCGCCGTCTTGACGGACCAACCGCTGAAAGCGGTGCTCAGCCGACCTGATACTTCGGGACGGTTGGCCAAGTGGGCACTGAAACTCAGCGAGTTCGACATTGCATACAGGCCAAGGTCGGCCATGAAGGCACAGGTGCTGGCTAATTTTTGGTCGAGTGTGCAGGCTTGGGCAAGGAGCCCGAGGAAGATCCCCCGGCCCAGCCGATGGAGGTTGGCGCCGATGAGCCCGGAGAGGACGCCTGGATCCTCCATGTGGACGGAGCCTCGAACTCCGGCGGGAGCGGAGCTGGGCTCATCCTTGCCAACGGCGACGGGGTCGTCGCCGAGTGCGCACTCCGTTTCCAATTCCCCGCAACAAATAACCAGGCGGAGTACGAGGCACTTCTTGCCGGACTGAGAGTCTCCCGCGAGCTGGGCGTGACCAACCTCAGAGCTTTCACTGACTCCCAGCTCGTAGCGGGGTAGGTGTCCGGAGAGTACGTTGAGCACGACCCCCAAATGGCGAAGTACTTGGAGCTCGTCAAGGCGGGCGCGTCCAAATTCCGCCGCTTCAACATCTTCCACATCCCTCGCGGGGAGAACGCCCGTGCGGACGCCCTCTCCCGGCTGGCGACCCTGCCGGACGCGATGCTGGGACGCGCTCATGTGGAGCGCCTTGAGATCCCAAGCCTCGAAGCACCGGTGGAGGTCCATCAGGTCAGCCAGGAGCCCAGCTGGATGGACAAGTACGCTGCGTACATCGCCAGCGGCACCCTGCCGGAGGACCGACAGGCGGCTCGCCTCATCAGGAAGAAGGCCGTGCGGTTTGTCCTGATGGACGGGCAGTTGTATCGAAGATCCTACTCCTACCCCCTCCTCAAGTGCGTAGAACCCACAGAAGCCAAGCTTGTGCTCCAGGAGATTCACGAAGGCATCTACGGGAACCACGTGGGGGGCAGGGCATTGGCGTACAAGGCCCTCCGTCAGGGCTACTTCTGGGAAACAATGAAGGAAGACGCCGCCGACTTCGTGAAGAAATGCGACCGGTGCCAGCGTCACGCCACGGTGCAGCGGCAACCCTCCAACCCAATCTCTCAGCTCTCAGCCCCCTAGCCGTTCGTCCAGTGGGGGATGGACCTCCTGGGCCCATTCCCGCCGGCGTCGGGCCAGCGGAAGTTCTTGATAGTGGCTATCGACTACTTCACGAAGTGGGTCGAGGCCGAACCCTTAGCAAGGATCACCGAAGCAAACGTCGCCAAGTTCTTCTGGAAGTCCATCGTCTGCCGCTTCGGCCTCCCCCACACTGTGGTCACCGACAACGGACACCAGTTCGACTGCCGGGAATTCGAAGAATTCTGCAGTGACCTCGGCATCAGGCATCGCTTTACCTCGGTGGCGCACCCTCAGACCAACGGGGAGGCCGAAGTCACGAACAGGACCATTCTTCAGGGCCTCCGCACGCGGCTGGACCAGGCCAAGGGCAGGTGGGCCGATGAGCTTCCCAGCGTCCTTTGGGCATACCACACCACCCCAAGGACGGCTACCGACGAAACTCCATTCAACCTCGTATTCGGAGCCGAGGCAGTCATCCCGATCGAGCTCAGCCTACCCACGCTGCGCGTGGAGCAATACGACGAGACAGAAAACCCGGCCAGGATGATGCTCAACCTAGACCTTCTCGAGGAAACAAGGGACAGGGCCCGAATCCGAATGGCGGCGTACCGGCAACGTGTAGCCAGATATTACAACTCCCGGGTGCGGCCTAAGGCTTTTCGTCCCGGAGACTTGGTCCTCCGGCGCGCCGAAGCATCCCAACCCCGGGAATGCGGCAAGCTATCGCCCAACTGGGAAGGCCCGTATCGGGTGGCAGAAGCCCTCCCTCATGGAGCATATTACTTGGAAGAATTGGGAGGTGCCAGGTTCCCCCGGACATGGAACTCCTCGAACCTGAGAATGTACTACCAGTGATGTAAGGCTCCCAGTTTCTGTAACAAAGCTTCCCCACTTCAAACACTCCCTTCTAACTTCAACAAGAAGGCCTGCGGCATCGAGCTCAGTCCGGAGATCCTGGGCTTCGGCCTGGAAGGTGGCGCCGAACCCAGTTCGCCCACGCAAGCCCGGAGCACAGCTCAGCAAGCCGCGCAAGGCTTGAGAAAGCCTGCGGCATCGAGCTCAGTCCGGAAGATCCTGGGCTTCGGCCTGGAAGGTGGCGCCGAACCCAGTTCGCCCACGCAAGCCCGGAGCACAGCTCAGCAAGCCGCGCAAGGCTTGAGAAAGCCTGCGGCATCGAGCTCAGTCCGGAAGATCCTGGGCTTCGGCCTGGAAGGTGGCGCCGAACCCAGTTCGCCCACGCGAGCCCGGAGCACAGCTCAGCAAGCCGCGCAAGGCTTGAGAAAGCCTGCGGCATCGAGCTCAGTCCGGAAGATCCTGGGCTTCGGCCTGGAAGGTGGCGCTGAACCCAGTTCGCCCACGCGAGCCCGGAGCACAGCTCAGCAAGCCGCGCAAGGCTTGAGAAAGCCTGCGGCATCGAGCTCAGTCCGGAAGATCCTGGGCTTCGGCCTGGAAGGTGGCGCCGAACCCAGTTCGCCCGCGCAAGCCCAGAGCACAGCTCAGAGAGCCGCGCAAGGCTTGAGAAAGCCTGCGGCACCGAGCTCCGTCCGGAGGTCCCGGGCTTCGGCCTGGAAGACGATGCAGAAACCGTGTTGTCTGCGCAAGCATGAAGGCGACCCAAAGTCGGGCCCGCCTAAGGCTTGCCCTGCTGCGACGCGACTCAGCAGGCCCCATCCTTCGATTTGAGCAATGGGAGGACCAGGCCTGCAGTTATTTCAAGTATTCCAGATCGACATCTCAGAAAGAAAAGAAGAGAAAAGTAAGACGAAACAACGAACAAGGTTTCGATAAAGCTTAGATCTTCATTAACATAAGTAGTCGGTACAAGCTGGGAGCCCCGACAGGCCGGGACTCCCCAAAAAACAAAAACAACAGAAATAAAGCAAAAAAGACAGTGCCGGGATCACTGGGATGCGGGGTCGGAGCCATCTGCCGGAGGCGCGGGTGCTGCGTCTTCGACTTCTACAGCGGCCGGCTCCTGGGGCTGTTCCGGGGTCGCGGCACCGCTGGTCGACGGCGCCACAGGTGTCGCTTCGGCCGTGCCGGAAGCCCTGCTCTCACCTCCTGGCCTCCTGCCGCCGACTACGACTCCGCTCAGGTCCAGCTGGGGGAAGAAGGCCCCCACCTTCTCCCGGCACATCCGGAACCCCTTCAGGAAGGAGTCCACGGCAGCCTCCCGGACCTCCGACGTATACTCGTCGGAAGCCCGGAATTTGGGGACGGCCTCTTGCGCTTCCCGCTTGGCCGCCTCCAGGAGCCCGTTGACGTAGGTGCTCCGGTCCTTCGCCGCGGCCGCATCTCGCCGGGCCTCCTCCAGCTGGCGCTCCAGCCATTAGGAATGGGCCTGCAGGCGGGCCTTCTCCGCCGCCTCCTCCTCAGTTCGGCGCTGGTTGGAGGTCCGCTCCTCCGACAAGGAGGCCTCCAACTCCTTGTTCCGCCCCTCGGAACGAGCCAGGTCAGACTGGAGGGCTTGCTTGTCGGCTCGCAGCTCAGCGCCCTTCTCCATTAAATCCTTGACGTCAGCCGCAAGCTTGCCGAGCTTCTGCTCCCGCTCGGAGTCCCTCTTGGCGTTCCCTATGAGGAAATTCCTCAGTAGGAGGACGTCGTTCCCGATCTGCAATGGCAAAAGCGACACAGGTCAGAGCAAAGGCAGGTAAGTCTCGAGATAGGAAAAAGGAAAAGGAAGAAGCTCGGGCTTACCGTGAAGAGCTGCGGAAGGATGCCGAGCAGCGCGTCCGTGTAATCCCGGCCACCCCGAGCTCGGCGGTCCCGAGCGGTGGAAGCGTACTCCATCATCTTCTATGCCAGCCCCCTGTCGAGGATGACCGAGTCCCGGTGGGTGATCACCGGCGCCGGAGCCTTCGGGCCGGCCCCTGCTGCAGCTGCCCCCTCAGCCGAAGCCGTAACCGACGGGCCGGCGATCGCCACAGGCGGTGCTGTCGAGCTGGCAGCAATGACGGGCCCGGCGATGGGCGGAGCGGCAGACGCTGGAGCTCTCTCTGCGGCGCCGCCAGGTCGCGTGGCCGAAGTATCAGTGACCCCGCCCTGAGGTGGCCTGGGCGGGGAAATGACGGCAACCGGGCCGGGCACGGTCGCCGCCACGACCTCCCGGCTCGTCTCCGTGCGAGCCCTCTTCGTTGCGGGCTCGTCTATCTCCACGACGTCCCGCTGGGCCACCCCCTCCAAGAGGTTCTCCAGTGAAAACTTCATCCCTGCAAGACAAAAGAGACAGAAAGTCAGCTGGCTCAGTTATGAAGAGAGGGGGGGGCAGAGGTCAATGAGGGGCCAAATCTCACCGGTCTCGCGGATGGGACTGATACCGGCCTCGAAAAGATTCTGCTCAGAAAGCAGAACCTCGAGCGCCGGGACCTCGTCACTCAGGAGCTGGGTATAGGACTCCTGGTCCGCCGACTCGACTCGGGAATTTCGGTTCGGGGACCGGTCCGGCTCACTCCAGGCCCAGTCGACATCGTCGACCGAGGCGAAGAAAAACCGGCTCTTCCATCCCTTGACCGAGGAAGGGAGGTCGAACCGAAGATACCTAGGCCGGGGTGAAATGTACCACCAGCCGTCATCGGTGGAGCACTTCTTCAGGGTGAACAAGGCCCTGAAGAGAGAAAAACGGGCAACGAACCCGTGGAAGTGGCAGAAAACAATGAAGGAGAAGATGACCCGGATGGCATTAGGAGCCAGCTGGGCCGGGACGAGCCGAAAGTGGCTGAGGAAGGAAAGAAAGAAAGGATGCAAAGGAAACCGAAGACCCCCAAGGAGGAAGTCTTCGTAGAAAGCTATGCGGCCGGGGCCACTCATGGTGACGCGCTCCCCGGACCGCGGAGCAAACAGACGAATAGACCCCGGGATGCCATAGGCATCCCGGAGCAGAGAAAGATCGCCTTCGGTCATGGTGGAGGCATGACCGGAGGGACCGGCAGGAAGAGAAGGCGGAGCAGGAAGAGATGGCAGAGCAGGAAGGGAACGGAGGGGCACGGCAGGTGCAACCGGAGGGGACCGGATCCCCCTGGGGATGCCGATGGTGATCCCCCCGGGTTGCAAACGCCGGCGGACCTCCTCTGGAATCACCTCCTCATCTGAGGAGGAAGAAGATGGAGTCCTCGGCCGGGATGGACCGGCCTCGTCCGGGTTGGAAGAGACATGGCGACGGCGCGCCATAGAAAAGAAAAGGACAGGAAGATCGGAAAGGAAATGAGAAGGAAGGAGGGGGGGCTAGAGAAGAAGGAGGCACTCATCGAAAATGCACAGACGAGCGCGAGCAACAGGAGTTGTTAGCCTGCAGCGAACCGCCCACGAAGCAAGGGAAAAGGCCTCGTTCTGGAAAGTCCCCTCCATTTCAAACTCAACCGACAGCGGCCGTACCCGTCATTCCACCTCAGGCCACTGGATGGTCGCCACGTGGGTGCACGCCCGACACCGACGCCTCGTTAGCAGAGTAACGGCCTCTGCCTCGAAGCGACGCATTGATTATGGGCAAGTGGGTGACGCGTGGCGGCTTCCCATAGGTCTTCAGCCGCATCGAGCCACGACGACGAGGATCGTGGCAATTATGATGCAAGATCTTCGCCTCTCCACGTCATGTCCGCATTTAATCCCGATGTTCCGTTCTACGATGCCCCGACGGAACGGCGGGCTGGGGGGCAACTGTTACAGCCATGACAGTGACGTGGCCAGGCTCAGGTATCGTGGAATACGAGCGAGCCACGTGTATGTTTCCCCGGCCTAGTCAGCGCCACATCCTCAAAGTCAGGATTGGCAAGACTACACTGCACGACGACTGCCTAAGGCGAACCGCCCTCGCCGAGGTCGAGCTCGGCTCGGAGTTCCTCTACCACCTCATTGGCGCCCGGGCCCGGAGGGGTCCGCTTAAGTGAGGTCGGCCAAGGTCGGGCGATTCCCTGCCGCCTCGCCAGGCGTCCACCCAGGAGGGGTCCACCGAAGCCGAGGTCGGCTGATCCTTCGCCCTTCGCCAGGTGGCCACCCGAAGACGGGCCCACCTCGGCCGAAGCCAGGCGACCTCCTGCCACCCCGCCAGGTGTCCACCCAGGAGGGGTCCACCTAAGCCGAGGTCGGCTGATCCTTCGCCCTTCGCCAGGTGGCCGCCCGGAGACGGGCCCACCTCGGCCGAAGCCAGGCGACCTCCTGCCACCTCGCCAGGTGTCCACCCAGGAGGGGTCCACCTAAGCCGAGGTCGGCTGATCCTTCGCCCTTCGCCAGGTGGCCACCCGGAGACGGGCCCACCTCGCCCGAAGCCAGGCGGCCTCCTGCCACCTCGCCAGGTGTCCACCCAGGAGGGGTCCACCTAAGCCGAGGTCGGCTGATCCTTCGCCCTTCGCCAGGTGGCCGCCCGGAGACGGGCCCACCTCGGCCGAAGCCAGGCGACCTCCTGCCACCTCGCCAGGTGTCCACCCAGGAGGGGTCCACCTAAGCCGAGGTCGGCTGATCCTTCGCCCTTCGCCAGGTGGCCCCCAAAGACGGGCCCAACTCAGCCGAGGTCAGACCGCTCGTACGACGAGGGCCCTGGGGAGAGAGACGGGCCCCGAGGCCATCCCTCGGGCCGTACGAATCCCAGACGGCGTCCTGTACGGAGGGCGGCGGCACGCGGAACATCACTAGCATCGGCCCGACAGGTCCCGCAGCCGAGAGACGCAACCCTGACGACACAGGCCCCATAGATAGATGGCACCCACGCTTGGGGAAGAGGGCGCTCTCACCGGGCCCGAGGCCTGACCGGCCGCCCTGCCAGCGCCGCCCTCCCCTCTTTCTCTTCTGTCCTTGCCTTTCCCATGCTGGGCCCGGCGGACGAGGTCGGAAAGCCGCCTGGCACCCTTCACCGAAAAGGGAAAAAGAGAAGTGGACGGGGGAGGGGAGTTTCCGAGGCGGAAAAAGACAAATGCGCGACGGAAGGGGATAAAGAAGGAAGAATCTGGGGACGACAAGGTAAGCCAATTAGCCTGGGGACAAGGAGGAAGCACCGGCACAAGGCCTTGCGCCGAGAGAGAAGCCAGAAATCCCGAGAGGGGAAGACTGGGCGCGAGCTCGGCAAGGAGGCCCAGCCGAGATTCTGGTCCCCAGAGCGTTTCCTTCACCAGTTAACTCTCTAAGTCTGGAACCCTTTAGAGGGTCCGGCTGGAGAGTCTGTTCCTTCTCGTCGTCTACTGACTTGACCGTCGGAGCTCCCTTGCCGGGATCCCCGGCCAGGGTCCTCTAACCCCTTTGTTGCAGGTTTTCCGCGGGAAGGGAGGCTCCCTCGCCAGGCGATCAGGAAGGATCGGCCGATCCGTGGCACGGGCGCGGCGGCGAGAGCGGCAACACATTGTTAACATGATAGTTAATGGATTGTATTTCTATATATTTTTATGTGCACATGTGGAATAAAGTACAACATAGTATTTCAAGAATGTGTTTTGTCTTGAGAATGACAGTTATATGGGTATGTTTCATTTTGATAATTATGAGAGCTCATTATGTTTGAAGGCATACAGACTTCTTTTGGAGTCGTGAGATTTCTATAGCTTGTAATATAGCATGTGATTATAGAGAAATCTTGATTGAGGGTACATATATTTAATTTATTTTGATTATGAGATCTCTTTTGGTTATGTACCTGATTGAGACCTGGTGTCGAGTTTCAGATTTGTTGTACTGTCTCGTCATTGATACCATTGTTCAGTATGTGAGACAGGATGGCTTGTTGTTTGATGCCATCATGATTTCTCTTGTTTATTTTGTTTCTAAGCATGTTGACGAGAAATTGGCGGACTGACAATGAAAAATAGCATGTTTTATTTGATCATCTTGATGCTATTTTCTTGCTACACTACCATACCAAGATTCATATCGATGGTGTTTATGATGCTTGTAACCATGGATAAGTCTTGTATCGGTTAAGTAGTACAACGGCTCCATGATTCGGTATCATGGATACTATTGGACAAAATCGTAGGTGTTGTCTATGGATTATATGGTGGCCACATTTTGTTTTCAACCCGAGAGCAGTTTTTTTTAAAATAAAATGTTTTCAAAATTATAATGAATGTAGCCCAAGTGGGAGAATATAAGAATTACCTTAATTTGGGCTAATATTAATTGGAATTTTATTTTATTAAAACCGGGTTGATTTTATGGTCCATGTTGATAGACGTAGGTTGAGCTCATTGTTATGTGATCATTGATTGGGCTAGGGGCACCTCATGTGATTTGGTATGGTTGATGCGGCATAATATAGGCCTTATCCCAACTTGACTCGTGATGGGAGGGTCAGTTAGGATATTTCTATTTTATTGGCTATGTCCCCTCTCCGCTTCCTCTATTTATATATCACGTATACCGTGATTTTGTGGTACAGTGATTTTCCCCATCGGGAGCCGCCTTTCTAAGAAAGACCGGAGAGAAGGACTTTGCCTACGATGTTCGTGTGAGCATCGAGATCCAGAATCAAGATCAGGATTATTGGCGAATACATATAAGTATTTATTTTTAGATCTAATATATGATTCTATATTTTGATTGATTCTAGGAATTTAGGGATTATTTTTTTCCACATCATGCTCATTTAGTTTTTTCTTTTATCATTGTTCTCAGTTTTGGCTACTGTAACCCATCTTCTTTCACTTATTTGAACATCGAAGGATCTTTACAAGTAAACATCAATCAAGTAGGACTATTCTTGTATGTTTCTACTTGAAAGATGTTCGAGAACAAGCCCACATCCCACCGGTAAAAGATCGGGAGACCTTCTATCGGAGTTTTAATAGTAGGGATTTGATCGATTGCTGAATCATCACCGTTGAAACTTTGGTTGGCACCCTTGCAGCCTTCTTCCATCCCGTACGATGGACATAACGCGTTGGTCATTTTGAGCTATCATGGAATCGATAAAAAAATAAAATAAATTAGCAAGATGTACATGTGATGGTGTTTTAAAGATAATATTTTTTCCGCTAGGATGGTAATCTATAAATATTCGAGCAGCTATTAGGAAAACTTGTCTTTAATATATATAATATCGGACTCTAACCCTTTTCATCTAAACCAGCATACTTATAAAAAGATGTACTAATTCAGATAGTCAAAAAAATATGATAAAAATAAAAAATTAAATATCTCTCACATTTCATATTGAATTAAAAAATAATATAAAAGATATTATTTACAAGACATGTTTTTCGAAAGATTTTTTTTTGAAGAGAGATTAAAATTAAAGAAAGAATTTTTTTTTTAGAGTTTGAGTTCAAAAAAATCTAATAATTATCTAAAAAAATTAACAAAATGGGAATTTTCGTTGGTTTCTAGGTATGCGCAATTCAATAGGACTAAAAATTTTTGTTAAAAAAAAAGGCATTCGTTGGATGTTTATTATTTAACCATGAAACAAAAAAAAACCTTTCACCTCTAAACATTTATTTTATGTTTTTATTAAAAAATTAGTAATAAAAGAAAAGGGCTTTATCATAATCTGTTGCACCTGAATTTGCTTCAAGTCAAGGCGCTCCAGTGCAGTGCGGCCGGTAAGCATGGCAATGCCTCTTCTTTTTTTCTTTTTTTTTTTTTTTTTTTTTTTTTTTTAGGTGAAGTAATACTACTGGTCTTTAGAAAAACCGTTGAGATATCATTACTCAGGATCTCATACATTAAACGCCAGCCATTGGGATGGGATGGGATGGGATGGGATGGGGAAGGACAAATTATTAGAAAACGCATCAAAGCTACTGCAGCAACTGGTTGTAGAATGTGAGATCTTTAATCCATACCTTATATTTCACCAATTGGACCCCGCTAAATCCCACGGTGGATAGCACGGCACATTACTACTTCACCAATTCCGGATTACATGCCATTGTTCTGGTCCACTTTGATGTTGTTCATGCAATAATTTCTCCTTCTGGAGTCGCCGCGTAGCTACCCAAAATTGTTTGGCTATAGACCAGCTAATAAAAGGCACTGGCTTGACCTTCGCTAACCTTTTCTTTTTTTTTATTATTTTTTTAATAAATTTAGAGGAATTTCCCTGCTTTATCCGCAAAAAAAATAGTTCCTTTCATTTTTTATTTTTATTTTATTAAGACTTGACCTCCATTAACATCGCGAGATACCTGCCCTGGCCTGTATGATTTGACTACGGACCACGTGATAAACGGTGTTGATTTGACATCTCTCGTATGCACACTTTGCTACCCCGATGTGATATGCATCGGGGGAAATTTTTTTTTAATGTCAAAAAAAAAAAAACGAAATTAGATGCTCCCAAATTTATTTACGATTCCTTCTTTCACAACGCGTCGCGATCGGGACAGCTCTGGATTGGACCAGGCACCATCTCTAAAATCATCTTTCGAAAAGATAATTTCTTCCTAACCCATGGACTGTTCCGACGGAGAAATCGTGGATTTATTTTTTTAAAATTTTTTTTTTATTGATTAGTTTTTTATAATTAAAATATACATAAAATAATGTATTGGATAAATATTTGATAAATATTATTTTATATTTTTATATTAAAATTGAAAATAATAAAAATTATTTTTTATACAAAATAAATGTAATATATTTTAAGCAATATAATAAATTTATATATATTATGTTGTTTAATTTAATATAATATATTTATGTTATATGTAAATATATAATTTAAATATATAATATATTTCATATAAGTATATAAATATATTATGATAAATATACTAGTTATATAATTATATTACCTTATATTTAAAAATGATAAAGTATAATTTATTTTATATTATTAAATAAAAAATATAATATATAATATGTTATATTATATTGAGATTATAATATTATATTATATACTACATAATATTATATTATATAGTAAAACTATAATGTAATAATTATTGTTTATATATTATATTGACAATTCTATAATAATGAACTTATATTATATATAAATATTTAATATATAAATATATTATATTAAAAATAATAAAATATAAAATATTTTTATTATAAACTATAATATTTTAATATTATGTAATTAATTTCATAATATTATATTTTATAAAAAAAATAAAAATAATCTTTTATTGAATAATGAAATAAAAATATAAAAATAAATTTTTATATTTTTCTAGGATCCTGTTTATGAATATTTTTTTTAATAATAAGAAATAAATTTAGAAATAATTATACCGATAAACTCTAAACACGCGATTGGTGACCGAACCCTACACGCTGGACTGATGGCAATAAGAGAGCTGGACCGGTATCACTGAGTAATGATTGTATTACCAGATGAGAGATCATGAATTTTGTAATTAAATTTTATTTCAAAATATAGTTTTACAACCAAAAAAAAAATCCTAGGTCCCACATGATGGCCGCCTTCTCTTGCGTTGAGGCTGGACACGACAAAGTGGAGGTACAACTTCAGCTGGTGGTTGATGCTCAGTCATATGCTCCTCGACTTGGGATGCCTAATGCGACGAACCCTCACCATAAACATGTCCTCCATGTCCGGAATAATCATGCTGCGACATGCAGTCCGGTACAGCGGTAGTCTCAAAATGTGCAGCAATAACATCAGTAGATGTGAAGTCCGGCATCGGATATGGAGAAGTACTATAATGTCGAGTACCTCATCCGTGCTGGAATGATGGAGGTGCTGCCGATGAAGATCCGTAGTGGTAAAGTGAAGAAATCTCGTAGTCTCTGTCAGCCCCCTGATATACCCCCCGAATGGGACACGTGCATGCTCACCGACAGTATGAAGGACGGAATGACAAACCTCCTTAATAGTCTGGGAGTTCGTCGCTATGCAATCTGGATGAGCCAACTGGAGTATCCGTGTGATGGCATTACTCTGTAAAATAAAAATTATTAAATAAATTTCAAAGAATAAATAATTTAACATTAATAAATAGCAAAACTTAAATTTCTTACCATATAATCATCAATCGTGCCAGGACGACTGATGAATCGACGCGTGATGCTGCGGTACCACTGCATGTATGGATCGTGATAATCCATGATACTAGCATCTGGAGCACCATCTACAATATGATCCAGTCGACTCATCCATAAATGAATAAACTCATGATGAGTGGTGGACCAGTCCTGATCAGGTCGTCCTCTTAGATCCATGTGGTGTAGATCCGGGCGTGTATCAACTGGCTCTGGCACGACCTGTCGAAACCCGTACTGGCGCATCACTCTATCTGGCAAGTGCCACTCCACTATATGAAAACATATAAGTGGCACTCGAGCACACCAGATATGCTGCCCATCTAGACAGTAATCTGGTAACTGTGCAAGAAGATCGACAGAATATGGCTGCCATATCACCTGTTCATAAATAATTTAAAGCATAATTCATTAAACGAAAATATATAAGACTAATCAACCATTTTAAAAAAAATAAGCACTAATGATTACCTCATCTAGTCTAAGGTGATCTATCAAGTAACAATAGGAGGAGACCACATGCGTCGGTACCTAGGTCACACAAAAAACATCCCTCCATCTGCAAAAAAAAATTATTAAATTTATTAAATAAGTCACTAAATATCATACAGTATGAAATTTAATATGAACAACGAACTCACCACATCCCTAACGGACCCTGTGGTAAAGCAGCACCATCATCATCGAAGTCGATCATCGGATCTGGAATCTGGCACTGTAATCTACGTGGCGCAAGGATCGTGAATCTATCCCATGCCCACAACTGTAACAGCAATAATGGACCAACAATATCACTGGCATATCTCCTGCTCGCCCTACACATCTCCCTATATAGCCATGCGAGCACTGCACTACCCCAACTATAATGTCCAGCATCATCCAGATCTGCTAGTAGGGGTAGAAACATGAGATGCATCAAATTTCCGAATTTATCCATGAATAAACACCCACCCATCAGCTGCAAAATGTATGCTCGAGCATAGCGCTGTATATCTATCTCGTCAGCATCAACATGTAAATCCTGAAACTGCTCGGTAAGCCAAACCATACTCAATCGCGATCCCTGAAGTCTACCCTGTGGTGGGACAACGCCTAACAAATCCTGACACATCTGTCCCCAATCTATCCCTGTAGAACCTGTTACTGGTAGACCATCCACTGGCAAACCAAGCTGAATCGCAACGTCCTGGAGGGTGATGCTGAGCTCTCCCTGCGGGAAATGAAAAGTGTACGTCTCTGGATGCCAACGCTCGACAAGTGTAGTGATAAGATGACAATCCAATCTAATAAAACCAATTCGTACTAGTCCATAAAAATCGAAATGAATAAGTAAAGGTAGTATACATCGATCTAGCGGTATCGATCTCTGCATAGCATTCTCTCGTCGACGACAATATAAGACTGCACTATCCTGTCCATCCCATACAATAGTCGATCTATGAATCTCCTGATCATGTAGGACACTAGGATCAGAAGCGCCTGGATCCATAACTGTAATATACAACTACTAGAAATAAATGAAATAAGCAATCACAAAGATGATCAATATAAAAAAAGACATGAAGTATAATACAAAGTGTTAACATGAACCATAAATAATTGTGTTACAATAATAATTATATTACAACAGAATATATAATTATAATTATGTCCAATACATATAATACAAAGCGACAATATGAACCACGAAAATGCGATAGGACTCCCGAAGCAACAACATAACGCAGTCCTGAAACTACAACATCAAAACAAGCAATATGAGCAAAACTGTATCAACTAATAAATAAATATCAAATGAATAATAGAAATATGTGATGTACCTTAAAATATGCATTTTGACTGCTATCTTTTTATTGACTTGGTTGTACTAGTCTTGGACATGACCGTCTGTCATGCCCTTCCTCCTTACAGATTGTACACCTACGTTTGTTGCCAGCTTCTCAAATATCCATATCATTTCTAATTCTTGTGGACCGTGGCCTACCTTTTTGTCGTAACCTATTCATATCAGGAATGATGATACCATGTCCAGTTTGCTGTGGCCAATATTCTCGTGAGGAATTGGTTGAAATTGTGGTGCATATGTTTGATGATAATCTTCTAATGTATAGCACCGATCAACAAAACTATAAATATCAAGGGCAACATGTGCACAAGCAGCCATGACATGAGAACAAGGCAAGTGATAACATTGCCATTTCTGGCACGTACATGTCTACTGGGATAGATGAACAACCTACAACATCAAAACATATAATTTGACATGTATACAACATGTTTGATAATATATTTTGAATAATACATGTCGATAGTAGATACATGTATATTGTTGCCTCTGTTCATGTTATGACCACGTCTAGCAGTTTGGACCTGGAATATGCCACTTCCTCTATCGAACCTTGTAATTCTATACGGAGTTGCTTTGGCCTGTTTGGAAATAACATGTCCAATGACAAATGAAGTAAATCTTTCGTTCCTATCTATTGCATCATTTTCTTGGGCACATCGACCTTCAAAATATGATACAAGCTGAAAGAATGTCAATTGCACCAAGGCTGTTATTGGCAGGAATCGGGCATTTTTCAATACTCCATTGAAACACTCGGATATGTTAGTTGTCATCATCCCATACCGTCGTCCATCGTCATGTGATCGTGTCCATTTCGATAAAGGAATTTCATTCAGCCACTGAACAGCTTCTAGATTAAATTTTTCAATGTTCGTCATATATTTGTAAAATTTTCTGGGCTGTGATTGCATTCCAGCTTTTTTTACTACATCCCTTAATTTGGAATTACGAAATCTTGTATTGAAATTACTTGTTACATGATGCAGGCAATATACATGATAAGCATTCGGTGGCTACCAACCAAGATATTGATTCTGTACTGCAGCAAGAATACCAGCATGTCGATCAGAAATTAGACAAATTTCCTGACGTGATGTAACAAACTGCCTGATGTAAGCTAAGAACCAACCCCATGTGTCAGCTGACTCTTCATCAACAATAGCAAATGCAAGCGGAAATATCTGATTATTTCCGTCTACAGCAGTTGCAATCAACAACTTCTCCTTGTACTTTCCGTACATGAAAGTAGCGTCAATACTTATAACCGGCCGACAGTACTTAAAACCTTCAATTGAGGGTCCAAAAGCCCAAAATACACGATCAAACTGAGCACAAGCTGGAATGCCAGTTGGAGTGCTAATAAATTTTATCCAGGAACCGGGATTAAAATGTTCTACTGCATATAACCATTTCGGAAGTAATTCATATGACAAATCCCAATCACCGAATAACATTGCTATTGCCTTTTGCTTGGCTTCCCACAATTTTCTATAACTTGGTGTATAATTGTACTTGTTTTTAATCACTGCACCTAGTCCAGCAACAGCAATTGTAGGAACTTCTTTCACCAGGTCCCGTATTTCATTAGCAATTAATGTGGAGTCCAGCCCAGAATGATCTTGAGACATCAATGCAGACAGACATGTATGAGGACCAGTATATCGTGAGATCTCGAAGTAAGCATGATGCTTAATAGCCCTCACCATCCACTGACATCCCGAATCTTTGTTCTTATATTTTCACATTCATCATCATTCTCATTAAAAAGCAAATTATCCAAATGCACAGTATCATCAGCAGCTGTGTATACCGATGCTTCTCTAATATTAGTTTCAGGTACAGTACTGTCCACCGTATGTAACGGAGATACTGGATAAACGGAACCAATATTTTCAAATTCAGTAGATACCATGTTCGGAGTACAGTATGAAACATGTTCGGTTACACGGGTTGTTGTTATATTTCGAACAGCTTCTTCATAGTCATCCCGAGAACAGACATGTTCAGGAGCTTCTACCATTTGGATATCTATGTATAACTCCGCACCCGATATACATTGATGTAAATTTATAGTTGAAAACATGATCTCCATGTCTTCATCATCGGTCAGTGTAACGGGTTCATACTTTACAGATATCGGCTGAACAACTTGAGGATATCTATAGATGATCAATATTTTCTTCCCAGTTCTATCGATATGCAGGACTCTACATATTTTGTTCTCCAGCTCTTGAAATGTCATATAAGAATGTATTCTAATTACCTTTTTCGGACCCTGGTTGTACTCAATCCCATTTGGTCCATTGATAATGCAACCATTAAAATAACATAATGCGATGATTGTTTCTCCCATTATATCCTACATATTTAACCAAGAAAAGATATTTAGAAATATCCAATGCATCATATCATCAACTAATAGGTCATAGATCCTATCCCATTCAAGAATTGCATTAATATTATATATCACTTATAGCATTGAAATGATATACAATGAAGATCGAATGGAATTTCGGCAGCATTTTTCCTTAGTTCTCCACATACAAATATTTATGTATGTGGAAAACAAAAGGAAAATGTTGCACAAAATTTCATTCGAACTCCATTGTACATCATTTCATTGCAGTAAAGTGATCCGTAAAATTATTTGCAATTCCCAAACTGTCCACTTTGGACAATCAATTGATTAATATGCATATATTAAGATCCATACAAAATTAAAAATAATGTATGGATACAATAATTTATGCATATTAATCAATTGACGGGTCTACGGTTCACTGCAATGCAATACAAATTTTGTTAAAAATTTAATAATCAACTCAAATTTTAAAAAAATATAATCATAATTATTAATTAAATTTTTAATAGGTATATTTATAAGTTTATTTTTTATATTTAATTATTATTTATTCTAGCATTATCAATAAATAATTTATTATGATTATATCAAATAATAATAAATATAATTAAATAACTAATACTAATATTTAAACAACTAACATAATAAATTTTAATATCTATACTTAATTAATATCTATACTTACAACTCTATTTTTTAAATTTAATTACTGTTTATTAGCATTATATATTATCTCTTAATTAATTATCAATAACAATAACATAATCAATTATTAATAATAATATTTAAATAATTAACATAAAAATAACATAATTAAATCTAAATTATAATTAAACAAGCTTAACCATAATACCCGTAGAATTTAAACAAGATAATTAAACATTTCAAATCTAATCAAATTTATATTCAACAACATAATTAAACAATTCATATCAAATTTATATTCAACAAATTTAAATTTAAATCGTATAACATAATTTATAAAAAATTATTCATATAAATATAAATGCAACTAAATAAATTACCTGTGAAATCATGGAAATAATATGGGTTGAATGAAGCCAAACAGACCGGGTCTAGCAATCCAAGCACCAAGATAGAAAAAAATAAAATAAAATAATATATATATATATATAAAAGAAAATAAATAAATGAAGATAAATATATATATATCTTCATTTGAACCGGACCGGGAACAAGTCGATCTTTAACTGGTCGAATATTAGAAGATGTGGGCCAATGGAAAAGAAAAGACAAAAAAAAAACTTTGCCTTACCTTACGGGACCACGGGGGGCGGAGGAGAATGACAGGAGAGACCACGGTGGGCCAGCCGAGGGACGAAGCCAAAAAAATAATTGAACGGAGCGGATGGGGGGGGGGGGGGGGGGGGCGCGTGGAGGACAACTTCGCGACTCAAAAAAAAAAAAAAAAAAAAAAAAAAAAAAATCCTTCGGCTCCGGATAAGTAACAAGCGAAAAATTATCTTTGCAAAAGATGATTTCAAACCCATGACAGGGGGGACGGGCCACGTGTCGGCTGGCGGGGGGGTGGGCCATGTGTCGACTTGCGGGGGGGACGGGCCACGTGCCGTGGCAGGCGGGCCACGTGCTGTGGTAGGCGGGGGTGAGAAATCGTCTTTAAAAAAGACGAGTTCTCTCTTGGGCGGCTAAGCAGGTGACACGTGGGACGGGCGGTGCTTGAGATGGCGTCATGTATATAGGTGTACATCTAATTTTGTAAATAAATTAGGAAATACCTAATTTTATTTTTTTTTTATATTAAAAAAAAAATTTCATGCATGGGGAGTCGCAGAGCCCCGCAGTTGTATCCTTCGCATGGGAGATGGATGCACCTTCCTTCCTGCCCATTAGCAATTGGACCATCGGGTACACCGGTTCCAACCGCTCTGAACTCCATCATCCACCTACCTACCGCACAGGTCTCCAAGCAAAATTGAATGGTGTTGATGGGCACGAAGAAAGGCACATCGTTCTGTCCCATGAAAGATACAGCCTGGCAATATGTCGCCCATCCTAAAAATTTATTATCGTTATCTATCTCTTGAACCATCATTTTGATTTGACATCGTATTTAATTTGATATGTCATCCATCCGGTTTTTATTTTTATAGACAACTGCATACATATTTATGGCCAACATAGCCACTAACTTACCGCCAATAGCCACCCCGATGTGGTTTGGCCATGCACCAGCTAATGGCGGACATTGACCTGGCATCTACTAAAATGACCTGCATTAATATTGCCATCGACGTGCCCTGGCTTGTATGGTCTGGCCATTGACCACCTAACAAAGGTATTGGCTTTCTGCTAAGGCGTTAGCCGATCGGTAGAGATTTAATTTTATCTTCCATCGATCATGAATTTAAGACATGATCTTTATGAATGATTTGATTAAATTTAAAAAATTTTTGAAAACACGTGATCGGAATGATGACGAGAGAGCGCACTACTCCGATGTCGTAGTGGTATCAGACTAATATACTCATCGATGGTAATAGAGAACGCGAAAAAATTACAGTCCAAATCGAACATAGCCTGATGGGATTGGAGCCCAGTGAGATAGCTACATTGGGATTTATCCCTCCCTCTCCTTTTGCTTTATCAAAAAAAAAGGCATTGGCTTGAACCTCTCCTGGCTATCGGTGTTCACAACATTGATCTTGGATCATGTGATAATTATTTCAAAAAAATTCTAATTCTTTATAATCTAAAATTATTATGTTTGTTATGCTATATATCGGTGATCAAGAATTTTGATATTCATAATTAACATATCATGAAAATCATAGATTATTGACCATCTAAAACATAAATATATCTACTATATTTCATATATTTTATAACTATTAGATAGGATTTACAAATAAATTATAAATAAATATAATTTAAATTACCAAAATTTATTATTTTAAACTAATTCATTAAGAACAAAAATTAATCAAAACCTACCAAAGTAATTTTAGGGAATTATAAATCTTCCTAACTAGAAGAAAATTTTTTATAAGGCTATAGATCCTTTCTAGCTAGAATTTTTTTTCAAAAAAATTATTTTTAAATATTTTTTTTGCTAGATTGAATAATATTTTATTTTTAAATTTTAGCCCAACATCATTGATGTGGCGAGACCGCTGACGTGGAGGGCTGACAGGCGCCATGTCAAAGGAGACCACCGAGTCGGACACTAAGGCAACACTTCAGTCCGGACCACTCTGCCGAGCTGAGCTGAGCTCTCTCGTGACGGCGAGCCGAGCTCCATCCTCCGTCAGGTCGGGCCCGCAAGCCTGGAATGCCTTGGCCGGAGCCGCACTCCGCCCTCTAGAGCGAGACCCTCAGAGGTTGAGCCCTGTGGTCGGAGTCGAACTTAGTGCTCCTCCACCACGTGGAGCCTCTCCAAGCGCGAGCCCTTTGGATCAGGCCCGCACTCCGCCCTTCAAAGCGAGACCCTCGGAGGTTGAGCCCTGTGGTCGGAGTCGAGCTCAGCGCTCCTCCACCACGTGGAGCCTCTCTGAGCGCGAGCCCTTGGGCCAGAGCCACACTCCGCCCTCCAGAGCGAGACCCTCGGAGGTTAAGCCCTGTGGTCGGAGTCGAGCTCAGCGCTCCTCCGCCACGTGGAGCCTCTCCGAGCGCGATCCCTCTGGACCGGGCCCGCACTCCGCCCTCCATAGCGAGACCCTCGGAGGTTGAGCCCTGTGGTCGGAGTTGAGTTCAGCACTCCTCCGCCACGTGGAGCCTCTCCAAGCACGAGCCCTCTGGACCGGGCCCACACTCCGCCCTCCAGAGCGAGACCCTCGAAGGTTGAGCCCTGTGGTCGGAGTCGAGCTCAACGCTCCTCCGCCACATGGAGCCTCTCCGAGCACGAGCCCTCTGGACCGAGCCTGCACTCTGCCCTCTAGAGCAAGACCCTCGGAGGTTGAGCCCTGTGGTCGGAGTCGAGCTTAGCACTCCTCCGCCACGTGGAGCCTCTCCGAGCGCGAGCCCTCTGGACCGGGCCCGCACTCCGCCCTCCAGAGCGAGACCCTCGGAGGTTGAGCCCTGTGGTCGGAGTCGAGCTCAGCACTCCTCCGCCACATGGAGCCTCTCCGACCGCGAACCCTTTGGACCGGGCCTGCACTCCACCCTCCAGAGCGAGACCCTCGAAGGTTGAGCCCTGTGATCGGAGTCGAGCTCAGCACTCCTCCACCACGTGGAGCTTCTCCGAGCACGAGCCCTCTGGATCGGGCCCGCATTCCGCCCTCCGGAGTGAGATCCTCGGAGGTTGAGCCCTGTGATCGGAGTCGAGCTCAGCACTCCTCCGCCACGTGGAGCCTCTTCGAGCGCGAGCCCTCCGGACCGGGCCCGCATTCTGCCCTCCTCCACCAAGGCGACTCCACAAGCTCAGAGCGTCTAGATCGGAGCAAGCCCTGCCATCCTGAAACACCGGCGAGCCACCCAAGGACTACGGAACGACGCCCCCATACCGCCATAACTGCTTGTCCGCCTGTACTTCAGAGGGATGGGCCAGCCAGAGAGCACGAACCCTAGGGCGGCGACCCCCGTATCGAGGTTCTACCAAGCTTCCCGGAATGGGACGACTGGAGAGGATGTCAGAACGAATGGAAGCTTCCCCTACCACATGTCGGAAAGACATCCCGTCCACGGCACGGAATCCCGCCGCATGCACCTGCCAGCCCAGTGAGGATCCCGAGGCAAGCATCCAACGACCATTTTTCCAACTACAAAGAACAATCGACACCTCCGAAAGGGGGGAGGTAACAACAATCCACTACCAACACAAGTACAAGCTCGATCAAGAGGGCGAAGCACCACCGCCACCACGACCATGATTGAAGGAAAACGAGGAAAACAAGGAGAGGCGGTAGGACAGGGAACCCCTCTGTCCGTGCTATCATTCTCCCCCTATTACGTTTTCGCCTTCATTTTTATATCCTTTACTCCTCCTAGTGCGAAGTCCATCAAGAGGGACCCGATCAGGAGGATCTGTTCTCCTGGATCGTCACTAACTTGACCGTCGAAGTGTCCCTGCCGGAAATCCCGGTCCAGGTCACCAATCCCTGTTTCGCAGGTCCAGGAGCAGGGGACCGCCAGGCAGCGAAGGGAGTGCACTCCGGTACCGGCAGCAGCTACGGGCCACGATGATCTTGGCGACAACAATCATTTTTCACCTTTCTTCTATATCTATATATGTATTTATATTTATTAAATAAAATAAGTAAGAATATAGATATACTAGTATCTTATCCGGTTTCATTTCTTAATTTAAGCATGGACTACCTAGATTAAAGATATTGGTTTGGACTTTCCAAATGGTAATCGTGACCCAACACTTTAAATTATTGATAATGATCCACGTTCCACGGACAGCAAACGCACGGAGAGTATATTATAATATATTACTTTATAATAATTACTAATATTAAAATAATAATATAATATATTATTATTATTATAATATATAAGTAATAATGTATATTATTATTTTTTATATTATAGTATATTATTTTAAAATATTTAATAGAGTAAGAGAGCTAGACAACAAGAGAGAGAAAGCACCGGATACTGAAGACACATTGAATGGCTGTTGCCGTCTCGAAGGTCTCTGTTAATCTTGCCGTATCAATGGATGCCGCGGTGGTGGAGACAGCACGATCAGATCTCAGGAGACATAGCAGACAGGTGCCCGTCATATTCCGAGATCATACTGGCATCGCCGTGCTCGTTTCTTGTCGCCTCTGATCCTGCCATTCAACGGATGCCACGTCCCATCATGCTGCACCAATGGCGTTGGACACGGTGTTGCTGCTACTACTACCGGTATATGCACATCATAAAACTATATTATAATACATATATAATATATAAGAATATATTAATTATTTTTTAAAATATAAAATATTCATAATCTTAATAATATTATAAAATATTAATATTATACAATAAAACTCATTATAATATATAATAAATATTATAAATATTATAATAAATATAATAAATATATCATATATAATATATTAAATTATATGTTATATATTATATTATAAAAATATTTAAAGTGAAGCGGTCTCATTTAAAATGAAGTTGTAGGTATGATCTACAACCTTAGTTATTTTTTAGTTTTTTAAAATATTATAATATGTTAAATATTTTTTATTTTTTTATTTTTTTATTTTTAAATTTGAAATTATAAATTGTACTTGTAATTTCACCTAATAAAATTATAGGCTCTACATGTAATTTTTGATATGACATTTCAATCATTCAAGCAATCTCACTTTTATAAATATATTTCAAATAATTATATTTTCATAAATATTTATTAAAAAATATTATTTTTTTTAAAAAAAAAACTCCATTACTTCGGGCCGCAAAGTCTATAAATGTGCCCTTAGTGGCGGAGGCTGATGCAACGGTCCCCAGAGTACCTGCAAATACTTTGCCGGAGGAGGAGAGGATGGCAACCGAAACGGTACAAACAGATTCCCATCTTGAACTTCCTCCGAGTGAAGCCCAACCTCTACGCATACCCATGAATCCTAAATTATTTAAAGCAGCGAGATCAGGAGACAAAAGTTTTCTAGCTGAATTGCCGCGATCAAAAAATGATGCGAATTATCTCCTAGGAGTAACGGAGGAGGGGAACACGGCCCTCCATATGGTTGCTAGTCGAGGATATCTGGAGCTTGCTGAGGAGATTTGTCGCAGAGAGGGTTCTCTTTTGACAGCACGAAACACAAGGCTCGACACTCCGCTACATTGCGCTGCTAGGGCTGGGGATGATGAGATGGTCTCCCTCATCATCAAGTTTGCAGGAGAGGACGAGATCGAACGGAAGAGAGTGCTGACAGCGGCGAATAGGAACGAGGACAATGCTTTGCATGAGGCTGCCAAATATAACCATGTACGCGTAGCCGAAGTATTGATGAACGAGGATGCCGAACTGGCATCTATGCTGAACTGTGCCAGAATGTCTCCGCTCTATCTAGCCATCGCGATAGGATCCCTTGAGGTAGCCAAAGTTATGTTGCAGTCTTCCTCAAGGAAAAAGGATTCGCCAACATCTTATTGCGCAGGCCCAGACAAGCAAACGGCACTCCATGCAGCGGTACTCATGAATAAAGGTAATTAATCGGGTGCTCAAGCTATATATTGGTCTCACTTGTTTTGGTTTTCTTGAAAAAGTTCTTTCATAAAGGGATATAATATATTTTGAACAAATGGCAATCAAATGCAATTTTTTTTTTTTTTTTTTTTTTTTTGAATGAGTTCGATACTTGGATTACACTTTTTAATTTTTAACTTTAAAAAATATTTTGTTTTTTTTATTTTTATTATAAATTAAAAATATAAAAAATAAAAAATATGTTTGGTAACTCGTTTCTATAAAGTAATGTAGAACAAAGACCAGGAATGGAAGGGGTGAAAGAAAAGAGCAAGGGTGATGTTTTTTTAGCTCCTCTCTCTTTCTCCTTGCATGCCATGAAGCCCTCCAAAGTCCTCGATCGCTGACTCCCCCAGTCCCAAACGATTCTCCCGGTACTCTTTCCCTCCTAAAACCTATCGACTCCTCCCCAGACTCCAACTCTCACTTCCCCACTAACCTTTTTCATGAGCCCACTTCTGTTCTTGATCCCCACTTCAGCCCCAGCCCTGCAGCTCGCTTACCTTCCCTGGGACTCCCACAACCACCAGCACCACCACCTCCTCCCTCTGCCTCCCCGACCACCACCCTCCGAGGAGTGGGACTTCACCAGCTATCTCCTCTCCTGAGAAGACAACCTCTCCCCCTTCCCGAAAGCACCCCCCCCCCCCCCCCCACCACCACCCTCAATTCCACTTCTTCGAGGACGACAACCCGTCGAATGCTTCGTTGTTCGAAAAGATTAAAAGAGTATGAATTATAAACTATCT
This sequence comes from Areca catechu, assembly GCA_021397845.1. Taxonomy (NCBI): domain Eukaryota; kingdom Viridiplantae; phylum Streptophyta; class Magnoliopsida; order Arecales; family Arecaceae; genus Areca; species Areca catechu. The sequence goes on from CM038051.1 coordinate 20,958,594, forward strand.
AAGATCTACATGATTAGTTATGATAGACATTTGGCAATTCAGATTATGTATTAGAATAATCTAGTTTAATTCATCTCAAAACACAAAACAAAACACACACACACACAAAAAAAAAAAAAAAACATTCTATTTTAATTTATCCCATGTATAATTTTCCATGTAGTTCCTTCCATACTTGACCAGAAACTCTACCAGGGAGAGGGATGCTAGCTAGGCTTAACGATCATCATGTATAAGTTCCCTACAGCAAATAACAAACTTTGATTTTTTTTATTTTAGTGTTTTTGTCACGATTAACCATTTGACTAAATATCTTAGTAGATGCATAATTAAGCAGAGTATAAATCAAACATATGCATGGAATATATGCTCTATCTTTTAATTTTTAAAAGCACCATGAACATTGTGGAGTTCTACACGTATTGATGATACCTTTTACGATGCTTATGTGATAGAAATCATGAAAGAAATATTGAAACGGAAGCCAATGCTCAGCAAAGAAGCTGATTCATCAGGGAGAATTCCTCTTCATTATGTAGCTTCAAATGGTCATCGTGATATGGCGAAGAAATTATTAAAGCATGATTCGTCTACAGCCTACCAACCAGATGCCGATGGCTTCTTTCCCATACACGTTGCAGCCAGGGCAGGCAACACTGACGTAGTTGATCGGATTTTAAAACAGTGCCCAGATACAGATGAATTATTGGACAAGAAGGGAAAAAATTTTCTTCACGTCGCTTTCGAATTTAAAAGATTAGATTTGGTCAAGAAAATTATCTTCAAGAGACCGGATCTAAAAAAGCTGTTAAATGACCAGGATAATCAGGGAAATACGCCATTACACACAGCTGTTAAAAACGGTGACCAAGATAGCGTGCATTTTCTTTTGCGGGAAAAAACTGTATACGTCAACCATATCGACGACCATGGCTTCACCCCTCTCGACTTGGCTTACGCAAAGTTGGATAGAGGCCTGCAATTCGGCATGGTAAACTCTCAATTACCTTGTACGTGTTTGGCTTGCTGAGAACCGGGTAAGGTCACCCAATATATATATATATATATATATATCTTAGGCTGTGTTTGGAAACGGAACAAGAAGGAGAACAAGGCCTTTATCCTTTTTATTCCGCAAAATAGTGCAAAAATCGAGGAAAAATAATAAAAATAAATTATTCTTCCCCCTGCCGGTAATTCTTGAATTGCTATTCCATGTGTCCCCATGGAATAGTCCTATTCTCATTTTTTTATTCCAAGGATATTTTCAAATTTCTAAAAATTAATTAATATGAAATAATTTTTAATTATTTTAATATATTATAATAATAAATTAATTAATATAATATAATTTTAATATATCATGATAATAAATTAAATAATATAAAATAATATATTTAATTATTTTAATATATCGTACTGATAAATTAATTAGTATAACATAATTTTAATATATCATGATAATAAATTAAATAATATAAAATAATTTAATTTATTATTTTAATCAATTATAATATATCATACTAATGAATTAATTAGCATAACATAATTTTAATAGATCATATTATTAAATTATTATTAATATAATAATATATTTACTTAAATATAAAATTAAAAAAGAATTTTATAACTCATTTTATATTAATATTTGAGTAGAGGTATTTTTGGGATTTCAAAAAATTCCTCCCCTATTCTTGGTGGAATACAGGCTTATTCCCATCTCATCCAAACACTATTTAGAATAACACCGTATTAATTATACTGGAATAAGGTGGAATACCATATTTTCATCCAAACAGAAATTGAGAATAATAACAAGAATAAGTTATTCTCGAAGAATACCATTTTTTTTTTTTAGAATAACTTTTTACCAACCAAACACTACCTTAATTTTTGTAGACTGGGATGCCATACATCACAATCTCCGGTCTCTCTCTCACACACACACACACGCATACACAAGGACACAGAGATTATGCTCGGAGCTTTAAGCACTTTTATTTCAACTCACATATATATATATATATATATATGAAACCCCTAGATATTTTTCTAACCACAAATCTTCAAAACGAGCATTCGTTTCTTACGATAATAAATGCTAATGTTGTAAACGAGACTTCGGTTTGCTGGATGGCGCCTTTTAGTTTTTATATAAGGAAGAGATCCAGAATTTCTTTACCTTTTGTGTCAAAAAAATAAAATCAGATTTTTTTTTTAATAAATAAACAAATATTATCATCAAGTCAAGTATGGGATGCTCATTCATAAATAAATAAATATTATCATAAGAAATGTATATGTTAATGTTAACTAAATATGTAGACATGCATGTAGTATTCTCAATCTTTCGGAGCCGATCTCTCTTTTTTATGTTCTGAAATTATTCTCGTACCATAGAATGCAGCGGAAGTTTGCATTGCAAGTTGCTTGGCTTTAATAAAGGCTCTGTCCGGTCCACAAAAGTTGCATGATTTAGAAAGTGGTGAATCATCCACCGATGAAGCCGGAGAGAAACCATCCAATGATGATAATGTCAAAGGAAAATCATCACGCAACAAGGGCTATGAAATCGGAAAACGGGTGAACTTAGCCAAAAATCTCGGGATTGCTACGGTGTTGATTGCTACGGTCACATTTGCTGCTGGTTTCACTCTCCCCGGGGGGTACATAGCTGATTATGATCATCCAAGACGTGGCACAGCAGTTCTAGCAAAAGAATATACTTTCAAGGTATTCCTAGTCTCGGATGCTTTCGCATTGGTCTGCTCCATCGTAGCCACATGCTGGCTCATGTACGCAGGAACAGCGATGGTTGATGTACATACTCGTGGACGAGCCCTTTTTTGGTCTATAAGTTGTCTATGGGTGGCATTTGCGGGCATGTCCACTGCATTCGCGATGGGTATATATGTAGTGTTGCCTCCCAGCTGCAAGCGTATCAGCATTCTTTTTTGCATCATTGCTCTCGGTGCCCCTCTTTTAGCTCATCTGGTGGCAAATTATAACGCCTATAGCGTGCTGCAAACAGTAATATTCAGGCAAGGGTGCAGACAAAGTGTTTGGCCAACCATACGCCCACATGATAAGAAACGTCTAGGTCACAATTCGCATCCCATTAGACATCTCGTTATTTTTCTGCTCATGACATTGGGAGCTTATGCTATCTTTTTCCTGCTAGCGATGCTCTAGGTGTGTAAAAAGATCACAACTATTGGAAGTAGCAGTTGTCAGCATGCATGCATGCATGCCTGACACAAGTCTAAAGAATATATAGCTAATTGTGTAATGTTCCATGGGGATATATATATATATATATATTTTTTTCAGATGTAAAATTGTCTATGTTAATTTGCGATAAAAAGACTAGTTCTTATGGAGATTGCAGTACAATTAAAGTTTGTTCTTTTGCTTTTTTTGTAAATAAAAAGGAGAAGAAAATTTTCTAATTTTTCAACTTTCTTCGATTGAGCTGAGATTGCAGCTTCACTAAGTTTGAGATGGAGTTACACGATGAAAATGTATTGAAGTTTAAAATCTCGGTCCCGGATCCTCTACAGCTATTCAACTATTAGATTTCTATACTAAGTGTTACCGTGGCATATATTTCGAGAACCAAAATAATATAGGACCTTGGACCCTGCTATATAAGGGACGAACCGAGATGCTCGTGTAGTTCTACCAATAATAGAATATGTCTTCAACATAAAATTAATAATTTACTATATCTTGTATTTATATAATTTCCTATAGATGGAAGGTCGATGAATATGTCACGTGGATCTACTGGCAAGGAGTAAAAAAATTGCACAAATAGTGGAGCCATCATGCAAATAACTGAAAACTAGCTCACTATATTAACTTGATGATTATTCATGAGAATTCTTAATATATATTAGTATATTAACTATGATCTTATGTCTTCATGCATAAATAACTTCATTTACTATTGGCACAATATTGCTTGCGTTTGAACCCGCATCACATTATACACACATACACGGCAAGCATGCACACAGAGAGAGTGAGAGACAGAGGAGAGAATAAGCGAACTTCTCTAATTAGAAGGAGAACAATTCTAGACCAAGAAAATAGACAGAAGGAAATGTACAATAGTATGAACACTCTCCTTTGAGAATGTTTTTCTCACAAGATCACAAATTAAGTGGCCTCCTCGACCAAAGAGATCATTCGCTAACAAATACTTCCCAGAGAAGATGACCAGGCAAAAAAAAAGATTGTGTCAATAAAATACACGTAACTTACTGTTTAAAACCATAGCCAATAACTTTTTCTAATCGCAATCAAGATCAGGAATTTTAAGGGAAGTGCTCTGCAAATTAGGTGATTCTGAAAACTATTGTCCCCTAAATTCTTCAGGGAAAAATGGTAATAACATCGATGATGGGCTTCAAACTGATATGATTGTGAGTCCTCCTGCAATGTCTTCAAAATTCGTCCATCTATTGGTATGCTGATATTTTGTACCACCCAAAATTGGCACAAACCCATTTCCTTTTATGCTCTGCTACATTGAAATCCATTTTATGACCATACCATAAGCTGTTATAAGATTTGACAGAACACTGTGTCAGATTATTGTCCTTATGATTGAACTGCTAATAGAGTGAAAGCTTATTCATTTTTTAGCCCTAAGACTGAAACCCATGTAAATGATATGGAAATCACAATATAATGGTACTATCCTGTGTGGCTTCTGGTTTGTCTCTTGGTCCATGCTCTTTCACATTCAAAGTAGAGAGCATACCTCATCTTAAACTTGCTTGTCATCAAAATGTTAAGCAGATAGGAAATATGTTAAAATTCCTGAGTAGATTGAATCTAGAGATTGAGTTGTACAGATGCAATTTAAGTGATGTCATGATGTCATCAAGGCAAATTTATTCTTTCATATAAAGTTTGTTGATACTCTAGGAAATAGAAATGTTGCAATATATTTAGCTGACAGATTAGCTTCGTTTACTAGCTTTTGCATTTGAAGAATGTATAATGTACAATTACAAAAATGTTAATCCAAAATGGATAATGACAGACTGAAGCACAATCTGGTCTGAGGTTGCAGCATGCTAGAAAAACATGGTATAATTCACCTAATTTCAGTGAGTCATGAACGTCAAAGATTCATGATGCCTTGCTAAAAGATATACAACCTCCTGCATTCCACAGTCACTAGTTTTACCAATGTGCTGCAATCATCCTAGTCCCTGGCTAATAACAGTAACCATGTAAATAACTTTGAGTTGTAAGAAATGACGGTATCAACTACCATTTCTTGAAGAAATGAAGCTTGCAAATTATTCACCTTGGATCATTGGATTTCCAACCCTTTCGGAAAGGGTAAAATGTTAACAGGGAACCCATTTTTCTCTCATTACCTCTATTTGATCGTAGACCGTAACATAAGGTACCAATCTCTGACTTAATAGCTCCAATACTCCACATTCTCATCCAAATACTTCTCCAATCCAAACATTCCGTAAAAGAATCCCTCCTACTTCAACATGAGTCCTCCCAATCAAATATTCCTCCAAGAATCCACCAAGAATCAGCTGTTGAATCTTGCAACAATTGATTCCGATTTGGTCTATTAAATCATAAAGATATTCTTAGACGCTAACATACACTGTGACAGTTTGGCCGAGTGGTCTAAGGCGCCAGATTTAGGCTCTGGTCCGGAAGGGCGTGGGTTCAAATCCCACAGCTGTCAATAATTAATTTTAATTCGTGGCAATGTATAATTTTTAAATTTATTTGTTGTAAACAAAGTTCTATATTTCATTAATTGTTTAGAAAAATAATGTAACCATTTAAAAGTGAAAATTGGTATTTAAAGCTAAGTACATACTTAAATTTCCAACACGATCCAATAATATTTTAAAGCTAAGTTTATATTTAAATTTTATGTTCGTGGTTGATTTCCAAATTACATAAATTAGTTATTTTGACCTTATTTTCCGAGAAAAAAAGAAAATGAAAATACCAAATTGCAACCGTTTCTGCCGTCACCCCGCTCTTTTCCTCCACTCAACCTCGCGCTTCAGGTGGATATGGAGACCTTGACCAGTTTCTCCCTCCTCCATTCCCCCACCTGTCTCTCTCTCTTCCCTTTGTCCTTCTTCTTCTTCCTTGCGTGCTTGATTCCGCGGTTGCGTCACCGGCCATGGCTGCTTCCCTCAAGACCGCCGCCGTCGACCTGAAGGCGGCTGCCGCCCGCCGCCTCCGCCGCAGCCGATCCCCTGCGGCCAGCTGGAAGAGCCGGATCCTGGCCTTCGCTCTGCTTGCCACCGCCATCACCGCCGTCCTCACTGGGGTCGTCCCCTTGTCCCCCACCATCAGTTTCCTCTTCCCTCCCTCCGCCTACGCCAATTCCTCGGTATACCTTCTCTCCGGCACCCTTCTTCCCCCTCCTCTTATTCGCCAACCAATTCCTAAACCTCCAATCCTGAATCGTGTTTCCACGGGCGTAAATTCTGGTGCTGGTGATGCCAAGGTCCCGCCTTTTCCTTTCTCAATTGGGAAAGTTTAAAATTGTATACTGAAATTCGTGAGAAGAAACTAATTAGTTCTTTAAGTTTATATATAGGAACCTTATTTGTTGATGTCACCAGATGAGCAACTCAGGTATGCCAAGAAAGAGATTGAGAATGCCCCTTTAGTTGTGGATGATCCTGAGCTATTTGCCCCGTTGTTTCGGAATGTATCAGTTTTCAAGAGGTGGGAATCATTGCAGATACCTTCTATGAGGCTGTTTAATATTTCACTTTTGTCTGTTCAATTTGGTGATATGCTTTTCTTTGTGGGGATTAATTGGATTGTGAATGCTTTCTTGTTGACTTTACATATATGTTAGGTTGTTAAGTACCATCAAGGTAAGGTAACTAACTATGAGAAGAGAGAATAAAGGGGGAAAACTTGATTCATTGAGTAATAAAACAGTAAGCTGCCTATTTGTTACTTATAATGTATTAACAGGTCTGGTTAATACTGTTTTGGCCAGGCAATGACTACTGCAAAAGGATAATACAAATATATTGGGAAGTTGTTCACTACTTGTGGTTAATATTTCTTGTGAAACCAGTACAAACCTTTTCAACCCAGTGTTTGTTTATGGAAGCAAATCAGTGTTTGCATGAGGACTACCTGAGAAAACTAGTCTACTTATATAAAATTTGCAGATGCTTCCCTCGTTATATATTTTTGAGAAAAACAGTGGATATTGCCACTCATTTCATTGATCAATGAAATGGGTGCTTCTCTTGTTATATAGCCTTATTTTGTTGGGACATAATCATCCTGGTAGCTCTGCTAAAATTAGGGGAGGAAGGGGGAAGTGAATAAGATAATGGAGAGAAAGAGGAGAATGTGGGTGGTTCCATTGAAGGGGAATATACCTGCATATCCTTCTTCATCACCTCACACCTTGAAACACAACTCCTCAATTTGCTAGCACCTTTCCTTAGCCTGTTTTGGTCCTGAAGTTTAGGATAAAAACTTAGAACCTGTTTTGATATTCCTACAGTATTGGGCTAAAAATTCTGTAAGATTCATGGATTGGATCATCCATTTAAGCATAGACAACATCAACCAAATACCACCCAGCCCAAATCATATGGGAAGAAAAAAAAGACCTCAATGGGTCTTTTTCCCAATCTTGTAAGAATGTCCAAATAGACCCTTAATATTTTTTTCTAATATTATGCCAACCATCAAATTTTTGTCTTAATATTTTTATTATAAGGTAACACCTTGAAGCTAGTAAACAACCTTAAATTGAATCCAATTGGAATCAAGAGAACCTATCTTCTTACTACTTGCATGTAACATCTCTTGCTGTACAGACAATCCAAATTTTTTCCCTTTTTAGTATATCAGTTGGGAATTAATTGTACATACTTATTCCTATTTAAAATTGATCTCTATCATTTGAGAGTTTAATTTATTGCTTCTGTTTGAGTTTATTTGATTAAAAGTGCTAGTTGATGCATCCAGAATTGAATTTGCTGCTTCAGTTATCTGCTTACATGGTGTACGGTGACCTCTTGAATTTGATGAGATTTGAATTGTTTTTCATGGTGGCTGCATGATATTGTGAGCTCCTTTTCATGTGTTTTCTGTGGTTGTTGAGTTAATTGGTTATAAAATCACTTTTAAGCTACTTCCCCCCATTCCCTACTTTTCATCAGAACTTGCATGTTTGGATTCTCCTGAAAGCTTGAAGGAATGAACCAGGAAAGGTGGATAAGCTACATACAGTTGAAAGTGGTCAATTTGGATTAACAATATCCAGATATAGGAAGGACAGTTTAAACATTTCAAAATTTTGGATGAATTTGAGGCAGAAACTTATCAAAACAATAGTTTATTTTCCCCCTCCATAATCAGTATTGTCTTCTTCTATAATAGAACTACAGTTTTCAGAATAACATTGAGATACGATGCGACATACATGAGTGATTTCACTTTAACAACTGTTGTAAATAAGCATATGGAAAAATATCCATCATGGCTTTCTTGAACACCAAGGTTTGGATCTGTATGTGAATTGCTTTTCTTGGTCTCTTACTATTCCAGCCTCTAGGATAAAATCTTGTTGTCTAAAATTGTAGCTAAAAACTAACCATAAAACTGGAACAAGGTTTACTTAAGGTGTATAAAACAACATGCTGTCAAGAAATAATTAAGGTGAGAGGAAGGGAAGAACAAAAAAGATCCAAGTGAGAAATTTTTAAAAAATCCAGCAGAAATTTTATTTCTTAGTAATTGTTATCAATACCTCATGGTTTAAAACATGTGGACGAAACAATTCATCCTTTGTGAATCTAAGTTAATCTTATATTTTTAGTTTTCCAAAGTAATCAACATGACATATTTTGTTTGATTATCTTTTAGATGGCCTTCTTCCTTTTAGGAGGTTAACTGACCTCAAAATGGGTTTGCAATACTCTTGTAGACTCAAGGTCGACCTGTGTTTTTCACCTATTGATCAAAGTAAGAATTAGTAGTATGACTCGATCTGACAGCAATAAAGTCCATGTAAAATGTCATGGTTAAGGAGCCTTCATCCCTAAAGTCTTCCCTTATATTCTTAACCAGCTTGGTTTTCAATATAGTGAATTTGCCTTGTGCCTGTCTGTGCTGTTTTCTCTCCCCTGCAGATGAATTGTGCAGTAATTTGGAAAAAAATCTCAACAGCCCTGCTTCTGTTAAGAGTTCTTTGCATTTGGGTTTTGGTTTCATTGGAGATGTACATGACACATCCCTAAAATTGTCTTGCACTTGCTCAATTTCATTTCTGAAGATTGAGCGTTCTAACAGAATCTGAAAGTATCAGTCTAATTTGTTTGTTCTGGATTGATTTTGATATTGTAGGTGGTCAATGTCTTATCTTTTGTTTTTAATTAATCTTGTTTTGTTTTTTTTATTGGCACATCACTGTTACACCTACTTGCAACAATATTTTATCATCTTGTGCCAGTTTACTTGTTTTGATACTCAGAACTACAATATTTAATTAGCATTTTCTTTTTTAAGCCATTACTGTTGAAGTGCATTATGAATTAGACAAACTCTTAACATTCTTGCACTGATCAGATATCTTCTCTTCTTAAGGAACCATTAAACAATGATTTAAAGCTCTTGTTTTTCAGGAGCTATGAACTAATGGAAAGAATTCTGAAAGTTTATATCTATGAGGATGGGCCAACTCCCATTTTCCACACTCCAGAGCTTCAAGGGATCTATGCATCTGAAGGATGGTTCATGAAATTGATGGAGGAGAACTGGCAATTTGTGGTGACAAATCCAAGCAAAGCTCACTTATTCTATCTTCCCTATAGTTCGCGCCAGCTAGGACTTACTCTTTACGTGCGTAATTCACATAATTTGAGACCATTATCACTCTTCTTGAGGGACTATGTGAACATGATAGCTTCCAAATATCCTTTTTGGAATCGAACTAGAGGAGCAGATCATTTTCTAGTTGCTTGCCATGATTGGGTAAGTGTACCTAGCTGTCCATATAGGTTATATTAATTTTCTAAATTATCTGAATATACCTTCCTACTCTTGCAATTGTCATGGGCTTCATGTATAATCTTTGCTGCCGGTGTTATCACCTACCTTTATTTTCATCTTTCTTCTTTTCCAAGTGTCAATGCATATATGATAACAGAGAATTTACTACAAAAAGATATTCAGCAATTCTGATTTTTCCCATTTTGAGGAACAGATATATGATTATGTTAAGCCACATGATGGTGAGATATATTGTATTTAGTTGAAGCACATAAATTTTCTTAAGAAGATCAAGATGCTCAGAAAGGCAATTATCAGAAGTGAGATACTTTATCTGGCATTCTACATCTGATATACGTTTTCTGGATATTGTAAATATTGCAAAATGTAGAGAATAGATGGGAAGTAACTGTTCTACCAAATAGCCATATGAAAATTATAAAATATTTGGAAAACTTCTAACAACATTTTTAATCATGCTTGTATACATAGTAATTGATGATAACAATGTTTTTAGAGACATTAATTTTGCTGACACCAAACTAAAGTGGACACCTAGTTTCGAATTTTGATCATTTTCATTAGTTTGGCCAGTTTCTAGTAAAACTGACCAATTTCATTTCAATTTCAGTGATTTCAGCTGCTTTCGGTTGAACTGACTGGGACAAGCAGTAGATGCTTTCTTTTTGATAATTTTTCTAAATATTTATTTATTTAAGTACTTAGGCTATAGCCGCTTTACAGTATCAATTTTCAAAAGTTTTTCCTTCTTTTCTTGAGTTTAAAGAGATGGATGATAAGTTTAACCCTTATTAGGCAAAGATCTCCAAAGAACTGTTATTACAATACTTTATAATGACTGACATGAGCAACTAGATACAAGTTATTTCATATAATAACATATTCTTTTATATAAGGAAGTGATATGGCTACATCGCTGACGTGGAACGTGCATCAGATCCAGCTGGATGCCGCCGGTGCCACTTGGATTTTTCTTTCAAATTCCCACTCGGGAAATGGCCTCCTGCTCCTTCGCCAGGTGGCACCCCAAGACGGGTCCACCTCGGCCGAAGTCGAGCAGCTCTCTGCCACTCCGCCAGGTGTCCACCCAGGAGGGGTCCACCTCGGCCGAAGCTGGCGGCGTTCTGCTCCCTCGCCAGGTGGCACCCCAAGACGGTCCACCTCAGCCGAGGTCGAGCCAGGCCCTCCTACTCTTTCGCCAGGTGGCACCCCAAGACGGGTCCACCTCGACCGAAGTCGAGCGTCTCTGCCACTCCGCCAGGTGTCTATCCAGGAGGGGTCCACCTAGCCGAAGCTGGCGGCCTTCTGCTCTCTCGCTAGGTGGCACCCCAAGACGGGTCTACCTTGGCCGAAGTCGAGCGTCTCTGCCACTCCGCCAGGTGTCCACCCAGGAGGGGTCCACCTCGGCCGAAGCAGGCGGCCTTCTACTCCCTCGCCAGGTGGCACCCCAAGACGGGTCCACCTCTGCCGAGGTCGAGCTAGGCTCTCCTACTCCTTCACCATGTGGCACCCCAAGATGGGTCCACCTCGGCCGAAGTCGAGCGTCTCTGCCACTCCGCCAGGTGTCCACCCAGGAGGGGTCCACCTCGGCCGAAGCTGGCGGCCTTCTGCTCCCTCGCCAGGTGGCACCCCAAGACGGGTCCACCTCAACCGAGGTCGAGCCAGGCCCTCCTGCTCCTTCGCCAGGTGGCACCCCAAGACGGGTCCACCTCGGTCGAAGTCGAGTGTCTCTGCCACTCTACTAGGTGTCCACCCAGGAGGGGTCCACCTCGGTCGAAGCTGGCGGCCTTCTGCTCCCTTGCCAGGTGGCACCCCAAGACGGGTCCACCACAGTCGAGGTCGAGCCAGGCACTCCTGCTCCTTCGCCAGATGGCACCCCAAGACGGGTCCACCTTAGCGAGGTCGAGCCAGGCACTCCTGCTCCTTCGCCTGGTGGAGCGTCTCTGCCACTCCACCAGGTGTCCACCCAGGAGGGGTCCACCTCGACCGAAGCTGGTGGTCTTCTGCTCCCTTGCCAGGTGGCACCCCAAGACGGGTCCACCTCTGCCGTGATCGAGCCAGGCCCTCCTGCTCCTTCGCTAGGTGGCACCCCAAGACGGGTCCACCTCGGCCGAAGTCGAGCGTCTCTGCCACTCCGCCAGGTGTCCACCCAGGAGGGGTCCACCTTGGCCGAAGCTAGCGGCCTTCTGCTCCCTCGCCAGGTGGCACCCCAAGACGGGTCCACCTCTGCCAAGGTCGAGCCAGGCCCTCCTGCTCCTTCGCCAGGTGGCACCCTAAGACGGGTCCACCTCGGCCAAAGTCGAGCGTCTCTGCCACTCCGCCAGGTGTCCACCCAAGAGGGGTCCACCTCGGCCGAAGCTGGCGGCCTTCTGCTCCCTCACCAGGTGGCATCCCAAGACGGGTCCATCTCAGCCGAGGTCGAGCCAAGCCCTCCTGCTCCTTCGCCAGGTGGCACCCCAAGATGGGTCCACCTCGGCCGAAGTCGAGTGTCTCTGCCACTCCGCTAGGTAACACCCAGGAGGGGTCCACCTCGGTCGAAGCTGGCGGCCTTCTGCTCCCTCGCCAGGTGGCACCCCAAGACGGGTCCACCTCTGCCGAGGTCGAGCCAAGCCCTCCTGCTCCTTCGCTAGGTGGCACCCCAAGACGGGTCCACCTCGACCGAAGTCGAGCGTCTTTGCCACTCCGCCAGGTGTCCACCCAGGAGGGGTCCACCTCGGCCGAAGCTGGTGGCCTTCTGCTCCCTCACCAGGTGGCACCCCAAGACGGGTCCACCTCTGTCGAGGTCGAGCCAGGCCCTCCTACTCCTTCGCTAGGTGGCACCCCAAGATGGGTCCATCTCGGCCGAAGTCGAGCGTCTCTGCACTCCGCCAGGTATCCACCCAGGAGGGGACTGCCTCGGCCGAAGCTGGCGGTCTTCTGCTCCCTCGCCAGGTGGCACCCCAAGACGGGTCCACCTCAATCGAGGTCGAGCCGGGCCCTCCTGCTCCTTCGCCAGGTGGCACCCCAAGACGGGTCCACCTCGGCCGAAGTCGAGCATCTCTCTGCCACTCCGCCAGGTGTCCACCCAGGAGGGGTCCACCTCTGCCGAAGCTGACGGCCTTCTGCTCCCTCGCCAGGTAGCACCCCAAGATGGGTCCATCTCAGCCGATGTCGAGCCAGGCCCTCCTGCTCCTTCGCTAGGTGGCACCCCAAGATGGATCCACCTCGGCCGAAGTCGAGCGTCTCTGCCACTCCGCCAGGTATCCACCCAGGAGGGATTCACCTCGACCGAAGCTGGCGACCTTTCTGCTCCATCGCCAGGTGGCACCCCCTGATGGGTCCACCTCGACCGAAGACAGTCCTACTCTATAAAGCCTCGGGAGGCAGAGGCACGGGTCACGAGGTCGCCACTAGAACCGGCACGCACCGCGTCCCGTACAGGATGCCAGTACGGCCCGCAGCGATACGCGAAAGCTCGTTTACATCGGTTAAGCAGGGCCCTGCGATCGAGGAACGAAATCCTTGCGGGCAGGAGCCTGAAACGGTCGAAAGCCCACCGTCAACGCCTCGAAAGGAGAGCTCCCACACTTGGCCCAAGGTCTCGCCAATCTTCCCCCTTTCGTGATACACGGCGGATGAGGCGTGCCGACCACTTAACTCCCGGACTTGAAGGAGAGGGGGGGAGGGAGATCCAGAGACCTCGGAGAGCCTCCGGGAGGGGAGGTGGGCTGAAGGCGGTCCGGTGGTATAAAAGGGACGGTAAAAACGGACGGAAAGGTAAGTCGAAAAGATGATAGAACATCGAGAAAACGATCCTGGGGCCCCCAAGAAGTCCTCGGTGCGAGCTCGGTGAACCCAGCGCAGGAAGCCAGGCTTCAACTCCTCTCTTCCTCACACTTCTCTCATCTACATCTCCTCTAAGCACGGGAATCCTTCGGGAACTCGCCTTAGAGGACCTGTTCCATCTTGCCGCTCTCTAACTTGACCGTCGGAGTGTCCCCGCTGGAATCTCCGGCTTGGGTCTCTGACTTTGTTTTGCAGGACCGGAAGCTTGGAGATCTCGAGGTGAGAAAGTCTGAGAACCGGCGCCAGTTCACGAGCTACAGGCTACCGCAGTAAGATCGGCAACAGATTGGCACGCCAGGAAGGGAGGCAAAACAATAACCCCTGTACAAGCAAGCTCTCAGTGGGCGAAAGCGTGCTTCAACCATGGTGGTGACACGTGGGCGCGAAGCATCCACCAGCCGAGCAGGAGAGGTTCCTTCTCCCCAGGGGCCGCGCAGCCCGGAGAGGGAACTTCCTGGTCCACCTCCTCCTCCTCAGCCGTCCTCTGTGGACGGTCCTTTCGCAACTGTCGTCTAGCAGCTGCAAACATTGACTACAGCTGTGCGACAGCTGCAGCATCAGCAGCGCTCCCTGGCCACTCAGCCCCAGCCAGGGACCCCCGCGGCTCGAGCCACGGGCCCCCACGGAAGCTTGCGCTCCATCCAAGGCAGGCCTTCCCATCCGCGGGCAATTTCCAATCCCCGCGGGAGCCACCAAACTCCCGCGAAGAGAAACCATTCCGGTTTGGCGAATCATGAGAGTCGATCCCCGGCCAGTGATGCCGAAGCAGCACGGCGCAGCAGGCGCCATCGGGGCAAGGCTCCCCGCCGAGACCGATCGGCACCTCCTTCTCCGGCGGCCTCGGTGGAAGATTCCACCGACGAGGCCATCAGGCGCCAGGCCGAGAGGTGCCTGGAGGAGCACGAGCGCAAGTTGGCGGAGTTCTCCCGCTGCTTTGCCGACATGCAGAGCTCCCCAACCGATCCAGCAGGCTATAACACCCAACCACCCTTCTCCCGGGAAATCCAAGAGGAACCGATCCCAAATTGGTTCCGTATGCCTCAGGTGGATCCCTACGATGGGACCACCGACCCCTTGGACCACTTAGAGAGCTATAAGGCTCTCATGAGGGTCCAGGGGGCGACGGACGCTCGGTGCATTGCCTTCCCAGCCACTCTCCGGAAGGCTACTCGAGTTTGGTTCACCCATCTCGAGCCGAAATCCATCAGCTCCTTCCATCAACTGGAAGGAAAGTTTGTGGCACACTTCGATGCTTGTCGAAAGGTGCCAAGGGAGGTAGATAGCCTCTTCTCTATCCGCTAGCAAGACCAGGAGCTGCTACGGGATTATGTCACCCGCTTCAAGACCGCCGCCCTGGAGATTTATAGCTTGGATGAGCCTGTCGCCATGCTGGCGTTGAAGCGCGGGCTCAAGACCTCCCGCCTAACATATTCCCTCGACAAGAAGCCCCCCAAGACGTTTTGAGCTCCTCCTCTGCGTCCACAAGTACATCCGAGCCAAGGAGGCCGACCGCACCAGGCGAGAGCTGGATGGGAAGCCTTCGAAGAAGCCTGCCCCAAGGGATGTCCCTGGGACCCGGAGGTCTGGACCACCTGCGGACTTCCGTCCAAGTCCGAAGCCGAAGAATGGCGCTCCCCCGGAGCGGACCTTCACCCCTCTCCTCGCTCTCAGAACGAAGATCCTCATGAAGATTGAGGGCGAGCACTACCTCCGTCGGCCTCCTTCTCAGAACCCAAGGAACATCCGAGACAAGATAAAGTATTGTCAATTTCACCGCAAGCACGGCCACGACACGGAGGAGTGCCATAATCTGAAACGGGAGATCGAGGAGTTGATCAAGAGGGGCTACCTCAGGAAGTTCGTAAGGAATGAGGCCCCGGCGGAAGGCCAGCCGCTCGCAGCCCTTCCCCCCGTCCCTGCAATCGACAACCGTCCAACGGAGAAGCCGGTGGGCATGATCTCTTGGGGGATATGGCGGGCGACGAAGAGAGCCCGGGAGGCGGGAGACCTGGAGAATGTACTCCCCTTTGAAAAGGGGAATGAAAACGAAAATGTAAACAATGATGCGGTGGTGATCGAGATGACCATCGCTAAGCATCCTGTACATCGTATTATGGTGGATAGTGGGAGCTCTACTGACGTACTTTTTTATGATGCTTTCTCCCGGATGAATTTATCTCATGATCAGTTAAAGCCGGTGCACACCTCTCTTGTGAGCTTCACCGGAGATTCTGTGGGGTCGAAGGAGAGATCACTCTCCCTGTTACCGCCGGGTCCCCATCCCGGCAGAGCACGGTCATGATGACATTTACTGTCGTCAGGCTCTGTCACCTTACAATGCTATTCTCGGTCGTCCAGGGCTCAACCGGCTGGACGCAGTCATTTCCACCAAGAGGTTGCTGGTGTAGTTCCCTACCGCCTCTAGGACGGGGGTGATGAGAGGGACGGCCCAACCTGTCCCGCATTGCCTGCAAACGGTCCCAGGGGAGGCCCTGTGGAGCGCTTATTGACATACTCTCTCGGCTCGGACCCTCAGAAAACGGTGCAGATAAGAGCTCAACTCCCGGAAGAGGAGCGGGCTCGTTTGCTAGACTTCCTCCGGACGAACGCTGATGTGTTCGCCTGGTCTGCTGCAAATATGCCAGGTATCCCCTCGAAGGTCATCACCCACCAGTTGAAGATTGATCCAAGGTGCCGTCCAGTCCGCCAGAAAAAAAGGAGTTCTGCTGTGGAAAGACAGAAGGCCATCAATGAGGAAGTGAAAAAGCTTCTCGCTGCCGGTTTTGTACGGGAAGTACAGTATCCTAGCTGGCTGGCGAACGTGGTCATGGTGAAGAGCAACGGCAAGTGGAGGATCTACGTGGACTACACCGACCTCAACCGAGCTTACCCGAAGGACGGTTTCCTTCTTCCAAAGATTGACCAGCTCGTGGACACTACTTCAGGGCATCGCCTCCTCTCTTTCATGGACGCCTTCTTCGGATACAACCAGATCCGAATGCATCCGGAGGACGAGGAGCACACTGCCTTCGTCACCGACCGCGGGACCTACTGCTATAAGATGATGTCGTTCGGCCTCAAGAACGCAGGTGCCATGTACCAACGTCTGATCAACAAGGTCTTCAAAGATCAAATTGGTCGCAACATGCAGGTGTACGTGGACGACATGCTGGTGATGAGCAAGCCCACTTCCGACCACGTCGGCGACCTGGCGGAGACCTTCAGTAACCTCCGCCTTCACCAAATGAAATTGAACCCAGCGAAGTGCGCTTTCGGCGTATCTGCGGGGAAGTTCCTGGGGTTCATGGTGACCCAAAGAGGGATAGAGGCCAACCCGGAGAAGGTCCAAGCGATCCTAGACATGGAGCAGCCCACCTCCAAGAATCAAGTGCAACGACTCACCGGCCGGATAGCCGCCCTGAGTCGATTTATCTCAAGGTCCGCTGACCGCTGCCAGCCCTTCTTCAAGGCGCTAAGGAAGATGAACGACTTCGCCTGGACGAAGGAATGCCAGGAGGCATTTGAAAAGCTGAAGAGGACATTGGCGTCGCCGCCACTGCTTTCCCGGCCGGAGGAAGGAGAGGAGCTCCTCCTGTGCCTGGCGGTCACACCAGAAGCCGTCAGTTCGGTCCTGGTTCAGACGGATGACAAAGGGACGCAGAGGCGATGTACTACACGAGCAAACTCCTCCACGATGCGGAGCTCAGGTATTCTCGATCTGAGAAACTGATTTTTGCGCTAATCGTGTTCGCCCAGCGTCTCAGGCCTTATTTCCAAGCGCACCCCATTGCGGTACTAACAGATCAGCCACTGAAAGCGGTGCTCAGCCGATCGGACACGTCAGGGCGCCTGGCAAAATGGTCGCTCAAGCTCGGCGAGTTCGATATCACCTACAGGCCGAGGTCGGTCAAGCTCGGCGAGTTCGATATCACCTACAAGCCAAGGTCGGCCATGAAGGCATAGGTACTCGCTGATTTCTTGGTTGAGTGTGCAGGCCTGGGCGAGGGGCCAGAAGAGAGCCCCCAAGACCGGCAGCCAGATCCAGGACCAGAGGAAAACGTATGGATCCTTCACGTAGACAGAGCCTCGAACTCCGGTGGGAGCGGAGCTGGACTCATTCTTGCCAACGGGGAAGGGGTCGTCGCCGAGTGTGCGCTCCGCTTCCAGTTCGCCACCACCAATAACCAGGCGGAGTACGAAGCGCTTCTCGCGGGGCTGAAAGTTTCCCGCGAGCTGGGCGTGGCCTGCCTCAGGGTCTTCACCGACTCGCAGCTGGTGGCCGGGCAGGTCTCGGGGGAGTACGAGGCGCGGGACCCCCAAATGGCGAAGTACCTGGAGCTCGTACGCACGAGCGCAGCAGGTTTTAGGCACTTCAGCGTCTCCCATATCCCTCGCGGTGAAAATGCTCGCGTAGACGCCCTCTCCCGTCTTGCAACCCTGTCGGACTCATCACTAGGCCGCGCTTACATCGAGCATCTCAAAACCCCGAGCTACGAGACACCCATGAAAGTCCAGCAGGTCAACCCAGAGTCCAGCTAGATGAATAAGTACATCGAGTACATCACCAACGGCACCCTGCCAGAGGACCGCGTGGCGGCTGGTCTTATTAAGAGGAAGGCCGCCCGGTTCGTATTGATGGACGGGCTACTGTATTGGAGATCCTACTCCTACCCACTCCTCAAGTGTCTGAGACCCGCAGAAGCCGCACTCGTGCTCCAAGAGATCCACGAGGGCATCTGCGGGAACCATGTGGAGGGCAGGACGCTGGCGTATAAGGCCCTCCATCAAGGTTATTTCTGGGAGACCATGAGAGAAGATGAGGCTAAATTCGTAAAAAGGTGCGACCGATGTCAACGGCACGCTGTGGTGCAACGTCAGCCTGCTACTCCACTCTCCCAGCTCTCCGCCCCATGGCCGTTCGCTCAGTGGGGTTGGATCTCCTAGGACCTTTTCCTCCGGCGTCCGGGCAATGGAGATTCCTGATTGTGGCCATCGATTACTTCACAAAGTAGGTCGAGGCCGAGCCCTTGGCCCGGATCACGGAGGCGAATGTCACCAAGTTCCTTCGGAAGTTGATTATCTGCCGCTTTGGCTTGCCCCACACCATCATCATCGACAACGGACGCCAGTTCGATTGTCGGGAGTTCGAGGAGTTTTGCGACGACCTCGGCATCCATCACCGTTTCATCTCGGTGGCACATCCTCAGACGAATGGAGAAGCCGAGGTAACGAACAGGACCATCTTGTAAGGCCTCCGGACAAGACTAGACCAGGCCAAGGGGAGGTGGGCAGAAGAGCTCCCGAGCATCCTTTGGGTGTACCACACTATCCCAAGGACAGCTACGGACGAGACCCCATTCAACCTCGTCTTCGGGGCAGAAGCGGTTATCCTAATTGAGCTTAGCCTACCGACCCTGCGCGTGGAGCAGTATGATGAGGCGGAGAACCCGGCCATGATGCTACTGAACCTGGACCTCCTTGAAGAAGCGAGGGACAGGGACCGAGTTCAGATGGCGGCTTACCGGCAACGAGTGGCTAGATACCACAACTCCAGGGTGCGATCGAAGTCCTTCCGCCAGGGAGACTTAGTGCTCCGCCGCGCTGAAGCTTCCCAGCCACGGGAGTGCGGAAAGCTCTCCCCTAATTGGGAAGGCCCTTATAGGGTGGCGGAGGCACTTCCCCACGGGGGGTACTACCTGGAGGAACTAGGCGGATCCCGGTTCCCTCGGACCTGGAATGCCTCAAACCTGAGAATGTACTACCAATAGTATAAGGCCCCTCAAACTTCAATAATAAAATCTTTTTCACCAAATGCCTACTCTTGTCTTGTAGGACAAAAGCCATCCAGCTCTAGGTTCGGCGAGCATGGGCACGGCGAAAGATCCGCGAGGGTGCGAAGTTCCCTCTCATAAAAATCCCAGAGTTCAGTCCGGAGTATCGCACGGAATTAAGTTCCAATATGCGGCCCCGAAGTTCAGTCCGAAAGAGGTCCCGGAGACCTAGGTCCCGGTCCTATAAAATCCTGGAGAACAGCTCGGTAGGTCGCGCAAGGCTCAGTTCCGACCTGCGGCCTCGGGGTTCAGCCCGGAAGTTCGCGAGGAAACTGGTTCCAAAGCGAAGTCCCGGACCTCGGTCTGGAAGGAGCCAAACCCAATTCGCCCACGTAATCCCGGAGTTCAGCTCGAAACGCACATTGGGACTTAGTCCCAGTGGCCAGCGCCGGGGTTCAGTCCAGAAGATGCACAAAAAAAAAGGGGGGGGATGAGAGAAGGAACGAGTTAATGAGAAAGGAATTTTCATTTCAGAAAAAGTTCCTTACAAAAAGGGCCCCGACAGGCCGGGTGACCCCAAATAAAGAAAAAGAACACATAGTCATGCAGAAACAAAGAAAAAGAAATGGAGCCGCAGGGGCTACTTTGCTGCAGCCGCATCCTCTTCCGGCTGGGGGGCACCCTCTCCGCTGGCGGCGGTGTCTGGAGGCTGCTTGGAAGCCGCCACCTCAGCTACCGCCACAATCGTGGCTCCTTCGGTGGGCTCCTCCCTCCGGCCGCCCAGAATGACTCCACTGAGGTCGAGCTCGGGAAAAAAAGAGCCTACTTTCTCCCGGCATACCTGGAAGCCCTTCGGGAAAGAGTCAACGACCGCCTCATGCACCTCCGCCTTGAATTCCTCGAAGGCCCGGAACTTCGGCACGGCCTCCTGTGCCTCCCTCCTGGACGCCTCCAGCAGCCCGTTGACTTGGGAGTTCTGCTCCTTGGCCGTGCCCAGCTCCTTGAGGACCTCCTCAACCCGACGCTCCAGCGATCGGGACTGGGCCCTGAGGCGCAACATCTCCACCGCGTCGTCCTCGGCACGATGCTGGTTCGAGATCCTCTCCTTAGACAGAGAGGTCTCGAGCTCTCTCACACGTCCTTTGGCGCGACCCAGGTCCGCTTGTAGGGCCTAGTTATTCCCCTGCAACTCAACCCCTTTCTCCTGAGGTCCTTCACGTCGGCTGCCAGTTTGCCAAGCTTCTTCTCCTTCTCGACATCCTTCTTGGCATAACCCGAGAGGAAATTCCTCAGCAGGAGAACATCAGTCCCGATCTGCGTTAAAGAAGAAACGGAACGTCAGTAAAATCCAACTGGAACTTTAAAAGAGAAGGGCTCGAGACTCACCGTGAAGAGTAGGGGGAGGATCCCCAGCAGTGCGTCGGCGTAGTCCCGGCCGCCCCTTAGGCGGCGGTCCTGGGAGGTGCACATGAACTTCATCACCTTCTGCGCGAACCCTTGGTCACGGATGACAGAGGAGTTGGCGGCGAGACTTGGAGGTGGAATGTGGGCGTCGGCAGCAGGCTGGGTGGCCGCCCCTTCGCCGGGCGATGCGGCCGTCGGTGGAGCCGCCGTCGCCCTGGTGGCCACCGCAGAGATGACCGGCACGGCAACTGGAGCAGGCGCTGCCCGAGGAGGTTCCGGCCTCCTCTCTTCCCCGGCCCTGTCGAGCTCGACGACGGGGACATCGGGCGCACGAGTTTGGGGCGGCCTGGGAACAGAACCCATTGCCCTGGGTCCGATAGCAGCAGGAGTGGGCGCGGGCCCCCGGCTCGTCTCAGTGCGAGCCCTCTTCGCTGGGGCCTCGATCCCTTCAGCGGCGTCCCTCTTCAGGGCGCTCTCCATCAGGCTCTCGACAGAGAACTTCATACCTGGAGGAAAAGGTCAGTTAGGCCAGTTTAAAGGAAAAGAGGTGCAGAGCAGAAAATGAAAGCAACGGAAGGAGATCCGGGGTCTCACCCAACTCTCGGATGGGACTGATTCCTGCCTCGAATAAATTCTGCTATGAGAGCAGAACCTCGAGAGCCGGAACCACGTCACCCAGCATCTGCGTGAAGACCTCTTGGTCCGTCGGCTCGACCTGGGAGTTCTGGTTCGAGGACCGGTCTGGCTCGCTCCAGGCCCAGTCAACGTCCTCGACCGAGGCGAAGAAGCGGTTCTTCCAACCCTTGATCGACGAGGGGAGGTCGAACCTGAGGCACCTAGGCCGGGGTGAAATATACCACCAGCCATCATCGGCAAAGTAGCGCTTCAGGATGAAGAGGGCCCTAAAAAGGGAGAAACGGGCAACGAACCTGTGAAAATGATAGAGGACAATGAAAGCGAAGATGACCCGGATGGCATTAGGAGCCAACTGGGCCGGAACAAGACGATTATGGCTAAGAAAGGAAAGAAAGAAGGGATGTAGAGGGAAACGAAGACCCCCAACAAGGAAGTCTTCGTAGAAGGCGACCCGCCCAGGGCCACTCGAGGTCACTCGGTCCCTAGGTCCCGGAAGGGAAAGACGGATTGAATTCGGGACGCCATAGGTATCCCGGATCCAAGAAAGGTCGTCTCCGATCATTGTCGAA
Organism: Areca catechu; assembly: GCA_021397845.1. Taxonomy (NCBI): domain Eukaryota; kingdom Viridiplantae; phylum Streptophyta; class Magnoliopsida; order Arecales; family Arecaceae; genus Areca; species Areca catechu. The sequence continues at coordinate 20,980,855 of CM038051.1, forward strand.
GCGTAACCGGAGGGACTGGAAGAAGAAACCTCCGCCACCGGAGGAGGGAGAGAAGAAATGAGACATGCAGGAATTGCAGGAGGGGACCGCCCCCTAGGGACACCTATGGTCAAAGTCCCCGGCCAAAGCTGCCTCCGGACCTCGACCGGGATTTCTTCCCCCTCTGAAGAGGAAGACGATGGAGTCCTCGGCCGGGAAGGACCGGCCTCGTCCGGGTTGGAAGAGACGTGACGGCGACGTGTCATCAAGGGGGAAGAAGCAAGAAGAAAACAGGATTCGAGGTAGCAAGGAACCGGGAGATAGAAGAAGAAGAGAGGAGTCGCAGGTACTCACCGGGATGTTTTGTACCAAAAGATTGGCAACCCTTGGAAGATGAAGGGAGATCGCTACAACTGCCGGCGAGGTGTGAGAAAGCCGAGAGACTTCATTTCCGGAAAGTCCCCGTCCGTTTCAAACTCAATCAACAGCAGCCGTACGTCTCTTTCCGTCCTGAGCCATCGGATGACCGCCACGTGGAGGCACGCCCGACATCGACGCTTTGGTCCGATGGAAACTGCCTCGGTTTCAAAACGACGTATTAATGACCCGTCAGACGCGTGCACGTGGCAGCCTTCCACTGGGTCTCGGGTGCAACAGAAGCGGCGACAGCGATCATGGCAATTATGGTGCAAGATTTTTTGTCCTTTCCACGTCATCTCCGCATTAACTCCCCATGCCCCAAGAATGACGCTTCAATGGGACCTGGGGATGGGGGACAACTGATATGGCTACATCGCTGACGTGGAACGTGCGTCAGATCCAGCTGGATGCCGCCGGTGCCACGTGGATTTTTCTTTTAAATTCCCCGCTCGGGAAATGGCCCTCCTGCTCCTTTGCTAGGTGGCACCACAAGACGGGTCCACCTCGGTCGAAGTTGAGCAACTCTCTGCCACTGCGCCAGGTGTCCACCCAGGAGGGGTCCATCTCGGCCGAAGCTGGCGGCATTCTGCTCCCTCGCCAGGTGGCACCCCAAGATGGATCCACCTCAGCCGAGGTCGAGCCAGGCCCTCCTGCTCCTTCGCCAAGTGGCACCCCAAGACGAGTCCACCTCGGCCAAAGTCGAGCATCTCTGCCACTCTGCCAGGTGTCCACCCAGGAGGGGTCCAACTCGGCCGAAGCTGGCGGCCTTCTGCTCCCTCGCCAGGTGGCACCCCAAGACGGGTCCACCTTTGCCGAGGTCGAGCCAGGCCTTCCTACTGCTTCGCCAGGTGGCACCCCAAGACGGGTCCACCTCGGCCGAAGTCGAGCGTCTCTGCCACTCCGCCAGGTGTCCACCCAGGAGGGGTCCATCTCGGCCGAAGCTGGCGGCCTTCTACTCCCTCGCCAGGTGGCACCCCAAGACGGGTCCACCTCAGTCGAGGTCGAGCCAGGCCCTCCTGCTTCTTCGCCAGTGGCACCCCAAGACGGGTCCACCTCGGTCGAAGTCGAGCATCTCTCTGCCACTCCGCCAGGTGTCCACCCAGGAGGGGTCTACCTCGGCCGAAGCTGGCGGCCTTCTGCTCCCTCGCCAGGTGGCACCCCAAGACAGGTCCACCTCAGCCGAGGTCGAGCCAGGCCCTCCTACTCCTTCGCCATGTGGCACCCCAAGACGGGTCCACCTCGACCGAAGTCGAGCGTCTTTGCCACTCCGCCAGGTGTCCACCTAGGAGGGATCCACCTCAGTCGAAGCTGGCGGCCTTCTGCTCCCTCGCCAGGTGGCACCCCAAGACGGGTCCATCTCTGGCGAGGTCGAGCCAGGCCCTCCTGCTCTTTCGCCAGGTAGCACCCCAAGACGAGTCCACCTCGACCGAAGTCGAGCGTTTCTACCACTCCACCAGGTGTCCACCCAAGAGGGGTCCACCTCGGCTGAAGCTGGCGGCCTTCTGCTCCCTCGCCAGGTGGCACCCCAAGACGGGTCCACCTCAGCCGAGGTCGAGCCAGGCCCTCCTGCTCCTTCGCCGGGTGGCACCCCAAGACGGGTCCACCTCGGCCGAAGTCGAGCGTCTCTGCCACTCCGCCAGGTGTCCACCCAAGAGGGGTCCACCTCGGTCGAAGCTGGCAGCCTTCTGCTCCCTCGCCAGGTGGCACCCCAAGACGGGTCCACCTTAGCCGAGGTCGAGCCAGGCCCTCCTGCTCCTTCGTCAGGTGGCACCCCAAGACGGGTCCACCTCGACCGAAGTCGAGCGTCTCTGTCACTCCGCCAGGTATCCACCCAGGAGGGGTTCACCTCGACCGAAGCTGGAGTTCTTCTGCTCCCTCGCCAGGTGGCATCCCAAGACGGGTCCACCTCTGCCGAGGTCGAGCCAAGCCCTCCTGCTCCTTCACCAGGTGGCACCCCAAGACGGGTCCACCTCGGCTGAAGTCGAGCGTCTCTGCCACTCCGCCATGTGTCCACCCAGGAGGGGTCCACCTCGATCGAAGCTGGCGGCCTTCTGCTCCCTCGCCAGGTGGCATCCCAAGACGGGTCCACCTCTGCCGAAGTCGAGCTAGGCCCTCCTGCTCCTTGCTAGGTGGCACCCCAATACGGGTCCACCTCTGTCGAAGTCGAGCGTCTCTGCCGCTCCACCAGGTGTCCACCCAGGAGGGGACCACCTCGGCCGAAGTTGGCGGCCTTCTGCTCCCTCGCCAGGTGGCACCCCAAGACGGGTCCACCTCAGCCGAGGTCGAGCCAGTCCCTCCTGCTCCTTCGCCAGGTGGCACCCCAAGACGGGTCCACCTCGGTCGAAGTCGAGCATCTCTTTGCCACTCCGCCAGGTGTCCACCCAGGTGGGATCCACCTCGGTCGAAGCTGGTGGCCTTCTACTCCCTCGCCAAGTGGCACCCCAAGACGGGTCCACCTCAGCCGAGGTCGAGCCAGGCCCTCCTGCTCCTTCCCTAGGTGGCATCCCAAGACGGGTCCACCTCGGCCGAAGTCGAGCGTCTCTGCCACTCCGCCAGGTGTCTACTCAGGAGGGGTCCACCTCGGCCGAAGCTGGCGACCTTTCTGCTCCATCACCAAGTGGCACCCCTTGATGGGTCCACCTCGGCCGAAGACAGCCCTACTCTGCAAAGTCTCAGGGAGGCAAAGGCATGGGTCACGAGGTCGCCACTAGAACCGGCGCGCACCACGTCCTATACTGAACGCCAGTACGGCCCGCAGCGATACGCGAAACCTCATTTACATCGGTTAAGCAGGGTCCCGCAATCGAGGAACGAAATCCTTGCGGGCAGGAGCCTGAAATGGCCGGAAGCCTACCGTCAACACCTTGAAAGGAGGGCTCCCGCACTTGGCCCAAGGTCTCGCCAATCTTTCCCCTTTCGTGACACACGACGGACGAGGCGTGCCGACCACTTAACTCCCGGACTTGAAGGAGAGGGGGGGAGGGAGATCCAAAGACCTCGGAGAGCCTCCGGGAGGGGAGGTGGGCTGAAGGCGGTCCGGTGGTATAAAAGGAACGGTAAAAATGGACGGAAAGGTAAGTTGAAAAGAGGATAGAACATCGAGAGAACGATCCTGGGGCCCCCAAGAAGTCTTCAGGCGCGAGCTCGGTGAACCCAGCGCAGGAAGCCGGGCTTCAACTCCTCTCTTCCTCACACTTCTCTCATCTACATCTCCTCTAAGTACGGGAATCCTTCGGGAACCCGCCTTAGAGGACCTGTTCCATCTTGCCGCTCTCTAACTTGACCGTCGGAGTGCCCCCGCCGGAATCCCCGGCCCGGGTCTCTGACTTTGTTTTGCAGGACCGGAAGTTTGGAGATCTCGAGGTGAGAAAGTCCGAGAACCGGCGCCAGCTCACGAGCTACAGACCACCGCGGTAAGATCGGCAACAGGAAGAAATAGCATTCTATAATTACACGAATTTAAATAAATATCATCTTTATCTCAAAAATAAGAGAAAAATATTGAATTTCAATATGCTTGTGATCCATTAAAAGTAAATTATAACATTTTTTAGAGAAGTGAAGCTCAAGAAGTAAATAATTAATATATGTGCATGTTCATATTACAAAGTACCAGTTTGTTTAATTTCACTTATATTCAATATTTACTTCAGTCTGAATGTGTTGAGAGTTTAGACTACATAAACAAAGAACCTAGATAACACAAAATACTCTACAAATATTGTGTAAATATTATTCTTCTTCTTCTTCCTTCTTCTTCTTCTTTTTCATTTGTTTGTGAAACTTTAAAACCTGGAGCGATACCTTCCAAAACAACTGAAATTGCTGATAACAGAACTCCAGAGACCTGTTCGACATACTTGGTTTGGCCACAGCTGCTACATGTCTTGAAATGACAAATCGTCTCTTTCTTAATGAGGTCTATCTAACACACATGAGTTCTGCACCTTAAGTGAGTATAATATTACTTGTAGCTGGTTTGCAGTTCTTGCCTTCATGTACATCAGTCTGATGAAGAAGCGCATCTTTTGGTTTTAACTTGCTCTAGGCAAAACAATGATGGATCTATGGCCATTGCAGTGGAGCTTAAGAGTGTGATAAATGAAACACTATGTAGAAATAAATACTTGCTATATTTTTATTCTCAAAAAACAAAAAGAGAAAAAGCTACAGATGGTCAAGCAACCTTACATTTGTTACACATGAAAGTAAGTGGGTTTCTTTGAGAATATTGGAATGCACATAAATGATTTCATGCAAAAAAAATAAATTTCTCTTTGAGATGAGAGGGTGGTCCAAAACAACACATTTATAACAGGTCCCTATTTATCTAAAAGTTGGTGATGGTTGCTTTGACATCACAATTTTTTCTTCATTTAAAAAACAAATATATATGGCTAGGATGAATGATATCAATTACTCATCTTGTTTCTTTTGTCCATGGAATGCATCTCATGAAATTAGCTTTTCATCATTGTTGTAACATCATTGGACCCTATCTTTTAATTCTTTATCATTTCCAGATTCATGCAGTGACTTGCCTGTACATAGATTGGAACACACGGTTACTGGCTAGCATCTAATGGAGGCTTATATACATTTTCAAAGAAAATTTAATTCTATAACCATCTGCACATCTTTTTAAGTTAGGAAATTTTGGAAATTCTTAGAATTTTTGAAGGAAAAACATTTCTAAAATGGGACATCTTAAAATTAAAATTCCTAACAAAATCTTGTTAAAGGGATTTCTTGAAAAGTGTTTTAAGAGAACTTATTTCGGTGATTATTTTAACTCATCACCTAGCTTGCAAACATGCATGCCTGAAACTATTTTTTCTTTTATCATTTTATTGACCAAGTGTACACATATTCTCGAGACATGTAAGCATATGTAAGTATGTAAATTTTCTTCTTCTTGGTGCATAAATATATGGACAGTTTTCAAATTTTACATGCCAGAATCCATGGCATACAATTTGTTGTTTTAATCTGCCTACCATAAATTTTATAAAGAATATATGTGCTTTATTTTAGTATGGTTCTTTTGCTATGTTTTGTTATTGCTTTTTGTGCTCTGGCAACTCTGATTGCATCCTTCTTCTTGGATTTTCTTCAGGGGCCTTACACAACAACAGCACATGAAGAGCTGCGTGAGAACACCATCAAAGCTTTATGCAATGCAGATGTTTCAGAGGGAATTTTTGTTCATGGAAAAGATGTGTCACTCCCTGAAACAACCATCAGATCACCAAAGAACCCTCTCAGAAATGTGGGTGGTGGAAAACCAGTTTCCAAGCGTTCTATTCTTGCATTCTATGCCGGGAACATGCATGGGAGGGTCAGACCCATCCTGAACAAGTATTGGGGTGATGATGAAGATATGAGAATCTACCGTCGCCTGCCAAACAGGGTATCCAAAAATATGTCATACATCCAACACATGAAGTCAAGCAAGTTCTGCATCTGTCCTATGGGCTATGAGGTAAACAGCCCAAGGATTGTGGAGGCTATATATTACGAGTGTGTTCCAGTAATCATAGCAGATAATTTTGTGCTTCCTTTCAATGAAGTGTTGGATTGGAGTGCTTTTTCAGTTGTTGTAGCAGAGCAGGATATACCTAACTTGAAAAATATTCTTTTAGGAATTCCTCTCAGGAGATATATATCTATGCTTGCTTGTGCAAAGATGTTGCAAAAGCACTTCTTGTGGCATCCCAAGCCACTGAAGTATGACATTTTTCACATGATTCTGCATTCAATTTGGTTTAACAGATTGAACCAGATTCAACTTCAGCAGTAACAATGCTTGCTGCAATAATTCATGCAAGCTTATCAAGTTAGACTATCATTGTTTAAAGATGAGAATTTATTTTTCATCTTGGTCCATAAGGAGACTGATTACTATTTGGTATGCTGATTGGTGAAGATGATTTGAGTTAAAGCCTGTCCTTGATACAAAAAATCTGATTTGTATAAATTTGTTTCGAGTCTTCTTCCACCTGGCAGACTGGTTGGTTTTATAGTTGAAGATCCAGAGGTTTGAACAAAAATGTTTCTGCGATGAGAACAGGCGGTCGGAATAGGGAAATTCACTTCAGGTATGAAAGCATATGTTGCTTTATCTTGCTTTAGTTTTTATGTTGATTGATATCAATCATTCTCTATTTATTCAAAATAATAATGACCATCAAGCATGAGGGTCTTTGGTATCCAATTAAATAAAAATGGTGAAATACAGTGGGTAACCACCTCCAATGTTTGAAACATGGGCCTCTCGTAAGTGGAGGGGTGCCAACCAGCTGAAATAAGGTTGGTTGGCAAGTGGAATGAACTCTTGTTTTGTTCATATTTTTGCCACCATCAGATTCCTGGTAAATAAAGGATGGCACGCCCTTCACTAACAAATCGATTCCAAATTCTGGTGCTTTGTTTGTAGGTTCTTTTTCCCTACTTTGAGGGAAAGGGAGGGATGCCACCTGACTTCATTGAGGGAACTTTTTGCAGGTCTATTATTCTTTAGAATTTTTTGTAAACAGACGAATGGAAGAGCACCAGTAGAAGATCCACAGCTCAAGTAATTCTTCTCTAACTCTTGTAAAATAAGAAGAGAGATTGTAAAGTTTGTACTCTTACCCTATTCAAGAATTCTTTCAAGAATAATTCCCATTGTACATTACACGTAAAATGTAGTGCATGATTCTTTTGTAACTTCTTGAGTGAATTCCATTTTTGGCAATATCTATGATAGTATCATCGCTAAACATGTTGCATAATAGTCTATGTTGTAGCTCGTGTGAGAGATTCTTGTTTAGTATATAATGTTATTTTGGGATGAGAAGGCCTATAATGTTATCGATGCAATAATACCAATATTAACCCTGGTTGAGAATTTTCGTTTCACTTTGATATCTTCGTTGTATACTGTAGTACAGGCTGCTCCAGATGCCAGGAATTCCAAAAAACGACCCCTGAATCTAGCAAACTAATGATGGATATTTGCTGCTTTCCTTTGAAGGATAAGTCAAGATTCAGTAGTAAATTAGCTGATATTATCCATATTCAAGCATTTCCTGTATCGTTCATTTATAGAACATTCCCAAAGTCACACATGGCCCCTAGTTTGCTAATTGCTAGCTACCTATTGCCACATGGTCACCGGGAATTTACGGAAGTCCAGGGTATAATTTTCCTTAGTTGTATGCTTGTTCAAGGCTAACAAAAATCTTTTAAAAAAAAAAAATCAAAGTTTTATTAACTTTCAATGGGTATGCCATGAATACTAATTTACAAGCGTAGCAAGCACTGGTTCTTTGTGCTGCAGTTTAGTTGTTCCAGCTGAAGAAGGGTTTACAAGAAGAGATGAGAGAACTGAGGGCAAAGGGCAATGAATGCAAGGAATATCGCAGCAGATTCATGTGCGTGAAACCCAAACTGGAACTCAGAATGCTGAGATTAAAAAAAAAAAAAAAAAAAAAATTCTAGGTAGGGACCTTGAAAAAAAAAAATATATATATATATATATATATATATATATATATATATATATATATATATATATATATATATATATATATATATATATATATATATATAAGTAAAAAAAAAAGAAAAAGAAAGAAATGAGATCGTGCCACAATCCTACAGTTTGTGCGAGGATCCTAATATTGTCTAGAAACTCAAGTCATGAAACAATTAAAGGTGGATTTCTCGTCTTGTCAACTAGACCTATGTAATGCACGATATCCTCTTGTACGCTACTAAATTTGGAACTAAATTGTATTGGATTAACATGAGGTGTTGGATCAATGGCACCTCAACGTCCGCGTGCAATCCAGAAGGAGACAAAAATGTACATGGGATCTAACAAAGAAATCAGAAAAAGAAGGAAACCCGTGCACACGATGCGCATGGCACGATTCTGGCATAATATGCACGGATCTCAATGCATTGCAATCAAACTGGAAGAGTTACAGGACTTCGATTTGGATTATGTTCGAACCGTTGGACTCCTTGTGAGATGCTCTACGCAGTGGAGGCTACAAATTCGTAGGCAAAAACACAGACAGAGTGGAAGGATGAAAAAGTTGTAAGAGGTCTCTTGTAGAGGGCTGATTGAGAGCTTGAGAGAAGGATTCGAGACTTCTTGTTGAGAGATACTTGTACGGGGTTGAGAGAGAGTTCAATTTGTATGTTTATTTTTTATAGTGAAACATTTTTCATGCCTGTTGGGATATCCCGGTTCAGCTACGAACCGAACTCCGGCTCAACTGGTCGAAGCCCTTTTCTCCGGACCACGGACTTCAGACCAGGAAAAAGGCCAGGCCAACTACAGGCAACTCACTGCTTCTCACCGGACTGCAACATCCAAAGGCCAGTCCTATGGATAACGTCTTCGGCCTTGACCGAAGATCAAATTTCTCATCAACTTTCGAAGACACGCTCTTCGGTCCCTGCTGTAGACACGATCTCCGGCTTCGAGGTAAATACCAAGTCTTCGGGCCACGCGAGAAGAAATCCGAAGATTGGACCACGATCTGGTCCAAGTAGGCAACCGTAACCAACGGTTACAAACAACGTTCTCCATGCCACGATCATGGTGCGCAACTCCAGCTGCCACGCCTCCGATCTGGCCGGAACCGCTCAATGACAATCCACGATTGCCAATCATGGGAGAAATTGACTCCCCATGATCACCGGAAAAAAAGTGGGCCACAGGCCGGAGGCCTTCTTTTAAATAATGGTAAGGAGGATGGCTCGAAAGTACGCACACATAGGCTCACACATATTCTAAGAGCTTTTTCTCTCATACTCTCGACACTCTTCCCCATTCTGTGGCTGGGATCCGCCACTGACTTAGGCATCGGAGTGTCCCCCCGTCGGAACAACTCCGGCAAGGGACCTGTTTTGCAGGTGAATCAGGGAGCGGTCCTACGGCGCAGCGGCTCCGACCGGCCAATTCATGGACTCCACACCAACAGATTGGCACGCCGGGTAGGGGGCAAGCACTCTTTAAGTTCCCTCCAAGTTAAGGGGAAGTAAAAAAAAAAAAATTCTTGATGGCGAGAGGGAAGGCTCAAATAGCCTCCACGAGCCGAAGTCGTGCTCCGTCCCAGGGGGGCGCACCCCCGGGAGAGAACGATGTCCCTCCTCCCACGGTTGTCGTGGGACTACAGCAATTTGAAGCCCTTGTGAACCAGGTCACCAACCTCACGGCCATGGTTCAGGACTTCCAGAGCAGAGCATTTCCGGTAGGAAATCCACTGGCCACCTCCAGACATAGCTCTCGGTCCTGAAGGAAAAGAGCCCCACGGGAGGATTCCATGCATCCCTCCTCCCATTCTCGACCCTCTCCTGAAGGCTGAACTTCGAGATTGCCTAGGTCCGTCAATTCCCCACAAAAAGGGAAAAGGCCTAGGCAAATTCCCTCGCTCTCCTCCGAAGACTCCACTTCTGTGGAGAGAGCGCCGAAGCAGACTCCCGATTACGACAGGAGATTCAGAGCCATCGAATCCGAGATGGCGAAGGCACGATAACAGAGAATGCGGGATCTGAAGGATCCCGACGACTTGATTGTGGGCGATCTACGCCCACCATACACCGACCGTATCATGGCCGAGGTTATTCCCCGGCACTTCAGGGTTCCCCAGATGGAATCCTATGACGGCACCTCCGACCCCCTCGACCATTTGGGCAACTTCAAGGCCCATATGATGATCCAAGAAGCTTCGGACGCAATGTACTGCCTAGCATTCTCAGCTACCTTGAAGAAGTCTGCACAGACATGGTACTCGAGCCTGCGCCCAGGTACCATCGATTTCTTTTCCGAGTTAGAAAAACTGTTTGTCTTGCATTTCAGGACCTGCCGCAAGACTCCACGGAATATGGACACACTGTTCCTCCTTCACCAGAACGAAGGAGAAAGCCTGCGAGACTACATCTCCAGGTTTAATGCAGCCACGCTTGAGATCCCTGATCTCAACGAGCACGTGGCCATGTCTGTATTAAAGAAGGGGCTTCATACCTCCAGGCTTACTTTTTTCTTGGATAAGAAGTTTCCTAAAAGCTATGCTGAGCTTTTGTCAAGGGCTCAGAAATATGTCGATGCTGAAGCGCAGGCGGCAAATCGACGACTGATCGAATGGAAACCCCCTTCGAAAAAGAAGAATAACAGGGGACAAGGTTCCCAAACTTTCAATAATAATGGCGGCAAATATATAGACCGCCGAAGAAGTCCTCCTAGGCCCAGAGCTTCGGGAGGAAGATTCGACTCCTACACCCCCCTCAATCTCCCTCGAGAGAAGATCCTCATGGAGATAGAGAAGGAGAACTATCTCCAACGGCCCCATCCATGAAGGCCTCCTCTTCCGTAAGGAATAGGAACAAATACTGCCGATTCCACCGGGACCATGGCCACAACACAGAAAAGTGCATCTAACTGAAGGATGCAATTGAGGATCTCATCAAGATAAGGTACTTGGGACAGTACATCGGTCGCCAAGGCCCCCGGTCGGAAGCAACTGTACCCCAACCACCTCCCGAAGAGGCTGAATTGCCAAATCAAAGGCCCACCAATGGAGGTGTAGGGATGATACACCGGCCCACCAACTAGAGAAGGGATGAGGACGACGCTCCAAAGCAACTTAAAGACAACAACTCTATCCTCTTCTTCGACGACGACCTTGCGGGAGTTCGGCTGCCACATGATGATCCCCTTGTAATCTCGGCCGTAGTGGCCAATTATGATGTACAGCAAATCCTTGTTGATAATGGAAGTTCGATTGATGTCTTGATGTACGATGCATTCTCTAAAATGTGTTTGCCTAGACATCAACCGCAAAGATCCCCCATACCGCTCTCCGGTTCTGGGGGCAACCAAGTTATGCCGAGGGGGAAATAGTGTTGCTGTAACCCTTGGCACTGAACCTCGATAAAAGATACTGCCGATCAACTTCACGGTGGTCCGGATCCCCTCAGCATACAATATTATTCTGGGGTGGCCTACCTTGAACAAGTTCCGAATCATGATCTCCTCTCACTACCTCTTTGTGCGCTTTCCCATCAGGAATGGTGTCGGAGAAGTTAGAGGAAACCAGAGGACAGCACGATAGTGCCTGATGATCGAAGACAGGCATTTCAATGATTCAATAACTCCGGATTAGCTGGATCCGAGGGACGCAGCCACAAACCTTGGTGAGCCCATGGAGATGACCGTCCCAGTACCTTTGACAGAGGAAGATCCCTCCAAAGTTGTGCAGATCGAGAGCACGCTTGATAGGAAACCAGAGCGGAGTTGATCCGTTTTCTCAGAGACAACGCCGACGTCTTCGCCTGGTCGGCTTCGGATATGCCAGGGATCCCTGCCGAAGTAATCACTCATCGACTGGAAGTTACCCCTGGGTACAAGCCGGTATGGTAGAAAAGGAGCTTCGCTCCTAAAAGACAGCAAGCTATGGACGAAGAAGTTGGCAAGCTCCTTAAAGCAGGGTTCATCCGAGAGGCCCGCTACCCCGAGTGGTTGGCCAATGTGGTAATGGTCAAGAAGGCTAGTAGCAAGTGGAGGATCTGCATCGACTATACAAACCTCAACAAGGCTTACCCAAAAGATAGCTTCCCTCTCCCGAAGATTGATCAGCTGGTCGACGCTACTGCCGGCCACCAGTTGCTGAGCTTCATGGACGCTTTCTCCGGCTACAACCAAATTAGAATGGATCCGCAAGATGAGGAGAAGATGGCTTTCATCACCGATAAAGGTCTCTACTGCTACAAGATGATGCCGTTCAGTCTCAAGAACGTCGGAGCAACGTTTCAAAGGCTGATCAACAAGGTATTCGAAAAGCAACTGGGAAGAAACATGGAGGCCTATGTTGATGACATGATCGTCAGAGCCTCCTTCGGAAAGACCACATCCATGACTTGGAGGAATCATTCAGTGCTCTATGGCACTACCGCATGAAGCTAAACCCGGCAAAGTGTGCTTTAAGGGTCACTTCGAGCAAGTTCTTGGAGCTTCCTTGTCACCAAACGAGGGATTGAGGCGAACATTGAGAAGATTCAAGCTTTGAAAGATATGCGACATCCCTCCTACAAAAAGGAAGTCCAGCAGTTGACAGGGAGAATTGCCTCCCTCAGCAGATTCATTTCTCGGTCATCCGAGAAATGCCTTCCGTTCTTCAAGGTACTCCGGCAGTCAAAAGGCTTTGAATGGTCCAAAGACTATCGCACTGCCTTTGAAGGAGCTGAAGAAGTACCTGGAGACCCCACCATTGCTCTCCAAGCCACAAGAAGGCGAGGTCCTCTACCTGTATCTCTCTGCTTCAGATGAAGCAATTAGTTCAGTTCTTGTCCGGAGAGATAAAGATGGATCCCATAAGCCGATCTACTATATCAGCAAGGTCTTGCATGACACCGAGACATGATATACAAGGATGCAGAAGCTGATCTACTCTTTGATGATTGCGGCAAAGCGACTACGGCCATATTTCCATGCCCACGCTATTGTGATGCTTACCGATCAATCTCTCAAGGCCATTCTCTGATCTCCGGACACCTCTGGAAGGATAGCCAAGTGGGCTGTAAAGCTAAATGAATTTGACATCAGCTTCCAGCCCTGAACGGTTATGAAGGCCCAGGTGCTCTCCGATTTTTTGGCTGAGTGTACCTGAAAGTCCGAAGATGAAGCATCTTCGATAGAAGACGAAGTTTCGAAGGAGACGAAGTTCGTCTGGGTGCTTCATGTGGACGAAGCTTCTAATGCTACTGGATGCAGGGCTGGACTCATGTTGGCCGAACCTGATGGCCACACCATAGAGTACGCACTCCGGTTCTCCTTCCATGCCTCTAATAACCAGGCCAAATACGAGGCCTTGCTCGCCGGCCTTCGGATCGCCAAGGATCTGGGAGTCCAACAACTCTGAGCCTTCTTAGACTCCCAATTGGTTGTGAATCAAGTTAATGGAGAATATGCAACAAAGGATCCAACCATGGTGCAATACATGAAGAAGGTATGGGCTTTATCCTCCCAACTGGAACATTTCGAGATCATCCATGTTCCACGATCAGAGAACTCCCGGATGGATGTACTGTCTCGACTGGCAACTATGGCACCGGAATCTCTTGGGCGCACCTTTGTTGAACATCTTGAGGATCCAAGCATAGCCGAAGATGCTGCAGAGGTGCGCTAGATCGATGCTGAACCAAACTGGATGGATCCCATCATCAAGTTCCTAAATGAGGGAGAGCTACTAGTAGATAAAACAGAGGCCAAGAAGATTCGCTGGATGGCATCTCAGTACGTCATCTTAGATGGAACCCTCTATAAGAGATCGTTTTCTTAGCCACTGCTAAAATGCTTAGGACCCACAGATGCGGATTATGCTCTGAGAGAGGTCCACGAGGGCATATGCGGTGATCACTTGGGAGGCAGATCTCTGGCATACTAGATCATTCACAGGGGCATTACTGGCCCTCCATCCAGAAGGACTCAACTGATTTTGTGCGAAAGTGCGACCAGTGCCAGAGGTACGCCAATGTATAGAGACAGCCTGCAAGTCATCTGACTCAACTAGCAGTCCCATGGCCTTTTGCACAGTGGGGAATGGACATTCTTGGCCCATTCCCGCCAGCATCAGGGCAAATAAAGTTTCTCCTAGTGGCCATCGACTACTTCACGAAGTGGATAGAAGCCGAACCGCTGACCCAGATCACAGAAGGCAAGGTAAAAAATTTTATAAAAAATTTATCATATTTAGGTTCGGCATCCCACATGTCATCATCACGTACAACGGGAGACAGTTCGATAATCCGAAGTTCAAGGACTTCTGTGCTCGATATCATATCCAGCTTTGGCTGACATCCGTTGCTCATCCACAGTCCAACGGAGAAGCCAAAGTCATAATCGTACCATCCTTTATGGTCTGAAGATAAGGTTGAATACCACCAAAGGACTTTGGGCCGAAGAACTGACCTCCGTTCTCTGGGCATACCGAACTATCCCAGAACGGCCATCGGCGAGTCTCCATTCAACCTGACATACGGTACCGAAGCCGTGCTACCTATTGAAGTCTCCCTACAGTCCCTGAGAATTGACAACTATGAAGAGCCTGAGAACTCCGATCGAAAGAAGGATTGATCTGGACTTGCTATCAAGCACCAGGCTCCAGGCCCAGATAAGGATGGCGGCGTACCAGCAAAAGGTCGCCAAGTACTACAACTCAAGGATGAAAGAGCAAACTTTCCGCATGGGGGATATGGTATTGCGAAGGACAGAGGTATCCAGGCCAACAGAATAGGGTAAACTCTCCCCTAACTGGGAAGGCCCATATCAAGTCGAAGAAGTCATTTGACCAGGAACATATCGACTCAAGATCCTGGAGGGGAAGACCCTATCCCGGCCATGGAATGTACAAAACCTTCGCAAATACTATCAATAAATGAGTTTCTAAAATTTCTGTGTAAAGCTACTCAACCCTGCTCAACTCAGAACGGCTAGTTGCATCGACTGAATGACAATAGTCTAAGTGACATAATCTAAAAAATCGGTCAACTGCGCAAAGGAGAGTCTGATCCACTCACCTTATCGGTATGCCTAACGAGCGCAATGGATGGCCTAACCAGGCCACCAAGAAGATCAAAGGTGCAGGGATGGTTTTCGTAACCTACCCTACGGTGAAGCCGAAGACACGCCGAGGCGGGCCTGAACAGCCTACCTTAATTATGACAGAAGTGCACAGGGATGGTGTAAACACCCTACCCTATGGTAAATCCGAAAACGTGCCTATAAGGACCATTGTCGTCCTTTTTATCGATAACAGACATTACAAGAACGGTCCAACCGACCTCATCTCTTCCCTGTAGACCGAAAATGGTCCGCGTAGTCTACATTTCATACAAAGCATGATGCAACATATCGCAAAGAATGCATGGGAAGCGATAACAGAAAGATACTTCATTTCTTTCAATTTTTTACAAAAAAGAAAAAAAAAGAAAGAAAAAACTCTGACAAAGAGAGAACAAGAAAAGAAAAAGAAACTCTCATAAAGAGAAATACAAAAAAAAAGAAGTGGCATCAGAAAGATGTGGAAAATTTTCAATAACCCCCTGCTGGGTTTTTTCCATACCGACGGGGAGAGATCTGGAGGGACGACGAAGGGCTCCCAGGGTTCCCGTCCGAACCAGAATCCGACCCCTCATTAGAGTCGGAATCAAATTCATGTCCGGAAAAGGAAACGGAGGGCTTGATGTTGTCCAAGCCCTTCAAGTTGTAAAACTTGAAGGCCTTCCTCCTACATTCCCAGAACCCCTGGTAGAAGGAGTCCAGAGCCGCCTTGGTGACTTCATCCTTAAAGGCAGCAGAAGCCCTGAAGTCTGAGACGGCGTTCACCGCCTCCCTTCTTGCTTCCTCTGCCTCCGTGGTTGCCATCGCGACCTAGGCCCGAGCCTCCCTCAGTTGGGCCTCCAACAGGCGAACCCTCTTTTCAAGACGGTCCACGAGAGGCTCCTCATCGTCGTCACCCGGCCCAAAGGACTTCGGACTTCTCTTCCATTTTGGATCAACGGCCCTTCTTTTTACGGCTCGGTGGAGTTCAAAAGTGCTGAACCTCATTTCTAATGGAAGGAAGGAGTCTACGAAAATGATGGCCCTTGGCAGCAGAAGGCAGGGTCATATTTATAGAGACCCTGCACCCACGACCGACTGTAGGGAGGCGTGCTCCATGTCCTTCCAGCCGTATCAGAGAGCGCCACGTGTTCGGGTGACGCTTCGAGAACCAGAAGGTCGCTTAGAAGCCATCCCCAGGACATCAACTGCCATCGCTTCAAATCTGGAAAATTCCTCATCGTGCGACGGTAACATTAATGGCTTCTTTTTGGAAAAAAAGACTTTGGCGGCTCACAAGATGCAAGAAATCATGACTGTACAAATATCGACGTGCCATGTGGACAACAAAGATCACAATCAAATATCCCTAATCACTGGTTGACGGGGAGATGATGCTTGTTCGCCCCAACGGACAAATTTAATATCAAAAGGAAGGTGATACTGGCCTGACCAACCGTAGACGGCCTTCGATAACGGAGTCCTGATCCGTTCCAGAGTTCGTCTTCGTCAACTATCGACTAAACGGCCTTCAGCCACGACTGTTCGACTAAGCAGAAGAAAAAATGGTAAAATCGGTTCAAGCTACATACGAAGCATAACATTGCATATGCAAAGAAAGGAGAATTCATTTCAAAATTTGGAGAAATTATCATACAAAGTTCATTGATGATACAAAGGAGAAAGAAAGAAAATACATCCAAAGTGACTCAAGTCACTCAACATCGACAGGAGGAGACTCTACACCATAGGATTGAAGCAACTTCTCAACCTGTTCTGAGAGGACCTTGTCAATCTGGGCCAGGACCGGAGAACCTTCGGCTTGGACTCCTCGGCCTGAGATTCTTCCTGGACCGGAATCAGAATTGGGGTCACCTCCGGATTTTCAACTGAGGTAGCAGCCTCCTCATCCAGACATGGCACTTCCCTGGCCTCTACTACGACTTCAGCCTCATTCACTTCCTTTCTTCTTCTCCAGCTATGTCAAAGGGAGGAATACCGGAAAGGTCGAGTTGGGGAAGGCCTCCTTTAACCTGGAAGTCCATCGTTAAAGCCATGCTGGTAGCCGTATAAAGATGCTTCATTGATCTCCACCTGAAATTGTGAAGACACTCTGAAGTCTGTCATAGCATCATCTACCTGCTTCCTCAAAGACACGGACTCCCTCTTGGCGGCTTCAGACTCCAGGATTACCTCTTCGACCCTCTTGGAAGCCTCCTCCACCACCTTAGTCAGGCTTTCTATCTTCTCTTGATCCTCCCTGGCAGCCTGCTCCAGGGAATCGACTTGTTTCCTGCTCCTTCTCCACCCTGCCTCCTATCCCACCATTGTCAGATGGCCACCTTTCAGTTCGCCCTTCAGTTCGCGAACTTCATTGTTCACCCGGACAAGGCAGTCCTCCATAGATTGCCTCAGCTCTTCAGCAACTTCCTTTGCAGCTCTGGCAGTGTGAAGCTCCTCCTTAAGGCCATGGATGAGGCTATCGACGTTCCCCAGGTCCTCCTCCATGAAGGTAAGGTCATAGACCAACTGCATCAAAAGTGAGGGGTCATGAACCGAACAACTCTCAGGACAAAGGGAACGGCGAGGATCATACCTGTTGCAGGGCGGAGAAGGCAGAATTGGATACCCTGGGAAGGTTCCGATTTCGAAGAACCGCCAAGTCGTGAGGCAGCAGCGTACCCTTCAATGCCTACCTAGCTACGGCCGGGACCAGCAGTCCCCCTGTAGGTGAAAGCTCCGAGGAGTTCGTCGAACGGCCTTCAGCTGAACAAGCCCCGCGGGCGAACTCCCCCTCGACTTGTCATGCTTTGCCCCTATCAACTGCAGGGGGCAAAATGGTGGCACATTCACTCCCTGAGGTAGACTCCCCGTTGTGCAAACCGGGAGGTAGCCGCCGGAGGAGTTTCGACTGGGCAGAGTCTCGACGGAGCTCCCTCCGTGGCTGCTGCATCTTCCCCCGAGGTGCCTCGGGAAGATGAAGTACTTTTGTCCTCCTCGGGGCCGTCCCTTCGAGCCCTCTTTCGAACTACAGACCTGGTGAGAGGGGCCTGCACTACCCTCTTTTTCCGAAGTCTGACGGAGTCAGCTCACACCAGGCTTCATCCCGCCACCTACAAGCAAAAGAGTCCATTTCAATTAACTGAGCCACAATGAAACCGGGAAAGAGGAGCAGAAATTTCCATTGCTATACCTAATGAGGGAAATTGCTAATTCTTACCCGATGGAGATTTCTCTCCTCTAACAGTTCGTAGATGGGGGCAACTTCAGAGTTGACCAGAAGATCGTAGTCCAACTGATCGACCACCAAGACTTTCTTCCTGTCATTGGCGGTTAGACGGGGCTTCTTCCATGCAGTGTCAAAGCCCCATGGATCAAAAGACAACACAAACATGAAGACGGGTTTCCACCCGTGGATGGCGTTGGGCATGTCCTTGATGACCTTGTGGCCTGATCTAGGGCCAATCACCCACCACCCAATGCTGTGGAAATCCCTCTTGACAACGAAGAGGGCCGTGAACAAATTGGTCCTAGGTTCGGGGTCAACTGCGCCGGCACCACTTGATACAAGCGAAAGATCTTGATGAAGAATGGGTGCAGGAAAAATCGAAGACCAGCTTTCAGATGATCTTCGTACACAGCTAGACACCCAGGGAGAGGTTCGTTCACTCGTTATTCGAGTGCGGGGAGAACGAAGGGGAACTCCTCGGAAATGTGATATCGTTCCCAGAGAAGGGCCGCCTTATCCTGAGAAACTAAGATGGGAATCGACTCCGAACCTACTATGTCACCGCCCCCGAGGGCCCAACCTGTTCCCCTGACTCTCTACATTTCTTTCATGACAAAAGAATGAAGCAAGGGAACAGAAGAAGATTCTACCTGCGAAATAGACTGGTAGTCCAGAACAAGGTGGACGGAGGATGAGATGAGGTTGAAGAAGCTTCCTTGGCCGGACCTTCGCCCTTCCCCAAAAGAAAAGCAAGGGTCTCTGAAGCCCTGCCAGGGTTGATTGACCCAAGCTTACCCTGGGAGGTAACCCACTTCAACTAACTGCCAGGATGAGGTGCACCCATCATCCAACAGACGGGGAAAGCCGCCACAACCATCCAAATCTTAACCAACATATTGGCTTAACCATTGTGCAACGGAAAAGGAAAGACGGCCCCAGGGCCACCCACTTTTTCCTCTTCCCCAACCTGGGAGTGACAGCTGTCCACCATCTAATCCCCATATCATGATGGACAATCCAATCAGAGAACCCGTAATCATCCACTACACTATCTCCCGGGAGGAAAACAACGAAGCACTAATACTCTCACTTCTCGAGGCAAATCTCGCTTTGAAAACTAAGAGTAGGGGGCAACTGTTGGGATATCCTGGTTCAGCTATGAACCGAACTCCGACTCAACTGGTCGAAGCCCTTTTCTCCAGACCATGGACTTCGGACCAGGAAAAAGGCCAGCCAACTGCAGGCAGCTTACTGCTTCTCACCGGACTACAATATCCAAAGGCCAGTCCTGCGAATAACGTCTTCGGCCTTGACCGAAGACCAAGTTTCTCATCGACTTCTGAAGACACGCTCTTCGATCCCTACCGTAGACACGATCTCCGACTCCGGGGGAAATACCAAGTCTTCGACCCACGCGAGGGGAAACCCGAAGATTGGACCACGATCTGGTCCAAGTAGGCAACTGTAACCAATGGTTACAATCAACGTTCTCCATGCCACGATCATGGCGTGCAACTCCAGCTGCCACACCTCCGATCTGGCTGGAACCGCTCAATAACAACCTATGATCGCCAATCATGGGAGAAATTGACTCCCCATGATCACTGGAAAAGAGCGGGCCACAGGCCGGAGGCCTTCTTTTAGAAATGGTAAGGAGGATGGCTCGAGAGGTACGCATACATAGGCTCACACATATTCTAAGAGCTTTTTCTCTCATACTCTTGACACCCTTCCTCATTCTGTGGCTGAGATCCACCACTGACTTAGGCATCGAAGTGTCCCCCGCCGGAACAACTCTGGTAAAGGACCTGTTTTGCAGGTGAACTAGGGAGCGATCCTGCAGCACAGCGGCTCCGACCGGCCGATTCAGGGACTCCACACCAACAATGCCCAAAAAATTATATTTGTTATCTTTTCTTCTTTCTCTTGTGGTATCGATATCGATAATCAATGATCCCATTCCGCTTCCACAACAACTGGTATCAAAGCAAGTTGATACCGATCCCAAAACTAGTATCAAAGCCCAGGTTGTCCGTAGTTGATCGAGATCGAAGAAGATAGAGAAAACAAGTACAATTAAAGTGGAAATCAGCAGGTTCGATGGGAAGAGCAACTTCTCCCTCTGGCAAGCGAGGGTGAAAGACATGCTTATCCAGTAAGGGCTGATCGACGCTCTCCTATGTGAGGAGAGACCAGACACCATAAAGCAGAAGACCTGTAAACGGCTTCAGATGCAGCTGGTAAGCACAATCTGCTTGTATCTGGCAGATGATGTAGTGATCTATGTACTGAACGAGTCTTTCTCGACGGCGTTGTGGGAGAAGCTGGAGGAGTTGTACATGGCGAAGTCCCCCACCAACACCTTGTTCCTTTGGAAGCAGTTTTATCAATTGCGGATGGCCAAGAGACAGAGTGTGCAGGAGCACTGAGCAATTTCCAGAGGATCCTCACCGATCTCCTCAGTGTCGGTGAAAAAGTTGAGGAGAAGACCCGGGCACTTGTATCGCTATCATCCCTTCCGTAGTCCTTCGAGTCCTTGATGATTGCTCTTCTAGTGGGAAAGAGCATCATCAAGATGGAGGAGGTGACATCGACGCTACTTCAAAACGAGGTTCTCAAGAGAGAGAACCAGATTTCAAGTTCAGGTGGGAACTTAGCGTTGGTAGTTTCTAGAGGTATAGGCGACCAGAGGCGGAGTGACAAAGGATCGCGAGGAGGACGGTCCAAGTCAAAGGATACCGACAAGATCAGGTATTTCTGGTGTGATGAGTTGAGCCATCGTGTCAAAGATTGCCCGTAGCTTAGGGATCGGATGAGGGCTGGTGGCTGATAGCGGCGACGACGGATACATCAGCATTTATTTTTGATATCCGACGAGGTATCCCCTTCTTTCCAGTGGATTTTGGATTTTGCCTGTCCATATCATGTTTATTGCAGGGAGCTGTTTGCATCTCTAGACAATAGAGATGGTTCTGTCCACATAGCAGATGAATTAAGCTATGCAATCGCGGGCATCGGGATAATCAGCTTGAAGGCACATGATGGAATAGTAAAGAAATTGGGTGAGGTCCGATGCATACCCAATTTTAGTAAGAATTTAATTTTCTCAGCAAATTGGATTCAAGTTGCTACATGTGGAGAGCCGGTGATAGAGTCCTAAAGGTCTTACATGGGAATAGGATTGTTCTGCAAGGGAAGAAGCGTGGGGGTCACTACTTTTTACAAGGAGTCCAGTACGAGATGGAGTCCCTAGTGCAGATAGGAGTCCAGTGCAAGGTGGAGCTCTGACAGCAGGTGGATCGGGCATGGGATGCGAGACTCGGAAGGACGACAGGCGACGTCGCAAAATGAAGTTCCTATTACCGCAGGAGACTTTTCCGGGCAGGCCTCAGATCGAGGTGAGCACATCACATGACGAAGACGGGATCGAGCAGCCTAGCTTGACTCTCATGTTTGCCCATCCATGATCAGGCGACTATCCCAGGGCATGGGAGCGTTGGAATTCTTAGAAGCTCTAAAGTCAGGTGAAGGCGGTGCGCTGAGTCGAGGTGGAGGTTGTTGGACCAATGGTGCCTCAACGTCCATGCGCAACCCAGAAGGAGACAAAAATGTACATGGGGCCCAGCATAAAAACCAGTAAAAGAAGGAAACCCGTGCCTGCAATGCGCGTGGCGCGATTCTGGCATAATCTGCATGGATCTCAATGCGATTGACGATCACGAGCAGCGTTGCAATCAAATTGCGATTGGGAGAGCTACAGGACTCCGATTTAGACTATGTTCGGATCGTTGGACTCCTTGTGAGATGCTCTACGCAGTGGAGGCTACAAATTCATGGATAGAGACAGACAAAAAGTGGAAGGATGAAAAAGTGATGAGAGGTCTTTAGTAGATGGCTGATTGAGAACTTGAGAGAAGGATTCGGGATTTCTTGTTGAGAGATACTTGTACGGAATTGAGAGAGAGTTCGATCTGTAAGTTTATTTTTCATAATTAAACTCTTGCATGCCCTAAAAATTTTATTTATTATCTTTTCTTCTTTCTCTTGTGGTATCGACATCGATAATCGACGATCCTATTCCGCTTCCGCAACAACCGGTATCAGAGCGAGTTGATACCGATCCCACCATGAGATTTATACTTGATGTGAATTTTAATAAATTTTGATGGATTATAACTTGGTCCATTATGCCCATGAAATGTTGCAACGTGCCATGGAGCAGTAACCCTGTGTAGCGCCCCCTTCAACAATTTGAGTTGTCACAAATAAAATTCACCCTTCAACAGTTTGAGTTGTCACAAATAAAACTCACAAGAGTTTCATAAAAGTTGGCAAACAGTTCGTAAATTGACACCCAAGTCCAATTCATCATGCGATTCGACGCGCTATAACCCTAAGGCGTTATCGGAGGTGTGGATTATTGCAATTTGACATGAAAGTACTTTTTGTGGCTTTTTTTTTAATTTTGAGTAAAAGGTGGTAAGAGGCTGAGAGCTAGTGCGACACTTTCTCATTTGATTATTATAATAGACTGGAGGAAGATTCAACCCCGTCTATCTTAGGTTCAAGTACATGAGTAGATTTCTTTTTTTTTTTTTTTTTTTCTCCAGACGAACCTTTGCCCAAAGCTTGGGGACTACCATCAAATTGCAATTGAAGCTAAGGTGGATCTTTGACATTCCTTGACCTTGTGATGGTTTGGAGAAGAATAAAAGCAAGTCAGACAGGACGGGAGATCAGCTGATGGTGGTAACGTGCAGGGAGATAAGAAGGGAAAGGAACTTTCTTGAACGAGAGGCACTTGTTTTCTCTGTTCCATAAACATTCTTCAATTCAACTGATGTTGGGACCGTCTCTACCCTTTGAACAATGAAGTTGTTGCTATCGAGCTTACCGAGGAAATTGGAATTATTGGCGACACCAAAATACTATTGATTTTTCTTTTCTTTTGTCTTGATTTGTTGCAGCATCCTGTTATGTTATTTTTTTAACAACCTGTATTAATGCTGCAGATTTCTTTTTGCGAGTCTCGGGGTAGCATACCTTCACCTGTTAATTCTTTCAGCAATAAAAAAGAATAGCAGCATGCTATTCCTATATACTTTTTTTTTAAAAAAAAATAATTATATAAAAAATTTTAAATTATTTGAAAGTTTTCAATTTTATTAATAATTTTATTTATATAACCAATCAAATCATCAAACTTTTAACTTCATCCAACTCAGATTTTAATCATAGATTTTATTTGGTTACTGTGGTGGAATTATCCTGTGATGTCATATTTTTTATCATCCTTTTCTACCACATAAACAGATCAGAAAATATTATGTGACAATTCTTTCATAATAGCTAAACCAAATTCACAACTAAGATACAAATTAAATAAATTCGAAAGTTGATAGGTTTGATAGTACTAAATTAAATTTAAAAAAATTATAAATTATAAAGAATTCAATTTTTTTATATAATAAATAAAAAAGAAAGCATGATTTTTTAAAAAAGCTATTAAAACAAGTTAGGAGGAATTTCCAGGGTTCGAACTTCGTAAAAGTCACAAGTGACGTGTGCCGCCTCATCCGATTTTGACGAAGCCCTTCATGAAACCTACCACGGTGAAATGAGTAGCTTGCGTAGACTATGCACGCGTACATTTAGCCTTCCCATTGATCAAAATAAAATATATTTCTTTTCAATTAAATTTTCCGGAAACGAAGTTACTACTACAAACGAGATTTCTTCTTCTTTTATGAAAATATGGGTACAAATAAATAGGATCGGATCGAGTCATGAATGATCCCAATTCGATCCGATTTTTTGATCGGATCCTGATAGTAGATCCAGATCCAATTCACTAGAAAATCGGATCGGGTCGGGTCGGGTCCACTATCAGAATTTTCAACCCAACGGATTATTCGGATTGGATCGGGTCCATAAATAATCAGATTCTAATCTATAAAGTTTGGATCTAAATATGATCCGAATAGAATATAGACCACTATATTTTAATTATTAAATAGTTAACTATTATCACTATAAATAGATAACAAATAATATTATTTTTAAAATAAATTAAGATATAAAAATAATTATAACTAGTTCCATACAAGTTTTTAATTATAATTTAAAGGTCCAAATAGATATAATTCTAACAGTATTAGTATGTTCGAATCGGATCGGGTCGGGTCGAATCCAAATTCAGTAAATCCAGATCCACCCGGAAAATGAAACGAGTCTAATTTTAAGATCCAACCCGGATCCACGGATCTAAAAATAGATTGATCGGGTCGGATCGGGTCACGAATCAACCAGATCCATTTGCAGCCTTATAGGAAAAATCAACGTGATATTTGTGAAAAGAGGAAAGCTAATTTTTTTTTTTTTTTTTTCTATTCGCAATAAATTGCCATATTATTGGAGCCCCATCTGTTAGGCTCGTTAATTAGCTAGCGTTGCGACCGGGCGCAGTCCAAATCAAGTCAATGCAGAGTCGCCGTTTCCATCGGATTAGGGAGATGATTACCACGTGTCATGAATCAACACTGAAGCTTCAATATGAAAATCTATGGTCTGTACACGAAATATCCTTCTTTTCGGTTATTGATCATCCGATATCCTTTACTCAATCAGAAGCCGTTCAATTTTTGACAGTTATGCATCGACGGTTAAGCATTGGGAGAGTTTAATTATGCTTTATTTTATAAAATTCCCTCGGGATCCATTCTTTTTATCTGAAAAAAAATAGCTTTTTAAAAAAACATCTTTTAAAAAATATCTAAACAAAAAATATTTATTTATATCTTTTTATATATGAATAAATAATATTGAAATCTATTACCCATATTCATTTGCATTACTATCTTTCTAGATAATTTATTAAAATTTATTTATATTTTATCTAATATTGTTTATATTCTTTAGATACCAATAATATTGAAAAGTTATTAGATATCGAATAATAGAGGCACTGAAAATAAAAAAAAAAATATTTTAGAAATAAAATTAAATATTTATTTTATTGATATATGAGAAAATGATTTAGCTATCTTTCATGTGGTTAAATTTTTTTTTATTTCATGAGCAAATGTTATCCATGAAAATACAACTTATCTATTTTAAAAAGTAAATAAATTAATTAATAAAAAGGTTGGTCAAATTTTATGGTTTTTATAAAAAAAAATCGGTTCTTTAGTTCACGGTCGCATCGGGACTTGAATTAACTGTTGTGTTAATTATAAAAGCTATTATTTGATTTGATATTATAATAGTGTTTTAACGGAGAATAATGGATGATAGTAGAAAAGCAGCAACATTGTTTTCGGCTAATTATTTATTTAATGAAAAATTACAGGTGATGGTACAGACCTTTTATTGAAAAAAAAACATTATAAAATTAAATTTTGAAAATATTATTTGATTAACAAGACAACGCAAATTCCAAATAACTGTCATTAATTTTGTTACTACGATCCATCATAGCACTAAACAATCCATCATAATTCATAACAGTCATTAATTTACTGTAGTGACCCTACGTATTGTAACAGAGGGATGGGAACTGCCATGACATAAAATCATGCTAGAGACGAGTTACACTACGGATTCCAATTTGCGTTTAGAGCAAGAAGTGCTCCAGCCATGGGTAACCTCAAATTCACCTCTCCACATTTTTTTTTTTTTTTGGTAAGAAAAAAAACTCTATCAAATTGTCTTTATCAAAAGATCTTGAATTGCTTCGAAAAAAAAATCCAAACAACCTGAAATAGCATTTCATAATCTCAATGGAATCATCCCGATGATAAATGATTATCAGTGACTCAAATCTTATAGTGCTTTGATCCCCAATGAACTATAATCACTATGTTTGATAGATCATGATCCAGTAATTACAAATTTTCAAATATTTATGAATAATTTATTTAATATTTCATGAAAATCCTTGATCACGGACCATATAATTTTAAAATATTCCTAAAATATTTAATACAAATATACTTATTAATCATACAAACTATATTATAATAAAATATTAATATATTTATAAATATATTAATAACTAATAATTCTATAAAAATATATTTATTAGTCCTGTAAATTATTAATCCAATAAAAAAATATTAATTCTTATTATAGAATTACCACTTTTATTTATACTTATAATATATTATTTATTAATATGAATATTTATTTTAACTTAAAAAATGTAAATAAAGTAAATATATTAAATACTTTTATTATATAAATATAAACTATGATAAAATATTTCTACTCTAATTTAAAATTATTATTAAATTATAATATGATAATAATATAATTAATAATATATCATAATGAATATTTATCATAAAAATATAATATAATATAATATCAGATATATAATATATTAATATATATATCGATATATTAATTTTTTATTATACTGAAAAATATTTTTATTTTCTAATTTCCATGCAAGATCATTACCTGGGAGTGATTTTGCATTCCCGATCTCTAGGGCAGGAATCTTATCACCAGATTGGATGGTGAGTTAAAAAGTATAGATAATTTAGGATCACTGTCATGTAAAATTGTCATGATACAATCAAATGCGATGGCACTTCAACCCATTGATGCATTGAAGGGTTTCCGGTAGTGAACCACTTCTTGGAGGTAGTGATGTGCTAATGGCGGAGAATGCTTTGTTAGATTTGTTGCCGTCTAGATCATCGTAGCCTGCAGCTCTGACGTGGCCCGGACGAGTTGGCCTTCCTGGGAGCATCAGGTTCTTCATCCTCACACCTTCGTGATTAATCGGTCTTGCAAAAAAGAGGAAATCCAGGTTGGATCCCTGCGGGGATACTCCGACAGTCAAGTCAGTAAGACGACAAAAAAAAAGATCTTCTATGGCGGAGGCTTAGGACACCCCGCGTAGAGGAAAATAAAATAGAAGGCATAGAAAAATTGGAGCCTGGGGGGTTGACCATTGTTCAACCCTTTGCCTTTGCTCTCTTATCATCTCTCATTTTTGGTCCTCCGTCCTAGAGGTCCTCTTACCGTTATATAAGAATTCATTCGGCCAGACCAGGTCTGGAGCCTTGGTGGGACGTCTCTCCCCCAATGTCCCTCATGGGAGGGGTACTATCTGCTAGAGCCCTCCCTCGGACCAGTTTCCAGGAGGAGATCCTCTTACAAGGGGTGCAGTCGATATGTTGCAGAGCCTGTCCTCCTGGTAGAGTGGTCTCCTGTGGAGGGCATAGGTAGGAGATATAGGCGGCGTGCTATGGGTATTGAAGCCCTGGTGGAGCACGCGCCCTGTAGAGGGTGTGGCGGCGTACTGCAGGACTTGGAGGTTTATAGAGCACGTGCCATGCAGAGCGTGCGAGCGGTGTGCTGCAGGGCCGGAGCCCCGGTAGAGCACGTGCCATCAAAGTGTGCGAGCGGCGTGCTGTAGGGCCTGGAGCCTCGGTAGAGCATGCACCACCTCCACGAGAGTCATGGCCAGTCCGGTAGGGATGACAACATCATGCTTCCATGCCGCGGTCAGGATCTCCTTCATTTCTATCCTCTGGAAATCGTCTCACTTCTTGCTATCTTCTCGGCTGTGGTTGGGGATGCGCATCTTCACCTTCAAGAACTTCTTCCAGATGGGAGCTCGACTTTGGCTGAGAGCTTATCTCAGACGGGAGCTCGACCTCGATCGAGAGCTTACATCGAACAAGCGCTCGATCTCGACTGAGAGCTCATCTCGGATAGGAGCTCGATCTCGGTCGGGAGCTTACTTCGGACGTGACAGGTGGTGCTCTCCACCACCTCATCGCTCAGCTATATTTGACATGAATGCCATGTCAGCGGTTTGCCATATCAAGCTTTTCTTATCTTTAAAATCAACAAACATTAGGAATACCAGCTTCTAATGAAAGTTGATTGTGAATGCTCTTTAAGCGTGATAAGATGCACAGGTTGTAGGCTGAGATATCTTGAGAGTTCAATCATCCCAAATTATATCATTTTGAATCTTGCTTATCTCGTTGCTGCAAATTCAGACAAATGCAACAATCTTATGCAATTCTACCAAGCAACTCTTACACGAAAACTTCAACCCACCTTATTTTTGCCTCTGTAGTACCCTGCCATTCAAGGTCATAGTCCTTCACCTCTCTACATGACCGTGTATCCAATTGGTAGCAATTTGAAGAAGGTAGCAACTTCTGCGGCTCCTACTTTGATAACATGCAACCTCTTCACCCCGACAAGTTCCAAGATTAGGCTTGTAAAGAACCATTTCTGATAAGCAAAAGGAGTGATGGGGGTGGGGGTTGCCAACGTAGCTATCCTTTCTGGACGTAATTATAAGGACCACTATTTTGTTGAAGAATGTTCGATACAGTATGACAGCAATAAAGGTGGCTCAATCCTTCTTATCTCATTCCAAGTGGAATGGATAAGTATGTCACCCCAACCCTACCTAAGGCACCAAGTTGACCAATAGCTAATCCCACGTATCTACATCCATATTCTATGACTAATCCTAAAATTATTCGAATCAACTACAGCATCATGCGTCAGACCTAAAATATGTGAAACATGGAACCATAGTCAATATCACATATGCTACCATCTTGGTGGTGTGTAAAGAACCTTTAAGCAATACATATTTCTCCATAGAATTATCACTGGATAAAGTTTATT
Source organism: Areca catechu (assembly GCA_021397845.1). Taxonomy (NCBI): domain Eukaryota; kingdom Viridiplantae; phylum Streptophyta; class Magnoliopsida; order Arecales; family Arecaceae; genus Areca; species Areca catechu. The sequence goes on from CM038051.1 coordinate 21,009,741, forward strand.
TTGTTCGGTCATTGTGCAGCGCAGTCAAAATCTGTAAATCAAAAATTAGCAATCGATTTACTTTTTAAAGTTTTTAATCACCGTGTTAAAGTAAAATGAAACTAAAATCTTGGAATACCATAAATGAAGATAGAATTTTGTTGCTTTTAATCCCTAACTAATCACATTCATTGCATGATTAATACATCTCCATGGAATTACAAATGTAGGAGGCATCAAAAAGAATATGAAAAAAAGAACTTCAAAAAATATCATAAGATTATAAAAAAAAATTATTATTCCAAGATCATATGGATGATTTCTAGAATACCAAAAATAATATTATTTTCAAGAATTAATCTGAACAAACAATTGATTCGTAAATCTCACATGATAAATAATATCTAAAGATTTGGAATGCGTATATGCATTTATGATGAGTGGAGAGGAGATCCATCCTATTTATAAGCAAATCCTAACAAGTCCTCCTATCACGGGTCGGTTAAGATATACATTGTACCGCATCAATCACACCAATCAATATAAGATGCTCTAAGTCCAAACATAAGGATCACACACAACATTAAACTATACATATATCTATCAATACGGATCATAAACTCAATCCATTTTTAACAAATCAAAATGAAATAAAATAATAATTAATAGTAGTTCTTAATTAAAAAAATTTGTAAATCAAAAATCAACAATCGATTTACTTTTTAAAGTTTTTAATCACTGGGATAAAGTAAAATGAAACTAAAATCTAAGGATACCATAAACGAAAATAAAATTTTGCTTTTAATCCTAAACTAATCACATTCATTGCATGATTAATACATCTCTATAGAATTACAAATGTAGGAGGTATCAAAAAGAATATGAAAAAAAAAAAAAAAAACTTCAAAAAAGATCATAAGATGACATGTATCCTTGTTGAATATTTTATATGTGAAATTGAAAGCTACGATTGAGATGAAGTTAATTAGGAGGCATATAGAAGAGTCAGAAGGAAACTTCCATAGGTTAAAGATGTTCAATAGGTATGATGGGAAAGGGATCACTTCTCATGAGATGATATAGAAAAAGTCACGGAACACCTCGGTTCTTTTATTTTTCTTTTTCTGGTTAGAAAACGCCTTGGTTCAATTCAAAACCATTGCCATTCTCTCAAATTGCACAAGATGCTTTAATACCATCTACTTCAGTTGTGTCTCTACCTAGAAGAAAATATATTACAACCAACAGAAATGCCACCTAAGAACCACTAAAGATGATGCTAAAAACCATGGAAACGCCAGTCATATAACTTCGACCATGGATCCCACAGCTAGATTCCTTTCCATTAAATATCGAAGGAAGCTCTTTGATTACATATTGGCTTTTGCTCTCCATGTCATTATATACACACTGTAACCACACTGAAGCTTCCTTGTACCATCAAACAAAACAAAACTAAAGGATCTTGGCACGAAGCCCAGGAAATGCCCCCTCTTGCCCCCTCACCAACTCGATGTCTCATTTGAAGTCTTTTTGTATACAAATATGCCCGTCAGCGCCCATTCCACGTGTCGGCTATTCGTTCTTGGCAAGCTGTCCGGTTTCCATACTCGTTTTTGGTGTGGACTTGCGAGGACTGGCCTCCAGCGAAGACTCGCTCCCGGCTCCCCTGCTTCCACTCCGAGGCTGAGGAGAGATGGACGGGCCCGATCCGTTCGACAGCGACGCGGAGGGCTCGGAGTCGTCGGATTCGTTCGACGACCGGCAGCTCATGGCGGCGGAGGTGGAAGGGGATCCCGTGCCGGCGGTGGAGGGGCTGAGCATCTCCGGCGAGGCGCGCCCGGGACGATTCCTCCAAGTCTGCGGCTGGGCCATTAATGGAACAACTCGTTGTGATTTCGCGGTGGGTACGATTTATTGTTTTTCTTTAGAATTTAGTGGGTAAATTCGATTCTTGATTTCTTCCCATTTTTTATTGATTTTCCATTCAGTGGGTACGCTGCTCGGAAAGTGGAAATCTCAGCTACATAGAAGGTAATCCCCTCGCACTTTAGTTTTCATGTTTTTTTTTTTTTTTTTTCCCGAGAAGTATTCATGGATGCTTTTATTTTTGTAAATTGCCAAGGATAAATCAATGATATTACCATAACCAACTTCATCCTTCTTTATTGTAGTTCTAAATAAAATGACCAAGGAGATATTTTTCAAGTGAGGCTCTAGCCTCAGTATATGGCTGGCCCATTTGAGAAAAGATAAACAGCTGATTTTTTTTGGTTTTGTACTTTATGGCTATTTACTTAGATAGTAACTGTATAATATCCTGCAGGCTTGGAAAAGGACTGTATGAAGAGGAACGGAGACAAGCTTATATTGTGAATTCATGATAGAAAAGTCATTTACAATTTCTGGTTGAAGCTCTTATATTGTATATTGTTCTGTTTTATGTTTTTAAAGTCTTTTCCCTTTAATATTTACTTAATATTATGAAGCCTTTGTCTGCACCTTTAGTCATTTACAGTAAAATACTGGATTATTTGAATGTAGCTGCTGCTTGATTAAGTTTCCTATGTCAAACATACGTGACCAATTTGTCTGGAATCAGACTTAGGCAGCAGGCAAATGTAAAATAAATGGATCTGGACAAGCCTTGGTAGCCAGTGAATTATATGATCCAAGGGCCTCTTCGGATGTCCTACAGGAATCAGGCCAGCTGGCCTGCCCAGCTTGCAGTTTTCTAAGGGCCTGCTTAAATCCAGTCTGTAGGCTTGTTAGTCTGCATGAAGGAAAAAAAGACCCATGGAGGTTTGCTTCCTCCCATGGGATTTGGGCTGGGGGTGTGGGTTGATATGGGTCATGCCCAAATGGGCGACCCAATCCCTGAATCCAGCAAGAAATTGAGCCCATCCTGCTGGATTATCCAAACAGGCCCAAGTATACTTAAATAACTCTAGGATTGGAGTAAGATGTTAACTGTATTTGATTCAATGTCTGTTCTGAGACACTTTCATTATGTTCATATGGATTAGCTGCTACCATGGTAAGATTGTAATCTATGTTGGCTGATTTCGAAGACCTATATCCAGGGTCCCTGACAGATAATTTTGTCATGCCATTTTTTCCCCCAAGACAAAGGCAAGAACTTCATGGTTCCAAGATTTTGTGAAGTACAGCATGATATTTTTTTAAAAAAAATATAAGTTGGCTTCATAATGTCATAGTTGTTTTTGGCTTCATAATGCCATAGTGGTTTAAGTGACACTACAGAGGAGACAAAATAATCTTATATTTGAAGAGGTACAAGTTTACACACCAAAATGTTTCCACTTAAAAACAAACTTAAAGAAAATAAATAGAAAAAACCTATCCAGGAGTTCTTAAAGTTAAGGCTTTGATATATTAAACTTGAAAGATGAAGAAGGCTTCAATATACATCACAATTTAGAAAATCTTGAATTTTGTGAAGCCAATGGTAGACTGTTCATCAATGTCATCTTGGTTAGGTCATTCCTAATTTTTAAGTTTTGAGTACCTTAAAGTTCTCGCTAGGAGTCAACCATGGATCAAGATTTGGAAGCCTACATCTCATTAACAGGATTATACTTTTATTTTCTTCGAGAAACATCTTTTTTATTTTTCTTATTTTGCCGTGCTTATGTGATCATGTTGACACAATAGGTCAAACTGGGCAGGATCAATTTAAAATTTTGATTTAGTTTTTTAACAATTCTGTATTGCAATAGGTGAAAACAAAGCTACTTATCTGGTCACTGCTGATGATGTTGATTCATATCTTGCTATTGAAGTCATACCTGTCGGACAGGATGAACAGAAGGTATATTTTCTTCCTTAGTTCTCCTCCTTGATTCTTATTCAAATAATCTTGCAATGAGATGATTGTTATGTGTTGGTAACACTACTTATCTAATTAAAAATGATGAAAATGTAACTATTGTTAACTAATGAAATAGATGTTCTTATGAGAGCTATTTACATACTTGACATATCTAAACATGTTGGCAGGTGCAAATAAAAACAAAATAGTTCGCTTCCTTAGATCATCTCATCACCGGATTAGTGCTCTATCCCTTGTTGAGGATGATTTAAGAAAGAAAGAAACATGTCATGAAACCTAATGGCTAGTCAGACAACCTACCTTTACCAATCGCAATTTTAGTTTATTCAACTATGGAGCAGCCATTGGAACTCCTCTAAGCATATGGAAGTTAGATTACAGGGTTTGTTGCAGGTAATTGTGTTCATCTTTAAGGTAAAACTTATGAACGTAAGAGTAAAATTGAAACAGTCCCAAAATGAGTTGGGGTGTGCCATGGTGGCTATGACAACATCAACATTTATACTGCTCATCAAATGCAGTGTAATCTCAGTTACATGCTTCCATAGTTCCATGTACTTCCAAACAAACAAATATGATATAAATTGGCATAAATTCTCCACTACATAGGTTTATCAAAATTTCAGCTTGTCCAAGATTTATAAGTTTACTGAAATCATGTCAATCCATTTTAAACTTCAGAAAAGTAACCCAGAACTTGGTGCTTTTGAAACTTTAGTGAGTTCAATGGACTATAACAATGCCATGGAATCTATAATGGGGAAGATTATCCTATATGCACATTTATAATAAGCAACAACATCAACATTTATACTGCTCATCAAATGCAGTGTAATCTCAGTTTCATGCTTCCATAGTTCCATGTACTTCCAAACAAACAAATATGATATAATTTGGCATAAATTCACCACTACATAGGTTTATCAAAATTTCAGCTTGTCCAAGATTTATAAGTTTACTGAAATCATGTCAGATCCATTTTAAACTTCAGAAAAGTAACCCAGAACTTGGTGCTTTTGAAACTTTAGTAAGTTCAATGGACTATAACAATGCCATGCAATCTATAATGGGGAAGATTATCCTATATGCACATTTATAATAAGCATTTTTCTTCTTGTTTATTGTATGAGTACCATACATATCTGATAATTTTTAGAGACATCTATATGGAATACAAGTATAGTAAATACTCCTCATAAAAGTCTCTGTGAGTTAGGCATATTGAGTTTGCCCTTGATGTACTAAAGCATATGATAGTAGTTCTCATAGTCTGTAAGCTGCTTTTAACAGACTGGATTCAAGAAAGTGAAAACATAGCAGGTCAAAGATTTTGAATGTGTTGGAACCTTGACCTTAATATGCTTAATTCCCCTGTTAAGAGTCTAAGATTTTGCAATTTGCATTACACCAATTATCGTGGTAAAGGTGTATAAGTAATATCCCTTGTCAAAGTGAAGGGGGCAGAGTGAAACAACCTCTCTGACAGTATAAGGTATGGAAAGATGGAGAAAGGTTTGCTTTTCATTCTTTTATAAAATGAGGGGAGGTCTAAAAGAACAACGAAAATAGATGCTGACCGCTGATCGGTAGGATCACTGACCAATCAACATTATTGAGGGCTTAGAGCTTTAATGTAGAGACATGACTGAAAAATTGTGAGCAACAACCCTCAAAGGTATCAAAGAACATAAGGACCACTATAAATAAAACTGAAGGAGAAGCACTGAGACTCTAGTTGACCATAGAGACAGCATGCATAATGGCTAGACACAAGCTAGTGAGGTTCAGTAATACTTGTTGCCCTCTACGTACACGATGCAGCTTCATATGAAGCTACATATATAAAATGAGAATACTACTAAGGCAAACACCATCAGGGCAGTACTAAGTACCATTCTTTGAGAGAGAAATCTTGAATCTCAAAAAGTTGTGGAGACCAAGCTACATGTTATACTGCCAATGGAGAAGCTGCTTGAATGGGCAAAATTGAATTATCATCATCAGCAAATATGATATTGTTGACATAAAGCAAATAAACGAAGCCAGCAAAGTAGTAGTGCATAACTACATGATCAAATTTTGAACAAGGAATTTTTTTTTAACTTGACAAGTCGCCTGATGGAGACACCAAATATGATTAGAAGGCAAGAGAATGGCTTATATAGAAAGACGTTCTTTATATGTATATGATAAGATATCCACTACAATAAAAGAACAAAATAATGATCATTCTTGCCACAAATGTCAGCAATATTTGATGCCAAAGATGTTTCCATCGTTAAATTGTTGGCAAATGTAGTGAGTTCTTCTGTTCTGAATGATTGTTTTATTTTCGTTGTAATTGTCTTTGAGCATCATGTTATGGTGAAACCGCTATGAACACCAGCCTAGTTGACCAGACATAAGACTTTGAAGTAACTTTCTATAATTACAGTAGCACAAGTGACAAATCCTCCCTGGTTTACTTAATTGTTTATATTTATTGTAGGATTTGTTGATCAATTTTCTTCCTTTTTTTCCATTCTTTTTTTTTTGCAAACACAGGGTGAACCTGTTAGGATCTTTGCCAATGAACATAGAAAAATATCATGCGGTAAGCTGCCTATTTTTTTTATTTTTTAAATGTGTCTCTTTTTCTATGCATATAGTTTCTTGTTTCATAAAATCAACATTCATAAAGTCAAAATGAGAAAGAAGTTGATTTGCAAAAAGTTGCTGTTTTGGTTTGTGATTAACACAAACAGGTAGAACTTGTAGTTCAAACTTGTTGATACTTGCATGAAACTAATTAGCGTATAAAATAATCCAGGAATTGCTAAACTGCAATGATGTAGAAACATTCATAGCAGCCTAAGGGGCTCGTCTCCATCAAACTAAAGAATTCTTTTTTATTTATGTAAAGCTGAGAGATAGTATAACCATTGAATTGAGAAATACCTTCTCACATTACTAGATATATAGAGTTCCAATGCATGGGAGACCAAATTACCATAAATAAACAGGGAAAGTTTTTGGGCACATAAAATGATATGCTTACATAGATTTATTAAATGACATTTCAAATTTAGCTATATCTCCCAAGTTTTAGGTGACTAAAATGGAATTATGCTAGAACGAAGCAAAAGAGGTACATGTGCCTACTAATATTTAAGTTAACCTGAAAGAAGATAGAATAGTGGGTGGGCATTGGCATAATAGTAAAGTTTCTCCATTGTGACTTGGTGTCACTAATCCGGGAGTATCACCAGATTCGATATAGATCACTTTGGCCATCATGGGCAGGGCTAGATAGGGTCTGTTGCCGTCCGGATCGTCATGGCCTGCAGCTCTGACTCGTCGGGTTCTGTCGGATCCTTGGTTCTCGTCTCGCGACCGGCTCGCTGGCTTGCTCGGGGGTCTTGCAAGATAGAAAAAAATCTTGGACTAGGGATTTTGGCGAAGACACTCCGACGATCAAGTCAGTGGGACGATCGAGGGGAACAGATACCTCTGAGATGGAGAGCTTGGAGGACTCTCCGGTTCCAGAGGGTGATAAAAGAGAAGATAATAATGCAGAATCAAAGAGTCTGGGTTTGCTTTTCTTCGCTTACCTTTACTTATCTTTTTCTGTGGGTCTTATATAGACGGGAGGCCTTTCAGGGAATTTCAGGTTCTTTCCTTCGAAGGAGGCTTTCCGTTGCCCGCTATCGCCTCTCTGTCGGGCTGGTTCTGTGTCCGAGCCTCCAGCTATAATAGGATGTTGCCACTTTGGAGGAGACCATCCGGGTGCTACAGGGCATAGGGCCATAGGGGGACGCCCCTCTCTAAGAGGTTCAGATGTCCTGTCATGGAAGCTGTAATCTTCCAGTCGTGCGGTCGTCGATGTGTCGGCATATCGTAAGGTTGGGAGCCTAGCATTGTCCGAATCGTACAGATCGTGTGCACGTCGCACCGCAGGGAGGGGGGCCTGCGCCCATGGTAGGGTATGTGCCACCTCTCGGAGGCTCAGGGTGGTCAGGTACCCCGTGGCAGGGTATACGTCACCTCTTGGAGGCTCGAGGTGGCCAGGTACTCCACTGGCTTTGTTTTGAATGCTGGCTTCACCTCTCTTTGCGCCTTTGGCGGGAAACCATGCTCCTGGTAGGAGGGCCTGCTTCGGAGGGGCGGACTCGACCTCGATCAGGAGCTGTCCTCAGACGGAGGGCTCGTCCAATAAGCCCTGCCTCGATTGGGCGCTTACCTCGAAAGGGCGGTCCCTTCTGAAGAGGCGGACTCGACCTCAACCGGGAGCTGTCCTCAGATGGGGGGCTCGTCCAATGAGCCCTGCCTCGACTGGGAGCTGACCTCAAAAGGGCAGTCCCTTCTAGAGAGGCGGACTCGACCTCGACCAAGAGTTATCCTTGGATGGGGGGCTCGTTCAATGAGCCCTGCCTCGACTGGGAGCTGACCTCGAAAGGACGGTCCCTTCTGGAGAGGCGGACTCGACCTCGACTAGGAGCTGACCTCGGAAGGGCGGTCCCTTCTGGAGAGGCGGACTCGACCTTGACTGGGAGCTGTCCTTAGACGGGGGCTCGCCCAATGAGCCCTGCCTCGACTGGGAGCTGACCTCGGAAGGGCGGTCCCTTTGGTTCTTCGTCATACGACCTTGCCTTAGTAGTGGGCTTCTCGTCGCCGTGGCTGTCCGCAGGCTCCACGTCAGCGAATGTCGCCGCATCGGTCCACGTCAGTGGATGCCGTCATATCAGTTGCCCCCCACTCCCAAGCCCGGAGAATGAGGCGTCTGCTCCGGGCGAAGGGAGTAGTGATTGCGCTGGCATGGAGGGGGCGTGGCCCTTCCACTACTAATGCCATATACACCGGCGTTTGGGTGGTTATGTCTCTGTACCATTTGGGTGCTACCACGTCTTCCCTCTTTCAAAGCGGTTATTAACACCACGTCGATCTTCGAAGGGGGGTGCTCGGGATGCGAAGTGCCACCTCGGTTCGTGGCATCTTTCCGTTGGCTTGGCACGAGACACGATGCACGTCTTCTCCAGGTCGTTAAATAGGACCCATCTTCTCAGTTCTTGGAAATTCTTCAGGCAGTGAAGAGACAAGACTTGTGCTTCAGAACTACTCCCTTCTCTTCCGTTTTGGCAGTCTTGACAAGTTAGGCTTCTTTCCTTCCTCCTTTTTCTCCTGTTGAGTTGGGGGAGTATCCTTACTAGGGTCTTTAGACCTTCGTGCATCCCCTGTCTTTGTTTATGCCGGTGCCAGCGAGTCTCCCAAGCGGGGGGAAGTGGAACCTCGTGTCTCTTGACGGTGGGTTTAGTGTGGAGGTAAGGCTAATCTGTCTGCTTTATCCTGCAGGGATGAAGTTCAGCCACAAAGATCTCTAGGAGATATCCCGAAGGACTGCCATCGGGAAGCCTGTGGGGGAGCCCAGTACGAAGGTCCGGAGGGGCGACCCCGGGGCTACGGGGGGCCAAGCCCAAGGCGGCCCCTGCGGGGGAGTGGGACTCCAATTCCCTTTGGGCCGAGGAGAGGGCCTGGCCGAAGAAGGTGCGGGCCCTCTAGGCCCAACTGGAAGAGGAGGACCGGACCATGACGGCGCTTGAGAGGGCGTCGGCGGCTATTGCAGCGATGGAGATAGCCAGAAAGGAGGCGGCGGAGGCCATCCCCAAACTCATGGCGTCCCAGGCTTTCAGGGATGAAGTTGCCGAGGCTGTCCTGGACTCCTATCATCAAGGATTCCGGGAGTACAAGAGCAAGGCCTTCCGCTTCTACGGGTTGAAGGGATTGGACAACATCAGGCCTTCCATCCCATACCCCGGGCGAGAGGATGAGTCTGGCTTCAAGGAGTCAGAGTTGGAGGAGGCTGGGGCAGAGCTCGAAGCTTCTCCGAGCGCCCCGCGGGGGCCTGGTGTCGTCCGTCGATCTGGAAAGGGGCCGGCGGCCGATGTTTAGATCTTCCTTTCCCTATCTGTTTCTTCTTTTTTTCTCTTTTTCTTTCTTTCTTTTTTTTGTGTAAATCAAGGAGGGCCTCCGATTTGTTGGGGGCGCCTCACAGGGGGTGTACAGGAAATGAAACATTTTCTTTTTAATGGTTACTGTTCTGCTTCTTGCTTCTTGTGTTGCCCGGATGTGGGTCGGACGGCAGATGGAGGGATTTGCTTGGAGTTCCCAGTTGACATCTCCGGACTATAAACTGGGCGATGAGATTGTTTATCTCTGAGTGTTGGGCTTCGTGAGCTCCCAAGTTTGAGCGCCGGACTTCAAGAGTCTCCAGGCTTGAAATGCCGGGTTTCAGGAGTTTCCAGGCTTAGGTGCCGGGCTTCTTAGAGTTTCCGGGCTTAGGTGCCGGGCTTCTTGGAGTTTCTGGGCTTAGGTGCCGGGTTTCTTGGAGTTTCCGGGCTTAGGTGTCGGGCTTCTTGGAGTTTCCGGGCTTAGGTGTTGGGCTTCAGGAGTTTCGGGCTTAGGTGCTGTGCTTCTTGGAGTTTCCGGGCTTAGGTGCCGGGCTTCAGGAGTTTTCGAGCTTAGATGCTGGGCTTCTTGGAGTTTCCGTGCTTAGATGCCAGGCTTCGGGAATTTCCGGGCTCAGGTGCTGGGCTTCAGGAGTTTCCGGGCTTAGTTACCGGGCTTCAGGAGTTTCCGAGCTTAGCTGCCGGGTTTCAAGAGTTTCCGGGCTTTTGTGCGGGGCACGGCGGCTCCTGGCTTGAATTCGGGGCTTCACGAGTTTTCCAGCTTTGGTGCGGGGCACGGCGGCTCCCGATTTGAATGCGGGGCTTCACGAGTTTCCCAATTTTGGTGCGGGGCACAACGGCTCTCGGCTTGAAGTGGGGCAGATGAGTTCGTGCATAGGTGAAAAGCAAAGTTGTACCAAAAGGAACTTGGATTTATCAGGAAAGAGCCTTGCATTATTGGTGGTACATTCTTAAGTTGCTGGCATTCCAGGTTTGCGTGAAGCGGACATCATTGAGCCCAGCGAGATAGTAGGCCCCACCTAGCAGGGCTTCAATCACCTGGTAAGGGCCCTCCCAGTTCGGGAAGAGTTTCCCACATTTTCCTGGTTGGGATGCTTCCGCTCGCCTGAGCACGAGATCGCTTGGGTGGAACACCTTATGCCGCACGCGGGAGTTGTAATAGCACGCGACTCGCTGCCGGTAGGCTACCATTCTGAGTCGGGCCTTATCCCTTGTCTCGTCCAGCAAGTCTAAGTTGAGGAGGAGGCATGTCGAGTTCTCGCATTTACTGTATTGTTCTATCCGGAGCGTGGGCAGGCCGAGTTCCACTGAGATTACTGTCTCAGTCTCGAAGACAAGGTTGAAGGGCGTCTCGCTGGTGGCCTTGCGGGGGGTGGTGTGGTAGGCCCATAACACGCTAGGCAGCTCGTCCATCCATCGGCCCTTGACTTTGTCTAGCCTGGTGCGGAGCTCTTGCAGATTGGTGCGGTTAGTTACTTCGGCCTCCCTATTTGTTTGAGGATAAGCCACCGAAGTGAAGCGATGGCGGATGCCGAGATCGGAGCATAATTCCTCGAAGGCTCGGTTGTCAAACTGCTTCCCGTTATCGGTGATGATTGTGCGGGAGGCCATATCTTCAAATTGTAGACTTCCAGAAGAAAGACTAGACCTTCGTCTCCGTTATCTGCGCCAAGGGTTCGGCCTCGACCCACTTGATGAAGTAGTCGATGGCCATAATCAGGAACCTCCGTTGGCCGGACGCCACAGGGAAAGGGCCTAGGATGTCCATTCCCTACTGAGCAAACGGTCATGGGGCTGATAGCTAGGAGATAGGGGCTGCCGGCTATCGCTGAATGCATGCATGGCGTTGGCACTTGTCGCATTTCTTCACGAAATCAGCAGCATCCTTTCGCATGATTTCCCATAAGTATCCCTGCTGGATTGCCTTGTGGGCTAGGGCCCTGCCCCCCACATGATTGCCGCAAATACCTTCGTGTATCTCCTGGAGCACGTAAGTGGCCTCCGAGGGTTTCAGGCACTTCAGCAGGGGGTAGGAGTAGGATCTTCGATAAAACTGCCCATCCAGGATCATGTAGCGTGCAGCTTTTTTCTTGAGAAGGCCGGCCTCCTTTCTGTCCTCTGGCAGGGTGCTGGCGGTAATGTATTTGATGTATGGATCCATCCAGCTGGCCTTATGGAAGACCTGCTGGACCTCGGCCGCGGCCTCGTAGCTGGGGGCCTCGAGATGTTCGATGAAGGTGCGCCCCAGCCAAGTCTCTGGCAGGGTGGCCAGCCTGGAAAGGATATCAGCTCGGGCGTTCTCTGCCCGCGGGATATGAGAGGTGCTAAAGTGCTGGAGGGTCGACATATAAGAGCGCACCCGATCCAAGTACTTCACCATCATGGGATCCCATGCTTCGTACTCGTTGGAGACTTGGCCCGCTACTAGTTGTGAGTCTATGAAGACTTTCAGCCTTTTGACGCCCAGTTCGTGGGACACCTTCAGCCCTACAAAGAGCGCTTCGTACTTTGCCTGATTGTTGGTCGCCGTGAAGAGGAATCGCAGTGCGTATTTTGCAACGACCCCATCAAGACTAGCAAGGATGAGGCCAGCTTCGCTTCCTCCTGTGTTGGACGCGCCGTCCACGTAGAGTATCCATGTTTCTTCTGCTAGGGTCAGGTCCGGCCTGAGCTCGGCCTGTTGGTCCGTCTCCTCTGGACTTCCTTTGGCCCAAGTGCATTTTACCACGAAATTGGCTAGAACTTGGGCCTTCTGTGCCTGCCGTGGATGATATGTGATGTCGAATTCACTGAGCTTCAGCACCCACTTGGCCAAGCGCTCGGAAGTGTTGGGACGGTTCAGGATAGCCCTCAGGGGCTGATCAGTGAGGACGGCAATGGGATGCGCTTGAAAATAAGGCTTGAGACACTGCGCATATGTTATTAGTGCAAAAATATTTTTTTTGGCTGAGTGTACTTGATTTCGGTGTCATGGAGCAGCTTGTTGGTGTAGTAGACTGGCTGCTGGGAGCCGTCCCTGTCAGTGCGAAACAGCACGGAGCTGACCGCCTCCGGTGAGATTGCTAGGTATAGGAGGAGCTCCTCTCTGGGCTTTGGCCTGGACAGTAGTGGCGGTGAGGCGAGGAGCTTCTTCAGCCCCTCAAACGCTTCTTGGCATTCTTCTGTCCAGGTGAAGTCGTTCATCTTTCGGAGGACCTTGAAGAACGGTTGGCAACGTTCAGCGGAGTGTAAGATGAAGCAGCTTAGAGCCGCGATGCGCCCAGTCAGACACTGCACCTCCTTGGAAGCGGGATGCCGCATGTCTATGATCACCTGGATCTTCTCGGGGTTAGCCTCTATCCCTCTTTGGGTCACCATGAATCCTAGGAACTTTCCCGCTGCCACGCCAAAAGCGCACTTGGCGGAATTCAGCTTCATTTGATAGCGGCGGAGGTTATCGAAAGCCTCCGCCAGGTCGGTGATATGGTCCCCCTCCGGGCTGCTCATGACAAGCATGTCATCCACATACACTTGTATGCTGTGGCCGATCTGGTCTTTGAAGACTGTGCTGACCAAGCGCTAGTAAGTGGCCCCTGCATTCTTGAGGCCAAAAGGCATCATCTTGTAACAATACGTACCTTGATCAGTCACAAACGACGTACACTCGTCTTCCGGATGCATGCGGATCTGGTTGTATCCGGAGAATGCATCCATGAAGCTGAGGTACTTGTGATCCGAGGTCGCATCCACCAGCTGATCGATCTTAAGGAGGGGGAAGCTGTCCTTTGGGCATGCCTTGTTGAGGTCGGTGTAGTCTACACAGATCCTCCACTTTCCAGAGGCTTTCCTAACCATCACCACGTTAGCAAACCAGTCAGGATATCGTACCTCTTTGATGAAGCCTGCCGTGAAGAGTTTTTCGACCTCATGAATTGCCTTCTATTGTTCCGAGGTGAAGCTCCTTTTCTTCTGTCGAACCAGACGATGGTTGGGATCGATGTTCAGCCTATGTGTTATCACCTCCGATGGGATACCGTGTCGGTAGTAGTCCAGGCGAACACATCTGCATTGGTATGCAGGAAGCCGAGCAGACAGGATTTCTCTTCTTCGATCAGCAGAGCCCCAATCTGTATCACTTTCGAGCGGTCGCCCCCCAAAGGAAAAGACAACAGGGGTTCGACCGGCTTGCTCTTTGGTTCCGACACCGTCGGATCAGGCTGGTCTATGGTAGGGCTGAGATCCGCCCCCTTACACCCGGGATGGTCTGCCAGTAGCGCTGCACTGGCTGCCGGGACCCCTCATCTCTCCGATCCCCCATGGGTCGGGAACCGGACCAAGAGGCGTTTCGTGGAGATGTTGGTGTCAAGCAGATTGAGTCCTGGGCATCCCAGGATGGCATTGTAGGATGAGGGGAGCTTTACAACAGTGAAGGTTACTAGCACAATGCTTTGCTGGGGTGGTGTCCCAGCAGTTATTGGAAGTGTAATTTCTCCCTCATCTCCAACTGAGTCCCCGGTGAAGCCTACCAGAGGCATAAACACCGGTCTTATTTGGTCAGTGGACAGATTCATCCTTGCAAAGACATCGTAAAAAAGGATGTCCAAGGAGCTTCCACTGTCTATCATGATTCTTTTTACAGGGTGTTTGGCTATCGTCATTTCAACGGCGACAGTGTCATTATTTGGGTTGTCTATCCCAGTTGACCCTTCTCCCACACAGGGGAGTACATGATCACTCTCCTCTCTTCCTTCAGTCCTCTTCGAGATTTTTCCTGGCCCCCAGGATATCATCCCTACCGGCTTCTCGGTGGGACGGTTGTCGATGGCGAGGGGCCGGGGCCCTTCAGTCTGGGCTGCAGGGGGTGCTCCCCCCTCCACATACTTGTTGAGGTAGTTATGCTTGATCAGCTCTTCGATCTCCCTCTTCAGATGACGGCATTCCTCCATATCATGGCCATAGTCCCGGTGGAAATGACAGTAGCGGGATTTGTCCCGCCCAGTCGATGGCTTCAGTGGCGGGGGTCGGCGCAAAAAGTGCTCGCCCTCGATTTCTATCAGGATCTTTGTCCTAGGGGCGAGGAGAGAGTGAAACTCTCTTCGTCGGCGGGGTTACCCTTGGACCTGGACTCCGGTCACGGGATCCGCACCACCCTCTGGTTCGGGTGGCCGGACGTCTCCCCGACGGCCTATCTCTTTGGGGGCCTCCCGTCCAACTCCCTCCTGGCACGATCCGTCTCGGTGGATGTACTTCTGCGCCTAGAGAAGAAACTCTGAGTACATCTTTGGAGACTTCTTGTCGAGGGAGTAGGTGAAGCGGGAGGTTCGCAGTCCCCTCTTCAGGGCTAGCATGGCGACAGACTCGTCGAGGTTATAGATCTCCAAGGCGGCGTTCTTGAACCGGGATACGTAGTCGTGAAGGAGTTCCCGGTCCTGCTGTCGGATCGAGAAGAGGCTATCGGCCTCGTGTGGTGCCTTCCTGCAAGCATCGAAGTGCGCCATGAACTTTCCCTCCGGCTGAGGGAAGGAGTCTATACCTTTAGGTTCGAGCCTGGAAAATCAGACCCGAGCGGCCTTCCATAGAGTAGCAGGGAAGGCAATGCAAAGGAGAGCATCAGTGGCCTCTTGGACCCTCATAAGGATCTTATAACTTTCCAAGTGGTCCAGGAGGTCGGTTGTCCTATCGTAGGGATCAACTTGCGACAGACGGAACCGGCTGGGGATCGGTTCTTCTGGATCCTCTTCGAAAAGGGTGGACGGGTGTCGTAACTCATGGGCTCGCTGGGGGAGTCCTGCACTTCTACGAACCGGCGGGCCAGATCCGCCAGCTTGCGTTCATGCTCTTCGAGGTGTCTTTCCGCTCGGCGGTGGATGGCCTCGTCAATCGACCCCTCGGCGGAGGACACCGGGGGTGAGGGTGGACCGGAGCAGAGGAACTCGTGCCTGAGTTTCCAGCCACATCGGTGCTGCTGGCACGAGGGCGCACGGGGTCCGAGATTGGGGAGCGGCTCCCCCGACCGGTCAAATCACGCTGTGGCCGCTTGCCGTTCGCCTGGTGGGCTCTCCGAGGGGGGTGACGCCACATGCAGCTGCCCCTCCCAGAAGGATCGTAGACTGGTGCGAGGATCGGCTGCGCGATCCGCCAAAGTCCCCGGCTGCTACGGCGTTTCCAGAGAGCACTGCCTCTGGTGGAGCTGGTGCACCGTCGTGGCCAGGAGCTGAACCTGGTGGGCGAGTGCGGTGTATTAGGGGTCCGTCGAAGGCGGCTGCATTGGAGCGGTTGATCCCCCTCCGAGCATTGGTCGCCGCGACGAGGGGGGTCTTCCCCGCCTGGTGGGGCTTCACGGGCTCGCG
The DNA here is from genome assembly GCA_021397845.1 of Areca catechu. NCBI lineage: Eukaryota > Viridiplantae > Streptophyta > Magnoliopsida > Arecales > Arecaceae > Areca > Areca catechu. Next base: position 21,025,844 of record CM038051.1, read on the forward strand.
TAGTCACCATCAAACTGTAGGCGCCCGCGAGATCTCCCTTGCTATGGGGGAAGCGATGTTTTCTTCTAACCGGTCCGTCCCTTCCTAGCATGCCAATCTGTTGCTGCCCGGATCGCCGTGGCTTACAGCTTTGACGCGTCGGGTTTCCGCCGAAATCTTGGTTTCCGTCTCACGGCCGGCTTGCTGGCTTGCTCGGGGATCCTGCAAGATAAAGAAAAATCTTGGGCCGGGGATTCCGGCGAAGGCACTCCGATGATCAAGTCAGTGGGACGATCGAGAAGAACAGATACCTCTGAGACAGAGAGCTTGGGGGACTCTCTGATTCCAGAGGGTGATAAAAGAGAAGATAATAATGTGAGAATCAAAGAGTCTGGGCTTTGCTTTTCTTCGCTTACCTTTACTTACCTTTTTCTGTGGGTCTTATATAGATGGGAGGCCTTTCAGGGGATTCCAGGTTCTCTCCTTCGAAGGAGGCTTTCCGTTGCCCGCTGTCGTGTCTCTGGCTGGTTCTGTGCCCGAGCCTCTAGCCATAATGGGATGTTGCCACTTTGGAGGAGGCCATCCGGGTACTACAGGGCATAGGGCCATAGGGGGACGTCCCTCTCTGGGAGGTTCAGGCATCCTATCATGGAACTTGCAATCTTCCAGTCATGCGGTCATCGACGTGTTGGCATACCGCAAGGCTGGGACCCTGGCGTTGTCCGGATCGTACAGATGTACACACGTCGCGCCGCAGGGAGGGGGGCCTGCGCCCATGGCAAGGTATGCGCCACCTCTCGAAGGCTCAGGATGGCCAGGTAACCCGTGGCAGGGTATGCGCCACCTCTCGGAGGCTCAGGGTGGCCAGGTACTCCACTGGCTCTGTTTTGAATGCTGGCTTCACCTCTTTTTGCACCTTTGGCGTGAAACCATGCTCTTGGTAGGAGGGCCTGCTTCGGAGGGGCGGACTCGACCTCGACCGGGAGCTGTCCTCAGACGGGGAGCTCACCTAATGAGCCCTGCTTCGACTGGCCGCTTACCTCGGAAGGGCGGTTTCTTCTGGAGAGGCGGACTTGACCTCAACCGCGAGCTATCCTCAGACGGGGGGCTCGTCCAATGAGTCCTGCCTCGACGGAGAGCTGACCTCGAAAGGGCGGTCCTTCTGGAGAGGCGGACTTGACCTCAACCAGGAGTTGTCCTCAGACGGGGGCTCGTCCAATGAGCCCTGCCTCGACTAGGATCTGACCTCGGAAGGGCGGTCCCTTCTGGAGAGGTGGACTCGATCTCAACTAGGAGCTGCCCTCAGATAGGGGGCTCGTCCAATGAGCCCTGCCTCGACTGGGAGCTGACCTCGGAAGGGCGGTCCCTTTGGTTCTTCGTCATGCAGCCTTGCCTAGGTGGTGGGCTTCTCGTCGCCATGGCCGTCCGCAAGCTCCATGTCAGCAGATGTCGCCGCACCAATCCTTGTCAGCAGATGTCACCATATCAGGATCCAAGAGTGAGATCCACCAAATTGGGAAGTTGAAATGCATACCAAACTTTCAAAAGCTATAACTTAGTCATACGGTGCCCGATGGAAATGCTCTCTTTTTTCAAATCGGATGATTTTTTTATATCTATAACATGTTGTTGCCCCCCAGGAGCAACGTGTGAAGTAGCAATCAAGCCCAAATTCCATTATTTGGGCTCTAAAACAGGCTGGTCAAATAAAAATTTTCTTTTTGAGAAAGATTTTGATGGGTTGTATTTGCACAATAAATAGGCTATAATAATGGATAAATAGATTGGACCATTTATAGTTTCATTATATTCAATTGGTTGACTTCTGAACAATAAGATGGAAATATATATGTTAACTGTAGAAGAATTGTCCTCAAGTTTATTCTTAGATCATGCTATATTTGCTTATGTTTCTGTTTTTTTTGTTTTATTTTATTATTTTGTGTGCTTTTTTACCTGTGCCAAGCATCTTCAGAGCCTCATGATGCTTTCCAGCAAACTAAGAGTTGTATTTGAAACCATACAATGCATTTTAAGAACAATAATGGTTTCTTGCCATGAAACTGTATTTATAATTGATAGTTTAGTCAGCTTTGAAGATGCTATTGGAGCCTTTATAGCTAAGGAGACAATTCATATTGAAGATTGGAATCATTGGATTGAGATGATCAATCCAAAATTTTGAGCCATGTATGCTGTATCATGGAATAGATTCTCCATAATATTAGTACATTGCAATTTGACTTTCCCCCATCGTTTTGCAATTATGACTTTTCCCCATCATTGAATGCTTGGAAATTATTTTTTAAAAAAAACATGCATTTTTTTTCATTAACTTACTACTGGGTAACTTCTAGTGCATTGATAAAGCTTGTTGACCATGATTATCCTAGTGGTGTCTGAATAATGCATGCATACTTACTATAATAATGTTCTGGTGCAGATCCTGAAATGCAAGGGCAAATAGAGGAATTTTTTTTAGCGGGCATGCGTTATTTGATGCTTTCTTGTTGGTATATCTTTTGCATAGCTTTTTTGCATTCAGCTTTTTGACCATGACTGACTTCTGAACTAATCATGTTTCGGTTAACTGGAATATCTGTGAAATCCACAGGTTGAATGTAACAATACTTGGGTTCAGGTTAAGTTAGTGATTGAGAGGGAGGGCTTTTCCATCAAGAGTAACGGGTCACCTCGTATTTCTGTCGAGGAGAAATTTTCACCAAGCATGGCTGTATGGTTTCAAAACTTTTCTAGGTTAATTTCCTATTTTTCAAGCAAAATTGCAGAAATGAGCTTTCTGTACTTCAGTTAATATTGTGTGCATGTTGAACTCTTGTTATTACAGTTGTCATCAAATACCAATCTCCAATATGCTATTAGCAAATATGGGAAGCTACTCAAACTTGTTGTATAGTCCATTAATTTGTTATGATAAGTCTGTTATCTTGGTTATCTTACCAATATATTGTTATGCATGTGTTGAAAAGTCATGTAAAAGGTCCAGATTCAACTAAAGCTTTCAGCAATAGTGCATGATTTTGTTACCATTGTTTAGTACCAATGTACCATGAACTTGAGGAGCAAGTGCTGGACTGGGCTGTCTGTACAGCATGCAGTATATGAACTTATGTACAGATTCTAGCTTAAGATTCTAGCTTAAATAAATAAATGCATGTAAACAGAGAAGTAAAAAACATGTCTATCATATGATGCATACAGGAAACATGCAGCTGTTTTACTTTCTATAACATAACCATTGCATATAGTGTTAGGTTGATCTATATGAAATTATGTTTCTCATTTTATAAACTCACTCATGAACACTGAAATGCGTAGCTACACTAATTTCATCATATTGTTGAGAGCTTATGTTGACAACTTCATGATTAGCTGACAGATATTTCTTGGAAGATGAGTCACTATCATATAGCACATTATTTTTATGCTCTTCTAACTTAGCTCTTGGACATTTTTTTGGCACTGATAGATTTCCAATATAGTTTGACCAGTAAAACTGATTTAGGGTCTCTGCCAGTAGTTTTGTGTCTGTTAATCAATCAATTTGTCATTTTCTGATGCTTGGCTGTATGCTTGCATGATCTAGGTAAACATAATGACATGGTACATTTTCATTGCACAAGGTAACCAATGTCACAAATAATTTCTGTTGTTGCAGATCACAATTTCCAATGACAATTCTACTGGATTTTTAATACATTTTACTGAAAGGAGTAAATCTCTCTTTATGGCCACAGAAAGTAGCTTGTAAGCACCATCTCATCTTTTTAGTATATCTGTTGGGTATTCCATGTTTCATCATTTATTTAGCTGCTATGCATAGTATTTCTCAGACAACAATTACGGATATGCATGGACTTTTATTGTTCATATTGTCTATCTTGTGAGTAGTTGTGCCAAGTTCTTTTTTTGTGAGAGAAAGTTGTGCCAAAATTTTGATTGTAATGCATTTCTTATTTTCATCCTTTTCCTGATTCTGCAGGTTGCGCGATGTTATTGTGCTCACCATGAGATTGTTTATTGTGAGGGTATGATGATTATCTAATTAGGTTTTCCTGAAAACTAAGAGTTGTACTTAAGTTATATCATTTAAGAAAGTTCCCATTTCACAAAGCTTAAGTGCATTCCATTTCTTTGTACTCCATTATGATTGCATATGTTTTCCTGTACTCTGTGAATTTCTTTTGGCTTGCTCGTATTTTCTTTTCTCATGCTTATTTTAGATGTCACAGTTTTCCTTTAATAATGACGCCTTCTTTGTATTCTAGAATTGTTAAAATTTATGTGAGCTATTTCCTGATCCATTGTTAGTTGCCTCAAGTAATTATGTAATAAAATTCCAACTTACCTGACAATTCAACTTAAAAAATTGATTATTTTGTTAAATCTGTTCTTGTAAAGTTGATGCATGTGAGACTCATTTCTCAAGAATTTACATTAACTTGATGATGGAAAGTGTTGACCATTTTTTATCGCTGAGCTAGGCTTTCATAGACAGTATATCTAGCACCCCTAGATCTGATGCCAGATGATAATCAAGAGTCTGCCATTGCCACAAAGATATTGAAGGTGTGTAAGGAGGAAGCAATGAAATAACAATGTGTATTACTATCATCTAAAAGCAATCTGTCTATTATGCTTTTCTGCCTTAGATGGTGCAAATCAGAACGGGCATGCAGATGCACACCCTTTATTTGCGCTGTGTTCTGCACCATTCTTGGATGTGTATAGGCCCCGGAGACTTCTGGTGCAGGACCTAGAAGCAACCAACAAGCTGTACAGGGCATAGCACACATAGCTGCCCTTTCCCCTGCATGCATGGTTCCACCATCCCTCTTAAGAGTTGTCCAGGGCTCTAGGCCCTTTCACCTACGTATGCATTTCCAGCTAAATTTGAAATCTTTTCCCTTTGTGCACTGAAATTCATAGTCTCTACTGCTTCCTTGTCCCGGTGTAGTTAAAAGTGAATGGACATTGAAGAACAAGTTTATGATATTAAATATTTCCACTGCCACCATTTTAGCTGCTTGATATTATTGAACTCTGCAGTATCACAGACAGATCACTGAATTAATATATACACACCCCAAACTTACTGCAGGCAGTCGAGAAATGGGAACCGAGCTCCATAAGGCCAGCCAAGAAACAGAAAAGAAAGAAGAGGTGCCTCTTCTTTTAGCAGTTAGAAGAAGCTTTTCGTGTCCATTGGAACAAATATTGTAATTATGAATCTACATAAGTTACATATGCACTCTGGACAAAGTTTTCTTAATTTTCTTTCTTTGAATCGAAAAAAAGGTAGTTGTTGTTATTTATATGCACTGGAATCAAAGATACATTTGAATGCAAGCTAGAGAGTTCTTATTTATATCTGAGCAAATAATCATACCCTTGAGCTTCAGCTCTCGTATTCTGAACTTCCCTGCACTTCCATGTTCATGTATCAGTTACAAAATGTAGTTGACATGATGTCAAAAAAGAGGGAATTTATTTCAATGCTACTGCAGTCTTAGATCTCAAAGGCTGAAGGATCAGAGTTTCATCTTACATGCTGCTTGGGTTGGTTAAATCAAATTAATCTTAGGCAGAATTTCAAACCATCCTCTTCCAGCACTTTGAAGCACAGGTGTGCTCGTAAAGCAAGTCCAACTTGAAACCCTTCTGGTGGCTTGGCCAGAATAAATGTTTCAAAGAATGTTCCCTCTAAACATCATAATTAATCACCATAATGATCAGCTTGTGGAGAAGGGAAAAATCTCTGGTTCAGTAACTTTTGTGAAAGTTTCCAATTTCTTTGCAAGATTGCGCAATATCACAACTTAAAAGGAAATCTAGAACTTGGTTGTTATTTGTTGTGTTGTAAAGTTTTAACATTTATGTGCATTACTATTATAGGCGAAGGGACTCAAAATTTAGGACTTTTGTTGGGTAATCTATTATTTGATTAATAAGGCTATCATAGTTGTTTCAGTTCCAAGATATTAGCATTCTTGAGTAATGATTTGATGTATTCAATAATTCCTCAACTTTGTATTATGTTTTTTTAATTAAACATTTTAACATCTATATATTATTGTTTCCTAACAATAGAACATCAATCTCTTCAACGTGCGCATCCTCATTATAGTTTTGGTAGCGGTCATTGGCACAAACAAAAAAAAAATAAAATAAAATATAAAGAGAAGAAGATCGAAGTACCCATTTTTCCCTCAAAAAAGTTTTAACTTCTTTATGGAACTGAAACCATGAAGAGCTTCAAGCTGCTTTTTCTTTGGCAGTAGCAGTATTTAACATGCAAATTGGTGATGTGGAATGTTGCATAAATACCACTAGTTAAGAGAAACAATTAATATATTTTATGGTTGCCAGTCCATGAGCTGCCAGAAATAGTACATCATCATGGGGTGGTTGTGGCCTGTAACCACCTCACTCACTGGAGGTGTTTAACCAGCCAAACTAATATGAATGTGGCATGGTGGCATCTTTCTTTTTCTCTTTTTCGGTTATCCAGTCCAATTATATAGCCATCGCATGCATACAACCATAAAAGTATTAGATAATGGGAGATTACACAATGGAAACGGAGCTGACTCTCAAATCATTGCACCTGTATGTTTTGCAACAAATAAGGTCATCAGTCTAGTCGGCTGCACTGTTAGCCTCGAGCAAAGTTGCCTCCTCTCTCTTGTATCTTTTTATATTCTATGCTACGATGCAAAGCTGGGCATTGCAGGGCGAGGTGGAACGAGGCAGCATTCATGGATTCAGACCACAGCTAGACAGTCCCGGCCATACCTCCTTTTCGCCCCATATAATCAGCTCTATCAATGCCCCTTGTATTCCATAATACCATCATCTCGCATGGCAGTAACCATCCATGTTGAGCTTCTTGAGCAGAACCGATGGTTACTGATTTCATCGATTGGAAGGGAGGCTGCAACAATGCTTCCCAGTCCCAGATAGTATTGCCTCAGCCATCTTTGCACTCCTCTCACAACCACCACATCCGAGAACAAAACTATTTATAAGGTTCACCAGAAGGTACAGGAACTTTATAGAGGTTGGGTGGAGAGAGGCACGAGAACCCTGTTACATGTTCCTGGGGTATGGAGGATAAAAGCTCAAAGCTCACTAACGGATACCCTGTTTTCCATGGAGAGTAAATTTAGAAGAATTCTTAATTTTCTGTCTTTGAATCGAAAAAAAAGGTAGTTGTTGTTATTTATATGCACTGTAATCAAAGATACATTTGATGCAAGCTAGAGAGTTCTTATTTATATCTGAGCAAATATCATACCCTTGAGCTTCAGCTCTCGTATTCTGAACTTATGACTTCCATGTTTCATGTATCAGTTCAAAATGTAGTTGACAGACATGTCAAAAAAGAGGGAATTTAATTTCAATGCACTGCAGTCTTTAAAGGCTGATCTCAAAGGCTGATCTTACATGCAGAGTTTCATGGTTAAATCAAATGCTTGGGTTTTGGTTAGAAAATTAATCTGGCGAATTTCAAACCATCCTCTTCCAGCACTTTGAAGCACAGGTGTGCTCGTAAAAGCAAGTCCAACTTGAAACCCTTCTGGTGGCTTGGCCAGAATAAATGTTTCAAAGAAATGTTCCCTCTAAACATCATAATTAATCACCATAATGATCAGCTTGTTGGAGAAGGGAAAAATCTCTGGTTCAGTAACTTTTGTGAAAGTTTCCAATTTCTTTGCAAGATTGCGCAATATCACAACTTAAAAGGAAAATCTAGAACTTGTTGTTTTATTTGTTGTGTTGTAAAGTTTTAACATTTATGTGCATTACTATTATAGGCGAAGGGACTCAAAATTTAGGACTTTTGTTGGGTAATCTATTCATTTGATTAATAAGGCTATCATAGTTGTTTCAGTTCCAAGATATTAGCATTCTTGAGTAATGATTTTGATGTATTCAATAATTCCTCAACTTTGTATTATGTTTTTTTAATTAAACATTTTAACATCTATATATTATTGTTTTCCTAACAATAGAACATCAATCTCTTCAACGTGCGCATCCTCATTATAGTTTTGGTAGCGGTCATTGGCACAAACAAAAAATAAATAAAATAAAATAAGAGAAGAAGATCGAAGTACCCATTTTTCCCTCAAAAAAGTTTTTAACTTCTTTATGGAACTGAACCATGAAAGAGCTTCAAGCTGCTTTTTCTTTGGCAGTAGCAGTATTTAACATGCAAATTGGTGATGTGGAATGTTGCATAAATACCACTAGTTAAGAGAAAACAATTAATATATTTTGGTTGCCAGTCCATGAGCTGCCAGAATGTACATCATCATGGGGTGGTTGTGGCCTGTAAACCACCTCACTCACTGGAGGTGTTTAACCGCCAAACTAATATGAATGTGGCATGGTGGCATCTTTCTTTTTCTCTTTTTCGGTTATCCAGTCCAATTATATAGCCCTCGCATGCATACAACCATAAAAGTATTAGATAATGGGAGATTACACAATGGAAACGGAGCTGACTCTCAAATCATTGCACCTGTATGTTTTGCAACAAATAAGGTCATCCAGTCTAGTCGGCTGCACTGTTAGCCTCGAGCAAAGTTGCCTCCTCTCTCTTTTATCTTTTTATATCTATGCTACGATGCAAAGCTGGGCATTGCAGGGCGAGGTGGAACGAGGCAGCATTCATGGATTCAGACCACAGCTAGACAGTCCCGGCCATACCTCCTTTTCGCCCCATATAATCAGCTCTATCAATGCCCCCTTGTATTCCATAATACCATCATCTCGCATGGCAGTAACCATCCATGTTGAGCTTCTTGAGCAGAACCAGATGGTTACTGATTTCATCGATTGGAAGGGAGGCTGCAACAATGCTTCCCAGTCCCAGATAGTATTGCCTCATCCATCTTTGCCACTCCTCTCACAACCACCACATCCGAGAACAAAACTATTTATAAGGTTCACCAGAAGGTACAGGAACTTTATAGATGTTGGGTGGAGAAGAGGCACGAGAACCCTGTTACATGTTCCTGGGGTATGGAGGATAAAAGCTCAAAGCTCACTAACGGATACCCTGTTTTCCATGGAGAGTAAATTTAGAAGAATTCTGGAGCAGTCCGCCTCCAATTCCAGCTTTGAATCTTGGCCTCTAGGGCAATATAGTTAGGAAAAAAGAAAATAAAAATCAATTTCCATCATAGGTTAATGCACTTATGATAATCTCAGAAATGTTTGATAAATAACAGATAAATTATGACTGCCATTATTAAAAAGCATGCATTGGACTCAAATATAAGACCGCGTACTAATTGATAACATGAAGTTATCCCCTTTAATGGTAATATAAACTTGGCTATTAATAATCAGAACTTTCTGCAACCCAACACCTCCTTGCTTGTGACCTCCTTAGTACACCTTTTTTTTTTTTTTTTTGCTTGTGGCCTTCTTGGTATATTTTATAAGGAACGATATCATACTTAAGCCTTTGACCACCTGGCCATGATTTCATTTCACCAACCAACGGACACTTGCATAAAAGTATCAAGTTTGTAAAAGCCATTAAACTAAAGAAGCATGTACATTGCTAAAAGAAAAAGAAAGAAAGCGCATGCACCATTTTCCTCGGTACTCCCTGCCTCCAAGACCTTTCTGTCCTTGAACGGTAGAACAGTTATACCGTTGCAAGGAATTAAAAGAATTTGGCTCAAACCCTTCATATCCATTTTTCCAACATCTTCATTGCCTTTTGAAACTCCCTAACACAGCAGCAGCCATCAATAAAGCTGCTATAACACAACATTTGTGGAGACGCCGGTCTTTGTTTCCGTCACCATAAGAATCCTTTGAAATTCTTTTACCCTCATGCTGCCCAGCCCATGAATCATAATATTCCATAATTATGGGGAACATGATTTTTGAATAAACCAAATAATGGAAGAGGTTAAGGCCTCATAAAAACTATTAATTTTAATAGCAGCCTGGAAAGGCATCTCCAAGGCAAAGGGACCGAGCACCATGCACGTAGCTACTAAAGTACCGATGCTATGCGAGGCCTTCGTGTTGGTACGTGTTCCCAATGTGAGCCCACGACAACGTGCATGGTGATGGCCAGTTCTTTCATGATAAAAGGATCCTAGGTGGAGTGGCACAATTGGACAAGGCCGAGTACGAGGGCTAGGTCAGAATGGAAGGTCCTACGCAAGATGGTTGGAGTAAGAGCAGGAGGTAAATGGGGCCGTGGTCCGGAGATGCTGCAAAGAGGCTCGGAGTGGGGTTGAGTTGATGTATGTGGTTGAGCTGCGAAGAAGGTTGATTTAAAATTGGAATAAAAAATAGGATCGCCAAACTCTCCATTCTAAGTCCTAGGTAAGCCTTATATCCCAGGTGGGGTCGCCAAGCCTTTAACCTAAGCCCTACTAAGCGGTAAGGCTCTCGACAAGACAATTTGACCAGATTGATGCTCCGCTAAGGTGAGGTTGATGCCTCCATAAAACTTCATAGGCAAACTCTTGAATAACGAGTAGAAGCCCAACACGAAAGTGCAAAGAACAAGTGAAAAACGACAATGCATTCGTGACTTGACGAGCAACATACAAACAACACAAAGAAAAAATATGGAAGAATGAAGATCTCTTTTTATTAATAAATTTCAATTACACATGTTTGCCGCTTCATAGCCAAATTACATTGCTCCTAGAACGCTACCAAAGATATAGATAGAGGACATGAATAAGTTAAAGCTCTAAAGGATCAACAAAAGACTTCTCGGCACCCGTAGTGCCTTCTATACCCCACCAAAAATAGCGAGACATCTCTTGTGGGGTCGAAAAGCTTCCTGAATGCCCTGAAACACATGAAATCACTAAGGGAAGACAGAGTCGATTGAGAAAGAGAAGATGTTTATCGCATTTTAGGAGCTCATTTAGCATAGGGAGCATGAAGGCAGACCATCTTTCATGGGGTTGATGTGATGATCAACACAAAGTCTCACCCATTGAAAGATGGAGAGGAAAATCCTAGGAGGCCCGGAATTGTGCCAAGGATGCGAAGGGACTATCCCGTACATAGCCTGAATGCATGAGGCGGGGTTCCCAGCGTTGCTTCTGCTCTCAACCTGACTGCCCCTCATTTCGAAGGCAGGTCATGGTGGACAAAATGCTCATTAATGAGTTAAGCAGCGGCCGCCCTTCTCTAGCTCCATCCTCCGATTAGTGATGCATGCAAAACAATGACTTGAATACTGGCCATTTCTAATACCTTCCATACCAAAGTGAGCATCCATCAGCATACTCTTGCTGCAATCAAAGCAACGATCCCGAAAGAATCCTTCCATCAAGAAAGGAATTCGACGACACCTGCACCAAAAGAAGCAGATCGCAACTCCAGCATCTTTCTACATATTTGAGCTATAGATGGACTTGGCGAAGATCTACCTCCCTGACCCTCAATTTATAGAGGAGTTGGGGGAAAGCCTGCATCACTAGCAGTCAGTGCTTAGCCCAGGGTGAGGTGAAGCATCCCCAAATGCTTTGCGCGTAGGAACTTGGGACGAACCATCTAAAGTCTCTGACTCAACAAACCATCCAAACTCTAGCAAGCATAAGTTTAGTGTCCAGTCCCGTGACCTCCAACCTCTACTTCCTATGCCCGAGATAAAAGAGATACCTCATCTTTGGAAGTGTGGGCTATTTGATATACCTGAAATTGGTTAGTCCTAAGTGGAGTCCAATGTAGCTTGCCATGTTGCCTACCAACTCAGCATAAGGGATAAATTCCTCAGATTCTACTACTTGATCCTTAGAAGTCATGCTAGGAGATGCCTTGTGTGCCTCTCTCTCTCCATAAGGGAGTAGGTGATCTAGCACCACACCATACCGACATTCGCACTACTAGGATGTGTGCCCAGTGGGAACATGCTTGCCATGAAGATATATTCCATGCCATTCTCAGCCACACCCATAGGGGCGTGCATCTTGTGGAGCCAAGCCTACCGTGGAGACGAGCTACGTGCCATCTCCAGCTGCACTAGCCAATCCAAAGATACATGCTCTGTAAAAGCATGCCTACCACCAAGACATGTCGGCCACCATACCCTGTACCGCAGAATAATCCTTAGACATCAAGTACTCCATATACCCGCTTATAAAAATTATTCCCCATTGACCATCCAGGTAAGTTCCTTTGCCTCTGGAGTAAGACTTTGGAGAGTCTCCAAAGCTCTGTCCAAGTCTCCTAAGTCCTAGATCTAAGCTTCTAATAGGGACCAAGCCGAGGAGAGGCCAAGCGAAATAGGGCAAGGAGTTGAACCAAGATGAGCCTAAGAGGGAGCGCTCCTAGCCTCTGCAAACTCTTACAAGCTTCGCTACACCTCCCTACAGCCACACACTCTCCCTTTTAAGCCTTACCTATGCTCATTCAAGCCTCATCTACCTTCTGCCACGTCCATCTACCATTTTCACTGCTTGGCCCCACTACGCTTCATCCATACAGTGCAATCCATCACCTCCTCCACTATTTAGAAGCTATAGCATTTTTTAGTTTACTTACATGGGAGATTGATTTAGTCATCAGAGGGTCCATCATTAGGAAACCCTCCATCATAGCCGGACTTCTATGTCTTGGTTATTTTGCAAGTTTTGGAACACCTGTGCATCTCGGAAGGTTTCCAAGAGCTATGCGCATCGATGCAACCACATCCAGTAAGACCAGCATGTTTTCAGCGATGCCGCAACAAGAATAAAATATTTAAAAAATTATTTTTATTTTAAAATATAAAAAATGCTGCCAAACAAAAAATTTTAATTTAATTATTTTTTATTTTAAAGAAATATTTGATTATAAATTTGGTTTTCATCTATGTCAATATATATTGTACTGGATTGTAGCTAGGAAGTTCAAATATGGAAGGTTGAGACTAGGTAGGGTAAAAATGAACGAAAACTAATCCATGTCAAGAACAACATGTCCATCCAATCCGCTTTAAGCTACTGGCTGAGGACTTTATTTGTGTCTTGAGAGGGCAATCCTATCCAATTCATCTGATTTTCAAAAATAACTAGACTGGGTTCATTTACTCATATGTTTTGTGTGCAATGTTTGGCCATATGCATAGACATGGGCATCGAGCCAGGTGATCCATAATATGACACAGCCTGCTTACTATAGTAATGGATCATGCCTGGCACATCGCAGATAAGGAGGGCAGCCTGGGCTAGGAATTTGTGATATGTGGTCCAAGTCCCACACGGCTCATAAGGGCCTAGGCTAGCACGATCCATGGGCCAGGCATGGCATGATCCACATGCCAACTTGGCCCCCTTAAGATGGGACAAGGTCCGCGATAATTTTTTTTAAAAAATATTAAAAAATATTTATTATAAATTAAAAAAATGTTAGAAAGAAATATAAAAAAAGATGAAAAGATGTTGGATTTTCATTGTCCCCAAATTACTCCTAAAACTAAACTATTGGGGAGGTTAAAATGATAAAATTTTTTAAAAAATTAGCTGTTAAAAGAAAAAAATAGCTGTTATAGACCGTATCAAATGGACCATGCCAAGCATGACAAGTAATGGCTCCAAACAGGGCATGGCTCATTTGGAGCCAAAATTTTTTTAAAAAATTAAAAAAGGCTTGCGGGCCTAATGGACCAATGGGTTGTGACAGGCCAGAGGTTTGGTTTGAACCAGCCAAGGCCCGTTTAAACTAAGGCCCGGTGGCCCTGGGCTGGGCCGTGGCAGGCGCCCATTACCCATGTCACGCGCAATATTTTTTTTTTTTTATGTTTTAAAGCGGAGACCGGAAGTAGCGAGAAAGGGTTTCTTAGGCTCGGTGTTGCTCCCAGGAGCGCCAAGAATCTTCGAGACCGCGCGGGCATCGCCGCACCAAGGACGAAGGGCCATCTTGGGCATCGCCGCACCAAGAGCGAACGCCATTCTCGGAATCTATCTCTCTTAGTCTCTTTTCTCCAGCCATGCACGCCCCGGTCCTCGTTCTCAGTAAGCCCCTCTCAATCCTCAATCCTTTTCAAGGATTCTCTCTTTCATCTCCTTCGAGTTTTGTCTGCTTGAAAGCTAGGGTTTTTTATATGGATGCTTCTTGCGAGATCGATTTGTGGTATTTAATGTTGGATGATCAGGAAGTCTGGTGTCTAGGTTTTCGTGCACTAGGTGTTCGAAACTCTTCGATCTGCCGCATAAAAATGACTTTCTTCTTTGGGTTTAGAATGAGCATGATAAAGTTTTCAGACTTAATCCTAAATTCTTCGTTCTCGTTGGGAAAGATTTGGATGCACCGATGATGACAAGTGTTAGGGCTTGCAAAACTCTGATTGGCCACGTTAAGATTTCTTATCTTAATTTGAAATGAGAAAAACAAGAATTTTTGTTACATTTTATGGTCATATTTTTTGAAAGATTTGTGTAAGTGGTTGGTGACAAATGTTGACTAACAATGCTCATGAATTGTAATTATCAGGAAGAGTTAGTCGCCAATGGTAATCAATAACCGTAAAATCTCAATGAGAAGCTACTCTTGCAAGGTTTGCAGGGTAGAAATGAGAGCATCATCTCACATGGCTTAGGGATGATAGAGCAATCCAACGAAATTTCCATCTAGTATGCTTATGTTTATTTTCTTTCCATTTCAACTTGCAAATAAATCTCATTACTTGAATAAGTTCCTCAAAGAAATAAAATGAAAAAATACTGAACTTGGAATTGTTTGCTAGCCATGCAGGACATCTGTGCTGCCATGTTTGGTGTAATGTTCTGTTGCTACTTAATGAGCATCATTTTGTAAATGTCTTGGTGTTGGCTTAAGCTGCCACCAAGTTATGATTTTAACCCATTCCTTTTGTTTCTAAAGTTGTTGGGTGCTGTTCTTGTAACGTTGTTTGAAAACCTCTAGTTTCCTTTATTTTTATTGTCTCTGATAATTAGTGCTAACTCTGTTGAGCAGAAGATTCTTTAAAACGGGAATCTGGAAGTAAGGTGCAGCATGCCAACATCCAAGCTTCTAAGGTGAGCATGTTTTGCCCTGATTATTTTTTGCTGTCAGAGGAGAGGTGAATGCTTTTTCATTACCTTATTGTAGAATGCTTAGATGCTTGACTTTGGCATTGCATCTGGGCATTGGAGAAGTGTGCAATTAATGATTTGTGTATTCCTATGTTGATTTTTTAGTTTGCATGGTCCAAAATCGATTGGTTTTTCTGATTAGTTGTTACAACTAAAATGCTTGCTTGATTAGTTGTTACAATTAAAATGCTCGTTTGATTGGTTGTTACAATAAAAATGCTCCTTTGATTAGTTGTTACCAAAGTTTTCTATCTTGGTATTGGACCCTATGTTAGTACCATCCTATACAATTCAGTACAGTACAAGATAGCATACCAAATATCAGTATGGTAGGAGGCAATATACTGATACGAGACTGGTATGGTATGGTACATCCCACATATCGAGTGATAGGGGGGCAGTATGGAAAACCATGGCTGTTTCAATTAAAATTCTCCTTTACATAAATGGTGAACGAAGATAAATTATTGACTAATATGTGCTTCATGCCTTTTCTTCAGTGTTGTATGACTTTTATTCTTAACTATCAGAAGCAACAAATCATTTTTGTCTCATCATGATTTATTTTATAAATGCTTTTCATATGATGATATCATTTTTCTACTCTTTAGTTGATTTTTTTATTTTTCTAAGGCAAATGCAAAATATAGACCAGGACAAATATAAGCAGCTGGGTTTTAATTTAAGACATCTATTGATTAAGTTAAGGTGCATATTTAAATTTTAAATATAAATATAATGTCATCATGGATTGTCTACTAACTAATGACCAAGTAAAATTTGCTGTTATTCATATTTCTCTTATTGTAGAATTACTCTCTTGTTTCTGTCTAATTGTAGCATTTATGCAAAGAAGAACTTGGTTTCTTATCATGGTTAAACCTCTGTGCCATCTTCCTAACCCTGAACAAGGGTTTATCAATGGAGGTTAAAGAGTCTTCTACATGCACACAGCTAACCATCCTTCTGCTCCATTTATAGGACCTATTACCATCTTTCCATTGTCATAACCACCCATCAGTATTATGCGCGCTTTTTTTTAAGCTCTACCTTTTTTTCCATTTTCTGGTCTTCTTTCTACATTTCAGAAACCTATCACCTAGGCTTTAAGATGGTTTCGCCAGGCATCTAGAAACAGCGCGCATTTAGGTGCTATTACTGCTTAAGAACTACCTGGCTGCCATGACAACCACGTTGGTGATTTTGTGAGTTACATAGAATTAGGTTTTTAAGGGTCATTTGTGCTTAATAAAATCATATGTGGATATCTCTGAAATATCACTTCTTAAAGGTGTCACGAACAATCTCCGAGGCTTTTGGGTTATCTTAGAAACAGGTACATGAATTAGATTTGTGTTCCTTAAGAATTTTATGAAAGATGGTGTGCTTGCGGTTTTGAAAAGTATTATATTTTTAGTTCGCTTGTTTTCTGCCTCCTCTTTGTTTGTTGTTACCTCTTTTTTCAATAGTTGCTCTTCTTCTCCAATATTACCTGGACACTTCAAATCAGCAAATCATAATATCATCACAATTATATATTAACTGTTGACACTTATACCTTGCTACAATAAATTATTCATTCTGCACATATTTATAAAAAATATCTAATATAATATGGATATGGCCCTGTATCCAATTTTTTGAAAGCTAATGTCACTCTTGTTTTTCTTTTTCTTTCCTTCTCCCATTTTCTCCTCTCCTTTCATCTCATTAATCCATCGTGTTTCTGTTTCTCTTTTCATCCTTTGTTAGGTTCAGTCATATTCTTTAGTAGGGATTTGTCAAGAAAGCTAAATAGCACCACTAATAAAATGAAAGCAATAATAAAAATGCCTATTTGGAAGCATAAAATGCAAAGGAGGGCCTCATCACTCTTTCTTTCCTGTAGCCTGTTTATCCCCTGAAGTATTTTGATTCAACTATTCTTGGTACATTTAGCTTTATTACTGTACAAATGGGTAGAAGAATGAAAAAACCTACATATATATATGTGTGTGTGTGTGTGTGTGTGTGTGTGTGTGTGTGTGTGGACATAATTCTAAAGTGAACACAATACCCTAGAAATTTAAATTGATGCATGCGAGGGGAGATTGTATGATATGGCTTGGTCAGAGGTTTCACAACCAGACACATGGTTCCAATACTAATTCGAAATGTGAACTGAGCAAAGCATATGAATAGAGTTCATTTAGTAAGGCTTGGTGTAACTTTGTGAGAAGTCAGCTAGGTTGAAAGGAATGGATGAATATTTTAATATAGTTGATAAGCATGCTTAGGACTGCTTGCTAGCGACAGATTATGTTTTTTTTAAGAGATGGGTAATTAGATAAAGCTGGCATTTGGATAAGTTCTGTTGACAATGGAAGTGGTATATAATTATACAATGGATACTTGAGTTGACTGTCTTGTGATCTCTTCTTGAAGATGTATCATTCAATTAACTTTGTGCATTTTACTACACAGGCTGTCGCTGACATAATCCGTACTACTTTGGGTCCTCGATCGATGTTGAAGATGCTGCTTGATGCTGGAGGAGGTGCTTTATGGATGCTTGACATTTTGATATTGTATATTTGTAATATAGAATTGTCTTTTGAGTGAAAGCATCAATGATGAATCTATGTTTGAACATCCTGTTTTCTTTTTTTTTTTCTCTCTTTCTTTCTTTCTTTCTTGCAAATGTCATTCTTTGATGTACTAAGATACCTTGACCAGCATGGGTTCTGCCCTAGATCAGATCAAGTTTCCAAGAGTTGTTACACATTTGTGCTTTTGATTTTTTTAATTCTTTCATTTGATATTCTTTACATTTCTAACCTGAACCTCTTTTCTCTTCAACTTGTTTTGGTTGGTCACAGGAATTGTTGTTACTAATGATGGAAATGCTATCTTACGTGAGCTGGATCTTGCCCATCCAGCTGCTAAGGTAACTTATGCCTCTTAGCCTTGTCTGTTACCATTCTAGTTTGTCATTTACATATGCTTATTGGTCTTCAGTTGATAGCTAGCGTGTCATGAGTCCACTGTCATATGTTGCTTCTCACAACTTTATCTGTGCAAGATCTTTTAGCTGGTTCTTTAGTTTTACCTGCTTGTTCTTAACCGTGCTCTTCTTTGCAATTTGACAGTCAATGATTGAACTAAGCCGCACACAAGATGAAGAAGTGGGAGATGGCACAACATCTGTCATTGTTCTTGGTATGTTCTGTGCATATTGTTATGGACTTGTTTGGTTCACGAGAAGTGGAGAGGGAAAAAGATACTTTCTGGGAAGTGGAGAGAAGGCTTCTTGTTTGGTTGGAGTTTTAAGAAGAGAGAATTAAAAAAAGATCTTTTCATAAAAAGACATTTTCCATATTTCATGAAAATGGAAACCTATTGGGGGGGGGGGGGGGGGGGGGGAGGTTCCATGAGATGGCCAGTGCTGGCCTCTTTTTTTTTTTTTTCTTTTCAAAAATATCCTTTTAAGATCAATGACTAAAATTTTATAAAATATCAATGAATGCTTAATATGAAATGCTAAATAGTGATATTATTTGCATATATTAATATAATATAATATTTATATAATATACTATGAAATATTATATTATATTAATATATACATTAATATTATATTAATATAATAAATTATTATATATTAATATTATATTATAATATATTTAAATTATATTGTATTAATATAGATATAATATTATTATTTATATAAAGTTTGGGAGCAAAAAAAGATATGATCTTATATCTATTAAGGTTATAATAGGTATTTTATACAATTTTTCTAGGAAAGTGGATACTCAACCAAACATAATTCATCATGAAAAGGCCACTTTTTCATGATCAACCAAACATGCCAAAATTCTATTCCTAGGAAGTTTCTTCATGGGAAGTTACTCTATGAGAAGAAAAGTTCTTCTCGTGAACCAAATGAGTCCTATATCTTCTCAGTGAAGTGCTGACATGACATTTACCTTTCACTAGCAGTGCACTAGCTTAATTACTAGATTATTTGGATTTAGTGGATAACTATTGTAGTCAGTGTTTCATAAACTTTTTGTTTCATTGTCAATTAATGCGACCACTGTCAATATAGGAAACTTTGCTATTTAGATTATCTGATGCTTGCTGATTTACATAATTGGATAGGAAGTATATGCTTGGCATTCACATTTATGTATCTTCTTTTTTTTGGGCAATTTTATCTCTTATCTTTGGTCTGTGATGATAAGAATGCATTGTTTTTTAAATCTAGAAAAAATATGTTACTGATTGTTTGAATGAAAATTTCTTGAAGCTGGTGAGATGCTTCATGTTGCAGAAGCTTTCATTGAGAAAAACTATCATCCTACGGTTATCTGTCGAGGTAATTTCTGTGCATCCAAATGAACTTTTTTCTTAATTTGTGCCTTTAAATTTTGCTTTTAACATTGTTTAATATCCCCTCACAGCATATAATAAAGCTCTAGAGGATGCACTTGCTGTTCTGGACAAGATTGCAATGCCCATTGATGTGAATGACCGTAAGTTCTACATAAGTATTATATCTCAGTAGTGTGCAGTGGATGTTTTGATACCTTGGAGCTCATGACAATATGACCTATTCGAGCTTCTTCTTCCTCTCTTTGTTCCTTTATCTTCTGTCCTTTTTTATTTCCAATGCTAGGTGCAACGGTGCTGGGTCTGGTCAAAAGTTGTATAGGTACAAAATTTACTGGACAATTTGGCGACCTAATTGCTGTGAGTATTTTCTTCTTAATTACAAGTTTTAACTTTTCCTTCTGAAGATGTCTTCACATGCTTTGTATGGACCACAAGCATGGGCAATCAACACTTCTAATCCATCTTCTTTTATGTTTCACAGGCTTTGTGGTTAAGCACTTATTTTCTATCGTACTAATAATTTTCTAGTAATTTCTGTGATCTGAGTTGGCTATATCTTCATTTGACCTAATGATTTTGGTAAACTTGCAATACAAAATACTTAAGGCTGTAGTTCTAAACAAATGTTCATTGCTTTTGTTGTCTGTCATCAGTTTCACACTAATTTTGGACTTCTGTTTGCCCATACCTCTTCTCTTTCTTTCTTTGGTGAAGGTTTCAGTTGTTTTAGTTTTTTGTTCTGGTTATTTTTCATTTTTGAATAACATATTGATGTACATATATACACATATTTACAAACATACTCCAATTATAAGGACTGTTTAAGAAGATTCATGATTTATATTCAAGCTGACCTGTTTGTTTAAATGTCCTTATTGGATTTAAAAAAAACCTTCTGTAGCATGTCAAAGGTACTGGGTTCCAGAAAAATTTGCTCCCATGGACCAAAAATTTTGTCTTCTTTTCTCCCAGTTCTTTCTTAATCCTGTAAACAATTGATATCTGTATGTTTTTACACCGAATATGGATAATGGTCATGTTTGAGTCGTAACCATTGCCCTACTTATAAATTTTAATCTCAAAACAATTTGTTATTAGTCCTTGTACTAGTAGCAGTCAAAAGGAAGTTTCTATGATAACTGTGCACGTATTTGATACATATATATCTTCCTGCTTCTCTATTTGCATTGCATGGCATGAAGGACTTTGTTCGAAGAGCTGGTCTCTTTCTACAAGTATTTATCCATCCACGGGCACCAAGTGGTTTTTATAAGTAGCAAAGATAATGCAGGGTTTTCAGATTTTTGTAAGTGCACGAGTTGTACTTTATAAAATTTGAGGTTAGGTATAATGTAATAACAAGTGAATGATTTGAGTTTCTGTTGAATGTGATTCTTATTGCTTTCTCTTTGGTTTCTCCATTATTATTTTCCAAGTGATGTATAATTTGTCAAACCCTTTTGAGATTGATATGTAATAGTCTTGCATCTTATCATACCTAGGATCTCGCCATTGATGCTACCACAACAGTTGGTGTGGACCTTGGCCAAGGTTTGCGTGAGGTAGACATCAAGAAGTATATAAAAGTTGAGAAGGTTCCTGGTGGCCAGTTGGAGGACTCTAAGGTTCTTAAAGGAGTTATGATTAACAAAGATGTTGTTGCCCCTGGAAAAATGAGAAGAAAGATATTGAACCCACGTATCATTCTCCTTGACTGCCCCCTCGAGTATAAGAAAGGAGAAAATCAAACTAATGCTGAGTTGGTAAAAGAAGAAGATTGGTAAGAACTCTTTTTTTAGAAAAAATGTTATCTATTTGTAACAAACAACTTAGCACACCCATATGCATACTTTTGTAGAAGATGCAAACTGCAAGGAGCATTTTCTGAAGTCTTTGGTATGATTTTTTCCCTTTTGTTGCTTATTTAATGTGGAAACAATCTACAACTGATCTATCTCGGGAATCCAGCTGTCAGGAACTCTAATTATGAAGACAAGTTTATCATTACACTTTCTTTTGGAATGGAAATGTTATATTTTGGAATGGAAATGTTATAAATATTGGAAAAACCAGTAGCAATGTTGTCACTGAGGCTATTTGATGAATAATAATTCTCCAACAAGTTGCTTGAATGGGTTCTAAAGGGCTAAGAAGATCTTTGGTGAGCTTCAATCTTTGCAAACAGAAGAAAAGAAATGTAATTTCTTTTGAATGGATCTCAAAAGGCATAGAAAATTAATTATTTGGAGCAGTAATAGACATGTCCACAGCAATATGCTTGGCACTAACTCAAGGAAGTGTCTGGAAGATGAAGGAATTTCAAGATAACACTCCCTTTCTAGAAAACAATAAGTAGCATAAGAAGCTCTGATCAAACTTTTCTAGAACTGGATAAAAATTATTTTATATTAGCATGTAATTGCTGTTACCTGGATGTGTTAGCATCAACAGATGGTTTGGTAATTATATCTAACTTACCCAATAATTTTTGGAATAAAGTGCCTTTAAGCTTTCTGGAGTTGTACCTAAACAATTTTGGAACTTCTCTCAAGTTATTAACTCAATCAAATTAGTCACATCTATCCTATTAAGACTAATCTGTAGGTTTTCACTTAGGGATTCAGGTAGACTTGAATAGGTGTTGTCAGATTTGAATTGAATCTGTTCAACTAAAACTAAATCTTCAGAAGTGTCAAATGCATTTGTTCAGTCATTGTCAGCTAATCCTTTTACTAGAACTATAAGTTTTGCTCTTTGAGATAATTAAAAGCTAAATCATCTGATACTCTAATGTCCAAAGTTGGTTGCAAAATGTTTGAATAACTTCTAAAGATAACTTGCTGTAAATTATTCAATAATTTATCAGTTTTTTTTTATAAAAAAATCTGGACTTGCTGCCTTGATGGACTCACTTTTTTTATTTTGTAGGTAGTCTATGTGAAAAGTTCTTAATCAGTACTCATTTGAGTCTTGTCCATTAATAGCTTAACATTTTTATGAAGCCAAAGACATTGTATAAGTTGTCATATTATCAAATACATCCTCAATTGATATCTGAGCATCTTTTAAGAAATTGGTTTCCAGAACTAATCTGTAGTTCTCTGCTTAATATTTGGCACTAACAAGTGTCTTGTTGTCAGGGAAGTTTTGCTGAAGATGGAGGAGGAATATATCGAGAATCTCTGTATGCAGATACTGAAATTCAAACCTGACTTGGTTATAACAGAAAAAGGGCTTAGTGATCTTGCATGCCATTATTTAAGCAAGGCTGGAGTCAGTGCTATCCGGAGAATGAGAAAGACAGACAACAATAGGATTGCCAAGGCTTGTGGAGCAGTAATTGTAAATCGGCCAGAGGAACTTCAAGAATCTGATGTTGGAACAGGTGCTGGGCTATTTCAGGTCAAGAAATTTGGCGATGAGTTTTTTTCATTTATTGTGGACTGCAGAGATCCAAAAGCATGTACCGTTCTTTTACGAGGTGCGAGCAAGGATCTTTTAAATGAGGTTGAAAGAAATTTGCAGGTATGATTTTGTGCTAGCACATGTTCATCTAAATTATGGACTTGATGTGCCTATGGCTAATTTTTCTCTCATAGGATGCCATGTCAGTAGCACGGAACATATTGAAAAACCCTAAGCTTCTTCCTGGAGGTGGTGCTACAGAGTTAACGGTATCTGCAGCATTGAAACAGAAGAGTTCATCGATTGAAGGTATTGAAAAGGTAAGCTTTGTTTCTTGCTTATTAGTTTTGGAAAGGTAAGCTTTGTTTCTTGCTTATTAGTTGTCATCATCCTAGTTTGAGCTTTGACAAGTGTTGTTATGCAAATGCAATTGTGGCCCTTGGTGCAACAATATGCTTCATATTTGTCTAATTGTGTAACAGTGGCCCTATGAAGCTGCTGCTGTAGCTTTTGAGGCTATCCCACGAACCCTGGCTCAAAATTGTGGGGTGAATGTTATTCGGACAATGACTGCTCTCCAAGGGAAGGTAAAATCCAAAACATAGCCCTTTTTTATTTCATTTTGCATTTGCCTCTTAGTAAACCTAGTTATGCTTTGTCAAACTTTACAAGATCACATTCAAACTGTGCCACATGAAATGCCTGAACCAACACCATAATGTGCCGTAACTGCACTACCCTGTGCTCATAAGATTGCTGATAAGATTGATTTTCCAATCTAATCACTAGTCTCTCCGTCTGATTCTATCCCATGTGTGACACACCACACTTCTGATTTGTTTTCCATCCAACAAGACACTACTACAAGCAAAATCCTATTTAAGATTGGATGCATAGCAACATCATTGTGCGATGCACACTTACTATATAGAAGTATGCGAGGATGCATGCGGTTAAGCAGGCAGGCATAGGTGTAGGTGGTTTTATATCACAAAACCTCCACAGACCACTCTCCTGCAAGAAGAGATGCTACCATGGAATGATTATGACGGTTTTTGATAGCTTCAAGTTTAACTTGAGAAAACAAAGGGTGCTCGTAGTTATTACTTTTATGTTTCTGTGCTGCAGCACGCTAATGAGGAAAATGCATGGGTTGGCATTGATGGAAACACGGGTGCCATTGTTGATATGAAAGAGAGAAAAGTATGGTTTTCAAGCCTTCCCCTCAGATCCCCATCTTTTCGGCTCTCTCTAACCTCTTTTTTCTTTTTCAGATATGGGATTCTTACAATGTTAAGGCACAAACGTTTAAGACAGCTATTGAGGCTGCTTGCATGCTTTTGAGGATCGATGATATTGTGAGTGGGATAAAGAAAAAGCAGGCTCCTGGAGCTGGCCCAACCCCATCGAGACCAAACGTAGAGGAAGAAGGTGATGCGGACAATGAGCAGATGCTTCCAGAGTAGACTTTTGAAAGGTGTTCGTTTATTTGCTTAATGGAGTGTTTGAATACCTGGGTGTGCATGCTTGTTCTCTTGTCAGCAAGTTTTATCATGGAATGGAGGGACTTTTAGGTCAGGTGCCATTTTGTTGACCAATTTTGTTTTCGTAGGTCATTTTTCACTCCTTGAGGACTACACAGATTAGTTTTATTTTGTCCTTGGTGCACGTTTTGTGATCTGGGAACTAATGACGGTTCATGTATGGTTTGTTTACCACAGATGGTTTAGCAGCTCATATATTTTAAACCCAGGAGTTTGTTAAGATGTAAAAGGGTAGCAGATTGAACATGTGGTTTTTTTTTTTGGTTTTGACCTGATCTTGTGCAGAATCAGACAAAATGATTTAGGGACTGCCATCAATTGAGTTTGATGCCACCATTCTAAGAGCCGAGCTGCAGAAGGCCTAAGCGGGTATGAAGCTAACCTTGGGGCCAACCACCTTCATTGCTAAGAAAGATTCAGCTACAATTAGGACAGAAACTGGGTTGGTCTAAAGTCCATTGCCTGGAATTGGTCTGGACCGGTTCAATAAATTTTTGGCCAATTCAAAATCGGTTCGAACTTTGGATCAAATTTTAAGCATGTCAAGCTAGACTTCGGGTTGTAAAATAGAGTTTATTTAATTTTTGGATCATAGGGATGTTTGGATTAGGTTCGAAAATTTTTAAAATATGATCCAAATCTGATCTAATTTTGGACTGG
The DNA here is from genome assembly GCA_021397845.1 of Areca catechu. Lineage (NCBI taxonomy): Eukaryota > Viridiplantae > Streptophyta > Magnoliopsida > Arecales > Arecaceae > Areca > Areca catechu. The sequence continues at coordinate 21,050,901 of CM038051.1, forward strand.
ACCGGTTTAATAGGTTTTGGGCCGGTTCAGTTTTAGTCCTAGCCATAATGGTGGATTAGATTTAGAAGCAGGCAAAGGCTAGTATCGTACATCCAAAATATATATATATATATAGTAGACCAATGCTGGGATACCTTAGTTCAGACTCTCTTGATTATATTAAGGCTAGGCTTGGATGAGTGCTTTGGCTTATTAAAAAAAAAAAAAAATCCAACGCAAAGTAAAAACATTCCACCAATTATCACATAAGATGCTGCTCCAAAAGTACACGAATTCTGTTCATTCGACTGACGTTAGTGATAATCAAAGTGACGTATTCATCTTCGAACGGGGAATGATTACGAAAAATTAATATACGCTGTGCATCAAATATTTCTTGGTTGGGATTGGGGGACCATCTAGGAGTGACCATGCCCGGGATCTAACTACTCCCCTTTTTTGTTTTATCAAAAAAAAAATATTTTTTATTAAAAAAATAGTTACTTGAACATGACTTGACGGGACGGTGAAAGCAACTACAGCGAGAATTTTTTTCTCCCATCCCTTTTATCTTATATATATATATATATTGCTATATTAAAAACTGCCACCACACCCTAGCATGATTTTTTCACAAGTATATACAAATAAAATATATAAGCCTGTACTCGGTTCTTGGTCTTCATATGCTCATCATGAAATGCATCTATCATGGGCTTGTGGGAGTGCAAAACTCCAAGAATTTTTTCTATACAAAAAATATAAACAAAATGAATCCAATATCTTTAGCTACATTCCTTTACCATTCCAACCCTGATCACCTGCGAGACTGCTCCAACAGCGCATGAAATCCTCCTGCTGGAATGGTACTTAAAAAAAACTACTGCGCGTTTGCGCCCCACCACCTAGGGCATGTTGAAAACATATTTTGAATATATTAAAAACTATTGCTATACCCTAGCATGATATTTCCCGCAATGAGTAAGTCTTTGTGCACGGCGTGCGGTGCAGGAATTCTTATATGATCCGCACTGCTGTTTCTTATCTATCTACATCAACCCTACATGGCTTGACAGGATGGGACGGGAGTCCGCATCATTGGTAGGGATAATGCGTTAAATATTAAGTGTGACGTTCATTAATACTGGTTCAGTTTTTTTTAAAATTCTTTGTGTAGAACAAAATGCCCTTTCCCACCAGCTTATTTTTTTTCGTCATTTTGTTTGGATTTTGCTGATTCTAAAACATTATTTCTAGTACTTCTAGCTAAATATTTTAGTTTTCTAAAACATGCTCTAATTTTAGGGTCTAAGAAATCAATCAAAGGTTGAAGGGAGAATCTTCATTGCTCTGAAATGTGCTCCGAGAATCTGGTCGAAGGAATCAATTGTCGAATGTTAATATAAACTTCTTCCTCGCTCTGGAAAAGTTCTCCATCTCCAGTCTAAGGTATCGGTAATGTTCGAGGATAAAAAAGATTCTTCCTGGATTTGAAAAGTGTTCTGAGTTACGAATATAAGGAAAAACTTTTGGATCGATGTTGGAATAAACCACCGAAGATTTCTTATATAACTTTAAGACAAAATGTCATCTCCAACAGAAAGTAAAAAATCTTCATAGAATCTTGTTTAGTTTTCTTTTTATAGTTCCTTTATTACACTAACTGTTTTGATACTTCGAGAAAGTTAATACATTAGGAAATCATATAATACTTCTTTAGCATCCGTGGCATGTTATAACATTCTGGGAGTCATAACTCAGTTTACAAGTAATAGATATTCCTGGTAAGAGGGGTTAACAAAGTTAGTTTCATGTTTTTCATAGGGATGTCATAATCTTTTAAGTAGGGTGTCATAATTTTTGAACTAGGATGTCATTATCCGGTTTTTGCATACGGTTGTAATTCTTTAATATCCGTGGCGTGTTATGATATTTTGAGAGTTATAATTCAGTCCACAAGTGATAGGTATTCCTTTTAGAAGGGGTCAATACCTTTAGTTTCACATTTTCTACAGGAATGTCATAATATTTTAACTAGGGTATCATAATCTTTTAACTAGGATGTCATAATTTCTGAACTAGGATATCATAAGTTTAAATATCACATTTAAAAATTTTGTTTTTTTCTGATTTTTTTTATCATACTCTTACAATCTTAGTCAAGCCAATGCACGGTTGAAAAGTCCTATCACAGAGGATAAAAGCCTTCATTTTATGTTTTGTATCGAAATATTCATATTTCAAAGTTTCAAATATTGAAGTTTTCTACTGAAGTTTTCTCAGAAATATATTATTATAATATGGGTGTCATATTTCAGCAAGGCATACTTAAATACTTCTTGTACGCAGGATCAAAATATTCGGTTTATGATTTTATGCAAGAATGCTATAGTTTTTTAACTAGGATATCATAATTTTTAAACTAGAATGTCATAATCCTGTCTCGACATATATTTGTGATCCTTTAGCATCCGTGACATGTTATGATATTCTGGGAGTCATAACTCAATCCACAAGTAATAGGTATTCCTGGTAGGAGGGATTGATATATTTAGTCTCATGTTTTATGATCGGGTGTCATAATCTTTTACTAGTGTATCATAATTTCTGAACTAGGATGTCATAAGTTCAAATATCTTTTTTTTTAAAAAAATAATTTTTTCTTGGTCTTTTTATCGCAATCTGACAATCTTAGTCAAAGCAATGCATGGTTGAAAAGACCTATAATGGAGGATGAAAACCTTCATTTTCTGTTTTATACCGAATTGTTAATATTTCGAAGTTTTTGATATTGAAATTTTCTCAGAAGCAAATTATTACAACGTGGGTGTCATATTTCAGCAATACATACTTAAATACTTCTAATACGCAGGATCAAAATATTTGATTTATGATTTTGTGTAGGGATGTCGTAGTTTTTTAACTAGGATATCATAATTTTTAAACTGAGATAATATAATATTGTTTCAGCATATATTTGTGATCATTTAGCATCCATGGCATATTATGACATTCTGTGTCATAACTCAGTCTACAAGTGATAGGTATTCGTGATAAGAGGAGTTAATATATTTAGTTTCATATTTTATGATCGGGTATTATAATCTTTTAATTAGGATGTCATAATTTCTGAATTGGATATTATAAGTTCAAATAACTTTTCTTAGAAATATTTGGTTCTCTGCCCGTATTATCATACTGTCGTGTCATATTCTATCTAATACATAACATAATTGTTGCCGCCTGGATCGTCGTGCCCCGTAGCTGCTAGTGGCGTCGAAGATCGCCCGTCCGTCTCTTCGGGATGCCTCTATGCCTCGGGACCTGCAAGAAACAGCGTCAGTGACCCGGGCTGGGGATTCCGGTGGGGGCACTCCGACGGTCAAGTCAGTGATGATCCAGGAGAACGGATCATCCTGGTCGAGCCCCTCGGGATGAGCTCCATGCTAGGGGGAGTGAATGTGGTGTGTATGAAAGTGAGAGCGGGCTGGGAGAGGTGATGGCCGAGGTGGAAGAGTCCTCCTATATGGCCCTTTTCCTTTTTTTTTCTCTCGCCCGTCCCAGTGGATTTTTTTTTCTTCTTTTTCTTTATTTTGCTCACTTACTTCTTGGCTTACTTTGGCTGGGTTTTTACTCTGGCTTGCCTCGGGATCTCCTCTCATCGTCAGACATGCACGACGAGGTATCGCGCCATGGACGGGATGCCTCTCATGTCAGATGGCTAGGGAAGCTTCCATGCACTCTGACATTTCCTTAGCTGGCCCCATTTCAGAAAGCCTGGCAGGACCTCGATCGGCAGGTCGCCGCCCTCGAGACTTGCACCCTCTGGCTGGGTCCTTGCCCTGGCGGTATGGCAGGATGGTGGAGAGCATAGCGCCTTGATGTGAGTTTCCTTCCCTTATGGTGTGAGTGACAACTGTGGGTATTAATTGCAGCATGGCAGGTACTGCTGTACGACCCTCGGGAGGCCCGCCATCATCCTTGGAGGGGAGGCATCGCTTCCTTGGTGGTTGGTGCCTCTGCTCAAGCTGGGGACCGAGTTGGAGAGATGGGGCCCAACTCCGAGGGCCTTCGCCTCGAGGTGGCTCAGCTGGGTGGAGGAGGGCTGAGCTCGACTCCAGACCAGCCAAACTCGGCTTTGGGCGAGCTCGACTTGACGGAGGTGGGTGGGGCGCAGCCCAGTCCAGGGGACTTGACCTCGGAGGGGCTCCACGGGGCGGAGGAGACTTGGGCTCGACTCTTGACCACGGGGCTTGATCCCAAGGGGCCCGCCTTGGGTGGGGCCTTACGCTCGGCTCCGGCCTAGGCATCCCGACCCGATGGGGACGGACCTAGCGGAGGACGGAGGTCGACTTCGGCAGGCAACCCCGCTGTTCTGGGGGAGCTCGGCCCGGCGAGGGGGCCCATGTTGGAAATACAGCATGGCATTTGATAGGGACTCCATATCAATTTGCCTACCCCACGTCAGCGATCCAGCCACATCATTTACCCCCCATTCCCGAGGCCCATCGACGCGCGGCGCTCGGGGTGAAGGGAGTAATTGTGGTGCTGACATGGAAAGGCAAAAGATCTGATACAATAATGACAGATATCGGTGGCACTTCACGCGGCGGTCCTTCGAGCCAGTGCGAGGGCACAATGCGGCCACGTCCGAGGAGCAATTACTGCGGGCACGGAATTCAGAGCAGTCACAGTCGGGTTGAGGCACTAGCTCCATCGATCGGCAACACGTGGCGAGCATCTCTCGGTGGGAGAGCCATAATGGTACGGTCGGGCATAAGTTGCTTCGAAAAGGAAAACAAATTCTCTAGGACTTGCCTTTTTTCAAATCTTTCGTGCTCGACATCGTACAGAGGTTCTCTCCTCCTTCTCTGGCCGTTTTTGTCTTCCTGGACTCTTAGCAGGTCAGTTCCCTCTTCTTCTCCCACCTTGTCGACTAGGGGTCATCTTAGGTCTCCCTTCATCCTCTTCTTCTTCTTCCATGGACCGCTTCGGCCCAAACTTTCGCCCCTCTTGCCAAGCCGAGGCTGGGTCTTCCTGGCCGAAAACTCCTTCTTCCTCCGACGAGGAAAGGGAGGCGGCGCGCTACGAGATCAGTAGGAGGCCTTCCTATGATCCTGTAGCCATTAGGGAACTCGGGTCCGCTCCCCCACCTCGCTTGCCTCTACTTCCTGCTCCTGCCCCGGAATCTCCTAGGTCAACAGGTCCCAGGGGGATTGCTTCGGTGATCACCGCTGGGGAGCTTGCGACCATCCGGGGTGATTACGACATCCCCGAGTTCATCGATCTTTCTGTTCCTCGTCCGGGAGAGCGGGTCATTTCTAGCGGCCCTCGTCGGATTGCCTTCTATGAGGAGACCTTCATCGGGAGCCTCCAATTTCCTGTCCATCCTTTTTTCCTCTCCTTCCTGACCAATTATCTCCTTGTTCTCGCCCAATTGGTCCTAAATGCCATCAAAACGATCTTCTGTTTCATCGTTCTGTGTCACTTCCATGGGATCGTCGCCCGTTTTTCTCTGTTCAGAGCCTTCTTCACCCTGAAACAGCACCCTACCGAGGAGGGGTGGTGGTCTCTTTATTCTCGCCCTTGGGGCATTAGGTTTGAGCTCCCCTCTTCCATCAAGGGATAGAAGAGTAGGTATTTATTTGCCTCGGTTGAAGGGATCGACTGGGTTTGGAGCGACCCAGACCGGTCTCCCAACCAGAACTTCTCCGTTGAAGCAGCTGACCTCAAACTATACGAGCAGCTCAGATCGGCCAAGATCTCTTCGCTCGAGGTTCTGCTGTCGGAGTGGAATCTCCATGAGGCTGGGGTCGGCTCGACGCGGGAGTTGAGTGAGTTCGGCTTGGCCACCCCTTCCCTTTCTCCTTCTCTCTCTCTCTCTTTTTTTTTTTTGAATTTGGGGTTGACTGTATCTCCCTTGGTGCAGGCATGAAGTTCTCTATGGATGAGTTGCTCTTATTCTCCAAGGAACGAGAACAGGCAGCTGAGGCCGGCGAGCAGACTCCGAAGAGGGCTCGTGCCGATGACAGTGCAAGGCCGGTGCAGGCCAGGCCAGACACTCCGATTCTCGAACGGAGGTGGAAGAGGGCAGCTGAGCCCGTCCCAGAGCCTCTAGAGCAGTATGACCCGGCCCCGGTGCCTGAGCTCGAGGTGGTTGTCCGGGCCAGGTCGACTGCTGCCGCTGCAAGGGTGGTAGCCCCCCCTCCAGATATCATCGAGGTCGAGGAGGACGGGGAGCCGAGGGACGCGAGGCCGGTGCCCGCGGTGCGGTCTGAAGTGACACCGAGCTTGCAACCGGCACCGAAGGCATCTTCCGTCGCTGAGGGGTCCAAGTCGGCGGAGAAGAGGGATAGGGACTATCACAGCGTCCCTTTCAAGTTGGGGCCCAACGTCTCCCTCATAAAGGACCCAAGCATTGCCGAGCGGATGATGGACTTCTCAATCTAGTCCTGCGACCGGCAGGAAGGGAGTGGGAGACTCCTCGGCGATGTCGTCAGCTCATCCTTCGCCAACCTCTATGTCATAAGTTTCTCCTCGCCCATCTCTATTCCTCCTAACCCTCCTTGGCATCGTAGCTGACGTGCTTTCTTTGATGCAGCAAGGCAGGGAACTGATCCTCATCTGGGACTTCTGTCGTAATTGGGCCAAGAGGGACAAGGAGCGGTAGGCGGAACTCGAGTCCCTGAGGACCGAGGCGAGTTGGAAGGATGAGGAGACACGGAAGGCTAACCTGAAGGTTAAGAGCCTCACGGGCAAGGCCGTCGATGCTACGAGGATCAGGAAGGAGCTCGAGGAAGATCTCGAGGCGAAGAGGACCCGGTTGAAGGAGCTCCAGGCCGAGTCGGAGGTGGCAAGGGAAAGGGCCGTCTCCGCTGAGAAGAAGGCAATGGCCGCCGAGAAGAGGGCCGTGGAGGCAAAGGAGAAGGCTGCTGTCGCCACCCGTTCTACTGAGACAGCTGAGAAGGGGATGGCGGTGGCAATCTGCCAGGCCAAGCACGCTAGAGAGAAGTCAGCCGAGGCAACACATCGGGCGAAGGCCTCAAAGAAAGAGGTCACCGATGCGGTGGCCAATTTCAAGGCCTCTCCCGAGTATATAAAGGACTTCAAGGAGGCGGCGATGGACTCCTTCGCCAAGGGGTTCGCCTACTGCCGCTCCCAGTTGCGAGGGATCCTTTCCGAGGAGCAGTTGGCCGCGCTCCGGGCCCCTGGCAAGAAAGCTCCATTTCCGGCGTCGGCTGTAGTGGGGTAGGGGGCTGCTCCAGTCGGGCCTCTCCCAGAGGCGGCCTCAGCGGCACCGCCGAGTCGAGTCGACCTCGGTGGCAACGACGGTCAAACCAGGGCCACGGGTAGAGACAGCTGAGTTGGCCCCGGTGGCATCAGCAGCTGAACAAGTCCCCCCAGCGACAGCCACCAAGGAGGGTGCCCCCGCAGCGGAGGTGGAAAAGGGGGAAGTCCTAGTCGGGTGCCGCCCAGGGAAGGAGCCGGCCCAGTAGAGTAGGACCTCCTGTAAATTTTTGTCTTTCTTTATGTTGGACCGGGCTGCCTGGCCTGTCGGGGCCCGGGAAATAGTATAACCTTTATTCAAGTAATAAAGAATATTTTGGTCAGCATGACTTCTCCTTCTTCATGGTAGTGTGAATGCTTTCTCTACTCTCCTCTTCTCTCTTTTCTTTTCTTTTTTTTTTTTTTTGGTGTGGGGAGGTTAGAGAGGAGAGCTCCATCTGGTATGAGCTCGAGTCTCGCAGTCTTGGAGCTGGGCTCGAGGACATGTTGGCTGGAGAGCTGGACTTCGGGTCTTGGTCGCTCGAGAACAAGGCTCGGGAGTTGTTGTCTTGGAACTGGGCTCGAAGACATGCTAGCCGGAGAGCTGGGCTCCGGGTCTTGAATGCCTGAGAACAGTGGCTCAGGAGTTGTCATCTTGGAGCTGAGCTCGAAGACGTGCCGGCCGGAGAGCTGGGCTCCGGGTCTTGAATGCCTGAGAATAGTGGCTCAGGAGTTGTGATCTTGGAGCTGGGCTCGAAGACGTGCCGACCGGAGAGCTGGGCTCCGGGTCTTGAATGCCTGAGAATAGTGGCTCAGGAGTTGTCATCTTGGAGCTGGGCTCGAAGACGTGCTGGCCAGAGAGCTGGGCTCCGGATCTTGAATGCCTAAGAACAGTGGCTCAGGGCTTGTATGCCTTGGAGCTAGGCTTGAGGCTGAGGTCCCGGCTCTGGGCTCTGAGACCTGGTGCCGAAAAATATTTTTCCGGGCTTTGATGCCGGGGAGCAGGCTCGCCGGTGCTGGAGCATGGTCTGGTCTTTGGTGCCGGAGGGATGTGGGATCCAGGCTTGAGTGCTTGAGAACAGTGGCTCAGGGCTGGTCATCTTGGAGCTGGGCTCGAAGACGTGCTGGCCGGAGAGCTAGGCTCCAGGTCTTGAATGCCTGAGAACAGTGGATCAAGAGTTGTAGTCTTGGAGCTGGGCTCGAAGACGTGATGGCCGGAGAGCTGAGCTCCGGGTCTTGAAGCCTGAGAACAGTGGCTCAGGGCTTGTATGCCTTGGAGCAGGCTCGAAGCTGAGGTCCCGGCTCTAGGCTCTGAGGCCTGGTATCGGAAGACATTTTCTCGGGCTTTGATGCTGGGGAGCTAGGCTCTCCGGTGCCGGAGCATGGTACGATCTTTGGTGCCGAAGGGACGTGGGATCCGGGCTTGAGTGCCTGAGAACAGTGGCTCAGGATGGTCATCTTGGAGCTGGGCTCGAAGACGTGCTGGCCGGAGAGCTGGTCTCCGGGTCTTGAATGCTTGAGAATAGTGGCTCAGGAGTTGTCGTCTTGGAGCTGGGCTCGAAGACGTGCTGGCCGGAGAGCTGGGCTCCAGGTCTTGAATGCCTGAGAATAGTGGCTCAGGGCTTGTATGCCTTAGAGCTAGGCTCGAGGCTGAGGTCCCAGCTCTGGGCTCTGAGACCTAGTGTCGGAAGACATTTTTTCGATCTTTGATGCCGGGGAGCTAGGCTCGCCGGTGCCGGAGCATGGTCTGGTCTTTGGTGCCGGAGGGACATGGGATCCGGGCTTGAGTGCCTGATAACAGTGGCTCAGGGCTGGTCATCTTGGAGCTGGGCTCGAAGACGTGCTAGCCGGAGAGCTGAGCTCCGGGTCTCGACATTCCTGCAAGGCAAGTAACCCGTTGTGCAAAGGAAAGTCTTTATTTTTAATAGAGGAAAGACTTACACTATTGATAGTATCTTCTCAAATTACAGGCATTCCATGTTCGGGAAAACCTGGCACCATCCAGGTCCTCGAGATAATAGGTCCGGTGTGAGAGGGCCTCGGCCACTTTATAAGGGCCTTCCCAGTTTGGCGAGAGCTTGCTGCACTCCCGGGGTTGAGATGCTTTGACCCGGCGTAGTACCAGGTCGCCAGGTCGGAAAGTCTTCAGCTTCACCTGCGCGTTGTAATATCGGGCAACTCGTTGTTGATATGCTGCCATCCGAAGTCGGGCTTTGTCCCTTGTTTCTTCTAGGAGGTCTAAATTGAGTAGGAGGTGTGCCGAATTATGCACCTCGTTGTACTGCTGCACCCGCAGTGTGGGCATGCCGAGCTCAATCGGGATCGCTGCTTCAGCACCGAAGACAAGGTTGAAGGGTGTTTCACCCGTTGCCGTTCTGGGCGTCGTGTGGTAGGCCCATAGGATGCTTGGAAGCTCCTTTACCCATCTGCCCTTGGCTTGGTCTAACCTGGTGCGAAGTCCTTGAAGGATAGTTCGATTAGTCACCTCGGCTTCCCCATTTGTCTAGGGGTGAGCTACCGAGATGAACCTGTGTTGAATACCATGCTCGGCGCAGAACCCTTCGAACTTCTGGTTGTCAAACTATCGCCCGTTGTCGGTGATGATGTAATTGGGGAGTTCGAAGTGGCAGATGATAGACTTCCAGAAGAATTGTCGAACATTGGCTTCTGTGATTCGAGCCAGCAGCTCCGCTTCGACCCACTTGGTGAAGTAGTCAATCGCCACTAGCAGAAACTTTCGTTGCCCTGGCTCGGTGGGAAACGGTCCCAGGATGTTCATCCCTCACTGTGCGAAAGACCAGGGGGATGATAGTTGGGAGATCGGTGCCACCGGCATGCGCTGTATATAAGAATGGCATTGGCATTTGTCACACTTCCTGATGAAGTCGGCAGCGTCTTCCCTCATCGTCTCCTAGAAGTACCCCTGACGAAGAGCCTTGTATGCCAGAGTCCTCCCCCCCACATGGTTCCCACAGAGGCCCTCGTATATCTCCCGGAGCACGAAAGCTGCCTCCGTGGGTCTGAGACACTTCAAGAGTGGGTAGGAGTAAGATCGGCGGTAGAGCTGGCCGTCCATTAGAACAAAACGGGTGGCCTTCCTTCTGATGAGGCCGGCTTCTTTGCAGCCTCTGGTAGGAGGCCATCCTGGATGTACTTGATGTACCTGTCCATCCAGCTCGGCTCGTTGGCTACTTGTTGCACCTTCTCTGGACTTTCATAGCTTGGATTCTCAAGATACTCGATGTGGGCGCGCCCCAGCGACGAGTCCGGCAAGATTGTGAGCCTCGATAGTGCAACCGCACGAGCATTTTCTCCGCAGGGATGTGAAAATGCAGAAGTAATGGAAGCCCGCCATGCTCGAACGGACCCTCTTTAGGTACCTCACTATCTAGGGATCTCGGGCCTCATACTCTTCGAAAACTTGTCCAGCAACCAGTTGAGAGTCGGTGAAAACCTTCTAGCTTTGCACGCCCAGCTCGCGGGATACCTTTAAGCCCACGAGGAGCGCTTCATACTCCGCCTGGTTGTTCGTGGCGGTGAACTTGAAGCGGAGAGCGCATTCCGTCACCACTCTGTCAGAATTGGCGAGGATGAGGCCTGCTCCGCTTCTGCCGGAATTGGAGGCACCATCTACGTGGAGGATCCAAGGGTCCTCCCATGGTCCGAGCTCAGCTTGGAACTCCGGGGCCGTCCGCTCTAGCCCCTCGGCAGGTCCTGTACATTCGACCACAATGTCGGCTAGGACTTGGACCTTCTGCGATGACCTCGACCGGTGGTATGCGATGTCGAACTTGCTCAGTGTCAGGGACCATTTAGCCAGTCTCCCAAAGGTTTCGGGGCGGCCTAGTATGGTCCTCAGCAGCTGATCGGTCATAACTGCGATGGGATGCGCCTGAAAATAGGGCCTGAGGTGCTTAGCATACATGATTAGTGCAAAAATGAGTTTCTCGAAGCGAGTATACCTGATCTCTGCATCACGGAGGATTTTGCTAGTATAGTACACCGGCTTTTGGGATCCGTCCTGATCTGTGCAGACGAGAACCGAGATGACGGCCCCGGGTGTGACTGCCAGGTAGAGTAGGAGCTCTTCCCCTTCTTCCGGTCTGGATAGGAGAGGTGGAGAGGCCAGGAACTCCTTCAATTCTTCAAAGGCCGTCTTGCACTCTTCAGTCCAAGTGAAGTCGTGCATCTTGTGCAACGCCTTAAAGAAGGGGAAGCAGCGGTCGGCCGACCTTGAGATGAACCGGCTTAAAGTTGCAACCTGCCTAGTCAGGTGTTAGACTTACTTCTTCGATGTCGGATGCTCCATATTAAGGATCGCCTGGACCTTCTCCGGGTTCGCTTCGATGCCTTTCCGGGTGACCATGAAATCGAGGAACTTCCCGGCCGCCACCCCTAAGGCGCATTTTGTCGGATTGAGTTTCATTTGGTGCTTCCAAAGATTGTGAAAGGCTTCGGCGAGGTCGGCGACGTGGTCCAAGCTTGGCTTGCTCATAACAAGCATGTCGTCCACGTATACTTGCATGTTCCGGCCGATCTGGTCCCTGAAGACCTTGTTGACCAAATGCTGGTACGTGGCCCCAGCATTCTTCAGGCCAAAGGGCATCATCCGGTAGCAATATATTCCTCGATCAGTGATGAAGGCGGTGTGCTCCTCGTCCCCCGAGTGCATCCAGATCTGATTGTACCCGGAGAATGTATCCATGAAGGAGAGCAGCCTGTGCCCTGAGGTGGCGTCCACTAACTGATCTATCCTCGGTAGAGGGAAGCTGTCCTTAGGGCATGCCTTGTTAAGGTCAGTGTAGTCTACACAGATCCTCCACTTGCCATTGTTCTTCTTCACCATCACCACGTTCGCTAGCCAGCTCTGGTATTGTGCCCCTCGGACGAAGCCAGCAGCCAAGAGTTTCTCCACTTCTTCATTGATGGCTGCCTGCCTTTCTGGGGCAAAGCTTCTCTTCTTCTACCGAACCGGCCTGTGCTTCGAATCAATGCTGTGCTTGTGGTGATGATTTCAGGGGGAATACCTGGTATGTCCGTCGCTATCCAGGCGAACATATCTGCATTCGCCCACAGGAACTCCAACAGCAGAGCCTTCTCCTTCTCGAGCAGTTGGGCTCCGATTTGTACTGTCTTCGTCTGGTCAGCCCCGAGCTGGTAAGGAAATTGGCGCTCGATCGGGCCTCCTCTGGGATCCTGAATCCTCTGGTCGAGCTCGTCTGCCTTGGAGCCCTCCTCGGGTGCCCGGGCTTCGAGGAGAGTTTGGAAGTAGTGCTACACTAGCTGGGGTGCGCCCCTCATCTCCCTAATACCACAAGGGGTTGGGAATTGCACAAGTAATCTCTTGGTAGAGACAACAGCGTCGAGGAGGTTGAGCTCAGGTCGGCCCAAAATCGCGTTGTAGGCTGAAAGGAGCCTGACAACCTGAACGTCATCATGATGGTACTCTGTCGAGGCGGGGTCCCGGCAGTGACTGGGAGAGTAATTTCTCCCTCTACCCTTACAGAGTCTCCTGTGAAACCAACGAGGGAGATGTGTACTGGCTTGAGCTGAACAGAAGAAAGGTTCATCCTGGAGAAAGCATCGTAGAAAAGCACATTCGTGGAGCTTCCACTATCTATCATGATGCATTTTACAGGATGCTTCGCGATCGTCATCTCGATGACCACGGCATCATTATTTACATTTTCCCCCCCATCCTCCCCTTCCCTCATAAAGGGGAGTACAACCTCAGGATGCCCCGCCCCCCGAGCCCTCTTGGGCGCGCGCTCGGCTCCCTAGCATATCATCCCCACCGATTTTTCAGTAGGGCAATTGTTGATCGCCGGGACTGGTGGGAGAGTGACGAGCACCTGAGATTCCGCCTGAGGTCTGCCCCCCACATATCTTTCGAGGTAGCCCCTCTTGATGAGCTCTTCGATCTCTCGCTTGAGATTGCGGCATTCCTCGGTGTCGTGGCCGTGGTCGCGGTGGAAACAGCAGTACTTCGTCTTGTCACGACCAGAGGACGGCTTCAATGGCGGTGGGCATCTCATGTAGGTCTCGCCTTCGATCTCCATGAGGATCTTCATTCTCAGGGCGAGGAGGGGAGTGAAGCTCCCCTCAGAGGTGAGGGCGCCTCTTGGCCTTGGTCCCAACCGGGAGCTCTGAGCTAGCGGTCCCGGCCTTCGTGTCCCAGGCGCCTTGGTGGGTGTTGGCTTCTTCAACGGCTTCCCGTCAAGCTCCGGCCTCGTACGATCTGCCTCCTCGGTGCGGATGTACTTCTGAGCTTAGAGAGGAGCTCGAAGTAAGTCTTCGGGGGCTTCTTGTCGAGCGAGTACGTCAGGCGAGAAGTCCTGAGCCCTCACTTCAGAGCCAGCATTGCGACCGGCTCCTCCAGGTTGTAGATCTCCAGCGCGGAAGCCTTGAAGTGAGCCACATAGTCCTGCAGCGGCTCGCGGTCTTGCTGCCTGATGGAGAAGAGGCTGTCTGCCTCTCGTGGCATCTTCCGATAGGCATCGAAGTGAGCCATGAACCTTTATCCCAGCTGGGTAAAGGAGTTGATGCTTTCCGACTCAAGGCGGGTGAACCACACTCGAGCCGCCTTCTGGAGATTAGTAGAAAAGAAGATGCATAGAAGAGCGTCAGTGGCCCTTTGGACCCTCATGAGGGCCTGATAACTTTCCAGGTGGTCCAGGAGGTCGGTGGTCCTGTCATATGGATCCACCTGCAGCATGCAGAACCGACGGGGAATCGGCTCCGCTTGGATCTCCTGAGAGAACGGAGGACGGGCGTCATAGCCCACTGGCTCGCTAGCGGTGCCAGGCAAGTTAGCAAACCGGTGGGATAACTCCGCCAGCTTGCGGTCATGCTCCTCCAAGTGCTTCTCTGCCATGTGCCTGAGGGCTTCATCCATTGACTCCTCTGCTGAGAGAGGCGGAGAAGGTGATGTAGGTGCGTGGTGCCTGTGACGAGGGGCTTTACCCTTTCTGCCTTGGCAGGGTTTAGATGCCCCCCGGTCAAGGTATGGTGAGCAGCTCTCCCCGTCGACGGACCCGGCCCATCGTCTCTTCACCGGGATTTGACGACTACCCCGGGGGTCAGTAACGGCCCGCAACTGCGAAGACCTTCTATGGAAGGAACGCAGGCTATCACGGGATGCTGCGGCATGGGCCGCGGGGGTCTCTGGCTGTTGGTGAGCAGCCAAGGACCAATTGTGGTGCTGGAGCTGGCGCACCGCTGCATTGAGAGTGTGCATCTGCTGGGTGAGCGCGGTCAGCTGGACTTCTAGCAGAGGTGGCTGAACCGAAGCGGGTGGTTCTGTTCCCTGATCGTGTGGGTTCCTGTGGGAAGGGGATTCTTCCACACGGCTGGGGGAGGCACCCCTCGCTTGAGTGGTCACCATCCTCCCGATGAGCTATTCGAGTGGGGCTTGATCTGGATCAGAAATCATTCTGCTTCGCGGCCCCGCTGTCTCCTTCCTGGTGCGCCAATCTGCTATCGCCTGGATCGTCGTGGCCCGTAGCTGCTGGTGGCATCGAAGATCGCCCGTCCGCCTCTTCGGATGCCTCCTGTGCCTCAGGAAATGCAAGAAACAGTGTCAGTGACCCAGGCCGGGGATTCCGGCGGGGGAACTCCGACAATCAAGTCAGTGACAATCCAGGGGAACAGATCCTTCTGGTCGAGCCCATCAGGATGAGCTCCATGCTAGGAGGAGTGAATGTGGTGTGTATGAAAGTGAGAGCGAGCTGGGAGAGGTGATGGCCGAGGTGGAAGAGTCCTCCTGTGTGGCCCTTTTCCTTTTTTTTTCTCTCGCACATCCTAGTGGATTTTTTTTTCTTCTTTTTCTTTTACTTTGCTCACTTACTTCTTGGCTTACTCTGGCTGGGTTTTTACTCTGGCTTGCCTCGGGATCTCCTCGCGTCGTCAGACGTGCGCAATGAGGTATCGTGCCATGGATGGGATGCCTCTCCTGTCATATGGCTGGGGAAGCTTCCATGCGCTCTGACATTCCCTTGGTTGGCCCCGTTCTGGGAAGCCTGGCAGGACCTCGATCGACGGGCCACTGCCCTCGAGACTCGTGCCCTCTGGCTGGGTCCTTGCCCTGGCGGTATGGCAGGTTGGTGGAGAGCAAGGTGCCTTGATGTGAGTTTCCTTTCCTTCTGGTGTGAGTGATGGCTGTGGGTATTAATTGCGGCATGGCAGGTACTGTTGTACGACCCTCGAGAGGCCCACCATCATCCTTGGAGGGGAGGCGCCGCTTCCTCGACGGTTGGTGCCTCTGCCCAAGCTGGGGATCGAGCTGGAGAGATGGGACCCAACTCCGAGGGGCTTCGCCTTGAGGTGGCTCAGCTGGGCGGAGGAGGGCTGAGCTTGACTCCAGACCAGCCAAACTCAGCTTCGGGCGAGCTCAACTTGACGGAGGCGGGTGGGGCGCAGCCTAGCCCAGGGGACTTGACCTCGGAGGGGCTCCACGGGGCGGAGGAGACTTGGGCTCAACTACTGACCACGGGGCCCGATCCCAAGGGGCCCGCCTTGGGTGGGAACTTACGCTCGGCTCCGGCCTAGGCGTCCCGACCCGGCGGGGACCGACCTGGTGGAGGACGGAGGTCAACTTCGGCAGGCGACCCTGCTGTTCTGGGGGAGCTCGGCCCGGCGAAGGAGCCCATGTTGGAAATACGGCGTGGCGTCTGATAGGGACTCCACGTCAATTTGCCCACCCCACGTTAGTGATCCAGCCACATCAATAATAATTATTATGCTTTAGATAAAATGCCATCTAAAACTATGGATATCAATGTCTATGATTTTTTTATAGATATTTCTACATATGGTGTTGAAATTATAGATCTGGAAAAAATCGAACATAATCACTTGGATAAGGTTGCTGGTGTTGTTCACAAGAATGCACATTTTCCTATCACCCTGAATGCAGAGATGAGTCTATTGATCCTCAAATTAGAATGAAGTTTAATTCTACAAATGATGTATACAATTTCTACAATGGATATGCAAGGAAAGTAGGTTTTGGAATCACAATAGTGTGTAGTAGCCCAATAGTAATAAAGAAATATGCTTCAAGCACCGGCATGTTGGAGGCAAGGAAAATCTAGAAAAATCGATAACTCCATGAATTCTAGGAATACTGGCAAAATTGATCGTAACACTTTGATAAAAGCAAGACTAAATTTTAAATATGGTAAGTGGATATTGGATGATGTTTTTTTAGAACATAACCATGAGCTGTCCATATTATTAGCTGGTTATCTACGGTCCCATAGGAGGATGAGCACACCAAAAAAGATAAATCCGTAATTTACATGCCATGAATATTTTCATTACTCAAATATACTCTGCCATGGCTAGAAGGAAAGGTGATATAAGATAATTAAATTTCACAAAGAATGATGCTCATAATTTTATCTATAGAAATGTCAGAGTTAGCTGAAAGAAGGAGATGCACAGTCAATGATAATTCATTTCACACAAATGCAAGTAAAAAATCTAAATTTTCTTTATACTTTGGACCTGAATGATAATGGACAGCTCAAGTCTGTCTTTTGGATTCATCCTAGGTTAAGATTGGCAAGCACTTACTTTAGTGATATACTGATCTTTGACTCAACTTATTTGATAAATACATATCAAATACCTTTTTGTACATTTATCAGTCAACTATCATGGACAGTCCATATTGCTTGGTTGTACATTGTTATCATATGAGATGACTGAGATATTTAAATGGGTATTTCAATCATTGCTGGATGCAAATGGTGGTCAACCATCTAATGCCATCATAACGGATTAAGATAAGGCAATCGAGGTTGCTGGTAGGGATGTTTTTCTCAATGCATGACATAGATTTTATCTTTGGCATATATTGAAGAAAATTCATGAGAAGATTGACCATATTTGTATTGCAAATCCCAAATTTATGGTTAAGTTTGAAGAAACGATATATGATTTAGTTACTATACTGTCTTTCGAGAAAAGGTGGGCACATTTAATGGAGAAATATGAAGAATGCAAGGTTGTAGATTAGTTAAATGACATTTATCAATATCGGGATTGTTGCCGCCTAGATTGTCGTGGCCTGCAGCTTTTACATGGCCCAAGTGAGCGGACTCCCTGCCAACGTCATCGGGCTCGTCGGTCGGAGACGATCAAGGGGAACATGCCCTCTGTCACGGGGCTCGGAGGAGTCGCCATGCTCGGAGGGGTCGTTGTAGAGATGAAGGGGCTTGAAGTTGTGCTGTGGTACTCCTGTGAGCTTCTCCAGTGAGGAGTAATCCTCTTCTATATCGTTGGACATACAAAATAAGGGAGACCTGGGCCGGGGATTCTGGCAAGGACACTCCGATGATCAAGTCAGTGGGATGATCGAAGGAAACTGACGACCTTTAAGGTGGAGAGCTTGGGGGACTCTCTGGTCTCAGAGGGTGATTAAAATGAAGGATAAATGGAAGATAATTTAGGACTCAAGAGGGTCTGTTCTTTCTTACCCCTTCCCCTTCTTATCTCTTGATCTTATGTAGAGAGTGGCTTCCCTCGTTTTTGGGAGGCATGCTGGTCTTGGTCTCGACCCCCCAGGCTTCTGCTGGCCTGAAAGGTTTAGATAGATTGGTGGACCTCCTGATTCTGGGTGGTTCAGGAAGCTGTGAAGGAGCACAGTGCCTTGGATGGGGCACTCCTTCCCTATCGGTGTAAACTGTCCTGGGGGCTTCACGATAGCCCTCCTTGTAGGAGACGATCAGGATGGTGATTTTACGTATCGGGTTGCCATTGTATCTGCATTTTAAAAAGTGTACCTGGGATGGTGTCAGATGGGCGTGGTGTGCAGATCGAGATGGCCCTCGGTGCACATGATTCGAGATGCACGAAGCGCACCATGCAAAGTCCCTGCGCCCATGGACCGAGGCGAGGCATCAGATGCCCCTACACGTGGATCGAGGCATGTCACTACTCCACGTGGGTGGAGCTGATCGGAGAGGGCGGATCAAGGCCGAAGACGGGCTTGCCGAGGTGCCGGACCGGCGCGGGGGAGCCGGATGGAACTGGACTGGAGCCGAGTGCGCCATGGGTGGAGGCGGAGTCGGAGTCGACCGGGCGTGCCACGGGCGCGGAGCAGGCGCGGATGCGGCTGGGGTTGCCGCGGGCGTGCCGGGGTGCCGGACCGGGTGGAGGCGCACCGGATTGACGCGGGGGAGCCGGATGAAACCGGACTAGAGCCGGGGTGCGCCACGGGTGGAGATGGAGCTGTCACGGGCGTGCCGCGGGCGGAGGGGCTCCACGCGAGCATGCCGAGGTGTGAAGGAGGTGCGAACGCGGCTGGGGCCACCGCGGGCATGCCGCGGGAGGAGCCAAAGCCGTCGGAGCCGGAACCAGATTGGGCGTGGTCGGACATAAGGCACGCTGCAGGCTGGAGCCGGGCTCACCAAGTTGCCGAGGTAGGAGACGGACGGAGTGGACACGGGGCGTGCGGGCGTTTCATGCCGGACTTGGCGCGGGTGCAAGCCTCCCGTGGGCGGAGCGCACGGGCGTTGGAGTCGAGGTGGACTGGCGCCACTATTGCCGTGCGGGCGAGGTCACGCCGAGCTGGGAGCTGTCAGGCGGTGTCGGAGTTGGCGCGAGTGCAGGCCTCCTGCGGGCGCCGGGAGGTCGGTGGCCGAAGTCGAGGTGGACTGGGCGCCATCGCTGCCGTGCGGGTGAGGTCACGTCGAGCTAGGAGCCACGAGGAGGTGCCAGACTTGGCGCGAGTGCAAGCCTCCCGCGGGGGAAGTGCACGGGCGTAGGAGCTGAGGTGGACTGGGCGCCACCGCTGCCGTGCGGGCGAGGTCATGCCGAGTTGGAAGCTGCCAGGCGGTGCCGGACTGGAGCTGGGAGGAGGTGGAGTGCGCCAACCGCGCTGGGCAGAGCCGGAGGTGGTCGTGCCGAACTGGGCAGACACGTGCCGAACTGGTGCGGGCTTGGCGTGCCGTAGGCATGCTATGGGCACGATCCTAGCGGATCTGAGGTTGGAGCTGGATCCCATGCAAGGGGAAGGCACTGCGCGGGACCAGAGCATGCGAGCGGAAGGACTTCGCGCGGGCGGAAGAGCTGGACCGCGTGGTCTTGCCGAGCTGGATCGGCATGCGCTTAGGTGATGAGCTGAACTTAATTGCCATGAAGTTGGACCCCGTGCATGGCCAAAGTGGGATCGAGGTGGAGAAGTACGTGACCGCACCAATCTCCAAGGAGAATGTACGTCGGGACCGAGCTAAGCTAAACTGGAGCCATGCTGCCGCGGGCAAAGCACATGGGTGGAAGAGCTGGGCCATGCGGGCTTGCCGAGCTGGATCGACATGGGCTAAGGTGCCGAGCTGAGCTGAACTGCCACCGGACTTCGTACACGGCCGAAGTGAGGCCGAGGTGGGGCCGAGGTGCTGAGCTGTTCGTGGCCGAGGTGGGGCCAAGGTGGAGAAGTACGTGGCCGCACCAGCCTCCAAGGAGGATGCGTGTCAGGGCCGAATGGATTTGTTTACTACTATAACAGGGATAAATGAGTTCCAATTTACCTTAAGGATACATTCTTCGTAGGTTTGTAAGTCATTATGATTGATTAATATTCATGTTTGTAAATTTTCAATAAACTTTGTATATTTAATACTTATTTTTTTTAATAATTTTGTATAGGGATGTCAACTTCATAAAGGAGTGAGAATATCAATCATTTCTTTGATGGATTTATAAACTCGAAGACTACACTCAAGGAATTCATCGATAAGTACAAAGATGCTTTGGAGAAAAGATATGAAGCAAAAAATGAGGAAGACAATAAAATATTGTAAACGAATACTTTTCTAAAGACATCCTCTCCTTTTGAAATGCAAGCAGCAGGAAAATATACAAGGTATATATTCAAAAAAATTTAGAATGAGGTCCTTGAAATGACTGCATCAAATGCTAAATTAGTTAAAGAAGTTGACAACTGTGATGTATATTCTGTTAAATCATTTGAAAGAATTGAAGTTGATGGAATGAAGAAGGAGATTACAAAAATGCCACGGATCGACCGATCCTTCCTGACCGCCTGGCGAAGGAGCCTCCCTTCCCGCGGAAAACCTGCAACAAAGGGGTTAGAGGACCCTGGCCGGGGATCCCAGCGAGGGAGCTCCGACGGTCAAGTCAGTAGACGACGAGAAGGAACAGACTCTCCAGCCGGACCCTCTAAAGGGTTCCAGACTTAGAGAGTTAACTGGTGAAGGAAACGCTCTGGGGACCAGAATCTCGGCTGGGCCTCCTTGCCGAGCTCGCGCCCAGTCTTCCCCTCTCGGGATTTCTGGCTTCTCTCTCGACGCAAGGCCTTGTGCCGGTGCTTCCTCCTTGTCCCCAGGCTAATTAGCTTACCTTGTCGTCCCCAGATTCTTCCTTCTTTATCTCCTTCCGTCGCGCATTTGTCTTTTTCCGCCTCGGAAACTCCCCTCCCCCGTCCACTTCTCTTTTTCCCTTTTCGGTGAAGGGTGCCAGGCGGCTTTCCGACCTCGTCCGCCGGGCCCAGCATGGGAAAGGCAAGGACAGAAGAGAAAGAGGGGAGGGCGGCGCTGGCAGGGCGGCCGGTCAGGCCTCGGGCCCGGTGAGAGCGCCCTCTTCCCCAAGCGTGGGCGCCATCTATCTATGGGGCCTGTGTCGTCAGGGTTGCGTCTCTCGGCTGCGGGACCTGTCGGGCCGATGCTAGTGATGTTCCGCGTGCCGCCGCCCTCCGTACAGGACGCCGTCTGGGATTCGTACGGCCCGAGGGATGGCCTCGGGGCCCGTCTCTCTCCCTAGGGCCCTCGTCGTACGATCGGTCTGACCTCGGCTGAGTTGGGCCCGTCTCTGGGGGCCACCTGGCGAAGGGCAAAGGATCAGCCGACCTCGGCTTAGGTGGACCCCTCCTGGGTGGACACCTGGCGAGGTGGCAGGAGGACGCCTGGCTTCGGCCGAGGTGGGCCCGTCTTCGGGCGGCCACCTGGCGAAGGGCGAAGGATCAGCCGACCTCGGCTTAGGTGGACCCCTCCTGGGTGGACACCTGGCGAGGTGGCAGGAGGTCGCCTGGCTTCGGCCGAGGTGGGCCCGTCTCCGGGCGGCCACCTAGCGAAGGGCGAAGGATCAGCCTACCTCGGCTTAGGTGGACCCCTCCTTGGTGGACACCTGGCGAGGTGGCAGGAGGTCGCCTGGCTTCGGCCGAGGTGGGCCCGTCTTCGGGCGGCCACCTGGCGAGGGGCGAAGGATCAGCCGACCTCGGCTTAGGTGGACCCCTCCTGGGTGGATACCTGGCGAGGTGGCAGGAGGTCGCCCGACCTTGGCCGACCTTACTTAAGCGGACCCCTCCGGGCCCGGGCGCCAATGAGGTGGTAGAGGAACTCCGAGCCGAGCTCGACCTCGGCGAGGGCGGTTCTCCTTAGGCGGTCGTCGTGCAGTGTAGTCTTGCCGATCCTGACTTTGAGGATGTGGCGCTGACTAGGCCGGGGAAACATACACGTGGCTCACTCGTATTCCACGATACCTGAGCCCGGCTGTTGCCGCCTGGATCGCCGTGGCCGGTAGCTCTGGCGTGGCCTAGGTGCGTGGACTCCGTGCAGCGTCACCGGGCTCGTTGGTCGGAGACGATCAAGGGGAACATAGTCGTAGTTGGGATGAAAGGGGCTTGGTACTGTCATGGCCCTCCTGTGGGCCTCTTCGGTGAGGGAGTAATCTCCCTACTTATCGTCCCTCCGTCGGGCGATACCTGCAAAACAGGGGAGACCTGCGCCGGGGACTCCGGCAAAGGCACTCCGACGATCAAGTCAGTGGGACGATCGAAGGAGATAAGGGACCTCTGAGACAGAGAGCTCGGGGGGACTCTCTGTCGCCAGAGGGTGATGGATCATGCTGGAATGATCAGAGTCTGTCCTTTCTTACCTCCTCCCGCTGCTCTTATATAGACGAGCGGCTCTTGGTGTTCAGAGGGGCACGTTCTTCTTGGCGTAGGCCTGTGAAGCCTCTGCAGGCCTAGGAGGCTTAGGTAGGCCGGTCAACTTCCCCTTTCTTGATGGCTCAGAAGATTTGGCAGAGAAGCCCAGCGCCTCGAGTGTGGTGCTATTCACTAGTTAGTGCAAACAGTAGCTTAGGGAACTTAAGCGCATACCTTTCTTTGCAGGCGGCGTGTCAGGCGGCGCGTCCAGGACCCACGTGGAGGGGGATACA
This sequence comes from Areca catechu, assembly GCA_021397845.1. NCBI lineage: Eukaryota > Viridiplantae > Streptophyta > Magnoliopsida > Arecales > Arecaceae > Areca > Areca catechu. Next base: position 21,073,329 of record CM038051.1, read on the forward strand.
TGAAAAGAGCGCCGGGCCCATGCGGATGGACCCCTTAGAAAATGCGCGGGGCCCACGAGAGACCGAACTGCATGGTGCTCCCAGCAACCGAGCTGGGCTGCGGGAGAGCGGAGCTGGACCGCGGGCGTGCTTGGGCACGAAGCAGGTGCGGACGGATGTGGCCACGCGGGAATTCCAGACGGGGCGTCACGTGGGCATGCCGAACCGGGCACATGAGCACGTGGGCATGCCGAACCTCGCGTCACGCGAGCCCATGAGCACCGGAGCCGCCGTGGGCGGAAGGGTCGGACCGGGCAGAGCCGGATCGAGGCGGGGCCGGTCGGAGCCGGGCTCGTGGAGGTGGCATCCTGCCAGGCACACCACGGGCATGCCGAGCCGGGAGCCGGCGTGCCGAGGTCGACCGAGCCGCAGCCTTGCCAAGCGTGCGCGCCATGGTGAGGGGCTGGGACGGTGCCACGGATGGCGCGGAGCCAGCAAGGAAGGAGCTGCGGCCACCGTGGGCGTGCCGCGGGTGCTGAACCGGACCTCGTGGAGCCGGAGGGGCCAAGCCGGGCGCGCTGCTGCCGAGGTGGAGCCTGAGGTCGGCGGACGTCGGAGCTGGCGCGGGGGAAGCCGGGTTCGCCGTAAGCTCGCCGGGGGCACTGCAGAGCCCCGGACCTACCTCGCGGAGTCGGAGAGGCCGAGCTGGGCGTCGGGGCGGGCGAAGTCCTCCCTCGGCCGGACTGGGCGCTGTCCCGGTCACTTCGCTGAGGTGCCGTCTTGGGAGGCGGAGCGGGGCCCTGCCGTCCCCACATCGGGCCGAGCCGGCGGAGCAGAGACGGAGGAGCAGGATCGAGGCGGGGCGGCCGAAGCTAGGCTTTCCGAGGTGGCATCTTGCCGGGAGCGAAGCGGGGACCGTGCCGGGCTGAGTTGTGGGTGCGCCAGGTGGGCGTGCCACGGGCGTGCTGATCCGGGAGCTGGCGGACCGGACGGAGGCGAGGCGGAGGCCTCCTGCGTGCGAGCTGGGCGCCATTGCCGAGGTGGGCGCGCGGGCCTGTTGGCGCTGGGTTGCGCTGGACCGAACGGAGACGAGACGGAGGCCCCTTGCGGGCGAGCTGGGTGACGTTGCCGAGGTGGGCGCACGGGCCTGCTGGCGTGGGGTCGTGCCGCGGGCGTGAGCCTGGCTGGGCCCCAGTCTTGCCTGAAACGGGCTCGCTGAAGTACTGTTCTGGCCAGGCCGATGCGGGCTGGCCGTGGTGCTGACCTGGCCTGGTCATGGTGGGCTAGCCAAGGTACCGACTTGGTCGCTTCAGGAGCTGATCTCTTCAGGTGAACCCATCGTTGTGTCAGGGCCGAATGGATTGGTCACCACTGTAACAGATGCCCCCACTCCCTGAGTCCAAGGCGTTGCTTCTCCTCGTTTTGGATGAAGGGAGTAGTGTTTTACCCATTCGGCCCCGTGCCGCAGCATGCCTGCAAAACAAAGAATAGGAGGCGGTGTTTTTGAAGCTTACTTGCCCATAGGTACCTTGACTGAAGGTTAGTTGCATCTTGATGGCGTTATCACTTCAGTAGGACTCTTCTTTGGCGGGGTAGGAGGCATTGCCGCGAAGGAAGAAATGGGCGAAGCGCGCCACTTGGGTGCACACATGTATGGCCGGGTACATGGTTCAGGCGGTCGAGCTTGGAATATCTGTCGGAACCTTTGATGAAGATATTGAAGTCGCCAGGAGACAGGAGCCATCGCGGGTGAGGAAACCCAGGGAGCTCGAGGGAGCAACGCTTGATTACGGGGGAGCCACCCTGGCGGAGGAACTCAAGGGATAACACGCGGGCTGAAGTCCGAGCCTTTACGCCGGAATCGGGTTCCAAGGCACCGAGGTACATCGTGGGGAACCGGGTTCCGCTACGCCGGAACTGGGATCCGGGCCTCCTTTGTCAGACTCGGGGTCGGACAGATGAGCTCCCCCTCCGTGAGGTGGCGAAGCCACTCGCTTGGCACGCTGGGAGGCGAGCCGTAGATGGTCGGTCCTTCAGAGCGACCCATGGATATTTCTGGACGAGATTCAAGTGGTAAATGCGGGGCTCAATGAAGAGCCTGACTTTTAGCTCGACTGAATCAAGGGGCATGACTTTAGTTTAGCTTCATTTGGCCACAGCTCGACTGAACTTGACTTCACTTGATTTCAGCTCGGCTGAACTGAGGAGCCTGACTTTGGCTCGGCTTCATTTGAGTTCAGCTCGACTGAATTGAGGAGCTTGATATCGGCTCTTAACTTCGCCGGACTTGGAGTCGGGCGGATGAGTTCCTGTAATGATGAAGGACAAAGTTGCACCAGAGAGGAACTTTAGTTATTGAGAAGGGATTCTTACCTCCTCCTTGAGATAGCAGAGCCATCGGTCCGCCATGTTAGGAGGCAAGCCATAAACGGTTGGACCTCCGGAGCCTCCTATGGACATCTCCGGACTGTGAGTACAGCAAATGCCAAACTGTGAGTTTCTCGGTAGATGGCGGGACTTCTTGGAGTCTCCGCGGATATCTCCGAACTGTGAGTAAGGCAAGAGCTGAACTGAGAGTCATGCGGTAGATGCAGGGCTCAATGGGGAGCTTGATTTCAGCTCTTAACTTCGCCGAACTTGGAGTCGGACGGACGTGTTCCTGTGTTGGTGAAGAACAAAGTTGCACCAAAGAGGAACTTTAATTGTTGAGAAGGAATTTTTACCTCCTTTTTGAGATGGTAGAACTGCTGGTTCGCCATGTTAGGAGGCGAGCCACAAACAGTTGGATTTCTGGGGCCTCCCATGGACATCTCCGGACTTTGAGTACAGCAAATGCCAAACTGTGAGTTTCTCGGTAGATGGCAGAACTTCTTGGAGTCTCTGCTGACATCTCCGGACTGTGAGTAAGGCAAGAGCTGAACTGAGAGTCATGCGGTAGATGCAGGGCTTAGCTCTTTAGTGCCAGGGTGTCCGGTCTTCGGTGCCGGGGAGCATGGGATCCGGGCTTTGATGCCGGAGAGCGTGGGATCCGGGCTTTGATGCCGGAGAGCATGGGATCCGGGCTTTGGATCAAGAATTCTTGCGCCAGACTATGATCGGCTCGGGCGAGTCGTAGTGCTTGCCCTTGATAGTGGTATGGGAGCCCTTCCTGTAAAACTGTTGAACTCTGGTCATATGAATAAACAAGGACATACCTCTTCCTTGTGCAGGCCGGAATTAGGTTCGCCGACCGCCCTCTTGGGAGAGAGCGAGACTCCTTTGCTCGTAAGAATACAACTCGGTTGTACAAGGGAGCAAGGCTCCGTTGGATGGGGGGAAGCTCCGTTGGATGGGAGCAAGTCCCGCTGCATGGGTGTAAGTCCCGTTGCATGGGGGAGAAAGAGATTCCTGTAGCACTGAAGGAATGAGACTCCCGTTGCTGCATGGGAGAGTTGGAACCCCGTCGTGAGGGAGGAAAGAGGTTTCTGCTACACGAGGGAGATGGTTCCATTGCATGGGGAATAGGAGCCCCGTTGTTCGGGAGGAAGCTCCACTGCTTGGGAGGAAACTCCGCTGCACGAAGGAGATGGAGCTTCGTCGCTCAGGAAAGATGAGATCCTGATGCGTGGGAGAAAATGAGGCTCATGTGGCATGAGGGAGTAAGCCCTGTTGCATGAGGGAAATAACTCCGCCGCGTGGAAGGAAGAGGCTTCTGCTGCATGAGGGGGTGTGCTCCGTTGGATGGGAGCAGAGAGGCTCCCGTTGCGCAGGGAGCTTCGTGGCTTAGGGGAGAGCTCCGGGCTTGCGTGGGCGAACTGGGTTCGGCGCCACCTTCCAGGCCGAGGCCCAGGATCTTCTGGACTGAGCTCGATGCCGCAGGCTTTCTCAAGCCTTGCGCGGCCTGCTGAGCTGTGCTCCGGGCTTGCGTGGGCGAACTGGGTTCGGCGCCACCTTCCAGGCCGAGGCCCAGGATCTTCCGGACTGAGCTCGATGCCGCAGGCTTTCTCAAGCCTTGCGCGGCCTGCTGAGCTGTGCTCCGGGCTTGCGTGGGCGAACTGGGTTCGGCGCCACCTTCCAGGCCGAGGCCCAGGATCTTCCGGACTGAGCTCGATGCCGCAGGCTTTCTCAAGCCTTGCGCGGCCTGCTGAGCTGTGCTCCGGGCTTGCGTGGGCGAACTGGGTTCGGCGCCACCTTCCAGGCCGAGGCCCAGGATCTTCCGGACTGAGCTCGATGCCGCAGGCTTTCTCAAGCCTTGCGCGGCCTGCTGAGCTGTGCTCCGGGCTTGCGTGGGCGAACTGGGTTCGGCGCCACCTTCCAGGCCGAGGCCCAGGATCTTCCGGACTGAGCTCGATGCCGCAGGCTTTCTCAAGCCTTGCGCGGCCTGCTGAGCTGTGCTCCGGGCTTGCGTGGGCGAACAACACGGTTTCCGCACCGTTGCATGGAAGGAGAGGACCTCGTTGAATGGAGGAGGAAGACCTCGTTGCACGAGGGAGCAAGCTCCGTTGCATGAGGGAGTGAGCTCCGTTGCATGGGAGCAAACTCCGTTGCATGGGAGAACGAGGCTCTGTGAGAGAGCTCGTTGCATGGGAGCATGGTACTCCGCCGCATGGAAGGAAGGGGCTTCCGTTGCATGAGGGAGCAAGCTCCGTTGCATGTGAAGGAACGAGGCTCTGTGAGAGAGCTCGTTGCATGGGAGCATGGTACTCCTTTGTATGGGAGCTTGAGGCTCCGTTGACGACGTCATAGGAGGTCTTCCTGCAGAACTAAAATATAGTTTCTTGTACTGCAAAGATAGCAGAGGGAGGAGTTACCTCAAGAAAGAATAGAACTCCTCCACACGGGAGGACAGACCTCCATTTGGGGGAGGAAGACTCCGTTGAATGGGAGAACGAGGCTCTGTGAGAGAGCTCGTTGCATGGGAGCATGGTACTCCGCCGCATGGAAGGAAGGGGCTTCCGTTGCATAAGGGAGCAAGCTCCGTTGCATGGGAGAAAAAGAAACTCCTGTAGCATAAGGGAGTAAGCTCCATCGCATGGGAGGAAAAGAGACTCCTATAGCATGAGGGAGTAAGCTCCATAGCATGGGAGGAAACCCCGTTGCATGGGAGCAAACTCCGTTGCATGGGAGGAGGTGACTTCGTTGGAAGTATGGGAGGAATGGAGCTCCTGTTGCATGAGGGAGTAAGCTCCGGTGCATGGGAGCATACTCTGTTGTATGGAAGGAACGAGACTCCCGTTGCTACATGGGAGAGTTGGAACTCCGTCGCGAGGGAGGAAAGAGGCTTCCGCTGCACGAGGGAGACGACTCCATTGTGTGGGGAATAGGAGTCTTGTTGTTCGGGAGGAAGCTCCACTACCTGGAAGGAGAGAGGCTCCTGTTGCATGGGAGCATACTCCGTTAAATGGAGGGAGGCTCCGTTGGATGGGAGTAAGCTCCGTTGCATGGGAGCATACTCCGTTGGATGGGGGGAAGCTCCGTTGGATGGGAGTAAGCTCCGTTGCATGGGAGCATACTCCGTTGGATAGGAGTAAGTCCCGTTGCATGGGAGCATACTCCATTGGATAGGAGTAAGTCCCGTTGCATGGGAGCATACTTCATTGCCTGGATTTCTTTCATCTTTACGATGGCCAGACCCTTCCTCCCTCTCTTCTTTTCTATTTTTTTTTTTAAGTGGGGCTCCTGGATGGTGGTACCGCCGGGAGGTGGCTCCATCCTTGGCTTGCTGCCTGCTGCCCCGTCAAGGGTGGCGATGCACCTTCACAGCTTAAGGTTTTTGATCGAGGCCGCTCCTTGGAGCCTCAAGAGAGAGGGAGAAGTTCTTGTGCCCCCATCCCCGTGCCCCCGGTCTGCCCCCCGGGGACTAAAGATAAAGGTGGAAACCGTCGTCCCACCTTATTGAGGAGCATGAATCTGCCCCCTTCCTGGCGCGCCAAACTGTTGCCGCCTGGATCGCCGTGGCCGGTAGCTCTGGCGTGGCCTAGGTGCGTGGACTCCGTGCAGCGTCACCGGGCTCGTTGGTCGGAGACGATCAAGGGGAACATAGTCGTAGTTGGGATGAAAGGGGCTTGGTACTGTCATGGCCCTCCTGTGGGCCTCTTCGGTGAGGGAGTAATCTCCCTACTTATCGTCCCTCCGTCGGGCGATACCTGCAAAACAGGGGAGACCTGCGCCGGGGACTCCGGCAAAGGCACTCCGACGATCAAGTCAGTGGGACGATCGAAGGAGATAAGGGACCTCTGAGACAGAGAGCTCGGGGGGACTCTCTGTCGCCAGAGGGTGATGGATCATGCTGGAATGATCAGAGTCTGTCCTTTCTTACCTCCTCCCGCTGCTCTTATATAGACGAGCGGCTCTTGGTGTTCAGAGGGGCACGTTCTTCTTGGCGTAGGCCTGTGAAGCCTCTGCAGGCCTAGGAGGCTTAGGTAGGCCGGTCAACTTCCCCTTTCTTGATGGCTCAGAAGATTTGGCAGAGAAGCCCAGCGCCTCGAGTGTGGTGCTATTCACTAGTTAGTGCAAACAGTAGCTTAGGGAACTTAAGCGCATACCTTTCTTTGCAGGCGGCGTGTCAGGCGGCGCGTCCAGGACCCACGTGGAGGGGGATACATGAAAAGAGCGCCGGGCCCATGCGGATGGACCCCTTAGAAAATGCGCGGGGCCCACGAGAGACCGAACTGCATGGTGCTCCCAGCAACCGAGCTGGGCTGCGGGAGAGCGGAGCTGGACCGCGGGCGTGCTTGGGCACGAAGCAGGTGCGGACGGATGTGGCCACGCGGGAATTCCAGACGGGGCGTCACGTGGGCATGCCGAACCGGGCACATGAGCACGTGGGCATGCCGAACCTCGCGTCACGCGAGCCCATGAGCACCGGAGCCGCCGTGGGCGGAAGGGTCGGACCGGGCAGAGCCGGATCGAGGCGGGGCCGGTCGGAGCCGGGCTCGTGGAGGTGGCATCCTGCCAGGCACACCACGGGCATGCCGAGCCGGGAGCCGGCGTGCCGAGGTCGACCGAGCCGCAGCCTTGCCAAGCGTGCGCGCCATGGTGAGGGGCTGGGACGGTGCCACGGATGGCGCGGAGCCAGCAAGGAAGGAGCTGCGGCCACCGTGGGCGTGCCGCGGGTGCTGAACCGGACCTCGTGGAGCCGGAGGGGCCAAGCCGGGCGCGCTGCTGCCGAGGTGGAGCCTGAGGTCGGCGGACGTCGGAGCTGGCGCGGGGGAAGCCGGGTTCGCCGTAAGCTCGCCGGGGGCACTGCAGAGCCCCGGACCTACCTCGCGGAGTCGGAGAGGCCGAGCTGGGCGTCGGGGCGGGCGAAGTCCTCCCTCGGCCGGACTGGGCGCTGTCCCGGTCACTTCGCTGAGGTGCCGTCTTGGGAGGCGGAGCGGGGCCCTGCCGTCCCCACATCGGGCCGAGCCGGCGGAGCAGAGACGGAGGAGCAGGATCGAGGCGGGGCGGCCGAAGCTAGGCTTTCCGAGGTGGCATCTTGCCGGGAGCGAAGCGGGGACCGTGCCGGGCTGAGTTGTGGGTGCGCCAGGTGGGCGTGCCACGGGCGTGCTGATCCGGGAGCTGGCGGACCGGACGGAGGCGAGGCGGAGGCCTCCTGCGTGCGAGCTGGGCGCCATTGCCGAGGTGGGCGCGCGGGCCTGTTGGCGCTGGGTTGCGCTGGACCGAACGGAGACGAGACGGAGGCCCCTTGCGGGCGAGCTGGGTGACGTTGCCGAGGTGGGCGCACGGGCCTGCTGGCGTGGGGTCGTGCCGCGGGCGTGAGCCTGGCTGGGCCCCAGTCTTGCCTGAAACGGGCTCGCTGAAGTACTGTTCTGGCCAGGCCGATGCGGGCTGGCCGTGGTGCTGACCTGGCCTGGTCATGGTGGGCTAGCCAAGGTACCGACTTGGTCGCTTCAGGAGCTGATCTCTTCAGGTGAACCCATCGTTGTGTCAGGGCCGAATGGATTGGTCACCACTGTAACACCGGCCACGTCACTGTCACGGCTGTAACACAAGGTATATATTCAAAAAATTTTAGAATGAGGTCCTTGAAATGACTGCATCAAATGCTAAATAGTTAAAGAAGTTGACAACTGTGATGTATATTCTGTTAAATCATTTGAAAGAATTGAAGTTGATGGAATGAAGAAGGAGATTTTAAAAAATTATGTGGTTTTATATGATAAAATCTTGGAGCATATTAAATGCTAGTGTGAATCCTTTCAGTACAAGGGTTACCTGTGTAGACATGCCTTATTGGTTCTTTATCAAAGCGATGTATTTCGCATCCTAGATAAGTACTTCTTAAATAGATGATATAAGGATATAAAATAAAAATTCGATGATTTCAAATACAATACTCAATTTTATGATAAACATATATGAAAATCATGGTACACAGTCCATGAATTATTTAAATTCAGATGTCTTATTTTATGTTTACATAAATCTATCATATATCATAAAATCCTAATATAAATATTATATGTTATTGATTGTAGATATGCTTTGATGAGTCATCAGATGATGAAGCTTGCAGAGATAGCTTACATGTCTCAAGATGCATTTAATTTAGTGATGAAAGATCTTACACCATTATTCAGAAGAGCTGTAAATGATAACTGTACAGCTAAGCAAGTACACAACTTCTAATCCAAGATCCTGACCAAGTTACTGCAAAAGATCGTCCAAGAGAGAATATAATTAAGGGTGGAGTCGAGAAGAAGTCAAAAAGATCAAGAAAAAATATGGATAACGCTTCCGTTGACACTCCTGTGCAAAATAAAAGAAGAGCCAGTACAAGCAAGAGACAGGACTTCCCATAATGTAGTGAAAGTACCCGAATAAGTAATTGAACCCACTATATCATCTTCCGATCATTTTTTTAGATAAATTTACTGCTTATATATGCAGTCAACTAACACATGAGAGGATATAAAATGCTGAACTTTCCTACAGTCTTGTGTATATTTATATTATCCAAGAAAAATTAAAACAGGATGTATTGGATGTGTGATTGAAAATGTTTATTTAAAATATAAATTTTAGGACTACTTTTTGTGCCCAAAGACTAAAATAGGGATAAGAGATTTATTGCATCTCTTGATATAATGGATGACATCCAAATACAAAATAGAATACCCTAACATGAAATAAGAAACTGAAAAAAATAACTACTCCTAACAGGACTTCCCATCATCAATGTTTTGAATAATAATTTCTAGATTGTCAAACAATGCCACAGATTCTAGAAGATTACTCAAATAGGCCGAAACAATATTACAATACCCCAGTTTAAAAACTACGATATCCTAGTTAAGAAACTACAACATCCATACAGGAAATATAAATCAAAGTTTCTAAACCTTTCTACCTATAATACATGTCATCCGTGGCTTAGTTTATGATTCACAGAGTATCAAAAAATACCATGGATGCTAGAAGATTACTCAAATAGGCCAAAATAGTATTACGACATTCCAGTTTAAAAACTACGACATTCTAGTTAAGAAACTACAATACCAATGCAAACAATATAAAATCAAAGTTTTTAACCCTTCTACCTGTACTACATGTCATCCGTGGCTCGGTTTATGACTCTTAAAGTATCAAAAAATGTCACGGATGCTAGAAGATCACTCAAATGGGCCAAAACAATATTACGACATCCTAATTTAAAAACTATGACATCCTGGTTAAAAAACAATGACAACCATGCAAAAAATATAAAATAAAAATTTCTAATTCCTTCTACCTATAATATATGTCATCCGTGGCTTAGTTTATGACTTTCATAGTATCAAACAATGCCATAAATGCTAGAAGATTACTCAAATAGATGAAACAGTATTACGATATCCTAATTTAAAAACTACGATACCCTAGTTAAAAAAACTATGAAACCCATGTAAAAAATATAAATAAAAGTTTCTAACCTTTTCTACCTATAATACATGTCATTCGTGGCTTGGTTTATGACTCATAGAATGTCAAAAAATATCATGGATGCTAGAAGATTACTCAAATAGGCCGAAATAATATTACCACATCCCAATTTAAAAACTACAATATCCTGTTAACAAATTATGACATTCTTGTAGAAAATATAAAATAAAAATTTCTAACCCCTTCTACATATAATACATGTCATTTTTGACTTGATTTATGACTCCCAGAGTATCAAAAAATACCATGAATGCTAGAAGATTAATTAAATAGCCTGAAATAATATTTTGACATCTCAGTTTAAAAACTATGATATTCTAGTTAACAAACTATGATACCCTTATTGAAAATATAAAATCAAAGTTTCTAACTTCTTTTGCCTGTAATACATGTCATATATGGTCTGAATTAAAACTCTTAGAATATCATGATAGACCTCTAAAAAATAAATTTTAAATAAATATTGAATCATGATTATGATACCCTAGTTCTATACTTATGACATTCCAATTGGAAAACTATGACACCTTATCAAGAAATATAATCTTCCTTTATAACATCATCACATCAATTAAGAAATTTGACATTCTGGAAGTAAACATAATATCTAATATACAAAAAACTTAATGAAATGAAAAAATGGATTTATAACATTACTGTTTAAATGAATTACATAATTTTTTTTTGAAATGATGCTTAAAATATAACATTAATTGAGTTACAAATTTCTGTAACATATTATACAAGTACATGAATTGAAGAGAATAAGTACATTAAAAAGAGTTGGCTTTTACATGCTAAATTTTAACAGCATTATCTATCTTCTAATTGAGGCTCTCTTTCAATAATTTTGCTGCTAACTGACACCGGTATATATTGATATCTTTTTCTGTAAAATTTCAATGATCAAGATTATCCCTGTGAGCAAGAAATTTTATACATTTCAAACAAAACAATCCGCAATCTAGTGATCTGGTTGGTTGAGAAGGGCATTCAACAATCTCTAGCATTGACCAATTCTTCACCTCTCCATTGTCACAATATATGAAACATTGGTCCAAGTATATTTTGCCACTTCCTTACATTTACTTTGTACATGGAATTGCATTTTATGGAATTCAAATGCATCAATATCTTTCTTTGCATGTCAATCACAACTAGGTGCCAATGCAAATTGTTCAAGTTGATGATCATGAACAGAAACCAAAATTCTTTCTTATCTTGATCACTAACTCCTTCAAATGTCATACTCCCAGCAATTCCAGCAAGTTCTTGAAATGGTGATACTGATGTCAAACACATGTCGGAAGTCATTACAAGTGCAATGATGCACTTATGATATCAATCCAGATGCTCTATCCAGTTATTTCTAAGAAACTCCTGCCTTGCATCAATTATATGGCAATGAAATATAAACTGTTTAATAAAAAATAACATAATTTTATACAATTTTGAAAATCAATATGAGAATTATTAAAAAATATATTGTTGCCGCTCTCGTCGCCGCGCCCGTGCCGCGGATCAGCTGATCCTTCCTGACCGCCTGGCGAGGGAGCCTCCCTTCCCGGGGAACCTGCAAGAAAAGGGGTTAGAAGACCCTGGCCGGGGATCCCGGCGAGGGAGCTCCGACGGTCAAGTCAGTAGACGACGAGAAGGAACAGACTCTCCCACCCGGGCCCTCGAGAGGGTCCCAGATTTAGAGAGTTAATTGGTGAAGGAAACGCTCTGGGGACCGGAATTTCGGCTGGGCTTGCTTGCCGAACTCACGCCCAGTGTTCCCCTCTCGGGATCCCTGGTTTCTCTCTCGACGCAAGGCCTTGTGCCGGTGCTCCTCCCTTGTCCCCAGGCTAATTGGCTTACCTTGTAGTCCCCAGATTCTTCCCTCTTTATCTCCCTCCATCGTGCGCTTGTCCTTTTCCTCCTCGGAAACTCCCCTCCCCTGTTCTCCTTCTTTTTCCCTTTTTGGTGAAAGAGGCCAGGCGGCTTTCCGGCCTCGTCCGCCGGGCCCAGCAGGGAAAAGGCAAAGACAGGAGAGAAAAAGAGGGAGGGCGGCGCTGGCAGAGCGGCCGGTCGCCAGGCCTCGGGCTCTGTGAGAGCGCTCCCTTCCCCGAGCGTGGGCGCCATCCGTTTATGGGGCCTGTTCTGTCAGGATCGGGTCTCTCGGCTGCGGGACCTGTCGGGCCGATGCAAGTGACGTTCCGCGTGCCGCCGCCCTCCGTACGGGACGCCGTCTGGGGTCTGTACGGTCCGAGGGGTGGTCTCGGGACCCGTCTCTCTCCCCGGGGGCCTCTCCGTACGAGCGGTCTGACCTCGGCTGAGCTGGACCCGTCTCCGGGGGCCAACTGGCGAGAGGCAAGGGATCGGCCGACCTCGGCTCAGGTGGACCCCTCCTGGGCGGACACCTGGCGAGGCGGCAGGGGGTCGCCTGGCTTCGGCCGAGGTGGGCCCGTCTCCGGGTGGCCACCTGGCGAAAGGTGAAGGATCGGCCGACCTCGGCTCAGGTGGACCCCTCCTGGGCGGACACCTGGCGAGGCGACAGGGGGTCGCCTGGCTTCGGCCGAGGTGGGCCCGTCCCCGGGTGGCCACCTGGCGAAAGGCGAAGGATCGGCCGACCTCGGCTCAGGTGGACCCCTCCTGGGCGGACACCTGGCGAGGCAGCAGGGGGTCGCCTGGCTTCGGCCGAGGTGGGCCTGGCTTCGGCCGAGGTGGGCCCGTCTCCGGGTGGCCACCTGGCGAAAGGCGAAGGACCGGCCGACCTCGGCTCAGGTGGACCCCTCCTGGGTGGACACCTGGCGAGGCGGCAGGGGGCCGCCCGACTTCGGCCGACCTCACTCGGTCGGAACCCTCCGGGCCCGGGCGCCGATGAAGTGGTAGAGGAACTCCGGGCCGAGCTTGACCTCGGCGAGGGCGGTTTGCTTTAAACAGTCGTAGGGTGGTGCGGACTTTGCCGCTCCTAGCCATGTGGACGTGGCGCAAAATCCGGCGGGGAAACTTACACGTGGCTTGCTCTCATTTGGCGATGCCTGAGCCTGTCCACGTCACTGTCACGGCTGTAACAGTTGCCCCCCAGCCCGCCGTTCCGTCGGGACGTCGTAGAACGGGACGTCGGGATTAAATGCGGACATGACGTGGGGAGGCGAAGATCTCGCATCATAATTGCCACGATCCTCGCTTGTCGTGGCTCGATGCGGCTGAAGACCTATGGGGAGCCGCCACGCGTCGTCCACTTGCCCGTAATCAATGCGTCGCCTCGAGGCAGAGGCCGTTACTCTGCTAACGAGGCGTCGGTGTCGGGCGTGCGCCCACGTGGCGACCATCCAGTGGTCGGAGGCGGAATGATGGGTACGGCTGCTGTCGGCTGAGTTTGAAAGGGAGGGGACTTTCCAGAACGAGGCCTTTTCCCTTGCTTCGTGGGCGGTTTGCTGCAGGCTAACAACTTCTGCTGCTCGCGCTCGTTTGTGCATTTTCGGTGAGTGCCTCCTTCTCCTTCTTCGGCCCCCCCTCCTTTCGCATTCTCTGTCCGATTTCTTTGTCCTTTCCTTTTCCATGGCGCGCCGTCGCCATGTCTCCTCCAATCCGGACGAGGCCGGTCCATCCCGGCCGAGGACTCCATCTTCTTCCTCCTCGGATGAGGAGGTAATCCCAGAGGAGGTCCGCCGGCGTTTGCAACCCGGGGGTGTCACTATTGGCATCCCCAGGGGGATCCGGCCCACTCCGGTTGCGCCTGCCGTGCCCCTCCGCTCTCTTCCTGCCTTGCCTTCTCTTCCTGCTCCGCCATCTCTTCCCGCCGGTCCCTCCGGTCATGCTTCTACCATAACCGAAGGTGACCTTTCTCTGCTCCGGGATGCCTATGGCATCCCGGGGTCTATCCGTCTCTTTGCTCCGCGGTCCGGGGAGCGCGTCACCATGAGTGGCCCCGGCCGCATTGCTTTCTACGAAGACTTCCTCCTCGGGGGTCTTCGTTTTTCTCTGCACCCTTTCTTTCTTTCCTTCCTCAGCCACTTCTGGCTCGTCCCGGCCCAGCTGGCTCCTAATGCCATCCGGGTCATTTTTCCTTTATTGTCTTCTGCCACTTTTACGGGTTCGTTGCCCGTTTTTCTCTCTTCAGGGCCCTGTTCACCCTGAAGAAGTGCTCCACCGATGACGGCTGGTGGTACATCTCGCCCCGGCCTAGGTGTCTCCGGTTCGACCTCCCTTCCTCGGTCAAGGGATGGAAGAGCCGGTTTTTCTTCGCCTCGGTCGACAACGTCGATTGGGCCTGGAGCGAACCGGACTGGTCGCCGAACCGGAATTCCCGAGTGGAGTCTGCGGACCAGGAGTCCTACGCCCAGCTCCTGAGTGACGTGGTCCCGGCGCTCGAGGTTCTGCTCTCTGAGCAAACCTTTATGAGGCCAGCATCAGTCCCATCCGTGAGACTGGTGAGATTCGGCCCCGCATTGATTTCTACCTCCCCCCCTCTCTCTCTTTTTTTTTTTTTTTTTTTTTAAAGTCGAGCTGTCTGACCTTCTGTCTTTTTCATTTTGCAGGGATGAAATTTTCTTTGGAGAACCTCCTGGAGGGGGCGGCCCAGCGGGACGCCGTGGAGGTGGACGAGCCCGCAGCGAAGAGGGCTCGTACAGAGGCGAGCCGGGAGGCGTGGCGGCGACCGTGCCCGACCCAGATGCTGCCGTTTCCCCGCCCAGGCCACCTCAGGGCGGGGTTCCTGGTACTTCGGCCACGCGGCCTGGCGGCACCGCGGAGAGAGCTCCAGCGCCCGCCGCTCCGCCTGTCTCCGGGCCCGTCATTGCCGCCAGCCCGACAGCGCCGTCTGTGGCAACCGCCGGCCCATCGGTTGCGGCTCCGGCCGAGGGGGCAGCTGCCGCAGGGGTCGGCCCGAAAGGTCCGGCACCGGTGATCTCCCACCGGGACTCGGTCATCCTCGACAGGGGACTAGCGGAGAAGATGATGGAGTACGCCTCCACCGCCCGGGACCGCCGAGCTCGGGGCGGCCGAGACTATGCGGACGCCCTGCTCGGCATCCTTCCTCAGCTTTTCACGGTAAGTGCGAGCTTCCTCTTCTTTCTTTCTTTTTTAACCTCGAGGCTTTTCTGCCTCTGCTCTGACAGGTGTTGCCTTTGTATTGTAGATCGGGAACGACGTCCCCTTACTGAGGAATTACCTCGTAGGGAACGCCAAGAGGGACTCCGATCGGGAGCTGAAGCTCAGCAAGCTCGCGGCCGACATGAAGGATCTGATGGAGAAGGGAGCCGAGCTGCGAGCCGAGAAGCAAGCCCTCCGGTCCGACCTAGCGCGTTCCGAGGAGCGGAACAAGGAGCTGGAGGCCTCCTTGTCGGAGGAGCGGGCCTCCAACCAGCACCGAACTGAGGAGGAGGCGACGGAGAAGGCCCGCCTGCAGGCCCACTCCAACTGGGTGGAGCGCCAGCTGGAGGAGGCTCGACGAGAGGTGGCCGCGGCAAAAGAGCGGAGCGCCTACGTCAACGGGCTCCTGGAGGCGGCCAAGCGGGAAGCGCAAGAAGCCGTCCCCAAGTTCCGAGCCTCCGACGAGTTCACGACGGAGGTCCGGGAGGCCGCCGTGGACTCCTTCCTGAAGGGGTTCCGGATGTGCCGGGAAAAGGTGGGGGCCTTCTTCCCCCACCTGGACCTGAGCGGGGTCGTCGTCGGCGGCCGGAAGCCAGGGGGCGAGAGCAGGGTTCCCGGCGCGGCCAGAGCGACGCCTGCGGCGCCGTCGACCAGCGATGCTGCGACCCCGGAACAGCCCCAGGAGCCGGCAACTGCAGAGGTTGAGGATGCAGCGCCCACGCCTCCGGCAAATGGTTCCAAACCCGCGCCCCAGTGACCCGGCACCATCTTTTTGTTCTATCTTTGTAGTTTTTGTTTTTTGGGGAGTCCCGGCCTGTCGGGGCTCCCAGCTTGTAACAACTACTTACATTAATGAAGATCCAAGCTTTATCGAAACCTTGTTCGTCGTTTCGTTATACTTTTCTCTTCTTTTCTTTCTGAGATGTCGGTTTGGAACACCTGAAGTAACTGCAGGCCTGGTCCTTCCATTGCTCAAATCGAAGGATGGGGCCTGCTGAGCCACGTCGCAGCGAGGCAAACCTTGAGCAGGTCCGATTTTGGGTTGCCTTCATGCTTGGGCGAACAACACGGTTTCTGCACCGTCTTCCAGACCGAAACTCAGGATCTCCGGACTAAGCTTGGTGCCACAGGCTTTCTCAAGCCTTGCGCAGCTCACTGAGCTGTGCCCCGGGCTCGCATGGGCGAACTGGGTTCGGCGCCACCTTCCAGGCCGAAGCCCAGGATCTTCTAGACTGAGCTCAATGCCGCAGGCTTTCTCAAATCTTGCGCGGCTTGCTGAGTTGTGCTCCGGGCTTGCGTGGGCGAACTGGGTTCGGCGCCACCTTCCAGGCCGAAGCCCAGGATCTTCCGGACTGAGCTCAATGCCGCAGGATTTCTCAAACCTTGCGCGGCTTGCTGAGCTGTGCTCCGAGCTTGCGTGGGCGAACTGGGTTCGGCGCCACCTTCCAGGCCGAAGCCCAGGATCTTCCGGACTGAGCTCAATGCCGCAGGCTTTCTCAAACCTTGCGCGGCTTGCTGAGCTGTGCTCCGGGCTTGCGTGGGCAAACTGGGTTCGGCGCCACCTTTCAGGCCGAAGCCCAGGATCTTCCGGACTGAGCTCAATGCCGCAGGCTTCCTCAAACCTTGCGCGGCTTGCTGAGCTGTGCTCCGGGCTCGCGTGGGCGAACTGGGTTCGGCGCCACCTTCCAGGCCAAAGCCCAGGATCTTCCGGACTGAGCTCGATGCCGCAGGCCTTCTTGTCGACGTTTTGGAGGGAGTGTGTGAACTGGGGAAGCTTTGTTATAGAAACTGGGAGCCTTACATCACTGGTAGTACATTCTCAGGTTCGAGGAGTTCCAAGTCCGGGGGAACCTGGCACCTCCCAATTCTTCCAAGTAATACGCTCCATGAGGGAGGGCTTCCGCCACCCGATATGGGCCTTCCCAGTTAGGTGAAAGCTTGCCGCATTCCCATGGCTGGGAGGCTTCCGCGCGTCGGAGGACCAAGTCCCCGGGACGAAAAACCTTCGGCCACACTCGGGAGTTGTAATATCTGGCTACACGCTGCCGGTATGCCGCCATTCGGATTCGGGCCTTGTCCCTTGTTTCCTCGAGAAGGTCTAGGTTGAGCATCATCCTGGCCGGGTTTTCTGTCTCGTCATATTGCTCCACGCGCAGTGTGGGTAGGCTGAGCTCGATCGGGATGACTGCCTCGGCTCCGAAGACGAGGTTGAATGGAGTTTCGTCAGTAGCCGTCCTTGGGGTAGTGTGGTATGCCCAAAGAACGCTGGGAAGCTCGTCGGCCCACCGCCCCTGGCTTGGTCTAGCCGCGTGCGGAGGCCCTGAAGAATGGTCCTGTTCGTGACTTCGGCTTCCCCGTTGGTCTGAGGGTGCGCCACCGAGGTGAAGCGATGCTTGATGCCGAGGTCGCTGCAGAAGTCTCCGAACTCCCGACAGTCAACTGGCGTCCGTTGTCGGTGACCACAGTGTGGGGGAGGCCGAAGCGACAGATGATGGACTTCCAGAAGAACTTGGCGACGTTTGCTTCGGTGATTCTCGCCAAGGGCTCGGCCTCGACCCACTTCGTGAAGTAGTCGATAGCCACTATCAAGAACTTCCGCTGACCGGACGCCGGCGGGAATGGGCCCAGGAGGTCCATCCCCCACTGGGCGAACGGCCAGGGGGCTGAGAGCTGAGAGATTGGGTTGGAGGGTTGCCGCTGCACCGTGGCGTGATGCTGGCACCGATCGCACTTCTTCACGAAGTCGGCGGCGTCTTCCTTCATTGTCTCCCAGAAGTAGCCTTGACGGAGGGCCTTGTATGACAATGCCCTGCCCCCCACGTGGTTCCCGCAGATGCCTTCGTGAATCTCCTGGAGCACAAGCTTGGCTTCTGTGGGTCCGATGCACTTGAGGAGGGGGTAAGAGTAGGATCTTCGATATAGCTGCCCGTCCATCAGGACGAACCGCACGGCCTTCTTCCTGATGAGGCGAGCCGCCTCTCGGTCCTCCGGCAGGGTGCCGCTGGTGATGTATGCAGCGTACTTGTCCATCCAGCCGGGCTCCTGGCTGACCTGATGGACCTCCACCGGTGCTTCGAGGCTTGGGACCTCAAGTCGCTCCACATGAGCGCGTCCCAGCATCGTGTCCGGCAGGGTTGCCAGCCGAGAGAGGGCATCCGCGCGGGCGTTCTCCCCGCGGGGGATGTGGAAGATGTTGAAGCGCCGGAACTTGGACGCGCCCGCCTTGACGAGCTCCAAATACTTCGCCATCTGGGGGTCGTGCGCGACGTACTCCCGGACACCTGCCCCGCCACGAGCTGGGAGTCAGTGAAAGCTCTGAGGTTGGTCATGCCCAGCTCGCGGGAGACTCTCAGTCCGGCAAGAAGTGCCTCGTACTCCGCCTGGTTGTTTGTTGCGGGGAACTGGAAGCGGAGTGCGCACTCGGCGACGACCCCGTCGCCATTGGCAAGGATGAGCCCAGCTCCGCTTCCGCCGGAGTTTGAGGCCCCGTCCACATGGAGGATCCAGGCGTCCTCTCCGGGCTCGTCGGTGCCGATCTCCATCGGCCGGGGGGGGGGCCCTCCTCGGGCTCCTTGCCCAAGCCTGCGCACTCTACCAAGAAATCGGCCAGCACCTGCGCCTTCATGGCCGACCTCGGTCGGTATGTAATGTCGAACTCGCTGAGTTTCAGTGCCCACTTGGCCAATCGTCCCGAAGTATCGGGTCGGCTGAGCACCGCTTTCAGCGGTTGGTCCGTCAAGACAGCGATGGGGTGCGCTTGGAAATAGGGCCTGAGACGCTGGGCAGACACTATTAGCACAAAAACAAGTTTCTCGGGTCGGGAATACCTGAGCTCCGCGTCTCGGAGGAGTTTACTGGTATAGTACACCGGCCGCTGGAGCCCGTGGTCGTCGGTTCGGACCAAGACAGAGCTGACGGCCTCCGGGGTAACCGCCAAGTAGAGGGTTAGCTCCTCTCCCTCCTCGGGCCTGGACAGCAAAGGTGGGGACGCGAGCATCTTCTTCAGCTCCTCGAAGGCCTGCTGGCACTCCTCGGTCCAAGCAAAGCCATTCATCTTCCTCAGCACCTTGAAGAAGGGACGGCAGCAGTCCGCCGACCTGGAAATAAAATGGCTAAGGGCCGCAACTCGGCCGGTTAATTGTTGCACCTGCTTCTTGGAGGCGGGCTGCTCCATGTCCAGGATGGCCTGGACCTTCTCCGGGTTGGCCTCGATTCCTCTTTGGGTCACCATAAACCCCAGGAACTTCCCGGCAGAGACGCCGAAGGCACACTTCGCCGGGTTGAGTTTCATCTGATGGCGCCGGAGGTTGCCGAATGTTTCCGTCAGGTCGGCCACGTGGTCCGAATCGAGTTTGCTCATTACCAGCATGTCGTCCACGTACACCTGCATGTTGCGGCCTATCTGGTCTTTGAAGACTTTATTGACCAGACGTTGGTACGTCGCCCCCGCGTTCTTGAGGCCGAAGGGCATCATCCTGTAGCAGAAAGTCCCGCGGTCAGTTATGAAGGCAGTGCGCTCTTCGTCCTCGGGTTCATCCGGATCTGGTTGTATCCGGAGAAGGCGTCCGTGAATGACAGGAGGCGATGCCCCGATGTGGTGTCGACCAGCTGGTCGATCTTCGGCAGAGGGAAGCTATCCTTCGGGCAGGCTCGGTTGAGGTCGGTGTAGTCCACACAGATCCTCCACTTACCACTACTCTTCTTTACCATGACCACGTTTGCTAGCCAGCTGGGGTATTGGACTTCTCGGACAAAACCGGCGGCGAGGAGCTTTTCTACCTCCTCGTTGATCGCCTTCTGCCTTTCCATGGCGAAGCTTCTCTTCTTCTGGCGGACCGGGCGGCAACTTGGGTCCACGTTCAGGCTGTGCATGATGATCTCGGGCGGGATGCCCGGCATGTCGGCCGCTGACCAGGCGAACACGTCAGCGTTGGCTCGGAGGAACTCCAGCAGGCGGGTTCGCTCTTCCTCGGGGAGCTGGGCCCCGACTTGCACCGTCTTCAAGGGGTCCGAACTGAGGGGGAAAGTTAGCAGGCGCTCTACGGGCCCTCCCCTGGGTTCCTTCTCTCTCAGATCGAGATCTTCGATATCGTGGGCGAGCTCTGCACTCCTGGTGCCTGGGACCGTCTGGAGGCAGAGCGGAACCGGTTGGATTGTCCCCTTCATTTCCCCGGGCCCGAAAGGCATGGGGAACTGCACCAACAGCCTCCTCGTGGAGATGGTGGCGTCCAGTTGGTTGAGCCCGGGACGCCCGAGAATGGCGTTGTAAGGTGAAGGGAGCTTGACGACAGTGAATGTTATCATGACGGTCGCCTGCCGGGGCGGAGATCCGGCGGTGACCGGGAGAGTGATCTCTCCTTCGACCCCCACGGAGTCTCCTGTAAAACCTACCAGCGGGATGTGTACTGGTTTCAGCCGATCGGGAGATAAGTTCATTCGAGAGAAAGCATCGTAAAAAAGTACGTCGGCCGAGCTTCCACTATCCACCATGATTCGATATACAGGATGCTTCGCGATGGTCATCTCGACCACCACGGCATCGTTGTTTACATTGTCATTGATTTCCCCTCCCTCGGGAGGGATTACATTCTCCGGAACTTCCGGGCTCTCTTCATTGCTCGGCCGGGCCCGCGCGAGATCATGCCCACGGGCTTCTCCGTTGGGCGGTTGTCGATCGCCGGGACAGGCGGTAGGGCCGCGAGCGGCTGCCCTTCAGAGGGGGCCTCGTTCTTGACGAACTTCCTGAGGTAACCCCTGCTGATCAGCTCCTCAATTTCCCGCTTCAGATGGCGACACTCCTCCGTGTCGTGCCCGTGTTCGCGATGGAACTGGCAGTACTTCGATTTGTCTCGGGCGGCTCTCGGGTTCTGAGGAGGAGGTCGGCGGAGGTAGCGCTCGCCCTCGATTTCCATGAGGATCTTCGTTCGAGGTGCGAGGAGAGGGGTGTACCTCCGCTCTGGAGTGGCTTCGCCTCTCGGCTTTGGATTTGGGCGGAGCTCGGCAGATGGCCCGGGCCTCCGAGCTCCCGGGATGTCCCTCGGGAGCGGCTTCTTTGGAGTCTTCCCGTCTAGCTCTCGATGGGTGCGGTCGGCCTCCTCCGCTCGGATGTACTTGTGGGCGCAGAGGAGGAGCTCAGAATACGTCCTGGGCGGCTTCTTGTCCAGGGAATAGGTTAGGCGGGACGTCTTGAGTCCGCGCTTCAAGGCCAGCATGGCGACGGGCTCGTCCAAGCTGTAGATCTCCAGTGCTGCGGTCTTGAACCGGGTGATGTAGTCCCGGAGCAGCTCCTGGTCTTGCTGGCGGATGGAGAAGAGGCTGTCCACCTCTCTTGGCACCTTTCGACAGGCGTCGAAGTGCGCCACGAACTTTCCTTCCAACTGCTGGAAGGAGCAAATGGATCCGGGCTCGAGACGGGTGAACCAGACTCGAGCGGCCTTCCGAAGGGTCGCAGGGAAGGCGATGCACAGGAGGGCGTCGGTGGCACCCTGGACCCTCATGAGAGCTTTATAGCTCTCCAAATGGTCCAGGGGGTCGGTGGTCCCGTCGTAGGGGTCCACCTGCGGCATGCAGAACCGTTTCGGGATTGGTTCCGCCTGGATTTCTTCAGAGAAGGGGGGGCGGGAGTCGTAGCCCGCCGGGCCAGCCGACGAGTTCTGCAGGTCGGCGAACCGTCGGGCGAACTCCGCCAACTTGCGCTCATGCTCTTCTAGGCACCTCTCGGCCTGGCGCCTGATGGCCTCGTCGATGGAGTCTTCCACCGAGACTGCAGGTGAAGGGGGCGCCGATCGGTCTCGGCGCGAGGTCTGGCCTCGGCGTCGCTTGCTGCGATGCACCGTTTCGGCCCCATCGGCCGGGGATCGACTCTCGTGATCCTCCGAACCGGAATAGTTTCTCTTCGCGGGAGCTTGGTGGCTCCCCCGAGGGTTGGAGATAGCCCGCGGATGGGACGGCCTGCCTTGGATTGAGCGCAGGCTCCCATGCTGCCCCGCGGCTCGGGCCGCGGGAGTTCCTGGCTGAGGCTGAGTGGCCAGGGACCGTTGCTGATGCTGAAGCTGTCGGACCGCTGAGGTCAAGGTCTGCAGCTGCTGGACGATGGCCGCAAGGGGTCTGTCCATCGGGGCAGGCTGCTGCGAAAGAGGGGGAGGAGCCGGAAGCTCCCGTTCGGGGGTGTGGCCCCCTGGAGGGGAGTGGGCTTCTCCCACACGGCTGGTGGATGCCTCGCGACCACGAGTGACCACCATTGCTGGAGAGCGCGACACCTGCAGAAAGCTGGTTCCCACTAGGGGTTAGTGTCCTAACCCCCTACCTGGTGCGCCAATCTGTTGCCGCTCTCGTCGCCGCGC
Organism: Areca catechu; assembly: GCA_021397845.1. Lineage (NCBI taxonomy): Eukaryota > Viridiplantae > Streptophyta > Magnoliopsida > Arecales > Arecaceae > Areca > Areca catechu. The sequence continues at coordinate 21,095,633 of CM038051.1, forward strand.
CCGTGCCGCGGATCAGCTGATCCTTCCTGACCGCCTGGCGAGGGAGCCTCCCTTCCCGCGGGGAACCTGCAAGAAAAGGGGTTAGAAGACCCTGGCCGGGGATCCCGGCGAGGGAGCTCCGACGGTCAAGTCAGTAGACGACGAGAAGGAACAGACTCTCCCACCCGGGCCCTCGAGAGGGTCACAGATTTAGAGAGTTAATTGGTGAAGGAAACGCTCTGGGGACCGGAATTTCGGCTGGGCTTGCTTGCCGAACTCACGCCCAGTGTTCCCCTCTCGGGATCCCTGGTTTCTCTCTCGATGCAAGGCCTTGTGCCGGTGCTCCTCCCTTGTCCCCAGGCTAATTGGCTTACCTTGTAGTCCCCAGATTCTTCCCTCTTTATCTCCCTCCATCGTGCGCTTGTCCTTTTCCTCCTCGGAAACTCCCCTCCCCTGTTCTCCTTCCTTTTCCCTTTTGGTGAAGGAGGCCAGGCGGCTTTCCGGCCTCGTCCGCCGGGCCCAGCAGGGAAAAGGCAAAGACAGGAGAGAAAAAGAGGGAGGGCAGCGCTGGCAGAGCGGCCGGTCGCCAGGCCTCGGGCTCTGTGAGAGCGCTCCCTTCCCCGAGCGTGGGCGCCATCCATTTATGGGGCCTGTTCTGTCAGGATCGGGTCTCTCGGCTGCGGGACCTGCCGGGCCGATGCAAGTGACGTTCCGCGTGCCGCCGCCCTCCGTACGGGACGCCGTCTGGGGTCTGTACGGTCCGAGGGGTGGTCTCGGGACCCGTCTCTCTCCCGGGGGCCTCTCCGTACGAGCGGTCTGACCTCGGCTGAGCTGGACCCGTCTCCGGGGGCCAACTGGCGAGAGGCAAGGGATCGGCCGACCTCGGCTCAGGTGGACCCCTCCTGGGCGGACACCTGGCGAGGCGGCAGGGGGTCGCCTGGCTTCGGCCGAGGTGGGCCCGTCTCCGGGTGGCCACCTGGCGAAAGGCGAAGGATCGGCCGACCTCGGCTCAGGTGGACCCCTCCTGGGCGGACACCTGGCGAGGCGGCAGGGGGTCGCCTGGCTTCGGCCGAGGTGGGCCCGTCCCCGGGTGGCCACCTGGCGAAAGGCGAAGGATCGGCCGACCTCGGCTCAGGTGGACCCCTCTTGGGCGGACACCTGGCGAGGCAGCAGGGGGTCGCCTGGCTTCGGCCGAGGTGGGCCTGGCTTCGGCCGAGGTGGGCCCGTCTCTGGGTGGCCACCTGGCGAAAGGCGAAGGACCGGCCGACCTCGGCTCAGGTGGACCCCTCCTGGGTGGACACCTGGCGAGGCGGCAGGGGGCCGCCCGACTTCGACCGACCTCACTCGGTCGGAACCCTCCGGGCCCGGGCGCCGATGAAGTGGTAGAGGAACTCCGGGCCGAGCTTGACCTCGGCGAGGGCGGTTTGCTTTAAACAGTCGTAGGGTGGTGCGGACTTTGCCGCTCCTAGCCATGTGGACGTGGTGCAAAATCCGGCGGGGAAACTTACACGTGGCTTGCTCTCATTTGGCGATGCCTGAGCCTGTCCACGTCACTGTCACGGCTGTAACATATATCATAATATACATAAAGATTAACAACAAAACAAAGTAATACTCTGTTACTTGCATCATCAACTATCATATCATTATTAAGGAGATCGAAAACATTTCTTCTTGTGATACTACCTCCAAATTTATTGGTGTAGACGACCTCTCTAAAATTAATAAACATAAATGATATTATACATTTTGGACCATAAAGTAGTATACATAATAAAAAAAATAGATATCATTTATGAGTTGATCCTTTCTTTCAAAAATATTTTGATCAAATTCTTATCATCTTTAATTTGTAGATTCAAATTTGATTCATCAGACTATGATGTGCCCACTATCTTTAACTTTTTTGGGGGTTGGCCTGTTTCAAAAGTAGAATCTGCTATCATTTGTAAGACCTTTCGCAGCCTAAGTTAGTTTTTCACCCTCTTGATAAGTGAAGGAACTAGAGATTTTTCTTTGTCCCCCTCAGCATCCTCAGTCACAGGGGTGTCCTTCAATTTTTTCTCCATCTATGTTCAACCTTAGTCATAGGGGTGTCATAAACTTTTTCCTCCATCGTAGGTTGATCTTGCCCCATGACTTCCACCTTCTCCTCTATATCATCTCCCTCCTCCCCTTTGTGCCCTCTTTATTGACATTTCTATATTTTTTAGCAATGAACTGAGGAGGGTCTCAACTATAGCAAGCATCTTCTTTACATCTTCTACTTCATTTTTCAACTGTACATAGCTTGCACAACTATTTTCGGGTTCCGAGGAAGCTACTATTTTTGGAGTGATAAGCCATCGCTCCGTTATCATAGGTTTAATAGCTCCTTCCAACTGCAAGCCAAGAACAATAACAAATTAACTTTATATTTATGATATTAATTTTTGTTCATTACGCTTATGATATAATGGATCATCTTACCAACTCATGAGGCTGTATGTTGGCAAGCTGAACATTCTGTATCTTCAATTGGCTGTCATACCGCTTCAACATCATAGATAGCTTATTAGGATGTGCTGGGGCTCTAATGTAGTATGCTTGAGGAATCAAACCTATATATAATAATTTTGTACTTTAAAGATATTGAAGATTTAAAATAAATATAATTATACTATTGCTACATATTAACGATCCTTACCACCAGAGCAGCTAAACATCCAAACAGGGTTGGCTACCTCCTACCCTTGTCACTTCTCTTAGATTGGACTGACTTCTCAAATCTCAAGCAAGCAGCTACATCTAGAAGACCCATAATAGTCAACTCCTTGATTGCGGAAGCCCAATCAATTTGTTCCAACTAAGATAAATCATCCTAGGGATGATATATCTTGGATAAGCTTGATTTGATTTTGGAGACAAACATTCTAAACATGTAAGTGATTCAAAGTCTTACGGTGTCCTCAACATCCTCTTGTATGTTTGATGATTAAAATTGCGCTATCAACTTCTCCAGCCTCTTATTCTGAAGATTTAATTCCCTACCAAATCTTCGAAATAACCTGCCTTTTTTATCTTGGCCTTCTATTACAATCTTGTTTCCATGGCATGGCAAACCCAAAATCAGCGCCACCTCTTTGATGCTGAATGTAACTACCTTGCCATAAAAATAAACTCGTCACCTCCCTTGTAACATATAATAATATCAACTAGGAGTTGCCAGTCGACTATGAACGACTGCATGTCAATGAAGGCACCGAATGAAATCTTTCGGATAATTTCTAAATAAAAAGTAGAAAAATCCATCTTCCATACTTTTTGAATGTACACTACTGGCTTGCAATAATTTTTAAACAATTGCAGAGCCTTCATATTAGGTAGTGGAATAATTGCAACATCATCTAAAATATAAGTAAAAAATAAATATAAGTTATGAAACAATAAATTCTAACTATTATAAAAAATGTAAGCCATCCTAGTTTAAATATATACAAGATGTCATAATATTTGAAGTAGGATATCATAAATCCTGAACTAGGGTATCACAATCCTGTTTTAGACTTAATTACTCTTGATTCTTTTCACATTGGCTTGTTATGACATCGAGGGTGTCATCATGATATTCCAAGAGTTTTAATTCAGACCACAGGTGACATGTATTATAAGTAGAAGAGGTTAGAAACTTTGATTCTACACTTTCTGCAAGGATGTCATAGTTTTTTAACTAAAGTATCATAGTTTTTAAACTGGGATGTCGTAATACTGTTTCAGCCAATTTGAGTAATCTTCTAGAATCCGTGATATTTCTTGACGCTCTAGAAGTCATAAACCAAGTCATGGATGATATATATTACAAGTAGAAGGGGTTAGAAACTTTGATTTTATACTTTGTGCAAGGATGTTGTAGTTTTTTAACTAGGATGACGTAGTTTTTTAATTAGGATGTCGTAGTTTTTAAACTGAAATATCGTAATACTATTTTGGCTAATTTAAGTAATCTTCTAGAATCCGTAGTATTTTTGACATTCGAGGAGTCATAAACCAAGCCACGGATGATATGTATTACAGGTAAAAGGAGTTAGAAACTTTTATTTAATATTTTCTATATGGGTATTATAGTTTTTAACTAGAGTATCGTAGTTTTTAAACTGGGATGTTGTAATAATGTTTTAAGTTATTTGATTAATCTTATAGAATCTGATATTTTTTGATATTATGGAAATCATAAACCAAGCCACGGATAACATGTATTACAGATAGAATGGGTTAAAAACTTTGATTTTACATTTTCTGCATGGATGTCGTAGTATTTTAACTAGGATGTCGTAGTTTTTAAATTGGGATGTCGTAATACTATTTCGAACTATTTGATTAATCTTATAGCATCCGTGGTATTTATTTATACTCTGATAGTCATAAACCAAGCCACGGATGATATATATTACAGGTAGAAGGGGTTAAAAACTTTGATTTTATATTTTTTTCATGGGTGTCGTAGTTTTTTTATAAAAATATCATATTTTTTAAACTGAGATGTCGTAATATTGTTTCGGCCTATTTGATTAATCTTATAGCATCCGTGTCATTTATTTATGCTCTAGGAGTCATAAATCAAGCCACGAATGACATATATTACATGTAGAAGGGGTTAAAAACTTTGATTTTATATTTTCTATATGGATGTCGTAGTAATAGGGTGGCATAGTTTTTGAACTAGAATGTCGTAATACTGTTTTGAGCTATTTGATTAATTTTATAGCATCCATGGCATTTTTTACACTTTGGGAGTCATAAACCAAGTCACGGATGACATGTAACAAAGGTAGAAGGGATTAGAAATTTTGATTTTACATATTCTGCATGAATATCCTAGTTTCTTAACTATGATGTCATAGTTTTTAAATTGGGATGTTGTAATACTATTTCGACCTATTTGAGTGATCTTTTAGCATCCAAGACATTTTTGACATTCTGGGAGTCATAAACCAAGCCATAGATTAAAGACCTTCTTGGTATGAAGGTTTATTACAATCAGTTTCTTAAATATCTAAAATGTGTTATGATATTTAAACTACGATGTTATAAATCCTGAACTAAGATGTCATAATGTTGTTTCAGGCTTAATTACTCTTGATTATTTTCACTGTAACATGTTATGATATCAGAGTGTCATAATTCACCCAATGAATGAAAGATCTTCGATAGAAAGGTTTATTACAATCAATTTCTAAAATATCTAAAGGGTGTCATAATATTTAAACTTGGATGTCACAAATTTTGAACTATGATATCATGAAATTGTGCATGATGTCATAATTTTTTATTATAAATATTAATCTTTTTAAAAATATATCGTGACATCTCTTTATAAACATAAATTTTAAATATTTATATTAAAATATATAATTTATCTATTTCTGGTTCTAAAACTTCTTTTGAAAGAAAACTTAAAAGATGTCATTCTTTCTTGAATAAATAAGTACAATACTTCCTTCCACCATCTATATTTTCTTCTTACGATGCTTTTATGTTTGCCATATGCATTAAAACATAAAATCACTTTTCTTCATTGGTTGAAAATTTCAAAAATCTATCTTTAGTATGCGCGAGAACTTCCAACTCACCATTGACTACTCGACTACCAAAGAGAAAAGAAAAAACAAAAATATAGAAAGAAAACCAAGGATATCAAAAACAATGAAACCTAGGATATCGCTTTGATTTGAGATTTTTTTTTGATTTGCAAAAGAAAATATACTTCCAGCTCAGTAGCACATATTGCCTTCCAGAAGATCGGAAAACAAAAAAATCATTTTTAATATTTAAAAAGACCGCAGACACGATGATGCTTAGATTACGAAATTTCAGTGATACGGACCCTCATCCCATCCCATCAAGTCATGTAAGATTGACATGAACTGATAAAAAATAGCAATGAAAGCTAGATAGGGTTTCCTAAACCACATATGGTGCATAAAGACTTACTCTTCCCACAACATATACAAACAAAATATGTAAAGCCTACGTTCAATTGTGGTTCCTCCCTTTCCCTTTGCCTGAAGTTTCTACGAGCCATTTAATGGTACATTGACTTTTAAAATCTGCGGCTTCTGCTCCCCAAAGGAATCTACCAAATAAACAGCAGTCACAGACTACACATGAATGATGTTTCAGTTCAATTTACAAAAAGGAAAAAAAAAAATGAACTGCCATTTCTGCCGCAGGAACCAGTTTGAAAGGATGATTATCAAGGTAAGATGAATATAGCCAGATCTTTTGCCCCATCATTATAAGGTCTTCATGGCATTAATTTGACAAGTATATAAAGTTAGGTCCACTGCACTCTAAACTGATGGATGCTTATGGAGGTGCCTTGTTGCTCAGGATGTTGAGAAAAAAACAAGTGATTTATGGTATCTATTTAGAGCAGCATTATAGAGTGGATGGATGGGCTCCAACAAGTTAGAATAGGGACCCAAAACTGCCGTGGGCAATGGATATGCTCCAGCATCCTTTGACCAGCTATATTGGCTAACAGAGAGCCCACTGAGACAGTAACATGAGTGGTAGAAGCCTCGGTGTTTCCCAGGCTTGTCCTTGAACCCTCCCTCCAATACCTACAGCAACCGATAGGTTAATGAGTCTGTATAACAATCTTGGATAAAAAAATATTATGAACGCTGAAATATTTCAATGTTGTTTGCGCACTGGGCAACCTTGCATTACATAAATCTTAATACAGCACATTACATTTTTAGATTGTGTTGGTGTTTAACACAATGTTGCTGCTGCTTCCAGAATAGTGTTATTGCGATAACCAATCAGTAATGAATAATTGACTTATAGACTGAATTGGCTGTACTATTGTTAACATGAAATGGAACCCGTCTTATTTTTGGGCCCTCCATTTCAATGCGAGAAACATGCTAATCAGGAGTTTAACGCTTCTCATTGACAATAAATTATCAAACAAATTTTCAGATCAAATTAGTTTTAATATTGGAATTTTCAGTGCTTTCAGCAATTTTGGCTCTTCATAAGTTTCTTAAAGACAAAAGGAAAAAGAATGATATAAAAAATAGAACAAAAAGACAAGCATCACCTAAGAGTACATTGACTTGTTTGGTGTATTTGAGTACATCATTTTAGTGATCTTGCACTGAAAAAATCAACAAAAAATTAACTAGAATTTCGAAAGGGTCACATTTCACATTATTTTAGAACCCTATATCATGTTATCTGATCAAAATCTCATCAAATATTTTAATTGCTCACAAATATGACCTTAAGGATAATCAAAACCATGTTAAAAGATCTATTTTTCCACCAAATACTGCAATGCTCCTAAATCTTGCTAAAACTAGCAATATTCATGTTTAATTTTTGGAAAATACTTCTGCTGTGAATTCAAGGAATGAAAATATGCCGACAAAAAAAAAAAAAAAAAGGAAACATATTGCTTTAAAACCAACAAATAAGTTTCAGTTTTGGTTTCAGAGTTTGCCAAAATTTAAATTATGGCTTGTTTTAATATTCCATGCACCACAAATTTTTATGACATTTGGAATATTCCCAGGGCTTTCACTCATTTTTTTTCTCTACCATGAAAGTCTATGTATTAAAACTGGTAACTCTTTTGAGCCTTCCTATTGATGACTTCATGAGGAACCCTGGTGAAAATTTCTAGGCATCAATGGTCATGATGACTCCATTATATAGTTAGCATATTCCTTGATGACCTATACCTTTTTCCATAGTTTCATACGACTAAAAGCGTTTGAAAGCTGGAATCAAACATCTAATTCCTAAATCCAACCCCTAAATCAGACTCCATAAGTGTTCACCAATCATTTTTACGTTGGTTGTTCAACCAAAATCAACTGTCTGCTAAAAAAGTTCCAGAGTCGTAACCAAGATTTTCGGAACTGTCCTGAATGCCCGGTTCAGGGTGTACTGAACTGTCCTGGCCAAAAACCGATATAGTTCGGCCATAAAAAATGGTTCGGAATCCTAGACATTTCAAAAAATCCCATACCATACCGGTACGATACGGTACCGTACCGATATATTTTGCCCAGTTTAGCCAGTTCAAGGTCAGTTTGGTCCAATTCAGATCTAGTTCAGGTCAAACAATGTAGCCATGAGAGAGAGGAGGGATTTTTCTCAGTTTCACGAAACCTGATATAGAGCTCGATATGGACTGGCACGGGATCCGGTACCGGTTCATCGATCTTTGGCTATAACTTTGATATCTTCCAACAAAGCTACATCCCAATTCCCAAATAAGCCCTCCAAATCATAATATGCATAAATTTTTGGAAAAAAACGTTGGCATTCATTGGAGATGAAGTTCTCTTGGTTGTCCTACATCATTACCTGTGAACAAAGGAGTATATATTGTTGCAAGGCAATGCTGTGGAATAAAGGGACAGATTCAGCATGCCTTTTGATGAAATGGAAACCAATGTCTGAAAGTCTTCCTGTTTCGAGTATACCATGAAAAAGTAAGTGCATTCAGCTACATGAAACTAAAGACAATTGTTATTGATAATGCATTACTTCAGCTAAATAGACATAATTATTATTGATAATGCATTATGCCACCAAAACAAGGTACAGGACAAAAAAAGAATAAGCATCTACTTTACAGTCTGGCTTATATGCAGATTCCACTCATTGAAAAATACAAGCAAAGCACCTGATACCGATGATATGAAATGAATTACAGAATAGGAGGCTATGGTCTCATCACAAGGGCCTCCCTAAATGGTCAAGAGTGCCAAATTCAAAAGTATAATGAAGAAATCATAATTAGATATTGAACAAACTACCAGGAATAACATCAGATTTGGCATATGGTAATGCATGCACATCTATTTATTGATGGTTCGCCCTATGAAGATATAATGATTGTCAGTAAATACAAAATAGTTAATGAAGTATCCCGACAAATATGCCTCAACTTGAAAGCTTTACAACTTAATTACTTGACTAGCATTCATAACTCAATTATTAGGGCATCCTCTAATCAAGATGCATGACTTTTAACAAATTAAATAACTTTCAAACCTTGTTCCAGCCACTAACAAAGCCATGGTTATCACGGCCTCTTATAAATATAATCTAATTTACATATTTGATAAAGCCCTAGGTTGGGATACAGTATTTGGAACAAAAAAGAATAAGTGTTAAGCTTGGGGTCTCACAGTTCCAAACTGCGCTGTGATCAGATTTGAGATAGAAATTTATCTATCAATTATGAGTTTACTAATTACAAATTTATCTATCCCAAATTTATTTATTTCGGATTTATCGGTTTATATTGGACAAGATATCAAGGGCCGAGATTTGTCATGTATCATATCAGAGATGCCTGATACCAAATTAAACCAATATTATCTGAGATGAATGCCTCATTCTCTATCCCATTTTTATTTTGTTTAGGATGGTATCTGATTTTGACTGGTTGATCTAGTGCAAGAAGAATCCTCTATTAATCAATCACCTCTAGCATGGAAGATCCTGTATTAACCAATCACCTCCTCTTGTGTGGAAGTTCATGTCAAAAGCCTTTTAAGAAATAACCTAGAATGCCTTAAATACATACAAATTGCAAGTTTAACCAATTCTTTTTTTTTTTTGCTTAAATTTATTCTAAACTTCCAATAATTTATTATAACCTAAAATTAAGCATTTTAATGACTGATCTATGGTACTTCACAACTTTTGGGATTTATAATCTTACTACCTAATGAAAGCGATCCTCAAATAACTTTAACAGTGTTTCTTTAATGCATTTTTCTCCTTTACTTTTTGTATGATTACTTCTAATTTTCTTGTTATTCTTAAATAGTTACAAGTTTGAATTGATTTTTTTTAAAGGCTTTGTACTCCAAGACACCCAGGTATTCATGTTAGTGCTATGTGCTCCATGGCCACTTGTACCACAATCACCATTTAGACTGCTGACTTGCCTCATTTAAATTACCTTAAAGATATTTGCTCAAGCCTTTGTATGTCAAGTACCTTTGTTTCTCTTATTTCTTTTTTGTACGTATTTGGAAAGAAAAAAGGAGCTAAGGATTTCTCCAACCTGTCAAGGGGGTCCTCTTGCATGTCCATCTACAAAATTAGATTTTAAAATAGCTGACATTTCATCAGTGTCAACCAATTTGACACTTTTATCCCACATTTCTCCAATTCCCATCATCCCTTTCATCTAAATACATTAAGCTTCTTGATCCTGATACTTAAAAATTATAACCCTGAATTATCCACTATTTTTGTCTTTTAATCACCCCTGTCTAACATATAGATCTGGATGGAAAGTTATAATTTTTTATGAAGACATGATCATAAATCCAATACCATTAATTTAATAGTTGAACCTTCTTTAAAGACTGATTGTTTACGTCAACTGTCCACCTTTTTCATCCAAAAATATATCACGGTTTGAAGCACCATGCTAGTACCATTCTCAGTACCTTGCAGGTGCAATATTGATCAGAACAGTACGATGCTAACACATGGTATGCATCTTGGTGCCTGCACAGCACAAGAGGTGATGTATCATGTCAGTACAGGTCACTGTTTAGGGGCATACAGGTATAGGTACCTTACTGGTACAATACAGCCAATAAAGACTTAGATATGCACCACTACTTTCTTTTGGTGATTAATATGCACTACTACTTGAATTTTTGGATCAGATCAGCATAAGCAACTTCATGATTAAGATTTCAAATAGTTGGAATAAGTTTTGATGGTCACAATGTGGTTAGTACATATCATGGTCTTGCTTCATTGCACAATAAAAAGATGAAACATATAAAAGATCTACTAATACAAAACAAACCAATGGAAGAAAGAAAGATTTTACTAAGAACACATCCTCTCTACAGCATTAGGTAAATTGCCTTCAAATTCAAAATAATAAATCTTAACAACTTTAATGTATCGTCCTTCATACCACTTCCCTGTCCAGCCAAATCAGATGACTTAACACTGCATGTATTTCCAATAGATGATGACTGTCTGTTGTCAGATGATGGCGTTAATTGTTTGTCAACAATTGACAATAACCTTTGCATCAAAGCAATGACATCCCCCTAGAGATATTTTGAAAATTTAGGCTATAGATTGGACAACATACAAACTGATGGGATGTGAAAAAAAAATTACTTGCCAAAAGGAGTAGCAACCATCAACCAACTTATTTGTTCGGCCTTGAAATCCACCTTCTACTCCTTGACGAAAAGCCACCCAGTCCTAATCATAATGGCACATATTATTATGACTATATAAGTTCACAAGACAGTAAATGTATGAAAGTGCAATGTAAAAAAGGGCTACAAGCATCTCTCAATAAACAGTAAGGATTTAATCAGAGCTGGGGAAGGTGTTGTGAACACTCAAGAACAATACTAGAAGTCTAGAACCAGCTTGATTAGTGATTGCTTTGCATGAGTTTGCAGAGATTTCTATAATTATTAAAAATGTCAAAGTTAGCTAATTTGTTAAAAAAAATACAACTCAATGTACAATTTCATGTTTCCCAATCAGTAAGGTTGCCATTCATGGAATACATGTACTACTAGTACTAGTCTTCTATTTCATAACAAAATATGACAAGAAATCCTGAAGCTAATACTCATTTCCAATTATACTTAAGACCTTTTCTTACATGATATGCTCAGGGGTTAATACATGAGCATAAACAGTGCTGAGCCAGAACCAAATAATCCATCTACATTTAGAATTTGAATTTTAAAAAAAATCCCATCTCTTAATTGTGACAGGTAGAAGAGTTTGATTGCTGCCAGGTTTTTTCCTCTCTCACTTTTTTTTTTTTTTTAATTTTATTTATTGAAGGGAAGGGGGGGAGTGGAGACCCAGCTGCACTATAATTACCCAAGACCATATATTTGAGGTTGCACGTCAAGAATTGAAGTCAGATTCTCTAGTTGCTAAACAGATGGGAGTGACTACTGCTGCAAGCCCCAGTTCACTGATAGATGCCAAGGCTGTATATATGGTATGTACATATGTATGCATGTATATGTATATATATTGCGTAAAAAAGAACATTGAAAGATATTATCTGTTAAGGTCATTTAATATGCACGTTTCTTGTTCAAACTACCAATTTCCTCAGGGATCTTGGAAATTTAACATTTGTAAAGTTACTTTATAACTACATCATTAACCTGCATTGTTGACCAATTTCTTGAAAGAACAAAAGCTCACTTTTGACACTAATATAACTGGTCAAAATCATTGTTAAAAGAGCAACTCTCTACCAATTTTCATAAGCCGCAATTAAAACTCGAATAAGTATGCAAGTGTCTCACAAATAGCCAATTCCAATAGGTATCTTACATGGATTCTTAGAGTTCAACAATAGTGTTCACGTAACACAGTTAGGCAGTTCATTCTAAAAGGCAGAAAAATAAATTAAAAAAAAAACAAGCAAAACTTAGGACATTCTCTTACAAGCAAACTTGGCAGGTCCAGTCTATCAGCCTCGTTAATCAAAATCATGGTAGCCAATCCACAAAATGTGTACCTTCAAGAAACAATCAAATTAGTTGACTCTGCACTGCAAGGTAGGCAACTATCTAAAAGCAAAATTATGTAGCCTATAATGCCATACAGAGATGATGCAAAAAAGTTCTAATTGAAACATACCCACCATGAGCTTCCGAACCAGGTTCTCCAGCGATACCACCTTCATATGTTTGACATCTGCAATGATCATATTGTGTACACCCAAACAATCAGCTTCATATATCTGACAAAAGAAATCATATATAGAGTTGTGAAAAGCACCCAGATTATTTGATACAAAAATAAAGATGATGACCTCATGAAAAACCTTGACTTATAGTGTTGATCACATTTACAACAGATGTGGAAGGTATCTTCATTGCACATTCCATCAGTGTTATGCATCAGATAACCAAGAATATTATTTAATCCATTAGAAAGCTGCTCTTAAGAAAAACAAAACAACATGCAGCTTTTCTGCTTCCTGAGATGTAACACACTAGATCCCTAGAATTAATGGCATATGAGCATCCAAATTAAAAACAAAGGCATTAAACTTCAAGAAACAGTCAAAATAAAGGTCACTCTAAACAAGACAGTTGAGGTCAGCCTATGTTGCTTATTAGTCTCTACACATTTATACTACAAGTGTGCCTTACATATCATGAATTCCTTCCAGTATGGCACCACTGCTCACAACAAACAGATCAGTGTTTCAGGATGAACCATATGGAGGTGTGATGGATTTATCATGAAAGCTGAATTATAGGGTGTAGAACCATACAAGGTCAAAGTCTTCTACCACTTTTCTTACTAGTGAACAATGATTAATATTACATTGTTAGCCCCTTTCTATACACTGATCGGCCATCCTCATCTAGACACTTATAGACACAAACTAAAGTTATAAACTTTAGGGATACTAACCTTCCATTTCATGAGTTTCCAGGCCATCCCACTGAATGCTCAATTCTTACCAAAGCAGTCCCACTTGATCGTGTTCTTGGATATTCTTATAACTAATAAGGTTACAAGTAAACCCATGTCATCTTATTCAAGTAGCCTCGTGGCTCTCCTAGCCATATGCCATTTTCATAAATACTTATAGCCAAGGAATACTAAACTAGTACCGGACCCCGTACCGATTACCGACCGGTATGGTATGACACCGTACCGTACTGTACCATACCAAGCTCCGTACCGAGATTATGAAAATAAAAAAAATCTTCTCTCTTCTCCATGGCTATATTGTTTGACCTAAATCATACCTGAACTAGACTGAACGGGTAAAACGCACTGATATGGTACCGTACCATACCGTACCGATCTAGTATAGAGTTTTTTAAACGGTTTCCGAACTATTTTTCGTGGTTGAATTGTACCAGCTTTTGGTCGTACAGTACGATATGCCCCAAACCGGGTGGTTTGGGATAGTACTGAAAACTTTGCTTGCAGCTATGCAGACTCACATGCTACCATCCAACTTCATTTACTTTAGACTTGCCTAAAGGGTTTCTACATGTCCATTCTATGTAGTAATTCTTTACACCTAAAAGTAGAGATCAATTTCGAAAGATGGCCTAAGGTATTACAATTGCTTGGCAGCATGAGGCACATAAAAGCAGCAATCCTTTCTCTGTATCACCGTTAGAAGAGACTTAATTTAGAACATACTGCCTTAAAACAGAATACCAAGTATGGGGTCCAGGAAACAAACACTTCCATGCCTTCATGGCTTCCAACCTAAGTACTTTATGTGATGCCCATGTGATATATACAACTTCACACCTCAAGCTCAAAGTGTCCCTCTACTCAGTCTTTTCGCAAAAGACATTCCAGCATTTTCTAAAATTTGAATTTTCTTTATTATGGGGAATAGTAGGTTCAATTTCCACAAAAGGCACATAGGGAATGTGTGCATATGTTAACTTTTATTTAAAGGTGAAGACTTTGCCCTTGAAACCCAGACAGCACTCTCAAAGCCTCTCATGCATCAGTGCTGGAAGCTCAGAAAAAGGTGCTTATGAACCTCAATTAGAAAGCTGAACTTATGATCCAACAATCAATTTGTCTACTGAAGCAATGCATGGATATCTATCGTATATGCTGTAAAAGAAGAAAAAATGGTTTTTATCCTGCATTTAATTTTAGTAAGAAATATTAACAGCTCAAGAGATGTGAAAAAATGCTTTTAATGAACAGAAGAAAGAGTGCAAAGGAAAAGCTTTCTTTTTTAAATTTTCTGATAAGACAGTGCACCATAGCTAGCTGCTTGTACAGACCATCGAATGAAAAAGAAATTTTGACAGCAAAGATATTCTAGTATAATGCACAGAAGGAAACTAAGAATAACCAACCTCAAGATGTAATTTCCAACATCTTTTACAAGCTCACAATCCAAAATGTTCAAAATACTTGCAACCTGGTTTCACAAGAAATAAGAGTTCTAACTTCATGCATACAAGATATAGGAAGGAAACACATTTGCATGTCCATGAACTGAATAACTTTTCTTGGTTAATTACTTAATATAACATAAATTTGTGTTCAATTGGAACCATGAAAAGATGGGAGCCTAAAAAGTATTCAATTATAAAACCCATGGTTCCCTACATCATTTGTTGCTTGGCATGTTTAGTGTCTCCAATTTTTGTGCATTCTAAGAAATTGTTTTTTTTTGAAAAACTCATGTTTAAATGTAAAAGAAGATATTAACATGATTATCATAAACCTTAAAATAAGAGTCAATCTCAACCATCATAGTTCAAAACAGCTTTTACCAAGAGAAACACTTAACATCTAATAATTGTAAATAAACCCCCTTAATGAGTTGCATCTCCACCTGCATTTCTTCTACACATGCTGAACTTTTGTTAGAATTTACAAATCTAACTGTAAACAAGCATCATTAATCTACTGTTAGTAATGGATGCAATCAAGTCAAAGAACACAAAGAATTAGAAAGGCAAAAGAATCAAACTGACCCTGTTAGTTTCAAGCTAACCCTTAACATCCAGCTTATTCATAATGTCTCATCTCAGAGATTGTCACAATTCTTAAACCTATGTCAATTTTACATGCATTTGTCACTTGACACACTTTTGCATCTTGAAGTAGATATTAAGTTAGCAATGCAGCAGTAATTGTCAGAGCATCATACATATTGACATAAATGTGGTGTATAACTCATTACTTATTCTCGCTATACAAAGTGGCAAGAAAACTTTTAAAGAAGCTCATGCTAGTGCTGTCAAGTTGTTTGGTGAATGAACCTGTGCCCATTTGTCCATTTCTAACCCCAACTGACCATTTAGGACTCAATACATTATTTGGCTTTTAATTAAATAATTAACCAAAGTTTTAAATCCCATATGACCGGACCTTCCTAGTTTATCTGTTGAATGGGAAGCATTGCTATCCTACCCAGTCCCAACACATTGGCAGAGGATGTCCTGGGAAGTGCCAATTGGAACATCGTGGTCCCATCCCAATACTTGGGAGGACAGTACCCCATCCCGGCATTCTACAGAACGTCCCACTGAGATTTGAAACCATTTTAGTAATGACCTAACAACAGCTCTTTTAACCATATTGTAACCTAAGCTAAATGGTAAGAACCTACGAAAGTCCAGGTTAACTTTTAACCCACAAAAGACTTGTTTATATGGACATAGAAATACCATTTACAGAGTTGGGAGATCAGCAAATATATGATTAATCCCACTGATTACATTAAAAACCATGCAGTGTTATTAGTTGTGTTATAGAATTAAAAATGCTAGCGAGTTGGTTACTTCCCCTTAACCAAGTCTACACACCACGTTTGTATTGAATACTTGAATTTAAACAAAATGTAGGCATTCTGTGATGGTTTAAATGTAGGCATTCTACAACTATCATTTCAACTGATAAGCAACCATTTATAGAGAAAAGTAATAAAATTTTTACTTTACATGGATACATGCACACAAGCATACAAACACAAGATATTTAAATCTATACAATGCAGACAAAAGTCTTAATTATTGCTCAATTCATAATAGTCACATCCTCAACATTTCTCTATTCTTTCCCAAAGGACCAAAGATAAAATAGACAAACTTAACATGGAAAAAAAAAAAAAAAGGGAAAGGGAAGTACAACTAACTTACTGATATTGCAGTATAGCATGCACGTGCATCAATTTCGCCCCCATCATGCATTCTAATAAAAAGAAAATGAACGTGTTTTACAAGAATTGTTGGATTCATAAAGGTTGATTACAGAGGGTCTATCATCAATGGAAGAGTCTACTAACCGATTCTATAGTTCCAGAAAGAATAAACTTTATAACAATGAACAAAAGAGGTAACAGATAGAGAAGGAAATCATCCACACAAAGCCCTTCACCAAGCCAAATAACAAACAAAATTATTTTTCTTTGAAAAGGAATTAGAGAGACAGAAAAAGACAGATAGATAGACACACATAGGAGAAGAGGGAGGCCAGGTAGGAGGGAGGGAGGGAGGGAGGTAAATTAACACACTAACAAAAAACAAATCAATGACAGGAAATACACTATCCAATATTAGTAGATATATAATGCGCACAAGTTCAAGATATTTCCGTTAATAAAGTAGCATTCTTTTATGCTTAAGAATGTTAAGAACTTCATATAGTAGAGCTTATTTGCAAGTCATAATACATTCAACCTTTAGTGCAGCCCTTCAAAGCAAAAAACTGGGTTACCACCCTAATGAGAAATCAAATTCACTACAAAACTTGCTCCTCTATTTTTTGTCATCAAAGCACAAGAATGCCATCTTAGGCCAGATCAATAGCTTCAAACCCTATTATGGCCACTATTTCCTATTGACAACAATGGTAGCTCCATAATCTTTTATCAAATTAATCCAAAATTGTAAAAGAGAATGTATTTCAAGGTGATTTGATAAAGCCCCAGCTTTGACTCACTCTACATCTAATTGAAGGCATAACCATACAGTGAACAATGCTTGGTGAGTAAAGATGATGGATTCTTGAAAAGTAGTCCGGATTCTTGCATGTCAAAATTCAATTTCAAAATGAATAATTATGCCAGTACAACTAATCATAAACCAAGTTGAGCTCTAGTGTAATGTTGATTGTTCCTTGCATAGAGATTCCAGCCATTATTTGTAGGAAGAAAAGATGGCAGTAGTAACCCTGTATCTAAAGATTAAAAATAAGATTGGCTATCTTCACTGCAGAAAGAAAGGAGGGGCAACACAATTTATAGGACCCGGTTCCCTTAAAAAAGATAGTTTATGACATGTAACCAATTTTCAGGGGCTTCCAGCAAGCTTAAACACTTGTCAGTCAAAACTCCAAAAAGTTCAGCAAACAACATATCACAGCAAAGCCTAGTGCATTTTGGCAATGGTCAAGCCAAAATGTTGAAAGCTCAAGAGGCCCATGAAAGTGATTTATAGGGTTGTAAAACCATGACATCTATGGTATTGGAATGTCACAATTAAAAATACATCAAAACAACTAAATATGAACCTATAGTGTTGCTAATAATTAGTAAATTGCTGCACATTTGAAATAAGACATCCCACGGTTGTGGTTCCTTCATCATTAGCAATTAATCTTCCTACACTAATGTGCCTGCATCTTTTTTATATGACACTGATGCCAAAACCACTCTGAGAAACTATAATTTTCCAACAAACCACATGCAATTTGCTATGTCAAATTACTAAATAAATATCAATAGACATCCAAATATAGTTCAAAACTTGTGCATGATTAATAGAGTAAAAATGAATTGCACCTAAAGGCACCTGAAGAATCTTTCATCCGCAGCAAAAACTTGTATAAATTATCTCTGTGAATTGAAGAACAATATATTATCCGAACAACATGTGAAGTAGCAGACAATGAGATATTGATTAAAAAATAAATTATGACCTATTTATTGATGATAATGCATTCTCACTTCCCAATGTAACAAGTGTGTTCACTGCAGCATAAGTTGTTGCAAGATGAGGCAGCTACAAGAGGAATGCATATGAGTTAATGGTCAGAAAAGATTAATAGGGAGGAAAGGTAAAGATGCAAAATGGATAACAATTCATAACGGACCAATACACTCTTTGAATTGCATATATCAGTAGATTCGATACATACATGCATGCACATGCACATAATAGTATATGGACACATGCAAATGATCGTTCAAAAATATATATATATATATATTGAGAAAAAATAGCCAATTTAAATGGTTTTGGAGAGAGATTTGGGAGATATAATCAATTAGAAAAGGTATTACAAAGATAGTTAGGCAACTTGGAGTATCTTTTTTTTTTTTTTTTTTTTTTTGATGGAAAAAAAGGATAGGGAGGGTTTTACCCTGGTGTAGCTCCCCATAACAGGCCCCAGCCCGCTAGACCATGTTCGATTCGGGCCACAAATTTTCACGTGCCCTCCCCGCCAACTGGGTGAGTACGTCAGCCTAGCCCCACTACAGCGCCGGAGTTTCGGCTGCTCAGCCCCCTAGTCACGTGCCCCAGACTTAATCTGGAATTTAATCGAGTCACCCGCGGATCATTCCTCGAACCCGTGACCAGTGGATTATACACAAGAGCTGAGCCGCGCCTTAACCGACCGCGCTACCACCGTAGTGGTAACTTGGAGTTATCTTGGAGTTATCTTTACAAGAGGATTTTCTGTCCAAAACTGCCTGTACTCATAGTAAATGTTCATGAGAACTAACTAACCAAGGGTCAATATTTTACTTCTCACCTTTCAGCATTGTGAATATATGCGTGCATGCATGCATATATTATTGCATCAACAAATACGCACATACATGTGCATGTATGAATTAGTGTGTTTTATAAGAAAAAGAGTGACTAATGAAAATTCAAAATGTAGTCATGCGAAAAATTAATTATTTGTTTCCAAGTACAATCATTCTGACTTTTTAAGCAACAATTTATGTAATAGTGCATGAGTATAAAATTCAGGTTATAATTGCAGGGATATATATTCGCCTTGTTGATCACATCAGCCAAATGCCCATATGCATAAATTAAGACAATTGAATACACAACATATATAACTATAGTAATATATGAGCCATAATTACTGCATTAATAGGATAAACTAGAAGTTCTTAGGCTGTCTAACATCCATAGAGCTCAGGAATCATGATATCAGAACGAGGGTGAGGCTGGGAGCGTGTTGGAGTTTCTAACCTCTACCTACATGGTTGGGCTTATTGGGTGGTCTAAGCATCCTTACTAGTGTTTGGCACATGCAGTGCAAATGAGACTAATGCATGGATGCTCTAATCCCCATTGGATCAAAGATCTTTTCTATTAAACATACTCTTGCTTTTGACAGGTGCACCTCTCTTGTCTATTTCCCTTGGAATAGAGAATTAAACCGAGAGATGTGTATTTATTAAAGATGGGGGAATTCATAGAGGCTTGAACAGTAGAGATGCATGGAAGCCCAGACTCAGGAGGTTTGCACTCCCTTGCATCAGTGCTTTCTTGAAAAAACTTCATGAAAAGCCAGCTGCAGTATACAGGCGGTCAAGATAATACATATGCCGTAATTTTTTTTTTAACTATTTAAAAAAAATATACATCAAATAAAATCATGACAACAGTAATGATAGTAACATTTTTTGCATGGATAATAATAGCTAATATTAGTGCTTATTGCTGAGTACCAAATGCCTAATAGCAATAATTATAACATAATCAAGATTAAATTTTTATTAACCATACCAGGCTCATCTAAAACC
The DNA here is from genome assembly GCA_021397845.1 of Areca catechu. Classification (NCBI taxonomy): domain Eukaryota; kingdom Viridiplantae; phylum Streptophyta; class Magnoliopsida; order Arecales; family Arecaceae; genus Areca; species Areca catechu. Next base: position 21,115,923 of record CM038051.1, read on the forward strand.
AACATCAAACCTAACGATCAGTTTGAACCCGCTTCACCTGCATGGGCCCACATAAGACTAGTCATTCTGTGTCACTCCAGAATGCCAGGCGAGCTCATATACGCAGCTGTACAATATTAAGCAGGCCAAGATGCAGCCATACAATGCTAACTGGACTGCCTTTTCAGTCCATATATGGAACAACTGCATATAGTAAGTGCATTTAAGCAATGCAGTGCAGTCAAGGGACCACATATGCATATGCAGGAGCATAGACAACAGTACACATCACATTTTAAACACTGTCCATGCCATTGAACTCCATGTCTATATCTGAACATAACACAGCTGATAAAAGCTACTTCAAGGTATACAAGGGGGTAACTTGCACACACAAACAAACATCTCATGCATAATGATAAAGTTGCACGAGTATGAACTTGCCACTAACAACAGCATAACCACAAGATAACTTGCACATGCAGATACTTTCCAATTCAAAACTCAATATCCACAACTGATTTAGAGAAGCAACTTATACATGCAGATTGGCAGCCTATATACTATGGTTGCCTGCACATCTCAAAACTCAAATTCTTAGATATGTCAAAATGGTAACTCCCACATTTGCCAAAAGTAATCAAATAAGCTCCAGATATTCAAGATCATATTCTTTTATTGTTTCAAACTTATCATGATTTTTATTTTCTTTGAGTTCAGAATATTTCTCAGTCTTAGGGGAATGGAAGGTTTTTTTTCATGCATTGGCTCAGTTTAGCTAACTTTCCCAACACATTTTCAATATCAATGAAATATTTCACCGAAAGGTCTGTTAGACATTGCTGCAAAGCAAAATATTAGGACCTACACCTCTATTGTCAAAATATAGAGGAAAAATAGTCGCCTAAAATACTGCAAGAATGATAAGAATTACACCACTGAATGCGTACATCCAAAAATTGAGGAGAATGTGGTACTTACATGCTGTGAATCCAACATTCCACTTATTAGAAGCAGTGATGACATATAAATATGCAATCTACTATTACCAGCTTTGACAGACTATTACCATTCGCTTCTCACCAAATCCCCACCGCAATGAATGTGGACAATCTACATGAGCATATGATAATTTGATTTCACTTCAATAAATGAATGAACTGAACTTACAAAGACATAGCCCCATTTTAAGGGTTTCTTTCTTTATATTCCATAGTAAGCGAACACTAAAAAGAATTTGAGACCAAAAGGGATTCCTTTTGATTTACAAATAATATTTTTAGAAGATTTGATTTACAAATAATCACTACGGGCATCAAATGAGGATCAGTAAGAAGCTCAATAAAGAAACACATGCAAACAATAAGCAATCCTACTGACTGGAGTCCTTGAGATTTCAAGTGAAACAAACCCATTAATGTTCCTCTCCAAAATTGGCTTAGAAACATTATTAAGGCTGGTGATATGTTCGTGGGATCACAAATCTGCTCCTTGGAAGAAGCGCTTCTTTAGTGAGACAAGAGATGCACAAATGAAATGTTTCACTATGAACCCATCAATTTCATCCTACAGGAGAGGGATTTTGTTTACCTAGGTCCATGGCTTCTGATGAACTCAAAATTTCACTGTTAATTACCCTCAAATATTGAGGCACTTCTGATTAAGAGACCTTATCTGCAAGAGCTGAAAGAAAACGAAACATAATAAAAAAGAAAAAAAATGTATATATTTTCATGGCTTAGCCAGGGGCATACCCAATTTACATAAAAAATGTATGTATGTATGTGTGTATATATATATATATATATTACAATTGACACAAGGAGAAGCAAAGATACACAATGGCAAGAAGAGTATGAATACAGTTCACAGACATAGAGATCTATCAGCATATTGATTTGAACTTCTCTAGTTTAATGACAAGGAGGTTGAGCTTGGATTTGGATTTACCCAATTTAGTAACATGCGGATCAACTTGAATTTGGATTTTTGCACTGCTTAATGATGTGAGGTCGAAGTTAATTTGACCAAAGTTAGAGGATCAAAGTTAGATGACGAACTCCAGTCAACCAGGGCTAAAGGATGAACCCTAACTTGAGCTTAACCATGACCAGAGGGCTAATCCTAGTTTGGAGTTGACTTCATTGGGGCCAAGGGACTAACCCTTAGTTGAGTTTGATGATGACCAAAAGACTAATCCTAGCTTGAATTTGATTTAACCAGGGCCAAAAGACTCATCCAGCTTGAGTTTGACTAGGACTAGAGTATTAATCCTAGTTTGAAATTTACTTAACCAAGGCCAACTATCACTAGAGGATTAATCCTAGCTTAAATTCAACTTAACTAAGGCCATAGGATTAGCCCTACCTTGAACTTTAGCTTGAATTTGATTTTACTAGGTCGAGAGGACTAAACCTGGTTTGAACTTCACTAGGATTGAAGAACTAATCCTAACTTGAATTTGACTTAACTAGGTTCAAAGGACTAACCTAGCTTGGATTTGATTAGAGTCAAAGGACTAGCTCAAGCCACATTACAGAGACGGTCACTGACTAGCACTCAAGGGGTCAAGCAAGAAACCATTCCACGTATATGAGTTTAGAGGACTGAACTCACACCTTAATGATGGAGTCGGAGGCTTAGGTCCAAACTTAGCTTTGAATTGGATCAGAGGACAAGCCCAAATTTGATTTAACTAGAGTCAGAGACTAACCCAAGTATGAATTTCACAAGAGTCAAAGGACCATGGTTTGCTGTACCATCCTATACTACTTAGTATGGAATGTACCATATTGTACCAATCTTTTACCATAATGATACTCGGTATGCTATCTCCTACCATACTGAACCGCATACCAACATTGTAATAGAATGCTACCGGTAAAAGTTTCGGTATGGAGACAGCGAACCTTGCAAATGACTAAATTATATGGGAAGAAGATCACTAGCTAAGGTCCCTAAGGTTTAGTTAGCAACCATTCCATGTATGAGTTTAGAGGACTAAAGTCACATTTGTATGATGAATTCAGAGAGCTTTGTTTATTTTTTTTATTTTTTTTTCAATTTAACTAATGTCAAAGGTCTAAAACTAGCTGAATTTTACTGAGGTTAGAGAAGTAACCAAGCATAAATTTTAAGGGGTTTAATCCTTACTAGTTTGTTTTATATTTACACTCCTTCCAAATGTGTCTGAACTAACAAAATTATTCAAGATCCCAACCAGTTCAGATTGCATTTGCATAGGTTTAGACTTCCCCGGATGGGATCAACACTTTTAGAATGGATTCAGTTAATTTTAACTGAGTTTGTACCCATTAGGCTGTGCCATGAACCCATTCTTTTTTTTCAATTGAGTTCGAGCATGTTGGTTTAGGTTGTGGCCCTGTCAGTTCATTTGAACTCAAGAATACTTATTCAGACATGGCCTTCTTCCTTAGTCCATTTGAATATAGCATATTTGGTTGAGTAAAACTTGTTGAATTTGTTAAATAGGTCAGGTCAAACCTTAGTGGACTGGTTGGTCTCATTTCATTATCATCGAATTTAATCTCTTAATTGGTCTAAGAATAATACAATCAAGTGCTAATCACATTCACTTAGGCTTGAAGCAATTTTAGCCAAATTACATGGCCAATTTAAATAATCTGAAGTCCATCGATTTGTTTCAAACTCCAAGCTGTGTTGCCTACAATACAGAGGCAGTCAAGCTTATTTGCATATGATATCCACTTTCAAAGGGTCAATCATTATTCTGCTGAGCTTAAAAGATGAAGCAATCTGGACTTAATTCAATTCAGCTAGCTTGCTCGTTCATTGCAAAATTTTACTTGATTTGAACTTAACAGAGTTAACTTTTCCCAATCCATATGATTTGGCTAAGCCCAATGAATCCATAGGTCATCATGTTTAGAATTGATTCCTAGCTCAAATAAGCTCAACTAAACCTGAATTATTGTCAGATCTCTTTAATAAGGTTCAGCACCATATGAATCTGGTTGGGTGAAAACCTCTTGCAATCAGGTTTCAGTCTACACTTATTTGGATTAAAATCCAGTGAATTGCCATGTTGATACTTGGTCAAACCAAAGCCAGTTTAACCGGTTTGAGGTCAGGAAAAAACTCCAACTTTGTTACCATATAACAAACCAACAGGTTCATACACTGCATTCAATTATATTTATATTACATGATCATAAATCCATTCCATGGATCCACACCACAAACTAATGGATGTGAACCCACTTTAATTGGGTTGAGTTCATTGTGCTTAATCGAATTCCAACCAAGTAAGCTAAGCAGAAAGCCATCATGGATTACATAAACCCACCATGCTGGTAGCAGTAACAGAGTATGTTCAACTGTGTCGGTTCCTTTCTTATGCACTGAGCCTATTTCCAACTTAAACATGAAACTCAAACTCACATTAGAATTAACTCAACTTTCAGATTCGTTCACAAAACTTCAAACCAACCCATTCTGATACAGGACATTTTCTCTCATAAGAAAACAAACAGACTTTCTTCTCTAAAGATTTGAGCCCATTGAGAAATGGACTACTCCATGTAAAACTTCAGAAAATTCTCCAGTATGAGAGTTTAAGCATTACTTTGACTCTTTAGTCTGGGTTTAGAGGCTTCTTATCAAAGAGGTAATATGCCATTTTACCAACTAGAACAATTCAATCATGAAGTCTGGAGTTACATAAAGCTTTGGCCCAGTACGGGAACATGAACTTAGAGGGGTTGATGTTCGACATCTTAGGACAGGGTCATGTAAGGATGGCAATGTGAATGAAGTACCACAGAAATCTAACATGAAGTGGGATGCCATTTATTGCTGCAAGCAGGATGCTAATATGGCTTGAATAAGAAAATAATAGCATAGCAAGATGGCAGGATTGAGTGAAAAGAAAAAGTCATTATTAATCTTGGTTACCATTCTCTAAGCATGGTGTCCATTGTCAATGGACGACAATTCTCTTTGTTGTGCTTCCTTGTAGACCATATGCAAGTTCCAATCCCACATAAATCCATATGATATGCAGCATACGCCTTGTTTTGCTGATGCATCAGGGCATATAAAATATTATGTTCAACACTTCAACTGTTCATTGCCTAATTCTGTTGGGTGTATAGGCTAGCCAATCAAAACATTTACATCAAAGAAGCATACAAGCATTGGATTGATATTTATAATGGAAACTAAAGTTTGATGTTAACACTTTCACCTTAATGTATAACATATTGTCCTAGTATTTGACAGTTTGCCTGTTCCCATCAATAGTTTTCTGTGGCATTCCGATCACCTATCTTCTCCTCTTTAAAGGCCCCGTCATGGTCAGAGAAATCCTCAATATCTTCTCGACTTTCCATGTCTCATATGGCAAAACATATAAAATTTAAAGAAATTTATGTAAAGAAAATGGATTAGAAGAAGTTCTAGCTTTATATGATTTGGAATGAAGTATTCTCTTCTCAAGCACATAGAACTAGTTGTTCACCTAGAAGATGATGGGTGATTGTTTACAATTAAATTTTGTCAATATATTAACTGAAGGCTTGAAATGTTTGCCAAAACATAATTGACTCTTGTTAAATTACAACATGAAAAATATATCTGCCCTGGTCCACCACCATATCCACCATCTTTGTCCTGTAAGATTTCAAAGGCAACAATTGCGGTTCATTAATATCAGTAAATCATACATAAGTAGAGAGGAAAAAGAGATCACAAGCAAAAATAGAAAATAATCATCTAAAAGAGACTTTAGCTATTTCAAATTATGATTTTTAAACTGGAAGGATTATACATTATATCAACAACCCATATTAACTGACTCAGCTCCTACAAAATTCATTATCATCAATCCACATCCAGTAGATATTAAGTTATGATAATTGACATCTTCTTATCAGCATGGTAGCAACAACTAGATTACATGGGGTTGAAAAAAATATACTTTCTTAAATCAAGCAGGTGTAGGAAACATGGGAAATACAAAAGGAAAAATAAAAGGTGCAATTCTGCACATGAGACAGCAAGCAAGCATTTCCAGAAGACAACAGAGCATTGCTTTAAGATTTTGTTCTTTTCAAACTCCCACATCCATTACTTCATGAGTCCCTAATCCTTCTTCTAGACCATTCAAGAAGAAATACTCAAGCCAAGGATTACTTCAGTTATTAAGATAGTAATATCCATTAAAACATTTTTATTATCCATAAAGTTATTTTTGATGGATGAAGACTGAAGAGTATCTTCAATGAATCCTGCCATTCTCCAACAACAATATTATGAAGATAAAAACAAAATCTTTTACTAAAGTTAATAAACTCTTGCGAGCACCTTGGTCCTGATAATCAAATCAAAATCCACTTATTCTACATCTTGCATAGAAATAATTTATATGAATTATCTCAAAGAATATCTACCAATGCTTGAAGAGAAGAATACACTCTTCCAAACAAGGAGCAATTCAAAAAGTATAGATTGTTATCACAAATAATTTGCATACAATTGGCCTTACCTCCTTCAAAAACATGAACTTTTTAAAGATTTTCTTGTAATTTCTAAATAGAACAGGTATAAATTATATTTTATCATAAATTTAACTGAAGTAATCAAAGTATCTATTTTGCTAATGAAATTTCCAATAACATTATGATCAATGATAGCATCACATATAAATCAGTCAAGAAAAAATACCAACCTAATCCAATTATATGTACCAATAAGGAAAGTTTGAGTAAAACTACAGACCTCACAACGGGATAAAAAATCCACCACATTGTTCTCCAGTTCAGGGTCTAGTGGCTCTCCTAGTAAAGCAATTGAGTGAAGAATCCAGTAGCACAGCCAAGGTCGGCTGCACTCAAGAAATCAACCCTCATTGGGCAGTAAAAAACTCAAGCTATAAATGGAACTTAAATGGACACATGGATATGAAAAATGATTGTTTAGGAAACAGAGTACCAACAGAATCCGGTCTTACTTAGCATCTAGCACATGATAGCTTGGTCCAAGTTGCCTGAGTCCTCTTGTGAGAAATTCAACATGCTTATCACGCCATAGCTCTGACCTACAAAACAAACCCCTTATCTAATTTATTTTAAAATGTCAAAACGAAATTTTGGCTAGTTAAGACTTTTACAATTTTGTATATTGAGATAAAGAAATAATATTCTGAAAAAATAATAATAAAAGAACCAATTTGAAGTGCACATGCTCAAACTTTTAAAGTCAAGGATTCACAATTTCAACCTTTCAAAAAGCAAAAAAAACAAAAAAAAAACAAAAAACAAAAACAAAAAATTGGGTTTACTTCTGACTTAGGATCTTACCATCTAGAATGATGCAACCAGCAATCCAGCACAATCTATCTTCTAGTAGATGGAGAATATGTTCCTCCTCTTTCTTACTCATTTGGGTTAACGTCTGAATCTCTCATAACATTCGACTGCTTGAGTTCAACAAGATTTTTTTTTGTTGCTATATAGGAGCAGGTTACTATATATCCGGGCTTTTAAAGACTAAAAAAAACTCACTTTTCTAGGATGTTTAATATTTAAAAAAAAAATTGATTTCTACTCTCATGGACTTTAGGGTTGGTCAAAGAGACCACAAAAATGATTCTGACTCCCCAAGGAGATGGCCATGGTAATCGGCCACAACAAAAACAGCGTTGCTTAGCTTGGCAAAACAACAAACGATTTGAAGGCACTAAGGAGGAAAAATTAGTGCATTTACAACAATAAGGAGAACTTACATGAGCGATTGGGCGTGGGGGGAGACGCCATTGAGGACGCGGTAGATCTCGACGACCTTCTCCTCCACCTTGAGCTGCGTGACGGTGAGCCTCGGTTGCCGGACGAGATTGGTATTGGAAGAAGCAGAAGAAGAGGAACGAGAGAAGGAAGGGGAAGATTCCATGGCTACGGACTCTAGCAGCAAGCAGCCTTCTTTCCTTTGCTTTTCCTTCGCTTCTTCCCTCATTTTCTTGCTTGTTCGGGCCCGCCTGGATTTATACATGGAACCAAGATAGGAACAGCTGGCTGCGTCGCCCTTCGACACCGTCCATCACCTGGGTGAGCTCTTCTCATCGGTCCAGAAAACCAAAGGTTTAAAAAAGCAGCGATTCCCCCGGTTGGACGGTTGGACCGTGGTCGGACCGTGAGGATGAACGCTTCAAGCCTTCAACCGTTTTTACGATAAAACAATTCAGGTTTTAACCGGATCGGACCCACACTACCCTTTTATCGAATATTCGAGTAAGTTCTAAGGTTGCATTTGATACTATTGCCGATCTTATCACGATAGCCTGTAGCTCTTAAGTTGGCACCGATCTTAGACTTTCTCATCTCGAGATCTTCAAATTTTCGGACCTGCAAAACAAAATCAGAAACCCGGACCAGGGGTTTCGATGGGAGCACTCCGACGGTCAAATTAGAGAGCGGCGAGATGGAACAGATCCCCTAAGGTGATTTCCCGAAAGATTCCCGTGCTTAGAGGAGATGTAAACGAAAGAAGTGTGGGGAATAGGGGAGTTGAAGCCTGGCTTCCTGCGCTAGGTTTACCGAGCTCATGCCAGAGGACTTCTTGAGGCCTCACAGGATCGTTCTCTTGGTGTTTTCTTCCTTTTTCGACTTATCTTTCCGCCCATTTTTACCATCCCTTTTATAACATCGAACTGCCTTCAGCTCGCGTTCCTTTCAAGGGGCTCCCTGAGACCTCTAGACCTTCTCCTCCCCCTTCTTCTTCGGGTCCGGGAGCTAAGTGGCCAGACCGCCTCATCCGTAGTATGTCACGAAAGGGGAAGACTGGTGAGGCTTTGGGCCGAGCACGGGAGCTCTCCTTTCGAGGCGTTGACAGTGGGCTTCCAGCCGTTTCAGGCTCCTGTCCGCAAGGATTCCATTCCTCGGTTGCGGGGCCCCGTCTGACTGGTGTAAACGAGGTTTCATGTGTCACTGAAGGCCGTACTGGCACCCCCTACGGGGCGCGGCGTGCACCGGCTCTAGTGGCGACCTTGCAACCCGTGCCTCCGCTTCCCCAAGGCTTTGCAGAATAGGGCTAACCTCGGCTGAGGTGGATCCCTCCTAGGTGGACACCTGGCGGAGCGACAGAGAGAGGCTCGACTTCGGCCGAGGTGGACCCATCGTCGGGTGCCAGCTGGCGAAGGAGCAGGAGGGCCCGGCTCGACCTCAGTAGAGGTGGACCTGTCTTGGAGCGCCACCTGGCAAGGGAGCGAGGGGCCACCAACTTTGACCGAGGTAGACCCCTCCTGGGTGGACACCTGGCGGAGTGGCAGGGAGGTGCTCGACTTCGGCCGAGGTGGACCCGTCTTCGGGTGCAACCTGGTGAAGGAGCAGGAGGGCCCGGCTCGACCTCGGCAGAGGTGGACCCGTCTTGGGGTGCCACCTGGCAAGGGAGCGAGGGGCTGCCAACTTCGGCCGAGGTGGACCCCTCCTGGGTGGACACCTGGCGGAGTGGCAGAGAGAGGCTCGACTTCGGCCGAGATGGACCCGTCTTCGGGTGCCACCTGGCGAAGGAGCAGGAGGGCCCGGCTCGACCTCGGTCGAGATGGACCCGTCTTGGGGTGCCACCTGGCTAGGGAGCGAGGGGCCACCAGCTTCAGTCGAGGTAGACCCGTCTTCGAGTGCCACCTGGCGAAGGAGCAAGAGGGCCCGGCTCGACCTCAGCCGAGGTGGACCCATCTTGGGGTGCCACCTGGTGAGGGAGCGAGGGGCGCCAACTTCGGCCGAGGTGGACCCCTCTTGGGTGGACACCTGGCGGAGTGGCAGGGAGGTGCTCGACTTCGACCGAGGGACCCGTCTTCGGGTGCCACCTGGCGAAGGAGCAGGAGGGCCCAGCTCGACCTCGACATAGGTGGACTCGTCTTGGGGTGCCACCTGGCGAGGGAGCGAGGGGCGGCCAGCTTCGGCCGAGGTGGACCCCTCCTGGGTGGACACCTGGCGGAGTGGCAGAGAGAGGCTCGACTTCGACCGAGGTGGACCCGTCTTGGGGTGCCACCTGGCGAAGGAGCAGGAGGGGCCGCCAGCTTCGGCCGAGGTGGACCCCTCCTGGGTGGACACCTGGCGGAGTGGCAGAGAGGCTCGACTTCGGCCGAGGTGGACCCATCTTCGGGTGCCACTTGGCGAAGGAGCAAGAGGGCCCGGCTCGGCCTCGGTCGAGGTGGACCCGTCTTAGGGTGCCACCTGGCGAGGGAGCGAGGGGCCGCCAGCTTAGGTCGAGGTGGACCCCTCCTGGGTGGACACCTGGCGAGTGGCAGAGAGAGGCTCGAGTTCGGTCGAGGTGGACCCGTCTTCGAGTGCCACCTGGCGAAGGAGCAGGAGGGCCCGGCTCGATCTCGACCGAGGTGGACCCGTCTTGGGGTGACACCTGGCGAGAGAGCGAGGAGCTGCCAGCTTCGACCGAGGTGGACCCCTCTCGGGTGGATACTTGGTGGAGTGGCAGGGAGGTGCTCGACTTCGGCCGAGGTGGACCCGTCTTCGGGTGCCACCTGGCGAAGTAGCAGGAGGGCCCGGCTCGACCTCGCAGAGGTGGACCCGTCTTGGGATGCCACCTGGCGAGAGAGCGAGGAGCTGCCAGCTTCGACCGAGATGGACCCCCTCGGGTGGACACTTGGCGGAGTGCAGGGAGGCTCGACTTCGATCGAGGTGGACCCGCTTGGGTGCCACATGGCGAAGGAGCAAGAGCACTTCTTCCTTCATGGGGGATCTTTTGAAGAAAAAAATCCACGTGGTACTGACCGTGTCCAGCTGGACCTGACATGCCCTACGTCAGCTATGTAGCCATCTCAGATAAGTAATATATTATTACTTAAATATATAATAATATATTAAATTTATATATTATAATATTAAATAAATATAATATAATTTATATCATAAAATATAAAATATTATATTATATGGAAGGGAAGGGAAGAAGAAGGGAGAAGGGAAAGACTTTGGTAATTTAGATTATTTCTTGGAAGGTAATTGAGATTACTAGATAGGATAAATTGTTATCTTAAAAAATATATCAAATACTGTACTTTGATGAGATTCTATTAAATTACTAGTAATCTAGATAAATTGTCTAGTATCAAATATAGCATTGCATGCCAGCCATGACTATAGCTTGCTCTCTCGCATGTTACGAGGAAGCTCCGCTTGCATTACATGGCAAACTTGGATTTATATATGAATTTATTGAGTTTCTTGAACACATATAAAACAGCAAGCTTTACGTTTGCTTCGTTCCTTCAAACCATGATGCTGTTTGGATCTCGATTGCCCAAGAATTTACATCTTCACAACCATAGCTAGGCGTGCTAGACCATTGTAACATTGTTAGAGCGTTCATTTGTATATTTCTCATCAGCTAACAGTATCATGATAACAATAGGAATTTCCTGTGTCCAATGGTCTTGTTGAAGCCAGAAACCACCATAATATTAGGAATGCAAAGATCAACATGATCAATGGTTGGATGAGCTAGGATTGCTGTGGACAAATGGGAGCGTGTGGAAGTAATAGATCCAGGAGATTTCCCGGTGGAGGATGATAACAATCCTTTTCTAATATAATTTGAGCTTGTGAATGTCACTGAAGGGTCATTCAGGAACAGTCACGCTGATATATGATGAACTTCCAAAATGATGAAGAGAGACGCGATTTTGTTTTTTTTGTTTGGGAGGGTGGGAAGTGGTATTTGTTTCAATCTGAAGGTGCTTTTGAACCACGAAGTTGCTTAGGCAAACTGTTAGATTAGGATGGAAGGTGAAATCTCAGGTATGATCAGGGAAAATTTAATCTCAGGACTTGATCAAGTCTTGCAAATACATGATGTAGGTTGTACATCTTCGACGATATCATCAACGAATACTCTACCGGTATGAAAAGTTCTTAATGCTAGTTGAACCCCCGATTCTTTGGTCGATTGACCTGTAATGATAATGTGAGGCCCAATTATTTTGGGCTAATTGGGCTGAAGCCGACAGTATAGAATCTTTTCAAGTAAGTTATCTTGATCTCTGGTATTATATGCCAAATATGTCATATATTTATGAAATATTAAATATATGTAGTATATTTTAATCTGCATTGGATTATACTGGATTGCATGCATTGTATTGGTGTGGATGCTCTTTAGTTTGACTATGATCACACGGGGACCTAGTTTCCTTTTGGGCCTCCAGTGGGGCTATCACTAGCGCATGACCGATGAGCGGTATGTGTACACAGGAGCTAGTTGCCTTATTTTGTTTTTAACCATGCATGGCAGTTGCTGGCACATGCTGGGATGCATGTTTTCTCGTGTGATATCAGAGTTAGTTTCCTTCCGGGCCCCCAGTGGGGCGATCACTGGTACATGACCAATGAACGGCATGTGTAGTCAGGATTCTATTTTCTTTCGGGGCTAGCCACGGGCTGATTGTGGCCACAGTCAGAAGGACTAGGAGGGTAAAATAAATGGTTGGCCATCCATAGTTGTGTCGGTTGCATTTAAGTGTACACATTTGCATAATGTTGCGCGTTATATTATTTTGATGCTGGATACCTTATTTGTATGATATGTTTATGCTTGTTTTGGCATATATATTTGTATATTAGAGATGATGATAATTTACTGAGCCAGTATAGCTCACCCTCTGTTTTCCTATATTTTTGTTACAGATCCGGAAGATCAATTGGATTTTGGGACCAGTCAGTAAGGAGCTAGGGTTTAGATGTTACGCGTATGCCTGGCTAGATAATTATTGCTGGAATTATGATACGATGAAGGCCTTGTGTGTCCAAGAAAAAAATAAACTTCATGGCATACGGTCATCTATTTCACATCCGGCTTGGATTTGGAGTCGGGATGTGACAGATAATACTCCAGGCTTAGCCAATTTGGCAAGGTCGCCATGAGCAGCACTCTTGCAATAACATAATTAACAGATCTAATATATGCTTATGATGTCCGAACGGATGATTATCACATCTCAGAGGCATATACTATCTGTTGAATCTTTGTTCTTAAATTTTGTCATGGGACATTTCTGGATGGCTAATTTGGGCGGTGCATTTTGAACTTGTGAAAGCCCGTCTTCATTAGCTTTTATATGATCATGCTTTATGTGTTTTTGCTCCTGTAACTTCTGCTCATGGTTGAATATGATGGGCATGAATTGAAATTATGTCACTGTATTTATAACGCATCGCATTACCAGCATTAATGAATTAAGTTGAGATTAACGTGAATGAACGAGACTACAAATGGAATAAGTTAACAAAACATAATGAAAGTAAAATTGATGAGTAAATGGCCTGATTAATTTGATTAAGTATTAGTTGAGTCAAATTGACCGAAATCAAAAAACTCTGAGGGCTAAAATATGAACCTCAAACACAATTGACTATCAATTAATGGTGAATGTGGGTTTCTTTAGTTTGAATGGGTATACTTATAACTAAGCCCAAGTCCAACCTTAATTGAACTTGAGTCTAACCTAAAAGGTGTTAGGTTCTTAGGTGATGGGAACATCGGCCCAGAATCTGAAGCAGCCCAGACTAAACTGAAGCCCAACCAGAAGCCCAGCCAGAACCTAGAAGCCCAGCCCAGAACCTGAAGCACAGTCCAGTCCAAGCCTGAAGCCCAACCCAGAAACTGAAGCCCAGCCCAGCCTAGCCCAAACCCTGGGGCCCAAGATCCTGGAGTCGATGAGCACAAATCCTGAAGTCATCATCAGCACCAATCCGATGCAGATCCTGGTGCGATCCAGCATAATTTAAATTCGAGATTTGATTAGGATATTAGGATATTAGGATTTATCTTGATTATTTAAAAAATTGTTTTAGGATTTGATTATTTGCTTTAGGATTTATCTTATCGGTTGTTTTTAGAAAGGATCTTATCAGTTGTTTTAGGATTTGTTCCGATCTCTTTCGGAGGTTTATTTAAGAACATGTTTCTTGAATAAAATTAGCGATGATGAGAAATATTTGAGAAAAGAGTTTGGGTGTGTCCCGACTCCCTCCCCTCCTTCTTCCTCCCTTTCTCCTTCTTCTGGTTCTTCCCTCCCTCCTCCTTCTTCTTCCCTTCTCCTGATTCTTTCTCTTTGGTGATTCTTCTCTGTGGCCTCTCTTATTCTCCCCCTCTTCTTCCTGGTTCTTTTCGCTACTCTGGGAGACTTTCTCTCTTTCTCTATTCCTCTCTCTAAGTACTCACACGGATTTTCCTTCTTCCCTATTTTCTTTCTCCTGTGGATCAATCCTTCCCCGGATCTGCCGACCACTCATCTCCTCCGGATCCATCCGAAACCCACTCGGTTCCCTAACTCCGCTCGTGACCGAAACCCGCTCGGCTCCCCAAGCCCACAGCCGCCGCTCAACCATAGCCGGACTGCCCAAGTAGGTAGACCTCCATGGCCGACACCGTCGCCGCCCAGCGCCCTGCCGTGAAACCCCTCTCACTGCCCGAAGCCGAGCGTCCCATCCATGCGACGCCCCTCCGATCGCCCCCAGTCGCCGCCTCCCGTCCACGTCGCCACCGAGCCAGCGCCCCCCCTGCGTCGCCCGCGTCGCCACCGAGCCAGCACGCCCGTGTCGCAGCGCCATCGCCAGTCGCTTCCGCCGAGACACTGCCGGTCGATCCGCCATCTCCGCCCGCAATGCCTCAGATCGACGCCGGAACCCTCCTCCCACGCCCCCGTTTTCTTCCCCATCCCGTCGCCGGTGGAGAGCCCGTCATCGGCTTCCCTGCCCGCGGGGTTCCGTGTCTCAGCACGATCGGAGAAGCATAGCCGGCATTCGAATGCCGACTTCACGTGAAGGGTAGAAAAAAAAAAAAAAGGGCAAAAAAAAACCAAAAAAAGGAAAAAAAAAAAATGAAAAAAAAAATAATAGAAAAAAAACGTGGGAAAAAAGTTTTAAAAAAGGAAAGAAAATAGAAAAAAAAAAAGGAGAAAAAAATATGAGAAAATAGGAAAAAGGTTTTTATTTAAATAAAAAATAGGAAAAAAAATAATTTGGTTTGGTTTAGCCTAGCATAGGATCGTTTCCTAGCGACCAACGATCCGATCTCCTTGGAATAAATATTGATCGGGGCATCGTGTCCCGCATCAACTTTGGTATCAGAGCAAGTTTAGGTTAAGTTAGGTTAGCCAATTTTATTTTAATTGCATTTGCATTATTTGTAAAAAAAAAAAAATTCAGTTTGCAGATCAGTGGTGCATCTTGGAGTCAGAAGAATCTAGAAGATTGCTGAAGCTTGACTCGACGGAGTCGAGTTCTCCCCACCTCAGGGGAAATGATGGGAACATCGGCCCAGAATCTGAAGCAGCCCAGACTAAACCTGAAGCCCAACCAGAAGCCCAGCCCAGAACCCAGAAGCCCAGCCCAGAACCTGAAGCACAGTCCAGTCCAAGCCTGAAGCCCAACCCAGAACCTGAAGCCCAGCCCAGCCTAGCCCAAACCCTGGGGCCCAAGATCCTGGAGTCGATGAGCACAAATCCTGAAGTCATCATCAGCACCAATCCCGATGCAGATCCTGGTGCGATCCAGCATAATTTAAATTCGAGATTTGATTAGGATATTAGGATATTAGGATTATCTTGATTATTAAAAAATTGTTTTAGGATTTGATTATTTGCTTTAGGATTTATCTTATCGGTTGTTTTTAGGAAGGATCTTATCAGTTGTTTTAGGATTTGTTCGATCTCTTTCGGAGGTTTATTTAAGAACATGTTTCTTGAATAAATTAGCGATGATGAGAAATATTTGAGAAAAGAGTTTTGGTGTGTCCCAACTCCCTCCCCTCCTTCTTCCTCCCTTTCTCCTTCTTCTGGTTCTTCCCTCCCTCCTCCTTCTTCTTCCCTTCTCCTGATTATTCTTTCTCTTTGGTGATTCTTCTCTGTGGCCTCTCTTATTCTCCCCCTCTTCTTCCTGGTTCTTTTCGCTACTCTGGGAGACTTTCTCTCTTTCTCTTCCTCTCTCTAAGTACTCACACGGATTTTCCTTCTTCCCTATTTTCTTTCTCCTGTGGATCAATCCTTCCCGGATCTGCCGACCACTCATCTCCTCCGGATCCATCCGAAACCCACTCGGTTCCCTAACTCCGCTCGTGACCGAAACCCGCTCGGCTCCCCAAGCCCACAGCCGCCGCTCAACCATAGCCGGACTGCCCAAGTAGGTAGACCTCCATGGCCGACACCGTCGCCGCCCAGCGCCCTGCCGTGAAACCCCTCCTCACTGCCCGAAGCCGAGCGTCCCATCCATGCGACGCCCCTCCGATCGCCCCCAGTCGTCGCCTCCCGTCCACGTCGCCACCGAGCCAGCGCCCCCCCTGCGTCGCCCGTGTCGCCACCGAGCCAGCACGCCCGTGTCGCAGCGCCGTCGCCAGTCGCTTCCGCCGAGACACTGCCGGTCGATCCGCCATCTCCGCCCGCAATGCTCAGATCGACGCCGGAACCCTCCTCCACGCCCCGTTTTCTTCCCCATCCCCGTCGCCGGTGGAGAGCCCGTCATCGGCTTCCCTGCCCGCGGGGTTCCGTGTCTCAGCACGGTCGGAGAAGCATAGCCGGCATTCGAATGCCGACTTCACGTGAAGGGTAGAAAAAAAAAAAAGGCAAAAAAAAACCAAAAAAAGAAGGAAAAAAAATGAAAAAAAATAATAGAAAAAAAAAAACGTGGGAAAAAAGTAAAAAAAAAAAAGGAAAGAAAATAGAAAAAAAAAGGAGAAAAAAATATGAGAAAATAGGAAAAAGGTTTTTATTTAAATAAAAATAGGAAAAAAAATAATTTGGTTTGGTTTAGCCTAGCATAGGGTCGTTTCCTAGCGACCAACGATCCGATCTCCTTGGAATAAATATTGATCGGGGCATCGTGTCCCGCATCATTAGGACATCAGTCAATACATTGTGTTATGGCCGTAACGATGACGTGGCATACCTCAGATTTCGCTGGGTATGATTCGAGCCACGTGGAGTTTTTCGGCAAGGTCAGATGTGGCTTCGCTTCGGTCTCGGTCGAGGTCGAGCCGAGCCCTCTCGCTCCTTCGCCAGGTGGCGCTCGGAGACGGGACCACCTAGGCCGAAGTCGAGTGCCCCTCTGCCGCTCCGCCAGGTGTCAACCTATGAGGGGTCCACCTCGGTCGAAGCCGGCGGCCCCTTGCTCCCTCGCCAGGTGGCGCCCTGAGACGGTCCCACCTCGGCCGAGGTCGAGCCGGGCCCTCTCTCTCCTTTGCCAGGTGGCGCCCGAAGACGGGACCACCTCGGCCAAAGTCGAGCGCCCCTCTGTCGCTTCGCCAGGTGTCCACCAAGGAGGGGTCCACCTCGGCCGAAGCCGGCGGCCCCTTGCTCCCTCGCCAGGTGGCACCCTGAGACGGTCCAACCTCGGCCGAGGTCGAGCCGGGCCCTCTCGCTCCTTCGCCAGGTGGCGCCCAGAGACGGGACCACCTCGGCCGAAGTCGAGTGCCCTTCTGCCGCTCCGCCAGGTGTCCGCCCAGGAGGGGTCCACCTCGGCCGAAGCCGGCGGCCCCTTGCTCCCTGCCAGGTGGCACCCTGAGACGGGTCCACCTCTGCCAAGGTCGAGCCGGGCCCTCTTGCTACTTCGCCAGGTGGCACCCGAAGACGGGTCCACCTCGGCCGAAGTCGAGCACCTCCCTACCACTCCACCAAGTATCCACCCAAGAGGGGTCCACCTCGGTCGAAGCTGGCGGCTCCTCGCTCTCTCGCCAGGTGGCACCCCAAGACGGGTCCACCTCGGTCGAGATCGAGCCGGGCCCTCCTGCTCCTTCGCCAGGTGGCACCCGAAGACGGGTCCACCTTGGCC
Source organism: Areca catechu (assembly GCA_021397845.1). NCBI lineage: Eukaryota > Viridiplantae > Streptophyta > Magnoliopsida > Arecales > Arecaceae > Areca > Areca catechu. Next base: position 21,133,718 of record CM038051.1, read on the forward strand.
GAACTCGAGCCTCTCTCTGCCACTCCGCCAGGTGTCCACCCAGGAGGGGTCCACCTCGACCGAAGTTGGCGGCCCCTCGCTCCCTCGCCAGGTGGCACCCAAAGACGGGTCCACCTCGACCGAGGCCGAGCCGGGCCCTCCTGCTCCTTCGCCAAGTGGCACCCGAAGACGGGTCCACCTCGGCCGAAGTCGAGCCTCTCTGCCACTCCGCCAGGGTCCACCCAGGAGGGGTCCACCTCGGTCGAAGTTGGCGGCCCCTCCTGCTCCTTCGCTAGGTGGCACCCCAAGACGAGTCCACCTCGGCCGAAGTCGAGCCTCTCTCTGCCACTCCGCAGGTGTCCACCCAAGAGGGGTCCACCTCGACCGAAGCTGGCCGCCCCTCACTCCCTCGCCAGGTGGCACCCAAAGACCGGTCCACCTATGCCGAGGTCGAGCCGGGTCCTCCTGCTCCTTCGCCAGGTGGCACCGAAGACGGGTCCACCTCGGCCGAAGTCGAGCACCTCCATGCTACTCCGCCAGGTGTCCACCCAGGAGGGGTCTACCTCGGCCAAAGCTGGCGGCCCCTCGCTCCCTCACCAGGTGGCACCCCAAGACGGGTCTACCTCGGTCGAGGTCGAGCCGGGCCCTCTTGCTCCTTCGCCAGGTGGCACTCGAAGATGGGTCCACCTCGACCAAAGCTGGCGGCCCCTCGCTCCCTCGCCATGTGGCACCCCAAGACGGGTCCACCTCGGCCAAGATCGAGCCGGGCCCTCCTGCTCCTTCGCCATGTGGCACCTGAAGACGGGTCCACCTCGACCGAAGTCGAGCCTTTCTCTGCCACTCCGCCAGGTGTCCACCCAGGAGGGGTCCACCTCGGTCGAAGCTGGCAGCCCCTCGCTCCCTCGCCTGGTGGCACCCCAAGACGGGTCCACCTCTGCCGAGGTCGAGCCGGGCCCTCTCGCTCCTTCGCCAGGTGGCGCTCGGAGACGGGACCACCTCGGCCGAAGTCGAGCGCCCCTCTGCCGCTCCGCCAGGTGTCAACCCAAGAGGGGTCCACCTCGGCCGAAGCCGGCGGCCCCTTGCTCCCTCGCCAGGTGGCGCCCTGAGACGATCCCACCTCGGCCGAGGTTGAGCCGGACCCTCTCGCTCCTTCGCCAGGTGGTGCCCGGAGACGGGACCACCCCGGCAGAAGTCGAGCGCCCCTCTGCCGCTCCGCCAGGTGTCCACCAAGGAGGGGTCCACCTCGGCCGAAGCCGGCGGCCCTTTGCTCCCTCGCCAGGTGGCACCCTGAGACGGTCCCACCTCGATCGAGGTCGAGCCGGGCCCTCTCGCTCCTTCGCCAGGTGGTGCCCGGAGACGGGAACACCTCGATCGAAGTCGAGTGCCCCTCTGCCGCTCCGCCAGGTGTCCGCCCAGGAGGGGTCCACCTCGGCCGAAGCCGGCGGCCCCTTGCTCCCTCGCCAGGTGGAGCCCTGAGACGGTCCCACCTCGGTCGAGGTCGAGCCGAGCCCTCTCGCTTTTTCGCCAGGTGGCGCCCGGAGACGGGACCACCTCGGCCGAAGTCGAGCGCCCTCTGCCGCTCCGCCAGGTGTCCGCCCAGGAGTGGTCTACCTCGATCGAAGCCGGCGGCCCCTTGCTCCCTCGCCAGATGGCGCCCTGAGACGGTCCCACCTCGGTCGAGGTCGAGCCGTGCCCTCTCGCTCCTTTGCCAAGTGGCGCTCGGAGACGGGACCACCTCGGTCGAAGTCAAGCGCCCCTCTGCCGCTCCGCCAGGTGTCCGCCCAGGAGGGGTCCACCTCGGCCGAGGCAGGCCAACCTGTGCAGGAGCACGAGCTCCGAGATTGCCCCTCGAGCCGTGCGCTCCGCACCCGAGAGAAGCACCCGTACGGTCGGCAACGGCACGCGAAACATCGCTTACATCGGTCCAACAGGTTCCGCAGTCGAGAGGCGAAGTCCTGACAAAACAGGACCCGGTAACGGGCATCGTTGGCACCTGGGAAGGAGAGCGCTCACGCTCGGCCCAAGGTTTGGTCGGCGGTCTGGTCGGCGCCCTCCCTTTACTCTTTCCTCGCTAGGCCCGGCAAGCAAGGCGGGGAGGCCGCCGGGTTCTTTGATCCAAAAGGGAAAGGGGAAAGAAATGGAGGGGAGGAGGTGAAAGCGACGAGGGGGCCTCCCAAAGACGGCAAAAGGTAACGTGAGGAGTAAAAGGAAGGGGAGAGTAGACGACCAGGTAAGCAAGAAACGGAGGCTGGGAAAAGGAAGAGCACCAAGAGCAGGATCCAAGATCCCAAGAGGAGATCTTCGGCGCGAGCTCGGTGGAGGAACCCGGCCGGATTTCTATTCTTCCTGAGATCTTTCTTGCTAGCACAATCTCTAGGTCTGGAACTCCTTCGGGGGCCCGTCTCGGAGATTCTGTTCCCTCTCGCCGTTTTCTAACTTGACCATCGGAGCTCCCTCGCCGGGATACCCAGCCAGGGCTTCTGACCTTGTATTGCAGGATTGAGAGCCAGGAGACCTCGGGACGAGACGGTCTAGTCGAATCGGTGGCTCCGAAGCCACAAGCGTGGCGGCGAGATCGGCAACACATTGAATCCTCAAATTCAACCATTCATGAATCAAATTGACACTAGGAAAATTCGTTATAATCCTTCCACATATCTTGAGGTTCAGCTCACAAAATTAGCAACTTGCTTTCAAATCATAAAAATGCACTTAATAAATTGATTATACAGAAAAATTATTGCCAATTACCAAGAGACACTCTCACGTTCAATACCATCATACCCTAAGCATAAATTATTTGCTGGATTCTTTCGGTCATATTTCATATCATCATCCCTGCATTTTGAAATTTTTGTTATGTTGTACGATTTATTTATTCTCTAATATGATATTTCTAATATCCTACCTAGACCTTTGGATCACATATGTGGCGAATCCACTTTATGGCTAATCTTCCATTCCAGCTTTGTAATATTTATTTTCTGACTCTCATGAATGTAAGTTTTCCTCATTTTATTTAAAGCATCCGATGTACCCAAAAGAGAGAGAGAGACAGAGAGAGAGAGAGAGAGAGAGAGAGAGAGAGAGAGAGAGAGAGAGAGAGAGAGAGAGAGAGAGAAAAGCTCAAGCCTTTGAAACCTAGCTAGTTATGTGCCAATTCACATTTGCTTCTCTTAGCAGATTGTTTATGGCATGTACATGACCCAAAGGCTGCTATTTTGCTAAACATGCAGAGAACAAGATTTCTTGAGATTCATCACGGTGAGCCATTGTTGTCTGTATGTCAACTCTCTATTAGGAGTCACTCAGACTACTTAACGAGCTGTTTGAGTTGTAGCCATGCTCGATCCATCCGCCATTTGAGGCGCCCTTTTAACTTCACTCACAACATTGATATGGGCCTCGAGGGCTACGTGAGGATGCTGATGTATGATGCTTGAATACATACATGAAGTACATATAATGAGATAAAGACCTACATATTAGAGTGAACTTTAATAAAAGAAGGGAAGAAAAGGAAAGGAAAGGGAAGGAAAATATTATTTTTGTTTGGATAGTTTTCGTAAGGGAAAGGAAAGGAAAGCTTGGCCATCAGAAACTTTTCCTTTCTTCCTAATTCTTCCAAATCAGGAAGATTGAAAACTTAGCTTAATCAAAGAGAGGGGAGAGGAGGAGAGAGAAAGGAGCACATATTTCCTTCCTTTATTTTTTTCTAAAAATTAATATCCAAACAAGAGAAAGATAAACATTTCCTTTCCTTCTTGATCCCTCCATCCAACAAGGCTTAAGCTACACCATTAGTTTATGTGCAGGGGTGATAAATCATAAGACCAACTAAAGAGGGAAGCTACGCCATCAAGTTACGTGTAGGGTGATAAATGACATACTAGTTTGAGAGAGACGGAGATCCCAGGAAACCAATTTTGCTATACGTCATAGGTTTCGAGCTCATAGTTTTCTGGTCTCTGCTTAAAAACCTTATAAGAGAATCGAAAGAAAGGGAAACTTAAAATAATCTTTCAATCAGGTTTTTTTTGCGCATTCGTATAGCCTCGCAGATGATCATTTGGTGGGTGTAAAGAATGGAAGTGTAGTAAAATGGTTATATGCATTGCATTAAAACATGGTAAGAGAAAATTGGCTAGTGTGGAAACTGTTGTCTTAATAATCGATCTGCAGGAAGTGTGAGGGCCTCCAGGCCCTACTTTCCACCATAACTAGAAGGCTTTATGGTACCATATTTTTTCCTTTGGGTATTCAGGGGCCTCCATGAGGGTGTTGGACAAGAAATATAACAAAGATCTATATCTATTATACAAAACAATGGGAGACATAGTTAATTGTTCCAAAATTTTTCTCAAAAAAAGTAATTTTTTCATAATAAACTACAATTAATTGAATGGAGATACATGCACTTCACAAATGTGTGCAACTGCAGCTTGCCCATATGATTTTCAGTCCAATGGAGATGAGAATGCTACACTGCAATGATGGAATAGAAACGGAGATGGCACATATTCACCATCGAGCCCAGGTTTTCAGAGGGAAATTTATTATGAGGTTTTGACTGCACCAAAGATTTGGTAGCAAGTAGAAGTTGAAAAGCTGATAGGAATGGACTTCCCATGCAAGAACATAGCCGTTGGTGGTGAATAATCCCACCATTTTTGAAATCTAATGAAGGTGGGTGGCTTGGTAAAAAGAAGTGGATCTTGAATTCCGGTATTTTTAATAGACATCATCAAAGGTAATTGCAGACATTTACAAGATATTCATCATTTTTATGCTGCAAATCATGTTTATGAAGCTACGGTGGTGTTTTGTCAGAGTGGCTTTTCGATTATGACAATAGCTGATATACCATGCTTTTTCTGTTCATTAATTTTCACAACAAGAAGAATGTGAGGTTATGAGATTATGATAATAGCTGGACGTTGTGCTTACCAGGGGAGAGCAAAATACTCTCACAGAAGTGATGAAAGCTCTGAAAGAAACACAAGGAAACAGCTGAAGACAACCTCTTCAGAGTTCTACGGTAGAAGCAGAAACCAGGGCGTAGCCTTTTCTCCTTGGGTTTTCAAGAAGCGAGGGGCCCGCTTTACCTTTTTTTTGCACAGGCGTGCTTTTTACTATTATTATTATTATTATTGGCCAGGCCTTTCAGTCTCTCTTCCTTTCGAAGCTCTCTCTTTCTATGAAAATACTACTTGTACTCCCTTCGTCCGGGAGCTGATTTGTGCAAAGGATTTTTCTAATGGCAGGGTGTTTGTATTGTTACACCAATTAGGCTACTAAACTGCACGAGGATCTCAGTTTAAAACCAAAACCCATTGCTCAAATAAGTTCAGACAATCATGAAACTACTATTGGTTTCATTGGATCTGATGAAGGAACGAGCAGAATTTGTGAAAGAAAACTGAAACGGGGGAGAGGAAAAAGCAGAAGGAAGAAGGAAGGTGAAGGAAAAGAGACAGCAATTAAGAAACAAAAGTAGAGCTGTGAGAAAATTATGAAGGTACAGAGGAGTAACCAGAGAAACCGTAGGATGGCTTTTTTGTAGGATTTTGTACGGTGCTCCCAAGTCTTGAAGAGACTTGAGAAATCATGGTAAGAATGCTGAAAGCGATCCCTGGAGCTTGGGAGCATGTCCTAAGCTGTTCTGGAGGTGTTCCAGAGGTCTTGGAGGTGTTCCAGGAGGGCCCCAGAGTCATGTTGGGTCAGGAGACTTGATCCAAGGTTGAGAATTTTCTCACATTAATTTATTTGGAGTTTTTGAGAGATTGTAACATAACCCAATTGAGTTATAGGGTTGGGTCCAGATTTGTTAAGTTGGTTAGGAGGTTAGTCAGTTGGTTGGTTAGTTGGTTGTTTGTAGCTAATTAGGAAATCCAACCATCTGAAGAGTCCTAATTAGGTTTGGGTCAAGAAGACCAAGAAGATCAAGAAGTCCTAGCTCAACCATGTGAGGATTGTAACCACCCAAGAAGTGGTTGGCGTCCAAGAATTCCAAGAAGACCGCCCCATGTGCTTTTATAAGTGGGAGGGCCTTGCAGTTTTGCTTAGACCGGTGTGGTCTCACGGTGACAAGAAAAAAATCGTGAGAGAGAGGGGGCATGAACCCCTCTTGGGTGTGAGCCCCTTGGGGTGTGAGAAGGCTTGGACGGTTCCAGGAGAGAAAGGAAGGCGCACGTGAGGGAGTCCATGTGTGGAGACTTCTTAGTTCTTGGACCGTAAAGATTTCTTGGTGCCATGGGGTGTTCCACGAGACTTTGGAGAAGGGAAAGCCTGCGTTGAGATATCGTCCGCAGGTGGGGCTTTTTCTCGGGTTTGTGAGAGAAGGCCAGTGTCCCTGTTCTTGTGTTTTGTAACAAGGTTATTCTCCAAAAGAATACAATCTCTCTTTTCTTCCTTGCTGTTTTTGCTGCATAGGCGCTGATCCGGATTCTCCCAATAAGTGGGATCAATGCCTAGAAGTTTTTCCAACAACTGGCATTAGAAATTGGTTCAAGCGAAAGCAGAGTAGAGCCCTATCGTCCACCACCAATAACCGCCAAGACACATCACGTTCACGCCAAAAGCCGCGCTCATCCCGGTACTGGAACCCGCAAGGTCCCAACGGCCCGCCCCCACCCGGCCTTCCTCGTTTTCCAAACTCCCCCCCCTCTCCGTCTTGACACCGCCTCCTTCTCCCCCTCGCAGACACCGGCGGTGGAGCCGCCCTGTCCCCCGCCTCCCTGCCCTCTGCGCCGCCGCCCGCCTCCTCTGCTCCCCCTCCCTCTCCTCATCCGCCGCTTCCCACCCCTTCGATTCCGCCTTCGCCGGCTACTCCAACTCCAACTTCTCCAACTACGGCACCGACCGCGGCGGCGGCGCCGACTCCTTCAAGAACTATTCGTTCTCCGAGAACCTCCCCTCGATACGTTCCGTCGCTACAGCCGCGGCTCCGTCGGCCACGACGACTCCTTCGCCCTCTACCAGCCTGACGGGAACGTTGTCACCGCCAATTTCACCAGCTACGCCACCGCTGCCACCGGTGGCGCCGGCGAATTCTCCTCCTACGCCCACGAAGGCAACGTCCCTGACCTGAAGTTCACCAACTACGAGGCCGACGCCAATGGCCGCGTCCAGAAGTTCTCTAGTTACTCTGACGACACCAACTCCGGCGGCCAGTCCTTCGCGGGCTACGGCAAGCATGGCAACGGCATCCCCCTTTCCTTCACCAGCTACGGCAACAACTCCAATGTCATAAACTCCGATTTCAACAACTACGGTGAGGACGGCAACGGCGCCAACGATACCTTCACCAACTACGGCCAAAATGGCAACGTGCCGGAGAACAATTTCCGGTCGTACGGCGCCGGCGGCAACGCCGCATCGGAGAAATTCTCCAACTACCGCGACCAAGCCAATGTCGGCGACGACAGCTTCACCTCCTACGCCAAAGAGAACAACGCTGGCGCCGCTGATTTCGAGAACTACGGCAAATCCTTCAACCAAGGCAGCGACTCCTTCAAAGGCTACGGCGAGGGGTCCATCAACCACACGATCGCGTTCGCGTCCTATTCCGGCGATAACACCACTTTCAAGGGCTACACCAAGACCGGAGCATCGGTTTCAAGAGCTACCGCAACTCCTCCACGCTCCCATCCTCCGCCGCCGCGGCGTTGACGACTCGGCGGAGGCCGACGAGCCGGTGGGTGGTGGAGCCGGGGAAGTTCTTCCGCGAAAGCGAACTCAAAAAGGGAACGGTGATGCCGATGCCGGACATCAGGGACAGGATGCCGGCGAGGTCGTTCCTCCCTCGGTCGATCTCTGGGCGGATCCCGTTCTCCGCAGCCGAGGTCCAGCGGCTGTTCAATGCCCCGGCGGACACGGCGCTGGGGAAGGCGGTGGCGGACACGGTGGCGGAGTGCGAGCGACCGCCGAGCCGCGGCGAGACGAAGCGGTGCGCGACGTCGGCGGAGGACGTGATCGACTTCGCGGTGAGCGTGCTCGGGAGCAACGTCGTGGTGCAGAGCACCGAGAACACCAACGGCTCCAAAGGGAACATTCTCGTCGGAGAGGTGAATGGGTTGAACGGCGGTAACATCACGAAATCGGTGTCGTGCCACCAGAGCCTGTTCCCATATCTGGTGTACTACTGCCACTCGGTGCCCAAGGTGAGGGTATACGAGGCGGAGATCCTGGCCGTCAAAACCAAGGAGAAAATCAATCACGGTGTTGCCATCTGTCACCTCGACACGTCGGATTGGAGTCCCGCACATGGGGCGTTTGTGGCACTGGGCCCCGGGCCAGGGAAGATCGAGGTGTGCCATGGATCTTCCAAGGGGACATGACATGGACGTGGCTGATTGATCCAGGTGGGTCCCTGATTAGGAAATGAAAGAAGAGTAGGAGATAGGTAAGAGAATAGGGGGACTTCTGATTCTTGGGATATTGAGTGGAGTGAAGTGGGTTGGAAATTGTCTGTGGCTGTTGGTTTAAATGTAAATCCCGCCAAAAATAGCTGCTTTTTAACCGTTGGTTTATGACTTTTTAATTTTGTTATCCTCGGCTAGCTCTAATCCCGGACAGGAGTCTTCTAATCTGTTCGGTGTTTGGATTCAATCTGTTTGTAAGTAATATTTCAATGCTCGGGTGAAGCATAAGCAACATTTAGTCACGTCTTACTAAACTTGTCCGGGTCTTGAAGGCTGTGGTTTATCTAGCGAGGCAACACTGTTCTTAGAACTATTCCAGGCATTGCTGGTCATATCTTGTGCGTGTTGGACTGTTGGGTCGTACAAAGTTTATCATCATTGTATAATTAACTGAGATAATAAGAGTTATCTTTATCTCTTTTGCGGACAATAATCCTAGGGACCACGTAGAACCCTCAGCTCAAGGTGGTAAACTCGACGTTTATTAGTTTCAGCGGATATTTTGTTAATATGAAATAAGCTCAAAAGGGCATCTTACTGAAACAAATTTCAATCTCCTGATTCCTTCCTCCTACGTAGTTCTCTTCATGAGGGCTCGATCAAAGCTACCGTTCTCGTGCATGCTTAAGGCGCTCGAACTATGTCAGGAGAGCTCTAGTTATAGCGAGTGCCTATTCAAGTTCGCTATGTTCTCTCCATGGAAGTTCAAGGAAAGTCTAATGCAGCTGCCAAGCAGAGGATGCTATAATCATGGTGCCAAGATACAAGCAAGGGTCTTCATCTATGGAGGCGGTCATCCAAAGGCCTCCAGATGAGCTCAGCAGCTGAAGGGTGTTGACAGAGATGAGGAGATCCGTACAAGAAGTTGTCAGGACACGCAGTTACACGGGGTTGTGCAAGAGAGTGTTGCCAGGTTTGCCAAGGCTTGGGATCATCGAGGTAGAGATTGTAGGGTTTTGTATGTGCTCCCAAGTCTTGGAGATACTTGAAAGACCATGGTAGGGATGTTGGAGGCGATCCCTGGAGCTTGGGGACGTGTCTCAAGCTGTTCTGGAGGTGTTCCAGGAGGGCCCCAGAGTCATTTTGGGTCAGGGGGCTTGACCTAGGGTGAGAGTTTTCTCACATTAATTTATTGGGGAGAGTTTTTTGAGAGATTATAACATAACCCAATTGGGTTATGGAGTTGGATCTAGGTTTGTTAAGTTGGTTAGGAGGTTAGCCAGTTGGTTGGTTGGTTGCAACCAATTAGGAAGCCCAACCACCTGAAAAGTTCTAATCAGGTTTGGACCAAGAAGACCAAGAAGATCAAGAAGTCCTAGCCCAACAATGTAAGGATTGTAACCACCCAAGAAGTGGTTGGTGCCCAAGAATTCTAAGAAGACCGCCCCATGTGCTTTTTTAAGTGAGGGGGGCATGCGGTTTTGCTTAGACCAGTGTGGTCTCACGATGACAAGAAAAAAACCGTGAGAAAGAGGGGGCGTGAGAGCCCATGGGGCATGAGAGGGCTTGGACGGTTCCAGGAGAGAAAGGAAGGCGCACGTGAAGGAGTCTGTGCATGGAGACTTTTTAGTTCTTGGATTGTAAAGATTTCTTGGTGCCGTGGAGTGTTCCACGGGGCTTTGAAGAAGGGAAAGCCTGCGTTGAGGTATCGTCCGCAGGTGGAGCTTCTTCTCGGGTTTGTGAGAGGAGGCCGGTGTCCCGTTTTTATGTTTTGTAACAATGTTGGTTCTTGATTTCTCCCTCGTTGCTTATGCTGTGTATAGGTGCTGGTCCGGATCTTCCAACAAATGGGATCAGTGTTTTGGAATCCTCAACATTTTCGACCTTTTGCATTCATGCAGGTTCCTCCTCGCCAGCATATGAGAAAACAGAAAAAGGAAAAAAGAACTAGCCATGACTACGTCTAAAAAGATTGACCTATGATTCAGATTAAAAAAAGATTATTATCGTGTATCAAGGTTCCTACTATTATTATGTCAGTGCATAAGGCTTATCAGTTTTGGATCTGATTGTTAATGTTTCAAACCCATCATTCTAAATAATATAGAAGTTGTACTTTTTTTTTGATAAACAAAAAAGGGAGAGAAGAATTAGAACCCGGGCGTGGCCACCCCCAGACGGTCCCCCAACCCCAGCCAGAGAATGTTCAATACACGGTGCATATTAATTTTTCCGCAGCCATTCCCATCCAAAGATGAGTACGTCAACCTGACTACTACTGGCGTCAGCCGAGTGAACGGGATTTATTATATATATTCCTAACTTTTTTCACTACCACCAGCCAACAGGGACTTCAGGATTATTTTATTAATTTTTACTTTTTTTGATTTTGTTTGTTTTTGAATTATTTTTCTATTTTTTATTTTATCTCCGGACTTTCTCGTCAAAATATGTCTAAACTAAGGCTCGAATCCTTGCCAGCTGGTTATGAGAAAAGTCTCATAACCAACTGCACCACTCACCAGTATTAGAAGTCGTACTTTGACGATAATAAGCAGGCCATACAATTGTCACGTTTGCTGTATTTGTTCACAAATAAGACGACTTAGTCATGTCAAATTGCTTTAAGGTAACTTCGGGTGTCATTCTTTCTCTTTAAACACATCTCTTTTGCTTCTAATTAAAAACCTTTATCTCTCATGCAACATCAGTTCCTGTATAATATATCTTAGCCACCTTAACTTCTGCAAAGATATTGATATAAACTAGCTAGAGATTGCATCACTTCTTCCAGCAGTAGACTATAATTATTTCGATTGAACTGTTCTTACTTTAGACAGGATATATGTTATGCTGGTTTCTTGTGATTAGATACTCCATTGTCTGTAATTACTTCAAATATCCATTTGTGTACTCATTAATAAAAAATTTAGCATTCATAACCACCAGAGTGATTTATCGCAACGCTCTGGTCTTCGGATAGAGTCTTTAAAAAAAAAAAAAAAAGCATGCGGCTGAGCCTCTTTGACCCTGTCTTTTTTTTTTTTGATTAAAAAAAAGATGTGAAAAGAAAAAATCCGCACGGTAGCTGCTAGAGCTGTCAATATGGGCTGGCCCGACCCGGCCCGGTCCTAACCCATATGGGCTTGCATTTATGGGCCGGCCCAAGCTAGGCCCACTTACATAAATGGGCTAAAAAAATTCAACCCGGCCCGGCCCTATATGGATCGTGGGTTAGGGCCGGGCCAGCCCACTATATAGGCCATGGACTAGGACCGTGGGCTAGGACCATGGGCTAGGGCCGTGGACTAGCATTAGAGCCGTGGGCATTGAAATCATATAAGTATATAGCCCTCATCTCGGCATGGAAGAAACTCTGGTCACCAATCGATGTCGCGAAAGAGTTGGCATCACTGGTTGTTCCTTCCTCTGCCAGAATATGAGAGCAAAATTGCAGCAAAGCCCCAGTCGGCTGGTCCTGAACTTCCGATGAATCAAAAATTCGGAAGTAGTTTGAATCGTCGGAAGTCCGAAACTATCGAGTATCGTCGTATCGAATTGGAAATGGGAATGGAAACAGCCGAACACTGCGAACAAGGAAGGGAAGTGGGAACGATGCGAAAGATTGAGAAACAAAATTAAATATCTTTCTATTTTAAGTTTAAAGTTTTAAACTTTTAATTTAACGTGGATCGTGATTTATTCTGGTAAGTGGACCTGGTAATCCATAACCTATTTGCCATATTTTATTTTGAATTTTTAAATTTTAATATATTTAAAAAAAAAAATTTGGTCCATGGGCTAGCCCGGTCCTAATCCTGTTATGCCCATGGGCTACAAGGACCGGGCCAAAAAGCCCACTACATAAATGAACCAAATTTTTTCAGTCCGGTCCAACTCATTTATAGGATCAAATGGACTGGTCCATGAACTCTGATCCATTTTGACAGATCTAGTAATTACTTTCACTGGACTCCCGTTCAATCGAGCTATGTTTGATACGGACAACAATTTTTTCATAAATCCTTTCTATCCAAAAATGAAATATCAGCGTGATCTTATTAAAGTGTCAGAATGGGAAGCTCTCCCATCCTCAATCACGCGCCCCGGAAAAAATTGAGGATTTAACCGAAGTAACCTGTCCTTTGTGGTGAGCTTAGTAGCTGAGTACCCACGCCCACCTTGCATTAATACCCTTCAAGGAAGTGCGCGAGTTTCGACATCCAAGGAATGTCTTTCTTTCCCATCATTAGGTCATGGCATGGCATCATGAAAGTACTTCCTCATCTTTTTATTCTTATCCTCTGACCTCTCACAAATACAAAATTTATCGTCGACCATAGGGAAGGAGTTAATACTCTTCAACTAATACAATCCAGTACTTCTAAATACTTGAATGAGCGACGAACTTGCGTGCTACCTGCAAGTATATCTTTCAATGCCTGAGTTAAGCCCGCCCTCCTAATAATTAGAGAGTGAAAACCGTCCCCTCAACTTGTTCATATTCTTAATTTATAAATTTGTTTTTTAATAAAATTTTAATATATAAATATTTATGTATCTGGTCTCTCTTCAAATTAACTAGTATTAAATATTACTCAAAAAATTTAAAAAAAATAAAAAATAACAATCATAAATTAACTTTTCCTACTTCAAAATTGAATCAATTTTTTTTTTCTTTTTAATATTTTCTTTATAATTATTTTAAAAAAAAAAATTTTATCATTCGACCTGCATTCATCTTGGAAATCTGTCATGATTGAAGCTACCGTGCATAGCCGGTATCATCCTATTTATCGCATCGATAAATACCATAATGGCCGATCCGTTCCATGAAACGACCAATGAGAATATCTTCACAATATGATCGAGTAGCTGCATGTGCACAAGATCGAATATCATCGACTCGTCGGATGATAGCTATCATCCCGATGGCCTTCGTCAGCATCGATGGACGCCACAAACAGTGAAGCCGTGCATTGTCTTGCCGGCTAGACTTGTCACATGATGCAATTGGATCTCGGGGCACGAGCAAGCGAGTGCTCATCACATCCGGGCTTGTATCGATGCTGTCATGCTCGCGCACCATTGTCTTCGACTCTATCGCTCCATAGATGCCTGATACAGTCATGCCGCACTGGCAATACTCTGTGCGGCGTCACCATCGCTGCGACAGATGCACGCACATTCTCTATGAATCTGGAATGCTTAAGACTCTTCCCATCTTAACTGTTATTATAGAAAAAATATTTTCAATAATAAATATTATCATAACCAGATTACGTAACGGGATGGAAGATAAATTTTTTTATTGATTATTAGTTAGAGAAATAAACAGCTAAAAATTTTATAATAATTTTATTATTAATAAATTTAATTTTTAAAATAATATCAGATATAATTCAAATAATATTTTAAAAATATTTAAAATAATTTTAATTAATTATAAATATTTTTTTATTTTTTATTTTTTTTTTAAAAGTTGGTGCGGTTCCTGCCTACGTGCATTCTATGCGTAGCCTGCCTTCCACTTTGGCCTGTTTTTATCTTTCACGCCTTTGACGCCAAGTTCTCTGGTGAAATTATTAGGACGGCGATGAACTTTTAGGCATCGGACGGTTTCCTTTTCAACATTCATATTGGTCACCTCGTGGGTGGGTAGCCATTTTTCCTTTCGCAGCGTTCCCACCAAGCCATGAGGAGTACTTGATGTTTGACCAACTGTACAACACAACGCGTGCAGCATGTGAAATTGGGCCAGTGCCCTGTTCCCTAAATGCATGACAATTATTATTATTATTATATTATATTTTTTATATAATATAATATATATTATAATATATAATGTTGTAATATAGTAAAGTGTATATTATCTTTATTATATTTATTTTGAAAATTTTAAGAAATTTTTCATAAAAAGGATTAAAATATCTATACATTCATTTCTTCACCTGGGACCATCAGGGACTCTTCTTCGAATGAAGTTTGGGATCGACTAACTTTGCCTTTCGATGGGGACTCCTCCTTCGTCAGGATTTCTTTGATTCGGACTCTTTTTCTGGCAAATCCGACTGAGGCACAGAGGGATCTTGATCAAGATGGAATGATTAATTCTCTATTTAAAAGAATTATGCTTGTTTCTTTTATAGTAGAGAGAGAAATAGTGGAATAGAGAGTCCTCCCTTTTTGGTTTATAGCTCTTGGTCCCTCTCTATTTGGTTTGATTGTTCTTGGTCCCTCTCTATTTGGTTTTTGCTCCGCCACAAAAAGGATTTTATTATTTGGCTCACCAGTGATCCATGGTGCCACCATTTGCTCTACTTCCGATTTGAGTTGTGCTTTATTCCTCTTTGCCTTGGATTTGCATCGAAAGCTTTATTTCCTTTAGTTCTTGTTCTCTACCGGAAAGGAATTTGTTTCCTTTGATTTGTTGTTGAGACTTAGAAGAAGGTTTGTTCATCTCTCTCGGGTATTCTTCTCTTGATCTAGTTAGAGATCAAGAAAGGTATTTATAGCTCCTATTCGTTTAATATTGTGCCTCTTCATTATTATTTCAGGATCCTATCATTTGGATATTTGTATCATCTTTGTACTCAATTTTAGGATGGATATATATTAGATTACTCCTCCTTTGTGGATGTAGGCAAGTTTGCCGAACCATGTAAATTCTTATTTCTTATACTTGTTATTTATACCCGTGAAGTGTTCGATAAATTACCTGAGTAAGAAAAAATAATTAATTAAAAGTTTAAAGCAATATGATCCGCTGAGCACATCCTAACAACTAGTATCATAGTATTAGAATGGTTTCTAACGGGAAACAAAGTTCTTCAATGGCTCATGAGGTAGTTTTTTCATTTCACTATTACTAGGCATGAAGTGGAAATGTTTGATGATACGGGTGATTTCATATTATAGAAGGTAAGAATGAAATACTTATTGAAGAGGGCATGGCAATAGCCTTCAAAGATATGGATGCAATCCCAAGAGATACTAAGGCTACCAAAGAGAACCAATAAAAGAGTACTAGAAACTTTATTTTTGGTTTGAGTGACAAAGTCTTATGCAATGTTGTAGATCTTAATATAGCTAAAAGTGTATAGGATAAATTGGATAGCCTATATATGACAAAGTCTCTTATCAATAGATTGTTTGGAAATAAAGTTATACACATGTCGTATGACGAAAGGAACTTTACTCAAAGATCACTTGGATGATTATAATAAGCTTCTACTTATTTGGCAAGTATTAGTATCGATGTTGAATAGGAAGACAAGAATTTGATACTGATTTATTCTATCTAAGTCCTTCAAGAATATTACTACTATCATGCTCTATAGAAGAGAGATTATAAGTCTTGATGAGATAGAAGCCACTTTGTTATCCAATGACTTAGGTTGAAAATACAGTTAGAGCATCAGGCTCCTACCTAGCTCAAGGATTTATAGTTAGAGGTAGAGATGAGCAGAGAAAATGTGGACAAGGAAGAATCAAGTCCAAAATCATATCAAAGTTTAGGTCTAAAAGACCAAGTATTTGTTACTATTGCAAAAAGCCATATCATTGAGAATCTGAATGTAGATTCTAAAATCTAAAAAAGAGAAGAAATAGAAAGATAAAAAAACAGTCTCAGATTCGACATTAGTTGCAGTTACTTCAGGAGATTATAGTAGTATTACAAATGATGCAGTATTTATAACTGCTTATAGTGTCAGTTAGACTGATACCTAAATCATGGACTTTGGAGTATCTTTCCATATAATATTTCATAAGAAATTGTTATCTTCTTTTAAACCATGTGAGGAGGGCACCGTTCTTCTTAGGGATGATGCCATCTGTAAAGTAAAAGATGTTGGTATAGTTCAGATCAAATCTCATGTAAAATTATGATAACTCTGAATAATGTTAAATATGTTTCTCAATTGAAAAGGAACATTCTCTCAGTGCATGCCCTTGACGGTGCAGGTTTCGAGGATAGATAGGGTAGAGAATCTATAACTATTAGTAAAGGAGCATCAACTCTATTAAGAGACAAATTAAGTGGCACACTTTACTATCATGATGATAGTATAGTTTTTGGTTAGGCTTCAATAGTACAATCCTTTATTAAGTAATTGACATAATTATGGTACTGGAGGCTAGGCCACATGTCAGACAAAGGTTTACAAGAGTTGAGCAACATAGTCTGCTAAATAGTTAGAAGGTTGGTATACTTGAATTCTATGAACACTGCATATTTGGGAAATAACATAGAATCAACTTTTCTACATGTATGTATAGGATAGAAGGTATATAAATTATGTTCATTCCAACATAGGAACCTCTCCTAGTTATATCCAAGGGTGGATCCAGATTTATTTTTATTTATTGATGATTATTCCTGCAAAGTTTGGATATATACTATCAAAAATAAGTGTAATGTGTTTGACATATTTAATAATCGAAAGGCTATGGTTAAGAGACAGACCGAAAGAAAGGCAAAAATTTTTCAGATTGATATTAGATTAGAGCTTTGCTCTACAAAATTTGACAATTTTTGCAAGTTAAAAGGCATCGTCAACATAGAATTACGATTGGTACATCTCAGCATAATAGTATGGTAAAATGAATAAACCACATGCTATTAGAAAGAGTTAGATCTATCCTATCAAGTTCTGAATTGAGTAAAGATTTTGGACAAAGGCTGTACATACAGTTTGCTATATAATAAATTGATTTCCGATATCAGTATTAAATATGAAAACTCTAAAAGAGATGTGAACAGGAAGACCTACAGACTATTCGGTTCTTAAGTCTTTGGATGTCCAGCTTATGCATATATAAAAAATGAAAAGTTGAAATCCAAGGCTAAGAAGTGTATATTTCTTGGATACACATATAAGGTGAAAAGCTACAGATTATGGTGCATAGAGCCTGGATTCTAAGATTTTCTGAGATAACCACTCCTTCAAGATAGTTACAACATAGTTCTTCATAGGAAAATCAGGTTTAAGGTCAGCATGATAGGACTGCTATAGATATTGATTAAACTATTATACAGCACTAGCAGCCAACTAGAAATGCTTATATTTAAATGAGTATCAACTAAAAATAGATGTAGAGATATAGACTCAAGAGAAAATTACTATGCAAAGTCAGGTTCAAGATGATAATATTACCACTCACGGACCTAGGTGCCAAATCAGAGTACCTTAAAAGTATAGTTTTGAGGATTCTATTTATGTTGAGTTAATTTTTTATGCTCTAAGTATTGCAGATACCATAGGTGATGAGCTAATCATATATCAAAAAGCTATCGATAGTTAGTCAGTTCATTCTTTAGAAAAGAATCATACTTGAGAATTAGTCAAGTTACCAAAGGATAAGAGGCTGCAAATAAATCTTTAAGAAGAATGAATGAGTCAGTTCTCAAGATATCAAATATAAAGCCAAGTTGGTGATTAAGGGTTGAAGTCAATGAGAGGGTATTGATTATAAGAAGGTATTTTCTCCTGTAATCAAATACTTTATTATTTGCATGTTGTTTGTTTTAATTACTTCTCATGATTTGGAGTTAGAATAGTTAGATGCAAGATAGCTTTTTATATGATGACTTAGATGAGTAAATTTATATGCAATAGCTACCTGGTTTTGAGGCTCTAAATAAAAAAGATCATGTATGCCTGCTCAATAAATCATTGTATGGTCTTAAACTGTCTTTATAAAATGGTACCATAAATTTGATAAGTTTATGATCGATCATGGATTTAATAGATCTTCATATGATAGTTGCATGTATCATTAGTGACTTTCAGACATATTTTTTCATAATGTATTATTGTATGTGAATGATATGATGATTGTAGTCAAGGATATGTTAGTTATTCAGAATCTAAAAATAGAGCTTAGTATTGCATTTGAGATGAAGGACATTAGCGATAAAGAAGATATTTAGAATAGAGATAATATGTGACAGGGAGTCTATAGACTTTTTTACATAGCACGGTTATATTGAAAAAGTCTTTGAAAGATATGATATATTTACAGCTAAGCCAGTCACTATTTCTTTTATCAATCATTTTAGATTATCTACCAGACTCTCTTTTCATACTGAGGATGAAGAGAGTATATGTCTAGAATATTATATACGAGTACAGTAGGCAACATCATGTACACGATGGTTAGCATTCGACTTCATATTTTATAGGTAGTAAGTATGTGAGCAGTTACAAGAATAAGCCTGGAAAAGTTCATTGGTCAGATATTTGAAAGATACTTCTAATTTAGAATTGATGTTCTTCAGATATGGTAGTTATATTGTTATATGATTTTGTGATTCTGATTATACTTTTGACTTGGATAGAAGAAGGTCATTGATTGAATATATTTACTCTCTTTAACTACATAGTCAGTTGGAAGGCTACTTTATAATCTATAGTTATTTTATCTACTATTGAGGTAGAGTATACGGCATTGACAGAGGTAGCAAAAAAACCTATTTGGCTGAGAGGGTTGGTACAGGATTTGGATCTCAAGCATAATATTTGGATATTCACTATGACGATCAAAATACTTTATATCTTATTAAAAATCAGATGTATCATAAATGCACTAAACATGTAGATGTCAAGTATCACTTCATTAAAGATTTGATAGAGAATAGTAATATTCTGCTTCAGAAAGTTAGCACTAATAATCTGGTTGATAGCTCACTAAACCAATCTCTGCAGTTAAGTTCAAGACTATTTTGAACTTGATTAGTTTAAGCACTTGGTGATGCCCTTCAAGGCTTGCAGCAAGGAGGAGGTTCTATAATCTACATCTGATAGAGATATATGATCTGTCGCAATGAGAAAGATTATTATTTATACTTGCTCCAAAATTAAAAGTACCGGAGGGGTTTCTATAAAAGAAAATAAAATATCTATTTCAATGGGATTCCATCGATTCTTTTAATGGAATGTTCACTTTTTCACTCGGAACCATTAAAGACTCTTCTCCAAATGAAGTTTGGGATTGACAAATGTTGTCTTTATTGAGACTCCTTCATCAGGACTTCTCCAATTCAGACTCTCTTCAATAAATCTTGCGAGGCATGGAGGGATCTTGATCGAGATGGCATGATTGATTCTCTATTTAAAAGAATTATGCTAGTTTCTTTTATAATAGAGAGAGAAATAGAGGAACAAAGAGTCCTGCTTTTTCGATTTATAGCTCTTGGTCCCTTTGGTTTGATTGCTCTCGGTCTCTCTCTATTTGGTTTCTGCTCCGACCACCAAAAGGATTTTGTTATTTGGCTCACTGATGATCCATAGTGCTATCATTTGCTCTGCTTTCGATTTGGGTTGTGCTTTGTTTCTTTGCCTTGGATTTATACCCAAAGCTCTATTTCCTTTGGTTCTTATTCTCTGCTACAAAGGAACTTTTTTTTTTTTTTTTGACCCGTTGTTGAGGCTTAGAAGGAGGTTTGTTCATCTCTCTCATGTACTCTTTTCTCGATCTAGTTAGAGACCAAGAAAGTTATTTGTAACCCCTATTCGGTTTATTGCTATGCCTCTTTGTTATTATTTTGGAATCTTGTTATTTAAATATTTGTATCGTCTTTGTATCCAATTTTAGGACGGAAATATGGTGAATTGCTCCTCCTTTATGTGAATGTAGGCAGATTTAGTGAACCATGTAAATTTCCTATCTTTTTTGTATTTATTATTTATGACTGTGAAATGTTTAATAAATTATCTGAACGAGAAGGAATAATTAATTAAAAACTTAAAACAATCCAATCCGCTGCATACATCCCCCAAATAATATAATAATATATATATAATAAATATATAATAATACAATATCAGCCTTTTCAGTGTCAAAGTAGATAAACATTCTTGTTTGAACATGGAAGCTGGGCAATGTTTAGCAATCCAAGCTCCTAAATAAGTTACTGCCTTAACATTCAATCGGGCTAACGTGGATAAAGCTCTTGGATGGGATTAAAGGGCATCTGAGTTTAGTAACCTAGAGAGGATATCAGCATGTTTGAAATGAGAAAAGATCAATGTTCTACTATTTTATCCAACAAGAAACCTCCTTTTTTTTTTCTTTTTTTTTTCCTTTTTTTTTTTGTCCCCCGCTGACACTCTGCTTTTATTGCAATTTTTCTTTAAGCACCATCATGTTAGTCAAATAAGGTTTTTTGTTTTTTTTTTTGAGGAGAAAAAAAAAGAAAGAAGGATCGGTATATCTCATGACTTTTGCCTTGTGTTTGGATCCACTACATTTTATTCGCTGGCTGGAATCCCAGACATTAGAGAAAGCCATGGAAAGCCAAAGAACAGAGAAAGGAACTGCTAGTTTAAACGCAAAATGCTAAAGCTGAGTTAAAGACGGCTGATTTAAAGATGATGAATGAAACTAAACTTGCAAAGCCCTGGATGTTATCAGCAAAGAGTTTATATTTATACATCAGAAGAAACTATAATCATGAACATGCTATTCCATGAAGGTTTCGAAAGAAGATCGATTATGAGGCAAAACTACTTTTGCTTTGAGGTAAGTAGGGATGGTCGAGGCATTCATTGCGTTAGAATCGATGGGGATCGTATGAAATGTCCATGCAGAAGTTACTGCAATTTTTTTGAATCTAATGGAGAATGATGATTTTTTAATTACAAAAAAAAAAAAAAAAAAAAAAAAAAAAATGGCATCGGTTGTATTTCCAATTTAGAGAAACATTCTTTCAGATTTGAATGAATTATGGGCATGAGGAGTTACATCGAGCAAAAGTCCTGTGTTCAGATTCAGAAAAGGTGGGAGCCAGAGATACATGTACCTGGATTACCTGAAAAAGTGAAAGCATGGTAGGTAACCACCTGGTTTATCTGAAAAGCCTGTCATGATCGCTACTTCAGTACCCACAAACATTTTATTTCCACCTCTTTCGTACCGTCCAAGGCCCCCCCCCTTTCAAGCCAAGACTTTGTAATCTCCCTTCCTATAGATACTGTTGGAAACATTTGTGGGCCTCTCTTTGAAAGTTTTATTCAACATTCCAGTGTTTTCCTAGTAGTATCCGATTCATCGACCCAATTGTAATCTATATCTTGTGGAGGCATGCATAATTTTTTGTGTGCGTGTTGACTCTCGAATTTGCAATTCCCATTGGCCACTAAACACATGCCCAGCAGCCTTGTGTGGCATCATTTATAGGTGTCATTGGGGTGGCTCGCTACCAGGTCAGTCATTTTTTAAGTTGTGTTCAAGGCTTTAAGGCCTATGTGGGTCTTATTTGCTTGAATGCACTGCGTACTAGATTCCTGCCGATCTATTGTGGAGCTTGTGCATTAGTTTCGGACCCCATTCCAACAAAGTTCTTGGCATCAGTACCAACCAGGTCTTAATAGGGCCAAGTATGGGTTGGAGGTAAGCACATGGAACGGTGAAAGATAAGTTGTTTCGATTGCTAGACTTGGACCCCAGCTAAAATAACGCTATTTTTCCACCAGCCCCCTCTTTTGAGGACAAGGCGTGTCACCACCATCCACGAGATGTTTTCTCATCTCTCAGATCATCGTGGAACCGTGGTTATCTCTAACTTATCATGGGCTCACCTTAAAATCCTTTCCCAAAAACAATGACATTCTACCAACCATCGAGCCAGCTCTCAGCAGACAACCGTTACTCACTCACTGCTCACATGTGAGTGATCCACGAGAAAAACGGTACAGTCACATCAAACAAATTGTTGCATTCATGAAACCACGTAATGACGTAACGCCATAACCCTGCATGACGGGCCATCAATTAATTCTATGAGCTGAAGTTTCGTTGGAAGAGTGGAGAACTATGTATGATGGCAATCTTTGAATTTGCATGCTGTCATAGCATTAACAACGTAAAATTCTTGACTAGGAATCAAATGTTGATAAAGTGTGCCCGAACAACAGGTCAAAATTCTTCAATTAGATGTCTAATTAGAAGACGGTGACTGGGGAGAAAAGAAAAGAAACTCCAAATTATAATTGAAATTTGCATGCAGATAGATTTTCTCCGCTAACAATCCCAATCCCACCGTCGTCTCCTTCCGACCCAATGGAATTAAAGCCACGATCATGGATCTTTTTGTAACCCGCTGGTAACGACGCCTTAAGCATGCACGAGAACGGTAGCTTTGATCGAGCCCTCATGAAGAAGAACTACGTAGGAGGAAGGAATCAGGAGATTGAAATTTATTGTTTCAGTAAGATGGCCCTTTTGATCTTAATTTCTATTAACAAAAATCCGCTGAACTAATAAACGTCGGTTTACCAACCTTGATCTGAGGGTTCTACGTGGTCCCTAGGGATTTTGTCCGCCAAAGAGATAAAGATAACTCTTATTATCTCCGTTAATTATACAATGATGATAAACTTTGTACGCCCAACAGTCCAACACGCACAAGATATGACCAGCAATGCCTGGAATAGTTCTAAGAACAGTGTTGCCCCGCTAGATAAACCACAGCCTTCAAGACCCGGACAAGTTTAGTAAGACGTGACTAATGTTGCTTATGCTTCACCCGAGCATTGAAATATTACTTACAAACAGATTGAATCCAAACACCGAACAGATTAGAAGACTCCTGTCCGGGATTAGAGCTAGCCGAGGATAACAAAATTAAAAGTCATAAACCAACGGTTAAAAGCAGCTATTTTTGGCGGGATTTACATTTAAACCAACAGCCACAGACATTTCCAACCCACTTCACTCCACTCAATATCCCAAGAATCAGAAGTCCCCCTTATTCTCTTACCTATCTCCTACTCTTCTTTCATTTCCTAATCAGGGACCCCCTGGATCAATCAGCCACCGTCCATGTCATGTCCCCTTGGAAGATCCAATGGCACACCTCGATCTTCCCTGGCCCGGGGCCCAGTGCACAAACGCCCCATGTGCGGGACTCCAATCCGACGTGTCGAGGTGACAGATGGCAACACCGTGATTGATTTTCTCCTTGGTTTGACGGCCAGGATCTCCGCCTCGTATACCCTCACCTTGGGCACCGAGTGGCAGTAGTACACCAGATATGGGAACAGGCTCTGGTGGCACGACACCGATTTCGTGATGTTACCGCCGTTCAACCCATTCACCTCTCCGACGAGAATGTTCCCTTTGGAGCCGTTGGTGTTTCTCGGTGCTCTGCACCACGACGTTGCTCCCGAGCACGCTCACCGCGAAGTCGATCACGTCCTCCGCCGACGTCGCGCACCGCTTCGTCTCGCCGCGGCTCGGCGGTCGCTCGCACTCCGCCACCGTGTCCGCCACCGCCTTCCCAGCGCCGTGTCCGCCGGGGCATTGAACAGCCGCTGGACCTCGGCTGCGGAGAACGGGATCCGCCCAGAGATCGACCGAGGAGGAACGACCTCGCCGCATCCTGTCCCTGATGTCCGGCATCGGCATCACCGTTCCCTTTTGAGTTCGCTTTCGCGGAAGAACTTCCCCGGCTCCACCACCCACCGGCTCGTCGGCCTCCGCCGAGTCGTCAACGCCGCGGCGGCGGAGGATGGGAGCGTGGAGGAGTTGCGGTAGCTCTTGAAACCGATGCTCCCGGTCTTGGTGTAGCCCTTGAAAGTGGTGTTATCGCCGGAATAGGACGCGAACGCGATCGTGTGGTTTTGGACCCCTCGCCGTAGCCTTTGAAGGAGTCGCTGCCTTGGTTGAAGGAGTTGCCGTAGTTCTCGAAATCAGCGGCGCCAGCGTTGTTCTCTTTGGCGTAGGAGGTGAAGCTGTCGTCGCCGACATTGGCTTGGTCGCGGTAGTTGGAGAATTTCTCCGATGCGGCGTTGCCGCCGGCGCCGTACGACCGGAAATTGTTCTCCGGCACGTTGCCATTTTGGCCGTAGTTGGTGAAGGTATCGTTGGCGCCGTTGCCGTCCTCACCGTAGTTGTTGAAATCGGAGTTTATGACATTGGAGTTTGTTGCCGTAGCTGGTGAAGGAAAGGGGGATGCCGTTGCCATGCTTGCCGTAGCCCGCGAAGGACTGGCCGCCGGAGTTGGTGTCGTCAGAGTAACTAGAGACTTCTGGACGCGGCCATTGGCGTCGGCCTCGTAGTTGGTGAACTTCAGGTCAGGGACGTTGCTTCGTGGGCGGGAGGAGAATTCGCCGGCGCCACCGGTGGCAGCGGTGGCGTAGCTGGTGAAATTGGCGGTGACAACGTTCCCGTCAGGCTGGTAGAGGGCGAAGAGTCGTCGTGGCCGACGGAGCCGCGGCTGTAGCGACGGAACGTATCGAGGGGGAGGTTCTCGGAGAACGAATAGTTCTTGAAGGAGTCGGCGCCGCCGCCGCGGTCGGTGCCGTAGTTGGAGAAGTTGGAGTTGGAGTAGCCGGCGAAGGCGGAATCGAAGGGGTGGGAAGCGGCGGATGAGGAGAGGGAGGGGGAGCAGAGGAGGCGGGCGGCGGCGCAGAGGGCAGGGAGGCGGGGGACAGGGCGGCTCCACCGCCGGTGTCTGCGAGGGAGGAGAAGGAGGCGGTGTCAAGAGCGGAGAGGGGGGAGTTTGGAAACGAGGAAGGCCGGGTGGGGGCGGCCGTTGGGACCTTGCGGTTCCAGTACCGGATGAGCGCGGCTTTGGCGGTGAACGGATTCGTCTTGGCGGTTTTGGTGGACGTGGAGTTGTCTTCCCTCGACACGAGGGGGAATGAAGAAGGAAGAGGACGAGGAAGAGAAAGAGGAAGTGATGAGGAGTGGCCATTGGAGAGTGAAGGAGGGGTGGAATGTGTCGGCGAGTGGTATTGGTGGTGTTGGGAAGTCGGTGGAGACGGCGAGGATAAATAGACATGCGCAATCGAGTGGCCGCTTTGATCCTTTTTATCCGGTCAGTTTTGGTTCCGCTTAATCTGCGTTTGAATATATTATTAAAATTATTTAGTTATGATTATGATGTTTGGTCGTTATTTGGAGATAATATGTTTGGAATATGATTATGCTAATGTAATATTTGTCGGTCTATTTTTTTAATTTTTTTAATAATTTTTTAAAAAAATATTTAAATTTATTTGAATATTTTGCTAAAATTGATATTTATAATAAAATTATCCCGAGTAATATTTCTGTACAAATATTGACTTAGTCAAAAACCATATGTATTTATATAAAAAATAATTAAAATTATCAAATTATTTTTTTTGATAGAAAAAAGGTAGGAGGTTTTATCCCAGTATAGCTAGTATAGCTTCCCGTAATAGGTCCCCAGCCCTAGACCATCTTCGATCCGGGTTGCAAATTTTTCGTATGTCCTTCTCGCTTAACTGGACGAGTATGTCAGTCTAGCTTCATCGCGGCGTCGGAGTTTCGGCTGCTCAGCCTTCCAGTCACGTATCCCAGATTTAATCTGAAATTTAATCGAGTCACTCACGGGATTATTCCTTGAATCTGTGACCAGTGAATTATATACAAGAGCTGAACCACGTCTTAACCGACCGTGCTACCATCTCAATGATAATTATCAAATTATTTTAGCTTCCTCATCCACTGGTGATCGTTGTTTCTGTAATCTCTTGCCGACAATCCTTTTATAATTTTAATAAAATTTTTATTTAAAAATATGATTTTGATAGAGCGCCGGTGAAACTATTATCTCAAAAATATTAATATAAAATATTATTTAGAGTATATGGATGGAAATATCAATTTTAGAATGATATTTATTATGGCTAAACCTCGATATGGATGTTACCGGTATTCGGCCTGGCACCAAATGAAATACACCATACTTCGAAGGCTTGATGCGCCTGCAAAGAAGTCTATTTGTCAAAATATGTTTAGTAAGGACGCTAGCTTGAGTTAGCCAGAATTTAAGAAATGATGGAAAAGAAGAAATCAAGGGAACAGGAGCATTGGAAAAACTTACCCTCGGTCTCTCTCTTCCTTCACTTTTTATGGTGTCACCATCGGTTCGCCTGTCACTGACCTTTGGTTTTTTTTAAGAGAACATACCGATCTGATCAAGAACTGGGAGCACGTGGTGGACCGGTGATTGTGTGGGCAATTATATCAAAATGTTCATGATATATCTATATCGGAAATTCCTGTTATCTATTTATAGAGTGACGTGACATAACAAAATATTATTGTAGGGTGTTAAACTATGATAGATATAATAACTTAGTGGAAGCGACGAGTTCCTATTTCCTAGCACATTATTTTAGAAATCTTTTTTATGACGATACTGGGATTAGGATCATATCAACCATGATTATGCCTAGCTAGCTACAGCCAGCCAAATCGTCAGCTATCCAAGCGATGCAACCGCAAGGTGAGAAGGAGGACCTGTCTGTGTACCCCAGTTTACTAGGTCGATATGGTAGACTAGTTTGCAGAATTGAAAAAGAATCCGCTAAATAATTATAATCATTTTTCGTTACTCTGCTTTGAGTTGACCCATCTATTCGAATAAAATTAGCCCGTTGATGGATCCTGCTTCTAGTCAACAGGGATGGTGGGCTAGTCATTCTCAGCATCCCGGATGTGATCGTTGTTGCATCTTATCAGACCAAATATCATAACCCATTACAGATGATGATGCACCCAATGGACCGAGAGATTTCCGATGTCCGCGCACCGTCGCATCATATAGAGAGGAGTTTTTTTACCATTATCCTTTAAATTTCACTTTTGGAACGTAGATTGTTACTGAATTGTTTGAGATATTAGCGGATAATTAATATCCCATGATTATATCATCATGAATAATTAATATGTTCTTTGTGTAGCATAGAAGTTGCTGCTCGACCGCTGATGGGCAGTGCAGTTTGTTGTGAGACTTTTCTTACAGTTAACTGACAGGGATTTGAATTTTAATTTTGATATATTTCGACAAGAAAATACAGAAATAAAATAAAAAATAAAATAATAGTAGAATAAATTTTTAAAAAAATAATAATAAAATAATCTTGGAGTCCCTGTTGATCAGTGATAGTGAAAAAGTTAGAGATATATATAATAAATCCTGAGTAAAATAATCCTGGAACGACAGTAAAAAATTAATATGTACCATGTATCGAACATTCCCTGGGATTGGAGAACCGTCTGACCATCTGGGGAAGGCCACGCCCGGGATCTAACTCCTCCCTTTTTTTAAAAAAAAAAAAATTGCCGCTCAAACTTTGAGAACTATTTTTGAAATTCAACCAAAGTCAAAATCTTGAGTTATCATCTTAACAGTATTTATATAAATTTGAACATGTAAGGGAGAATTTACATGAAATAAAAACTTCTTTTCTTTTGGTTACAAGGTGAGTTGACATTCCGAGGATAATAATAATAATTATTATTATTTTAAGAAAAGAAGTGAAGGGATAAATCTCGGTGTAGCTATTTCTTCAGGCATCACTCGATCACGTGTTCCAGAAAATAGAGTTATCCCGTAAGGATCATGCCTCAAATACATGACCGGTAGTGTGTGAGACCCAGCCAAGAGAAGGCCAGAACCGCGTTCGGACTGAAATTGGCAACCGGGTTGCCGATTTCGATTCGGATGAAGCCTGGCACCGAATGCTCGGATCTTTCGGCGGAGGTTTCGGAGAAGCCGGTCGATGCCGCCGGGGGGGATAAGGGTCTTCCTCGGTTTTTAAAGACCCCTCGTGTGCCTCAGTCCAAACCGATCTTCTTTCTCCGGTGAATGCTCGAAATCGACATTGATCTCAGCGTTTCTGCCCATTCCGAAGACCTTTCTCCTCCGGTGACCGTCGCAGTCGAAGCCATCCTCGTCGGTAAGTCCTCCATCTCTGATTCCTCTCGGGCATGGGATTGCATTGGATTAATCGACGGGGAGGAGGCCAACTAATTGACGGAGAGATAGGGAGGCGGTGGAGATGTCGACGACGTCGGAGATGGAAAGGAGCTCGAAGGAGGTAGAGGTGGACTACGAGGAGACGGCGCTGGCCCTTGACCTTCCCGAGGGTTTGAGGGCTGGCGGGTCGGACCAGCAGGAGAGGAAGCGCGGCTTTTCAGAGATCGTAGATCTATCGCATGGGAGCTCCGGGATCGAGCCACGAGGAGGAGGGGATCTGGGCGATGAGTCGCCGGATTGCATGGCTTCCGGCGCCGGCAGACCCTCAGCTTCCAAGGCACGAGTGGTGGGTTGGCCGTCGGTGAGGTCTTACCGGAAGAACGTGTTGAGGGGCTGCACGTATGTGAAGGTGGCGATGGACGGCGCACCTTACCTTTGCAAGGTGGACCTGGAGATCTACTCCGGCTACCACCAGCTGTTGACTGCCCTCCAGGAGATGTTCTCCTGCTTCACCATCCACGATAGGCGGCTGGTGGATCCCGTTAAGGGGACTTATTCCCAACATATGAGGACAAGGACGGCGACTGGATGCTGGTAGGAGACGTTCCCTGGAAAATGTTTGTGGCATCATGCAAGTGGCTTCGATTGATGAAAAGCTCAGAGGCTGTTAATATAGGATCATTGTTGACTTTGGAAGACCCGGTTTAGTGTTGGACTGTACTAGTTGATGGATACTCTTCGGTAAGTTATCTTGACCTCTGATATGTATACCAATATATATATATATATATATATATATATATATATATATATATATATATATATATATATATATATATATATATATATATATAACTTAGTAACTATATATAATATATCTGTATTTGATTGCATTGGATTGCGTGCATCATGTTGGTGTGGGTGCTCTCTAGTTCGACTATGATCATACGATGACCTAATCTCCTTTTGGGCCTCCAGCGGGACTATTGCTGGCACATGACCGTTGAGCGGTATGTGACACAGGAGCTAGTTGCCTTATTTTAGCAATGCATGGCAGGCACATGTAGAGGATACATGTTTCTCGTGTGATACTCAGAGACTAGTTTTTCTTTTGGGCTACCACGACTATTGCTGGCACATGCTGTTGAGTGCATTATGTGACACAGG
The DNA here is from genome assembly GCA_021397845.1 of Areca catechu. Classification (NCBI taxonomy): domain Eukaryota; kingdom Viridiplantae; phylum Streptophyta; class Magnoliopsida; order Arecales; family Arecaceae; genus Areca; species Areca catechu. Next base: position 21,162,968 of record CM038051.1, read on the forward strand.
ATCTAGTCTCTTTCGGGCGAGCCACAGGCCGATCGTGGCCATAGTCAGAGAACTAGGAGAGTAGAGTAAACGTTGGCCATCCATAGCCGTGCCTGTGTCGGTTGTATTTGAGTGTTATACTTGCATCATGTTTTGGTTATATTATTATATTGCTAGATATCTTGTTACATGATGTATCATGCTTGTTGTTATTAGATACATATTGGTGTATGTATATTGGAGATGTTTATAACTTACTGAGCCTGTGTAGCTCATCCCTGTTTTTACATATTTTTGTTTCAGATATCGAAGATCATTTGAATTTTGGAACCAGTCAGTGAGGAGATAGGTTTAGGTTTTAATCCCTGAATTTATATTTTATTTGTATTTTATTTCTATTATTTTTATGAAAAGTTGTTCCTTACCATTGTTTGGTTATTGATTTTAAAGTTATGCCTGGCATGATCTCTAGAGATATATAGGATTGTGCGGCCGGTCACGTAGCCGATCATTGATCTGGATTCGGGGCATGATAGGTAGGAGGTGAGTTTAAAACTCTAGCAACCGAGCTACTGCCTTAACTACAAGGAAGGGTAATTATTAACCAAAGAGATTTTGAGGATAAAGGAAAATTTTTCTAGCGTGGATTTTTACGTGTTTTAAGGTGTAACTATTGAAATTAGTCTAATCAATGTGCCTCTCTGCGGTCTATAGAAAAGCATATTAGTTGGATCAGATCCACTAGCTCGACGGTGGCCCAGTCGAATCGTGGCACAACGTATACAAGTATTGCTCTATTTTGTTTTTTATTTTTTAATTTTTTTTTTACTGTGCGTTTGCATGCATTGCTTGGCAATTGGATTGGTCCATCCAGTATCCTCTTTCTGAAAAATTTTACATAGACCAGGTCCAATGGACCCCCCAAGTCCAGAATCACATGGTAGATAATAGGCATGTATCATTTGATTTTAATTTTTTTTTTTTAAATACGGGGATAATGTGGTGGATGACTGTTGAACCTAGTCCATCTAATAAGGCGTAATTAGGTTGCGTCAGCGGGTTGAGAAATTTTTAAGATGGATAAGTGGATGTGTTGAGATGGCTGTGGATAACGTGTACTTCTTTTTATTGACTTTCTTTATTTATGATAAACTAAGCCTGTTCAAGAACTTTTTTATAGCGAATGGCGGTGGAATTCAATTTGTTGCTGTTTTTTTTTTTATGAAAAAAAAAAGAAAAAGAGAGGGGGGTAAATCTTCCGGTGCAGGATCCCATCCCGTCAGACAATGTCCGATACATGTTACATATTTTGGCATATTTTTTTATCCATTTGTAACGACGAGTACATCAATTTGATCTCGCTAAGTCATAGTAGTAAGTGTTCTCTTGCTTCGCCAGTCATATATTTTAAAAAATTTAGATTTGATTGGGTCACCCATAGAATCATATCTCAGATCCGTAATAATAATAATAAAAAACTAGCTACCATTTTAACCGTTATTTGTTGCTGTTTACCGCTCGCTTTCCTCTCCGCTGTATCCCTAGGTAGCCATGCACATTAACCAAAATCCCACCGGTGAGACAGAGAACGATGATGTCATTCTTATAGCTATGGAATGTTCGAGGATTAAGATTGCGTTCGGTGCGGTAGCAGATATTTTTGAGAGATAATATAAATTACGAGTAATATAATTTATCAATAATATTAATTATAAAAAATATAAATTATTATATTTGATACTAATAATATTATATAATATAAAATTTAAATTTTAAAAATATTTCTAGATCAAATTTATATTTTATTTATAAAAATATTTTATAGTTTACTATTTATTAAAAATATATTTTTTATATTTATATTTAAAATATTTTAAAAAATTATATTGTATATTTTTATAAAATATAACATATTTTATGTTAAATAATTTTAATATTCCATATATTATTAAATATAATAAATAATATATAAATTTATATACTATAATATTAACATAATATATTAATATAAAATTAAATATATTATATATTATTTAATATGATATATTAAATAAGATAAATATTATTATATTATATTATATCATATCATAAATATTATTATATTATGTGGAAGGGAAGAAGGGAAGGATAATTTAGTAATCTAGATTATCCGAAAAATAGTAATCTGGATTAAATTTTTTTTTTTTAGAAGTAATCTAAATTATTTTTTAGAAGATAATTTAAATTACTGACAGGATATATTATTATTCAAAAAAAAATATCAAATATAGTAATGTAATAAAATTTTATTAAATTACTGATAATCTAAATAAACTGCTCGTTATCAAATATAATTTAGCAATAATACGAAGCCCAGGGTGGTCGAGCTTTATTTACGAACGAGCAAATATTTTGGCGGCTTGTATGCTGGCATCCATGGGGGTGTGAATGCCTGTCCGTGAAAGTCTACGTTGCTGTGGATGACGTTGCCCGATATGGCATGCTTGATTCGCCGTGCCTCTCGGAGCGCCACACCGCCATATCCTCCAATAACAAGTTATTGCCAAATCAAAGTAAATAAAAAGTAAATTTGAATCATTATTTACATCTACTTTATTTCCTGCTCCGTTTTATTGGAACTGGCTTTCTTCGCATGGTAAGGTAGCAGAATTTGGATGGATGCACTGAATTTATTGTTCCTGACCCCTTAGTTTCCTTTCTTGCTCATGTTTCCATAACGAGAGTTTCGCAATATATTCCATTCCCTTTGAAGTGACTTAAAATATTGATGGAAAGCCATTTATTAATTCATTAACTGAGTCCATTATTCATGGCAGTTGGGGCAAACATAATTATAGGTTTATTTTTGGAAAGCCTGCATGCATGCATGCATGCATGCACTGGATTTTTCGTTTCAGATTATTTTGAAATTGTCAAGATGGTGATTTTGAGATTGTAAATTCCAATCTCGAAATGATTTGGTGGCAGAGACTCGAACGTAATACAGTAAAGCTCCCGATCAGCAGTCTCTAGGATGTTGACCATTGCTTTGCCATCAAGCAAACGTGGCCTTCAGTCTTTATTATTAATTGCTTTAAATTGATGTGGATCCTTTACTGCAAAAATTCCACCGGTCATGTCGTGCTAGTGAAACTGGCATGACTGACTTAACTTTCTATCCATATAAGCTCGACTGAACAAATCCAAATATTTAATTTCAGGTCCATTTATAGGACAGCTAGAACCTTTATGTTGGCTCCAAATTCTTGAATGATATTAGAATAGCATACTCCAAGTTATTGGCCAATACAAATTCAATAAATAAGCCAAAATCTTTCTTTTTTTTTTTTTTTTTAACTGGTTACAATATTTGAATATTAATAAAAATAATGTACCAAGCAATAATCAATTCTGTTTCATTACAATGGCCATCATTTTAATAAGTCAATGATTCGTATAAGAATTATTATCGATTAAAAGAATTTTATTTTCGTCTTCATTTTATTTATAAGAAACATATCATGTCAGTATATGAGCATTAACGAGCCGAGTTATTTACAATCTATTTAAGTTCGTCTCGGTTCATCTATTATTTTGTTCAAGTATTGCTTGTATAGCTTAAATAAAATTTTAAATTTAATTAAAAAAATAAATTTTTTTATTTGAAAGTTTGCAAGTCTATTTAAATCTTATAAAATTAATAAATTGGGCTGACTTAAATTTTTTTATAAAAAAAAATATTTTATAACAAAAATTGAATAAAAAATATATAAAAAGTTACTCTGCAACAAAGTATGCACACCTATTCTTGCCTTGGAAAACAAATAAAAGCCACCTCTACCGAATGGACCGGCATTTAAAATGAGATCGTAGTCATAACATCAGCCACATTTATTTCCTCCAGGGACATGGAAGGGCAAGTAGCAGAGAAGGGAGAAATCAAACCATGCAACGATGCAGTTCCCGAAACGAGTAACGATAGATTAATGCCGACGTAGGGATGTCAACGGATCATACTCAAATTTGCTGGCGTCCCTATCTATTCCATGCTTGCTCGAGGATGGAGCACAAAAAGCTATAGAATAAAATGAGACGGATAGAATTAAACGAGACTAGTAATACGAATTGAAACAATAAAATTATAAGAAAAAATAATTTATATAAAATTAATATTTTATTTTTTTAAAAAAAATATTTATTAAATTATATGTATATAGATATATATATACTGAATTTAGAACGGATTTTACCGTCATCCATGTACATCCTGGATAGGTTGGATAAAACTCACATCATTTGGTTTAGGTTGAATCGGATATCTTGGAGTAAATTATCATCTCTACTCATGGAGAAGTAATTTCTCTCAAAAAATTTTCTAGAACAAAAAATTATATGAAATAAGTATTATAAATATTATATTGATGAATATTATTTAAAGAAATTATGTATAAATTTATCTATGAGTATATATATATATATATATATATATATATATATATATTGGTTCGACTTTCTCTTATTTGGTATGCCGAGACTGTGAACTTTTTATTTCGACGACCTCACCTTTCTTTCCGTTCCCACTGGGCGCTGTGGGGCTTGGTCAGACTCCCTTCTAAAAAGCAACTTTTTGTTCCGCTGGAAGACCTGACAAGCTTTGGAAGTGCTCCTGACATTAGAGGCCTGGTCTTGTAAATCTAAATTTTAAGCAGTGTGGAAGGCTTCAAAGTTCAAAGTGAGGCAGTTGGACCCAGCACAGGGAGAAATCTTCGCTGAAATCAAGAAGTTTGTTTGCCATGAGGACCACATGGATCTCATCAGCTAGTTTGCACTATTGGTCTAGATTTTATCCGCACCATATAAACTATAATTAAGAGTATATAATGAGGTTGAACTAATCATGGTTGGTCAAGCTATATGTAAAGAGTTGTGGTAGAATATTGATGTAGCAGCGGTAGTGAAGAGGTTGGATTGGTCCTTGTACACCTTAGAGTCCATGTACGGTGGACGGTTCCTTATCGGTTTTAAATTGGGCAATGATGCTTAATTATTTCCATCAATTTGTACTACTAATTCAGGATGATCAAGTTGGATTCAATCTTGCTAGATACGAGAACATGATTTAATAATATCGGATGGGGGCATAACCAAATCGTTGAAGATTTCTAGTCAACGGATTTAGCTCAAGTTTTGTTGTATGTTCATAATCTAAAGCATGTCTAAGAATCAAAAGACAATTTATCCAAGCATAAGATAATACTTTTATTTGCTTCATTGACAATCATCAAAAGAATAATGTCATAGTCCATGGTCATCTAAAACTGAGCGCTCCCGCAATGTGGAGGGTGGCTAGGTCGAAGAGTTGGCCTAGTTATACTTGGAACCTAGGGCATGGTTAAGCAGAAAAAAAAAAAATATATTTATTGGTTATCGTGAACCATGGTTCAATATGAAATTTTAGATTTATGACAAAATATAATAGCATTCTACTACTAAAGTTAAAGTACAATGGAGGCACCGCTAAGGTGGTAGCTCGGTTGGTAGAGGCTTAGCTTTACCTTCCATCGGTCACGGGTTCGAGGCATCATCCTCGTGGGTGACTCAATTAAATCTAGGAATTTTCTTGGGATATGTGATCGGGATGGTGAGAGAGTGATCGAACATAGCCTAGTGGGTTTAGCTATACTAGAATTTATCCCCCCCTCTCCTTTTCCTTATAAAAAAAGCCTGGCGGGGTTGGAATCTAGGAATTTTCTTGGGATATGTGATCGGATGGTGAGAGAGTGATCGAACATAGCCTAGTGGGTTTAGCTATACTAGAATTTATCCCCCCCTCTCCTTTTCCTTATAAAAAAGCCTGGCGGGGTTGGGGCCTAGTGGGTCCCCTCTCCTTTTCCTTTCCTTATAAAAAAAAAGTATAATGGAGCCCCTCTCCTTTTCCTTTCCTTATAAAAAAAAAGTATAATGGAGGCTGTGTTAGAATGGCTGATGCAAATCCCATATAGAACATTTACTTAGGTTGATTGGAATGCCTCAAACATGAGGCTGATGCAAATCCCATCTAGAACATTTACTTAGGTTGATTGGAATGCTGCAAACATGTCAATGTATTCCTCATTGCAATAACAACATGTTATAGAACTACGTAAAGGATTCCACTTTTCAAATAAGGCAGAATTATAGACTGCAGTAAATCAATATTCTGTTGAAAGACATCATGAATTCAAGGTTATTGAGTCAAATCCAAATCTATGGCATGTGAAATGTAAAAGTAGAGATTCTGGCTGTCAGTGGATGATGAGAGATATTAAATATCATGATTTTTTCAAGATCTCACGATATACCGGTCCTCATACATGCCTATCTGCAATAATGTTTCAGGATCATTTTGGTCTGGACTCCACATTAATTGTTAATGAAATTCGGGATCTGGTTAAAGAAATTCTTACCATTGCTGTTGCTGGACTTGGTGTAGTCATAAAGAACAAATACAACTATACACCAAGTTATAGAAAATTATAGGATGCCAAACAGAAGGCGAAAGCGATGCTGTTCAGAGATTAGGATATGTCATATCAATTGCTTCTAAAATGGTTGCATGCTGTACAAGCATTTAATACCGGTTCATGGGTGAAATTTATCAGCACTTCAATTGGTACACCTAATTGTGCCCAGTTTGATCGTGTATTCTAGGCCTTTGCATCCTCGATTGCAGGGTTTAAGCATTGTCGTTCGGTCATAAGTGTCGATGCTGCTTTCATGTATAGAAAGTATAAGGAGAAGTTGTTGATTGCAACTAATATAAATAGAAATAATCAGATTCTTCTACTTGCATTTGGTATTATCGATGAAGAGTTAGCGAACACCTGGGATTGGTTCTTAGCTTGCATTAGAAGTTTTGTTATATCATGTCAGGAAATTTATCTAATTTCTGATCGACATGCTGGTATACTTGCTGCAGTACAGAATGAGTATCTAGGTTGGTAGCCACCGAATGCTTATCATATATATTGCAAGCATCACGTGGCAAGTAACTTCAACTCAAGATTTCGTGATCCCAAACTAAGAGATGTGGTGAAAAGAGCTGGAATGCAAACGCGGCCCAGAAAATTCTAAAAATATATGAGGAACATTGAGAAATTTAACTCAGAAGTTGTTCAGTGGTTGAATGAAACTCCTTTAGCAAAATGGACACGTTCACATGATGACGGACGATGGTACGGGATGATGACAACCAATATATCCGACTATTTCAATGGAATTTTAAAAATGCTCGATTTCTTTCCATAACAGCATTAGTATAGTTAACTTTCTTTCAGCTTGTGTCATACTTTGAAGGTCGACGTGCCCAAGAAATAAAGGCAATGGACAGAAATTAAAGGTTTACTCATTTTATCATGGGACATGTCATCTCCAAGCAAGCCAAAGCGACATTGCATACAATTACAAGGTTCGATAGAGTAAGTGGCTTGTTCCAAGTCCAAACTGCTAGACGTGGACCGAACATGAACAAGGATAACAATACACAGGTACCTACTATATTTATGTATCATTGAAAATATATTATTATATTGTGTATATGCCAAATTATGGTTTTTGATGTTGTAGGTTGTTCATCTTTCCTAGTGGACATGTACATGTCAGAAATGACAGTGTTTTCATTTATCTTGTTCTCATGTCATGGTTGCTTGTACACATGTTGCCATTGATTTTTATAGATATATTGGTCGGTGCTATACATTACATAATTATCATCAAATTTATACACCACAATTTCAACCAATTCCTCGTGAAGAAGATTGGTCCCAGCAAAGTGAAGATGGTATCATTATACCTGATAGAAATAGGCTGCGACAGAAAGGGAGGCCACGATCCACGAGGTTTATAAATGATATGTATATCAGAGAAGCTGTCAACAAATACAAGTATACAATCTGTAAAGAAGAAGGGCATGATAGACGGTCATGTCCAAGACTTCTACAAGCAGATTGGTTAAATTATATCAGTCATATTTTATAGATGTTTTAAGGTATATCAGTTATTCATGTTATTTAAGCGATGTTTATTATTGATTATTATCAAATTTATACCCATATTGTTCCCACTGTTTAAATTTTATGAATGTCTGATTACAGGAATTGCTTGTTGCTCTAGGAGTCCTAGACCATGTTCACGGTTCATGTCATTGCTTTGTATTTTATTTGATGGATTGTAATATATGGATATGATTTGTGATGTTTTATTGTCTGATGTCTATACCTTGTATATGGATTGATGTCATTACTGTTTACATATAATTTTATATTAAATGGTCTTTGTGATTGCTAATTTCATTTTCTTTGAGTTATTGAATGTCATAGTTATGGATCCCGATCTTTCAAACAGTAGTGTAGTACATGACCAGCTTTCACATAGATCATCTTTAGTATGGGAGGGACAGGATTCTGCTGTTCTGCACTATCGACATCGAGAGATGGTTATACGCAGATCGATACCACTCGATTGTTGTATGTGCGTTTGTTGATTCAGTCCAGATTTTATGGTCTAGCACATGTTAGATTTATTAGATTAAACTGGCATTTGATCATTGCTCTCGTCGAGCGGTGGTGCCCAGAGATGCATACTTTTTATTTTTTCCATGGAGAGATCATCATATCCCTACAAGATGTTGCCATTCAGCTAGATTTGCCAGTCGATGGTCTACCGATGATGGGTACTACATGGGTAGACTGGGGACAGCTTTGTCATGAGTTATTAGGGATCGTCCCACCACATGATAAACTACATGGATCACGATTGAGTTTAATCTGGCTTACCGAGCATTTCTAGGATTTAGCATTCGATGCCGACGAGATAGCCATACAGCGCTATGCTCGAGCATATATTTTACATAGGGCTGGAAATGGGCCAGCCCAAAAGCCCATTGTTTGGAACTGGGCTAGGCTAGCTCAATAAATTTCGGGCCGGCTTGAAATTGGTTCAGGCTACGGACAAAATTTTAAGCATATTGGACTAGTCTTAGGGCTGTAAAATATAGTCCATTTAATTTTTGGGCCAAAGGGATGCCCGGATTCAATCCAAAAATTTTTTAAATATAATCTTTAGGCCGGCCCATTTCCAGCCCTAAAATGTTGATGGATGGGTATCTTTTTATGGATAAATCTGAAAACATGATGCATCTCTAGTTTCTACCCCTACTAGCGGATTTCGAGATGGCTGGATAGTATAGTTGGGGTAGCGCTGGACTTGCATGGTTGTATAGAGAGATGTGTATGAAAGAAAATGATCCTAGGGATGAAGCATGCATTTTAAAACTTTTCTAAAAGCATGCAACAGCGAAAAGCGATAAAATCATTTTATCAAGATGTTAATCTAATTAACACAATCCCAATACCGAGATTAAGATGCATCTATAGTAATGTAAAAATGAAACCATGCAACCAAAGTATAAAATATGGAACTATTCTCATAACTATACAATGATGTGGTAAGCAACGATGTGTCACACATAACACAAGTACATACCTTGGTGACGTTCACTGGGAGAAACCAGAAACCCGTCTCTCAGTCGCGATCCCAGGGATGCCACTAACCTGTGAAAAAATCCGGCTCTACAAGCAACACTCGTGTACCGCCTCTACGGATGGTTCACACCGTGTAGCGCGATTCCTTCTTCTTCTTTTTGAGGTGCTAGCCCCTACGGAAGCATTGTCGGGTGGACTCCTCCTTCAACTCCTTGAAGACAAGTGGGATAGCTTCAACTCCTTGAAGTGCTAGTAGCTGTAGCAGTGCTGGAACAAAACGAAGACTCTCCCTATTCTCTTTATCCCAAACCTTCAATAGAAGGTATGCACTCAAAGATCACATCCAAAACTCACTCTATCTCGAAGATCCAATCTTTCAATCTCTCAAGGATCAAACAAGATCTCTAACTAAGAAATATGGCAGAGTCTCAACCTTGATCCAGATTTCTGGATATGAAATATGAGAAATAAACTATTCACTTTCTGCAGCCCAGCCATTTAAATAATAGCAAAAGCCCTCAAAATAATTAAGAGGAATAAATGAGAGATTAAGGAGCAATTTTGGGGTATCTTGAGATTCTAGGGAGGTTAGAAGTCCCTTGGAATTCAGCAACAGCAATCATTAAAACTCGAAACTCCTAGCATAAAATCCCATAACAATTATAGCATTTAATGAAGGGTTTTCAAATTTCAGCAGTCTCTCAATCGAGTCGACTCGACCATTTGAGTTGACTCAGCTCGAGTTGACTCGTTCAAGAAGAGTTGGCTCGAACAGAAGTTTGACAACATCTTGTTAAACGAGTTCAGAACGATTCCTAATCATTCGCATGCCAACAAAGCAACCCTCGGTATGCGATCCCATATGTTCAAACACTAAACCGATAGTACGGGAACATTTCTAATACCAGCCAAAGTCGCCATCTAGCAATGACACCCGACGTCCGGATAGGTTAAAGGTTGCAGAGCAACATGAACCTCCTAATGCTCTGGATGGCATAGGGTTAAACTACCCAACCCTAAGCAGTCCATTAGAATATGTCTCAAAGAATCCCTGCAACTCCTTACAAGGAATGCCCTAGCCAAGGTCTTACTCAATTGAGGCATATAAAGCATTCAACCCAAATCATTTGGAGAGGTCAATCCTATCTCGATCCTACTACCGCTACACAAGTACTTGACTTTACCCAGTAACCTTTCATCACCGGATTAAAAATCCGGGTAGTCCGGCATCAAAGCACAGTGAGTTGCTTGCAAGCTGCCATAGTGATTTCAAGTCAAAGGAATAATTCAAGTCCACATTCTAATGCAAGACTCCTCTTCAATAGCAAGAGAATCTCGTATGAGAGTCACATTCAGTGAAGTGTCAAACATAATACCGATGTCATACCAGCATCTCCATGCTACTTGGTTAAGAGGACAATCAATATATATGACATCAACGACCTACTCTTGATACACCATCATCCCGAAATAGTGTATCATTTGGTCACGAACTAATTTATGAATTACACAATGCATCCTTTCTACATCGCATACAAGGTAGCTCAAAGGACATCATCATGTAAGAGTTTAAATTAAGAAAAATGCACCTGTGATAAAAAGCCAAAAGATAACTTTTATTTATATCAAAATTCAAATACAAATAGCACAATCGTCTACAGCCTAGATGATTGGCTTTGGGACACAATTCCCGATAGTGTAGGATGATCCATAGAGATGCTAATGATATTGCTGGTCCTCTGTTGCCACTACAGCTGTGGGTATGGAATAGAGTTTCGCTTCTTACATCCCATAGATTACTTCGACAGGCTCCCGATCCGATGATCGATTTTGATGATGGTGGAGCCAGTTTATCATAGGGACCATTAGGGATGAGGTCAGTTTAGAATTTACATAATATTTATGCAGTGTATGATATATACTATTTTATTTAATAAATTTAATAAATTTATTTTGTAGATGAAGAGATCTTTTTTCTGTGATACAGGTATCTATACACGTGATCTTTTCGTATCGTCATTTACTTGATCGCCTGTTACCCGACCAGGTAATGAATATTGATTTTTTTCGTAATGATTGACTAGTTTTATATATTCTTGTTTAATGAATTATACTTTAAATTACTTATAAACAGGTGATATGGCAACCATATACTGCCGCTATACTTGCAGAGTTACCAGATTACTATGTACAGGGTCAAGAGATTTGGTGTACCCGAGTGCCACTAGTTTGTTTTTATATAGTAGAGTGGTATTTACCTGATAGAGTGATGCACCAGTTCGGGATGCGATAGGTCATCCCAAATCAGTTTGATACGATGCCCGCACTGCATCGTATTAATATGAGGTGACGATTCGATCAGGATTGGTTCACCACTCATCAGGAGTATATTCGGTAATGGATGAGTCGACATGATTATATTATACATGGTGATCCATTCGATGGTACCATAGATTATCACGATCCTTATATGCAGTGGTACTGCAAGATCACTCGTCGATTCATCAGTCGCAATGGTGCGGTGTATGATTACATAGTAAATAATTTAAATTTTACTATTTAATAAAATCTAAGTTTAAATTTTGTCAAACTAATTATTTTTTTTACTTGCAGGGCACTAGCATCGCGATGATACTTCAGCTTGCCCAGCCAGATTCCATCGCGATGTCCTCCCGACTATACGAGATGTATGTCATTCCGCCCTCCATACTTTCGGCGAGCATGCACGGGTTGCATTACATGAGTTTTATTAAGAGGTCAATAGGGAGGACGAGACTCCTTCGCTTTATCCGTATGCATCATCATCGGGAGCACCTCCGCCAGCTCAGTACAGACAAGGTACCCGATGACGTAGTACCTCTCCATATCCTATACCCGAGTTCGTATCTATTGAGGATGTGGTGGCACACTTTGATTATTGTTGCACCGGATTTCATGGGTTGGCAGCATGATTATTCCAGACTTAGAGGACACTTCTTTGGCGAAGGATCGTCACATCACGTATCTGCACAGCAGGCATCACACAACGTAGAGCATGAGACGGAGCAGCAGGAGCCACCTCTGATCCCTCATCGTACGCAGCCTGCATGCAGGAGGAGATGGCTGCCATGTGGGATCTAGTGTATTTTTTTATATTTATGCATTGCATGTGACAAAACCATATTCTGAATTTTTATTTATATATGTGTTTGTGAAAGGTAATAAACTGTTCTGGTCCCGTTAGTACTTTAGTGAATCATTTATTTACTTTAAAAATTCAAAAAATATAAATAATAAAATAAAAATTATAAAAAATAATAAAAATAGTTGTAATTTAGGGTATATAGGATTTAGTTTTTAGGGTTTATGGCACCGGTCGCTAAGATGCAAAGGACGACCGGTAGTCGAGATGCAGGGTGAGCCAAACTTGGAAGATTATTATAACAAAAAATTATTTTCATGTAATATATTAATTATTTAATAGGGCCTTATTCCATGTTATTTCGTCAAACGATCCTAAAAAAGTAGGTGGGCCCCACTGGAATTGGTATTCCAGTCAACGCTTTCTATTCCTGTTTTCTTATTCCATGCTCCCATGGAATAGGCATATTATAGCTTTCCTTATTCCAAGGATATTATTGAAATTTTAAAAAATTAATTAGTATGAAATACTTTTTAATTATCTTAATATATCATAAAAATAAATTAAATAATATAAAATAATATATTTAATTACTTTAATATATCATACTAATAAATTAATTGATACAACATAATTTTAATATATTATAATAATAAATTAAGTAATTTAAAATAATTTAATTTATTATTTTAATCGATTATAATAATAATTTAATTACTATAACATAATTTAAATAGATCATAATAATAAATAAATTAGTATAAAATAATTTAATTAATCAGATTAATAGATCATACCAATGAATTAATTAGCATAACAAAATTTTAATAGATCATAATATTTAATTAATTAGTATAAAATAATTTAGTTAAGTAATTATTATAACAAAAAATTTTTTATTTAATATATTAATTATTTAATAATGTAAACCCTAATTTCAAATATCTTTAAAATTTATCCTGTATTGAAATTATCTTTTGGAAAGACATTCTCAATGTAATTTGAAATGTATTTTTTTTTAAGGTTCACCTGAAAAAAAAGGTCAAAAGGAATTTGCTGGACTAGCGAGCGGACTGCTCTCATGAGCCCTGCGAGGCTCGGCCACAGCCCGACCTATGGTTTAAGGGTATAGTGTTTAGGGTTTAGGGATTAGGGTTTACGGTTTACGGCTTAGTTTTTAGAGTTTGTAGGATTTTTAGGGTTTACGGCACCGGTCGCAAGTTGGCGGGGATGACCGGTCGCAGGGTAAGGCAAACTTTGAAGAATTATTATAACAATAAATTATTTTCATTTAATATATTAATTATTTAATAATAAAAATCCTATATTGAAATTGAGGTGGCAAGTTATTTAGAAATCACCTTTTGGAAATACGTTTTCAAATCGTAGCTTATTTTAGAAATCGTCGTTTCGAAAGACGTTTTCAAATCGAAAGCCATTTTCATCTTAGAAATCATCATTTCAAAAGATGTTTCCAGCCTTTTTTAGAAATCATTTTTTCAAAAACCATTTTCAGCTTACAAATCATCTTTTCAAAAGACGTTTTCAGAGTTCGTCCATCCAAAAGACGAATTCAATTGAACTCGTCTTTTCAAAAGACATTTTTAGCTTAATTTGATTTTGCCTATTCGAAAGATGATTTCAAGTTCCACTGTGGCCGCCACGTCCGTCCCGAATACCTACTTTGAAAAATATTAAACCTAACACCTATTTCTATAATTATATTTTTAAAAAAATATTATTTTAAAAAAAAATCTTGAAACCAAGAGCAGTATTAGTGGTTATCCTTTTTTTTTAATGAACATATATTTTTTTAAAAAATAAAATTATTATTTTTTCAAATCGAATTCTTATCTTTTGAGTATTTATATAATTAAGCCATGCTACATGATGAAGAAGTGAATGGGTTCACAATGGATTGAAGAGAGAGAAATAGATAGCATGTTTGACCGGATAGATTTAGACTTTGAAATGAGATTGAATGACCCTGTTCTAATCATTTGATCAAGCAGTTCTATTTTCGTTCAAATTTTATGAGAATAGAAATATATATTCTTATCTTCTAAAATTTAATTCTTACTTTCTCTTAATATTCAAATCCTATTTTGATTTCGATTTCGATTTTGATTATGAACCAAAATGTTTCGAGAGATATGACCATTTTAATTCTTAATTCAAACAAAATTTTCTTCTTTCTTTTTTTATCTGCTCATCTCTATTGAGATAGGAAAAAATATAGATTTTTAATAACTATTTATTAAATATTGTAGAAAAGATTATAGAGGGGACGAAAAAAGATTCAAAGAAAAATTTTTTCTTTCGATTCAAAGAAAAATTTTTTCTTTCTTTTTTTCCATCTCAATTTAGCGAGGAAAAAATATAGACTTTCATAATAACTATCTATTAATTTTATCATTAAAGATATACATATATATGTATAGCGATCATTTAAAAATATCATCATTAAAATAAAAAATTCTAATGATAAAATATAAAATTAATAATCATTTTTGAGTTAATTAATTTTTTATGCTAATTTTTCCATATTTAAAAAGCTTATTTAATAATAGTTTTTTAATAAAATAAAAATAGTCATAAAAAATATATATTTTATGATAATATCTCATTTTATTATTAAACATATTAACCAACCCAAAATGATTTATTATGGTCATTTCTTATTTTTGTTATTAAATGTAAGATTTTTGATGATTAAACTCGTATCCTATCATTAAAATTTTAAATTCTTGTACTATCTATCCTTCCAACGCTCTGATTTTATGAAATAGTAGATGCGTAAGAATGGTCGATGCATCCAGGGCTCATTATATACAATATTTAAAATATGAAGAGTGTCATAAATAGTTTTCAATATTATATAATTATCTCTCAACAAGTTTTATGGTGTATCATAAATCGTACCATGAATCATTTAAAAAAACACTTGTTTCTTGCTCCCATGCAGCGAGCCTTCCGTACCTTTTGACCGTCAAACCGTTACTCCAAACATGGACCACATAAACCACCTCTTAAACAATGTTCCCCGTCTCAAATGCCACACCCTATGATACAGGCACTACAGTGAAACAAGACATAGCCAATATTTTTTGGAACATTTATCGATATTTTTAAGCATCGGCAAGAAATTTTCCGACACTTTTTAAAGCATAGTAAAAGTATCGACTATATAAGCATGAGGACGCAACCTACCGATACTTTTAAAAGCATCGTTAAATTTGAAGTTGCCGATACTTTAAAGCGTTAGCTAAGTTTAAAACCTAGCGATGCTTTAAAGCATTGTTAGTTGCTAAGATAGCGACGCTTTAAAGCGTCGGCAAATTTATTTATTTTTTTAAAAAAAAATATAGCTATATGTTATAAATCTGTATACATCAAATACATATATCAACCTGTATACATTATCAAAATGAAATAACTAAATATTCAAACCTGTATCACATCCAAAGACACACAAATACAAACACAAACACAAATATAAAGAGTTTTTTTTTATATATGTAAAAGTATCAAAAGATACTCAACATCGATCCAAGTTCAAATACATAAAAAGGTATACAAAAATAATAAAAAAATTAACTGGCATCATTAATCCACGGGAGGTTGGTCGTCGTCCTGTCTGTGACTCGTAGATGCATCAGGAACCTATAAAATATACATATATATATAGTTACGATACATACATTATATATATTCTAAATTATTAAAAACATACAATTTATATATATATATAAGTATGAAGTTATAAATAATTAGTTACCTGAGATGACATGAACATGTGCAGAACAGATGTAACATGCTCAAGCTGAGCCCTAATAGTCTGCATCCCGCTCTGTCTGCATCACGTGCTTGTCTGAGCTCTACTATCTCATCCTCGAGTCGACGAACATGTGAATGATCATGACTATCTCTAGCATCCCGAGTAAATCTACTCATCTCAGATAACTGAGTAGGGATAACTCCAATCCTATAACCCCTCACTCGTCCATGATGCTCTGGTCCCATCAACTTCGAGAATACCTCGGCCTCGATGCGATTGTTCTGAGTAGATGATGTAGCCTCTCCAGCATGCTCGGTGATCATAGAGGTAGCCCTATCCTATGTTTTATAAAAAAACTCATATATCAATATTTAATAAAAATAAAATTATAAATCATGATATAATATAAATAAAAAAATACATATATATCTCTGGACTCCTCCCGAACAAAATTGTCATCCTGGTGAACGTGAGTCATCCGATAGAACTCCACCTCACCAATCTCCCTCCCCTGCTGATCAGCCTATATAAAAAATAAATGTTTAAAAAAAAAATCCAAAATGACACATCTTATACCCCTGTACCATGATACATAGCACATGCATGATAAATGATGATACATGCTATTAAAAGTAAAAGTGTACTAAAAGTATTATAGGATGACAAATATACAAACTCATGCCTGAGCCGTGCATAACTCTTAGACCTCGCTGTGCGAGAAACAGACTGAGCTGCTCGTGTAGCTCTATCAATAGCAGAATATGTCTACAAAATAAAATTAAAACTATGTTATATATTGTATAAATATAATTAGGACAAATGAAAATTAATAAATGTCTAAGTGTTTGATGATGCTACACAACCTAGGAGGAGAATGGTCCCTTAGAGATATATCATCTTTTTTTGAATCCCCTCTCATAGCTAGCCAACCTCATGTTCTTCTTTCTCTCTAGTTTTGGTCCCCTTCAACCAACACTATTTATTTGAATGGTCCCAATCTTTTGGATCTAGAGGATATTTTGAATCTTAGGCTGGTGGGCAAAGTATTCAATGCAATATATCAGTCTAAGCACTTGACGATGATTTTAGCCTAGGTAACAAGGCTAGTAATTTATATGAAACATCTTAGACTAGCAAACTAAGATAGTTCCCAAACAAGAGTATGCACATTTCTTTTTTGTTCAAATTTGGAAGTATCTTCTTTACTCTCAATCATTCGATCATGAAGGTGTACATTGGCTAGCCACTACTTTGGTTAAGGATTAAATTATAGCTTTTGCCTTTTGATTTTGACTGTATCAAGGTTAGTTCAAGCACTACAAGAAAAATTAATTTAATTATAAAAAATTAGAATGGAAAGAATCCATTTCTAATTCATTATTAGAATTTATAATAAAATATCTAATTCTATTATTAATTTTAAAAAATATATATTTATAATATATTTATAATATATTAGAAATGATCATTTTGTAATGGACTAATAATTGATATAAAAATTATTGCTAATAATAAGTAGGAGGTTCCTGCATATTATTAGTAATTGCATTACAATATATATTTTGTGCAGAATAATAATGGATTTAAAAATAGTTGCTAAATTTTGCTAGAAATTTTTACATATTATTAGCAACGAAATTATAAATGAACATATTTTTTATTGCTAAGTGTTAATTAATTTTTTTTAAAAAATTATAACATAATTCGAATGGCATGATGTCTATTATTAATTTTTTTAAAAAATATGATAACTTTGTCTAAAATAATCATCGGTTGATTCCGGTATGTAGCATGGCATAATCAATGAAATAATAAAAAAAAATCCACCAATAATTTTGATGTATTAAATACATTCAACATAAATAATGGCAGGTGGAGCAATCAATCTCTGAAGTTGACAACAAAGCAGTAAAATATCAAAATTTTATGTACTCGGTGATGCCATCTTTCAAGTAAAAAAAAGTAAATCCTACTCCCCGACACCTTTATAATATACTTGAACGTAACCTAAAATAGTCAAAAAAAAAAAAATTTAACTAGACAAGAAAAGGAAAATATTTATGGGATAACCGGACGAGTAAAGTTGGGTGGGTCGGTGTAATGCGACGGAAATGAAGGCGCCGAAGATTTTCGGCGGCGACGAAGGGACCCGAAGGCAACACACCCCCGGGGATGAAGGAGGAGGGAGAGGGAGAAGGAAGAGAGAATGGGTTCGGGCGGTGGCCGATCAATCGAATAAAAAATTAGGGCACGGTGATGGGTAGAAAAGGAGGAATTTTTCGATGCTTATAAGCGTCGTTAAAATCTTGAAGTCCGGCGATGCTTTAAAGTGTCGAAAGATGCCAACGCTTTCTACAAGCATTGACGGGTATGCGAAATCTCCTGACGCTTTTGAAAAGCATCGAGAGAAAAGCGTTGCTATTACACCGTTTTCCTGTAGTGAGGCCCCTTAGATCGCAATCAAGTTAAACTATTCACGTGAGGTAACGGGAAGCATATGGCACTCACAGAGTTTACTATAATCTAATAATAATAATAAAAAAAAATATAGATGCAAAGATTGTGAACCTACCTTAATTTTTTTTTCTTTTTTATTAAAATATGAGTGACCCGGCCTTTGATGGTAATAAAAGTTATTGACATTACCGTATATTAAAAATAAAATAAAACAATTCGTGAAAGTTTCTCTATTTTTATTTTAATTATTTCATTAATTTTGTAATGACCATTTTATTTATTTTTTATTTAATAAGATAATGATTAATTTTTAATTAATTTCGAGTTAAATTTTGTAATCGATGTAATGATTAGTTTGAGGATATTTTGAAAACTTTTTCTGGAATTGTGAGGCTATAAATAGGCATCTATCCAGCCTTTCAAGACATCCAAAATATCTCTTTGTAATACTTCTCTATTCCAATATTATTGTTAAAATCTTTTTCTTTCCAATTTTTTTATTTTTAAATTTTTGGATCGAAGACGAGCTGATCAGCATCCGTTCGAAATCGTGCCATCGACGGGCATTGAAGTTTTTGACTTTTGGGTTGTACCTTGGAGGAGAGCGTATGGCCTTTCAGTCTTTGCACGAGAAGGGGACCAAATCTCTTTTAGAATATTGGATCTATGCCTCCTAGGCCAGACTTTCCAACTCTATTTTATTGTATTCATAATTAATTTGTTACACTAAATTTATTCTGCCACACACATCATAAAAATAATTTTAAAATATTTTTACATAAATATACACATAGACATAGATAGATATATATTTATCTACACTAAAATACTATCTATTATAGTTGTAGATATGAAAAAAGCATTTTCCATCTCATCAGAAATTCCAGCATCTATCTTTTTATGAGTTTCTGTGAAATATAAAAATATTTTTTTTATAAAAATAACTTTTCCATTCTCTTTCCTTCTAAAATTCCAACAGAATAAGAAGTCTCTTCTTCACTTTTTAGAATTATCTTTTTCTTCCTCTACTTGTCATGAGCTAAATGAGTCCTAAAATCATTAAACACAGGAATTGCACTGCTTATGCTTGATTCTTCCAACGTGGACGGTTACTTTAGACATGTGAGTGGTCCTTTGAAATCCGTATAGAAACTTTATTTTTCTGTATATAATTGGGACTGGAAATGGATCGAGCTGGCTTGATAGGCTTCGGGCTAGCCTAAATTGAATTGAATTTTGGACCGGTTTTTAAGCGAATTAGGCTAGGCTCGGGTCTTAAAAAAAAGCCCATTCAAATTTCAGGTCAAACTCGGGCCGGGTCCTCGGGCCTTAAAAAAAAAGTCCATTCAAATTTTGAGCCGGGCTCGGGTCGGTCCGGGCCCGGCCCGAACCCATCCCTTTTTCTCCGGTCCGAGTCCCGTCTCCCTCTCTCCGTTCTCTCTCTCAATCTCAACCTCTCTCGTTTCCATCTCCTGCTCTGATCCGCCTCCTTCGGCCTCGGCGCGACCTCATGGACCCCCACCCGACTTCGATCCGACTCCTTCGATGGTGAATGAAGCTAGAGAAGTTACCGTGCTTGAAGTATTTGGGGAAGAGCGACATGGAGAACTTGTGGGGATCCCAAACGACGAAGCTGTTGTGGTCGTGGTTCCACGACACCACCTTGTCGATCTCCGGATCCTCCACCATCTTGAACGTTTTCGTCAGGAACGGCGGTGGGGCCACCTCGTTCAACCCCTCCATCGGCCGAGGGCTCGTCGTTGCCGTTCCCTCCTCCTCCTCCTCCACCACCACCACCTCCTCGCTGCCACCTTCCATGCCCTCCTTCTCCAACAAAAATCCAGCGCGCGTGTATGAACCTAATGGGGCTTCGATTCCATTCGGCAGTACTATGGTTTTTTTTTTTTTTTTCTGTTGTCAGATTGTAATCAGGCCAGCCCGATTGGGTTCGGGTCGGGCTCGGGCCTGAAATTTTCGGGCCTAGACCCGGCCTGGAGCTCGAGATTTTTTTTGGACCAGGCCCGGGTAGAGATGTGGCCCGGTCCAACCCGGCCTACTTCCACTCCTACATATAATGTAGGTTACGCAGTTTGTGAAATTGATGAAGCAGTTGGAACTGATTTCCAAGGATCATCCATTACAAGCTCATGCCATGTATATGCTCCTCTGTCTCAGCAGCTACTGAACTAGTCATCTAAGTATTGCATACTCTAAACTAAGGATTTAATTTTTCTTCAGCAAAAACTACAATATTTGCTGAAGTGCCGGTATGCAATACGAACATTAACTCCTCTGTTACTAGCACAAATTTCTTTTCTCTATAGTTTGCTTTAACCTCAAGCCTATAGAAAGGTTTTTTTTTCTTTTCGGGAAAGGAGGAGGAGGTGAGGAACCTCCCCACCTATAGAAAGGTATTTGGATACAGCATTGCGTAGGTGATCAAGCTGTGAGCAACGCAATGGAGGTGATCTTAATGAAAGAGATCACGTTTGCCTAATCCATTCCCTTAACTGGCATGATGGAACCATAGAGGTGGTGGCTTTAATTTTTAAGCAAAACAGGTGATGGCTTTATAATAAATTCAACAAATAGTGCTGGCAATCTCTCTATCTCTCCGTGATTCCAAAGGTAATCGAAATCCATGTCTTAAGATGTTCGATTTATGCAATGGTTTTAAAAATAATCCAGGTACACTGATTTCCAAATTATGGAGACCTTTTATGTCGATAAAACTAGGTTACTTGAGGGTTGCAGCTTTCTGTCATTGGAAAAGCCCACACTTGCGACGGCCCAGATCCGTAGCCCACCTCAAAAAGGGCCGAATAGTTGGTCTGCACTTGAGTTTCTTCTCCTCCTCCTCCTCCTCCTCCAGTAGGATAGAAATTCGTTTTTATCAATATTTGGACATTGTTGTCTGAATACTGAATGGTTGGTCTACGGGGGGCCAAGATGCATAAAACATGAATTTTGTGTAAGCAGTGGGATGCAAATTTATTTCTGTCTAAGGTTGGACAATCTTGTCTGAATATTTGATTTGGATGAGCCAAGTTGCATCAGCGCTACATGGGAGCTACATTTGTTGTGATCTATGAACACTAGTTCAATAATCTCTGTTTTGATAGAAAGACAATTAAATGATGGCTGGAAGTTTGTTGTCAAAAAAAAAAAATAATAAAAAAAAAAAATAAAGGAAGAAGGTTCGTAGGAGAGGACACTTCCCTAAGCCTTAATTAAAAATTTGCAAACACACCACCCTCTTATAGGATATGAAGCAAAACCGATAAAAGTATCTTTCGAACACATTTTCTTCGGAAATAAAAAAAAGAGAAGCTAAGGAGAGCATTACTTGTCAACAATCTCAATATAGGAAGCTGGACATGAGTTTGATTTTAAAAGTTATTCCATGTTAATGTTTATTCGTTCTTCTTCTTTGATGCTTCGCTAAACATGTTAATGGGATGCAGAGAAATGTACTATTTGTTTCTCTAAAATATTATTTGGGAGATTAGTCAAGTTTGTACATTGTCATGTATCAGATGGCCCCCACGTCCAAAAGGTAGTATTATCTATGATTCCATGGCTCCACGTTCAAAGGTGGTATCCGGTAGGAAAGAAAAATTTAGATCTAATTCTTAAGATCGGCGCTCGGATAGCGAAGTTCTTGCATCCCTTGTTCCAGCTAAGGCTTTGTTTGGATAGTCCTTATTAAGAAAACGAAAAGGAAGGAAAGAAAAGAAAAGAGAAGGAAAGGAAAGTGAAATTAAATATTATTTTTATTTGGATAATCCTCCTAAGGAAAAGGAATGGAAAGCTTAGCTAGTAGGAATTTTTCCTTTCTTCCTAATTCTTCTAAATCAAAAAATTAAAAACTTAACTTAATATAAAAAAAAAAATCCTTGACCTTATTTTTTTTTTTTAAATTGATATCCAAATAAAAAAAGATAAATCCTTCCTTTTCCCCCCCCCCTCCTCTTATTTCCTCCATCCAAACAAGACCTATAGGGCTAGGTTCCGTCCTCAAAAGTCCTGTATACTGTTCTATAGGATAACACAATCTAAACTGTTCTACGGCATTAATCCCGGTATATTATCATCAGATCATGCCAAGGAGTTGTCTCCGCCGAGCGGCTTCTTTTTGGGTAATTTGCGTCTCCGCGGACCAGCATAACCGGGCCCAAGAGCGAGGGTTCGAGATCCGAAGGGGGTACTCGAACTCGAGGGTGAGGGCGTGAGAATGGCCGCCATGGGCGGTGCCCGAAGAGCTCTTCTGACCTTCCGCTCTTCTTATCCGAGCGTCTTCACTGGTTGCTCTAGGTCACCCGCTTCTTCTCCGGCTTCGGCCTTTGCTCGCTTCTCTCGCCGCAGGCTTCCCTTAGCGATTGCCAGGTATTCGCCGTACCTTCCGCTATTTTTTTCCCCTTGATTCTTTTCCTTCTTCTTCCGCTTGGTTTCTTTCCTTTTTTGTGGTTTAACATGTTGCTTTAACATGAGAAATCTATTATAAAAAAAAAAAACTTTCCTCTCTTTCTTTTTTTTTGTGTTTTTGTTTTGTTTGTAACTATGCTTCTTTTATAGGTTGCCTTCCTTCTTGTTGTTGGATAATATATACTGGTTTTATCTTTGAGTGCTATTCCTTTATTCGATTCTTTTTTGCACTTCGTTCCTTTTTCTGTTGGTAATTATTGTTGTTCTTAGATGTTCGGAGAAAAATCTCGTTTTTGCTTAAAACTATATGCTTCACTTATGTGGTACGTTCCTTTTTGTTGTTGCATCCACTAGTTCTTTGTATTGAACGTCGTTCCTTTCTTTAATTTTGTTTTTTGTGTTCATTCCTGTTTCTGATGATACTCATTTTTATTCTTGTATTCCCATTTAAAATTCCAATTTTCCCATACCTTACATGGGAAACTTGTTATTGTGGTTCGATTTACTACTCTTTGGTATCAAACCCGTTACCCTTCTTCTTATAATCATTCTTACTATAAAGCAAACAGTAGTTTTGATTTCTTATTTTTATTATCTCTATCAATTAAAGGGGAATGGCCATTCTATGTGTATTTCATGGCCTGCTCGTATTCCTAAGAAATGAGGTTCTGCTATCTGTTTATTGAATTCCCTCATCTCTTCATCATATAATATCATCCTGAGACACTTTCAGTACCCACTATGGATTTTACTTACTTTCTCTGTTGGAATTTATAGGCTTCCAGTGGAGTTGGGTTTCGCGCAGTCTTTGATGCCACTGCACAGCATTACTGCTTCTGCACTGCTCATTTCCATGCTATCTTTAAAGCCTGGAAGCTGGGCATGGCTCTCAGAAGGTAATTCTCTGTTGTTCCTTGCATCCTGCATTTTGCGTTCTGGGTTTCTGTAGAATCATTGTGGAAATGTAGTGTATAGATTTAGTTGATTTTAGCGGTATATATGATATCAAATTGTGATGCAGCTTTCGCATTCTATGAAGGTTTTTCATGTTCGTGGAAGCCTTTGTCAAACCATTGATTTTTGACTGTTTTTCAAGTTGACATGGTGTTGCAACCGTGAAACATGTTTCTGAAATGGTACCCTACAATGGTTCTGTTGAAAGGATCTTGGGTGTCACAGGTTTTAACAACTCTGAGGGAAATCATTTGTTTGTCAAGTGGTATAGCTGACATTGTTTGTGATATGGCCTTTGCTTCCATTTGAATGCCGGCACTTGATTAAAGTCCTGTTCAAGTGTTGGCATTTGTACTTTTACATGTAGCATGTTCCCAGTATCAAATAAAAGGTTGTTAGATAATCTAGTTAAGTTTATATAGTATTTTTCTGTTTTTAGCTGTCCATATTGATTGGTCACAGTTGTAGCATTAGATTAGGAAGTGTAGAAGAAGAAAGAAGAGGGAATTTAAGAGGGAGAGTAGTAGTAGAAAAAAAGGAGAAGAGGTAAGAACTGAGGGAAATTTGTGAAGTTCTTCAACTAGAAACTGATTCATTCAAAATAAAACATAAATCATTCGAAGTCATCACTCTTCATGGATCCATATTTATAGATACCTTAGCAATCCTGATAATGTTTTCCAATCAAATTTTATGAGTGCTAATACCAGCATGATGGATCTAATTTGAAAAGTAAAGCAGATGCTGAAATGCTGGATTTCTCTATTTCTGGAGAAAAACTTGAGAGAAGTGAAGCTGTTCCTTGAGAAGATAGTTGTATAAGTAGTTGCCCTGCTTTGAGATCCATTGGGGTGGCTTTGTTTCCTTTCCTTCCTTTTTCTTCTCTTTCTTGTAGACCTGTAACTTTTTCTTATATTCTTAATAAAATCGTCTAGGCACTCTGCACCTATTGAGCTCTCCAAAAAAAAAAAAGAAGTGAAGCTAGGCCTCTCACGAGCACAATTTGACTTAAACTAGTACTTCCAATATGCATGGGTAGCACATTTCCGTGCAATTCTTAGCAAACTTCAGCTTAGGCATAAAAACTGAATGAGGATATATGGTGAATGAATTACAAGAGCTGAATTCTTTCCTCAACTGCATGGGTTCTTCCTAATATGTTCTGTTTTAAAACAAGGTTGTTTGTGCAAGACTTTGTAGCAGACACATCAATCTTCTGATATTGCAAAAGGTTGGAGATTTTTTTTTCTTGATTGAAAGATCCTTGCATGCCATGCTTGCACCTTTCCTGACATGAATCTGAATATGCTTTGATTGGAAGAATCTGAATGGTGATTGTATCTGCCACCAGAGACTTGATAATCACTTCCAATAGCCGCATCTTACTATTTTGTCCCTTCTTCTTTTCCCTGTTTTTGCTGCCTGTAATTAGTCTTTCAACAAACATCATTGGCTTCGATACCATATCGAAATAGTCATTAGCTGAAGTGGGACTTTTTTTATCTGTCTTGCAAATCACGTTTTGTAGCTTGAATTATCATCTTTCTTTTTCTTTGTCATTTTCCATCACCCTTTCTACCCGTAAGTAATCGTTTCTGTGAATATTATTGACTCTAAGTTCATATCTACGTGCAAAGTTTTCTTTGAGCCTTACCAATGCCAGCTCCCCCTTGTGTCTTGGATTTCAACCTTTTTTTCACTAAGAGCCTAATTCCCTCTTAACCATGATCCTCCACACCAGATGGATTTGTTCTTATGATATGTCCCCTTAAGGAATTCAACAGTAGATAATTTGTTGATATTGATCATTAAGCAAGACAATTTAGAACATGGAGATGTGGTAGATGCAATTGTTGTTTAAAGTCTGGTTACACGAAGTAAGATAGCCAGTAGACAAGACAAATTTTGCCTCTAACAGGGAACCTTTGTAATGAGTTTAGTAGGTTTTTTTTTTTTCCCCATTATCAATGTCATGTTACATTGATTTTCCATCAAAATATTCTAGGTGTGAATGTAATTTTCTTGCCTAAGGCATTAAATCTTGTCCAAAATGGATTGGCTTTTGCCAAGACTAACATGAAATTGATTAGTTTGCTGAGTTGTTGCAGTCTAAGCCAGTTTCAATGGTTTCGATCAAAACCATTTGAAACTACTGTTTCTTTTTTTCTTTTCTTTTATCTTCTTTGTGGTAGGGCTTGCAAATATAAAGCCTCTCTATTCTCTAAAGTTCTATACATCCTGCTAATCTGATTATGCGTAGGTTTTGAACAAAATATATTAAAAAATGTTCTTTACATATATTAAACATTGACAATTTCCAATCTATCTTGTTGATCTAATACAACAGTAATCATGTTATTTCATGTCTACGTAGGATTTTACTGTCCCAATTTTAGATATTAGTTCATAAAACAATAAAAATGTTAATATATTTGAATAACAGAGGTTGATATAACTTTTATGGTTAAATGCTTGAAGTATCCAATGATTTGACATTGTAATGGAGTCGGGTATTGAATGAAATTGTGTCATAGTTATACCTAAAGGAGATACCACATCACTTTATTTCTTGTGACTCATAAATGATGCTGTAAGTGGCATGATTCCATCAGTACCATGCTCAAGAATGAGTGGCATTCCAAATTTTTATCTGGCAAGCCTCCAGGTATTCTCTTCATTGCCTCCCCTTGGAAATATTGGAAAATGGAAAAAGGACTTGCAATGTCTATCTTCTGTTCCATTTATATCTAATAAGTTGAGCCACATGTATTTGAACATGAAACTATTGAATAGATAAAGTGTTTAGAAGGATGGTCCTTGATCATAAACCATATAAATTCTGATCCTAGATAGCTAAAAACTCAGGAGTAATATGAAATTAACTTGCCTTAATTTTTTTAATTTTTTTTTGAATTTTATTCTGACTTTTTTTGACCAGAATTCTCTGAAACCAAAACTCTACCTTGGGGATTAACAAATCTCAAAACATTCATCTTGCCTTAATTGCACATAGCAGCAACAAATTTTTTTTGTGCTGTAGCTTTGAGGCAATCATCTGTTAAGTCTAAATGTGCTAGAACTTCATGTGTTGCTAGTGTTTTCTTGTTGATTATTTTGCTAGCTAATAGGCCAAAACACATTTATGCAACAAAAAGGTCTTTTACAATTTAGAATGTAAAATTGTTGTGTATTGCCAGTGTTCTCTCATTAATGATTTTGGTCAAACAACATTAATGCAGTTTATATACTCTTTGTTTTCTGTCAAAATATATATCTTTTCTTTTTAACAAATACAACTGATGGTAAACAAGAGAAAATTCATATTCAGTACAGAAAGGATCGATGACCTTGTTTCTTGATAATATTTTTGTTGGACATCGTTTTGTCACATCAGTAAATGAAGACATATCCATGTTAGACTAGGTGCTGATCTTCCTGTTTCCATTCATGGTTATTACTTTGATAATAATAGAGCTGCTACTGTATTTCCTAATCCCATTGATGGGTGAAAATATAATATTTGACATAACTCTTGTAAATCTAGGAGCCATTTTATTGATCATCTCAAGTTAGTGTCTTCTTTCTGGTAGCTTCTAAAGTTTCACAATTTTAATTAAGCAAATATTTGTGACACAAAACAGGAGATTTTATTTTCACAGCAGAAAGGACTTTTTTGATGTTTTGCCTCAACAATTTTTCTGTTGGAGATTTTTTTTCTTAAGATTTTTTGCATGCTGGTTGGTATGATCTTTCATATTTGCATATGAATCCCTGCCATCCTATAATATTTGGCATATGAGCCCCTTGGGTTTACTTAATCACACCTGAACGAAATATTCCTGATTTTTTCCTCCAGTTGTATTAGTTTACTAAGGCTTTTCCATTTTATTGACTATTTTTACCCTTAAAAAGAGAGGAAGGGAAGGAAAGGGGGAAGGATGCGAGGTTGTGAGGTGGGCTAAGAAAAATGAGAGGAGGAGAGAGAAAGAGAGCCAAAAAAAAAAACTGTGTCCAATCTCTCTAACTTTAGCACGCTCCAAGGGATTTTCAGTCTTTTTCCAACTCTAACCATAATTTGGTTAAGGAACATTAGGGGAAGGACTCCCAACAATTGGTGGCTTGTCATACCTTTTCTGGCTGTTGTTAGTTTCTGAGCAGCTGTTACGCCTAACTGGAGTTATTATTTTTTTCCCAGTAGCTTAATTCACATTGTAATCCAGTGTCACTCCAAACACCATCTGCTTCCTTATTCATCTTGACAATTCTGTAATATCAAAGGGCAAGGCTGTCATCATTTTTAATGTATGCATTGATGGTGCATGCCTTCACTGTTATTTTAATTGCTCAGAATAACATAATGCTTTGTTTGTTTGGTTGGTTGTCAAATCATGTAGAATTGTTTTTATGCTCCTCCTTTACATGAAATGTGACAAACAATCGCATCTTTTATTTCGAGCCTCATACTGGCTTATCTACATTTTGTCATTGTGAACCATCTGCCAACCAAAGTATTACTCTGTTGTGGACTTCAATTCTTAAATACTACGCGAGTTTTCAATAACTCTATCCTTGATTTTGGTGGCATGCTGTAGGATTTGCAACACCTCTATAGCAGGACAGTTAAACTGGGAAAAAAAGCAGGGACATGCTGCTGTTCAGAGCATATTCAGTTACCTTCTCATTTCAAAAAATATTTCCTCCAAATATTAAAAACTCCATTGGCGTTTCAATGGCTAGTTTCTGAGTGGGTTTTGGCCAAAACTTTGTCATCATTTCATGGGAGAGCAAAGTTGAGTTCACTATAATTATTTTCTGATGTTTATGTATTTCTAAACTGAAGAAGATCAGCAATAGTCCTGGCCTATAAATTTTGATGGTATCTTTTTTTCGATCAGCATAATAATTTTCTTGGTCAAGTTGATTTTTTTTTGGTTATTTAGCTCTGAGTCTTTTTAGGGATTTGTGGCATCATGTATGCTGGATACGCTTATGTTTATTAATGCATTTGGGGGAGGATTCTCTATGAATTGTGTTTGAGTGAGGTTTGTTTATTCGTTGTGAGCATGCTATTCCCTTGATCCCAGTGCTGTTCCACATCAAAACTACAAGGTACCTAGGAGAACCTTAGGAAAAACCAAAAAGTTGATAAACTTTTCGTTTGTTTTTTTAACTTTTAAAGTTACAATAATGTGGTAGGGTTTATAAATATCATGTTCGTAGGCATTATTATTAAAATTAAATGTTCCAACTGTAGGAAGAAATGTATGTAAGAAGTATATATTTCATAGTTTCGGAAAGAAACAGTTTCAGTACATTCGAAAAAATGTTTGAAGATTATTAAGAAGGATAAGATGGCATGTTTCAAGACATGGATTATCTTCTCTTCGTTCACTTGATATCCATAATTTACTGCCTGGGGCCTGATAAAAAGAATATACCATTCTAGTATTGGACCTCTAATGTTAGATCTCTGTCGGGGTCCACTGGTGAAGATGTCCATAGTTTACTGCCCGAGGATCGAGGGTGTTGGTTATTGGCTTATTGCAAATATGAGGTACTGGCCCTGATCAAAGAAAAGCGTTGAGACCTAGGTGCCAAAGCAAAGCCTTTTGTCTTTCTGTGTTGCAGGGCTGGAAGGCTTGAAAAGGCCACTAAATCTGGATATATATTTATCTATGGACTATATCTCTTATTCAAAATATATATTGGTATCAACTCCATCTATTAGTAAAGGAGTTATGACGGCATATTATCATTTGATAGTTCAAACATTGGCAACCGTTCATCCACTTGGTTATGTAAAAGTAGACTGCAAAAATAAAGGTAAGGGAGATTCAGCACCCGGATTAGGGATGGCAACGGGTCGGGTTTGGATCGGGTCATCCAAAATCCATACCCGTTTTGCTAAAAAATTATCCGTCCCATACCCGTCATGGGTCGGGTCGGGTATAAAAAAATCATGTTTGCATCGGGTTGGGTCGGGTATACCCGGATTCACAAAACCTAGTTTATTTAAAGCCTAAATGGGTCGGATCGGGTCAACCTAGTTTATTTAAAGCCTAAACGGGTCGGATCAGGTCGGGTATATCCGTCCCATATCCAATTTATTTAAATATTTTATAAATATAGTCTTTTTTTATATGTAAATGGGTCGGGATGTATTACTATCCGTATCCCGTCACGAATTCGAGTCGGGTTTTTTTTATATGATCAATATCTATTTATAAATTAGACGGGTCTGATTTTACCTATCCCATTAGGATCGGGTCGGATCGGATATCCATCGGATCGATGAAAATTGTCATTCCTAACCCGGATGCCATGCATAAGAAGTGCCTTGGGAACAATAACATCATCACTTTACTTGCATAAATTTAACGCTTCCAAATTTCTTAATTGTTTGGCTTGTATCCAACAAAATATTCCACCTTTAGACCCTTGTTCCCTTCACCGAGAATGGCTTTCAAACACCCATTTTACCAGCATACCAAATTAGATTTATTCTGTAAGATGCCAAACAAACCTTGATTGTCCATATGCCTATTTATTTTTCTTTAATAGATATAATTATAGATATGGTTATCAATCGAATGATTAAATTTTTATTTATATCTCAAATACTTCATATATGAAAATAACACCTTTACAAAGGTATTAATTGATCATGTTATCATTCTGTATCAAGCCGCAAGACAAATAGAAATAAATCATTCCATGAAGGAAACTATCCAATATTCGAAGGGAATTAACTAATAAAGTAAATCATCTGAAGCAGATTTGCTCGGATAAATCAGAAGCTCCGGTTCTACTTTGCCAAGCTAAAATTCTTGTATCAATTCTGTCAAGGCCATGATGTGAATTGCTTCCCACGGCACTGTAACACCATTGCCATGCATCATAACTTGTTTTAAGACTAAAACTTATGATTATTTTATGGTTTAATTATTAAATTAATATCCAAGGTTTAGGAACTAAATTAATTGAGTTTTAAGTTTAAATTTGTACCAATTTAGTTACTGATTTTTCAACCGATTCTAATGTAATCTTTATCATCAATTTTTCATTGGAAAGGAAACGAAATATACTCTGCTGGACTTTTTTTTTAGTTTAATGCCATGTATGAATGATTTGGAGGGAACGTGCCAGGAGAGGAACTCCGGCCAAAAATAAAGGGGAAGGACCTCCGAGAAAAGTTCAAGGTTTTTAAGAGGAAAACCTTCTGTCTCAAAGATGGCGGCCCGGTCATGGAACAAGGAGGCTTTACCTTCCCGACCTTCTTCCTCCTCCTTGCTATCTCCCTCGCCTCAAACCTTTTGCTTGCCACTTTCTCCAAGGCCCGGTTAGACCACCCCCGCTTCCCCGCCGGGGCAGCCGGCCCTCCCGTTCATTAGCCACCTGCACCTCCTTCGGCCCCCCATCCACCAAACCCTCTACCGCCTCACCATCGGCCACGGCCCCTTATTCAGCCTCCGCCTCGGCTCCACCCTATACATCATCGCCTCCTTCTTGGACCTTACCCATGAGCACTTCAAGACCCAGGACACCGCCATCTCGAACTCTCCCCCAGACCATTGCAGCCTGCTACTTTGCCTACGACGCCGCTTGCTTTGCCTTTGCTCCCTACGGTCCCTACTGGCGCTTCGTCAAGCACCGCTGCATGATCGTGCTCCTCAACCCCTGGACCTTCGACCTCCTCCGCCCTGTTTGCCGCGTCAAGCTCCTTAACCTCCTGCACACCATTTCGTGACAGGTCAGCACGTTGTGCGCCCATCGACATGAGCTCGGAAATAATTAAGACGACGAAGAGGAGACCAAGGAGGCTCGGGAGCTGGTGAAGAAGGTGGCGGAGCTCGTCGGAGCCAAGTTCAATGTCTGTGACCAAGTTCAATGCCCTATCTGTTGGAAATTGTAGTATTTCAACAATATAAAAGGTTTCCTTTTCCCTCCAAAACAAATTCCTTTTCCCTCCTCTTGAATTGGTACAAATGAAACATTTTTAGTCCCACATCGGATAATTTGTTTTTCATACTCCTCTTTATATAGAATGTCATTCCTTTGAGTTGTTGAGTGATTCTAAGAGACTCTCTCGCACGCGCGAGCCGAGTCAAAATCAGTGCAATCTGATTCAGCCCGATTTCGGAACCCTTTAACCGGGCGCGTCGCACACGCGATCGCGCGCAGGGGGGGGGTGCAAATCCATCCGAGACGTACCCTCGCGTATGCACGGAACGATCGTTGTTTTTGGATGCCGTGATACATCGTCTCTTTTTCTTTTGCACCGTTGGATTCCGTATCATTGTTTGATACGTCGTCTCTTTTCTATACCGTTGATCGATACGCCGTATCATTGTTTTGATACGTCTCTTTCTTTCTTTTTGCACCGTTGATTGATACGGTGGCACATTGGGGCTGTATACGACGTTCCAATACGTCGCGTCCGCATCCCTTTATATTTTATAAAGACTTCCGAAGACGCGGTGGAAAAGATATACATTCCTCTTCCTTCTTCTCTCTCGCTACTCTCTCAGAAACGGACAGATCTCTCTCGGTTGTTCATCGGGCTTCTGCATTGGTGTGTGCACATCGGATTGAAGCCTTCTTGCTGTTGAATCCTGGAGGGTAGCCGTGTTGGGATCTTCTGCACCGAGACATTGTCTCAGAGAGGCACGGATCTACTCTTAAGGACAGTGCTGCGATCGTCTGCACGCCTCAGCAACGTATCTGTCCAAGTTTCCCACATCAAATCCCTAAATCGGGTACTATCTAATCCATATTTTTCCTACAATCTTAAGAGTAGATATGGATACCTTTATGGTTACTGCATCTAGAACTTTTCCTGATACCTCTAAAATTGAACAATTTAGTGGTTCCCATTACAAACGATGGCATGAAAAAATTCTTTCAGCCCTCGATCTTCACAACATTGCATTTGTTCTGACAGATCCTAAACCTACTAATGATGATGACCTTCTTAAATGGGAAAAGGCCAATAGGATTTGTAGACATACTATTCTAAGTACCTTATCAAATGAATTATTTGATGTTTATTATCCAATCCAATCTGCATCTGAGATTTGGGAAAGCTTGAACAAGAAATATATTCTTGCAGATGCAGGTACCCAAAAATTTGCTATAGGAAATTTTCTAGATTTTACTATGGTAGAAGATAAAGATGTGTCTTCACAAATTCATATTTTCCATGTCCTTATAGATGATCTTAAAAATGAAAATATAATTCTTCCTGACGCATTTATTGCTGGATCTTTGATAGAAAAGTTACCTGAGTCATGGAAAGATTATAAATATAGCCTAAAACATAAAAGGAAGTCTTTATCCCTTGAAGAAGTGATTGTGCATATTAGAATAGAAGAACAAAATAGAGCCCGACGAAAAATAGAAAAGCATAAGGAAATGACTGCTAAAGCTATTCTAATAGAAAATCAAACTAGTATAGATAGATCTAAGGCATACAAGCCTAAATTCAAAAAACAGTCCAAGAAATTTAGTAAGAAGCCTGTTGGACCACAGAACAATCCTAATTTCAAGAAGGGAAAAGGGTCTTGTTATGTTTGTGGGAAGCCAGGACATTACGCAGCCCAATGCAGATTCAGGAAAAATACTTCAACCAAATCACAGGCACATTTGACGGTTGAAGAAGTGATTGCTGCAGTTGTTAGCGAGGCTTATATTGTAGCACATGCAAAGGACTGGGTCATAGATTCTGGAGCTACTCGTCACATATGCGGCGATAGAAGTCTATTCGCAAGTTATACCCCACTACCAGAAGGAGAAGAGCAAGTATTTATGGGAAATTCAATGCCATGTACTGTGCTCGGCAAAGGGAAAGTAAATTTGAAAATGACTTCTGGAAAAGTCCTTTCTCTTGGAGATGTGCTACATGTGCCGGACATCCGTGTGAACTTGGTTTCTGTAGCCCTACTTGGTAAAAATGGTATCAAAATATCCTTTGAGTCTGATAAAGTTGTCATAACTAAATCTGGAAACTTTATTGGAAAAGGATATTGTAACCAAGGATTATTTATCCTAAATGTACTTGAAATTATAAATGGAAATACATCTTCTTCTGTGTATATGCTTGATTCTCTTGATCTTTGGCATGGTCGATTAGGACATGTTAATTATTCTTATCTTAAAAGAATGAAACAATTAGGATTGTTAAATATCATGTCAGTTCCTTATGATCAAGAAAAATGCCAAGTTTGTGTAGAATCTAAATCAACTAAAAAGACTTGTAAATCTATTCAGAAAAGAGAAACTGAATTACTAGAATTAATTCATTCTGATTTAGGAGATTTTAAAAATCATATGACTAGAAGTGGAAAGAAATTCTATGTTACATTTATCGATGATTGTTCTCGTTATACTATGGTTTATTTACTAAGATCAAAAGATGAAACTTTTGAAATGTTTTTAAAATATAAGGCTGAAGTTGAAAATCAATTAAATAGAAAAATTAAAAGGCTTAGATCTGATAGAGGAGGAGAGTATGATTTTGCACCTTTTAATGATTATTGTGCACAAAATGGAATAGTACATGAATATACTCCTCCTTATTCACCAGAATCTAATGGAGTAGCAGAGAGGAAAAATAGAACACTTAAAGAAATGATGAATGCTTTACTTATTAGTTCTGGTGCACCCATGAACTTGTGGGGGGAAGCTCTTCTTTCTGCCTGTGTTATTCAAAATAGGATTGTTTATAAGAAAAACAATAAAACACCTTATGAACTATGGAAAGGTCATTTACCAAATTTGAAATATTTAAAAGTATGGGGTTGTTTAGCGAAAGTTTTACTTCCTGAAAATAAAAAGAGAAAATTAGGATCTAAAACTTTTGATTGTATGTTTATAGGGTATGTTCAAAATAGTCCTGCAAGTAAATATAGTGCAGCTTATAGATTTTTAGTAATCAGAAGTGAGAATAATGTTATGGAACCTAACACTATAGTAGAAACTAAGAATGCAGAATTCTTTGAACATATTTTTCCTATGAAGATCTCTTTGGCAAGATCTTCACAACCACTTACAGTTAGACCTAATTCAGAACCTAGTGAAATTCAAGAAGAACCTAGTGAAATTCAAGAATTGAGAAGATCTAAACGAGTTAAAAGGAATACCAATCTAGGAGATGACTTTTATACCTTTCTTATTGATGATGATCCTCAAACATACCATGAAGCTATTTCATCTCCAGATGCTATCTTTTGGAAAGAAGCGATAAAAACGGAGTTAGAGTCTATCAAGAATAATCATACATGGAAATTAGTAAGTTTACCTCCTGGAGCCAAACCGATTGGATGTAAGTGGATTTTTAAGAAGAAACTGAAACCTGATGGATCTATCGAGAAATTTAAAGCCAGGCTTGTTGCAAAAGGTTACTCACAAAAGAAAGATATAGATTATTTTGATACCTTTTCACCTGTAACAAGGATAGCCTCCATTAGAATCTTAATTGCTATTGCATCCATTCATAAGTTAATAATCCATCAAATGGATGTTAAAACAGCATTCCTTAATGGAGACTTAGAAGAAGAAATTTATATGGATCAACCAGAGGGTTGTATTCAGCCTGGTACTGAACACAAAGTTTGTAAATTAGTTAAATCCTTGTATGGTTTAAAACAAGCACCAAAACAGTGGCATGATAAATTTGATCAAGTCCTAGTTTCAAATGGATATCAAATTAATAATGCTGACAAGTGCATTTATTCTAAAGTTGTGAATTCTGATTGTGTTATAATTTGTTTATATGTAGATGATATGCTCATTTTTGGTACTAACCTTAATATTGTAATTAGTACCAAAATGTTCTTATCCTCTAATTTTGATATGAAAGATATGGGAGAAGCAGATGTAATTTTAGGAATTAAACTCATAAATAAGTTTAATTACATCATGCTTTCACAAGAACATTATGTTGAGAAAATTTTAAGAAAATTTTCTTATTTGGAGTGTAAGCCTGTGAGCACTCCTTTCAATGCTAACTCACAACTTAAGAAAAATAAGGATCAAAGTATTTGTCAAGATAAGTATGCTCAAATTATAGGTAGTCTTATATATTTAATGAATTGTACACGTCCAGACATTGCTTATGCTGTTGGTAGACTAAGTAGATATACCCAGTGTCCTAACAAGGATCATTGGATTGCTTTACAGAGAGTACTTAGATATTTAAAAGGAACCATAAACTATGGTTTAGTATTTTGTGGAACTCCTACAGTATTAGAAGGGTATTGTGATGCTAATTGGATTTCAGACTCTGATGAAATGAAATCCACTAGTGGTTATATATTTAGTCTTGGAGGAGGAGCAGTGTCTTGGAAATCATCCAAGCAGACTTGTATAGCTCGGTCTACAATGGAATCCGAATTTATTGCTTTAGAAAAGGCTGGGTCTGAAGCCGAATGGCTCAAAAATCTTGTGATGGATCTTCCCATTTGGACAAGACCAGCTCCATCCGTGTCTATCCATTGTGATTGTCAAGCTGCTATAGCTAGAGCAAAAAATAAAATTTATAATGGAAAGAGTAGGCATATACGCCTAAGACATAATATAGTCAGGCAGCTTATTAATAATGGAGTCATATCCTTGGATTATGTAAAGTCAGAGTTAAATTTGGCCGATCCTCTGACTAAACCTTTAAGCAAAAAGCTTGTGAGTAGTACATCGAGGGGAATGGGACTTTACCCTGATCAAAAGTTGAAGTGATAGTAACCCAACTTTCATGAACGGAGATCCCGGGAAGAAGGTTCATATGGGAAAACTATTCATTAGACAACTTGGAGTATACTATCATGTATATATATTCATAATCCCTTCCTATGGTGTGAGATAGTATTTTGCAGTGAGTAGGATGAACTGATATATGAAGTTCTTAATGGATATCATAGCCTAAAATTTGGGTGGTATACAAAACTGCAATGTATACTTGATGATAATCCACCTATATGAGAGTGGAAGTTATGGCCGCTTTCTATGAGATTTGGGTAAAATCTCTAGAGCTCTCATGAATATCCAGGTAGACACATGGCCGAAACGTGTCAATCCGCAAGAACAACCGAGATCTGAGTAATGTAATGTGAGTAATAAGTCAATAGTCTAATAAAAGAAGGATTGGTTCATAGAAACTTAGTTTCACCAACTTTTCATAGATTATACTTATTACTCTATGCCTGGTTCATAGTCTATAAGACACCATGGCTTATGCATTACATTTATAAACTTCTTTCACTACTGTCCTAAACTCTTTTGTTTGTTGAAATAGTGGGGGATTGTTGGAAATTGTAGTATTTCAACAATATAAAAGGTTTCCTTTTCCCTCCAAAACAAATTCCTTTTCCCTCCTCTTGAATTGGTACAAATGAAACATTTTTAGTCCCACATCGGATAATTTGTTTTTCATACTCCTCTTTATATAGAATGTCATTCCTTTGAGTTGTTGAGTGATTCTAAGAGACTCTCTCGCACGCGCGAGCCGAGTCAAAATCAGTGCAATCTGATTCAGCCCGATTTCGGAACCCTTTAACCGGGCGCGTCGCACACGCGATCATCGCGCGCAGGGGGGGGTGCAAATCCATCCGAGACGTACCCTCGCGTATGCACGGAACGATCGTTGTTTTTGGATGCCGTGATACATCGTCTCTTTTTCTTTTGCACCGTTGGATTCCGTATCATTGTTTGATACGTCGTCTCTTTCTATACCGTTGATCGATACGCCGTATCATTGTTTTGATACGTCTCTTTCTTTCTTTTTGCACCGTTGATTGATACGGTGGCACATTGGGGCTGTATACGACGTTCCAATACGTCGCGTCCGCATCCCTTTATATTTTATAAAGACTTCCGAAGACGCGGTGGAAAAGATATACATTCCTCTTCCTTCTTCTCTCTCGCTACTCTCTCAGAAACGGACAGATCTCTCTCGGTTGTTCATCGGGCTTCTGCATTGGTGTGTGCACATCGGATTGAAGCCTTCTTGCTGTTGAATCCTGGAGGGTAGCCGTGTTGGGATCTTCTGCACCGAGACATTGTCTCAGAGAGGCACGGATCTACTCTTAAGGACAGTGCTGCGATCGTCTGCACGCCTCAGCAACGTATCTGTCCAAGTTTCCCACATCAAATCCCTAAATCGGGTACTATCTAATCCATATTTTTCCTACACTATCTGTGACCAAGTTCAATACCATGTTTGTCTGTGACCAAGTTCAATGCCATGATCTCTGGCCTATTCCAGCTTGGGAGTGCTTATGAATGGGTTGTCACTAAGAAATCAGGCCGTTCCTCCAAGGGTGATCTTGTTCAGTTAATAGAAAAGGAACCTAAGCAACAACAAGGTGTCTCTGCACTAAACCTTGATGCCATTGCAAAGCAAGAACCCAAGCCCCAGAAGGATAGGAAAGAACATAACAGGATCTACTGGCACTTGCCTGTCTTCTCTTAACTGCTTCTGCTCGAAGTTTGCTTTCTGCCCAGGGTATACATTTTTAGTTGCTCCTCTTTTCAGGGGATCTCATTCCTGTCCTGATCTGATTGGTGAGTAGATTGAGCGAAATCTTAAAAGCAATTGCATGGAGGGACTTGTCATGTGGATTGTGCCAGTATTGAAGAACATCTTATTCAGGAGAGAGGCATGCACAACTGGTACTCCTCACCGAAATCACTT
The DNA here is from genome assembly GCA_021397845.1 of Areca catechu. NCBI lineage: Eukaryota > Viridiplantae > Streptophyta > Magnoliopsida > Arecales > Arecaceae > Areca > Areca catechu. Next base: position 21,201,865 of record CM038051.1, read on the forward strand.
TCATCCCTTGTGGGAGAATTTAAATATCTCCTCCTTGGAGGTGTAGATATTTCTATACTCAGTCTATTGTTGCTTCATTTTTGCAGGTCTTATTCTTTTGTAAGAAAGTTGTGATGCTTGGTTGGAACTTTTACCTACAATTTCAACACAGTTTTAGCTTTTTTATCAGACTTTGAATATAGTGAAATAAATCCATCCATTTAATGAGCAGCATTTTGTCAATTCTTGAAGGAAAAAGATCTCAATTTTAGGAAAAAGAAATTTATTCATGCAAATAAAAATCTCAGCCACTTGCTTGGCCTTAATTATTTATTTGTTATTGTCTTTGTTGATTCAATATACTTGAATTTGTTTATATTTTTTGGTTTTAACATTGGAAGCTGATTATGAAGCAGCTTTGCTATGATAATTTTCCTAGCTCTCCACAAGTTATGTTTTTAAATTAGTTCTTTTGTGCCGTTAACTTGTAGTTGTTTGTCTGCAAATTGAACCTGCACTATCTGAAAGTTAGAGTAGTATAAATAAGAACATGTTTCAGAATTTGCATTGCTCTAATCTTGTTAGATCTGACTACTATTTGATTATTCTCTGAATCTAGAGGTTTTGCCATCTTGATGGGCTTCCATACTTATATGCAGTTTCTTTTTACAATAACTAATTAGTTGAAACATTGAATTGCTACCCCTATTTCCATGATACAGACACTGTAAAAATGTTTTTGTATATACTTCAGAAAAATTCATCATCATATATTACACTCTGTAAAATCTTGTTCTACTTTGTTATCTCCTTACAAGGAGACATGATTCTTCTAATTAACTAGTGACTTATCTTCAACAGTACATACCTCTGCCAAGTGCCTATTACTTAGTTATCTCTAAATATTTTTTCCATGTGCAATAGCATCTGTAATGGTTCAGCCAAAAGAAAAAGAAGCCCAAAAGGAGAAAATTCCCCTTAGATCTTCGTTACAATGATATAATGATCTAAGCTTTACATAAATCTCTCGATTCGTTCATCATTGGTCGAGATCTTATATATGATAAATAAGAATACATAGTTCCAAAAGCAAATAACACAAGTTTTGGTTGACAAAACTACACCATTAAATACCATCTACAACCTATGTACCTCATCCTACTTTCTATCAGGATCCAAACCCTGATCACTAACCAAACGATGTGTCTGATTGCAGATCCATCATACAGATCTAGGCTTCAACTTGCCATTGCTCATCTCAATGTTGCCAGCATGTATGTCTTCATCAGCAATGAACTTGCCCCAGAACCAGTGAGTCTTCCATACCAGAATCATCTCTTTAATTGGCACATTCTTAGTCTCCAGAAGAAAGAGGGAAACAAAAGTTGTCATTATTACAACCTATCCAACAAAAAAGTAGAACAAGCCAAATTTCATGCGGTAGAGCATCGTGAGAAAATTCCAGGCAATGATAAAAGAAAAAAATGTTAACAGAGAGGTAGATACTTCGCCCAGCTGAACGGATCTCTAGTGGACATATTTCACCGGGCACCAGCCACCCCAAGGGCCCTCGAGACCAGCGAAACTGGCACATAAGATCCAAATGAAGAGCACCACAAAGGCTGCATAGATCTTAGAAAGATTTGCTTCACTGTTGGTCCCAAATTTGATTGCAATTAGTATTCCCCTGATGATCTGCAAAAAAAAAAAAAAAAAGGACGCCTCAGCATTTGCATCAAGAACAGATAATATGTGAGAATTAATTTGCTTACTTGTGAAATTAGAACAAAGTAGGTGTCAAAAGTAACGGGTCATCGATGTACCTGGCAAACAAGCATCTGGAAGCCACCTTGCAGGTAAAGCTTTCGCCGACCAAGCTTATTGACAGTACTAATAATGGAGACTAAGGTAGCAAACAAATTAACCAGTCCTGTGATAACATATGACATGAGTGATGCATTGCCCCCAAATCCAATTGTCTTGAAGAGCACGGGAGCATATAACATGATGACATTAATCCCAGTTAGCTACTGGAAGAAAGGCTCGAGCAAGTCCTTTACCTCATCGATCCTCTCCTCCACATCCCATCTCCTTCATTCTCCTCCTCCGTTATGGGTCTTGAAGAGCTCGTGGGCGAGGTCCGAAGAGGAGGCGATGGTGCAAAGGGTGGAGGGGGCTGAAGGAGGTGCAGGTGGCCGATGAATGGGAGGGCCAGGGGCCTCGACAGGAGGCGGTGGTGGCTTGACCGGGCCTTAAAGAGGGTGACAAGTAAAAGAACTAAGGCGAGAGAGATAGCGAGTTAGAGAAAGAAGGCTGGGGAGGTAAAGCCTCCGTGTTCCATGACAAAATGGGAGAAAAATGTTTTTCCTAAAATCTCTGAATCATTTATCATTTTGGTCGGATGACGTGGTATACTGAAAATGTCATATCATTTTTTTTTATATTTTTTTTAATCAAAAGGATGGGAGGAGAGAAAATCCCTGCGGTAGCTGTCTTCACTGGATCCCATCCCGTCAGGCCGTTCGATTCGGATCGTAATTTTTTCGCATACCCTTCCAATCCGAAGGTGAGTACGTCACTTGATCCTACCAAGCTACCAAATGGAGAGCTCCCCCATCTCCAGTCACGTGTCCCAAAAAATTTTTAAATTTAACGATGAATATGTGACATGGTTGCAGAACTGCCACATCAATAAAATAAAAAAAATCTAGTAGGACATGTTCCATTTCCTTTTCCACGGAAATTAGTGGTAAGGGTTGTATTGAAATCCGTTGAAAAAGTAACTAAATTGACATAAATTTAAACTTAGCGTCTCAATTAATTTTGATAAAATTAATTTAGTAATTAAGCATTATTTTACTTTCAAAAGTTTCGTGGAGAATTAAAACCTGAAATTATATTATTGTATGTGGGAGAATTTAGGAGGAAAAATGCGGACTTCTTTGCGTTAGTTTGCTACTGCTATTCTTTGCATAGCCCTGTACAGCTTCCCCTTTTCTAGGTCAAGATTGCCCTATACGGCTATCTCGGCGATGTCAAAGTTAGGTTGTTTTTCCATCTAGTCAAGGTCAAGATAGGTTTTTTATTCTTTTTTTCTCCTTTTGATGAGCTCTGCTCCTGTTTACGGGTGGTAATTAACGCTTAGTCCTTTCTTTTCTTTTTTTTTTTTTTTCTGTTCTGTTCTGTATATGTATCTTGTACTTTTCCCAGCATGGGGAAACCTATTGGCTTCCTCCTTTTCCACACAAAGAAAAACTCTCTTTTTAAATCTTAACAAGATCTTGGATCACCATCCCTCTATATCGAAGTAGATTACTATCCTTCTATATCGAAGTAGTCCGCATACCCAACGCACCTAAACTGAGTGCTAAACCAAGTTTTCAGTGCCATACAAGATCTTGGCCACTTTAAATTTGTCCCTTGGGATATTACGTCCGATTCGATTTATCGAAGTCTCGGTTCTCCGGATTATGAATTTTGGACTAAGCGAAGGCCAACTGCAAGCAACTCAAGGTTTCATATCGAACTACAACATCCGAAGACCAGTCTTTTGGGTAGCACTTTCGGTCCCGGCCGAAATCTGAACTACTCATCGACTTCCGAAGACACGAACTTCGGTCCCCGCCGTAAACATGATCTCCGGTCTCGGAAAAATACCAAGCCTTCGGTCCTTGCAAGAAAAAATCCGAAGCTTGAACCACAATCTGTTCCAAAAAGAAAAATGTAACCAACGGTTACAATCGACACTCGTCATGCCATGATCATGGCGCGCAATTCCTGCAGCCACACCTCCGATCTGGCCAGAACCGTTCATTGACAACCCACGATCGCCAATCATGGAAGAGATTGGCACCCCATGATCTCCGGGAAAAGAGCGGGCCACAGACCGGAGGCCATCTTTTAAATATGGATAAGAAGGATGGCTCGAGAGGTACGCGTGAATAATCTCGCACACATACACTTTCAATATTCAATAACTCTTTTTCTCTTCCACTCTCGATATCTTTCCCATTCCGTAGCTGAAATCCGTCACTGACTTAGGCATCGGAGTGGCCTCCGCCGGAATAACTCTGGCAAGAAATCTATTTTGTAGGTGAACCAGGAAACGGTCCTGCGATGCAGCAGCTCTGACTGGTCGATCCAGAAACTCCATGCCAACATCCCCAAATATTTTTCTTGCATTCGACCAATGGCGGAATGGCAAGGATTTAAAAAAAAAAAAAAAAAGTGGACGCATATCTAAAAGTGGCACAATCTAATCCTCCCTCCAAACACGAATACAAAATGATAGGAGTAGTGCACAACCACGCGTACGGAGAGGATTATCTTACATCATTATTAATGATAAAAATCATAGTGATAAAGTGGGACAAAGAAGGCCCAATGTATTCAGTTGCAGTGAGCTATTAATATTCTAATGGCACCTTTCTTTTTTTTTTAAACTTTCCAGAAACATCGCAAACGGGGGATTCATGAGTGCTTCCTTCCATTTTACACTACGTAGCCATCAACCTCGTGGCGGGCCACGTTAAAGTTTTAAGAACTCAGCCAGTATCTTTTCCAAGATACTTAAACCACATCATGTAATTTAAGCCATCCTCTTAAAAATAATAAAAAAAAAAATAAAAGGAAATAAAATAGAATAAAGGTAGTCTTGTAACCAAAATTAGAAAGCTGAACTACATTTTATCTGGTAAGCACAAATCACTGTTTTCAAATCTAATTAAGATGGTGAGAGAAGCTGCTATTCAGCTAGCTTCTAATCCAAACGAATCAACACAGATCTCATGTAAAAGGTCAGTCGTAGTTGATACCGTAAATAATGGCAGGTTGTTGGCCACTCTCAATATCTCTATGGAGTGTAAATGTGGAGGCTTCCCCTCAAAGCGCCACGTAACATTTGAGAGGATATTGCTGCGAAAAATAGAGATGGTCATAAACCCGGTTCCATCAAAACAGCAAAGTGATAAACAAATCACCAATTTAGTAAGATCTTAGCCATCAAGTTAAAATTGACAACCCTCATAATCCGCTTTTCTAATGTTCTTGGCCCCCATAATGATCCCACCAAAAAATGGATAGGGTTAGACATTATTTTACATAATAAATTTGGTTAACATCGTAACAATCATGAATTTTGCTACAGGATGATATTATATTTTTAAAAATATTTAAAACATTACATCACCATCTAATTATATATATAAAAAATAATATTTTATTATATATATATATATATATATATTACATGATTTTTTTATCCTCGCAGGCTTGTCCATGACTCCTCCAACCCTCTCAGCCTACCCGCAGCTCTTCTGCCCTCCTAAATTTTTTATTGGTATCAAAATAATTTTAGACTCCAATAAAATTACCGCTATAAATGGATAAATCTAGGTAAAATTTAAATATTAATATAAAAATAATTTTATCTTTTAGAGAACTGTGGTAAAATCCTAACGCTTCCTCTTTTAATAACAGCAGCACTTCTCCTAGCAGATAACCACGCAGGAGGGTCTTTTGGTCATTTCGCTTTTTCCATTCAAAGAAAATCCGAGAGGGACGGCAAATACGACCGTTCCATGTTCCAACAACTCACGGAATCCCTCCGATGAACGCCACTGGTGATCTCTTTCTTCATTCCCGTCCCCACCTCTTGCTTGTGTCAATCTTTTCTGATGCCCAAGATCAAAACTTTGGAACAGATTCAAATATCTGAGGCCTTTTGCTTGTAGTATTCTGGGTCCTCGATTGTTTTCTTATTTTTCGCCTACTTGATCGCTAGTTCATCTTGGCGTAGATCAGGGGATTCGTTGGTGGATTTTCCGTCTTCGGTTTGTTTATTCTTGGATCAGGAATACGAGAATTTTGCTGCTGTTAAGGTAAAGATGGGATTTTTAAGGTTTTCGTTTCCCATAATTTTATTGCTTGGTTATGTAAGCATGCGATCTTCTTCGTTACATGAATGAAAACAGGAGTCCCCATTGATTTTATGATGGTTTTGTTTTTTTTTTCTCCCCTACTGAAATCAATTTTCCTTTGGATCGTGCTAACTCAAAGGTAATTTTAGCTTAATTCTTGAGTGGTGGTTAAAAATCACGTGTTCGGTGGGTTTATGCAGTATTACTATCACCTGTTTGATAAAGGTTCTTAATGAGTCTTAATCTATGACACTTTTCACGATATGTTCTTATGTGACTTCATGAAACTGATTCGTATCTAAAGATTTTGGAGTTGGATTTCTTCATATGTTTTCTCTGAATTTGCTATACTTGCATTACACTTGCTTTACACTACTTGTAATTTTCTGAATTATCTCTTGCTCTTTTAACCAAGAATTTATATAACAATTTGCTTTTTTAGTGATATTTCATGATGACATACGTTTATTGAAGAATTTATAGGAATTTTTTTAACTAATTAAGATTTGCATTGTCGTAGCTAAATTGTGAGGATTAGCTATTTTATGTTGATGATTAGTACAGATGTTGATATCTCATGTGGCCAATTTCTTACACTTTGCACTCTGGCATTTTGCTTTGTTACTTTCCCCCACTTTAAAGATAAGATGCCGACATTGACTCCGGGGACTTTACTGAAACTCCTTGATGGCATGAAGGTGGGTGCCGCCAAACCGATCGGGGAGCATCGGACTGCACTCTTGCAAGTGTCTGACATCGTGCCAATAGATGTTGATGAAAAGGATCTCTGGCCAAAGCATGGGTTTTACATTAAGGTGTCTGATTCTTCGTATTTTATCTATGCTAGTCTACCATTTGAACAAAATGACCTTGTTCTTAGCAACAAGATGCAGCTTGGGCAGTACATGTATGTAGATAGATTAGAGCCAGGTTTGCCCGTTCCAATTGTCAAGGGTGCAAGGCCATTGCCTGGAAGGCACCCATTGGTGGGCACGCCACAACCTATCATGCCAATGATAGAGAACGGAGAAAGATTAGATACAATTCCTACTGATTGTGCAGTCTCTTCTACTCGTAGAAGAAGCTTATGGGGACTGAATATGATCCCAATGAGTGCTGTTTCTTCACCTGAGCTAGGAAAGTCAACCATGTTGGATTTTGGAGAGAGAAAGCTAGTTAAGCAAAGAGCACAAACTTGCATGATTTCTCCGCTGATAAATGGGAGATTGCGTAAGGAAGGACCAGAGATGCCTTTTAGATCACCAAGGACTGGGAATATTCTGTCTAAGATAACACATTGGAAGGGAGAAATTGCCACTGCAATAAGGAAAAGCAGCATCACTTCAAAATTTCACAGGAGCAAAAGCTTGGGCAATGAAGGACTTCAAATCCCAATGAGTCCCTCCACCGTAGGCACCCTTCTCCTCTTTCCCTTCATCTACTGAATTATTATTTTTATATTATCTTGCACATTTTATAGTATTGCAAAAAATCACTAGACAAAGGTTGCTTGGAATAGCTATAATATTTTGCAAAATCATTCTCTGAGCTTACCAATCTACTAAAGTTAATCCAAATGTCTGACAAGAAGTACAACTGTTGGTTTAAGTAATCACAAACGTGAACACTTTTGCTGAAACTAAAATAGATGATGCTGTCACTTAATTTTGTATCTAGACAGAAATTTTATCTTTGAACTCTTTTTCACCAAAAGTAAAAAGAACTCTATAAAATGTAATCTGAGCACATATCAATTGGCTTTTGTTAAATTTGGTGTGCTAAGATAGGTCGCCAACCCTTGTATGGCTGATTTAATCTAAAAATCAATTCGTTGATCAAGTATCTCATAAACTGGATTGTCTTCATCAATGGCTATGTGCTCAGATTACATGGTACTGCTGCTTATATATCCATGAAAAGTAATGTTATAAATGAAATTCTAAAAGTTTTTATTTTTTTGAGTAATTATATGTTTTCATCACAGTTAAATTTGAGCAACCACCCTGCCCCAACCAAAAGAAAAAGGGAACATAAAAGAAAAGAAAAGAAAGCAGCCCATGCTCTTTGCACTAGCACTTACTAATCATCATAGATTTACACATTGAAAGTCATACGCTACAACTCATAGGGTCTCTCACCATATAATTTGTTATATATGCCACTGGATATCTGCCTTGCTTTCTGTGTACAATGGTGTCCTGATCACAAGGTCTGGAGAACTGCTATGGGTAGGTTGTATTTTTTTTCTTTTTTAGGGAAAAAATAAATGGAGGAAGGAGGGGGGGTTAGATGAAAAGAATAAAAACATCTAGGGTCATACACATGAAGATAGAACAAAGAGATATTTTAACATCATGCTCTGCCAGGCACAACTAAGATACTGACAAAGGAAATTCTCTAAAAGATGCAAACTGCCATTTGCCTATTATTTTAGCTTATTCTTTTAATTTACAGGAGAACTCAAATACTGCCCCTCCCAGTGTTCAAGGTGTAAGAATGGCATTCTCCTTACATCCATCTGATGAAAAATGTAAATCAAGCAAACCTTACCAATTGCAAGGTCCTCCAGAAAACTCCGATTTTCTCACATTACCTGGAAAGCTCAGTGAACTAGGAAAGGTATGATATCTTATTATCTACTTCTATATCTTTACATGGACCAATGAGAAAATATGTTTATAATGAACTTCCAGGAGGCTATATGTCAGAATGCAGCAGCAAGAAACACAGCTCTTCAAGCACTAAGAGATGCTTCTGCAACAGAAGCTTTAGTTCAGTTTCTCAAGTAAGATAATCTATATACTTTGCATATCATAAATCCTTAAAGAATTTAGATTTTGCATAGGTCTCAGGTAAGATAAACTATGTACCTGACCACTTGCAGGATGTTTTCGGACTTGAGCACATCAGCAAGACCAGATGCTCCAGCTGTTTGTTTCGATCGGTTTCTAACCTTTCACAATGAGATTGCAAAGGCGGTGACCACCATGGGGCAACACAAACTTCCACTGCTATGACCAGTGATAAAGAACACATCATGAACAAACTAAATCAGGAATATTTGCTTTTTTTGAATAAAATAGTAGATAACTTGACTAACCGATATGAGCTTTCTGATGTTAAAGGAAGAGCAGAAGCATTTTCCAAATTGGTTGCATTTATTCCTGCCAGAATGAAAGCAAACCTTGGTAAAAGTCCAGGATTAGATGCAAACAAGAATAGATTCCTGGCTGGGAAACGACCAGGTTCTGCGATTACTGATACAAACAAAGAACAAACTTCTAGCTTGTTCAGATTGATTAAATTGGCCAAGCAGATACATACTGAGGCTGGAAATTGGTTTATGGAGTTCTTGGAGGCAGCATTGGAAACAGGTCTGAAGAAGACAATGGAATCATCAACGGTTGATGATGAGAAGCCGGACTGCTGCCCACAGTCTTTAATTATGAAAGTCATCAACTGGGTAGAGGTGGAGCAAAGTGACAGCAGCAAGAGACCAGTTCATCCTAGGGCCGCAGAGGTGGCGAGAAAGTTGAGGATTGAAGTACAGAATCCTTAAATTGGATTTTGTGACTTCATGCATCATGCCATCCGATCTGTCCATGGTATACAAAGATTTTCTCTTTTCTTCTCAAAATGATAAGGATAGAAGTAAACAATCCTTAAATTGGAATGTTTCTTGTGTATCATATACTCTAAAGATAAATACATGCATTTTATTATTATTATTATTATTTGTTTTTATGACTGATGAGATGAAAGCTTTTCTAGTAGAACCACAGGATTGCAACAGAGTTGTGATTTCAAAGGTAATAAAGCACGAAACCTGGGGAAAGCAAGAGACGGGAAGGCCAAGTTAGTGTTACAGGTAGTTGGCATAAAAGCTAGTATAGGAAATTGATGATTCTTTACTGTTTAAAGTCTAATCTCGAGTGCTACGCTTTAGATAGATTATTCAAGACATTGAATGATTAAAGACCAGTTGATGACTTGACGCATAATTTGCCATAATAAATATGTGCATGCAGTCATGATGATCAGATGTATTATGTTGTCAAGTAATCTTAGGTGAACCACTAGACAAGTTTTTCTTCTTTCTTTTTCTTTTTCTTCCTTTTTTTTTTTTTTGGATGGAAAGGGGAGGAAGTAGAAACTTCCCCCACCGAAAAAATTAAATTAGCTTGCTTAACCACTTGACAAGGTTAAGCAAGCATTTCTAGGCTTTCATCATTTGCATTATATTAGCTAGATGTTGCCTCGTGCTTTGCACGTGACATTTTTTTTTGTTTTTTTTGTTTTTAGGATAGATCTAATATCTTAGGGAGGAGTAAGGGATGCCAGAGAAAAGAGAATTTTTTTCTCTCAAGAATTTAATTTGGCATAGATAAGCTTCCTAGAAGTCCTTTTCTTTTAGTTTTTCAAAGATCGCAAGGCTCCAGAGTTTCTCCGGTTATAAAGTTCTTCCATCTTCTTCTTTTATACTGGTAAGGATTATGGAATTTGAGATTTAGCGTGACTATTTTTGTTTTTTTTTTTTTTGTTTTTTTTTGTTTTTTGTTTTTTGTTTTTTTTTTTTTAACCGCTTCCCGTTTCTTTTCTGGTTGACTTCTATCTCGCATGGGAAGATGGCAAGAAGCTGAGATTTTCCTATGACAATATCATAATATTTTCGAGTTAACTATTTTTATTTTTATTTTTTGATAAAAGAACTCCATTCCAGGGATATATTGACAGCAATAAAGAGTTTACAAACTTAGTACAAAGATTATACTATTAACCAAAATGCAACAAGTGTAGACCAAAGCATTACAAAGACCATTAGGCAAACAAAACTTTTGCAGGAACCACAAGGGAGGGTGCTGAATCCGAAGTGATATGTAAACAAGACTGAGGCCTAGCAAATAGCAGCCATATTTGGATACAGGCACCAAAGAAGCAGGTGAAAAATTACACGGAGACCTGAGATGAGGATAGAGGATAATTTAACAGCAACCAGGATAATGATGTAACAATAACAACCACCTGAATATCAGAGTATCCGCCAAGGCTTGTGAGAACAGAGAAATAGATGTAGCAGCAACCAGAAGAGAAGTGAAGTTTGCAGCACACCGGAAGCTTGGATATCAGTAATGAAGAGGCCATCAGACACATTGAGGTATGTATCGATGCGGTGAAGAGGCCTTCGACAAGAAGCCATAAATATACATTGAAGAATATGCACAGATAAATTCAAGAGATCCAGAGCAGCACATAGCAATAATTAGGACAATGAGCAGCAAGCAGGGCAGCATAAAGTATACATAAGCATAGTGAAAAGCCTGTCAGCATCATTGAGATTTACAGCACCTAAGTAGAATAACTGTGAACCATATATCATGAGAACATAAAGGTAAGTACTGATGTGGCAAGTAGCTAACGTGCTGACGTGTAATCCCTGTTAGATGCCATGTCAGAAAATTCACCATGGTGGATACCCCGTCTCGGACTCCTTTGACTAGGCTGAGCTCTCCCAGATCAACGAGGCAGCCCGTCAAAGCCGAGCTCCGTCCTCCGCCAGGTCGGCACCCGTGAGCTCGGGGTGCCTAGGTTGGAGCCGAGCGGCCTCCTCCGCCAAATTGAGCCCCTCCGAGGCTGAGCTCCCTGAACCAGAGTCGAGCTCAGCCCTCCTCCGCCAGGTCGAGCCCCTCCGAGGCCGAGCCCTCCGGGCAGGAGTCGAGCCCTCCGGGCAGGAGTCGAGCCCTCCGGGCAGGAGTCGAGCCCTCCGGGCAGGAGTCGAGCCCTTCCGAGGTCGAGCCCCTTGAGCCGAAGTCGAGCCCACCCTCCTCTGTCGGGTAGAGCCCTTCGGAGGTCGAGCCTCCCAAATCGAAGCTGAGTTCCAGCTTTTCAGTTCGGCAACCAACTCAGACAGTACCGCCGGCCATCAAGGAGGCGGAGCCACCTCCCCGAGACACTGGCGAGCAACCCGAAGACCGCAAGGAAGCACCTGTCAAGTCATGATAACTGTCTACGGCCAACGCTTACACCAGGAGAGCAAGAAGCTCCCTGATCAAGGTGCCACGCTCTCCACCAACCACCTGCACCACCCAAAAGAGGAAGTCAACCAGGAGATTCGAATCCCGGGGGCGGTGGTCCCTCGATCGAGGCACTACCAGGCTTTCCGGAATGGGACGACCGGAAGGAATGTCAGAGCACACGACAATTTTCCTTATCACGAATCGGGAAAGATGTCCCGTCCACGTCACGGAACACCGCTGCACGCACTTGATAGCATGGGGGAGATCCCAAGGTAGGCACCGAGCAATCACCCGGACTTAAAAGAACCTTCGACACCCCCAGTAGAGAGGTACGCAAATGCAAATACAAGCTTAACCGCAAAATATCATCCAAGCGAGCAAGGGAGAAGAAGCCACACAAGAGGGCTAACCCACCTCGGCTACCATCTCTCCCGGCACAATCGCACCCTCATTCTTACACCATTCACTCCTCCTAGCGTGGAGTCCATCAAGAGGGGCTCGACCAGGAGGATCTGTTTCCCTGGATTATTACTGACTTGACCGTCGGAATACCCCCACCGAAATTCCCGACCCGGGTCACTAATCCTTGTTTTGTAGGTCCTGAAGCACAGGTCAACCCCGAGAGGACGAAGGGCGTTCCGACATCGATAGCAGCTACAGGTCACGACGATCTTGGCGGCAACAGATTAGCGCGCCAGGAAGGGGGGTGACATATTTTGATCCCACACAAGCCCCCTACAAGCGGCTCACCGGGAGGATGGTGACGACATGAGCGAGAGGTCTCTACCAGCCGTACGGGAGACCCCCTTCTCAAGGAGACCCCCACGGTCCAGAAGGAGAGCTCCCCGCTCCCGCTCAACCACCTCCGGTGGACATCCAGCTAGCCACACTCGCTCAACAGATGCAAATCCTCACTACGGCAGTGCGCCAGCTCCAGCATCAACAACGGTCCTTGGCTACCCACCAGCAGCTAGGGACCCTCGCGGTCCATGCCGCAGCACCTCGTGACAGCCTGCGTTCCTTCCAAGGAAGGCCATCGCAGCCACGGGCCATCACTGATCACCGGGGCAGTCACTTGATTCCGGCAAAGAGACAACGGGCCGGGTCCCCCGATAGGGAGAGCCAGTCCCCTACCCTCGGGCGGGTGGTATCCAAACCCCGTCGAGGTCAAAAAGGCAAGACCCCTCTCTACGGGCATCGTCCCACATCACCTTCTGCGTCTCCTTCAGCCTCGACGGAGGGTTTGACCGACGAGGCCATCAAGCGCATGGCTGAAAAGCGCGTGGAGGAGCACGAGCGCAAGCTGGCAGAATTATCCCGCCGATTTACGAACATGTAGGGCTCTGCTGATGAGCCAACGGGCTATGACGCCCGTCCCTCCTTCTCCCGAGAGATCCAAGAGGAATCGATTCCCAACCGGTTTCGAATGCCGCAGGTGGATCCCTACGATGGGACCACTGACCCTTTGGACCACCTGGAAAGCTTCAAGCCTTCATGAGGGTCCAGGGGGCCACCAACGCCCTTCTCTGCGTCGCCTTCCCAGCAACCCTTCGAAAGGCGACTCGAGTCTGGTTCACCCGTCTCGAGCCAGAAAGTATTAGTTCTTTTGCTCAGCTGGAGTGGAAGTTCGTGGCCCACTTTAATGCCTGTCAGAAGGTACCATGAGAAGCAGATATCCTCTTCTCCATTCGGCAACAGGATCGCGAGCCCCTACAAGACTACGTGGCCCGCTTCAAGGTTGCCGTATTGGAGATTTATAACCTTAAAGAGCCAGTCGCCATGCTGGCACTAAAGCGAGGGCTCAGGACCTCCCACCTGACCTACTCGCTTGACAAAAAGCACCTCAAGAGCTACTCCGAGCTCCTCCTCCGAGCTCAAAAATACATCCGTGCCAAGGAGGCGGATCGTACGACGAGGGAGCTAGACAGGAAGCTATTGAAGAAGCCGGCTCCCATTGAGATGTCCGGGATGCGGAAGCCAGGGCCTCCGGCTCTGAACTTCCGCCAAGGGCCAAGACCGAGGTGCGCTCCAGCCCCAGAGGAGAAACTCACCCCCTGCTCGCCCTGAGGATGAAAATCCTGATGGAGATCGAAGGTGAGCCCTACCTGAAGCGCCCACCTCCGATGAGGCCGTTCATTAGCCATGACAAGACGAAGTATTGTCGCTACCACCGTGACCACGGCCACGACATCGAGGAATGCCGCAACCTTAAGAAGGAAATTGAAAAACTCATCAAGAGAGGCTATCTCGGGAGGTTCGTGGGGGGCAGACCTCCAGTGGAACCTCAGGCGCTCGTGCTCTCCCGCCAGTTCCTATAGTGGATAACCGCTATACTGAGAAGCCGGTGGGGATGATATGTTGGGGAGCCGAGCGCGCATCTAAGAAGGCCCAGGGGGCAGGGCATTCTGAAAATGTACTCCCCTTTATGAGGGAAGGGGGAGGTTGGAGGGAAAATGTAAATAACGATGCCGTGGTCGTCGAGATGATGATCGCGAAGCATCCTGTAAAACGCATCATGGTTGATAGTGGAAGTTCCACAGATATGCTTTTCTATGATGCCTTCTCCAGAATGAACTTGTCTCCCGCACAGCTCAAACCTGTGCACACATCCATTGTCGGTTTCACAGGGGATTCTGTAAGGGTTGAGGGAGAGATCACACTCCCAGTTACTGCCGGGACCTTACCTCGGAGAGTACTGTCATGATGACCTTCACAGTAGTTAGACTGCCTTCGGCCTACAACATGATCCTTGGCTGACCCCGGCTCAATCTGCTCGATGCCGTTGTCTCTACGAAGCGATTGCTAGTGCAGTTCCCAACTCCCTACGGAGTCGATGAAATGAGAGGTACACCTCAGCCGATCCAACACTATTTCCAAACTCTCCAAGGTACCAAAGTCCCCGAGGACGACCCAGGGCAGATGAGCTCGACCAAAGACCTCAAGACTCCAGGGGTGGCATGGCCGAGAGCCTACTGTCTTATCCGCTCAGAGTCGATCAGGAGAAGACGGTGCAGATTGGGGCCCAGCTGCAAGAAAATGAAAGAGCCCACCTGTTGGAATTCTTACGGGCGAACATGGATGTGTTCACCTGGACAGCGGCCGACATGCCAGGTATTCCCTCTGACATCATCACCCACAAGCTGAGCATTGACTCGAAGTGCAGGCCAGTCTAGCAGAAGAAGAGGAGTTTCGCCCCTGAGAGGCAGGCGGCAATCAACGAGGAAGTTGACAAACTCCTTGCCGTCGGCTTTGTCCGGGAGGTATAATACCCAAGCTGGCTGGGAATGTGGTGATGGTGAAAAAGAGCAACGACAAATTGAGGATCTGTGTGGACTACACCGACCTCAACAAGGCATATCCGAAGGATAGCTTCCCTCTATCGAAGATTGACCAACTGGTGGACACCACCTCGGGTCACCGGCTGCTTTCCTTCATGGATGCATTCTCCGGGTACAACCAGATCTGGATGCACCCGGAGGACGAGGAGTACACTGCCTTCGTCACTGACCAAGGGACATACTATTACAAGATGATGCCCTTCGGTATGAAGAATGCTGGGGCTACGTACCAGCGTCTGGTCAACAAGATCTTCAAAGATCTGATTGGCCGGAACATGCAGGTGTATGTGGATGACATGCTTGTCATGAGCAAGCCGAGCTCGGACTACATCGCCGATTTCACCGAAGCCTTTAACAACCTCCGAAAGCACCAGATGAAACTGAACCCAGCAAAGTGTGCCTTTGGAGTGGCAGCAGGAAAATTCCTTGGCTTCATGGTCACTTAGAGGGGCATTGAAGCGAACCCGGAGAAGGTCCAGGTGATCGCTGACATAGAGCACCCGACATCCAAGAAGCAGGTCCAGCACCTGACAGGACACATCGCAGCCCTGAGTCAGTTCATCTCGAGGTCGGCCGACCGCTGCCTTCCCTTTTTCAAGGCACTGCGCAAGATGCACAACTTCACTTGGACGGAGGAGTGCAGAACAGCCTTTGAAGAACTGAGGGGGTTCCTGGCTTCTCCCCCTCTGCTCTCCAGACCGGAGGAAGGGGAGAAGCTCCTACTCTACCTGGCGGTCACACCTGGAGCTGTCAGCTCGGTCCTCGTCCATGCGGACAAGGATGGATCTCAGAAGCCGGTATACTACACCAGCAAAATCCTCCGCGATGACCGAAAAATTTATTTTTGCTCTAATAATGTCTGCTAAGCACCTCACGCCCTACTTCTAAGTGCATCCCATATTGGTGATGATGGACCAGCCGCTAAGGACCACACTCAGCTGCCCCGAAATATTCAGGCGGTTGGCCAAATGGTCCCTGATGTTGAGTGAGTTTGATCTCGCGTATCGGCTGAGATCGTAACAGAAGGCCCAGGTACTAGTCGACTTTCTAGTCGAGTGCACGGGACTATGGATCCTCCACATGGAGGAGGAACCATGGATCCTCCACATGGAAGGCGCATCCAACTCCGGTGGAAGCGGGGCAGGCCTCATCCTTGCCAACAGCGACGGGATCGTGGTGGAATGCGCCCTCCGCTTCAAATTCACCGTGACAAATAACCAGGCGGAGTATGAGGCGCTCCTCGCGAGCCTAAAGGTCTCACACGAGCTAGGCGTCCAGAACCTGAAAGTCTTCACCGACTTCCAACTGGTGGCCGGACAAGTTTCCGGAGAGTATGAAGCCAGAGATCCTCAAATGATGAAGTACCTGGAGCGAGTCCGCTTGTGCACGGCAGGCTTTCGACGCTTCAACATCTTCCATATCCCCCGCGGGGAGAATGCTTGAGCGGATGCACTGTCGAGACTCGCGACCCTGCCAGACTCATCGCTGGGGCACACATATATTGAGTACCTCGAAAATCCTAGCTAAGAAGCCCCTGAGGAGGTGTAGCAAGTCACCCCGGAGCCGAGCTGGATGGGCAGGTACATTAGATACATCACTGATGGAACTTTGCCCGAGGACCGCGCGGAGGCCGGCCTCGTCAAAAAGAAAGCCTCTCAGTTTGTCCTGATGGAAGGACAGCTCTACCGCCGATCCTACTCATACTCACTCCTGAAGTGCCTGAGACCCGCAGAGGCAGCCTTCGTGCTCCAGGAGATACATGAAGGCCTGTGCGGTAACCATGTGGGAGTAAGGACGTTGGCATACAAAGCTCTCTGCCAGGGATACTTCTGGGAGACCATGAGGGAGGACGCCACTGACTTCGTGAAGAGGTGCGACAAATGCCAGCGCCATGCCCACATACAACGTTAACCGGCGGCGCCGATCTCACAGCTCTCCATCCCTTGGCCCTTCGCCCAATGGGGAATGAACATCTTAGGGCCATTTTCTCCTGCGCCGGGACAACGGAGGTTCTTGCTGGTGGCCATCGACTACTTCACCAAATGGGTGGAAGCGGAGCCACTGGCACGGATCACAGAAGCTAAGGTCCGTCAATTCTTCTGGAAGTCAATAATGTCGCTTCGGACTCTCCCACTGCATCATCATCGATAACGGGCGGCAGTTCGACAATCGGGAGTTCGAGGGTTTCTGCGCCGAGCATGGCATCCAGCATCACTTTACCTCCGTCGCCCACCCTCAGACGAACGGAGAAGCCGAAGTAACCAACCGGACCATCCTCCAAGGAATCAGGACCAGACTGGACCATACCAAGGGCAGGTGGGCAGAAGAACTCCCAAGTGTTCTCTGGGCCTACCACACAATGCCCAGGACAGCGACGGATGAGATGCCCTTCAACCTTGTCTTCGGCATCGAGGCCATTGTCCCGGTCGAGCTCGGCTTGCCTACGCTGTGGGTGCAGCAATATGACGAAGCACAGAACTCGGCACACCTTCTACTCAACTTGGACCTCCTCGAGGAGACCAGAGACAAAGTTCGACTTCGGATGGCAGCATATCGGCAACGAGTTGTCCGATACTATAACGCCCGAGTAGGATCCAAGGTCTTTTGAACTGGCGACCTGGTGCTCCGCCGAGCTGAAGCATCTCAACCCCGGGAGTGCGGCAAGCTCTCGCCAAACTGGGAAGGTCCCTATAAGGTAGTTAAAGCCCTTCCGCATGGAGCCTACTACCTGCGGATCTGGGTGGTGCCAGATTTCAGCGAACATGGAACGCCTGCAACCTAAGAAAATATTATCAATAATGTAAGGCTCACCTTTTAAAATAATAAAGGCCCTCTTTTGCACAGATCGACTTACATCTTGCAGGAATATCGCTACCCGACCCAAAGTCTGGCACGCCAAAACTCGGAGGCCAACTCTCCGACGTCAAAACACAGGGCCCAGTTCTCCGGCACCAATAGCGTAAGGTTCTTTCTCATCGATAATTAAGGTTTCCCTTGTGCAAATGCTTCTTGCCTAGCAGGAGAACTTCCGCCAGACCCCAGGTCTGGCGCCCAAAGCTCGGAGCCAAACTCTCCGGCCACCAAGTCATCGAGCCCAGCTCCGAGACACCAAAGCCTGGAGCCAAGCTCTCCGGCCACCAAGTCTTCGAGCCCAGCTTCGAGACACCAAAGCCCGGAGCCAAGATCTCAGGCCACCAAGTCTTCGAGCCTAGCTCTGAGATACCAAAGCCTGGAGCCAAGCTCTCCGGCCATCAAGTCTCAGAGCCCAGCACCGAGACCTCAAAGCTCGGAGCCAAGCTCTTAGGCCACCAAGTCTCAGAGCCTAGCGCCGAGACCCCAAAGCCCAGAGCCAAGCTCTCCGGCCATCAAGTCTCAGAGCCCAGCACCGAGACCTCAAAGCCCGGAGCCGAGCTCTCCGGCCACCAAGTCTTCGAGTCCAGCTCCAAGACAACCAAGCCCGGAACCAAGCTTTCCGGCCACTAAGTCTCAGAGCCCAGCACCGAGACCCCAAAGCCTAGAGCCAAGCTCTCTGGCCACCAAGTCTCAGAGCCCAGCACCGAGACCTCAAAGCCTGGAGCCAAGCTCTCCGGCCATCAAGTCTCAGAGCCCAGCGTCGAGACCTCAAAGCCCAGAGCCGAGCTCTCCGGCCATCAAGTCTTCGAGCCCAGCTCCAAGACAACCAAGCCCGGAACCAAGCTTTTTGACCACTAAGTCTCAGAGCCTAGCGCCAAGACCTCAAAGCCCAGAGCCAAGCTCTCCGGCCACCAAGTCTCAGAGCCCAGCGCCGAGACCTCAAAGCTCGGAGCCGAGCTCTCCGGTCACTAAGTCTTCGAGCCCAGCTCCAAGACATCCAAGCCCGGAATCAAGCTTTCCGGCCACTAAGTCTCAGAGCCCAGCACCGAGACCTCAAAGCCCGGAGCCGAGCTCTCCGGCCACCAAGTCTTCGAGCCCAGCTCCAAGACAACCAAGCCCGGAACCAAGCTTTCCGGCCACTAAGTCTCAGAGCCCAGCGCCGAGACCCCAAAGCCCGGAGCCAAGCTCTCTGGCCACCAAGTCTCAGAGCCCAGCACCGAGACCTCAAAGCCTGGAGCCGAGCTTTCCGGCCACTAAGTCTTCGAGCCCAGCTCCCAGACATCCAAGCCCGGAACCAAGTTTTCGGCCACTAAGTCTCAAAGCCCAACACCGAGATCCCAAAGCCCAGAACCAAGCTTTCCAGCCACTAAATCTCAGAGCTCAGCGCCGAGACCTCAAAGCCCGGAGCCGAGATCTCCGGCCACCAAATCTTCGAAGCCCAGCTCCAAGACAACAAAGCCCGGAGCTTAGATCTCCGGCCACCAAATCTTCGAGCCTAACTCCAAGACAACAAAGTTCGGAGCTCAGATCTCCGGCCACTAAATCTCTGAGCCCAGCTTCGAAACGCCGGAGCTCAGCCCTATAGAACTGAAGATTCGGGACACCCAGAGACAAAGTGGAAACCTCTCCTCTGATCTCATCACATGTAAAAAATAAAAAAAAAAAATGAAGGAAAGAGAGAGAGGAAAAGAGTAGAGTGCCCACAAGCTAGGATAAATGGAACTTTCATTTCATTCAAAATAACTTGGTTCATTACAAGTATCCCCAGGCCTCCGACAGGCCAGGTGGCCTAGGACAAAAGCAAAACGAAATAATCCTACTCTACTGAGGCGGGCCCCCGTCAGGACTCTGCGGCTACGAGGCATCGTCTCCAGGAACCTCAGGCTACGAATCTCCGGCTTCAGCCGCCGCCGGCAAAGAAGGTCTAGGGGTAGCCTCCGACTCCCCAATGTCGCCCGAATCTGGAGCCAGTTCTGCGTCCGAGGAAGTAAGGTACCTGAGCAGAGGCCGACCCTTGTCGGATACATAATTACGGATCCTTAAGCGAAGGTACATAAAGCCCTTGAAGAAGGAATCTGACGCCGTCTCATGAAACTCGGCGGCGAACTCTTCCGAGGCCCTGTACCTCGCCATGGCCTCCTCTGCCAACTTCTTCGCCTCGGCGGCTTGCTCTTTCGCCGCCTCTACCGATCTGGTCACCGCTGCCGCTTATCTCTCAACAATTATGGCCCTTTCCTCGGTGGCGACCAAGCATTCCTTCGTCGCATCCATTTCAGCCTGAAAGGATTGAGCGCGTCCCTTCTGCCTAACTGCCTCGGCATTGAACTCAGTCAGCCACCTCTCGATGGCCATGAGCTCCTTGGCTTTCTTCCTCGCCTGGCTCCGCTCCTGATCGAGCTCCTCCTGGAGCTCCTTCGAGCGCCTCTCGGTGCTTACGAGCCCTTTTCGGAGCTCCTCATTCTTCAAGTCGAGCTCTCGGGAGGCATCGGACTTCTCCTTCAGCTGGTCCTCAAGGCCTCGACCTCAGCTACACGTTGCTGGTCATTCTTCAACCAGTTCCGGCAGCAATCCCTGATCAAGAGCGTCTCGGCTCTGACCTGCACCAAACGAGACATCAAAGAGAGAAAAAAGGAGGGAAAAAGAAAGAGGACTCCGAAAGGTTAAACCCACTTACTGTGAAGAGTAGGGGAAGATGTTGCTGATCGCATCCCCAAATACCTTCCCGGCCATCTTCCATCGATCGCACGATTAGATGAAGAAATCCATCATGTGCTCGGCTAACTTCCGGTCCTGAAGCAGCAAGACATCGAGCCCCATTCTGAACGGGACCCGATGATAGTCTCTCTTTCTCTCCTGCCTGCCCCCGAGGCGGAATCACCCGCTCCGCCGCCAGTAGAGGCCTCGGGGGCCGGTTGGGAGCTCGGCGCCCCCTCAAGTGGCGCCCCCGGTGCCAGCGCCACTCCTTCCCGTGCCTCCTCCTCGATGACGACAAGCTCTGGAGGAGGTGACATGATGGTGGCAGCTTCTATGGCTGTCCTAGCCCGGACGACCACCTCGAGCTCCGGGGCGGGGACCGGCTCTTGTCGCCTCGGCCGCTCCACCACAGGCCCGGTCCCCTCTGCTCCGGCTCAGACACAGCGGCCGCTACTCCCTTTGCCTGTATGGAGGCAGCCTCGGACTCCCTCCTCCTTGGCCCAGTCGGCTCGGCAGGGGTGGCCGCCGATGCACCCTCATCCCGAGCCCTTTTCGAAGAGGACTCCTCAGTCAAGCCCGATGGAGGCCTCTTCCGAATGATTGAGAGCAGGTCATCCACCGAGAACTTCATGCCCGTATATAGAAAATACAGTGTTAGTTCTAGTTCGAAAGAGACATATTAAAAGGAGCAAAAAAGGCTCGAGCCGAACTCACCCAACTCTCCCGTTGGACCGACCCCGGCTTCGACGAGGTTCTGCTCTGATAACAGAACCTCAAGAGAAGGAATCCGAGTGGTTCAGACCAGCTCGTAGACATCCTTGTCGGCTGCTTCGATCGCAGAATTTTGATTGGGGGATCGATCTGGGTCGCTCCACACCCAGTGAATCCCCTCGACTGTAGCAAAGAAAAATTTGCTCATCCATCCTTTAATGGAAGAGGGAAGTTCAAATCTGATCCCCCTCGGACGAGAAGAGAGGGACCACCACCCATCTTCGGTGGGATGGCGCTTTAGAGTGAAGAAGGCTCTGAACAAGGAGAAACGGGCGACTATCCCGTAGAAGTGGCAGAGCACGACGAAGCAGAAGATAGTCCTAACGGCATTTGGGACAAGTTGAGCAGGGACCAGGCGATAATTGCTTAACACGGATAGAAAGAAGGAATGGAAAGGGAAGCGA
This sequence comes from Areca catechu, assembly GCA_021397845.1. Lineage (NCBI taxonomy): Eukaryota > Viridiplantae > Streptophyta > Magnoliopsida > Arecales > Arecaceae > Areca > Areca catechu. Next base: position 21,223,836 of record CM038051.1, read on the forward strand.
AGCCCTCCTGAGAAGGTCTCCTCAGAAAAGGTGATCCGGCCCGGGCTACTGGAAGTAACCCGGTCCCTTGGTCGAGGGACCAAGAGTCGGACAGAATACGGGATGCCGTAGACATCCCGAATGGTCTCCAGTTCCTCGGCCGAGATTGTCGAAGCAATCCCACCAGGACCTGTGGACCGAGAAGGTTCAAGAATGGGTTCGGTTGGGGGAGGAGGAAGAGCAAAGACGGGTCCAGGCTCCCTAATGACTATCCCACCAGGGGGACGCCTCCTACTAAGCTTGAAGTGCATCCCATCTCCCTCCTCGTCAAAAGAAGAAGATGATGGCAGTCTCGGCCTAGAAGGCCCGGCCTCACCCTGATTGGTTGAAGGATGGAAACTTCGCCCGAAACGGGACATGGCGAAGAGGATCAAGGGAAGAAGAAGAAAGCAGATGAAGGTCCGGAGGAGAACCTAGCCCTAAGAAGAAGGCCTTATTCAACCTAGGCGAGGAGAAAGAGGACTAACCTGCTGAGAGCTTTGGTTGGACAAGAATGGCCGGATGGACGAAAGAGGAGCCTCGGTACAGTGGCGGGCACGAAGGATTTGAAAGAAGACTTATTTCGGGAAAGGCAACTTTTTCTTTCGAAGTGACCAGTGCCCGACCGTACCGTTACAAGTCCCCACTGTCGGATCCGTGCCATGCATCATTCATCGGCAGGATTGGTGTCAGGTTTCGACTGTGGCCACTCTAGATTCTGCGCCCGTAATAACTACTCCTCGGACGTGTCCACGTGGCTCCTCTGGGTAGGCTGAAGAAACCGCTTCTCGAGACGCCGTCAATTGCGGCCATCATTGCATCGGATCCTCACCTTTCCACGTCAGCAGCGCATTTACTCCCTTCGCCCCGAGCGCCCCGCACCAACGGGACTTGGAAGTGGGGGGCAAATGATGTGGTAAGTAGCTGACGTGTAATCCCTGTCAGATGCCATGTCAGAAAATCCGCCACGATGGATACCCCGTCTTGAACTCCTTTGACTAGGCTGAGCTCCCCCAGATCAACGAGGCAGCCCGTCAAAGCCGAGCTCTGTCCTCCACCAGGTTGGCACCCGTGAGCTCGGGGCGCCTAGGCTGGAGCCGAGCGACCTCCTCCATCAGATTGAGCCCCTCCGAGGCTAAGCCCCTTGAATCGGAGTCGAGCTCAGCCCTCCTCCACCAAGTCGAGCCCCTCCAAGGCCGAGCCCTCTGGTTTGGAGTTGCGTGTCGACCTCCTCCACCGGATCGAGCCCATCCCAGGCTGAGATCCCTGGATCGGAGTCGAGCTCAGCCCTCCTCCGCTAGGTCGAGCCCCTCCGAGCCCAAGCCCTTCGGGCAAGAGTCGCCCTCTTCCGCCAGGTCGAGCCCTTCCGAGGTCAAGCCCCTTGAGCCGGAGTCGAGCCCAGCCTCCTCCGTAGGGTCGAGCCCTTCGGAGGTCGAGTCCCCCAAGTCGGAGCCGAGTCCTAGCTCTCCAGTTCAGCAACCAACTCGGACAGTACTGCCGGCCATCAAGGAGGCGGAGCCACCTCCCCGAGACGCCGATGAGCAACCCGAAGACTGCAAGGAAGCACCTGTCAAGTCATGATAACTGTCTACGGCCAACACTTATACCAGAAGAGCAAGAAGCTCCCTGATCAAGGCGCCACGCTCTCCACCAACCACCTGCACCACTCGAAAGAGGAAGTCAACCAGGAGATTCGAATCCTGGAGGCGGCGGCCCCCCGATCAAGGCACTGCCAGGCTTCCCAGAATGGGGCGACCGGAAGGAATGTCAGAGCGCACGACAGTTTCCCTTATCACAATTCGGGAAAGACGTCCCGTCCACATCACAGAACACCACCGCACGCGCCTGACAGCATGGGGGAGATCCCAAGGTAGGCGCCCAGCAATCACCCGGACTTAAAAAAATCTTCGACACCCACAGTAAAGAGGTACGCAAATGCAAATACAAAGTTTAACCGCAAAATATCATCCAAGCGAGCAAGGGAGAAGAAGCCACACAGGAGGGCTAACCCACCTCGGCTATCATCTCTCCCAGCACACTCGCACCCTCATTCTTACACCATTCACTCCTCCTAACGTGGAGTCTATCAAAAGGGGCTCTACCAGGAGGATCTATTCTCCTGGATCGTTACTGACTTGACCGTCAGAGTGCCCCCGCCGGAATCTCCGGCCCGGGTCACTAACCCTTGTTTTGCAGGTCCTGAAGCATAGGTCAACCTCGAGAGGACGAAGGGCATTCCGACGTCGATAGCATCTACGGGCCACGACGATCTTGGCAGCAACAAGTACCAACCCTGATAAAATGATCATCTTGTCGAGACTTAGTTCTCCCTAAGTATGCAGTGAACTTGATTGAAACTTTCTTAATACCCCGTTCATAGCATATATAAAGGTTCATTTGCCTGCATGAAGGATTAGCACAATTGTTGAAAGAATATTTAAAGCAGCCATCTGAAGTAGGAGATAGGATAATCGAAGTAGCATCCTTGAAACCTTCCAACATGTATTGGGTGTAATAGTAACAAGTGATATGTGAAGGTATAAGAGTATAAGAAACCCAATAAGAAATTGCCTGAACTTTGTGACAGCAGCAGACCATTCTGTGATGATGGATACGAGTATGTATCTTAGTTATGGCAGAATAATCCTTGAATTCCATAAGATGATATAAAGTGGTAATGTAAATGTACTGAAATAGTAAAAGTTGAGCAATTCAGCATAAACACAGGAGAATAGTCCAAACTTCATTAGAGATAATAGCACTCAATCTGGCTTAAGTAAATTATGTCCTGACAAAGATTCATTAGCAAGGATATACAAGATTCCAAGATTCCATAACTTCCTGATGTGCATTATGAGAAAAGCAGTTATAGTAAAGCATGAATAGATGATTCCTAAATCACCTAACTCACTGGTATGGCATATGCTCCCATGTCTTTGTGGAAAAGGTGATGCTAAAATCCCCACCGACTTTAGCCCAAACAAAATCTCCAAGCCTGGTCCAAAGTAGTGCCTTGTACTGTTGTAGCAGGTGTTGCTCTAGTGGAGAGCTTGGCTGACAAAGGAAGGAACCCTACACACTCCATGCCATTCCTGTTCATGGAGTTTCAGTTGGAAAATTCTACAAGCATTACAGAACTTGTGGAGTGAAACAGAATAGGATAAGCAATAACCCAGTCGAAATTGAAATTCAAGAGAGTTGAATGAGCTGTAAGGCATGAGAAAATAAGCAGTCTGAATATAGATAGTACAGTTAGTTATGAAGGACCCGGTATAATCAGTGTTTGTTGAAATAATGAGTTGCAGAGCTTGCAGTAGCTTGGCACAGGAATGTATAACCTGCAAAACAGATAAATGTTTTAGAATACCTCCTTTTTTTCCTTTTTCCATTTTGTATTCTTGTTTTTTCTTTTTTTTCTAACTTTTCTTTCATTGTTTCCTGGCAGTTGCTATCTTGCACATCCTTGTTTGTTTTCCTTATCAAAATTTCATGATTTTCTTTCATTGTTTTTGCTACATTTATTTCTCTTTTTACAATAACCTTGTGTATCATTTGTGTTCCATTAGATGTGATCCTTGTGAACCATATAGCTTGACATCTGGAAAGCAACATAGTAGATACAAAAGTTGATTATCTATTGAAGTAGATAAGAAGTTATCCATGCTAAATGATATAAAGCAATGTGGTACATGAAGTTCTCAGATTGGATAAGTGCTCATCATCCAGGTATTGTATATTATGATTAAGATGCTTGAAATAATTAACCTCGCCGAAGAAAATTGATTGACAGTTATAAATCTGTATGCCGTCGATGTGTGCTGTTGAGATAGAGATACATCCGATCCATGAACAGGAGAAGCATTTGTATGTCTGAAACAGGCCATGGAATAATGGCCTTGGATATGAATAGCTAGACAGTTGTACCAATGGGCTACGTGAGACTCCTTCGATACTTCCGGATAAAGGAGCTTGGTAGAATTATGTAGTTCTTGTCTGATCATTTGATTCCTATCTTCGAACTGAATATAACTTATACAGTTATATCCTACAAGAGAACAAAAAATGGTTAGCCAAATAATTTTCTTTATTTTTTCCTTTTCATAATTAATATGCCTCTTGAATTCCTTGTTTTGAACCTCTTTTTTTTTTTTTTTCTTCCCTGGTTGGCATTCTTTCCCATTCTTGAGTTAACTATTTAAGCCATTCTATTCTTCTCAAAGATTCATTGTTTGCGATGTCAAACTTGGTTCTGTCAGAGGAAACCTACTAGCCAACTTGGCAAGGCCTCTTCTATTGGACCTGTGGTTGATCTCAATTTCGTTTTGGTATTTGCCCAAGTTTCCACCCGTCCTATGTTGTAAAAGAGGAATGATGGGTGTGTATGTATGTATGTTCTTATTCCTTTTTTTTAAAAAAAAAAGAAAACACAAATATAAGGTTTTAATTGGATGGAACAGCCCTGGTTCCTGAACCCCGACACTTAAAATGATGGATATCTCATCCGGATCTATTATCACTCCACTTGTATTTTAAAATTTTGCACACATGCTTGGGTTTTACCTTTTGACCAAGACCTTGTTTTGTATTAGACACTACCCAACATAACATGTAGAAAATTTTCGCTGATTTATACTACCAAATTCCGAGATATCGGCCATATTTTCAAACATTTTTTAACTTTCTTGAATACACCAAATGGCCAAGGATCCGGACTTTATCGAGGTTTGGAGAATTAGGGGTACTTGAGGAAGGTTTGCCCCATCTTGTAGTCCATTGCAGATTGATCCTCCCAATTTAAAAAAAAAAAAAAGTTTTTTTTTAAAAAATGTAAATGATTTAATTTAGTTGTTAATCTAGGATTGATTATATCAATAATTTTTTCAATATCTCAATCCTAAATATTGATTGAGATTTAGGAAAATCTCGCCTCCTTTCAGGTTTTCCTAGTCTCCAAATCAGTCTAGACAAACTAATATAAATTCATCTACATCCTGGCCACTTACTAAGCTATTCATGATTATGGCCAGACGTGGGCTGGGTCGGGCCCGGCCACAACCCTACCCGAGTCCGACCCAAAAAAAGATTTTGGATTTCGGGCCGAGCTTAGACTCGAAATTTTTTTAAACCTCAAATCCGAGCCAAACCTGAGCCTGACCCGAGCCCGATCGGGCCGGCCTGAATGCAAGCCCATCAATAATAAAAAAAAAGTTCACTAACTGGCGACTGCCCAATTAGTTGGAGAAGGTAGATTGGAGCCGAGGAGGGAGAGCCGCAAGGTCGCGCTAGGGGCAATGGACGTCGGGTGGGGCGCCGAAGCCGGGGGAGGCAGATCGGAGCCGGAGACAGGCCGCGGGGTTATATGGGGGTTGGGGTCATCGGGTGTAGGTGCTAGGGTTGAAGGAGGCAAATCGGAACTGGGAAGGGGGGCCACGAGGTCGTGCCGGGGATAGTGGGTATCAAGTGGGGCGTCGAGGTCGAGGGAGGTAGATTGGAGCCGGAGACTGGCCAAAAGAGTCGCATGGAGGGCAGAGTCGTTGGGTGCGAGCGTCGGGGCCAAAGGAGGCAACTCGGCGCCGAAGAAGGGCAGGCCGGGCCGCGGGGTTGCATGGGGGGCCGGAGGCGTTGGGGGCGAGGGCGAGCTTCGGGGTCGTCAGGTGGGGTAGCTTGGAAACGAAGAGGGAGCGTCAGGTGTGAGGGGGCGTCACCGTGTCGACCGTCGGGTAAGAGGAAGCATCGACCGTCGGGGCTAACCGGGGGCGTCGGTCATCGAGGGCTGACCGGGAGAGGGAGATGAAACGAGAGAGAGACTGAGAGAGAGAACAAAGAGAGTGGGAGACCGGAGAAAAAAATAACCAGGGGCCCTGGATCGGGCTTATTTTCGGACCGAGTTCGGGCCAGTCCGGACCGGGTCAAAGGGATGCCCGATGCCGACCTGAAAATTGAATGGGCTCTATTTTAAAATCCGAAACCCGGCTCAATTTATTTAAAATCTAACCCGAAACTTGACCCGATTTCAGACCGATCTTCGGGCCAGCTTGGTCCGGTTCCAGCCATATTCATGATCTTGATTTAAAAACTTTGAATACATACGATGCCAATTGGCTTAGATGGCAGGGTCATGGATATCAATACATGTGACCTTTGATCAAATCTTATATGAATCTTACCCGATAGAATTATTTTTGGATTAATAATCAAAATTTTTTCTATAGAATTTAAAAATTTTAATTTTACCTATCGTTCAAATTATTCTAATTTTTTTAATCAATTATTTATATTTTTAAATTTGTTACAATAATAGCATACTATCAACCGATATTATATTTTCGATGCTAATATGGATATGTGTTACACCTGATGTGTGTCATGCACGTTCATCGCAACACCGTCGGCAGCAAGCATCTCGCGTGGGACACCATCCATGGCAGATTCGACCCCGTGTCGAGAACCTTCTTCTTCATCACACTCTGCGCATCAATGTCTTCAGAGGATTCAGGTGAGGAGACCTTGGAACCTAGAAAGCTTTGCTTACCGGGCAAATTCAAACCTTAAGACTTTTTTTATTTTTTTCTAAGTTCTCGATGGCGTGGTGGTCCCACACGTTCCCCGTGACGACGGCGTCGCCGGCAAGCATCAAGTACGCCGAGGAGGTTCCCTGTTTCTTTAGCAAGGGGCTGGCGCTTAGCCTTTCTCTGATGTCATCCACCGTGGTGTCGCTGTATCGACGCTCTTCCATGCATTTGTATGGCGTTCCTTGTTCCCGAATGACCTCGCCATTGCCATTACCATTACCAAGAAAAGACACCGTGGAGCCCGGTCACATGGCAAGGAGAAGAAGGCTGTTAAAAGTGGTGCGGATATCAAAATAAAACAGAGATTTTTCGACCCCCTATAAATTACTTAGTCGCATTGGAATCTATTTATAATAAAACTTAGTTCATCTTCTTTATTATTATTATTATTATTATTATTATTATTTGAGTCATGTACTAAACAGCTCATGTGTTGAACTGGTTATTTTTTGAAGATCGGTATATATAATGAATAATGATTCATACGAGTGAAGATCAAGCCAGTCCAAATAAAGACCAACCCAACTAAAGTTAGGAGGATCATGAGAAGAAATCAGAAGCCTGGAAGACAAATCCGAAGCCCTGAAATGCAGCCCTGAAACGTAACTCGAAGCAAATCGGGCTAGTCCAGGCCCAGGAGGGGAATAAGTGGCGCCAAGCATTATTCTTATCACCCTTGATCGGCCACTAGGGTCACCTCCCTTGGCCGATCAAGGCAAGAGGAGTGAGAGGAATTTTAGGGATTTTCTACTTAGCTTTCTTCCTTATTTTCTAGCTAGAGTTGGATGGGGATTCAAACACTTATGTAATATCTTTTTTAGCCTTACTTGGGGGCCAAGTCTAGGAGTCTATTTTAAGGACCCTAGTCTCTTGTATGATAAATTAATTTTGATATGAAATAATCTTTGATTTTCTAATTGCTATGTGCTATCCTGCTGTGTGCTTGAAGGGGTTCTGTGTGAGCCCTTCCTCTTCCTGGTGTTCTGTAACTGCTTCATGTCGCCATCCTGCTCTCCAAAATCCTAGCCGTCCACTCCAATCCTAAACTTTCCTTTGCTGTTTTCCCTTTATTTCTTCTTCCCCGGTCGTTTGCAGGTCTCTCGACTCCGACGAATCCGAGACTCCAACCAGGCCGTAATCGGACCTCAGAGCAGAAAGCGGGTATCTGCGAGTCTCTGGCTTGATTTTCCAGGCCGCATCCAAGTGAGAGCGATCTCGTCGCGTACGATCTGTACCAAGTGCTTCCACCATAGCCAGGTACATCCCTTCTATCGTCAGTAGTTTTATTATAGGTGAACTAGTCCAACCGAGACTTCTCAACCTCGACGGTCCTTCTTTTTATTATTTTTAGATCCTATCTTGCATGTTTTAGTTTCTTATCTTACATGATTTTTCCTGCTTGGATTCTTGATTTATTTTTCAAGATTAATCATACAATTTAATATTAAAAATATAAAAAAAATACTTGCATGCATTCTTATCTTGCATAATTTATTTTGCTTAGATTCTTTATCTGTTTTTCGAGACTGATCATACAACTTAATATTAAAAATATTATATATATATATATAAAAGTTCCGCATTAGAGAGAGAGAGAAAAAAAAAAAAAAAAAAAAAAAGCCTCGGGCCGCCGCAGGTGGTCCATCGCCGCTGCCCCCGCCCCCGCGTACTGGAGCAGCAGCTTCAGCAGCCGGAGCCCCCTCCATTCCGCTCCTCCCCTGCCACCCCTCTACTCGGCCGCAGCCTCCTCCTCCTCGACCTACCCCACTCTGTTCCCTCTCTCGAGCCTTCCTCCTCTCACCGCCGTCTTTCCCTCGGCGCCGACGTCCGCTCCCTCTTCACCCCCTCCTCTGCGCTCCTCCTCGACCGCGCCACCTCCGCCCGCGAGATCACCCTCCTCAACCCCCTCTGGATCCACTCCAGCGCCTTCGGCAAACCCTTCTACGCCATCCTTCACAGGATCGGATGTCGGAATCGTCATCGATCTCGAGCCCATTCGCAGCGAGGACCCCTCCCTCTCCGTCGCCGGCGCCATCCAGTCCCAGAATCTCGCCGTACGGGCAATCTCGCGCCTCCAGTCCCTCCCCGGCGGCGACATCAAGCTCCTCTGCGACACCGTCGTCGACCACGTCCGCGACCTCACCGGCTACGACCGCATCATGGTCTACCGGTTCCACGAGGACGAGCACGGCGAGGTCGTCTCCCAGAACTGCCTTGACGACCTTGAGCCCTACCTGGGCCTCCACTACCCCACCACCGACATCCCTCAGGCCTCCCGCTTCCTCTTCAAGCATAGCCGCGTCCGGATGATCGCCGACTGCAACGCCACCCCCGTCCGGGTGATCCAAGGCGAGAGCTTGACCCAGTCACTCTGCTCTCGGGCTCCACCCTCCGTGCGCAGCTCGGCTGCCGCACTCAATACATGGCCAACATGGGCTCCGTCGCCTCCCTCGTCCTGGTCGTCGTCATCAGTGACAGCGGCGCACGATGACGGCATCAACCGCAGCGCCACCAAGCTGTGGGGCCTCGTCGTCTGCCACCACACCTCCCCCCGCTGCGTCCCCTTCCTGCCACGCCACGCCTGCGAGATGAAAATATCCGCCTTCTCCCTCGGCCGCGCCCTCTACAAGTCCATGGTTCCAGCCAAGTCTTCCGTGCGCCCCTTCTTCGCATCCACCGTGAGTACTTCCACCCAGTCGGAGTCAACTTCTTCTTCGTCCAGGTGGATGACACATCATTTACCAATACCTATCTATGACGATGAAATATCATATCGGCTGGTGACATAATATTATTGTAATAAATTTAAAAATAAACATAATTAATTTTTAAAAAATAAAATAATATATTAAAATTAAAAAATCTCGAATAATATAATTTTTTTGGACATTAACCCATTCCCTTTTCTTGCGTAATTTCAGTAGGCCTGCATCTTCTTTCATTTCTCTCGAGCAAGAAAAAAAAAAAGAAAAAACTTTTCTACCTGGAGGAGCACCAACAACAACCATCCACTTTGGTCAATGATTCCTGAAATCCGAAAAGAGGCTGTATATCTAATTAACATGATAAAAAACCCGCTATTTAGAATCCAGTGAAATGTATAAACATGGAAGGAAATTAAAGATGGATAATTAATTAATTAATGCTGTTAAGAAGATTAGTCGAACAGACAATGTTTCAAATGAATTGTCTGCACTTGGGAAGAAAAATATTTTAGTTATCCAAAATATGACTGAAGAATGAATAAGTCTTCAAAAAATATAATTGGGTTTCATTTTCAACATTCAATCCACAGCGTTAACTCCATCAACATTAGATGCCCGTAAAATTTTATTTGTTCAAATCATCTGATCAAGCTCAAGAAAGGACTTTTGAACAGTCACGAGCCCACGCATTTCAATTCATCAATATTTCCCGCCACTCTATGCTGTCATTTCCCCTTGCCGAGGAAAACTACTTAGAAGTGAGTGCTGAACTATCCAGGGAATAATCTTCCATCTTCCAAATGAAAACGCACCACAAATCTTCTCTAAATGCTTTAACCACCTTGATTTATTAGCTTAAATCACCTTCTGATATATTTGGAAAGTCCTCCCAGCTTGTCCGCTGAAGCTGCAGAACTACTGCAAATGGACTCTGAACAGCGAAAGTTTGCACCCTGTACTAATGCAAGGGGGATTGGCTAGTTATAATGTTGTAATCTCGGAGCATACTGCTGCAGGCCTTTATAAAGTCAAAAACTTACAAAAAAACTACCATTAAACTGAATTTTCTTTATGGTTGTCTCTGTATGGCAGTTTTTGAAAAAACATAAACAAAAACAAATATAAGATGGATCTTTGGGCCACAATGTAAACCATGTGAATAATAATAATACAATAGATTAGGCTGATCTATGACATAATTAAACTCTCATACAGCTTACCTCTTATAGCTAAAATGTTACAACCACCTACTACAAAGTTCTGGTCTGACCTGCTTCAAGTTATCACAGTTCAATAGATCTCCTAAACAGACAAAATACAAGCAAATGTGCATTTCAGCAGTTCCTACATACTGGGTTCAATCAATTTCTAAGATTTGAATCAGCTGTTGATTTAAAATAATCAAAGGAATTTGAGGCTCTATAGTGCATGTCCAGCGTATAAATGCTCCATGGCCTACATATAGATGCTGAGAGAGCCAAACCGAAAAAAGGCCCTCAAGTACATAAAGAAGTCTACCCTACAATCTTGTAACTTGGGTCTACAAGGTTATCAAGACCTGAAACAACTTGGATTGATTCCATGACATCTCCCACCTTTAGATCTGCTAAATAATCCTCATTCTCAGTAACATATCCAAATACAGTATACCACCCATCCAATATATTAGCATTACTCGGCGTCAGTTCACTTTCGTTTAAAAGCCAGAAGACCTGGGTGGAAGCAGAATTGTTGTCAAATTCCTGTTTCCAGTTCAGCAATGCAGAAATGAAGTCAGGAATGATGGTATAAAACTTTTTTCTGATAAGGGGAGCTTTACATGACTTACATCTCTAGCCATTGCCATGGTTCCAAATGCATTAAATGGAAGTTGGGCTTGAGCTTTATATTGTCCAAGTTCCTAAAAAGATATGTAGAATCACGATGTACACCACGAAGTTAAACACAACAATTATATGGAAAATCACCATGCAGCAATGATCATGCTGAAAGAGTAATTTTATAAATCCATTATTAGTATACAACTTACCAGATACAAGATTTTTCGAATGCATATAAGGATCGTTAGATTACAGATAACATGAATTTTACATTTAACCTCTATGTAGATGTTCAGACTCTGCAAACCTACATTACAAAACATGCCAGGCACCAACAACCAGTAAGTTACAAAGCAAAGCAGTTTCCTGAATTGGTTGATGTTGTTAATGTGAACATGAAAAAGGCAGAAAAATCATTTAAACAGTCAAGATGTGGTTGGCAGGGAATAAGCTCCCACGGGTGATTATCCCATTTTAGGATTCAGCATGTATGGTGACAACATGAGCAAGTTAAGAAATGGCTGGAGTTAAGATCTTTTTCATCGATTGATGAAATGGTCTGTTATTACCGCTGTACTTGCATTGCTATGACCCATCAACTAATATTTGGTACTAGCTTTCCTGCCACGAGGCTCTATTAAATGGTGGGCACACATACATCAGCTAACATTTGGTACTAATTTTCCTGCCACGAAGCTTTTTTTAATTGGGTGTGTGAGTGTTACATACCAGCTTTCCTGCCATGAAGCTCTCTTCAATTGTGTGCATGTGCATACGTTTGTGCATGCATGCACATGTATTGTGCTCAGCCCTGGAACATGAGGTGATTGGCAGAGCTCACTGAGACGCATTTCTTTGGTTTTTTGTTTTTTATGTTTTCATGATTGTTTAGAGGGTTTTTAGTGTGGGTTTGTCATAATTTGGGATTAAGGGAGAGGTTTTTGAGCCCATGATTAGGTTTCTTCCATGGGTATCGATGCTGATGTCAATTTGGCATTCAGTTTATGGAGCACATGATCCTTCTTCCTCTCTCTCTCACTTTTCTTATCATGTTGTGTCTTGTATTTGGAGGATGTACTGTCATAGGACCTTTTCTTGAGGGTTGATTCCAAACACTCAAAAATATCCCCCAGTCCTAAATTATGATATAAATAAATATCAGAAAACCTTTAAACAACCATTAAAAACAACAAAAAGATAAAGTCATCTCAATGAAGTGCTAGGAAGCAAGACCATCCCAGTAACTGTCCTGGTTCGTCCCAGCAAATGCCAACCAGAACAACCAGAATTTTCATTTATTGGTTTCCCAGAACTATCCCAAGACTTAACATTTCACCATTCTCAATGGCTGGGACAGACTGCTACTTCAATTCTTGCACGCATCAACCAATGTCTGGGATTATAATCCCTACCAGGGGGACTCTCTTTAGTTTAATCAGTAACATTCACTCCCAATTTTCGTTGATAGCCTCCTCTTATATATCTCCATAATGCATCTAATTGGAGCACTTAACTGTTGTATTCAATAATGAAAAGAATGTATTTCTTAGCCATAAGCCTTGAGACCTCAAAAATGTCCAGCCAATGCTGGGAACCTCGCATTATATGTACTATATTTAATTTTCTTTTTCATTTATCCAGACAATTCAAAGATGCCATCACTGAGAAAATGCTAGCAACCATAGAATACAGGCTTTCAAAAATACAGGCTTTGAAATGTTAAATATATAATCTACCCAGGTTATTTAAGAAGATGAACTAGAATTCCTTCATAAATCAACTTACTTCTAATGTTGCACCATAGACAGGCATTTGGTCACTAGTAACCATGATTTCTAGAGGTATTGTTCAGATTTTTTCTGTACTTGGATCAATAAAACCTTCTGCAGGACCCTGAGGATCTCCAGTTTGAACAACAAAGCCATCGGCTGCAGCAGAACCATGTAAACTTTTAGTTGGTACACACTTGAAAAAGCAATAAGCACCCAGCCATCGTGAATTAAAAGAGTGAGAAAATGAGATGCATGCATTGCTCAAGTTCTTAACATAAAAAGCTGATGATAATTGTAATATTGCAGATAACCCCAGATTTTGCATGGTTGGATAATGTCATTGATGAATCAGATGTAAGGGCAAAGATCTACCCTCTTTGGATTTCCATTCCATCATAGAAGTGCCTTTCCACTACATCTAAGAAATTCCCAGCTGTCACAGGGGCATTGTATCCATCAAGAACAATTCGAAATACACACTCCTCTATGTTGGGATTGTCCTTAACTTTCACCTTCATATCAACAGTTGCCCTCCCCTTTAAAAGAGGCATACTACGGTATTCCTCTGGCACTTCATACAGGAAACCATCCACCATATCCTCTTCAACACAGCAGAAATCCAATGTTGCAGGAAGATCTCAGCTTCAGTCAATGACAAGGGTATGATGAGAACTGTGCCTTTTAAGAAGGCTTCTGTGGGTGTTCTTGTGCCAGATATTTCTCACCCAGAAAACCGAGCATAGTTAAACATCAGATTCATGTCTTACAAGCAAGTAGAAAACAGTTCGGTGCTTTTAGTAACTATCAAACAGAAAATGGTAATAAGAATATTACATGAATTTCAGTGCAAAAAAGATAACAAGCACACCTATCATAAAAAAGTGTCATGTTGGGAAGAAAACAAAAAGACATTCAACAGATTCAAGAAAAATGGTAAGGCTAAAAGAAATGCCTATATTGTCCAGCTTTCAGAAGCTGTAACACCGTGTGGAATTGCAAAAAATGTGAGGACTTAGTTCATGCATAAATCCAAAAAATGACATTATCCTTGGTATAAAGTGTAAAATCTCCATGCTTACTGTTCTAAATAAAAGTACAGATAATATCAGGTCCTGCAGCTGCTGTAGAAACATAAAACCACATACATGACTAACAAAGTAGCAGATGGAATTTTCTACCTTAGGTGCCACACCCACTTCAGAATCCCATTATCACACCTGCTTCCTGCATGTTTCCTTTAAATCTGTCTGAATTCTCAGCTTCCCTACTCTAGCATCCAAAGACACTCCAGCACCCATTCACAATTCAAGTAACAAAGCTAGGAAGCAATTAAGCAATAGTAAGACTTTTCATTAATTTCCCTTTTATGCTTTTTAGAACTGACACCCTGGTTTAATTTAGTTATCTCATTGCAAAAACTATGGTTGAATTGTGGCCTTCTGGCTCTAATCTACAATTGATACTAATCTTATACTCCAAAAAAAATTGTGTATGCGTATGATATTTGCAAATTATGCACAACTGCGACTAATATATACTTCACTGCTACCCTTTTTTTAAAGTTTGTAATTTTCTTTGATGTGACACTAGAGCCAAAGCTTGCTCTTTTAAATCACCGAACACAAGTTCAAAGTTTGGCATGTTGCTCTTTATTTATCATTGTTGAATAGGTTTCGAGATGCAGTAAACATGAAATGGAAAAATATAAGAAAACTATCTAACAGATTAGAGAAAATCAAAATGCAAGATCAGGACATATTTAGGTTAGTGTTGTTGATACCAAAATGCATATGAAACAATTGCAATATAACTAAACACGAGTATTTTACATGATAAAAATATCTTAAACATATTGTAGAAGCTCCTTTTGTTTTGCTGCAACTGCATCCCTATCACGTTCCTCTACAAAACACTGGAGCTCTTCCATTCCAGTGGCCAACTTGTCAACCAACTCTTGTCCATGATCTTTTTTTTGATTCAGTAACACTTGACAGAATCAAAGTTCTCCCCTGACTGAGAGCACGAGACGCCTGCCTCAGATTCTACAATCCAAAGCAGGAAACTTCGTCATTGATTTAATTTTTCTTTATTCTGTAATTGCACAATCTATCAACCAAAACAATCCAGTTTAACAGGGCATCACCTAGCTAAAATATATATAGCAAAGCTTCTAAATAGCATATGTGACTGTTTTTAAGTTTGTACATTGTTGTGCCCATCCGGCTAGTCCTGGGTCGGACCGGCTCCAGGTGTCCGGTCGGCCGATCCTCGCAGGAGGATCCGGGAGGCCGTAAGAAGAGAAGTCCGGCCCCTCGTTCCTTGAAGAAGTCCCCGCGGCCCCTTTCCCAAAGGGCTGACCCGGAGAACCTCGGGGGTCGACGGGTGCCTCCCCGCGCGTGCGTTGGCTTTTTTGGGACCCTAACGGACGCCACGGTCGGCCGGACGACTCCCCTCGGTCGAGGCTGATCTACCATTGAAGGGGCCGTCCGAAGGTTCCAGGAACCTCTCTCCCTGACAAGTTCTGACATTCTGTTGTAACGGACTCCACCGCATAGCCACGACTCTTGCCACCAGGCCGTTACTCTAACGCTCCTGCCACGCCACCAGCCCACGACCTCGCCACCATGCCGATTCTCCTGGGGGCAAATCCGAGTTTTCCTAGCTTATCCCCCAACAGAATTTGGCGGCACTCCATGCCTATAAAAGGCGCCCGGGGGATCTCCGCGAGGGAGGTAACTCTTTTCTTCTCCACCATAAACTCCTTTCCCTCAGTTCTTTCCATTATGTTGCTCTGATTCCTCCTCTAACTTAAGCATCGGAGTGTCCCCCGCCGGAGCCCCTCCGGCGCCTAGGGACTTTCTGCACGTCGACGGGTCGAGGAGCTCTCCAGCGTACCCACCGAGCCCGGTCTAGGAGGAGGGGCAACAGATTGGTGCTAGAAGAAGGGGCTGCTCGAACCTTCATTGCGCTCCTTGTTCTAAAAGGAAAGATCGACAGGAAAGTTCCGACCATGGCAAGAGGAAGAACCCGAAGTATTTCCGCGAGGGGAGGGCGTTCTCATCACGGGCCCGACGCACCCAGCGCGGAAAGCAATGCCGCTGCCACCGCTGAGCCCACTATCACCCTGGGGTTGCAGCAATTCCAGATGCTGGTAAACCGCATTGAGACGCTTACCTCAGTGGTCCAGCGCTTCCAGGAAATGGCTGACCATCAACAGCAGCCGCTGGCGGCTTCCTGCATCAACAATCACCCGTCGCTGGTGTCAGCCAGTGGCCGGAGGCGTCTCCGTCCCCGTCCCTCGCTGTTCCGAAACCCCAGAGGTCCTTAAGGGCCCGCGCTGAAGGAAAGAGGGCGAGGTCAGCTTCCCCCTCTTTCGCCGACTCTGTCCCTCTCGATGGCCGGCGCCCTGCTGCAGACCCGCACGACTACGGCAGCACAATCATGCGCATGGAGGAGCGCATTGCTGAAATTGTTGAGTAGCAGAATGCTGAGGGAGGACAGGCGCACGACACTCGCCCGCCTTTCTCCGCCGAGATTCTGGGGGAGTCTATCCCCCGATATTTCAAGATCCCACAGGTGGACCCCTACGACGGTACCACCGATCCATTGGACCACCTGGGAACCTATAAGGCCCACATGATGGTGCAGGGCGCGTCCGACACCCTCCACTGCATCGCCTTCCCGGCGATTTTGAAGAAGGCCGCGCGGATGTAGTTCTTCGCCATCCGTTCAGGTACGGTCCGTTCCTTTTCTCAGCTCGAAACCCTTTTTCTTTCTCATTTCAGGACTTGCAGTCGGACTCCAAAGAACACCGACTGCCTCTTCCTCATCCAACAAACAGAGGAGAGACCCTCCGGGACTACATGGCCTACTTCAACTCGACCGCTATGGAGATCCCCGACTTGAATGAAGCAGTGGCCATGTCAGCCTTTAAGAGGGGACTCCGCTCGTCCAGGCTCACATTCTTCCTGGACAAGAAGCTTCCGGCGAGCTACATCGATCTGCTGGCCAAGGCGCACAAATACGCCCTGGCAGAAGAACAATCGGGCGAACCGACGCCAGGTTGAGGGGAGGTCAGCCCCGAAGAAGCAGGGCGACAAGGTCCCTGCAATCCGACCTCCCGGTGACGACAGCCGATCCACTCGGCGCCAGAGCCCCAAGCAGAGGGACTACCTCATGCGGTTCAACAACTATGCACCTCTCTCCCTGCCGCGGGAGAAAATCCTGATGGAGATCGAGAACGAGGCCTTCTTCGAAAGGCCTCGACCGATGAGAGGTCTCCTACCTCCAGGAATAGAAACAAATACTGCCGGCTCCACAGGGACCATAGGCACGATACAGAAGAGTGCCTCCAGCTGAAAGACGCCATCGAGGATCTCATTAGGAGAGGGTACCTAAACAAGTACGTCCGACCCCGCCGGGATCGGGCTGGGACTTCAACTGTTAGAGACCCCTCGGAGAAAGCTGAGCTCCCCAATTAGCGTCCAACGGATGGAGGCGTTGGCATGCTGCATCGACGATCCGACTGGGGGCGGAAGGAGAGCCAGGATATTGTAAAAAGGCCCAGGGGATCCAATGTAATCAGTTTCTCTAATGAGAACCTCTAGGAGCCTCCTCTCCTAGGCGATGACCCTCTGGTTGTGTCGGCTATCATCGCCAACTATGATGTAAAACGCGTCCTTATCGATAATGGAAGTTGCGCGGAGGTTTTATTATATGACGCTTTCGTCCGGATGAACTTGTCCAGATCTAGGCTGCGGGAGTCCATGGCACCACTCACTGGCTTCGGAGGGAACTCCGTCGGGGTTGAGGGGGAGATTGCCTTACCCGTGACCCTTGGGACAAAACCCTACCAGCGAACCTTCTCCGTCAACTTTGTGGTCGTCCGTACGACCTTGGCGTACAACGCCATTTTGGGTCGGCCGGCCCTCAACAAGTTCCGGATCATTGTATCCACTTACCATCTGCTGGCCAAGTTTTTGACCCGTGACGGAGTTGGGGAGCTGAGGGGAGACTGCAGAGTAGCCAGGTAGTGCCTAGCTATTCACGACAAGCAGCTGGACAGGCGCCCTACACTCGAGCAGCTTGATCCTAGAGATGAAGCCGACAGCCACGGTCAGCCCGTCGAGAAGATCCTATTTGTACCACTTAGAGAGGATGATCCCACAAGAGTCCTCCAAAAGGGAGCTCTCTGGAAGAGGAGGCTAGGCGGGAGCTGGTCAGCTTCTTAAGGAGTAATGCAGACATCTTTGCCTGGTCGGCATCGGACATGCTGGGCATTCCAGCAGATATCATCACCCATCAGCTCAGGGTGGATCCTACCTATAGGCCCGTCCGACAAAAGAAGAGGAGCTTCGCTGCCAAAAGGCAGAGGGCCATTGAAGAGGAAGTGAAGAAGCTCTTCGATGCTGGCTTCATCAGGGAGTCTCATTACCCGGAATGGCTGGCCAATGTCGTCATAATAAAGAAGGCTAGTGGGAAGTGGAGGATCTGTGTGGATTACACAGACCTCAACAAGGCGTGCCCCAAGGACAGTTTCCCCCTACCGAAAATTGATCAACTGGTAGATGCGACAACCGGCCACCAACTCTTGAGCTTCATGGATGCTTTCTTCGGGTATAACTAGATCAGGATGCATCCCGAAGATGAGGAGAAGACGGTCTTTGTCACGGACAGGGGCCTGTATTGCTATAAGATATGCCCTTTGGCCTGAAGAATGCGAGCGCCACCTTTGGCCTGAAAATGCGAGCGCCACCTTCCAAAGGCTGATCAACCGAGTCTTTGAAGCTCAGCTTGGAAGGAACATGAAAGCGTATGTCGATGATATGATTGTCAAAAGCCTCCATAAGGCAGACCACATCAAGGACCTGCAGGAGTCCTTCGATGCGTTGAGGCGCCACAAGATGAAGCTGAACCCCGCCAAGTGTATCTTCGGGGTGACCTCCGAGAAATTTCTCGGCTTCCTGGTTACTCAAAGAGGTATTGAGGTCAACCCTGAAAAGATCAAAGCCATCATCGACATGACTCATCCGACCACTAAAAAGCAGGTGTAAGAGCTTACAGGCCGCATTGCCTCTCTCAGCCGCTTCATCTCTTGGTCGGCCGAGAGATCCCTCCCATTCTTCAAGACTTTGTGCCGGTCGGACCGCTTCCAATGGACTGATGAATGCCGGTCGGCCTTTAAAGCCTTGAAGAACTACTCAAGGAATCCTCCGCTCTTGGCAAACCAACGAAGGGGGAAGTGCTATATTTGTACCTGTCGGCCTCTAGCGAGGCCGTCAGCGCTATCCTCGTGCGGGTGGGGGAAGGCGGCTAGCAGAAACCTGTCTACTACATCAGCAAGGTCCTCCATGACACCGAGGTAAGGTATCCAAAGGTGCAGAAGTTGGTCTACTCGTTGGTCATAGCGGCAAAGCGCCTCCGGCCCTACTTCCAGGCACATCCGATCGTCGTACTGACGGACCAGCCCTCAGGACGATCCTTCGAAGCCCTGACATCTCCGGACGGCTCGCCAAATGGGCCATCAGGCTGGGCGAGTTTGACATCTCCTTCCAGCCACGGTCGTCCTTAAAAGCCCAAGTACTAGCTGATTTTATTGCAGAATGCACCTGGGGGACGGAGGCAACCCCGACAACGACTGAGATGCCTGTGGCTGACCCCGCGGGAGAAGCCGAGCCCATTTGGACCCTGCATGTAGATAGAGCTTCCAATCTCTCGGGGTGCGGGGCAAGCTTGATCCTAGCTGACCCTGATGGGCAATGTTTGTAGTACGCATTGCATTTTGCGTTCCAGGTATCGAACAACCAGGCGGAGTATGAAGCTCTGCTTGCAGGGCTGAAGATAGCGAATGAA
This sequence comes from Areca catechu, assembly GCA_021397845.1. Lineage (NCBI taxonomy): Eukaryota > Viridiplantae > Streptophyta > Magnoliopsida > Arecales > Arecaceae > Areca > Areca catechu. The sequence goes on from CM038051.1 coordinate 21,243,575, forward strand.
TTGAGCATTGGTAGGGTCCGTGCCTTCTCCGACTCCCAGCTGGTAGTCAATCAGGTGAAGGGCGAATTTGAAGCGAGGGATCCTTCCTTGGTCAAGTACTTGGACAAGGTATGGGACTTGGTATCACAACTTAGATTTTTTGAGATCCTTCATATACCTCGACGACAAAACTCCCAGGCGGATGCCTTGTCACGGCTGGCCACCGGCGCGGTCGGTACCTTCGACCGGACCTTCGTGGAACATCTGCAGCACCCGAGCATTGCCGAAGAGCTGACGGAGATCCATCAGGTTGAGCAAGAAGCCTCGTGGATGGACCCGATCCGTGCATTCCTGGTGCGAGGGACCCTTCCGGATGACCCGGTGAAAGCCAGGCGCGTCCGCTCAACGGCCTCTAGATACATCATCCTCGACGGGACCCTCTACAAGCGTTCATTCTCACAACCATTGCTGAAATGCTTGGGACCGACCGATGCGGACTACGCGCTCCGGGAGGTGCACGAAGGCATCTGTGGTGATCATCTTGAAGGGAGGTTCCTAGCTTACAAAATCATCCGGCATGGATATTATTGGCCTACAATCCAAAAGGACGCATTAGACTTCGTACGAAAGTGCGATGCGTGCCAGAGGTACTCTGGCGTCCAAAGAAGGCCCGCCAGCCAGCTGGTCCCACTCACAGCGCCTTGGTCATTTGCACGGTGAGGTATGGACATCCTAGAACCTTTTCCCCCAGCCTACGGTCAACGAAAGTTCCTCCACGTGGCCATTGATTACTTTACTAAGTGGGTAGAGGCAGAAGCATTGGCACAGATAACAGAGGCCAAAGTGGAAAACTTTGTCCGGAACTGCATTATCTTCAGGTTCGGCATTCAGAAGACGATCATCACCGACAACGGAAGACAATTTGACAACTCTCAGTTCCGGGATTTCTGTTAACAATACCACATCGTCCATCGGCTTACTTCGGTCGCTCACCCTCAGTCCAATAAAGAGGCTGAGGTCACTAATAGGACAATCCTGCACGGGTTAAAGACTCGGCTGAATGAAGCCAAGGGGCTCTGGGCAGAAAAACTTCATTCAATGCTTTAGACGTATCAGACAACCGCCCGGACGGCGACGGGAGAAACTCCATTCAACCTAACCTATGGGAGTAAGGCGGTCATCCCCGTGGAAGTCTCCCTACAGTCCCTGCGGATCGATCGGTTCGCCGAGTCGGCCAACTCAGAGCAACGAAGGGCTGACCTGGATCTGCTGGACGAAACCCGGCTCCGAACGAGTATGAAGATGGTGACCTACCGTCAAAAGATGGCCAGATATTACAATTTGCGGGTTAAGACGCGGACTTTCCAAGTTGGAGATCTGGTCCTACGGAAGGCGGAGGTTTCGAGGCCAACCGAACAGGAAAAGCTCTCCCCCAATTGGGAAGGCCCTTATCGGGTTACTGAAGTAATTCGAGCTAGAACCTATCGACTCGCACACTTGTACGGACGGCAGATAGCGCACCCGTGAAATGTAGACAACCTTCGCAAGTACTATCAAAAAAGTCTACAACTTCTTCAACTTCTTCAACTTCTTCCAGCCCACTCCGAAAGTCCGACTCCGGTCGGCAGAGGCTCTAGGGCAGCCCACTCCGAAAGTCCAACCCCGGTCGGCAAAAGCTCTAGGGCAGCCCACTCCGAAAGTCCGACTCCGGTCGGCAGAGGCTCTAGGGCAGCCCACTTCGAAAGTCTGACCCCGGTCGGCAAAGGCTCTAGGGCAGCTCACTTCGAAAGTCCAACTCCGGTCGGCAGAGGCTTTAGGGCAGCCCACTCCGAAAGTCCGACCCCGGTCGGCAGAGGCTCTAGGGCAGCCCACTCCGAAAGTCCGACCCCGGTCGGCAGAGGCTCTAGGGCAGCCCACTCCGAAAGTCCGACCCCGGTCGGCGGTCATCCTAAAACAACCCATGTGGGACCGCGGGAGGACAGGCCACAACATGGGCTGACTCGCGGACGGGGACCAGAAGCATGTGTTCAAATACCTAGCTCGAATTAAGCTACCGTTCTCAACTACTCTACCGGCTTCTGGCCCGGGTGAGCCGATCGGACGTACTTAAGAGTTCCCTTAAGGAGGTCAGGTTCGATTTATGTTAATGCCCGTCAACCGTTTCGAAGGAGCTCGTGACCCCGCAATACCGTGGAGCCGACCGAGGGTACTTAGAAAAATTTCAGAAGAAAGGTACTTGTTTCACGCCCACATACACTGAAAAAATTCAGAAGAAAGGACTTCTCATTCATTTCAAAAGAGGGTGTTTACAAAAGGTGGGTCGGGCCTTTACACACTCCTTAGGCCCGACCCACGGAAGATGCGTCAGGGGCCACAACCCTGGCCCCATCGGCTACAACTAGGGGATCGGCCGGAACTGCAGCAGCTGGAGATTCCATTGGGGAGGCCACCACTTCCGTGTCGGCTGGTGTTGGGGTTTCGACCCTAGCCACTCCTGCCTCACCTTCCGCTGGAGGCTCCGCCTGGGGTTCCTCTCCCTCTGTCGGGTCCAGCAACTCGGCGCCCGACAGGTCCAGCCCCGGGAAGAGCGAGGCCACCTTCTTCAGGTAGTCGTCGTAGCCTTATAGAAGTCCGACGCCGCCTCCTCTACGTCCTCAGTGAAGCCATCGGAGGCTTTGTATGCCGCCACAGCTTCCTGGGCTTGCCTTGCGGCCAGTTCTTTGGCTCCCTCAAGCTGAGTCACCAACCGTGCCGCCGCCGCCCGTTCGGCCTGGGCCCTCTGGTCGGCCTCCACGGACCGCTTCTCTTCCTCTCCCAGCCGGCGGGCGAGTGAGTCAATCTTCGCCTTCCTCTTCTTCAACCTAGCCTCACGGTCGGCCAGCCGGCTCTCAACCTCTCTCAGAGCCGCTCTCGCTGACTCTGTCTCCACTTGGGCTGCCGCCAGGCTTTCTTCAGAAGATCTCAGGGATGCCGTTGCGGTCGCCTGGGCCGCCTCCAGCTCCTGAACTCTCTTCGTGGAAGTCTTGGCAGCATGCACCACCCGGCAGATGCCATCGTCCATTAGGGAAATGTCATGGAGGAGCTGCAAATGTAAGGCTAGATCAGTACCATGCATGAAGAAAGAAAAATAAAGGAGTAAAGAGAAAGTTAAAGTCCTTACCCTCAAGAAGTCGCGTAAGACTCCACGGCTACGTCGATCAGATTTCTCTGGATCGACACCTCCCAATCGGCTCTATCATGGCCCCTCTCAGCAGCCTTCGTGCCCTCCTAGGGTGGTCAAGTACGCGCCAATGCTGGAATTCTTCCTGGCGGATTTCTTCGTCCGACTGTTCGGCCTCGCTGTCGGCTGCCCCCTCTACGGCCGTCCTCTTGCCCTTGTCAGTCAAGGGACTACCTCCTCCGGACCGGCGGGTGTAGGGGCTGACGCCGCAGCTGTGTCAGACATCCCCAGTCGCTCCTGCTTCCGGTCGGATGGCTGGCCCCCCCGGTGGAGCCGCGCCCCCGCCATGCGCTCGGTGAGGGGGACGCCACCTTCATCCGACTCGACCTCGACGACGGGACGGGTCGCTCCTCTTCCCGTCTCTCTTCTGTCGTCGAGACGGTCGGCGTGGAGGCTGATCTGGGACGGCCCGCTTCCGCACCGCCCGTCGGATGACTTTGGATTTGTCAATCCTATGCATCCTTCCTCCTGTCACAGGAAACTCAGAGTTAGTGAGGGAGAAGGAGAAAGAGCTAAGGATCTATAAGAGAGGAGGTCGGCCCTTGCCTAGGACTCCTTGGGGACTGATCCCCGCCTGGCGAAGGTTTTCCTCCCCCAACAGCTCAAATGCCGCTGTCGGGCCGACTCTACGGATCTCATTGAACTTGTCCTGGTCGGCCACCGAAACCAACCTTCCCTCGCGGACTCTCGGTCGCGGCTCTCTCCACAACGGCTCAAATCCCCAAGGTTCGAGACTGCTGACAAAGAAGAACCAGGCCTTCCACCCGTGGACGGCCGACGGAAGGCACTTTAGGATCTTTCGGCCTTGGCGGGGGACAAACAAAACTCATTCCCAACTCCTAAAATCCCTCTTCAAGTAGAAGAAATTACTGAAGAGGGACAGACTAGGTTCGGACCGAGCCTTATGGCACAGCACAATGAAGCAGCATATTGCTCGAATGCTGTTCGGGGTTAGCTGCACCGGGGTTACCCTGTAAAAGTTGAAAATCTCTACGAACAAAGGGTGCAGAGGAAATCTCAATCCGGCCTTAAGATGGGATTCGTACATTGGGAGAGTCCCTGGTCCTAATGGGTTGTTCGCTCTCCCCTCTCGGCCAGCGTAAGATGCAGGGCAGAGGAAATGCCGTACGCCGCCCTAAGTTTCTCGACCCGTTCTCGGGTCATGGTCGAGGGTATCTCACTTGGCCCAGGGTCCCTAAGCCTACGGGTCGGACCCCACTACCAGACGCCATTAGGGCTAAAGAGGAAGAAGAAAGGCTGGGACTAACCTGGGACTAGACTCCTAGAAGCCGGGGTTCACGAAAAGAGGGGACTCTATCTCGCGGAGCACGGGCGCTGCAGGAAAAATCCTCTCGTGTTGTTTCCCCCTCCTTTTATAGGCCCCCGTGGGAAGGGGGGAGAAGGAAAGAGGGGCAGCAACTGCTCGTCCCGTGAGCATCCCAGCTGTCCCATCAGGAGACGCAACCGCCCGCATTTCAGAGTTTGAAGCGTCCGAAGCATCCCGTCGCACGGATGGCGATCCGCGTGAGTGCGGATCAGCAGCGCAAGGCCAGTCTGGGGGGCGACGTCGACCGACCAGATGCCGCCGCGTGGCGCGGCGCTCTACTCCACCCCGGCTCGACGCAGGACAGCCTGGCCTTCATTATAGCATTTGATTCTCATTAATTGCCCCGCCTGCGCTCCAACGAGCGGCTGATAGCTGTCCAAAGGGCCGTTCGAGGGAAATTCGAAGCGACCCGACGTCTCGACCCGGGATCCGCCGTAGGTGCACGCAATCATGCTCCTGCCCTTTGAAGCCACGTGACCCCTCAAGGTCCAGGAGCAGGGGAGCAACTGTTGTGCCCATCCGGCTAGTCTTGGGTCGGACCAGCTCCAGGCGTCCGATCGGCCGACCCTCGCGGGAGGATCCGGGAGGCCGTAAGAAGAGAAGTCCGGCCCCTCATTCCTTAAAGAAGTCCCCGTGGCCCCTTTCCTAAAGGGCTGACCCGGAGAACCTTGGGGGTCGACGGGTGCCTCCCCGTGCGTGCGTTGGCTTCTTTGGGGCCCTGACGGATGCCACAGTCGGCCGGAAGACTCCCCTCGACCGATGCTGATCTACCGTTGAAGGGGTCGCCCGAAGGTTCCAGGAACCTCTCTCCCTGACAAGTTCTGACATTCTGTTGTAACAGACTCTACCGCATAGCTATGACTCTTGCCACCAGGCCGTTACTCTGACGCTCCTGCCACGCCGCCAGCCCACGACCTCGCCACCATGCCGATTCTCCTGGGGGCAAATCCGAGTTTTCCTAGCTTATCCCCCAACAGAATTTGGCGGCACTCCATGCCTATAAAAGGCGCCCGGGGATCTCCGCGAGGGAGGTAACTCTTTTCTTCTCCACCATGAACTCCTTTCCCTCAGTTCTTTCCATTCTGTTGCTATGATTTCTCCTCTAACTTAAGCATCGGAGTGTCCCCCGTCGGAGCCCCTCCGGTGCCTAGGAACTTTCTGCAGGTCGACTGGTCGAGGAGCTCTCCAGCGTACCCACCGAGCGCGGTCTAGGAGTGGCAACATACATAATGGATAATGGGTGGCAGATAAGGTAGCTAGAATCGATAGATTATTACATTTGGGTTGTGACCACTTGGAATATGAACCATCCAAGAGAAGAGCCATTAGAGCAAGAATATCATGATCTGGCCAACAAAGCTGCAAGGCACTAACCAGCTAATTGGCACCATGAAAAGTACAGTGAAATATCATTGTCAAACATGAAAGCTGCTCATGATAAGCCTGTATTTGGCTTATACTCAGCTCAGTAAGAGACTGCTTCATTAGATTAAATATTCAAAAACCTTGGCTCAAGAAGGGTTCTTCTTTCTTTGGTGCAGAGGTGGTGGTGGATCTCTCTGGGGGAGGGGAGGACCTTGAGTTCGGCTAACAAATGGTTGAGTTGAGCTCGAGCTCAGCCTGTTTATAATACAAGCCAATGTCGAGCATGACCTGACTTGCCTAAGCTTCATTCGTTTACACCCACAGGATGGAGGTCAAGTGATGGCTCATCACTTGACCTCAAATGGCATCACTTGACCTACATAGGATTGAGTTGATTAGATTTAAGTTTGCATTTGCCTAATCCAAGTGCAGGTCCATTACCCCTGCTCCTAAGTAAGGCAAGACCATCATATTTATGAAAACATAGTGTGCTCCATACAAATGTGGACCAAAAACTAGTTTTTCTAGCTTCTTCCAGAAGCAGCTATTTGACCTCTGCTTGTGTAAGAAGCACTTTTTATTAAGCATCATGAAAATCGGCTTCTTTAAAACAAATTGCTTTTTATTTTTAATTTGAAGAGTGGTAATAGAACTTTTTGTTAAGCAACACCAAACAATGTTGTTATTCATATTGTAGATTGTAAGATTTATCCTAAATTCTTTCAGAAATTTTAAATATAAAAGAAATGTGAAAATTCAAACATGAGTCGACCACAAAATGGATGAATGGAGAATTAAAAACATACATATCACATGTCTAATTTTCACCAGTTTAGACCCATATATAGTATGCCCTATGAAACAAACATTCTGTTTAGTTATTCGAGACATTTATATACCGCCTATCAATTTATTTATCCATCTATGTAGAATTCATTAGAACAAATAACGATAAGACTTTGAGGCTGTAAAAAACCAAAAGCTTACGTCTTATTTATAAGTTTATGAACTCCAATAACAGACTTGCTAATTTTACTATTTGAGATTTTTATTAGTTCTAAGTAATTTAAGAACCACGCAGAAAAAGAAATTATGGAAAATGGATTTACAGATGATTTAATATGTAAGCAACAAGATCAAATTGTATCTTGGGTTCCAAAGGAATGTATAGTTCATCATATGGATCTAAGTCGTGTGATCTTAAACTGATCCAGACTGAAGAATGGGATCTGGATCATTTAGGGGCATTTTGATTAAGATTGTAAGATTCAGATAGTGAATCATAAGATTTTAACAACAATGATGCCAAAGATGACCATCATGTACTTATTTTAAGAACAAGGTTTAGTATAACATTACGTAACATGCACAATACTGTGTGATTATGTAACATGCACAATACTGTGTGATTATAAAACACAAGCCACTTGAGTGATTGTGAAAATTGTAAGTAAAGGACAAAAAAAAGATCTCAGAATGAGACTTTCGTTAGCTATGCTTTCTCTCTCAACTAAATCCAATGCTCTGACCCCAGTGACCTTGAGACTGTCAGTTATATCCTCCAGAGGCTTTTGAACCTCCCGAATAGCTTTGTTGTTGATAGGCAATGCATACCTTAACAAGGCACCAGGATCTTTAATAGGTGGTCCAGAGATCAAAATTGAGAGATCAGGCAGCACAGTGCCAGAAGGGGATGCATATGCAGGCCAGTCTAGTGTGGGAATACCAGTGACCAACCCAATTGTCAATGCTATGGAAATTGAACATTCCTTCAGATGAAATGTGTTCTTCCCTTGCCCAGAAGTTCAAAATATACACAAACTGCTCTCAGCATTTACCAAAATAAACCGTTGTAGTTTAAATAAGAGAACACAAAAGAGTGACAGCAATATAGAATAGTATTGTATTGTGCAGAACTATCCCAATTCATTCCAGGAAGATAAACAAAGAATTTCAAATTAGACTTATCATTTAACCTTGAAATTTAAATTCATTTTTCTAGCAACAAGATGGCCCTAAATATCACGAAACAATCTATGTCAACAAAACCAAGAAGGCAAGCTGATCTAATGGAACTAAAATGTAAAACAAAGTGGTTTGAAAATATGAATATACATCAAGGAACAGTTCTGATAAGAATTTTATCATGGAAAGTTAAGTTTTGTAGTATAGAGCAAAATTGTACAAACTACCCAATACTCTCTCATAAGAAAAGAATAAAAACCAACTGGATTATTCATCTGACCTATGAAGAATTTCTCTCTCTCAAATATTTTCATCTTATTAAAAGGAAATATGACCATACTGATATACAATGCATATTAAACATAACATGTGGAAAGGAGATCTGATATTATGCAACCCCATATAAGAAAAAAAAAGGGGAATGATCTAAAAGCCTCAGCATTCTTACCAAAGGAAACTATCCGAATAGATAGAATAGTTAACTTCACAAAGAAGGAAATCAGAATTGTGCAACTAATTAAACCATCTCCATACAAAAAGAGACAATTTTCATCTAACCCATCAAGAATTTGTCTTTCTCTTTAAAAACTTCCAATTCCTTGTTCAAAAAGCACCATACAATGCTGCAGAGACCATATCAAACACAAAGAGGGAAATCTAATCCAGTGGAGATAAGAAAGTAATGAAACATGGTGTAAGAATCTCAGCCTTCTTCCTAAAAGAAACTATTTGAATAGTGATAAAAGGAAAAAAAAAGGTGAAAAACTTCCAATTCCTTGATCAAAAAGCACCATACAATGCTGCAGAGGCCATATCAAACACAACGAGGAAAATCTAATTCAGTGGAGATAACAAAGTAATGAGAAGTAGTCTAAGAATATCAGCCTTCTTCAAACACAACGAGGAAAATCTAATTCAGTGGAGATAACAAAGTAATGAGAAGTAGTCTAAGAATATCAGCCTTCTTCCTAAAGGAAACTATTTGAATAGTGATAAAAGAAAAAAAAAACAAGGGTGATTTTTCTAGAGAACGTAATAAAATTAGTCAAAAGCAAGCTCATTTCCTTCTGTTAGGAAATAAATATCTTTAATTATCCATCCAACAGATAAAAAATTCATCTTTATTTCAACATTACGCTACTTATTTAAGAAAAGTAGGTCTATATAGCTTAAGAATCTTTACACTAAAGAAATTGTGATGTAATAGAATTAAACAAAAAGAGGAGACATTTTTGCTCTCTAGTCGTCAGCATTCTACAAACCACAAAATGCAAGTGTAACTGAACCAACCCTCTGGTAAGCAAAGAGCAAACTTTAATTGAATCCCTCATCAAATTTGTAAAACTCACGACAGGTTTTCACTTTCTTGGTGGGAATTAGCTCTACGTTGCTCAAAATTTCTGACATGTCTGAACAGCATTAGGAATCAAATGCAAAGTAGGATAGGACTTTTATCACTAACAATGTATTACAGCATGCCCTTCATCACTGCATTGCCACTTTTCAATATTATCCGGTATATACGAAGTCGTCCATAAAAATATCATGGAAATGCATATAATGATTTTCATGGACAACTTCTTGTATGCCGGATAACATTGGAAAGTAGCAATGCGATGACAAAGACCGTGCTGCAATATATTATTGGTGATAGAAGCCTATAATTTGCATTTTAATTCCTAATGTTGTTGAGACGTCATTTGTAGCTTCAATTTGAGAAAGATGGCGAGATCTTCTTTTCAACTCTTGGGCAAAGAAATGCGGTAAAAAGGATTCAAGCAGCTATTTATGACAGCAATGAAAATAAGTATGAGTCCGACTTTATTGACGATGGCGACTTGGAAAAGGTTCCCCTTCTTCTATATACAAAAGAAAGGTGGTAATCAAGGAGATTGAGGAGAAGGACAGGGTTGGAAATGCTAGTCCGCGATTTTAAGCGAAAGTATGTAACAAGTGATACTGAAAATGATAGCAACAATGATTTTCGATGCCAGTCTGTTGTTAAGTCCTATGGAGCTCTTAGCTTACAGGCTGTCATCAAAAATCATTGTTGCTATCATCAGTATCACTTGCTATACTTTACCTTCAAGGATTGCCGAAATGATCTGGATGAGAATAGGACCAATAGAAACTTTTACCCTTCTGGAATCTAGTTCAGGAAACCAAAAAGAAAAGAAGTAACGGAACCAGAGGGGTCTCCGGTGCCCATCTCCCTGCTTGGCCGGGACGGAGGATCTCAGACCAGTGGCGGAGATGCAGCAGTGGGAGGAGAGGAGGGCAGCCATTGGAGCTAGGGTTTTGGGAGAAAAAAACAGACCGGGGAAGCTAGGGTTTTGGAGCGAGAAAGAGAGGATGAATAAGTGGTGGAAAGGGGACGGCCGTCCGCGCGGTTTCTATAAGTGGCGAAGAGGATTTGGGTTTCGAACGTTTTTTTAAAATAATGTTTTTTAAATAAAAAATTATTAAAATAGGTGTTTCGGTATATATTTACCGAAGTAGGTGTTTTGCATCGACGTGGCGGTGACGGGGCTAAGTTCGGCTTTTCAAAAGACGAAATTAGATTTCGTCTTTTGAAATGACGAAATTCTTATAAATTTATATTTTTTTATTTTATTTTAAAATTTGATTTGACAGGTAATTAAGCGATGTGACGTTGAATTCGTTTTTTGGAAAGACGAATTCAATTTGAATTCGTCTTTCCAACGAATTCAAAATCAATTTCTTTTTATAATTTTATAAATATTATTATTTTTTAAATAAAATTAATAAATTTAATTTTAAATAAATAAATAATAAATAAAAAAGTATTAGTTAAAATTTTATATATTATTTTTTGATAATATTAATTATTATATTTTTTAAGATAATATTAATTAAAAATAATATTAATTAACTATATAAAAATAATATTAATTTAAAATTAATAATAATTTAACTAAAAATAATATTAATCGAAAATAATATTAATTAAAAGATATTATAATATATATTATATTATAATTATTATTTTATATTCTAAACTATAATGAACATATTATAATTTATTATATTATATATTATAATTTTTATAATATAGTATAAAAATTTTAAAAAAAATAAAAAAATAAAAAATAATCATCATGTCGATACTATTCGGTCGCTAGCCCGGTACCAGTTTGGTCGACAGCCCGGTGTCAGTCCGATCCCTTGCTCAGGAGCAGTGGCAGGACCCCGACGATCGGACCGGCGATCGGGTCTGTGGCATGACTGGGGCTAGACCGGTGACAGGATCTTGGCGGTCGGATAAATAATCGGACCCGGGTGGCCGGACCGGCTGCCGGATCGGGGGCCGCAACTGGGTCGGACCGGGGGCCGGATCGACGGCCGGACTAGGACCCGCATCGGGGGCCGGACCGCGGCCAGACTGGGGCCCGCATCGGGGGCCGGACTAGCGGCCGGACCGGGGTCCCCGATGCGGGCTCCGGTCCGGCCGCTGATTCGGCCCTCGGTCCGGCCCTAGTTGCAGCCCCGGTCTGGCCACCCGGGTCCGACTTCCTATCCGGCCCCCGGTCCGGCCACTAGTCTGGCTCCCGTGCGGGCCCCGGTCCGGCCCCCGATGCGAGCCCAGTTGCGGCCCCCGATCCGGCAGCCGGTCCGGCCACCCGGGTCCGATTACTTATCCGACCGCCAAGATCCTGTCACCGGTCTAGCCCCAGTCATGCCATAGACCCGATCGCCGGTCCGGTCGTCGTCGGGTCCTGCCACCGCTCCTGAGCAAGGGATCGGACTGACACCGGGCTGTCGACCGAACTGGTACCGGGCTAGCAACCAAATAGTATCGACATGATGATTATTTTTTTTTTATTTTTTTTAAAATTTTTTATACTATATTATAAAAATTATAATATATAATATAATAAATTATAATATATTCATTATATTTTAGAATATAAAATAATAATTATAATATATATATATTATAATATCTTTTAATTAATATTATTTTCGATTAATATTATTTTTAGTTAAATTATTATTAATTTTAAATTAATTTATTTTTTATAGTTAATTAATATTATTTTTAATTAATATTATCTTAAAATATATATAATTAATATTATCAAAAAATATATATAAAATTTTAACTAATACTAATTTTTTATTTATTATTTATTTATTTAAAATTAAAATTTATTAATTTTATTTAAAAAAATAAATATTTATAAAATTATAAAAAGAATTGATTTTGAATTCGTTCGTTGGAAAGACGAATTCAAAATTGAATTCGTCTTTCTAACAAACGAATTCAACGTTACATCATTTAATTACCTGTCAAATCAAATTTTAAATAAAATAAAAAAATATAAATTTATAAAAATTTCGTCGTTTCAAAAGACGAAATCTAATTTCGTCTTTTGAAAAACCGAACTTAGATGCCCCATCACCGCCACGTCGACGCAAAACACCTACTTCGATAAATATATCCCGAAATACCTATTTTAATAATTTTTTTTTAAAAACATTATTTTAAAAAAAATTCTTTGGGTTTCCTTAGGTCCGATTAGCTGGGTATAACGGATTTCGAGATGATCTAGTCGATATATAAAAACTATTTATTTTAAAAATAATTATAAAAATAATTTTTATTATTGGTTGATGATTTTTTTTAAAAAAATATTAAAAAATTACTATATTTGATTTGAAGTAAAATATAATCACATTTATAAATATAACTATTACTAAAAAATATGTTTTAATACTAAAATAGTATTATTATCTTCAATTAATTTTATATAATAATTATAATCACATAATAATTTATATAATAATATTTATATTTTATTATTTTAAAAAATATTAAATGAATTTAGAAAGATATCGAAACAAATCCAATAAATATAAATATATTTTATTAAAAATATTTTGATCAAGTATAGATTACCATCATACAATAATTTATCAAATATCAATCTTACAGTTACGTTTGGTACATTATCGAGCAATTTGAAAGGTAATATAGATTACCAGTAATATAGATTACTAGCAATATTAATTACAAGTAATATAGATTATTGTATTTAGTATACGTAGGTAATGTAATATAATATAAAATCAAATATTCAAAATATCTCTAAATCAAATCTATATTTTATTTATAAATATAGTTTTTATAATTTATCTATTTATTAAAATCTAATTTTATATTTTATATTAAAAAATATTAAAAATATTATATATTTTTATATAAAAAATATTTTTATATCAAATAAACTTAATATAAAAGTTTATATATTAAATAGATGATATATTTAATATATTACTTAAATATATTAAATAATATATTAAATTTATATATTATATTATATTATACTATATTATATCAATATAAAGTTAAATAAAATAAAATAAATATATTATATATTATTTAATATAATATATTAAATAAAGTAAATTTAAAAATATAAAAATATATTATATTATATAATATTATATAATATATTATAATCTATGATTTTATAACATTATATTATAATCTATAATACATTAATATAATATAATATACTATAATTATATATTATATAATAATATATTTATCATATTATATTATAAAATATCATGTATATTATTTATATTATATTATATTGAAGAAAAGAGAAAAGGAGAAGGGGAGGGTAATTTGGTAATCTAGATTACTTGGAAGGTGGTAATCTGGATTACCATCCCTTCCAGAGATAATCCAGACTATATCTTGGAAGGCTATCCAAATTATCAGACAAAATATATTATTAACCAAAAAAATACTAAATAAAGTAATATGATGGGATCCTATTAAATTATTGGTAATCTAGATAGATTGCCTGCTATTAAACGTAACTTATATGACATTTGTTTTACATTCTCTCTCTAAAAATAAGTATAGGATCATCATTTTTTTACCATCTCTCTTCTACCTTTATACTAAGCATGGTAATATAATATAAGATTTATTTTTTCATACTATATTACCTCCAACCAAATAGACCTTAAAGATTAGTTTAGCTCACAGAAAAAACTTTTCTTCTTAAAAAATTATTTTCTAAAAAATTATTTTATGAGAAGTTATTTTTTAATAATATAATTTTGGCATATTTGATTGATTATAAAAAAGTAACTCATTTTAGAGTGGTTTATGGATGGTTGAGCATCCACTTTCCTAAAAAGACTATGTAACTATCTATTTATCCTTAATAAATATAAAACCATATATTTTTACTCCCAAACTTTATATAAATAATAATATTATATTTATAAATAATATAAATATAATATAATATAACATTAGATCATATTAATTTATTATATTAATATAATACTAATATTTTAACATAATCTATTTATGAATATAGATATAAATATAATATTAAATATAATATTATGTAATATAAATATTAATGTTAATAAAAATATTATATTAATATAAATACATGACCTTGGCATATATCACTATTAATATTAGAATATTATATTAATATTAATATTTTTAAAATATTAATATAAATATATTAAAATAATATATGATTTTGGTATATATCATTATTCATTATTTCATCCTACTCATTCATCTATATTTTGCAAAAACTTAGTTATTGATCTTAAAATGATACTTTTGGAAATAAAAAAGCATCATCAATTTTTATTTTTTGGAAAGTATCAAAATCTATCTTTGCCATGAATTTTCACTTCTCACAAAATATGAAAAATATCATCCCGTGAGATACTCTTTTTTTATTTTATCTCTTTTTATAACTCCAACCAAATAAAAGACTCCCTCTCCATTTTTTATGAATTGCCACTTCTCTCCTCCACTTCCCATAAACCAAATGAGTGCTAAATATTATTAGAAAGTTTATCAATTTTTATTCATCAATTTATGTCTATTTTTATATTTTTATGAATACATTATTTTTTATGGATAACATTTATTCAATAAAAAAAAGTCTTACTCATCTAGAAGGTGGGTAAGTCATTTTTTCATGAACTAGAGATTTTTTTTATTTTATTCCAAATATACCCTTAACTATATAATAATATAATAATAATGATATAATGTACATTATAATATAATATATACTATATTATGTATTATATTATAATATTATCACAATTAATCTTTTATTATGAAATAATTTATTGGTATCATATGATATATTATATGATTATTATTTATTTATATTATATTATATATTAAGATATATTAAATTATATATAATATAATATAATTATAATTTATATTATAGATATTTTTGTATAATAAAGAGTATTAAGAAAATATGAATAGATCTTAGTAACTTTGTTGGGAAAGTAGCAATATAAAAGAACATAAGTAATAGATTCCGAAGCTATTTTCTAATGCATAAAAAAATATAAATAGATCATTTGTTTATTTAAATATTACTTGAAAAATACTTATCCAAGAAAATAAAGATTTTCAAGTAAATTATTTATCCTTTAAAGAATAGGCCCTTGGATATATTGGTTAGGTATGTCAAATTATGATAATCCGATAATTTCTAAAAATTATTTATTTAAAAAATAATTATGAAAAAAAATTATATTTGGTTGATGTAAAAATTATTTCAGAAAATGATATCAAAAAATATACTATATTTGGTTGGAGGTGAAATATAACCAAATTTACAAATATGCTCATGACATTTTTTAATGACTTTTGCAATAGTACTTCGAAGGTCTTTTATATCATTTTATCTCTACATATTTCTGGCTGTTTGATTTAATGTGAATGGTTTTGGCTTATCTACCAAAATCAGTTATGGTGCGGTGAATATATTGAACTTTAGGATCTTTTATATCTGAAGTTCATGGCCTAGTTCTATTTTTTTTTGAAGTGACCTAGCTCTATAATTACTCTTAACTTTATGTGCATTTTGAAAGCGCCTTTCTTTGTCCTCAACCCCATTCATTCCCCTCTCTCCTTGTTAGCCTTTAGAGCTTGCTCTCCCTTCTGGTGTGGGCACCAGACCTCTGATTAGGGTTTCAATTTTTGGGTACTGTAATAAGGCTTCAAGCCTATGCATTATAATTTTTAGTCATGAAGTTAGTCTCAATTATTTTTGTTTAGTCCTGTACATTGACCAATTGGGTCAAGTAATGATTCCAGTCCGAGTCTATTTGAAGATTGGGCTCAAGCTGGAGTGGTCTAAGTCTAGTCTAATTTGTAATGGGTCAAGCCATCTCCCAAGCTATGAAGGATGCCACTTGGTGCCACCTCATCTATCCCATGTGGCACCACATCACCTTGACATGTGGATGACCAAGGCAAGAAGGGAATGCTAGAATTTATGGGTGCCATTCCTTGATTCTTTCCTCCCTTCCCTCCCCCTATCAAGCCTCTTTCCAAAGGAGCTATGGGCAGCCAAAGAAGGTCAATGGGCAATGAAGGCATGATCCTTGTTTCAAGCCCCATATCAAGACTTCTTCCGAAAGTGCTTGGTCGGCTATGGAAAAAAATCATTGACCCTCAAATCAAGGAGACAACTCCCATATTTCATGCCCCAAATAAAGCCACAAAACCTTGGAAGAAGAAATTTGAATTTGGACACCCTCTTCATGAAGCTTTGTATTTTTAAAATTTGAATGAGTTTTAAGGTGCCTATATAAAGGACCTTACCCCTCCCTTGTAAAGTTGAATTGATAATGAATGAAAAGACAAGATTTGAGAGCCATTCTTTTTGTTAGTTGCCTTCGTTCTTTAAGAACGTCGATCTTCGTGAGGGAGCGCCTTCGCCTTCGGGCATCGAGAGATGTGAGGCCTCAAGTTACCATCTCTTTTGCAAATCCATCCTCCAACTTCGAGCTCGGAGTCCATCGGGATCATCCAAACGGGCGCCTAGCAAGAAGAACTCCATCCACCACCAACATCAACTCTCATTCCTTCATCTCTTGCTTTCTTTTTATGAAATCCTAACTCTTCTCTTGAATGCTCGCAGGTCCTCTAGGTACCACGAATATGGAGTCAGTTTTCCTTGCCTTCGGGACCTTTAGACAGGAAGCCGATGCATCCATGGGGGTTGAAGGCTCGATCATCCAAGCTACATTCGCAAGAGTGAGCGAACTCGGCATCGGGCGCTTCAGAACTTTAAGTTTGCAACCCTAGACTCCTAAGTTGATATTGATTTGAGAGCTAAGTCCTACGGGGTTTCTCAATCCCGAGGTCCTCTTTTTTATCTTGCTTAGGGACTAATTTACGTGCTAGTAGTTCTTATCATTGTCGAATCCCTAGATCTACTTTTGCTTATCTTCAGGAATCCATAACCTATTTTAAAAAACCTAAAAATCACAAAGAAACAAATCACCTGCATCATTTCATCCTGGCATCTAGTTAGTCCCGCATCACCTTCTTCTTGCCAATGCCATGGCGGGACTTAAAAGGCTCTTAATAAGCCTGGACCTACCCTAAATCAAACTATCAACACTCACTCCCATACTGAAGGCCTTGACATCAATGATGAGTTGATAGTGCTTCAACTCCGAGATAAGAAGAGATAAAGATGGCTAATAAAAACGATGGCAGTGGGGATGGCAATGGGCTGGATTTGGATCGGGTGCATAACTATCCAAATCCAAATCCGAATACTTAATAAATTATCCAAACCCAGTCCAAATACTATTAGGATTGGATTCTTTTTATTCAAACCCATCTTAATCATTTTTCCTCAATCCTGGGACACGTCTGATATTCTTGAGCTTCCAAACTGATTGATCTGCCATCTTGATGTGTACATCACCCTTTTTCATAACATCCAAAGGCTCATCATTTGCAAGATAGACCTTTCTGAAGTCTCCGGTAATGTAATTGCACATAGACTCCTTCTATGAGGTAGAGAGAAACAAAGCTTCGGAATCTAAGATCCAAGACTCCATCGGACTGTCTACACTGAGAACCAATGCATCTTCAATTATCTTAGTCGCTGCATTGACTGACTCTTTGTTCTGTCCCTTGTTCTTTCTTGCCCAGTAGTTCTTTCTAGTGTGCCCCTTCTTGTCACGGTGCCAACAGCCATCACCCTTCGATCTTGATTGGCTACTCTGCTTGGACTTGGATCTCTCACAACCTTTATTGCAATGTGTAGTTCTTCCTCTGCCTTCTTGAGTCACCAAGGCAGAACCAGAGCTCCCTTTAGTTTCTTTCCTCCTAATGTTTGCACTGAGAATTAGGTTTCGGACCTCTGCAAATTTTGGCTTGCTTGAGCTGCACGAACTACTCACTGCTGTCACAGTTGCACCCCAGCTCTCGGGCAAAGAGAATAATAGGATTAGGGCATGGACTTCATCCTTGAAGCTAATGTCAACTGAACTTAATTGACTAGGGATTAAATTAAATTCATTGATATGATCGGTTAGGGACACTCCTTTGCTCATTTTCAAGTTGAACTGACGATGCATAAGATAAATCTTGTTGGAGGCCGAAGGTTTTTCGTACATATTAGATAGTGTCTGCATCAATCCAGCTATCGTTTTCTCTTCTAGGATGTTGAATATGGCATTCCTGACCAACGCCAAATGGATGACTCCCAAAGCCTGCCAGTCTAGCAAATCCCAGTCTACTTATGACATCTCGGTGGGTTTCTTCCCTAGTAGCAGTAAGTGAAGCTTCTTTTGGTACAGATAGTCCTTAATTTGCATCTTCCAGAATCCGAAGTCTTTTCCGTTAAACCTCTCATCTTGACTTTTCCTTCATTTCATGCAATCGCTCTCACTCGAACCCGGTGCTCTCATATCAGTTGTTAGGATGTGGTGTGCAGTGAGATGCCAAAAAAGTTTACAGAAGAAACAAAAAAAAAAAGCCTAAAAAATAAATAAAATACAAGCACAAGCAACACACAGGGATTTCATGGTTCGAAGCCTCTTACTCCTATGTTCATAGCCGTGCAGGATCAAATCTCTACTATAAAGAAAGAATACAAAAAATTATTACAACAAAGAGCCCTCTCTAGATGCAAATCCTAGCCTAATAAGAAGAAAGAACAAAATAATACAGAAAAAATTCTTGCCCTCCCTCTGCCTTTTCTCTTTCTTCCTTTTGTTTTTTCTCTTAGAAAATCCTTGGACAACTTTTCTAGTTGTAAAAGACCTCTCTCTAGCTCTCTACCTCTATTAAGATATTAGAATATGTATTCATTTAAAATTATTTGGATAACCAAAATAAAAATATATTATTACAAAATCAAGATTTATTTGTTAATAGATTATCAATAATAAGTATTGCAGGACAGCTCCAAATATAAAATTGAATAATATTGGGCTTCCTACTAACCTTCGATTCAAAAGTAGTCTTGTATAACCATTTTATCAAGAATTTATTCAAAATATAGATGATAATTTTTTAGGATCTTATACTAGAGATGTCATGATAAATAACATCCATTTATCATACTTCATACCATGTCTTTCATAGTGTATTTTGTCTCTCAATTACATGATTTTACTTAAAAATTTCAGGCATGGTATATTAAACAACTATCTCATACTTATAAAAATATTCAATAATAATATTTATTTATTATGTATGTGATCCTAAAATGTGACTGATATACTATATCAATATTTTTATCTTTTTTTCAAAAGTATCAAATCTTCTGAAACAAATAGGATATGATTATTAATTATTTCACATATATGATTTTAAGTTTACTAAACTACACAGCAAAAAAACTAAATATGATGAGTAACCAATATATTAGAGATAGAAATTACATAATACTAATTTTAGGTACAATACTATCTAGTTTTAAGATATAGACCCTAACACCATCATACCATTTATTACATATTAATTTATCTATCAATCAACTGTCTAGACTTTTTTTATCAAATTCTAGATATCTTTCACAAGTAAGGTCAAAAAATTATATTATATCATCATTCTTAAATACAATAGCAGGAATGGAATCAATTATATAAATATATTTTATTTTAAACTATTTATCACTTTTATATGCAGCTTTATTTCAGAGTACTCTTATAAGATATATAAGATGGAAGGTCATTATATAATGTAATATCTATAATCCATCAAACTTAGTACTAGCACAATTTAAATTTCCATATTTTCTTTCAATCATAGTATCATAATGGGTGCATTAACTCTATTGAATACAAATATACTGACTGTTACATAACCTTTATGTAGTTAATCAATAGAGAAACATATACAATATATTATAAAAAATCTTTATAAGTATTATTTTAATGAGTCCTTGGTCTAACGGTACAAGAATTTTTTTAGAAAGAAAATAATCCATATAGAAATCTCTCTTCAATATATAATGCTATGCAATCTTTTTTAAATATTTTACAGAATGATCTTATAAATTTCAGTGAATGGGCCACTTTAGTGGTCACCATCTATCGAAATTCATAAGCCTTCCATTGAGGGATCATCAAGTCATGACCTTTAAGGTGGCATAAGATATATAAAATATCAATCAAGATCATATACGTTGTAACATGTTTGAGGTACAAACAACAAATAAATAAAGGTTTTAAATATAATAAGCCATTCTCAACAAGTGTATCATGTACATCAACATACACTTTTCTTTAAGGAGAGAATATGACTTACTTTAAGTTCCAATAATGAGGTCAATATAATGAGAATACAAAATTTTTTAAAAAATATGTCTCCTTTGGATAAATAATTTTTTTAGGCCCAATATATATATATCTCTTTGAAAGAAAACAAAGATTAATACAATGAGGATACAAGGCATTCGAAAATTTATCCCCTTTGGGCAAACAAATTTTCTAAGTCCAATATATCTCTATCTTTGATATTTTGATCCAGTTAAGATCTCAATAATAACATTATTATTATTAACATAAAAATGACTGTATAAGCAAAGAGAGCACGAATGCAAAATACTAGTCAATGGGCATATATATAATGATATACAAGAGTCCAAATACAATATCATATATTTTTCTTTAGGTAGAATATAATTATGTATACGTACTTTTTACATAAAGCCACAAGCAAATGAAATACCCTAATAGTCATGAACCTATCCTTTTGGATAAACAAACCATTAAAGCTAGAGCACCATTACAACACAATACCCTATGCAACCTTTTCTGATTAAAATATATAATAACCTTCTTTGGATAGGCAGTTGTATGTAATAACTAAACAATATCTCTCTGATAATGAAAAACTCATAGACGACATAAATAAACCACTTTAATGATAAATATTTACATTAATCCATAAAATTATTCTTGTAGGGAAGACAAATGCCCAAACAAATATAAAATAACATACTTTAACGATATAAATGCTACTAAAGATTAGTCCAAAATGGGATACTCAACAACATGCACCCTACTGATCATATCATAATATAATAACGTATTCTAACTGTCACTTCTATCAATAATACTTATTACATAACTATAAAATATCTTTGGACAAGAATTATAAATATAATAAGTGTAGTAGTCAATTACAATCAATTTTGGATAAAAAATAATAGAGATATCAATATACAATTCTAAAATATAATAAGAGATAAATAATTAGTTCTCAATAACTTAGCTATTTAAAATTCATAGAGTGCTCCAGATCCTTTGGTGTTGATCCTTGGAATGATTTTGATGATAACAAAATATTGGAGCATGTACTTGATACTAACTCTTTTTCAGTATTTAAAAAGTTTTTGTAGGATGATTCAAATGCACAATCATTCTTCCTACATCATTGAAGTATATCAATTTTTTTTTAGAAAAAGTTCTATGTAATGAAGAGCCCAAAGTAAATTCATTTGTATATTCTTGTAAAAGGTCATGTAATCTTAAGTTTAAAATCTTTAGATTTGACTTAGAAGAAGTTGGAAGTTGTTTGAAAGTTTTTGGAAGAAGTTTGAATGCTTTTGGACAAAATTCACTCGAGCCGACTCGATGAATAGAGCCGACTCATTGTTCTGGCATGGTATAAGCATTTCTGATACTCAGTCACTCGAGCCAACTCCTCTAGAGTAGTTGAAATTCATTTTCTGATACACAGTCAGCCGAGCTGACTCAATGAGTATCCGAGCTGACTCTTACAGAGTAAGTGAAAATCAGTTTTGAGAAAACTAGTCTTTTGAACTGGCTCAATTGAAGAGAGCCGACTTGACCAGAGTTCTATTTTAACCAATATGAGAATCCGAGCTGACTCGATCCATCCGAGCTGACTCGAATCCTAATTTCTAAAGTATGACGGCTAGCTCTAGAATGAAGATTTTGAATCCGAAAAGCCTTCCAACGACTAGTTCTCATCTCCCAAGGTACTTTAACGACTATTTTCAGCTGAGAATAGTAAAAGAGACCATAAATGATGGATTTGAACAAGTTTTGAATAACTTTAATGAGGGTATTGAATATTTCAAAGAGCATTCAAGCAAGAACTTAAGTCTTCATCAACTTCCAATCAATTCTTGAGTTAATCATTAGAGAAGTTTGAAAAGCCTTGAAGAGCATTGAAGAAGCATTGAAGAAGGCTTTAATTAAAACTTCAACTGCAATCATCCGACAAAATTTGGTTTATCTTTAGTATTGCTTCATTTCTTTTGTAACTATGTTTTGAGTTGTTCCAGTACAACAGGGGCTGTAGCTTGAGGATTATTTTTAGATTTTTGGTAAGCCTTGAAAAACAAAGTTGGGTTGTTTGTGAGCCTGAGAAAATAAACATTGTATTGGGTTCTTGGTGATCCCGATGTAAAACCAAGATTGGATTTTGGTTTGTGAGCTCGGTGTAAAACAAACCAGTTGTATTTCGTTATGAATATAATGAAAATTTCAAGTGGTATCTTGGATAGTGGACATAGGAGCTCGGTTGCTCCGACCCACTATAAATTATAGTGTTTGTGATTGCTTTTATTTGTGCTCATTTACTTGCTTCCGCATTTAATTCTTTAGATACTTCACTCTCCACATTAAGATTTCAAAAGGGCACATATTTATGAAAAAGTTTTCAAATCTAATTCACCCCCCTCTTGAGTTAGCCAACTGGATGGACAACAAGTGGTATCAGAGCAGGTCTTTGTGCCTTTAGTTTAACAACTAAGAAAAAAGATTATGGCAACCCAAATGAGTACCTCTTTGGCAAAGGCCAATCTACCAATAGACCTTCACTATTCATTAGCACTAATTATACATACTGGAAAGCAAGAATGAAGACTTATATTCAAGCAATGGATTTTCAATTATGAAAAATGATTTTAAAAGGACCTCATACACCTACTAAAAAGGTTGATGACATAGGCATCCCAAAATCAGAAGAGAAATGGGATGAACATGACATGAAAATAAGGAAACTGAATGCTAAAGCAATGAACCTTCTATACTGTGCTTTGGACGCTAACAAGTTTAACCAGATTTTCACTTGCATTTCAGCAAAGAAATTTGGGATAAACTTGAAGTTACCCATGAATGCACTTCTTAAGTTAAAACCTTCAAAATAAATATTCTTGTACATAATTATGAACTATTTAAAATGGAACTGAATGAAATAATATCTGCCATGTTTTCAAGATTTACAGAATTATTAATGGTTTAAAAAGTCTTAGCAGGATATATTCAAATGCTGACCTTGTGCAAAAAATTCTAAGATCATTATCGAACAAATGGGATCCAAAGGTCACCGCAATTCAAAAGGCCAAGGACTTGAACACACTCCCTTTGGATGAGCTTCTTGGTTTCCTAATTACACACGAGCTTACAATGCAACACCACAGCGAGGATGATAGCAAAAAGAAGAAAGAAATTATAGCCTTCAAAGCTGCAACTGAATTCAAGAAGCAAGAAGAAGAGAAAGAAGAAGAAAGCCCCTCCTCTGATGAAGAACTTGAAGATGATGATATCACCTTAGTCATGAGGAGATTTAGAAAATTTATGGACAGAAGAAAATCAAATTACCAAAGGAAGCACTTTAAAAAGGAGAATATGGTAAAGAAAAGAAGAAGGACAAAAAAAAAGATAAGGAACAACAACCAATATGCTATGAATGCAAAAGCCAGGGCATTACCATTTTGAATGCCTACATTAAAGTGGGGATAAAAAAAAAAAAGAAGAAGAAAGTGATGGTGGCTATGTGGAGCCATAGTGACGAATCCATATCAAATGAGGAAGAGGAAGAGACCACAAAGTCGACAAATACTTATTTGATGGGTTTAGAAGATGAGGTAACTTCTACTGAACCCAATGATGATTTTACTTATGAAGAGTTACATACTGCATTTTATGAGCTCTTATCTGAATATAAAAAGGCTGGGTTAAAAATTAAGACTTTGAAAAATAACTGTGATGTTTTAATGAATGAGAGGAATGAAATTTCTGAAAAGAACAAACTTTTGCAAAAAGAATTAAGCTGTATTTCTGAAAAATATAAAGTTTTGCAAGTTGGAAAAAAGAATGCTTTGAAAAGAACAAGGACTTGCAAAATGAAATGAGTCGACTCAAGCCCTTAGTTGACAAATTGACTTTAAGTTCAAATAAGCTTGAGTTGATTTTGAAAAATCAAAGAGATTTAAATAATAAAGCTAGAATTTGATATAATTCATTGAATACAAATAAATTTTCAGCTACAAAACCTTATGCATCAAAGTTTCATGCATCAAAATTTTCAGCATCTATTTCATATCAAAAGTCAAAAATAGTTTGCTTCAATTGTAATGGGGTTGGGCATAAATCTTTTGAATGCAATCTGAAATAGAAAAGTAAAAGTAAAGTGAAAAAGATTTGGATTCCAAAAGAACCACTCCTACTAACCCTCAAGGATCCTAAAAAGCTTGGGTACCTAAAAATATTACTTGATTAATTTGCAGGAATGTCTTGCAGCCCATAATTCAAAGAAAATATTGTATCTAGATAGTGGCGGTTCAAGACATATGATGGGTGACAAAGAATAATTCATCACCTTGGAAATGAAAGAAGGTGGATTAGGAACATTTGGCAACAATAGCAAGGGGAAGATCATTGGCATTAGTAAGATCAAAATCACCCCTACCACTTTTATTGAAAATGTATTGTTAGTAGATAAGTTGAGGCACAATTTATTGAGCATAAGTCAACTATGTGATAAAGGCTTCAAAGTTGTTTTGAATCTTCAATGTGTATAGTAACTAGCTCTCTTGATTCTAGCACTAAGTTTTTGGTCATAGACTTGGAAATATTTATGTGGTAAACTTGAATGATCTAGCCATGTCAAGTAGTACAAGTCTAGTGGCAATGAATGCTAAAACCAAGGAATCTAGCTTATTGTAGCATAGAAGATTAGGTAATGCTAGCATGCATACATTAGCTAAATTGATTTTCAAAGACTTAATTAGAGGCTTGCCTAAATTTAAAGTTGATTTTGAATATGTTTATGATGCATGTCAGTTTGGTAAACAAACTAGGGGGGGTTTTAAATCAAAAATATTGTTTCAACTTTAAGACCTTCAGAGCTACTGTACATGGACTTATTTGGACCAACTATGACCACAAGCCTAGGAGGTATGAAATATGGACTTGTGATAGTAAAAATGATTTTTTAAAATTTACATGGATTTTGTTTATTGCACACAAAGATTAAGCTTTCAAAGTATTTCAAAAATTTCACAAGAAAGTTTTAAATCAGAAAAACCTTTCAATTATTTTAATTAGAAGTGATCATGGTAGTGAATTTGAAAACTAATATTTTAAAAAATTCTGCACTGAGCATGGCATTGATCACAACTTCTTAGCTCCTAGAACACCACAACAAAATAGTATTGTAGAAGAAAAAATAGAACATTGGAAGAGATGGCCTGAACTATGTTATGTGAAGGCAATCTTCCAAGATATTTTTGGACAGAAGCTGTGAACATTGCATGTTATATACTAAACTGTGTTTTGATAAGACCAATTTTAAAGAAAATCTCCTATGAATTTTGGAATGATAGAAAACAAAGTATTCATTACTTTCATGTTTTTGGTTGCAAATGCTTTGTATTGAATAATGGAAAGGATAACCTTAAAAAATTTGATACTAAATCTGATGAAGCAATATTTCTTGGTTATTTAACTTCTAGCAAAGCATATAAAATTTTCAATAAAAGAACATTAATTGTTGAAGAGTCTATTCATGTGATATTTGGTGAAACTAACCCCTCACATTCTAGAAAAGAAGAGTGCATTGAAATGATGCAGGTACATTTGATAAAGCAATGAAGGACATGAGCTTAAAGGACAAACAAGTAGAAGGAGATGAAATGGTAAGCAAAGAGCATGGTGATTTATCTAAGGAATGGAGGTATGTACATCACCACTCTAAAGAGTTAATTATAGGTGATCCCACATAAGGTGTTAGAACTAGATCCTTACGTAGAGATGCACATGATTATCTTGTATTTGTCTCACAAATAGAACCTCATTACATAGAAGAAGCAGAAAGTGACCCAAATTGGATGATGACCATGCATGAAGAACTCAATCAATTTAAAAGAAATAATGTGTGGATCTTAGTAAATAGACCTTCTGAACATCCTGTTATAGGTACCAAATAGGTATATAGGAATAAATTAGAAGAAAAAGGCAATGTAATTAGAAATAAAGCTAGATTAGTTGTCAAAGGATATAACCAGAAAGAGGGAATAGATTTTGATGAAACTTATGCACTTACAGCAAGATTAGAAGCCATTAGATTATTACTTGCATTTGCTTGCTACATGAATTTCAAATTATTTCAAATGGATGAGAAAAGCGCATTTTAAATGACTATATTATGAAAAAATTTTTATAGAATAATCACCTGGATTTGAAAATCATGCTTTTCCTAATCATGTTTTCAAACTTAATAAGGCATTGTATGGTCTAAAATAAGCACCTAAAGCATGGTATGATAGACTGAGTAAATTCTTACTTGAAAATGATTTATTTTAGGTAGTGTAGACACAACACTAGATTAAAAGAAAAGAAAATGATATGTATGTGTATAGATTTATATATATGATATAATTTTTGGTGCAACTAATGAAGATTTGTGTGAAGAATTTGCTAAGCTTATGCAGGATGAATTTGAAATGAGTTTAATGGGTGAGTTGACCTACTTTCTTGGACTTCAAATTAAATAAACAAAGGAATGAATATTTATCAACCAAGCTAAGTACATCAACGAGATCATCAAGAAGTTTGGTATAGAGTTAGTCAAAGAAATTGGCATGCCCATAAGCCTCACCTACAGACTTGACAAGGATAAAGATAGAAACAATGTTGATTAAAAGCTTTATCGAGGTATGATTGGATCATTGTTGTATTTAACTACTAGTAGATATGATATCTTGTTTAGTGTTTGTATATGTCATAGATTTCAATCTAAGCCAAAAGAATCACATATACTTGCTCTTAAAAGAATCATAAAATATCTTAAAGGAACAAGTAATCTTGGTTTATGGTATTCTAAATAATCATCATTAAATTTAATTGATTTTTTTGATATTGATTATGGTGGATGTAGAATTGATAGAAAAAGCACTAACGGTACTTGCCAGTTTCTAGGGTTGAACTTAATCTCATAGCACAGTATATGGCTGCAAGGAGTTGTTGTGCTCGAGTATTTTGGATTAAGCAATAGCTAGAAGACTATAGTATTATTCAAACTAAAATTTCAATTAAATATGATAACACAAGTGTTATTAATTTAACAAAAAATCCAATTCATCAATCTAGAACTAAACATATTAAAATTAGGCATCATTTTATTAGAGATCATATTCAAAATGGTAATATTGAACTTGAATTTGTTCCAACTGAAATCAATTAGCTAATATCTTTACAAAACCTCTTAATGAGGATAGATTTTAGATGATTAGAGGAGAATTAGGCCTGTGTGGCCCTTTTTAGAATTCTTGACCTAATTTCTTTAAAATTAATAAAAAATTATCTAGAAGATCTCCTTCACCAATCTAAGGTTGTCAACCACCTTATCTAGTGTAGCCTTAGAGATAGGAACCATTTTTTGAATTTTTAGAGCCTTTTTCTATGTTTTGGCTCGAGCCGACTCGAGCAGGAGTCGAGCCGACTCGAATGCTAGGTACCCTTATAAGTCGATTGCCCTAAAAATTCTTTTCACTTTCCTTTTCATTGTTCCAATAGAACCCTAGGGGACCACACTGCCTTTTGATCTTAGAACCACTTGAATCCTCCCATTCCTTCTTTAGATTTTACCCAAATGGCACCAAGAAAGGCCGTAGCCAAGAGACCCAAGCATGCGTCATCGAGGACAGTAGAGGAAGAGAGGAGATCAAAAAGAAGAGCCGACGAGCCAACTCTTCATGAAGCTCAAGATGAACCTCGAAATTTGTCACCTATTCCTCAAAGGCAAGCAAGTCTCATGGAAAACCGTCTAGTCACAAGTGGAAGAAAGGTAGATTTTACATTCTTTGAAAATCAAAGGTTTAGGATAGGTGATTGGATAGAGTTATAAGGTTGGGATTATTTTTGTTCTCTAGATATTTCAACTTATCCCACACTTGTAAAAACAATTTTTGAGAACCTATCACTTGGGGAGAATCAAATCTTATCAACTATGAAAGGAATTCCTATGTGTGTTAATGAAGACAGATTGAGTAAAGTGTAGCACATGCCAAAAGAAGGAAAGTGATTTTTGAACTTAAAGGATAAGCAAAAGACTCTAAAGATCGTGCTTGAAAGAAACAATGTGGAAGGTATAACTAATGTTCAAGCCAACATTCTGTCTTTAAAGATGAGATTACTTCATAACATCATCAGCAGGGATTTTTATCCCGTACCGGTAGATTTGACTGGGTTAGCGAGAGGGACCTTATGTTCATGCGGTACATGATTGAGGGGGAGGTCCTCAATCTACCTTACATCATGTTGACCCAGATTCGAGATGCAGCCCAATGAGCTAGAGCCTGCTTCCCATATGGGATGGCATTTACACTGTTATTTTAGAACTTTGGAGTTGATCTGACTAGAGAGGACAACCGACCTTTAATCCACACTTATCATATTCGGAGAAATCCCTACATCAGATGAGATATCATAGAGTAGAGGGAGTCTGGACTAGAAAGACTTCAGGTCAGAGAGTTGCACATTCAGATTCAGATAACTCAGACGAGGATGTTCCTACTGATTCACCTACAGCTGAGCAGACCATAGATGATGATGAGTCGGATGAGGAGATTGGAGCACAGGATGAGATGGGAGGATAGCCTAGTAGCCCTAGGACTCCACCAAGCATATATGCAGCTTTTATTGCACCTTCTACTTCTACTCAGCCACCTAGACAGCCACCTCCATAGCCTTCACCTAGAGCTAGACAGCCACCTCCACATGCTATACCTCCTCCTAGAGCTGGACCAGCTTCTAGGACTAGAAACTCTAGAGGACCTTCACCTCCAATTACAAGATCTAGAGTTTATGCTTCTAAAACTCTAGATATAGGTTCTAGCAGTAATGATGAGAGTCACCATGATATTGGTTACTATTGATGTATTAGGCTTTGATTGTACTTTCTTGATGTATATGCAATGTTTTCTTTCAGTAATGAAATATATATATTTTCATATCAATGTACAATTATCTCTGTTAATCTTTTGATTATTACCTCTTTTGATTGATAACAAAAATGGGGAGAAATATATGAATCATAGAAAATAATGGTAAATAACACAAATATATATATAAGGAAAACATGGAAAAGGATCAAATGTGATAATAATAGAAAGTTATAACTCTAATTTTTGATACTTTTGTTAAAACTTTTTAAAAAGTTTGTATTTCATTTAAAAAGCTCTGATAAAATAAAAACTCTAATACTCTTACATGAAAGTTCTGATACTCTTTTCAAAACCTTTAAAGTTCTGGTACTATTATAGCTCTGATACTATTGATACTCCTGTCAAATTATGAATACTCTGATACTTATGTTAAATTGCAAAATGAACTTTCATACATATACAGCTCTGATACTTTAGCTTAAGCTATCTTACTTCAATTAAATGCTTGACAGCTCTGATACTCAATTTTGATAACTCTGATACTTAAATTCATTTTCTCTGATATATTATGATATATAACTAGTTAAGCTCTGATGTTTCAATCAAGCTCTGATACAGTTAGATCATAATCTGAATAGACAATTCGAATTATTTGATATTCTGTGTAGCATTAACTCTAAATGTAAAGGTATTTCCATGCCCAGTTATTTGTCATCATCAAAAAGGGAGAGATTGTTGATCCTTGAATGATTTTGATGATAACCAAATATTGGAGCATGTACTTATACTAACCAGGATTCCTGGAACCGTCCCATACTACCCAGTACAGGACGTTCCGTACCATACCGACCAAGAATCGGTACGGTTCACCCCTTAAAATCGGTCCGCTATATAAAAAATATAAAAAAATCAGTTCCATACCGATACGGTACCATATCGTACCGTACCAGTACGTACCATCCGGTTCGTCCCGGTACGGGCTCAGTTCAGTCCAGTTCGCATATATTTCATGTTTCAATAGCTTGAGAGGGGGGAGAATGACTATTTTTTTTAAAAAAAATTACTGGTACATATGCAGTATGGTACGGTACGGTCCGTACCGTACCATACCAGCTGCTGACCGGTACGACTCCCAGTATTGGTTCAACGATCCTTGATACTAACTCTTTCCTAGTATTTAAGAAGTTTTTATAGGATGATTCAAATGCACAATCATTCTTCCTATATCATTGAAGTGTATCAATTTTCTTTTAGAAAAAGTTTCATGTAATGAAGAGCCCAAAATAAATTCGTTTGTATATTCTTGTAAAAGGGCCAATTCTATGTATTTTTTAAGTTTAAAATTCTTAGATTAGACTTAGAAGAAGTTGGAAGTTGTTTGGAACAAGGTTTTAAATCCCGTGGGATGGGAGCGTCCCGATTTTTGCCCAGAACAGGATGCCCGTGTCCCGCCCCGTCCAGGTGGCCGTCCCGATCGGGCATCCTGATGGCCACACGATTGGATATCCCAGTACGTACTTCTGATGCCCTTATATATATTAATTTTTTAAATTTATTTTAAGTTTTTATTATTTTATTTATTGTTTAAATATATTTATTTTTTCAAAATAATTATTTATAATAAACTTGTTCTATTTAAAACTAACATTATAATGTATTATGATTTTTTAGGTTATTGAAGATTCTTTCTTGATTACCAAGCAACGATTTCTTGTAAATGATGCTGCACAAATGCTTGATAAAGCATAAATATTAAAGTTAGAAAAAAAAACTATAATGCATACTACTAGAGCTTAGTCACTTGTATCAAAAAATATGATGATGCTAAGATTATGTAATAAATCATTTTCAATATTACAAAAAATGGATAATCAGTTTAACATAAATATATCAAAATTATTACTAATTCCAAGTTGAATGCCTATGACTTTCATAAATATCCGGATCCTGCTCATATCGGGGCCTTGAATATATTGTCAATTCAGATGCTGGGTAAATCCTTGTTGTTCATTGTGTATTTGACATTGTCCAGGATAACCCTCTTGATAGTATATTGGATAAGGGACAGGCCATCCTTGATGAGGATAATAAGAGGCAATACTATATTGTGATCCGAAAATATTTTTACAAGATGGATGAGAATACTCTTCGGGATATGACCATTGAGAATATGCATCTGAATCATTCGCTCCAACAGATTCTATTCTGGTTGATGATGATGATCTAACTTGTTCAAACTCGAATCTGTGTTTCGCATCTTACTCCATCTATGCCATAAACTCTGGATATGCTTGACGTCGATGTTCCTCAGTTATTCACAACTTCTCATGAAAATGATCCAAAAATCTTTAGCCTGTGTGCCACGTCCTGCAATAAATTTTTTCCCCTCCTTCTATAGGCCAGCAACTCTTCCTCATTCTGATATCTAGAACTATGTCTGGCTCCATGATCCTGGTCTTGTGTAGCATGGCTGAAATATGCTTTTTCGATAAAAGGACTAATCTCGCATGCTTTACCACCTCTACCTTGATTATCATGATCATCAGATCCATCATCACTCTTACTATCATTATCATCATTACTATTATCCTGAGATGATCTAGGCAATTTAGGATCTGAGGATTCAGGTGTCTCACTATCGTCATCTCGAATTGGCACATCATCAATTGTCGCTATTGGATCAATTGTCACCTTCATCTTTGATTTGGACTTTCCATATCTGTCTTCAACTGTAGTTCTTTGGTTTCCTCTCAGTTGACTTGCCCCGCCTCTACTACTGGTTCCAATGCCTTGACTACCTATGCAAATCTGTGTTTGATGTATAGATTTAAACATTTCACGATCAAATCGTTGATCATAATCTTTAGATCGCCTGCTACCTGATCCACCATCATCTTTAGCAATATCTTGCATTCCACTCGAAATGGGAGATAAATAAGAGGCCATCCATCTATCTACATATTGTACTCCTGCCTAATGTGCTATTGTTTTGCATGGTCGGAGAGGATCCCTTGGCTCATCCAACACTGGTGGATCCCATGCTTCTTAATCTGCAACCCAGTTCAATATAGGATCCTCCTCATCATGGACAAAGTCTTCTTCAAATGGATCATCTTGCTTAAGCTCTTTACCCTCATTGACATACCTGAGCTTCAACCTTATATTATAGTGTACAAAGACTAGATCTCTCAATCTTTGTAAGGTTAGACAATTTCTGATTTTCGTATGGATCAGGACAAATGTACTCCAATTACGCTCGCATCCACTTGATGAGATAGTCTATGATAGGATCTGAATAGCAATCTTTCTTAGATTTGGTGTGGATGTGCCCTACTGGACTCATCATTCTCCTATATTCAAAATATCAAATAAAATAATATATATTATTAAACTTAACTCCTCGGTTATACATAGATGTACATATAATAAAAAATAATCATATATTTATACCTGGTGACATTTTAGATATAGATCTGTATGCTCCTTGTTCTCCAAAGCTTCCTTTCCACTCTCAAAAAATTTTTCTCTGCCCAATCAATATAGACATCTCATTAAAGGTCATCTAAATTTAATAATTTAATATGTTTCAAATATATAATGGCTTTCCTACTATGATAGGTATATATTCTTTTATTACCTCACTTATAGCTTCTGCAGCCAAGTCCAAATCACTTTCTAGCCTATATACGACATTCCTCAAGGCTCTTAAAAGCTTTTCATCTAAGGTAATGTTACGATCATTTTGATATTTGGGATTTAAATAGTAGGCTGCATGAAAAATAAAAATAGTATTAATGAAAAGCAAAGATATTCATAACTTATTTAACAAAAGATACATGATAGTTATGCTTCAAACAAGTTTTACTTGCTAAGTGCAAGTCTTTCCCTATTCGAGTATCCCATCTGTCCTCAATAATATGCAAATATGGTGCTGCTTTCTGCTGTCCTACTGCTTTTATAATATCTTCTTTGCAAGCAGACATCTTGGGATATACATAGCCCATTTGAGAAAATTTCTCGGTATATACTATCCGTAGCACTTATACAAGGGCTCTATTGCCTTAATCACCTCTGAGTATCTATCCCAAAAATTATTACTCAATATAATACTATCAACACGTCGTCCATCATTGATTTTTGCATAGAAGCCCTCCATTCATCAGAAGTCATCATAGCCCTCAAACCAGTCTTATTATCAAGAAGACTCTTCAATGCTATGTAATTAGTTGCAAATCTTGTCAACCCTAGTCTAAGCAGCTCCTCTTGTACATGTTTTCTCATAAGAGCAAGTACCCAGGTATGATTGTAGATGTATTTGGATACTCCCTGCCCGCTTTCTACTGCGGATTTTACCTTTGATAGCTGTCCAATATCTTTCATCATCAGATCTATACAATGTGCTATGCAAGGGGTACAATATAGATGTTGTTTTTCTAACATCAGATCCTTTCCTGCTTTCATATAGTTTGCTCCATTATCTGTGACCACTTGGATGATATACTCTTCACCAATTTCATCAACTACATCCCTTATCAAGCCCAAAATATAATTGGAGTCATGTATTTTATCCGAAACATCAATTGAAGTATAAAAGATTGTTACCTTATCACAATATACAAGAAAGTTGATAATGCTCATCCTAGTAGGGCAAGACCAACCATCGCACATCAATGTCACCCCATAAGTATTCCACTCTCTTTTATAACTTTCAATCCAGGCGTTGATATCTGCGACCTATTATTGTAAATATGGTCCATGAATCTCTAGGGTGTAGGAGGATCAATTCCTAGACCGGTTTTTTGAATTGTACTAATCATCGATCGAAAGTACGTATTCGCCGCTGTCCATGCTGGAATATGGCTAAAATGAAACTAGTTGGCAATTGCCCTTCCTATTTATTTTTTCTTGTCCTTATTTATGTAGTCATCAATTCTCGGTTGCTTTGACTCTGGATCTGGATATGCTGCAGGATCTAGATCATAGATGGTGGGACCTCTTGAGCTTTTCTTTGATTTCTTTCCAAATGCACCAAACAAAGATTTGATTGAAGATGATTCTATTCTCATGGACTGACTCATCTCTAATCCAGCAGACTGTAAATGTGATTGTGACATTGCTACAGCACCAGAGCCACCACCATTCTCAAATTGAGAATGTCCAAAATGTGCTTTATGTCTCGAAACCTCCTTTTATTGCCACTGGTCATATCGAAAGGCCCGGATAGCCTCTTGTATATGAGTTATCTCTAAATCATCTAGATCAGCATAATCATCATCATCATCTAAGTCTACATGAATAAATGATTGAGATGTACGATGATCAACTACTTTTGTTCGAGCTCTAGATGCTATCTTTGCCTCTTTTCTTTCTCAATATGCTCCCTCATCATCACTCGAACCTCTGCAGGTACCTTTGGACACTTCTTCACATCATTGAAGCCACCTACCAAGTATTGTTTCAATCAGATAACTCCACCTCTATTTTCATGTCCACAAAAATTACATTTCCATTGATGTCGATCCTTTTCCATTTTTTCAAAATGCCA
Organism: Areca catechu; assembly: GCA_021397845.1. Taxonomy (NCBI): domain Eukaryota; kingdom Viridiplantae; phylum Streptophyta; class Magnoliopsida; order Arecales; family Arecaceae; genus Areca; species Areca catechu. Next base: position 21,278,473 of record CM038051.1, read on the forward strand.
TCCAATATCTGGATCCTTCTGTTGCTTGTTATCGAGCTCCATCTAATTTAAAATAAATTATGAAATTAATGAATATCTTGAAATTAGATTTCATGTACTTATGCTATATCCATACTTTTATATTGATGCTAACAAGTCATAATCTTATCTTGATTGGCAAGGAGGGCAAAAGTATAACAAAATCATAATGTCTTTGAATTTTATCATAGATTATAACTTAGAAAGTGAAGCAATTTAATGTCTGCAAATCTAGGATCTGTGCTGGAACATTAAGAATTACCTAAGAAATATTACATTCCAATGGAAGATACAACAAATCATGTCATAATCAAGAAAGAAGAAAACATGTTTACAATAAAAACCAACTTACAAGAACTAAATTTAGATGTTCGGTCTACTAATTGAACACAATAATGATAAAAATTTATCATTTTACATTAGAGAAATCTTAATATGGTAGCATATTTGAAATCACAAATATACATATAATTAGCTGAAAACTATATGTATGTAATAACATATTTATACATTAATATGAAGCAAATAAAATTAGTCTATGTTATAAAATAAAGTTATAAGGTAGCATATCTTAGCAACTCAATTGCAAAACTTTTTACAGACTCATATCATGTGGTGCCACTGGTGCCAAAGGACAGTAGAGTGCATCATGATAAGTGTACCATGATAGCACTTGATCTATATGGGCATAATACATGACATGTTGAATCACAAGCCCGTGTGCATAAAATAACTGTAAAAAGTTTGCGATTTCATTTTGTTCTATTTTGTGTATCAATTCTTTTTTGTTCATTATATTTTTCTTATTGCATAGGTGTTCATTTTACTAATCAAATTTCATATTTTATGTTATTTTTAGTTCACTTTCTGAATTTTTATTTGCTAACTTGTCCATTTTTTTATTTATATATTAATGCATATGTTTGAGTATTCATTTATGTATTTAATTTTTATTTTTTTTATCTTTATATATTTGATTTTTCATTTTTTTGGCTTTTTTCCTTCTTTGTATTTTCTTTTTCTATAAACTAATAATTATGTGTTCTTTCCTTGTATGTCCTATTTTGTATTCTCATGTTCCATTTTTTTCTAATTTACATATATCGTTTATTATTGACTCTTTTCATATTCACTTTTACAAAATCAGTTCCACAAATAATTTTTCAAAATCATCTATTTGGTAATTTTTGTTCTTCTACAAGTCAGTTATTTTTTTGTTATAAATTATATTTTTTACATATTCAATTACCTATATTTGTTTTGGATTTCGCTTTTTACCTTTTTATATTATTTTTAAAATTTTATATATCTTATCTGATTTTCATACTTAATTTGTCTATGTTTTCCTATCTTATTTCAATTTTCACTATTTTTTTGTATTTTCGACATGTATCTTTTTCAGTTAAAAAAGTTGCTGCTGGGGCACATAGGTTTTTTTTGATAATTTGATCTAATTTATTAATTGTTAACATAACAAAATAGATCATATACGATAAATAAAATAGTCTTTTTTTTTTACGTGCAGATTTACTAGTAATAAAGAAAAAGTAATCATTATATTATTGAGAATGATATTATTCTTGCAATGGTATACTATCTATTTCATATGAAGCTCTTAATTTATATTTTATTTAACTCTTTTTCTGTGATTAACTAATACATTGTTCTATTTTATTGCGGACAAGAAATCTCTCTATATATAATTTTAAACTAAATATAAAATTATATTTATAATTGCATGAGCTTATTTAATATTATCAAACAAGAATTAAATTAAATTGGAACAAGCTTTTGTATATGTGCAAGATCTAAATATAAAATTTTAGAAAAGTAGGAATACCGTTCATAAATCTCGTTAAAATTTTAAGAAATGATGTATTCGAGACGTCTCTCTTCTTTTCCCTCCCGCAAAATCTTCCAATATAAAATAAAATATAGTTAAAAAATAATGATAATAATTTAATAAATCATATTTTATTAATTAAAAAAAAAATAATTTTAATAAGTAGTATAATATTTTGGATCAAGATAAAAAGAATTATCGCTTTCTAAAACAAGCAGAGCAACCTTCTTCTTCTTCTTCAGATAAGCCTTCCGTCTTTCTTTTGTAAGAGCAATATCACTAACATATGCGATAGATTTCTCCCTTCTGTATTCTGCAAGCTTATCCTTATTTAACATTGCAAGTTAACTTTACCGTTGTTTCATATCAATTCAACTGTTACAAATAATCCATTTCATTTTACCATTAAAATGAATGTTAAAAAGGAACCGAGGCCTGTCTATTAGAGAACGGATAAAAGTTAATAGATCCATTTTACCGTTAATTTGATCGCTAAAGAAAATCCAAGATTTACGGAAATAATTATAGGTCTGCAACCTGTCTTGTCTGTCCGTATAATTTATTTTATATATCTTGTGATTCCTTATTTTGATAAAACGGATAAAAGTTGATAGATCTATTTTACCGTTAATTTGATCGTTAAAGAAAATCTAAGATTTACAAAAATAATTATAGATCTGCAACTTGTCTTGTCCGTCCGTATAGTTTATTTTATATATCTCATGATTCCTGTTTTGATATATTTTAATTAAAATATTAAAATAATACTTAACATGTATATTTGGGCCTATTTGAATCCGACAATTCCAGCTCGTGACCCAGCCCGTGACCCTTTTCTGATGATCCGTATGCTCCGCCTTGTTTTTTTTTTATTCGCACACTCCATCCTTAAAATGGGATTAGAGAGCCGAGCCGGACGCCTCTTCCTCCTTCCTCGCTCGACCGCTCGCCCCATGCCCGACGCTCGACGGTTCCCTCCCTCCCTCCTCCCTCCTCTATCCTCTCTTCGCGTTCTCGGGAGTCGGGAGATCCTCCGTCCTCATTCTCGTCTCCTCGTCTTCCCAGTGACGATGCCGGATGCCAACACCGACATCGACGCTGACGGATCTGCAAGCAAGAAGCAATAGGTTAGTACTCCCCAGTCCCCTCTCCTTCTTCTTCCTCATGACATCGAAAATAAAAAAAATTTAGGGTTTCTCCGGGATGGCCGTACCAGCACCTAATCGGGCCGGAATGAAGCCGGGATGGAGGCCAGATGACTGTTTCGAGGTCCCGCACCCATCCCCTGTGCTGAAAACTCATAGATATGGGATGGGATGGCCGGGATGGCCCCCATCCCGGCAGGACTTAAATCCTTGGTTTGGAAGTTTTTGGAAGAAGTTTGGAAAAGTTTGAATGCTTTTGGACAAAATTCACTCGAGCCGACTCGATGAATAGAGCCGACTCATTATTCTGGCACGGTACAAGCATTTTTGATACTCAATCACTTGAGCCGAGTCGATGAAGATCCGAGCCGACTCCTCCAGAGTAGCTAAAATTCATTTTTTGATACACAGTCAACCAAGTTGACTCAATGAGCATCTGAGCCGACTCTTCTAGAGTAAGTGAAAATCAATTCTGAGAAAATTAGTCTTTCGAGCCAACTCAATTGAAAAGAGCCGACTCGATCAGAGTTCTGTTTTAACCAGTATGAGAATCCAAGCTGACTCGACCCATCCGAGCCAACTTAAATCCCAGTTTCCGAAGTATAACAACTAGTTCCAGAATGAAGATTTTGAATTCGAAAAGCCCTCCACTGGCTAGTTCTCGTCTCCCAATACACTCTAATGGCTATTTTTATTTGAGAACAATAAAAGAGACTATAAATGATGGATTTGAACAAGTTTTGAATAACCTTAATGAGGGTATTAAATATTCCAAAGAGCATTCAAGCAAAAACTCAAGTCTTTACCAACTTCTAATCAATTTCTTGAGTCAATCATCGGAGAAGTTTGAAAAGCCTTGAAGAGCATTGAAGAAGCATTGAAGAAGACTTCAATTAAAACTTCAACTGCAACCATCCGACAAAGTTTGATTTGTCTTTATTTAGTGTTGCTTCATTTCTTTTGTAACTCTATTTTGAGTTGTTCCCAGTACAGCAGGGGCTGTAGCTTGAGGATTATTTTAGATTTTTGGTGAGCCTTAAAAATTAAAGTTGGATTGTTTGTGAGCTCGGAAAAACAAACATTGTATTGGGTTCTTGGTGATCCCGGTGTAAAACCAATATATGGTTTTGGTTTGTGAGCCCGGTGTAAAACAAACTGCCCGTATTTTATTGTGAATATGGTGAAAACTCCAAGTGATATTTTGGATAGTGGACGTAGGAGCTGGGTTGCTCCGAACCATTATAAATTGTGGTGTTTGTGATTGCTTTTGTTTGTGCTCATTTACTTGCTTTCGCATTTAATTCTTTAGACACTTCACTCTCCACACTAAGATTTCAAAAGGGCACATATTTATGAAAAAGTTTTCAAACTCAATTCACTCCCCTCTTGGATTGGCCAACTGGGCAACATTTGGAACTATACGAAAATACACTCGAATTATATAATAATAAATAGGATTGTACATAAATAATTTTTATATTATTTAAATATTTTATCATACATGAATAACTTTACTAAAATATTTTTTAAAATATTATGAGTTCAACGGTCCAAAAATCGCTCAAACTAGATATACAACAAGTAAGTTACAGTGATTTTATCAAAAAACAATAATAGAGAACTAAACCATAAATTATAAAAAATATGGGTATTTTTCTATAAAATATATTTTTAGAAAATAACAGGGACCTAAATATAAACTTTTTAGAACTCATTTGTAATTTATAATTATATAGGGGCTTAAGTACAAAAACTCCCTTAACTCAAAATTAAAATTGATCTAATGTAATTAGGTCCAGCCACTTTCATTAATTTGAGCTCAACTTAATTAATGGATTAGGTTTTAAATAGGTTAAAACTTTATAATCCAAACCCAAAGTGAACTTAGACTTATCTCCATCCACCTTTTATATTTGATGATGGATCAACCATCATCAAGTGATGGAAATGAGGCAAATGTTGGCCTCTATGATCTTTGGAAATATTAGCAAACAAAAAAAAGTACCAAAGATATATGATATTTTCATCTCAATATCATTCTCAACATATTGAACATGTTGTGAACATGACTATTGCACTAGGGTCTAGGGATGACATGAGAAGAAAGCATGGCATGTTTTAAGTATGGACAAATCAATATTCCCATTAATTATTATGGCCCTCATGTCTATTAAAAATGCACGTGAACTGTAATGAAAATCATCACTTAAAAGAAAGATATAGAACCATCAAGGAACAAAGGCCCAACAAGAGGGTTAGATACAAATGATTCATTAATCTTAATGCGCCATTATAGAATTATAAATGTCTGTATTAGAGTCTTTCCAAATAAGAAAGAGCTAGGTCCCCATAGCGCATAGACGTTCCACAATGTCAACCTTTTTTGGGACTAACATATAAATATAAATTTTGCATAGACTAAATTATAAAAATATTAATTTATAATATTAGAAAAGTCAGGGGCCTATTTGCAAAATGGCCCCCTTTTTTTTTGGTTTATGGGATTTTGGGTTAAGACCCAAAACCCAATACTCACAAAACCTTCATCTCCTTCCTATGGCATCCCCCCACAAAAAAAGGAACAGCAGTTCAACCATCGCCGCCTCTTTGCCAAACCCCTCACTGTCGGTGCAAGAACCAGCGGGACGGCCACCAGGACCGACCGGGGATGGCCGGTCACTGCCTCCGGCGGTGTTGCTGGAGATCGAGATGCACCCGACGGCAAGTTCTCCATTTTTTTTGTTCGTTTGCAGGGTGAACCTCCACCGACCACCATGGTGGTCAAAGGATCCATCGCCGCCACTAGGGGGTTGACCGGTCATCAAGACTGGCTCAGGGACAGTCGATTGTGGTCTCTCATCGTCACCAGCCCGAAGACAGCCGATTGCGGCCACTCACGGTTTACCTTCCTTTTTTTTGTTTCGTGATCTCAATCGAGACCATCGCCGCCACCGGCTTCATGGCCTCTTCCCGCCGCCACCGGCCACCACTCAAGCCGACGAGGATCGGGATATCCATATCACCACCGATGATGTTGGCCGACAGGGGTAAGAGGGGTTTAAGAAATTAAAAAAATAATTATATTAAAGAAAACAATGTTTCTTTAATATTATAACATGTATAACTTTATTTTACCTGATCTAAAGCATGGAATACAGTATTATGAGATCATCAGGCTTTCTAGGTTAATCATCTAAAGATGAATAAGAAAATAAATGATTCCAACTTTTTACCAAAAATATCATGTCTCTGATACCAAATATAGAAAAAAATTTCTATAATCCCATGGATCAAACAAAAAAGATTGGAATAAAACAAAGTTTAGATATGATCTGATTATTAGCATATCTTGTAATGTTTATCGCATAATCAATTAAAAAGGGTTTGCGATATATATCTGTATTCGTCATTAATCTCATAACTATAAGAGATGCTCATGTGAACATCGAAGACAGAGTTCTTCTCTCCAGCATCCTCTCACAACGGGCGGCTCATCGATGGGGCAAGCCGTTAGAACAAATCATGTAGAATAATAATATCATAACAAGGAGTGAAGAGGGGACCTAGCCTATTATTTATAAGCAATTCTAACATGCCCTTCTATCATGGGTTAGTTGGGCCAAGGCTTATACTGCGCTGCCTCAACCACACCAACTCACATGAGGTGCTCATAGTCCAAACACAATGATCACATAATATTGGGCTCAATAATATCTATCAACATGGATCATAAAATCAATCCATTTTAATAAACCATAAAAAATAATAATTAATGTTATCCCAAATGTAAATAAAAATTCTTACATCCCAAACTAAAAGGATCGAATGAAGATAACTAGACGAGTTTACCGGAGAAGCCGGATAAAGCTAACCGAGAAGCTGGACGAAACTAATCGGACAAAGCTTGCGAGATGATGTTTATAGATGAGCTTACTGGAGAAGCCGAACAAAGCTAATCGGACAAAGCTTGTCAAACGGAGCTTACCGAACAAAGCTCATCGGACAAGCCAACCAAAACAAGCCTTTCGATCATAAGAGTAGCAAGAAAATCCAAAATAATCGGTTATACCCTAGATAGGAAGAAGATGAACAAAAGGTTCAGAACTTCATGAGAGTTTCTCACTCTACCTTTCTCATCGATCGAGACCTTAGTTAATGATCGTGAAACACCCTTAAATTGGATCCCTTGTTCCTTTTATTTTCCTCCCTAGGCCACATGATCCAACTTGCCAATTCTATCCTCGACACCACATCTATGACCGTTGTTTTAGTTTTTTAATTTGAGCTTTTTCTTAGGATTGTCGGCATATTGAAAGCCTTCGATCTGACTCAACTTGAACTGGACCAGTATTTCATGGATTGGAATTGGGTTATTATAGACTTGACCCAACCCAAATGACCCGATGGGTTAAGAAATTTGGCCGACCCAATCTTCTGTTGGACTAGGCTTGATCTGATCAAGGAATCGGGTTAAGTCGGGGTCACTCATGATCTAGTCCGACCTTGTCCATTTATATTTCTAGTCAACCCTATACTTTGCTGATTATTGCAATGTCCCTTTCTGGCTATCTAAATTGGATCTAAAGTCATCGCTAGTACCTACGTGGCAAGTTAAGAAGTATATTGATTTGACATATCAACTTAAGAGCCACTTGGAAGCTGACATGGATGGACTTAGGCATAAAAAACCGCCCACACGTGACTTGTACATGGTCATCCCCATCATCCAAAGCATCTTTAATTTGTTCCCTCCCAACTTTAGTCTATCACTTTCAATCCCTTTCCCTCAAATTTCTCTAAAAATAACCACTGTTTGTATACATGATTTGCTCTGTGAGTTGCTTGGGATGACTAAGAAGAGAGATGCTCCAATCTTAACCTCAATTTGGTTCAACGAAAATCTGATTTGAAAGAAGGTATGCTTCCTTTTATCAATTTTACTATTCCAATGAATCATCTTACAATAGTCCAATGATTTCTTTGACTTATGCTTTCTTTTTATTATCTATTTCCTAAATCTCATTCTTATTCCACTGGTTTTGCTTTATTTCATTTGTTTCATTTTTTTTTTTGAAATTAAGATTTCTAAGTTGCATTTTTTTTGTCCGCATCTTTTTATTATGTTTGCATGTTTTGTTTTTGATTATTTTGGATGTCTTCAATTATTATTGCATGTGATTTTCTATTGTGGCTATTGTAGATGTTTAATTTAATGGATAATATGCTCATTGTAGATTGTGGGCAGAATGGCTTGTTATAATATTGTGTTGGTGCTTTGCTCATTGTTTGTCCCATTCTTTGTACTTGTTGTTAAACAACTGTGGTCTCATGCTTATATAAACCCTCTTAAACAACTCCTAAAGTAAATAGGAGACATGGCAAACACTTCCTAAAATAAACTTGACCATCAAGAAATCTTGATTCAATCCAAATCCTACTAAAGAATAAATTAGTCCTTATCATAAAATGGGGAAGTTATTAAAGAATAAATTGTTTATATGTAGGAAAGGGGACTCCAATAATTGGTTTGTACAACTACATGACTTGGTTCATCCCACTGATTTTTATTTTCCCTGAGTTTGCTTGATCTCAAATGATACCTAGATAGTTGGCTCCATTTTCTTTCTTTATTTCTTTCTTTTTTTGAAGGTATGGGTATAGGGAAACCAAACAACTGTGGTACCAAACTCTCACCAACTTTGGTCCTACACTCTCAAAGTAATAAAATATTGAGATTGTGTGCATGTCTTTAGTCAATTGCTTTGGACAAATCCAAAAGAAAAATATGCTTGTGTACATTTAGTATACCCTTAGTGTATGCCAATCTGGTTTTTGTTGATCATCAAAGGTAAAATGGACAATAAAACCCTTACAAACAACCTACTTTGTATAAGACATACAAAAGCCCAATTTAATGCTCATTGTAGGTATGCTAAAGGTTACACCAAGCAGCACACAATCCAAAATTTAAACTATTTTCAGGTTGAAGGACCCAGCCATATTCGAATGTGATGCCAGGACTTTTTTATAGGCTTCACTGTGTGGGCCAAATAGTACTCTTGGTGAAATCATCAATTTTTGTTATTAATTACTTAAGAGCTAGGGTTTTTTGATACATTCAACGTTCACCTAACTAGATCTTAGGTCAAATCTGGTCAACTTTGTAGTAGTATACCTTTATATTCATATCTCTGCATGTGTGTGTTGATTGTAGAAATTTTAAACATGTTTATTTTAGCTACCTCATTTTGGTTTTATCTTGTAATCATAGTCGTCACTAGTTTTCATAGTACAATAAGGAGTCTTGTATAGTCTTGTATAGAAACCTTGGTTACTCCATTTGATCCTAGCTCTTCAATACACATCTCTATTATCCTGGCATTGTTTTATTATCACATGCATCAAAATATAGCATAGATTACATGGAAAGAATAATATCGTATGACATCTTGGATGAGCTTTTGACCTTTCTTGCGATATTGAAATTTTTAAGCAAGATTCATTCTGAGGAGGCTGTGTATCAATTCACAATCTGATTGCTCTTGGAGAATGTTTGATAAGTAATAAGGTGCATGTTGCCTTTCAAGCATTTAGCTGAAATATTGTAGTTGTAAGAATAATAAATATTAGATAATCATATTGCCCTTTACTATTCCATAGTTGCAAGTTACTTATGATGGATTTTATAAATTAGCCCTCATCATTTGCTATAATTTCTTTTCTGCTTGTATTTATTTGATGGATTATTAGAGTTGTTGGAGCCATACAAATTATGAACAAATTAGATAAGCTGTTGGTTTTGCTTGTTTTCTTAATTCTATATGAACATATTTATTCTTCGTGTGACATATTTATGTGCCTTTTCTTTTGTCTTCAATGTATATATGTCGGATCCTAATGTAGTTTCTTTTTGATTGTATCATGGAGGAAAGTTTATTAAGAGACCTCGCAAGAGGTACATAGATGAGAAGTTAGGATTTTGTTATGAATTTGACAAAAATTATGCTTCTTTTTTGAGATTGTAAGGATTGTAGAAAACTTTGGCTATGTAAAGGGGAATCAACTATTGTATTTATTGCCACATAGGCCAATTCAAGTTGGTATTAGGCTTCTTAAAGATGATAAGGACTAGAGCTGTCAAAATGGGCCATGGTCCATAGGCCAACCCATTTAGCCCTATAAATGGACTGGGCCAGGTTGATAAATCCCTGGCCTATTTAATAATTAGGCTTTTTGGCTTGACCTCTGTAGCCTATGGGCTGAACCATATTATAAATTGGTCAACCCGTGGACCAGGAAATAAAATTATTATTTAAAAAAATAAAAAAAGACTAGACCTATCTGAATCACTTGAAAGCCCCACATTCAATGCCTAATGCCTTCTCACCTTGGTTCTTCTTCTTTGGCTCTGGGCATTTAGGGTTAGGCGACCGTGACTAGCATCCAAGTGGTGGAGAGAAGCAACGGTGCCAATATCGAGACAACACTGGCGGTGACAAGGGGTAGGCTCACGGACTCATGGCATGCGACAAGCCGGCGACAGCGAGCTTCGAAGATTATAAGTCCTTGATCCTTTTTTTTTGTTTTTTCTCTAAACAGAGATAGGGATTAGGGGGCACTGGGTAGGATGAGTCTTCTTCCTTCTTTGCCACTGCATATGAGATCCACATTTCCTTCGTGCTCTCGAATGTCGAATCTCTAGCTCTGCCCTATGAATACAATGGAGGCCCTTCCCAGCTCCTGACAGTCCCGAACTCCCACGACTCCAGCCTCCTCTATGCCCTCCCCTCCAGCGGTCCCATCTCCTCCATGTGTCCACCCCCTTGTCCGGTCTTGCCCCCTTAAGACCTCTGCTCTACACCAAGGGTCCATGGGTAAGATGGAGCCATGGAGGGGTTGCGACGGCTAGCCTTCAACCCTCCATTGATTGCTCTGATGCTCTTTAGTCTCTCCTACCTTCTTAGCACTATTTTTTCTATTCAATTTATGATGGGCTGGCCTAGCCCTACCTCATGGTCCATGTAGGGCTAGGTTGGGTTTTCATGACCTATTTATTAAATGGGCCTAGCTCAGCCCGGTCCATACAATCTCAGTCCATATGGATTAGGGCTGGGCTAAGTCGGGCCGTGTAATAACCCAGACCATGGGTTCTTAGGCCCACTTGAAAAGAACCAAGCCAAATAAAAAAAAAATAGAAGAGTTGGGAGTCTTCTCCTTCATTGGACTCCCGATCGGAGTCGGCTTTAAAGGGGAATCTAGTTCTTCTCGCCCCCTTTGACATCTTTTTAAAGGGGTGAAGCCCTTGCTAAACCCCTCACCACTAGCCATCACCGGATAAAGACCCTCCCCTTCCTCATCTTCTTCTTTCAAAGTTCTAGATAAGTTTGCTAGATTTCAGCTCGACATTCATCGAGAAAGACAAGGTGAGGCATCAATCTTACTTCCTCCTCCTTTCTCCTTCCTTCCCATGGCCCTAGACATCATCGTCGACCTCCGATTCCATCAAAAAATCTAAGAACATCAAATTCCCTATTTTTCCAAGCTCCTCTCCCTCTCCTCTCCCTCTTTTCGGCCACCATCATTGCTGCCCTTCGCTCTGAACCTCATGTCAGGTTGCTCGACCTCCCTCCGACCGCTCCCGGCCATAGCCACACCGGCCATGGTCTCCAATCTGGCAAATTGAACAAGGATCATAGGGTCCTTTGTTTTGATAAGAAGAGAATTGAAAAAGAAAAGAAGAAAATAAAAGAAAAAAAAGAAAGAAAAAGAAAAGGTAGAAAAAAACTTTTTTCTCTCCTCTCTCTTCTCTCTAGTTTCTCCCTCTTGCTCTCTACTTTCTCTCTCTAAAATCTTCTCTCTGAAGTTTCTCTTTTCTAGGAATTAGGGAGGTTGTGAAAGTGTAATTAAGCGATTGGTAGGTGGACCTTTAAAGAACCTTGGTAGAGGATTCTAGATTGATAATTGTTATATCATGAAATTTATTTAACAATATTAAGATTGATTTTGTACGAAAATAATTTTTTGGATAAGAGAATGTCGAGCGAGTTTCTTATTACTTAAGACAAGGATCCAAGTGCAGATTGGTATTTGGGATGTTAAATCTATCTCCAATAGAGGTAAAGGTTCTTGGACATGATCATCAGTTTATATATATATTTTTACATTGCATGATTTGATCCTTGGACATGATCATTGGCATATATAATTAATTATGTACTACATGACTTCGATTTCTCATGATGTATATTTATTTTATGATTTGCCAGTATGATTATTTATAGTTTTTGTATAATATGTGACGCGGGACAGACCCCGATCAAGATTTATTCTAGGAGATCGGATCGTTGGTCGTTAAGAAACGATCCTAGGCTAGGTTAAACCAAAACCCAATTTTTTTTTCCCATTTTTTAAAATTCAAATAAACTCTTTTTTTTCATATTTTTTCTCCTTTTTTTTCATACTAATAAACCCATACTTTTTTTTTCTCCTAAAGTTGGCATCAAAAGCAACCACTATGCTTTGACAACCATGCCATATTCCCCCTGCTTTCACGTTCGTGCAGGATGCTTCTTCCCCACAGACGGAAACCAGGGATGGAGGAGACCGGCGGACTTCATCGTGATTTCGATGGAACCGGTGGTCTTCACCGGCACCGGCGATGGGAGGCGAGCGGCGGCACTGGCGGCGACAGCTTGTTCCGGTGATTGGCATGGCTTGGAGGGTGGAATCGCACGGACGTCTGGATGGCGTGGCCGACGGGTGGAGGTGGACCGTATGGAGGTGTTAGAGACCTGTGGGCTTCGGCGGTTGGCTCTCTGGTGAGGCCGGTAGACCGGGTGGTGTTTGGTTGTCTGTCGATGGTTTCCGGCGGCATCGTTCGACAGGGAAGGGAATGATCAACACCAAAAAAACAGAGGCCGGAGGGCTTGTAGAGGGATTCCGGCTGGAATTCGTCGACGAGCTTTGGAGGAAATCGTCTAGAGGAGTGCGGCAGACGGCGGTAGTCTCGGCGGCTAGTGACGGTGGAGGGGAGGAGGCGAAGTCGGGTGGGCGCTCGGCTTCGGGCCATGCGTTGGGTTGGCGAGCGAGGAGAGATGCTCGGTCTGTCGGACGGGAAGATCGGGTGGAGGCGATCTGAGGCGTCGGATCTGATCGAAAACAAGGGAGACTTCAGAAGAACCGGAGAAGAGAAAATATAGAGAAGGAACCGAGAGAGGGAAAATAGAGAGAAGGAGAAACAGAGAGTCTCAGAGAAAGGAGGAAAGTAGCAGGAGAAGAGAGAAAGAAAAGTCCAGGGAAGAATGAACCATAAGAGGAGAAGGGGGAGAAAGAAGGAAAAGGAGAGGAATCGAGACACACCTTGACTTTTCTCAAATAATCTCTTCGCTTTCTTTTTATTGAATAACCAAACATCTTAAATAGACTAATGCCTAATCGGAACTTCTCAACAAACTGAGAATCCCATCCTAACAACAAACATTCGAAACAAACCTGATCCTAAACAAACTAATATGAATAAACTAATCCTAAAATCTAAAACTATCCTAAAACAACTTTCAAACAATCAAGATAAATCCTAAAAAATCCTAATATCCCAATCCCTCGTACACCAATAAAAAAATTACATTATCTTCATTTGGATATGATTTAGGATTTGTGCTGCTCCGGGATGTGTGCTCATCGACTCCAGGATCTTGGGCCCCAGGATTTGGGCTGAGTTGGCTTCAGGTTCTAGGCTGGCTTCTGGGTTGGGTTGGCTTTAGGTTTTGGGCTGGGCTGGGCTTCGGGTTTGATCTGGGCTGCTTTAGATTCTGGGCTAGTCGATGTTCCCATCATTTTCCCTAAGGTGGGGAGAACTCGACTTCGTCGAGTCAAGCTTCAAAAAATTAGCTCCGTCGAGTCAGGCTTCAGAAAATTGGCTCCTCAATGCATCTTCTGTAGATTGAAATATTTTTTTTTACAAATAATATAATTAAAATAAAATTAGCTAACCTAACCTAAACTTGTTCTGATACCTAGTTGATGCGGGACAAACCCCGATCAAGATTTATTCTAGGAGATCGGATCGTTGGTTGTTAAGAAACGACCCTAGGCTAGGTTAAACCAAAACCCTTTTTTTTTTTTCCATTTTTTTAAATTCAAATAAACTCTTTTTTTTTCATATTTTTTCTCCTTTTTTTTTCATACTAATAAACCCATACTTTTTTTTTCTCCTAAAGTTGGCATCAAAGGCAACCACTATTGCTTTGAGAACCATGCCATATTCCCCCTGCTTTCACGTTCGTGCAGGATGCTTCTTCCCCACGGACGGAAGCCAGGGATGGAGGAGATCGGCGGACTTCATCGCGATTTCGATGGAACCGGTGGTCTTCACCGGCACCGGCGATGGGAGGTGGGTGGCGGCACTGGCGGCGACGGCTTGTTCCGGTGACTGGCATGGCTTGGAGGGTGGAACCGCACGGACGTCTGGATAGCGTGGCCGACGGGTGGAGGTGGACCGTACGGAGGTGTTAGAGACCTGGGGGCTTCGGCGGTTGGCTCTCCGGTGAGGTCGGCGGACCGGGTGGTGTTTGGTTGTCTGTCGATGGTTTCCGGCGGCATCGTTCGACAGGGAAGGGAATGATCAACACCAAAAAAAACAAAGGAGGCCGGAGGGCTTGTAGAGGGATTCTGGCTGGAATTCATCGACGAGCTTTGGAGGAAATCATCTAGAGGAGTCCGGCAGACGGCGGTGGTCTCGGCGGCTAGCGACGGTGGAGGGGAGGAGACGAAGTCGGGTGGGCGCTCGGCTTCGGGCCATGCGTTGGTGTTGGTGAGCGAGGAGAGATGATTAGTTTGTCGGATGGGAAGATCGGGTGGAGGCGATCTGAGGCGTTGGATCTGATCGAAAACAAGGGAGACTTCGGAAGAATCGGAGAAGAGAAAATATAGAGAAGGAACCGGGAGAGGGAAAATAGAGAGAAGGAGAAACAGAGAGTCTCAGAGGAAGGAGGAGAGAAAGTAGCAGGAGAAGAGAGAAAGAAAAGTCCAGGGAAGAAAGAACCAGAAGAGGAGAAGGGGGAGAAAGAAGAAGGAAAAGAAAAGGAATCCGGACACACCCTGACTTTTCTCAAATAATCTTTTCGCTTTCTTTTTATTGAATAACCAAACATCTTAAATAGACTAACGCCTAATCGGAACTTCTTAACAGACTGAGAATCCCATCCTAACAACAAACATTCGAAACAAACCTGATCCCAAACAAACTAATATGAATAAACTAATCCTAAAACTAAAACTATCCTAAAACAACTTTCAAACAATCGAGATAAATCCTAAAAAATCCTAATATTCCAATCCCTCGTACACCCATAAAAAATTTACATTATATTCATTTGGATATGCTCTGGGATTTGTGCTGCTCCGGGATGTGTGCTCATTGACTCCAGGATCTTGGGGCCCAGGGTTTGGGCTGGGTTGGCTTTAGTTCTAGGCTGGCTTCTGGGTTGGGCTGGCTTCAGGTTTTGGGCTGGGCTGGACTTCAGGTTCTGGGTTGGGCTTCAAGTTTGATCTAGACTGCTTCAGATTCTGGGCTAGTCGATGTCCCCATCAATATCTTTGTATCAACATGATTATTTTTTGGATGATTTGGATTGTGATACCGGTTATTGAAAATCTTGTTAAGAATATGATTTGATAGCATGTTTGAGATTTGATAAATTAACAATCAAGAAATGGATGTTTGGACTAGTCACGTTGAATAGAAAATAGCCAAGCCACTAGTAAATAGTACATGGAATAGCCAAGCTATGGGTTGATAGTATATGGAATAGCTGAGCTATGGAGGGATAGTACGTAGAATAGCCAAGCCACGGACAGATAGTACATGGAATATGTATTAAAGATGGTCTAGCCATGGATAGATATGTGGGAGGTACTCGAGTTTGCCAATCATGGATTGAAGCGTGATCGTAATTAGTTCAAAACCCTCAAACATAATGGTTGATTGATTTGAATCATGTAAATGAGATGTGGATGATGAGACGTGAATCATAATTAAATAAAAGGGAGGTTTTACTTAGTAACATATGTAGTGTTTTACTTTTGAATAAGATGGATGCTTGATGTTAATTAATGTATATTTTTGTATATATCGATATTGAGTTATTTTAATCACTTGATATGGGATTTTAAAATTTATGTTCTATTTGATAATGCTTACTATTATTTTCGAATTATACTGTATTATACTAGTGTGAGTGTGCAAAAATTTTTATTGGGCTATAAAGTTCAGAACTCTCTTTATTCTTTCTTTTTCAGAGTTACAAGATAAAGGAGTTAGTTATGGTTGGACTATGATTGAAAGAGTTGATTTGATAGAGCATCTTCAATAAGTTGGATGACCAATTTCTATGTAATGTACGAGGTTTGGTGTTTGTTAATGTAGAATATTCATTATGAATTGAGATCAATTATGTACTAAAAAATTTGAGATTTTAATAAATTCTAAGATTTTGCATAATCTTTAGAGCATATTCTAGGGTTCGTGTAGCTGGTCGCGTAGCCGACCCGGGTACTCGGTTCGGGGCATGATAGGCCGACCAATTTTGATGACTCTAATAAAGTCACATGGAGATATTAGCTTGTCATGAAGGTAGGAAATGGATTGATATCTATATATAGTCCACTCAAACAATGGATCAAAGTCAAGGAGAAAAGTCAGCTGTAACTCAAAATCTAACTATAATTGATAGGGACCTACATGGCACTAAATGTTCAAGATATAATGATGCTTTTTAATGAACAAGACTCAAGTGATAATGAACCAAATGGTCAAAAAGAAAGTGAAAATACAAAAGAAGAAAGTTGGAAAGAAGATGAAGAAGTAACTAAGAAGGAAGTTGAAAAGCTGTAGAGTGATAAAGATATTGAAGAAGATAGTGAAGGGGGTAAAGAATTTGATAACTATAGGATATACTTCATTGAAGAATCAAGTGATAATGAGGATCTATTTGATGCAGGAGCTAAGCAAGCAATTAAAGATTCTTTAGTTGGTCTTAATAGTGGGTTGGCTAGTCAAGCCAAGGAAAATAAGGGTAAAGAATCCAGGATATATGTACATAAAAATATAGAGGAAGTCCCATTTGATGAGTTATACACTCCACTAACTTTAGATGATGATATCACTAGGGGCTGTGGGATGTTGAATTTGATCCAAGAACTGTGGATGATCCTAAATTGTGTGGGGTTATTGTTCAAAGATGCGTATCAGCTTAGAGAAGCTTTCAAAAATTTTACTATCAAGGATGGTAGGTGTTGCAGAATCGCCGAAGACCTGCTAATGCGGCTAGATGTAGCTACTACATTGAACAGTTTTGGGTTTCTCTTTGTGATGCACACGCGGGCATTCTAGAACCTGTAAAAAAAAGAAGATACAGAAGTCCGGCCATGATGAGGGGTTCTCCGGTGGTGGACCCTTCGATTCCTAAATCAGTCTTCCATGGAAGCAAACAGAAGAGAGGAACCTATAGTTTTCTTAATGTGTGGTGTGGCTGTGGAGTCGAAGCTGGCAAGGCATTGAAGATGGCAGCAAGTGAGGCAGCGAAAGTAGCAGGATCTGGTGGAGTGGATGCAAAGCCAATGGAAGTGGCAGATGGATGTTGTGGAGTGGAGGCGGGGTAGTAGAAATGGTAGATGAATGTAGTGAAGTGGATGAGAGGCAGTGAAAAGAGTGAGTGGGGCTTAGATGAGGCTTGGCCTTCACCCGACTGGCAACCTAGTGCTTCGAGTGACTTTGAGAGACCTTTCTCAAATAATCATCACAAGTATTTTCAACCATCTCTATATTTTTCCCAAAAGCAAAGACTTATGTTACTTGCTTGATATCACTATTTGCTACTTGAAAGGACACCATATGAATAAATTCTGACAATATACTTGCATGCCATGCATGTTGATTCTACACCAAGCAACTGTATTATCTTGACATCTTGGGAATTAGATGGAATTTAGTTGCTTCAGTTGTATGCATATTTAGTCCAAAGTTGTGCTTTTCCTACCTATTTGTATTTTATGATCTGATATCTGATTAAATTGCCTTCAAATCTTCCAGGGGTTGAAGGAATTTTTGAATAAGGTGAACACATCACCATCCATACAACATCCTCAACTTTGTAAATTTCTTGGTTGTCATGCACGTGAGGGCTCTGATGAATGGATGTTGGTATATGAGGCTTTATTATGGAAACTTAGATCGACTGCTTTATGGAAGATCTGATGGTCCTTCCATTGACTGGGGTACACAGACGAAAGTAGCCCACTGTCCTACACCTACGCAAGGCCTTGCATTTTGGCATGAAGAAGGACCGTTTCAGGTTACTGAACTTCATCCTTTATCTATTCTATTGTTGATTTGAACATCATGATTTGAACCTTAGCTATGAGTGCTATTTTTCTTGTAATACAAATGGAGCAACTTGATTTTATTTCAGTTATAGCTTGCTCAGCAAATTGACCTGTATTTAAAAAAAAAAAAAAATCTGTTCATGACATATATGGTTTCTATAAATTTTTGAAGTGGTTTTTTATTATACCAGAATGACTTTATTTTTTTTCCTGTTCTAGTTCAATTAGCTCAAGGTTCAATAGGTAAATCAACAAAAATATGAGCTGTAATCACTAGGGTAATGAAATCATTTAACTGGAATGGGATGGTGTCCAATTTTGACTAACCATGAATTTAGTAGACCAAAAATATAAGTAGGTGATTCCATATTCAGTGTCAGCCATTTTAGATAAAAGAAGTACCCTTGAAAACAGGCTTTATTCTTCCCTTTGTATCAATAATCATTTTATAACAATAGTGAAATATCTATCAAACAAAAAAAAGATTGGACATGGCAAGTATGTATACACAAATTATTTTATTGTTCATAAATCACTGTATGTGAACCATTCCCATGCAAGATTTAATAAAGGGAAACAACTAGAAGTAATCATAAATGAAAACAAGAAGGTTAACACTTTGATATATAGTTACTGATGTTTCTTGAAATGATCAACATTAATTGATTATACAAAAACTCATAACACTTATAAAGACATAGAAAGAAGTATGCAAAAGAAAGATAGGCAGTCATATACCCAAATGATGAAAAAGGAAACTGAACATAAAAGCCAATTATGATCTGAAATTTGATGTGCCAGCTGAAAGATAGTTGTGCAAATCGAAACATAATGGGGCATGGATAAAGGAAAAAATGATAATAGATATTGTCAGTCGGTTGAAATTTGATGTGCCACTTGAAAATTTTTTGTGCCATTTCAAGATGAACACTATAATTCAGCCATGCAACAAGTTGATGTCCATAGCAATATAGTGCAGCAACCTTTTCAAAGCTGGTACATGAACTGTGAAAAAGAAAGAGAACATAGTAGTCATGCAAAAAACTTGTCATATACCCAAATGATGAGAAAAGAAACCAAATATAAAAGCCAAATATGATCTGAAGTTTGATGTGCCACGTCAAAGAAAGATGTGCCGAATGAAACATAATGGAGCATGGATGAAGAAAATTTTGATCATGGATATGATCTGTTAGCTGAAATTTGATGTGCCACTTGAAAGATTCTTGTGCCTTTTGAAGCTGAGTGTAACGTAGGAGGCATATATTCACTGCTGATGACTCTGAAATTGAGCATTAGAAATCTAGAACCTGGTGATCCATTTCAAAGAAGAATATGCCAGTTGAAGTGTGGAATGAGCATAACTTCATCCACAAAGATTGGTGGTCCTATTTAAAAGCCAAACCAAATCAATAATATCAACTTCAAATAGAGCCATGTATTCATATTAAACACATGATTTCAAATTAAATAGACATCAATCCAGTTAAAACATAGCCAAAAGATGGTTTCAAATTAAAAACATGATTTGCATTACCATTAACAACTTTTTCAAGAAGGCAAATGCATGGTCATGGTAAGTAGGATTGATAAACAGGTGCATTAGGCCTATAGGCCAGGAAAATAATAACAAGTATGATCAAACAACAAATAGTTACAAATCTGTTATATCTTCCTCTATCTTTCCTTAACATAGATTGTCTTTTTGGCTTAGCAAAATGCTTTTCAAGTACAGAATTCTTATACTCTACACTTTCCTTCTTAAGCTGTACCAGCTACTTATTAGCCTCCAACTTCTTATTTTTTTTGTAATTTGTTGATTATCTTGAATACATGTCCAGTCCACTCAAGATTTAACCATCGGAAGTAATTAGAACCTCTATTAAATTATAAACAAAATTAAAAATCATTTTCATGTTCATTATCCTTTAAATTGTAACATCAAATCAAGTAAAACAAAGTCAAATAAATCAAAATCTTTATATTTTAATTAGGGCATGCCTAAAACCTCCTTCCTGGACATATGGTGATCCATGATGTTTTTGCCAAAGTTGCAAGATGTCTTCTGGCTTCCACTACTTATGCCAGATGCTTCTACAATCAAACAACTTACAAAAGCAACATATCATTTTCAGAACGGAACATCTAAGGTTACTTAAGAAATTTCACTCGAACTATAATTGATCCTCTGTCAACTACCTTCCACTTGCTATTTCATTCATGACCCATAGCCATGAGTCACTTGACTCTCTTTACAGTACTAAAACCAAGAAATAAGTGAAGAAAAAAAAGACAAATGCGAACCCATATGCAAGCTTATACCCCATACACATATACCGAACTAGGATGAAACCAGCAACACCCAAAAAGGAGTTACACCACAAGCCAGAAGATTGAGGATTTTTCTTTTTTTTTTTTGGTAAGTGAAAAGGGATGGGGGATTTAAACCCGGTATAGCTATCTCCACAGACCCCCGTCTCGTTAGGTAATGTTCGATGCAAGACGCTTAGATTTTCGCAGCCTTTCTCCATCTATAGATAAGTACGTCAACCTGACATTACTAAAATGCTGGCTGGTAGAACTAAGATACAAAGAAGGAAAACCCTGACCTCTCACCTAATCCAACCTGTCACGGGTCCCAGGAAATAATCCGTGGATTTTTCTTTCAATCGAAGGATGAATACAGATGTGCAACAAATGAGGTAAATTACAAGTCTTTCACTAAATTTTGGCAAGAAATGTGATACCTAATAAGTATTTTGCCAAGTCATTCTTTCTAATTTTTAAACAAATCAATAACTCTACATAAGTTACCAACAGCAAATACCTTGCCATGTTGTCACTGGCGATGACCTCGGATCCAATTTGAATGGCCAAAAGGGGATATCGCAAAAATCAGCAAAGTCTTGGATTGATATTGCTGAAATTAAAAATATGGAGAATATTTGCAAATCAATGTATAATACAAGATTTTTTTATTTTTTATCAAAAAAACCATTGAATCCACCAATTTTTTTATCATCTCCTTTTTTTTTTTTTTTCATACCAAATATTGTAATCTGATATGGAATTTATGTTTTCATATCAAATTAACCCCAATCAAAAAGACCCTTAGTCATTGCAAGCCAAGTATAAAGCTCTCTATCTTTGAGATTTTTCCCCTGTTTGGTCAGGTCCTCAATATTATCACATCTTAGGAATACGTTCAGAGTATACTTCTGAATAAAATAAGATATTATTTCATATAGTTTTAAGCCGAGAAAAACTAAGTAGGATTTTGAGTATAGATTTATGTTGAATATTATAGAACCAATTGTAGGGCCACATTTTAACAAAAATATAGATACTTTTGCTTTACAACTTACAAGGTGTGAGACAAAAATCTAGATATTTGAACTTTACAAGGTGTAAGGTTTTCCATCGCATAAGACAATATTTAATTAGTATCTCCACATTTATTGTATGTTAAATGAGTATGTTGGGATTTGTGTGTGCATTGAAGTGCCTCATGGATGGAAAATTAAATAGCTTATTTATTAAAATCTTATATTATGTAAAATATGCTTGATAAAATTGAAAAGAGTGTATGATTTTCTCATTAGATAAAAAATTTGTTCAAGTTTATGCATAAGTCCATTTCTCTCTCCCTTTACTTACCCTTATTATAACTAGGAGTGCCAGAAATTGACTCTGATATGATCTAACTCTATCTAATTTGTGTTAGGGTCAAGGGCTTCTGTAGTTAAGGTTAGTTGTGGGTCAAATTTTCTAACCGAAACTTTAAAGGATCGGATATGGATCAAAGTTTTAACTTGGCTAGGGTCATGAGGATAGGGTTCTATTTTGGTCAAACTAATTTAAGTCAAATTAAGTAAGGATTTTGAATAAGAAATTTTTAAATGCTTAGTCCTTTTATGCTAGTTGTTTAAATTATTTTAACAACTAGACTGTAAGAATTATAAAAATTGAATTTGATAGTTTGGGCCGGTCTATTAGATAATCAACACTTGTAAAGTAGAATAGGTTGGGTTCAAATGGATAACCTGAAATGACCTTTTTGGTGAGTATGATCAAGAACTTTTGACCCAACTTCAAGACTCAACATATTATTATCCTAATAATAATAATAATAATAATAATAATAATAATAATAATAATAATAATAATAATATGTCAGTATTATTGTCCTGATAATAATATTTGTATATTATTGGATGGGTCTGATGAGGTTTTGTAAATTATTATCCTTACTTGATTTCACCCAAATCAACATAGTAGCACTTCAAATAACAACTACATTGCCAACATATATACTAATATGTGCAGGCAATGTAACTTCGCAACAGCTACAAGATAATAGGTCTTCGAAACCATTTCAGAAACTATTATCTTAAACTTGCAAATGAAATATATAGATTGCACATGATGGAAAAAAAATCAATTTTGATATATATTAAGATTAATTTATATTGCATATCTCTTATAAATTTATAAAATAGTAATAAAAGTAAATACTAAAACTTTTGAAGTGGTGATTGGAGAAAGAGGATTATAAATTGAAGGTTGGGATACCAAAATGGAGATTTAGAGAGATAAGGCTAGTAGAGATGGATAAGTTTGTTAGATAAAGAAAAAGCTATTAAGTTATAGATAAGGATAATCATTTTTCTCCATGTTAATAATTATTATAATAGATTTATTTTGTGAAAGTATACATGTTAATAATTATTATAATAATAAAATTTATTTTTTCTTATTTCCTTTCTTTTGATTTCCTATTTCCCATGGGAGAGGTTAGAGATCATTATGACTGTCCTCTCGGTTGGTAAGTTGTCCGGTTCGGCTCTCTGCTCTGGTTAGGTTGAAGGCACTTCTTTTTTCTAGGTGCCAACATATTTATTGTGTTGCCCCTTTTGAATTAGATTCTCAATTTCGTATTTCAATTGGCGACAGTCTTCAGTGTCACGCCCATGATCTCTATGATATTCGTAGTATTTATTTTTATCTCTTTTGTCAAGTGGGCCCCTCATAAGGATTGGTCAGTGAAAAAAATCTTTCTTCTCAATTTCCATCAAGATCTAAGATCTAGAAGCCATCAAGGAAGTGTAATTGTTGAACTGGCAAAGTAGGATGATCAGACTTTGGGTTCTTCAGGGGCCTAGTTGTTCCTAGCTGAGCTTGAGTTTCTTCTTCATGGGATCGCTTTCTCCCATTCCCTCTCTTCCCTTCTTCTTTCTGGCAAAGGAACATCCCCTCTTTGGTTTGAACATACTTTGCCACATACTTGAGGAGCTCAGCATAGCTTCCTAGAAAATTCTCATCCAAAAAGAAGGCTAGGCGGTTATTCCTAAGCCCTCGTTTTAATGCCGGCATTGCAATGGACTTGTTGAGATCCTTGACTTAGCATTGAAGCATGTCACATAGCTTCTAAGTATTTCTCCTCTTCTTGCCTAAGGGAAAAGAGGCTGTCATTGTTCTTGGGGGATGGGTGATGACTCCCAAAATAGGTTGTTATCAGATGACCTAATTGCTGGAAGGAATGAATCGATCCAAGTTGCAAGCTTGAAAACCACATTCTCTCTACTTTTTTCAAATTAGGGGGGAAGGCTAAACATGCCTTGCATCCTTCTAAGTGGTCTATAGGATCAGTAAAACCATCGTAGGGATTAATCGATGGCATCTTGAACCAGTGGAAAACTGGTTCATCTAAAATTTCATCAGGAAAAGGAGATTGAGTGCTAAAGTCAACCCTCCATGCGAATTTCTCCAATCCTAGCTTCTAGTTCTCTGACTTTCTCCAATTCTAACAGCTGGGTGAGCATAATGATTTGGAGGATATACCGGAGTCGAATCTACCCGAGAATCATCCAAAACACATGCATAGTTGGTTCTTTCTTCTTGAACCAGAGCAAGGTCATTTTTTCTCTTCTAGGAAGCTATTGTGATACTCCGGCTGGTTGCATAAAAGAATGAGTGACAGATTGTTGGAGATGATGGACAGTATTCGTCAACCTTTGAACTTGCTTGATTAGAGTATCCATTCACAGGTCAGTGATAGGAGGAGGCGGAGACTTTTTTTTGAAAGCAAAAAGAGGAAGAAAGATTCTTCCCCCCAATATATTTATATTGTAGTTTTAATATATAGTAAGATAACAAGTATTATGTGTGGTCCAACAAGAGAAAAGAGTGAGAAGGACGTTAGGTAGAATTTTTTTAAAAAATAATGCAAAAAAAAATTACGGAAATAGATGTTTCCACCTATATTTATGAAAGTAGGTGTTTTTCTGTCCACGTGGTAGAAAAACCCACTTTCTGGTCGAACGAAACGATGCGTGGGAGGGGGGCGCCAGCTGGGCTGAAATCGTCTATGGCAAAGACGATTTCAAGTTGAGAAATCGTCTTTGCCAAAGACGACTTCAGGGTTTTAAATAATTTTTTTATAAATTTGATATGAGAATTGATGTGATATTTTTAAATTAAATTTTTTTGATGTGATCTTTGAAATCGTCTATGGCACAGACGATTTATAAAAAAAATTATTTAAAATCCAGAAGTCGTCTTTGCAAAAGACGATTTCTCAACTTGAAATCGTCTTTGCCACAAATGATTTCGGCCCAGCTAGCGCCCCCTACCACATGTTATTTAATTCCCTAAATGCCCTTTTGAAAAATGAATTCAAATAGCTACGAAGGGCATTTTTGAAATTAAATGAATGGCATTTTCAAAATTAAATTAAATATTATGAAGGGCATTTTGGAAATTAATTCTTCGTCGCTTCTGATTCAATTTCAAAAAAATTAATTTCTAAAATGCCGTTCATAATGTTTGATTTAATTTCAAAACTGCCCTTCGTAGCTGATTTGAATTAGTTTTTCAAGAGTATTTAGGGAATTAAATAAAAATTCCTCATAAATGACTCTGCACCCATAAATGCTCTTTTTTAATTAAATTTTAATCTAATAAAATTTTAAAAAATATATAACAAAATTTAAAAAATATTATAACATTAATTAAAAATAAAACTAATTAAAAGATATTATAATAATATATAATAATATATTTTTATATTATAATAAATATTTTATATTCTAAAATATAATAAATTTATTATAATTTATTATGTTATATATTATATATTATAATATATTATAATTTTTTTAAAAAAAATTAAAAAAATAAAAAATAATCATCATATCGATACCATCCGGTCGCCAGTCCGGTACCAGTTCGGTCGACAGCCTGGTGTCAGTTAGGGATGGCAATGGGTGGAGTTCGGGTCGGGTGCATAACTATCCGAACCCAAATCCAAATACTTAATAAACTACCCAAACCCGGCCCAAATACTATCGGGACTAGATTTTTTTTATCCAAACCTATCTCAATCGGGGCGGGTAATTCAGGTTTACCCGGCCCGAATCCAATTGAATCATATTAATATATATATTTTATTTTTATTAACTTTAAAATAATCTACCATTTTATAAAGCATACATACATTAAATAAATAAAATCTAACTACATTTTTAGTTCAAAAGCATTTAGTTTCATATTCAAAATAAAATCTAAATTACCTTAAATAAATAAAACTTAACAAGACTTAATTTAATACTTCTGAAATAAATAAAAATATAATATATATTAATTATATATATTTAAATATTAAAATAACTCGGGTCGGGTGTATATCTATCCAGTCCCAGCCCAAACTCAAAGTTAAACATTCGGGTTTTATCCAAATCCGGCCCATACCTAGTCAAAGCGTTGACTACCCGGCCCAATCCGGTCGGGCCGGGTCGGGTGCCCATGAGTTTGGATTTTGTTGCCATCCATAGTGTCAGTCCGATCCCTTGCTTAGGATCAACGACCTGATCGATGGTCAGACCCCGGTCTGGCCCCCGGTTCGGCCGTAGGTCCGACCCCCGGTGCAGCTGCGGGTCTGGCCCCCAGTTCGAGTATCAGTTAGGCCACCAGGATCCGACTACCGGTCCGATCGCTAGGATCCTGCCACCGGTCTAGTCCCAGTCATGCCACAGATCCGATCGCCGGTCCGGTTGTCGGGATCCTGCCACCGGTCCTGAGCAAGGGATCGGACTGACACTGGGCTGTTGACCGAACTGGTACCGGGCTGGCAACCGGATGGTATCGACATGGTGATTATTTTTTATTTTTTTATTTTTTTATAAAAAACTTATGCTATATTATAATATATAATATATAATATAATAAATTATAATAAATTTATCATATTTTAGAATATAAAATATTTATTATAATATCTTTTAATTAATTTTATTTTTAATTAATTTTATAATATCTTTTAAATTTTGTTATATATTTTTTAAAATTTTATTAGATTAAAATTTAATTAAAAAAGAGCATTTATGGGTGCAGAGGCATTTATGAGGGATTTTTGTTTAAATCCCTGAATACCTTTTGAAAAACGAATTCAAACAGCTACGAAGGGAAATTTTAAAATTAAATCAAACATTACCAATAGTATTTTTGAAATTAAATCTAACATTATGAAGGGCATTTTAGAAATTAAATTTTTTAAAATTGAATCAGAAGCGACGAAGAATTAATTTCCAAAATGCCTTTCAATCAAAAAAAAATTTAATTTAAAAATATCACATCAATTCTCATATCAAATTTTATAAAAAAAAATTATTTAAAATCCTGAAGTCGTCTTTGGCAAAGACGATTTCTCAACTTGAATTATTTAAAACCCTGAAGTCGTCTTTGGTAAAGGCAAAGATGATTTCTCAACTTGAAATCTCCCGCGCATCGTTTCAGCCAAAGATGATTTCTCAACTTGAAATCTTCCACGCATCGTTTCGTTCAACCCGAAAATGGGTTTTTCTGCCACGTGGCCAGAAAAATACAGGATTTTACGGTGACTGTTTACAAGAGGTTGCCGTTATTGTTTGGTGCATCGAAATAGCTGTAAGTCTTTTGTTTACGGTGCCGTTATTGTTTGGTGCATCGAAATAGCTGAAGTCTTGTTTACGGCATATGTTTACAGGTGTATGGTGCAAATTTAGAATGGTTTCCAGCCTCTTCTTTTTATTTCTAAGGTGTATGGTGCAAATTTAGAAAGGTTTCCAGCCTCTTTCTTCTTTTTATTTCTAACATCTATCATCTAGGAGGTCTAATGGCTGTAGGATTATTGATCGACCAGATACTATTTCAAGACATGCTTTCAGCAGAAAATTCATGTAGCATAACTAATTCTGATGTGTTGCTTTCAGCAGAAAATTCATGTAGCATAACTAATTCTGATGTGTTGCAGACTTTTAACATGTACCGGACATTTCCAGGTAAACCGTGAGCGAATTTTTTTTTAAAATAATATTTTTTAAATAAAAAATTATTAAAATAAGTATTTCAGAATATATTTACAAGTAGATGTTTTTTGTTGGGGTGACGGGGTATCTAAGTTCGGCTTTTCAAAAGATAAAATTGGATTCGTCTTTTGAAAAGACGAAATTCTTATAAACCAATAATTTTTTTATTTAATTTTAAAATTTGATTTGACACGTAGTTAATTGACATAACGTTGAATTCGTCTCACGGAAAGACGAATTCAATTTCGAATTCGTCTTTCCCACGAACGAATTCAAAATCATTTTTTTTTATTTTATAATTTTATAAATATTATTATTTTTTTTAAAATAAAATTAATAAATTTTAATTTTAAATAAATAAATAAATAATAAAAAATTAGTATTAATTAAAATTTTATATATTATTTTTTGATAATATTAATTATTATATTATTTTAAGATAATATTAATTAAAAATAATATTAATTAAAAGATATTATAATATATATTATATTATAATAATTATTTTATATTCTAAAATATAATGAGTATATTATAATTTATTATATTATATATTATAAATTTTATAATATAGTATAAATTTTTTTAAAAAAATAAAAAAAATAAAAAATAATCATCATGTCGATACTATTCGGTCGCTAGCCCGGTACCAGTTTGGTCGATAGCCCGGTGTCAGTCCGATCCCTTGCTCAGGAGCGGTGGTAGGACCCCGACGACCGGACCGGCGATCGGGTCTGTAGCTTGACTGGGGCTAGATCGATGACAGGATCTTGGCGGTCGGATAAGTAATCGGACCCGGGTGGCCGGACCAGCTGCTGGATCGGGGGCCGCAACTGGGGTCAGACCGGGGGCCGTATCGGCGGCCGGACCGGGACCCGCTTTGGGGGCCGGATCGGGGGCCGGACTGGGGCTCGCATCGGGGGCCAGACTAGCGGCCGGACCGGGGTCCCCGATCCGGCCCCCGATGCGGGCTCCGGTCCGGCCCCCGGTCCGCCCCAGTTGCAGCCCCCGGTCCGGCCACCCGGGTCCGACTTCCTATCCGGCCCCCGATGCGGGCCCCGGTCGGGTCGCCGATCCAGCCCCTGGTGCGAGCCCCGGTCCGACCCCAGTTGCGGCCCCCGGTCCAGCAGCCGGTCCGGCCACTCGGGTCCGACTACCTATCCGACTGCCAAGATCCTGTCACCGATCTAGCCTCTGTCATGCCGCAGATCCGATCGCCGGTCCGGTCGTCGAGGTCCTGCCACCGCTCCTGAGCAAGGGATCGGACTGACATCGGGCTGTTGACCGAACTGGTACCGGGCTAGCGACCGAATAGTATCGACATGATGATTATTTTTATTTTTTTATTTTTTTAAAATTTTTTATACTATATTATAAAAATTATAATATATAATATAATAAATTATAATATATTCATTATATTTTAGAATATAAAATAATTATTATAATATAATATATATTATAATATCTTTTAATTAATATTATTTTCAATTAATATTATTTTTAGTTAAATTATTATTAATTTTAAATTAATATTATTTTTATATAGTTAATTAATATTATTTTTAATTAATATTATCTTAAAATAATATAATAATTAATATTATCAAAAAATAATATATAAAATTTTAATTAATACTAATTTTTATTATTTATTTATTTATTTAAAATTAAAATTTATTAATTTTATTTAAAAATAATAATAATATTTATAAAATTATTATAAAAAAAAAATTGATTTTGAATTAGTTCGCAGGAAAGACGAATTGGAAATTGAATTCGTCTTTTCGTGAGATGAATTCAACGTCGCGTCAATTAATTACGTATCAAATCAAATTTTAAAATTAAATAAAAAATATTAGTTTATAAGAATTTTGTCTTTTCAAAAGACGAATCTAATTTTGTTTTTTGAAAAGCCGAACTTAGATGCCCCATCACCGCCACATCGATGAAAAACTATATCCCGAAACACCTATTTTAATAATTTTTTATTTAAAAAATATTATTTTAAAAAAAAATTCAACCGTAAGCCATCCAGATATAATGACAGTCAATTACTGTAGGATATTAATGATCGGATACATTTCCAGCATAGAGCTGGTAGCCGGCTCTGAAGTTATTAGCTCCTGACTTGACCTGGTAAAACCTGTCAGGCTTCCAGAGAGTTTAACAGGGTTAAAAAGCAGAGAGCTGGTAGCCGGCTCTGAAGTTATTAGCTCCTGACTTTACCTGCTAAAACCTGTCAGGCTTCCAGATAGTTTAACAGGGTTAAAAAGTTGAACTTCTGGTCACTAAGAAATAAGAATCGCCCACTGAGTAGCTTGTCGGCCACTTTCCAGTCCACTGAAAAAGCTAACGGAAATTGAGAACCTGTTTGCAACTTCAAGCTGTGGAGTATCGGCCAGATACATTACTAGCATGGTTTTAGTGAGGATCTGTTGACAATAATTTTAAATTTCTCCCGATAGGATTATCATCCTCGAAGAAGATGGAAGTGAAAAGTCCATGATCAACAAGCTTCGAAAATTTTGTCAACAACCAAACCTCCATTCTGATCGTCAACTTTCATCTTCTGATTTCCTATTCCCCTAGTTTCTCTCTTCTAACTTTTTTTGTTTTTCTTTAGTTTTATGAGGATGGCATTATAAAGTGGTAGTGTCGTTCTATAATTATTATAAGAAAGAAGAAATTTTCTCCAACTCTCCCACCAGCTCATTCGGCTCCTCAGCACCACTATAGACCCATCATAAGCCTACCAAAGAAATATAATCACATTCAAGCACAACATCTAGGGCAAGCTAGCTTGGTTGGGGGTGGTTGGGCTCTAGAATTGGAAAGAGTCTACCACTACAACTATTTGGTAGGAGGGAGTTCCATTCCAACTATCCAAAATCCAATATCTACCCTTCTTAGTATCTTCTAAGTATTCAAAGCCCGTTCCAATTCCCATTCTGGCCATGATACAAACGTGTTGGGAGACATAGCCATCCTTGATTCCCATCGCAATCAACTAAACATGATGACCATTCTTAGTATTAGCCTGACAAATAAAACCCCCATGGATAGAGGAATCATTTCCCGACCAGGGGAAACAAGAAACACAAGAAAGAAGCAATTGCAAGTTCAACAATCCGCACTATTATTTTAAAAAAAAAAGAATAACTAAATATGATGATCGTTGTTGCCACCGGTTGGGGTGTAGGACGACTCCGGCAACTGAACCTCCTTGGTCTCCTCTTGGGGTGTCGACCGAAAGTAACAGAGGTAGAGGATCAATTGCATGGCACCTAACAATGCCCCTAATCCATTCGGGATCTGCATGCGAGACGCCAAAAAAAAAAAAAAAAAACTAACTGATGTTGCATCCATAGAGTGATTGAAGAGATGCAGAAGGAGATGGAAGGTTGATTACCAGGACAAAGATATCGAATTCGAGGAGCGCATAAACTGTCCAGCACACACCATTAAGAAATGATGCAAGGGAAAGGAAGAAGGGCATATACTGGACGCTCTTGGTCCGGATAACCAGTCTCTGTTGGAAAGATGAGCATGTTTTAGTATACCAAATAGCAATATTTTGAAGTATTAAATCGCAGTAGATCAACAGTAAGTGGCAGGAAATGTTAAAGAATCCTAATTACAATCTTCCATCGTGATTTATTAAAAAAAAAAAAAAAAAAAATCAATTAGAAAGCAATATTATGAACATTTTACACCTTAAAACTTAAATTTTCACCATATATATAAAAATAAAATTTCCTTGGTGACTGCAAATTTGACCATTATATACATAGAATGAAGAAAGCACGTAGCCCATTGTATATTAGCTATCTTTGGCGATTCGGGTGGTGCAGATTGCATCCTTTTATTATCATGGAAGAAGCCAAAAGATCAAAGGCATTATATCAACTTAGTGAAGTTTGAATTTAGATACTCCAATTTAGTGGAACTACCTAGAGTTTATGTCATATAAAATCCTATTCAATTAATCATCCATCAATGATTAGTTGGACAGCAATTCAGCAGCAATCTAGTGATGCTTACCATGATCGACAAAGGAGAGGCATACATGCAGGTGCCAAAGATTACGCAAAGAATTCCAACAATGAAAGTTCTCTTCTTATGGGTGTGAACCCCTGCAATGACGCCTGCAATCACCGCTCCCATAAACACCAGCTCCACGGCTAATATCTTCAAAACCTTCAACTGGAGAGGCAAAAGGAGGAGGAGAAGAAATCATGAAATAGAACACAGGAGTGAGAGCCAAGACAGGATTGATTCTGACCGTACACGAGAGCGATTGGGAGCATAGGTGAAGAAGATGGTGAGGTAGATGGCTTCAAGGACGAGGCCGACGACATTGATGGTGACAATTAGGGTGCTGTTTGGGTGCACAAAAGGGAGCCCATAGAACACCCACAGCATGCAGTTAAGAACCGTTGCCAGGTATGGGATCCCCGAAAAGTCTTCGACTGCTTTCCGCTTCCAAATCTTCACAAATGTCGGCCTACATGACACCCAGACGTAGTTATAGTTAATCTCAAATGAAAGAAATCGAACTAAGAAACAGGCTAATCGCCTTAAAAAAAAAAAAAGAAATAAAAGCTTACACTGGAGAGAGAAATAAACCGAAAGACAACACATTCCCTGTAACAAAGAAATAAGATAAAGAGATTTGAACATATTGATATATCTAATGACAGCACATATTGATATATCTAATGACAGCACGAGAGATCCGAGAATGAGTAGCGTTAAAGATAAGGAAAAAAAAAAAGAAAAAAAAGGAGTATTAGAGGAGAATAGAGAAGGAAATACAGAAGATAAGATAAGAAATTTTCAACTCAAAAATAAAAAATTCTCAAAAAATAAAATAATAAGTAAAATCTAATAGAACTAAAGAGTAACAAATCTAGGTTTTTTTTTTTTTTTTTTTTTTTTTTTTGAAAAAAGAGAGAATAAAAGATGGAGGTTAAGTTTTTCTGCAAATACCGATGATTCCAACAATGGTACGAATTGAGTTCGTGCTCAACATCTTCACCTTCTCCTCACCTTTAGTCACGAATTAAACCTATAAAAACAAAGCTAGATAAGAGATGAGAGAGAGGGGAAGAAAATGGCGGTGTCCAAGGGGCAAGGATAATAAAGCAGAGTTTATATATATATATATATAGATGAGCTGGAGGTTTGGATATCTTTATCCATAAATACGATTAATTCGAAAACCAAATTTTCGGGTTTATCCGTTAAGGCAATTAAAGCGTGGCCAGATACATCTCTCCCTTCCTTCTGGCGTGCATGCATGAGAGAATAACTCCCCCACGACGTCCACGTACCTACCAATATTGAAACATCAGCCGTCCATTCTTCTTAGGATCCCGAGGCTAATATTGATCTTATGTCCCCAATGAACTAATCTTGGTTCGAGGGATCGCGTTCGTTGTCGAGTTTTTTTTTTTTTTTTGGTCTCCGATGCTTCAAACGAAGTTTGAACGCTTGAGCTTTGTTAAACGGTCTAATTTGTAGTTCTTCATATAAATTATAAGGCCTAAATTTAAATTTAAACCAGACCAATATTGATGAATTGTATCGTATATTCTGGCGCACTAACTAGATATAAGTTATCAATAATGGGTTTCAATTGCAACGATCACATTGAATTAGGTTTGCTTTAAGAAATTAGTCAACAGTCGTCTTTGTTAAGTGTTTTGTTGTGCTGTTATAAACTAGGAAACAGAAATGGTAGCATGGCTTCAACAAATTTGTTATTGCTATCTAACAAAACCATTGGAATTATATAATTTAACTTATCCAATAACATCAATTAGATTGAAATGATATATATAATCTAATTTTTTCTTATAAAGTTTTGTGGGACTATTGTAAACTTAGGAAACAAAATTCACAACTAATTGATTGTTTCTATCATCAAGACGTAGCGAGGAAAGGGACGTATTTTGAATGTAAAAGACTTAGATTACATTTTGAAGAATATTCAAAACAATTCAAAATTATATTTAAATATTTAATACGATCTAAAATTATTTTTAGGTTTAGCAAAAAAAAAAAAAAAAAAAAAAAAAAAAACTACTTTTATATCCAAAAATTTAAGTTTACATTTTGAAAGATAAAATTATTTATATTTACAAAATTATTTATTTTTAAGTTATAAATATATGTTTTGGGAGATATTTATAACAATCCAAAATTATTTTTAGATTGTAGTCAAATATTTAATTTAGGTTATAATAAAATACTCAAATTTTTGCTTTAAATCCCGAATCACTTTAGGTTCGCACTTTCAGCTAGAAAAAAGGTTCAAAAAAAAAAGAAAATAAGAGAATGTATTCTTATAAGGTCATATTTATAAGATCATGGGGTTCTTGGTGACCAAAATGATTGAAAGCTCCCAGATCGGAAGAGATAGAAGGATTAGGAAGGAAGGGGGTGGGGATTTTCGGCAGCATAGTAGTTGCCAGAGATGAGAAAGACACGGGATCGAGGGATAAGTCCTACTGGATACTGCGATCATTTTTTTTACCTTTTTCCAAGGCAATGCTTGCCGACTTCAAGACCACGCTTCATAAAAGGAATAATGGCATCCATGGTCGATGAAGGAAAATTAAAATAGTGCAATCGTGCATAATCTAATAATCTTTTTTTTTTTTTCTGTGTGTCATAATAATCTAATTATCTATATGAATCTTTTTTGGAAAAAAAAAAAAAAAAAATCAGCTCTATCAATCGTAGGAACAAAAAAATAAATAAATAAAGACTTCATCCATGATTCAACTGCTACATAACATGAAAAGAGAGTAATTAGTACTTACAACCAAAAGATAAGCGACCAAGATCTTGGCACTCCTAGTGGACGGATGGAGAAACCATCATCAACGCTGAAGGAAACATTTTTTTTTCAAAAATAAAAGAGAAGATATACGAAATTAACGAAAAAAAAAAAAAAAAAAAGAAGCAGGTTTAAAACTCAAATACCGTGATGGAGTGGCAATTGATTGGGACTCCGGTAGCAACTACGCCGTAATTAATACTGTGATGGAGTGGCAATATATTGATTGGGTCTCATACCAATACGCCGTAATTAAATTGTTATGGTCTAGCTGGCTTTCCTTATAATTCTCCTACATGATTGGGATAGCGATCTGGATAGAGTTACTCTAACAATAAAGAAATTCTATCTGGATAGAGTTACTCTAACAATAAAGAAATTCTATCTGGATAGAGTTACTATGACAATAAAGAAATTCTATCTTATCCAAAAAAAAAAAAAATTCTATCAACCAACAACTCTTCCAACAAACTTTCAATCAAAAAAGGGAACCTGGGGGAGCTGTTTTAGTTTTCCAGATTCATGAAGCATTAATTGGAGGCAAAGCGAGAAAGTGTTTGCTTAGCGGCTAGTATGTCACATTAATTTCATTCACAGTAATTGTAGTTTTGAGAATTTTAATTCTGATAATTCTGTGATGTTTGCCATTGCCTGATATTAGAGAATAAAGCAGTCGACTTCTACATATCCCACACATTACCATTCAAAACCTTCCATCAAAAAAAAAAAAGAAAAAAAAAAAAAATCAAAATTAGACCACTGCCTTCATATGTTCGGAGAGCATCTCCACATTAACAGGAGAGCCAGCCACTTTCAAAAAGTAATGTTAGTTGTGAAAGGCTGAGATATGTTTGAAATTAACCATTAACGACCTGAGCTTCCAGGATTGATACTCAAAAAATTAAGGGGCATTTCATCCATTCTTCTGTTCCGAATACGGCAGAGGTACTCTCATGAACATCCGTTGCATTCAGAGGGCTACCAATACCAATCAAATAATTATTATTAACTGCGAGGATGATAGTCCAGTTGGTTGAGATCTTGCCTCACAACTAATGGAATGCCCGATTAAATTTAAGAATTATCTTCTTTACCCCAAAAAAAAAAAAAAAAAAAAAAAATATTATTATTTTAAAGTAATAGCATTTTGAATAGTTGCCCTTGCCTTGTTGACAGCCATGTTAAAAGATCTGGATAATATAAGTGCACATAAAATAAAATAGAAGATGACTCAAACGATAGCCTTGCCTGAATCCCAAATTAGATAGGAACCAATTTGAAGCGATGCTAGTAACTTAAACACAAAAGGATCTTTTAGACAATCTTCCGTCCAAGCTGCAGTGGATGGGAACTTCATGTAAATCTCTATTAATTTGACTCGATAATAAGCTCTTCTCATGCGTACCAACCATCAAAACCTTAATATCTTAGGATCTTTCTAATATAAGAATCTAACCTTGACAAAATAATAGCTATAAGATTTCAAATTTTCTATTTTTATAATTGGGTTGGAAATAAATATCCCATGCATTTTGTAATGAGTTGTAAATACCTTCTTGCATTTTGAATTGCTCCAATGTCGATATTGAACTTTTCGTATTGCTCAAATAAGTTCAAAATCCATTCAAGCAATAAGTAAGAACTTATAAATTTTTTTTTAAGCATGCAATTGTTGTAATATATTTATCAAAACAACAGTTAGAGGTGTACGCAAGTTACGGTTATATATAGTTACCGTAATTCAACATATAATTGATGTAATATATACATCAAAACAGCTGATAGATTTGTAAATGCGTCAGTATTAGTATATGTAATTGTCATGAGCCATGCTCGATATTAGATGGGATTTAATTGGACTAATTTGAGTAATTCAAAATGCTAAAAAGGTATTTGCAATATTGAAGGTATTTATTTTTAACCTTTTTAGGAGCATTTGGCATGGGATGATAATCTCAAGATCAATGATGATGTAGGTAGAGGTAATGAGATTACTATATATTTAATAAAATATAGTGATCCTACATTGCAGTAATTCCTAATATAATCATCTTCACTTCTCAAATCACTATCTAACTTAGTAATTAGAAAACAATCCTTGAGGACGATTATCTAAGATCAACCCTGGTAATGATCTTGGACTGAAATTTGAAAATAAAAATACCTCTTAATCTAGCCAAAAAACTAGTATATCAATATACAATTAACTTATTATAGCAATAATATATTATTGTATTGATATTACATATATAGTATTTATATATACTATATATACTATATTATTAATTATATTATTATCATATTATTATTTAATTATATTTTTAAATAATAATATAAATGTATTATTATACTTTATATTTATAAAATCATTTTATATGTTACTTTTATTTGCCTTATTTTTATAATCAAAATAAACATTAGCATTAACTTATAAATGAAACTATTATTCTATTAAATAATCAATATACTTTTATAAGATTAATAATCTATATAATTAATAAGTATATTTTTATAAAATATACTTATTAATAAAAATTATTATATATTTTATATGATTAATAAATTTATTTTTTATAGAATATATTAGAGATAATTTTAGTATCATATGGTTAGTGATCTTGAATTTTTATAGAATATCAAATATATTATTCATGGATATCTAAAATCTTTAATCATCTAGAATATTGCATGCCAAATATGGTAGTCTTAAATCATCGAGGATTAGATTACTTCAAACCAAGGATCACCTGATCTAAGATAACCTTCGTGATTCAATTTAGGTCACCAAACTTTCCCTTATACTTTATCATTTTCAATTTTTCATGTGTTCTCCAATTCCAAAAATAGCTAGGCATTGAGTAGGCCAACTCAGATCACAGGCTGCTCACCTAGCTTGCCTAAGCTTGGCTCCTTTAGAATGGGCTTGGACCTTGATTTTTAGCCCGATAGATCATACCGAGATTAAAAATCAAGCTCAAGTTTTTAAATGGGCTAGGTTCGAATTTACCTCGATCCAGCCTAGACTCGACTTAGACCCATATCCAACTCTTTGAAGTCCATTGACCCAATCCTTAATTCTTCAAATCATCCACTCTTCCTAATCCTAATCTAGTGATTCATCATAATGAATGCCTAGGGTTGCTCCTTCCGGTCACCACCTTCTCATCTGCTGATCCAAGAATTGATTTTTATGATGCTATTATAGCTTGAGTACAAATTGTTGGTTACTTATGTTATCTATGGGAATAATTGTAGAAATTCTTATAATACTCAATGGTTATTTCATTCAAGAAGAAATCCTTTAAAATAACAAGCTTAAATCATTTCTTAAGTGAATTTTCAAGTAATGGAAGCAAAGAATTTAAGTCGGGCACTTAAAAAACTTGAAACTTTCTTGAGAAATACAAGTGTAGCCTAGAAAGACTTCTCAACAAGTCTATCGATTCAAAAATCAATTTTAAGAAGATAAATTTAGTCTAAAATATCTTGGAATAAGGAAAGCTATTGAAAAAATGAAGAATAATACTTTTGCCATGCTTTGCATGCCTTTGAATCGACCAAGACACAAGCTAGTCGACTCAGTCTCGGTAAAATAAAAGAAATAGAAAGGTATAAAATTTAGAATTTTTTCTTTGCCAAACAAGATTGGGACATAACCGGCTCACATAAATGAATAACCAACTCAATCTCCAACTCAAATCGAAAATAGAAAAGTAAATATTTCAAATATCTTTCTAGGCCGACCAAGAATTCAAATTAACCAACCAAGTCAGAAAGAAAGCCAACTCAAATAATTGGCTAGTCGAGTTAGTCTTAGAGATAGAGAAATATAAAAAGTAGTAAAAAATCAAGCAGCTCCTGAGTTGATTCAAAAAGACAAGTTAGTCGACAAAGATAGTGAATTAGTCGAGTACGAAGATATCTGAGCCGACCCAATCTTAGATAGATAGATAATATAGAAAACTAAAAAATGAGCACATGCTCCTAAGTCAACTTAGAGTTTTTATATCAGAGTGCATAGTGGAAGCGTAGTGATTTAGAAGTGTTATGATTGGAGCACTGATATAGATTCCAATCAAGCTAATTTCGAGGACGAAATTATTTTAAGGGGAGGAGAATGTAACACCCCAAAGAAAAAAAAATTAGTTAGCCGGCTAGCCCACCGGTTGGACCCGGCCCAGTGACGCACGCTGCCCAGGTGAAGTGCAAGCGCGAACGAGTGCGCGGGGCGCGTGCGGTGCAGGTGACGCGCACGCGGGTGAGCGACACGCGGCACGAGTGCGGGGGGGATGCGGACGATGCGCGGGCAACGACGCGCGGGCTGGTGCGGGAGGCAAGGCCCGGCCCGTTGCGGGCGCGCGAGGCGCGGCCAGAGCCCACGCGCGTGGGCGCGTGGGCTCGGCCTAGCCGGAAGTGACGCGCGTAGGGGCGTTTCCCACACATTTCTCAGGCGTTTCCCCAAGGTTTCCCGCGTCTCACAGCGATTCACGAGAATTTTTGAGTGATCTGGACCGTCCGATTGCCTGATCGAACGACTGAGATGATCGAATGGCTGAGATGAATCCGAGAGAGTTTAGGCTTGATCAGAGGCTTTTGGATTCATATTTTGATGCGGTTTGAGGCGTTGATCTCAGATCTAACGGCCTGGAAGGTTTTTAATGGTTTTAGGGACTTTTTGAGAGGAATTTGATATGATTTTGGACTGGTTCGATCTCTTTTTTTATGGGATGCCGAGATGCTGAGAATTATTTTTCGATGCAGAGAGCCAGGGAGCCAAGAAGAGAGAGAAAGAGAAGGGAAAAGAGGAGAGAAGAAGGAAGAAAGAGAAAGAGGAGAAGAGAGAGAAGGGGAGAGGAAAGGGATCTTGGTTTGGAGGAAGAGAAAGGTTGTCATGCTATGATGGCATGGGATAGTGACCGTTTTGGAGATATGTTGGGATTTGGAATAGAGAGAGAAAGAGGAGAGATAAAGATGAGAGAGAAGAGGAAGAGAGAGAATATGAGAAAAGAGAAAATCAGGGAGAACCTTCTTTCTCAAAGTTTGTGAAACTAGGATCTTCTTTCTCAAAGTTTGTGAAACTAGGATTTGGTTTGAATCAATTTATTTATTATTGTAGGAGATCAATCTTTTGAGCAGGAAGGATTTAGATGAATTTCGGGTATAAATTGATACCGGATATCTGGGATTAGCGATTGAAGGTAAGGATTCTGAACATGATCACCAGTATTATTTTACATGGCATTGTTTTGATCCGAGTATTTTGGTTTAGCGCTTGAATGTAAGGAATTCTGTATTGATCACCCATTTATGCATGTATTTTACATGGCTTGACTTGATCTGAGCATATATATATATATACATATATACATTTGCACGCATGGTGTTATTTCGCATGGCATAGTTGATTCTTGTGATGGATATTATGGTTATTATTATTATCGTCTGTATTTTATACACCATGTTTTAAAGGAAAGTGACACCGGTTATCGAGTGGGTTGGACCACGATACCGGTTATTGAATGAGTTGGACCATAACACTGGTTATCAGTGGGTTGGACCACGATATCAGTTATTAATTGGTTTGGACTATGACACTGGTTATCGAATGGGTTGGACCATGATACCAGTTATTGAGTGGATTGGGACCATGACACCGGTTATCGAGTGGGTTGGACCACGATACCGGTTATGGAATGGATTGGACTACTGATATTTTAGTTGTTTGACTGCATGATATGATATTCTAGTATGTTCATGCTATTTTTAGAGTTATATTATTACTGGTGTGATCATATGGAAACCTTACTGGACTGTAAAGCTCACAATCTCTATTTGTTTTTCCTTCTCAGAGTTGTGACAGTGATATTCAGACTTGGTGGTGGATTAGCTTCGTGAAGAAATAAGGAATAGCTACAGAGTCATTACAATCAATCAGATAATTGAAGGATGACTGAAAGTGAACCATATGTGTTGTATTATTTTCTTGGTATAGATAATTTCTTATGAATTATGATCAATTGTATTATAAGAGGTTTAAAGTTATAGTGAATTTTTAGGCCTTGCATGATCTCCAGGGTAAAACCTAAGGTTTATGCAGCAGGTCGTGTAGCCGATTCCAGTGCTGGATTTGGAATGTGATAGAGTGGTATCAGAGCACTCTGTCACTCCTCGAATCCAGCACTAGAATCGACACGCGACCGGTCGCACAAACCCTAGGTTTATCCTAGAGATCATGCAAGGCCTAGAAATTCACTATAACTTCAAACCTCTCATAATACAATTGATCATAATTCATAAGAAATTATCTATACCAAGAAAATAATACAACACATATGGTTCACTTTCAGTCATCCTTCAGTTATTTGATTGATTGTAATGACTCTCTAGCTATTCCTTATTTCTTCATGAAGTTAATCCATCACCAAGTCTGAATATCTCTGTCACAACTCTGAGAAGGAAAAACAAATAGGGGTTGTGAGCTTTACAGCCCAGTAAGGTT
Organism: Areca catechu; assembly: GCA_021397845.1. NCBI lineage: Eukaryota > Viridiplantae > Streptophyta > Magnoliopsida > Arecales > Arecaceae > Areca > Areca catechu. The sequence goes on from CM038051.1 coordinate 21,319,553, forward strand.
TCCATATGATCACAACAATAATAATATACATTTATGAAAATAGCAAAATACCAGTATATCATATCATGCAGTCAAACAACTCAAATATCATGTAGTCCAATCCATTCCATAACCGGTATCATGGTCCAACCTACTCGATAATCGGTGTCATAGTCCATTCAATAACCAGTATTGTGGTCCAACCCACTCGATATCTGGTGTCATGGTCCAATCCACTCAATAACTGGTATCATGGTCCAACCTACTCGATAACCAGTGTCATAGTCCAAACCATTGAATAACTGGTATCGTGGTCCAACCCACTCGATAACCAGTATCATAGTCCAAACCAATCAATAACTAGTATCGTGGTCCAACCCACTCGATAATGGTGTCATGGTCCATTCAATAACCGGTATCGTGGTTCAACCCACTCGATAACCGGTGTCATGGTCCCAATCCACTCAATAACTAGTATCGTCGGAGGTGCCTTGTACCATCATATGGGCCTTGTAGGTGCTCAGATGGTCCAGTGGATCGGTGGTGCCGTCGTAGGGGTCCACCTGCGGGATCTTAAAATGACGGAGAATCGACTCCCCCATAATTTCAACAGAAAAAGGCGGGCGCGAGTCATATGGCTGCCCCCCTTCGGCCTTCTACCGATTTACAATTTCCATAATGCGCTCTTCGATGTGCAAAATCTTGCTAGTGTAGTCCCATGGAGCTTCAGCTGGGTGCCGAACGCCGCGAGCGACAGAGTCGGCGGAAGAAGGCGAGATGGACCTCACCCTTTTATCGTCGGCACATGTCCCCATGGACCTTCGGAGCTCTGGAAGGATGTGGGGGAGAGGCAGAGGGACCTCCTGAGGTCGGCTACCCTCTGTGACCGGCTGGTGGTTGGTGCAGGACGCAGCAGGCGACTGCTGCCGGTTGTGGGCCGCCTCCTGGAGGTGATGGACCGCGGTAGTGAGCGTGTCAATGCGGTTCAAGAGCGTCTGGAACTGTTGTAGTCCCAGAGTGATGGTGGGCTCAGCGACAGCAGCGGTGGTGGCAGCGTCATTCTCCCTGGGAGGTCCTTCAGAGCTGGACAGGGAGTGGCCCCTCCTGGTAGAGGTGTTCTGGGCTCTTCTTTTTGCCATTATCAGACTTAGTAAATGGATTCCTCCTTTTAGAGAAGGGAAGAGATGGACCTGGATCGAAGGTTCAAGCCCTTCCTTTAGCGCCAATCTGTTGCGGCGTCTTCTTCTGGATCGGGCTTGGTCGGCTGTGCTGGAGCGCTCCTCTCCCGGTACCTGTATCAAAGTCCCCAGAGGCTGGTGGTGCTCCGGCGGGGGACACTCCGATACCTAAGTTAGCGGGAGCTTGAAGGCAACAGAATGGAGGAATTGAATGGAGAAGGAAGAGAGTACCTAGTCCCTGAAATGAGGTCCCCGGTTACCTTATATAGGTGTAGAATACTGACAAATTCTGTTAAGGAACAGGTGGAGAATGCCCGATTTGCCCCTAGGAGAATCAGGATGATGGCCAGGTGGCACCGAGTCGTGGCAATGAGGTGGTGTCCGTTGTAACAGAATTCAGGTACCAGTTGGAAATGGCTTCTAGAGCCTTCGAGTTGTTTTCGGAGTAAGAATGAGTCGGTCGGATCTAATGGTGATGGATCGGCTGGCTGAGGGAGAACGTCCGTCAAGCCTTCTGGGGAGCAGACTGGTCAGACCTCTACGGACGTGGATTGTTCGGACCTCTATTTTGGTGGGTCGACCGATCGGACTTCTGGTAGAATGGATCAGCCGGACCTCTACTTCGGTGGGTCGATCGATTGGACTTCTGGTGGAATGGATCAGCCGGATCAACTGGAAGCCTACCCGCACCGGTTCGATTCAGAAAAAGCCGGTTGAGTACAACATATATTAGAAAATAAAATTTACATGATCTACTTAAATTATATATATATATATATATATATATATATATATATATATATATCTATCGAAAATGATGTAAAAAACCTTTTCCATGAAGCCTATTATAAAACGGCCTTGAACCTGCGACAAAGACGCGAAAATGGAGCCAGGCCAGGCTTGAGACCGAAAAATCAGTGTTGTCCCTTGAGGTGAGCTGGACCGGTCCAGGCCCAAATCCGGTCCGGTCGGCTTGATAAGCGGGCCTAGCGCGAGAAGGGCAGGTCTACGATTTCTCCGCCCATCCGCCAGCCAAATGGAATAACCCTATAAATTCCGAAGTTTCGGAGCTGCCGGGTACTCAGCTACGAAACGTACCGCTGCCCTTCTTTCCCTCCTTCCCCCTTCCCTTCCTCCTCGAAGATGCCTATGGCGGTGAAATCGCCGCTCTCCTTCGCTCCTTTGCTTCAAATTCCCCACCACTCCGTCGCCCGATCCCTGCGCTCCCAATTTCTTCTCTCTCCGAAATCTTTGAAACTCGATGCGCCGAGGCCTCCTGCTGTCCGCGCTCGCGCCGATAGCTCGAGCTCCGACGGGCCTGGTTCGAAGGGCTCAGTGGATATGGCGGATGGAGCTTCTGTGTCGTCGATCTCGTCTTCTTCTGCTTCCTCCGCCATTGATTTCCTCACACTGTGCCATCGCCTCAAGGTTGAGAACCGATCGATCCGTTGTTTTCCTGAATGATATTTTTTATTTTCTCTGTTTTTGGATCGAAACGTCAGATTGTTTATATTAGCGGCTGTTTCTTTAGTGTTTTGCGTTTGGTTGCAAATTAGATTCATTTGGGGACTGTTGCGGTTAAAAATGGATTTGCAAGCTCATATTACTAGTATTTTGATCGATTGGATTCAAGCAAATTACATGTGTGAGGGGTTCCTTGCAAGGGCTTAAATTTGACATATGAAAGGAGTAACCTCTTGTGTGATTTTGGTCTTGAGTACTTTCAAATTCTCAAGGTTTGAATTAAGAAACATCACAAAAGAATAGACAATTCCACAAACTAATGATGTGCGTGTTGAAATGATGAGAATAGCGGACAATCTGTTTGCCAATATCCAACATTTGGGGGAAAATGCTTTGTAGAAATTATGATGAACCATGTCCATGATAATAATATTTAAACCCAGATGGTTTGTATTTTGTCTTTCATTCGTATTAGTGCTCATATCTTTTGCCACGTGGAGCATCTTAAATTATCCTTTATCTCCACTTTCAATGTAGTAAATTTAGGTCCCCTACCGCTCCTTTATTATAAGGATAGGAAGCTTAAGGAAATAAGGATGGTAGTAGCAGGAGAGCTAAAGTAGGAACTAATGCAATCTCAGTCTCAATTGCAGACTCTTAGACCAAGTTCCAGTCCTGATATTTTGTAGGTTTCTCTTATTTGTGATAGATGTGCTTGCATACTGGAATCTAACTTCCATAGTTACATGCATAATTTCAGAAATATGAGCATAACAAACAACTATGCCTATTGATTTGAAACGTAGATTGATGAACAAGAAAAAGACCCTAACGAGACCAGATATATTGCTGGAATGATCTCCTCTTTCTTATCACCCTCATGGCATTTCATGAGGTGGTACTATTGCTTTTATGGTGGATCACTTAGGAGTCAGATGGAGAATGTGCATGAGTGGGAATTGTGCTATTGAACTTTGTTGTAATTCTTCATGAATCTTCAAGTTTTTAAGGCAAAGTTATGGCTTTTACTCTGGATCACTCATAAGGGATGAGGTAATCAATGAAATGATGAAACCGTGATTTAGATATCACAACAAGGTCCATCCATGAAGTATAAAATTTTGGCAAATGGTCCTTCTATAGTACAATTTTGGCACATGATTCACCTTTTCATTTTTTTTCATGTGTGATTGTGGAACAAAGCTCTTCTTTTCTATATGTTCTGCAATGCATTGATCATGCCATGTTTGTTAATTTTGTAATGAGTGTTTCAATTTGTCAGTTTTCACCTGGTTGGTGCCCATCCAAGAATTTATTTATTTAATTATTGATTGGGATGCTCCACTATATGAGATATCAGTTTGGTGTTTGATAGTTTTTCAATGAATACCTTTTTTACTCAGACTACAAAGAGAAAGGGATGGATCAACCATGGTATAAAAGGTCCTGAGTCTATTGCTGATCACATGTACCGCATGGCATTGATGGCTCTGATTGCTGGTGACCTTCCTGGTGTAAACAGGGAAAGGTAGGGCATGCTTACAATATTTTCATCTTTCCTTTTTCTAGTGAATTATTTTACTTTTGTTAATACATCTTAACTAATTAAATTACATTTTTTAAATCTTATTTTATTTTTTGATATCTCTAAAAATTTTTCTTAATGACAGTGGTAGTGCTTCCTAGTCTTATGTAAATAACAGTTATATTGCTTAACTTCCCAAAGTTTCTGTTAGAGATCAACCAAACTATCTTATATCTGTTTCGTCGATCTCCTTTTTTCCTCATGTTCAAATTTGATAGTTCACTCTGATGTTCTTTGCAAATTTGTTTGATTCTCTGTTCAATCTACTTCAGCTTAAGCCAGACCGAACCCGCTATGTACAAGTTACAACCCTTATCTGATGTAGTTTTCTATTTTGTTTTGAACATATTGTTTCTATTAGCTACAGCATTCCAATGGAAAAGCAGATATACTAGTAGAAAGCATTCCAGATATTGTTGTTTTTTGGCAGCTATTACTGATATACTCTGTGCCATTTTGCTTTTTTCTTGACTGTATCTTTTTCCCCTTTTTTACCCAATTACCTAATTCTAAGTTATTAATACTTTTATTTTCTGTCTTTCATCTTGGGTCACAACTACCTTAGGAGGGATAATGAGCACCAAAGAAATTTAAGGACACAACTCATGCGGTGCAGTGGTGAGTAACCATGAAGATCGCACATATTGGTCAAAGGGCTGCATCAAGATATTTGTAGGTGCATAAGGCCCATACTTCGGTTCTAAAATCTGCTGAGAAACTCAATGCTTCACTTAGTTGAAGATTAGGCTTAGATTGTCCAAGCAATCCATGGCCTGTTAGATGTTGGTTCAACGCTTAATAGCAGGGATCTTTCACTTAGGTTCATGCATCTGCTTGGGAATCTCTGCCAAAGCTCATCCTTGCACCCGCTTCTTAAATGTTCCATGGTTCAAAAACTTAAGAGATGCTTCACTGTACCAGCACTTGAATCTGCTCCTGCACTAACACCCGCTTCTTGTAACTAAGGTGCAGAGAGAGGGTACAAGGATCAGGGTCCATGAGAGGTTAATGAGTTGGAGAATTATGTTGGCAAATGGAATGTAAATTGACAGCTTAAGTAAGGTATGAAAATGATAGCAATAAGGCCGGCAATGTTGTATGATTTCTGAACTTTTGGGAACAAGGGTCCTAGCAGATGAACATGATGAAAGTGAGAAACTAATATGGTTGTGTGAAGAAGTATGAAGGAAAAAATAAGGGATAATATATTAGATGACTAAGGGGAGGTGTACATATTGCACAATTTAGGGGGCAAAGTGATGGAAAGTTTTTCAATTGTCACAGGATGTAAAACTAACATTTTCTGACAGTAGATGATCTAGAATCTTTGTTCAAGAGTTATGAAAGATGAAGTATGAGGTATGCTGAGATGCATGCCAGTTGTGAGATAGGATTTGGGTAACTTGCAGTCACTTGAGGTAGCTTATGGCAAGACGTTGATAACAAGAAAATAGAACAGACCACAATACTTTGCGACACAGCTTGATGGTTTTGGGTATGGTTATCTTATTCACAAAACCAAACTAATTATATCTGTATATATGTTATTTTCGTTCTTGTAATATTATCAATTCTTTCTTGATCTAATTGTGATTGGCTGACTGTAGCTCTTTCTTTTCAAATTAGGTCTATTAAGATTGCAATTGTGCACGATATTGCTGAAGGTAATTGGCCTTTACTTTGTCTCCTTGGTTGATTTTTATTTAATGATAATTGGAGTTTTTTCTTCAAGATTGAGCATTTCTCTAACATATGCTTTAGCCTTATTCATGAGTCAGCTAAATTCTCATTTTTATATTATAGTTCTTGCTTGCATCATGATTGTTTAGATTTCATATACCATCTTACTCAAACTTGAAATGGACAACTGGTTTTGACAGCTATTGTTGGTGATATCACACCGTCTGATGGTGTGCCTAAAGCAGAAAAGAGTAGGCGTGAACAGAAAGCTTTAAATGAAATGTGTGAAATCCTCGGTGGAGGATTGAGGGGTATGTATTAGTATTATGACCTTGAAGAACCATAATTACCTTAGTAAAGTTGTCAAAGTAGTCACTTAGCAAGATTTGTGCTTACTTTGCTATTTGCAGCTGATGAGATAAAGGAACTTTGGGCAGAATATGAGAACAATTCGTCCATTGAAGCAAGACTTGTGAAGGATTTTGATAAAGTATTTGCTACCTTGCATTTGTCTAAACCTTTGCATTTTGTCTTAACATTAGTGGAAACTCAATTTTGAAAGGAATTTATCTTGCCTCTAAAACCGATTGATTTGAATGCTATCAAAAATATTCCTTTTTTAAAATAATTACTTCTTATTTCGCATCCATCATTGCCAGATCCTGTGATGGAAAAACAATTGTCCCTTTCCTAATTGTTGCATGAAATAATCTTTTAACATTAATATGTTTTCATGATATTTACTAGATCTAAATTGCATATGTTAATTGTTTAAATCTGATGTTTGTGACTGTTAAGAGGGATGAACAGACACAAGACTATAAGGGAACTGTAAGAAGAGACATTGAAGAATCTTTGGTTGTTGTTCTTGATCCTTATTATGTTCTCCAAGTCATGGATTTAAATAGTGCATAAAAATTTGAAGAATAATTTTTTTTTAATAAGGGTAACTATAATATTAGGTAGATCAATCTGTTTGTCTATTAGTTGCAATTCTGTGATTTTATCTTTTCTTTTTTGAGCAACCATGATTTTATCTTTTGTTTGGAAATAATTGTTCATGTAGCTCCTACAAGATTAGCTTATCGAAGTAGCACCTTGTTGTTTGATGGAGTCATTAAAAAATGTTTAGAAACCTGTTTTTGTGCTTAAGAGACTATTTATCTTGAGTGATATGGTGGTAATGTGTCACCACCAGGGTTTGAGCTTTGGACCTCCACCCTTAGGAGATTGGTGCCAACCATCTGAGCTAACAACTATTGGCTTATTCAGGAGACATTTTATGCTTCGTATTGACATATTACAAAAAAGGACATAAAAGAAATGGCCCTGCCTAGCAAAATTATAAACATGTCAAGGATTGCTGATATACTTTATAGTTTGATGACATGCAACCCAAGAAAGTGGTCCAAATTCAGATCATGAGTTGGATTCTTTCAGGTTGGAGAGGTTTTAAGAAATAAAAATTTTCAGTGCACATTTCCATTCTTTGCTCCTTTTTTCTGCTTATTTCTTTTCTGCCTGAATAGTTCCCTATATTCCAATTGCAGTTCTGATAAACACCTTTTTACTGCAAGCTTTAAACCTTTTCCTACATATAATTAATTATATGATGTTATTTAATTGATTACTATCTAATCCTGAAACCCATGTATCACACAAACTAGATCCTTTTGTTGTGGTGAATTGTAAATTTGTGAACTTATTAGCAACATGGAAAGAGAACTAACTCCATAACTGCTTTTTCCTTCCCTATTTCTAACAAAATATTTGACTAGAATAAGAAGGGTAGTTAATACATCAAGATTGAGTGGTATCTGAATAATTAGTTAAACTTAATTATTCCTTTCATTCCCTTTTAGTGGCAATATCTCTAATGTTGATCACTATGATGACCATCCTCTATGGTTGAACCCTTCTTTTCACAAAAGATTATTTTGTCAGGGTTATTCTTAACTATCATTTTTCTTAGGGGGGAAAATAAAAAATTTCTCTTGGTTTTCTTGAAGAAGCATTATGTCAGTACAATATCCTGCTTCACACCCTCTAATTCGAAGTGAACCAGATATAAATAGTTTGACAACAGATATTTTGTTTCTATCATGCTTCAAATTCTTGGATTTCTTATTGTTCTCTCATGAAAACAACTTTCAAGTTGCTCTCCAGGATGTTCAATAACTTGTTATCAATTTGCAAATCCCAAATTCTATATGCACTCCTTCACTTTGTAGAAAAGTTAATACACTGACATACATGTGTCTTTTTTGATGTGATTTTTGATCTTATACGAGGTTCAAAGTTTTGATACCAATGGGTGTGCCAGCCACCAGCTAGCAGATGTGCATGTCTTGCTGAAGTAAAGAAAAGGATTTGGTACCCCTTTTTAAAATTATTTGTTTAGACTAATAAGTTAACAAGTGCCATGTCAACTAGTACCAGGTGCTGGTGCATCCATGCTGGCATGGAGTCGTACAGGACAGAACTTTAGACCTTGATGTTATTTATACTCTCTTTACATTCAAGCAGAGAAGACAAAAGATGGGTTTATAGAATAAAGAGGGAGACCATGGGAGGAAAAAATGGTGCAGTACTCTTAAAAGAGGCTTTATTGCTGGTGGAGCTCCTAGAGAAGCAATGAAGGGCAAATAGTTGTTTAGGGCCAGAGTTTGGCAATTAGGCAGCCTAAAGACAGATATGCAATTTTGGTCCCATATCTAAGCTTGAGGCAGGTCTGGGCTGAAATTTGTGCCAAAAAATACATCCTACGGCAGATATTGCTTGCTCTTTCAGAGCATACTGCAGATTACCAATTAGAGAGTCTCAGAGGCATTTTTGGGGAAGTGCTGGAGAGTCTTTAAGAGTCAACATCAGATCATGCTTTTATTTGTGTTCCTTCTCTTCATTATTTTCTTCTTTGGAAAGGTTTTCAGCCTTTTTCTTTTCAATTTAAGAGTTAGATGGACTTAAAAGGGAAATTTCATGATGGTTAAGTTTACGAAAGGGTCTTGATCAAAGTTTGTTGACTCAGAACTGAATCACATACTGGCTGGCCAGTGGTATAAGTCGGTATATTTTCGTACTGGGTCCGAATTGATATGAAAATGAGAGAGAACTGGGAAGAAAAAGAGAGAACGTGTGTGTGTGTGTGTGGGGGGGGGGGGGGGGGTGGGGTGCGGCGGGAGAGGTAGGTCGGCGATGGCCACCGAAGGGCTGTTGAGGCCTCCAAGGCTCTGCGATCGTTTGGAAGAGCGATTAAAGAGAGAGAGAGGGGGGGAGGGAGGGAAATGCAGGTCACCCCTATTTCGAAGCCACGGCCTCCCGTGGAGGCTTTCTGCCATTTGGTGGCCCTCCATGGCCTCCCCGCCACCTTTCCTTCCCTTTGTTTCCCTTTCTTCTCTCCCCTTCTCTTTCTCCCTTCCATCTCTCTCTCTTTGCAGAGGATTGTGGAGCCTCGGAGGCCTCGATGGCCCTCCAACAGCCTTAGTGGGCCATCGCCGGACTTTCCATCTCCTTCCTCTCCTCTTTCTCTCATTCTTTCTCCCTCGCTCTGGTTTCGCTAGCTTTCCGAATCGAACACTCGAACTGTACCGGTTAGCTGCTGGTATGGTTCGGCACATTCCTAACTGCCTACTTTGGGCTAGATCGGTGAACCATGGTCTTGATGGTATCAAAGGAAAAAAAGAAACTCTTCATGAGTATGATTGATGTGTATAAGTTTTGTTGAGGTATACATTGAATTGGGAAGCCTTCAAGTCATAAAGATTTAAGTTTGAAATTTTTGGGTGTTGCTTTGTAGGATGTTAGATCTTTTTATGCATGGAATCCTCATTGGACCCAAATAGGTCGCAATGCTCAAACATGTGACCATCCAAAAGGTTATCATCTCCTCATGTTTGGTCTGAGTACTATTCATTTTATAAAACTGTATAAGCAAGTAGAACTATTTCTAACATCATTTTTTTTCAGAAAAAAACATGATTTATATAGGATATGTGCTAACCATAAGCATCAACTTATGTTACCACTACTGAGAGGTTGCTTTTCCTTGATTCTTCTCTTTGACAAAAAAAAAAAAAAAATCCACAATTACTGTCTTATGTTATGACTTATTAATTGCAGTTCTTATTGCTAACAACCCTTCTTGCGTGAGTTAAAGAAACATATAGAGCTCCATTGTCAAATTTCTGGCTATCACAACCCTATTGGTTATTTTTCATTGGCCCTTCTTGTCTCAATGATTCCGCAAATTTATTCACACAACAATTTACAATTCTAGCCACCTTAAGCTTGAGGGAATATTATGTGTATATGTACTTTTTTTTTTCATACATAAATGGTCCTTGTACATGTCCATATGCAGTACATTATGTTAGGATACACATATATTAAACACCCCACTCCAACATATGTTTATATAATTGGTTGTTGCCATTGGTTGAATTTAACATTTAATCCTTACAAACTTAGCTCTAAAACAAAGGATTGTTAAATTTAACTGTCAAAAGGTTCATGCACATAGACTGCTGGTTGTGTAGCTACTCATTTTAGCCTGTCCTTTAAATTCTCAGACATGCAGTAGTATTTTTATTGAAGATGAAATGTCATGTGATTGTTTTAGTGATTCCTACAATGTTTTTTCTTTTTATCCTTAATTTGTGGAAACTCTTACCAGTGACCTTTTAAATTCAGGTGGAAATGATTCTCCAGGCTTTGGAATATGAAATGGGTACGTGGGTTTTTTTTTTAAGTGCATAGTCTATATGCACATAAGCACATTTGTAAGAATACATGCATGCACGCACTTGTATACATGTATTCATTCATGGATCCATGTATTTTCCTATTTATTATGACATTAGATGTGTTGCAATAACCACAGTGAAGTACCTTTTATGTTTTTCGAAGTGAATCATGCATTTTAGTTTGCTTTATATAGAGTGCATATCTCAGTGTATGACATGTAATTAAGAGTGCATACAGTTATATGTTCTCTGTGCACTTAATCTATCTATCTGTATAGCTTTGCAATTAATCGTGTATATAGTAAGTCAAATATATGATTTAACCCTATAAAATAGTGAATTGTGTAAAAATAACAGAAAATGACTGTTCCAAATATTTGAAGTTTTGAACACTTGAAAAACAAATACCTATATCCATGCAGTGTTGAAATGAACAGTTCTTTCTTTAAGCTGTTTTTACTTTGTTTTAACAGATATATGCTTGTTTGAGTGCTCGTTTCTTACATTCTTGTGAACGAGCGCTATATTCCCCAAGTACTCTTTATGTCATGCCTGGACCATGTATACTGCCTGTATGTTTATTTCCTGTTACTAAAGTTGTGTTATTCTACCACAACCACAAACTCTAGATAAATCTTGAAAACTGAGTGCATGGAAGTTCATAAATGTCTTGCTTGATTATATTTGCTCTCCAGGTTACAAATGAGAGGTGTGCTATGCTGCCACATTCTTAATCAAACTGTAATGTTGGTCATTCCAAAGTGATCTGTGAAAAATCTTTTGTTGCTGCAAGCTTCAAGCCCGCTGGAACTGTCATGTAGCATATCACATTTACCTGTTCTGTGATCGATATGATATATAATACCTTGTCATGACTTGTCTCTCTCAACCATAAGGTTCGCATACTGGACCCTATATTGGTACCATGTTGATACTGTTGGTACACTAGGTATGATTGTTGTTTCAGCATATTGGCACTCCATATGCCCTTTGTACTGAGTATCAATTTGGTGTCAATACTGTCTCTGCCCTGTGTGGGGTGATATGAACAGGTACTGCGAACCTTGGTCTCAACAATATTTTTCAGAATTAAAGCTATTAACTCTTCCAATGTCTGAACTATATTTTGTCATATCGTTCACTCTGCCTCTTTTACAACAATTTCCAGAATAACTTTGCAGAATTGATGACTCTTATATTAAAAAAGCTGTTCAAATCTACTAACCATGGAAGACAATACAATAATTTTGAAAGCTAAAATGCTCCTGGCAGTTTCTTAGTGCACCTGCACATGTCTGCTATTTTTTTGGCTCTTGTAAACACATGAATAATCTAGTTTAGTATTTTTTTTCCTTCAATTAGATAGCTGTCATTCCTCTATCTGAGCTGTTCTCTTTCCTTTCTTATATTTCTTGCAGAACATGGAAAAGTCTTGGATGAGTTCTTTCTTTCCACAGCAGGTAATTACTAGTGTGGTGATGATGGTCATCCTGATGACAAGATTTTATTTATTTATTTATTTATTTTATTATTTTTTTTGTGAGAAACTATTAACACTTGCTTTTAATATATGGTCTGCGAAATCTCCACCTTGCAGGGAAATTTCAAACAGATGTTGGGAAGAGTTGGGCAGCTGAAGTGGCACTGAGGAGAAATAAGAGGCTAGGAAAACAGACTAATTCCTCAAGCATAGTTGATTGTCAAGAAAGCTAAGGTTCAAGTCTTGCATTCTGGTAGTTCATCTACTAAAGAAGAATAATACATTCCATTGGTCGTGTAGCAAACTGCAAGCTGCATGTGTCCAACCCAGATGCCACCATGCTAGACTGCTGAAAGGATGTTATCTTTGGGAACATCAAAACTTATACCAGCACGGCGACGGACAGGGAGGACATCTCGATGTGCCCTTGGCTGATTTTTTTTCATTTCTCGATTGATCATCAGCTTAGGCATTTTAAGTTCCGTAACAATAGTGTATACACGAAATGTGATGCATACCATGACTGTCGTTGATCGTTGGTTGGAAAAAGTACTAGTATAAATTCTTTGATATACTTTAATGACAAGCAATTAGGGCTGGAAGTGGGCTGGGCCGGATCGAGCCACATCCCTATCCGAGACCGGTCCAAAAAAATTGAGGGCTTTGAGCCGGGTTTAGGCCTGAAAATTTTTCAAAATATTAGGCTTGAGTTCAGCCCGAACCAAACCTGTCCTTTAAATCATGGGAATCCAAAAAAAAAAAAAAAAAAACTCTGGCCTTTGGGTATCGACCATCAGGTCCAATTGTTGAAGTCGGGAGGAGATCGAAGTAGGGGGGCTCGAGGTTGCACGGGAGGCATGGGTGTCCCGTGTTGGGTGTGGGCATTGAGGTCGGGGAAGAAGATCAGAGCTGGGGGGGGGGGGCATTGAGGTCGGGGAAGAAGATCAGAGCGGGGGGGGGGGGGGGGGTTGCAATGTCAGTTGAGCGACGAAGAGTGAGTTGAGAAAGCTTGCCAATCATGCCCCTGGAGATGTCGGGCCAGTGGCAAATCCCGAAGTCGGCTCCAAATTGACCCGGCCTTCTTCTTTGGTGTTATCGTCAGATCGGACTTGATTTGTTCCGATTGGACCAACTTCACCTCGGCCAAGTAGTAGGACTCGGCATCGAAGGAGAAGCCGCCATAGCTAGAGGAATCCGAGCTGGAGGTGGTGATGAGATCATGTCTGTAGTCAACCAAGCCATGTTGGATCATCGCCCTCTGGCTAATTGCAGCGCTGTCCCCTTGAGCTCCTTCGCACCCTACTTCTTTCTAGTGGCAGCAGTGGCGAAGCAGGAGGAGAGCTGGAGAGGGAAACAGAGAGATTGGGTGCTCTGCTTTTGTGGTGGTTCCTCGTTGGTCCTCTACCAATGCCGTCGGATTCGTCGAAGCGGTAGATGGTGTCGAGGAGCGAGGAGAGAGGGAGATAGTTGGTCTCGGGCTAGTTGGGTGGGCCTGCATCTGGGCTGGTCCGGGTTAGGCCAAAGGGGTGCCTAAGTCCATCCCAAATATTGAATGGGCTCTATTACAAGGTTCGAAACTCAATCCGAATTATTTAGAGCCTGGCCCGAAGCTCGACTCGAATTTAGACCGGCTTGAAGTTCATCGGGCCAGCCTGGTCCAGTTCCAACCTTACAGCCATGCATCTCTGCCTCAGTATTGACCATTGTATTTATTTAATTATTAGCGGCATTCTTCTAGTATCTGATAACAAACAGGTAATCTAGGAGAGGGTAAGCCATGTCTCCAACCACATTATCCATCTTCCATACGCTCCGCACCAATCCCCTCCACTCCCCCCTCTCGGGGTGGAGGAGCAGTCGGCAAGGGGAGGTGGGAGAGGGAGAGAGAGAGGCAAATCTTGTTGGTACATAAGGTCGTTCTAGTTCTCTCACATGAGGTCTTCTTGATTTAAGGTCAACTTTACGGGTTATATGCATGAATAAATTTGCCTTTTGTATTTTTATAAAAATGACATGACAATGATGATCGATTGGGTATAAAATGATTAACCACAAGTGGTCGTGGAAATAAAGGTATATTTGGTTGGCTGAAAAGCCATAGAAAAGGAAAAAATAAAATTTTTTGAGAAAAAAAAGAGCATGGTTCCTCGGGCGATTTGAGAGTTTGGAGATCTCTTTTCTATCCAGAGTTGCCTTATCTAACATGTATCCTTTCTATTCTCAGGCCCCTCAGAGGTCTCTTGATCTAGGTTGGATTTGGAGATTACAAGTCTACCCTAGAGTCAGTCTATTCTTATGGGAGGTGGTCTGGAGCTACTTATCCACCAGAGCTTATCTTATTTTCAGAGGGATCTACATCCCTTTTGTATGCCCGGTCCGTGGGAAGGAAGGTGAGATGCTGGATCATGTACTTTTTCTTTGTTCACGGGCTTCTCTGATCTAGAGGCTTGCTAGCTTTGACAGTTTTTTTTATGCAAGTGGCTGATCTTATTGATACTTTTATGCTCTTAATCCGACCATCTTCTGCTCATCCTTCGACCACCTTATTGGCCTACATAGCTTATCACATTTAACTATCCAGGAATGCTTTTGCATTTGACTCTTCAAGATCCTTGGCCAGAGTGGTTCTCAAAAGATTTCGAGCCCATGCACATGAGTTTTCTTTGTTGACTTCGTTTACCTTTGAGACCTGGGGCTTCTCTCCTGCTATTCGAGCATCTAGCCAGATTTTCATCTCCTGGGAGCCCCCACCTTTGAGGTTCTACAAAGTATGTTGGAAAATCTTTAATAAGTTATACTTGGATCGTGCTTTTATGTGCATGCAAAATCATATTTGCGGAAGCCATACCTTGAGCCATTGTACCGGTCTGTAGATTGTGCAGTCCTTGCCTTCGCACAGATCTTGAGATATTCTTTCTTCCTTCGTGAGGTGACTGGTCTTCTCTCTCCTTACTCTCTTCTCATTATGTGGATGATCGATGGGGAATCGTACACTACTGTTATGAGAGTTGAAGAAAAGGGACCAGATAGCATTTTATTTATAGCTACATATATCTCTCCCATCAGAAGACTAATGAAAGACTAAAATTTCAATTAGAGTTTTACTCCAGTTCTGGTTATTCAATTTTATTGAAAATAGTTTTCTTTAATCAATTGGACTCTAATTTAGTATATATGATGGAGTCAAAAGTTGACCATGATAAGATGATAATTAGGTCACATATCAAATTTAAAATATAACATTCTTCTACTTGGCCTATATTATCATTCAAAATAACTTTGATTCTATCAAAAATATTTTACTTTAAAAATAAATAAAACATTTTAATTTTTCAAAATCAAAATAATAGTACTAAATCAAATTTTGAAATTGATCCAATGAGAACACTCATATTTTAAAATTGTTCAATTGTCTATTCCTCACCAATTCCTTTATACTTTGATTAAGTAGAAAATCATTGATATTGATCATGACGGTTATACATCTTGATTGACATATTTCCTTCCATGTATCATGACATTAATAATTCTTACTTAACCTAGTCTTATATACTGAAGTACATAGACCATCAAAAATCATAATTCCTATCATAATGGTCCCACTGTAATGTTATATAAATGATCATTCTGTTTACTTTAATTTTGATAAAAGTCAACCATAATGTATACAAATAATATTTGAATAGAAGTGATAGTAGTCAATAAACTATTAAGAGATCTCAAATAAGTGTATTATAAATTAAATATCTCAATGACAAACACTCATAAATTTTACATGCTCTTTAAAAATTTTGGATATTAATCCTTTAGTCAATGGATCAGCTAACATACAAGCAGTACCAAAAAATTAATAGACATTTGATGACTACCAATTCTCTCATTTACTTTAAGATATTTAACATTAATGTACTTGTTTGCATTGGTAATCTTGTTAATGTTGGAGAACGAAACTGTAGCAGAATTATCACAATAAATTCTTAGTGGCTTGGAAATAGAATCCATAACTCCTAGCTATGAGATGAACAACCAATATAATCTGTATCTGAATAATCGATCCCCTCTAACAGATTAATCATTCTATCAGTGAGCATGCAGTTCTTAGTTTCTTGAAAATATCGTATCACTTTCTTGCCATCCTTCCACTGATTCATACTTGGATCACTTTGATATCTACCAAGCATTTCCAGAGCAAAACTAATATCAGGACGAGTATAAACTTGAGTATACATCAAACTACCCACTACAGATGCATAGGATATATCTTTCATCTGATTTCTCTCAATCTAGTTCTTGAAACACTGAAATTTACTGAATTTATTACATTTAATAATTGGCACTTTACCTGATGAACAGCTTGACATTCCAAATCTTTCTAGGATCCTAGTAATATAATTTTTCTAGGATAAACCAAGTAACATCTTATTTCTGTTATAATGGATTTCTATATCAAGAACATAAGAAGCATCTTTCATATCAAAATGTTCGGAAAGAAACCTTTTAGTTTCATATAAGAGACCTAAATTACTGCTGGCTAGTAAAATATCATCCACATATAGAACCAAAAATATAAACTTACTCTCACTCACCTTTAGATATATACATTGATCAGCAATGCTTTCCTTAAATCCGAAGGATGCAATGACATCATTAAACTTTAAGTACTATTGCCTGGAAGCTTGTTTAAGACTATAAATGGATTTCTTTAATTTATATACCAGCCTTTTATTTTCTTGTATTGAAAATCCTTCTGACTATTTCATATACACCTCTTCTTGTAAATTCCCATTCAAGAATGCAGTCTTGATATCCATTTGATGTAGCTCTTAATCAAAATAAGCTACTAATGCCATAATAATTCTGAATGAATCCTTTCCAAAAATAGGAGAAAATATTTTAAAATAATCAATGTCCTTATTTTGAATAAATCCCTTTGCTACAAGCCTAGCTTTATACCTTTCGATATTACTTTTGGAGTCTTGTTTGATTTTAAAAATCCACTTACAACCAATGGACTTAAACTTTTCAAGTAATTCGACAAGTTTTTAGACTTGATTTTTATTCATGGATTTTATCTCATCTTTCATAGCATTTAACCAAAGTTCAGAATCATCACTATTAATGGCATCTTTAAATGAAACTGGATCTCCTTAATTCCAATATCATAATCACATTCTTGTAAGTAAATAATATAATCACTTAGAATAACTGAACTCCTAATTCTAGCAGATCTCCGTAATACTCCAGATTTAGTGTTATTGCGATTATTTTCAATCAGGTCAGGTTTATTAATAGCCTGTTCGAGAGGTGGCATATCAATCTCTTGTTAATGTTCCATAGTCTCAGGATTAATAATTTCATGTGGAACATCTCTAGATGTTGCTGTAATAAGAAAATATTCTCTTATTTTCTCTAACACCATATCATGTGATTCACCACTCCCACTATTATCACCATCTTCAATGAACCTACCTATTCTAGTTTTAACAATTCTGGTGGTGTGTGATGGACAATAAAACTTAAAACCTTTTGACTTTTTTGGATATCCAATAAAATAACAACTTATAGTAATGGGATCCAATTTCTTTTCTCGTGGATTATATAATCGAGTTTTTGTAGGACAACCCCAAACATGTATATGCGCTAAATATGGTTTCCTACTCGTCCATAAGTCAAAAGGGATTTTAGGAATGGCCTTACTAGGAACACGATTTAGAATATACATAGTGATTTTCAAGACTTCTCTCCATAAATATAAAGATAATGATGAATCACTAATTATACTTCTTACCATGTCCATCATGTAGATTATGCCTTTCAGCCACACCATTTTATTAGGGATTTCCTAGCATGGTATATTATGCTACAATGTCACATTGTTATAGCAATTTGGTAAAAGGTCCAGGATTACAATCAGATTCATCATATCTACCATAGTATTTACCATCCTTATCAGATCTCACAACCTTAATTTTTCTATCAAGTTGATTTTCTACTTCAGCTTTGTATACTTTAAAGGCTTTCAATGTTTCAGACTTTTTATGTAATAGGAAAACATAACCATAACATGAGAAATTATCAATAAATATGATGAAATACCTTTACCCTCCAAAACATGATAAAAAATAACCATAAATATCAGTATATATCAATTCTAAGAGTCCTTGACTTCTAGTGGCATACTTTTTATTACTTTTAATTTATTTATCCTTTAATGCTATCGATACATATACCAAAATTAAAATCTAGATTTGGTAAAAACCTTTCTTAACCAATCTAGTTATCTTTTCTTTTGATATGTGGCTGAATCGTTTATGCCACAATATCGAAGAACTTTCATTTACAACACCGTATTTCATTCTGACATTGACATTTAAAACTAGTAGAGACCGTGCAAAAGAAAAATCTAAATTTATTTTATATAAATCAGTGCACAATGTTCTAGTACCAACTAAAATGGAATTTTTCATTAATTTAAAACTTGAATTTATAAAAGTAAATGAAAAACCTTCTAAATCAAGTTTTGCTAATGACACTAAATTTCTAGATATCAAAGGAACATAAAACATCATATAGATCTAATTGAAAACCAGTGTTTGTAATAAGTGTGTAGGTCCCAACTGAAATAACCTTGGATTTCATCCAGTTTTTCATAAAGATCCACCACTCTCTATCATTTGGTTTCCGGCTTGAAAGGAATCCTTGTAATGAATTAGAAACATGAATTGCAGCACCCGAATCAATTTACCAAGTATCAGAAGGAACATCAATGAAATTGGTTTCATAACAAACAAGTGAGAAGGAAATACCTTTCTTTTCGAACCATTTCCTTCTTTTTTCACAATCCTTATTGACATATCCCTCATTGTTATAGAGGAAACATTTCACTTTATGTGAACCTTTCTTTGGTGGATTATTCTGCCTTTTATTTCTTTTCTTTGCCTTCTTTCTTTTATATCGCTTCTCAGAAATCATGTGAACAACTGGAACCCCTTCCTGTCTCAGTCTCTCTTCCTCTTGCACACATTGTGATATAAGTTCATTCATTGACCAGGATTCTTTATATGTGTTATAGTAGATTTTAAATTGAGTAAACTGTGATGGAAGAGAGTTGAGAATAAATCGGACAAGAAAGTTTTCAGATACTGTCATTTCCAGGTCATTTAATTTTTCAGATATATCACGCATTTTCATAATGTGCTTTCGCACTCTAGAAATCTCATCATACTTTATAAAGGTTAACTTGTTCATCAGGATACCAGCCAGGACTTTATTTGATTTGGTGAATTGTTGCTCTATAGAAGAAAGGTATCCAGAAGCTAATTCATTATCAGAAATAGATTCCATTATGTCTCTCGCTATAAAGCTCTTAATTATCATGAGAGATAATCCATTAGAACGCTCCCACTTTTTATGTAATTCCTTTTGATCAGGAGAACTAGTGGGAGTTAGAAGATCAGGCTGAGATTTACGTAGAGCTAAATCTAAGTCTATGCATCCTAGAATAATAAGAAGCTACTTGTGCCAATCAGAGTAATTTGATCCATTCAGTGTGGGAATATTGGTTAGATGCGATGAGAGTGAAGCAGAGGTCATAGCTGTAAATAAAGAAATATCCATACAGTTACTTTCATAATGCAAACTCCAAAATTAACAATTCTACCAATAATACTTATTATACAACCATAAAATATCTTTGGACAAGAATTATAGCATGCAACAAGTGCTGTAACTAATTCAGTCACAAATTTAACCATAATAATGCCAAGATATGCATTACAGAAATCACAAACAATAATAATATAAAATATGTAAGCAACAACAGTAATTATGGCATAAATATATAATTTATATTATGATCCTTTATATTAGTTACATTTTTAGTGGTTTAGCCAACTATGATTATAAAAATTCGAGGTTATTCCCATCTTTGGGCATAGAACTCTCCATCTTTATATAATTCAAGTTGGTCAACCTATACTGTCAATTTTGTATCTTATTACAATCATCTTTGGGTCAACTATAACAGACACACCTTTATATAATTTTAAAACATAATGAAAGAGAAAATTATTAGCTCTCAAGACCTCATCTACCCAAAATCCATAGAGTGCTCTGGGCCCTTTGAGGCCCCGCGAAAATACCCTTGAATAATATAATAGTAAGTGAAATTACTAATAAATAATTTTAAAAATATTCAAATATTTTATCATTCATGAAGAATTTAACAAAAATGCTTTTTAAGTTATTACAAGTCTAGCGGCTCAAAAATTGCTCAAATCGGATGTAAAACGAGCAAGTTATAGCGATTTTAATAAAATTCAATAAAAAAAGGACTAAACTGTAAATAATAGAGGACCAAACTGTAAATAGCAAATAATACAGGGGGCTTACTGTAAGATAGAATTTAAAAATCGATAGGGACTTAAATATAAATTTTAATTTGAATTTATATGTAATTTTATCTTTTATAGGGGATAAATTGCAAAAATTCTCTTAACCCAAATTAAAATTGACTTAATCTAATTGGGCTCGGTCATATCTTTGATTGGGCTAACTTTTATTAATGGATTTTAGTTTTAAAACTGAAACCCGTTAACCTAAAAACCAGAAACCCGTTATCAAAACCCCTTATCTTCTTCCACCGAGCTTCCAAATCCACCATCAATGGTGTCTTGGAGCTCAGGATATCACCCAAACAAGGACCACCGGCCAAACCAAAGGTCTAGCGACACTGTCACAGCCGCCGGCGACCTTGTCAGTGGCCTCATGGTGATCAAAAACTGCTAGAAAAAGAGATCAAAATAATGGATTTTTCTTCCCAATCAAGATTTCAAACCATCATTAATGGCTGTTTAGAGCTTGGAATCTCACCCGATAAGGGCCGCCGACCGAGCTCTACCACTGGCGGCCATCTCCCGGCCATCGGTGATCTTGTCGCTGGTCTCATGGTGATTAAAATTGTCAGGAAGGGAAACGGTTCTTCTTCCCAATACCATCGAAAAAAATCTAAAAAAACTGGCCGACGAAGAGATGGACAGGAGCTCTGATCATTGCCGACCGCGTGGCCACTAGATCTCGGCCGCAACGAGGAGCACTGGCGAGGAATCCCGTGGATGGAAGAGGAGCATCGATTTTGGCCCCATTTTTATTTATTTATTTAAATATATATTTTATTTATTTATTTATTTAAACTATAAATAAATAAATAAATAAAATATAATATAATAATTTATTTCTTTTCTTGCTGTTTACTGTTTGTTTCCTGGTGATCCGTCGATCGATGAGAATATCTTCACAGTCCAAAATTTGACAGATTCTGGCACCTCTCGCCGGTTTCCAGGTTTTCCTGGAACTGGGCACATACCACCGGTTTCCGGGTTTTTTGATTCTAAACAGTAGGGAAAGAATTTTTAACTAAAATTTATCTTAAATTTTTGCATGAACATAAAGCATAAAACCAGTGCTCTGATACCACATGTTAAAAAATATTTAATCCGTTATGCCTGGATCGTGCTTTTATATGCATGCAAAACCATAATTACGGAAGCCATACCTTGAGCCATTGTATCGGTCTGTAGATTGCACGGTCCTTGAGATGTCCCTCCCACAGATCTTGAGATATTCCTTTTTCTTCCTCCATGAGATGATTGATCTTCTCTCTCCTCACTCTCTTCTCCTTATATGGATGATCGATGTGGAATCGTACATCACTATTATGAGAGTTGAAGAAAAGGGACTAGATAGCCTCTTATTTATAGCTGCATATGTCTCTCCTATCAGAAGACTAATGAAAGACTAAAAGTTCAGTTAAAGTTTTACTCCAGTCCTGGTTATTTAATTTTATTTTAAATAGTTTTCTTTAATCAATTGGACTCTGATCCAGTACATATGATTGAGTCAAAAGTTGACCATGATAAGATAATAATTAGGCAAAATATCAGATTTTAAATCTAACAAAGTCAACTTTGATGGGAATGTCATGGATGATACTGGTGGTGCTAGCTTTGTCATTTGAGCACCGGGGCTCCAGTTGATGGCGGTGGGAAGATGTCACCTCTTTGCTCCGTCTGTTCTAGCTGTCGAGCTTTATGGTGCTTGGGCGGATATTGTCTATGTCAGGAGGGTTTTTCGGGTAGAGCACATCATTCTTGAAAAAGATTTTGCTATGGTTATCTCCTGGATACAGGAGGCTCTCAAGTCTTCCACTATGCATTCCTTTCTTCGGAACATTGCCTTTCTCTCACAGGGTTGTTCTATCTTTATAGTTAGGCATGTGTACCGGGAGACTAACTTGGCGGTAGATTGGGTAGCCTCTTTTATCGCTCACCATTCAGATGAAGCCTTATGGACTTCCTTGGGGATGCCCCAGAGCCACTGTGGGACATTGTTCTTTCTGACTGTCTTGGCTATATTCATACTAGAACCTTATGTTGAATGCACCCACTTACCAAAAAAAAAGCATAGATTGCCATCTGGATGGTTAACAAATCAAAATGTTAAAAGATTTCTAATTTTTAAAAATATTTCTAAAACAACTTAATATACTCTAAATCAAATAACCTACATCAGCGAAATCTTTTTTTTTTTTTTTGTTGCTGAGCAAGTGAATTCGGTATTTAAATGATGCAATAGTGATATACTTGTGGATAGTGAAAAGTAGGGCTAAAAATGGGTTTGAATAAAATTTATGCATCCACTTTTTGTATTCTATAGGATCATATTTGAAAATAAATTAAAGTATTTTATATTGGATAAAGACTTGGATTTTAAAAATAATTGTTTTTGGATCTAAATTTGAATATTTATCTATTACTTTTGAAGATATGCTTTATATAGGTTGTTTATTTTACGTATTGAAAAAAATTAAGATAAATAAATAATCATGTCATATAAATTATGATAATTTAAATTTTAATCAAAATATTTATAAAAATAAAAATATATTCTTTGCAATGTTTTTAAAATTCTAATGCTAAAAATAATTAGAAATATTAATAACTTCCATTATTACTACATATATATATATATTTTTCACAAGCTCTTTAACAAATAGATAATGCATGATTCTTTTTATTTATACTATAACTAAAGTGTAATAGTAGTATTTGATATACAAAAATTATTACTATTTAATTTTTATAACATATTTTTACTTTAATTAATTTTTTTATTTTTAGTATTTTAATATAAATCCAATTGAACTAGTGTCTTGGACACTTGACTAGACCGATTTTTATGTGAATGTGATAACTATGCCTTAAATCTTTATTACGCATTACACATAATTTGCATAGTAAATTATGTTCCCATCCTTTATGATTATATAGTTAATATTATTTATCAATAT
Source organism: Areca catechu (assembly GCA_021397845.1). Taxonomy (NCBI): domain Eukaryota; kingdom Viridiplantae; phylum Streptophyta; class Magnoliopsida; order Arecales; family Arecaceae; genus Areca; species Areca catechu. The sequence continues at coordinate 21,343,008 of CM038051.1, forward strand.
TATTGAGTTCCACTAATATTTTAATTTTTATTTGAATAATATCCAACTTATATCCTTAACTGGTAGATGTAAAAGTAGATCAGATAATATCTATCTAGATCTATTTTTATATCCGATTCTATTCAGATATTAATAGCTTGTAATTCTCCACCGATTAATAAGGACTTTTGAGATCTTCTTACATATATTGAAAGCATCCTTTTTCAGGATATAAGTAAAATCCACATAAATTTTTTAGATTGTTTTGATTGATTGGATTTGAACATCAATGGTAATGGTTGGAGGTACATTTTATTTCTATATTAAAGATTAGATTTCTTTTAGTAGAAGGAGAGTAACATGCTATTAAATAGGCATTATCCCATCTTTTTTCTTCCTCTCTTTCCAATTTTTTTTAAGACTAGATAGAAGGAAGAAGGTAAAATCTCTAGCGGCTCCACCAGAGATGCCATCACTGGAGGGGAAGGACTGGATTGGCAGTTCAAAGTGTGAGAAGGCCAACCAGAAAACTACCTAGCCATCTTCAATGGAAGAAGGGGAATCCAACTAATATTCAAATATATATCCATTAAAAAAAATGGATAGACAATTATCCGATCTGTATCCAAATATCTGATTCTATTTATAATCTTATTTAATTTTATATAATACTAATAAACTTTTAAGAAAAATATGTCATCACATTAATATATTATTAATTTAATTTACTATCCATGTAGTAATATCTCTAATTTTTATGATCATAAAATTTAGTTAGCCAATTTATATCCATATTTATATCTATAGATGGACGTACAATAGGGGCAGTGGGGGCAACCTTATTTTTTTATATTATAGATATAAAATGATATAATTTTTTATGTTGCTCCCACTAAACTATTATAAATAATAACTATCATGTATGGATAAATTAATTTAAAATTAAAATATTTAATAGTAGAACATCTTTTGAGGATCTAAAGAGGTTAGAATTTGAAGTAGAAATAAATAACAAGATTTTTCACATTATGAGATTAAAGGTAAAAAAATTAAAAAATATATCTAACAAAAGAGGGGAAAAAAAGGTAATGAGAACCGAAAAGTCATACAAAACTTTCCTGAATATTATGGCAAAATCATACATCATCTAAAAAAAGAACAAAATTGAAAGAGAAAAAAGAAAGTAGATTGTGAACAAAGGGATTATGTGCAAATATTGCTCCAAGGCTCCAAATAGATACTATTTGTCTGCTAAACTTTTTAGTATGTGGACACATCTTTGATTTGATTTTTGTAAGTATAATCATTTTTTTTGCATATTTCTTAACTCGATTATTTTCAATACATTTCTTGACACCTATAATGTTAGTATCTTGCAAAATCATATATATAATGGCTGGAAGAATATCTTATCCAGTTCTTGATGAAAACTTGTTGAGAGTAATTATAATAAAATTTGTAATTATTTTTTATTATAATATATATATATTTATAAAATTTGTCATAATATTTGCCTCCACTAAATAAAAATTCTAGATATGTCCATGTTTATATCTATATTTTCAGTATCTAATTTATATTTGTATTTATTAAAAACAGACACGAACATAAATTTTTGCATCCAAATAATATCTGTTGGCATTGAACCGCTGTAGATCGGACGGAGCTGCTGGATCGTCGGCTCGCCTCCCGAAGTCCTGCAAAATAGATCCCTTGACCGGATTTGCTCCGGTGGGGGATACTTCGATGCCTAAGTCAGTGAAGGCTCGAGAACAGAATGGAGAGTTCTTAGAGAAAGAGTGAAAGAGACTCAGAGAGTTTAGTTTTTGTTTGGCTTACTTGCCTTAGCTTGCTTGTAGAGTGCCCCCTCTTATCAGTATTTATAATGGGAGATGTGCCAAGAACATAGTTAAACTCACTTGCCTCTGGTTAAGTGGGGTTGGTTAGCTTAATCCCTCCATAACCATAAGCGGTTACTGCTTGATTCTGGCCACCTCAATGTTGTTGGTGCTGGAGTTAGTGGCCACATAGCTGATCCTGGCCACCTTGATGTTGTTGGAGTTAGTGGTTACATGGTTGGTTATAACAACCATATCCACGTCTGGAAATTGGAGATCAATGGGAGATTTGATTTAGGGCCGCTCCTTCGAAAGGATCCGAGGTCGAATCGGCTGACTGCCATGCCCTATCCTCTTCAGGATAGGCTGAAGACACCGCAGCCGTTCGCATAAGAATGGCCTTCTTCAAAGTGGACCGGAGTTCTTCTCGGAGCAAGTTGGGAAATGAAGCGGCTATCTTCTTCGGACTAGTCTTCTTTGGAGTGGTCCGAAGAAGACCGGCTCACATGACACAGCCTAAATCAAGGATATGCTTCGGCACCGCTCTCTTCGATGTAGGCCGAAGACTGACCCAGTGAGGAGACCAGAATGGTGATGTTGAGTTGTTGCTTCTTTAACCTGTGGAGTCACCTTCGAGCCTTCCGGTAGGGATGAATGGTTCAGTAGGGGTCCAAATATATCCTTGAACCAATAATTAGCCTTTGCTGAGCCGGTTTATCTTGACAGTTACCCCCTTCCCAGTTTTTGAAGCAATAATTGCCTTTAAGAAGTAGGAGTACTCATGAATTATCGTTTACCGACGGAAAAGGCATGACCAATGATAGCGACTTTTCAATTCAGTCGTTTGTAATAACTGCCACCTGATTCGAGAGTCGTGCAAGGGATAGATGTAACTTACTCATTGGCTTACGAAAAGGAGATGGTGAGTGGATGAGTCGCATATGTTCCTTCCATTATGGTGACCTGACGGGCTCTTCAGCTTTGGTTGGGTGGGGGTCATGGCATCATCTTGTTCTTTGGATGGAAGGTATGGATTCAATCCCAGCCGTCAGATGTAGTCACATGGATCATGGCTGACAATTTTGGTTTTATTCCCGTCGAATTGATTAGCATCGTTTGGGGCTTCGTATCCGCGATTGGCCCCTTCATACATGGCATGATTGGAGAGACGTCTCCTCTTTCAAGGAGGCTACCCGAAATGCCTTTTTCCTCCCTATATAAAGGGGAGCAAGTTGGCAGAGGAAGCTTCTTTGCCCCGTGCACTTTGCTTTTCACTATCCCAGCTATTGTCTTCCTCTTGGTTCATTATCCTTCTTGCAGGTAGGGCCTCCCCTCTCCTTTTCCTCTCTCCACCATGGTTAGGACTCTAGAGGTTCTGGCCACCGGCAGGACCCCCTCCAGCAGGGGAGAGGTCAAATCTTCTAGTGCCCCAAGACCTATTAGGGGGACCATTGCTGAATCCTGATCGGAGTTGATCCCGAGCTCTCTGTCCTCCGACAGGATCGGTCACCTATGGGAATATTATCGTGTTTTCGATAACTTTCCTTTCATACTTCCACAGTCCGAAGAGAGGGTAAATAAGTCCTTGCCTAGTACCATTGCTATATATGAAGATCACTTGAAAGCTGGTCTTCGATTTTCGTTGCACCCCTTCTTTGCCAAAATCTTCTACATGTACCATGTCATCCCAGTGCAGTTGACTTCGAACAGCATTCAGAAAATATGCGGGTTTTTGGTCCGTTACCATATAGCGAACGTGAGGCCAAGGACCAGTTTGTTCACTTCTTTTTTTACCTTGAAGAGAGACTTCCACAGTTGTGGGTGGTGGGTCATCGACCCTCATCCTGGCCGTAAAATAATTAAGGATATGCATCGTACCATTCACGGGTGGAAATCCAACTTTTTGTTCGTCTCTTCTTCTCAACCATGGGGGTTCGATATAGAATGGAGAGAATCCTGTCTGATTAAAAATGCCGGTAAGAAGGTTCTAAAGGCCGACCAGTCGGACTTCACATTGTTGTCTGAGTCTGAGGTCATCTCTATCCAGGAACTGTTAGAAGAGAGGAATCTCCATCCCACTCAGATTAGCGAGTCCTCTTAGTTAGGTATAACCAGTAGACGGCTTCGACTTTTATCTAGTCTTCATAGTTATCCCTGCTAGCTGACCTTGAGACTTGTTTCTGCTGATAGGTGGCAGGATGAAGCATGATGTCAGCCTGCTTCACCATTCCGCCAAGAGGAAAGCATCCCAAGTTCCTTCGACGGGTTCAGAAGCCCGAAAGAGGCCCGGGAGGAGGGAGTCAGCAGGAGCATCGCTCCTGCGAGGGAGTCGTCGGGGAGGTGCGAGGTCCCATCGGTAGAGCTTCCACCCAGGGGGAGTTCTCCGATTCAAATCCCAGAGAGTTCGACTGCAGCCCCGACCGCCGACCTACCAGTGCCTTGCCCCTCTGCGAGGGATAAGGATAAGGCACCCCAAGTCGAGGGGAGTCTGATAAGGGATACTTTCTTAGATAGGGACTGCGAGATAGACCTCTCTCGCTTCTCTGACATGAGGGGTCTGGCGCTTCCTGATGTGGCCCTAAAAGTATTGAAGGCCACACTATTGCCCGCGACTGGGCAATCACTCAGAATCAACACCTTGCAGAGGTGTCCGATTCAGCCTTCTCTTCCATGCTAAGGTACAATATTTTATCTTCCTTCATCTTCTTATAGTGGTCTTCGGCATAACTAACCTCATATTTTGGTGACTTGTGCAGCTAGTCCATGATATCACTTTCATGGAGGAAAGTGTGGAAGGGTTCGACAACTTCCTCAAGAGCTTGAAGGAGGAGCTTCAAATGGTGAAAGCCAAAAAAGAAGTGGCTAAAGAGTTGAAACTGGCCATGGAAGAGAAGCTCAATAGTAAGGACGCCGAGGTTCAGGGTCTAAAGAGTGAGCTGAAGAAAGCTCAATTGAAGATCTCTGAACAGGAGGCCAGGCTCCGAAAGAGGAAGAAACAGATGCACTCCTTGGAGCACTCTACTAAGAAGTTTTAGTAGAAGGCCGATGAGGTGGCCAAGAGGGTTGATGAGGTGACCAAGAAGGCTGAAGCAGCGATCAGGGAGTTCGAGGCTTCGAAGGAGCAGGTGGTCAGGGCCGTCGAAGATTTCAAGAAGTCTTCGGCATTCAAGGAGGAGGTAACTGAGTCAAGTGTGGTCAGTTACCAGTACGGCTTCAACGATAGGCTTAAGGAGGTCCAGGGGCTTTACCCTGATCTTGATCTTTCGAACATCTTGGTGTATAAGATTGTCGAGGAAGAAGAAGGACCCACGACCCTTGTTGAAACCGAAACCATGGCCCCTACCGAAGCTGAAGAAGCGCCTGGGCAGGTTGAAGAAGTCCCAACCGCAGCTGAAGGCCAGGAACAGGTCGGAGAGCTGAACATGGCTGACCCACCTACTTTGGCTCAAGCAGATGAGGCCTCTCCTTCGATTTATGCTAAAGAATCACTTCCTGCTACTGATCCGGAAGTTCCCATGGCCGATGAATAGGCCTTTGTAACTTTTGTTCTTTTCTTTTATCTTGTAAGAGAAAGATGTGTAATCTTCCTAAACATGAATGAAAACATACTTTTTCTTCCAATTGGATGAATTTTTCTTAAGTATGAAATTATCGGACTCGTCGTGATCCTCGAGTAGGTAGCTGCCCTTTGAAAAATATAATAACTTTTAACTTGAATGTAAACTTTCTAAGTATGAGATCTTCAGATATGTAGTTGCTTCCGAATATGCACTAACATTTAAATGGAGTGTAAATTCTCTAAGTGTGAGGTCTTCGGATAGGTAGTCGCTTTCGAATATGCAATAACCTCCAACTTGAATGTAAATTTTCTAAGTGTGAGGTCTTTGGATGGACTAGGACCTTTTAGATAGAGATTCATCTTCGGGCATATGAATGCCTTCAGCTTGGATTTAGGTTTCTTTGTTGCCCATGGTTTTTAAACTGGACTTTGGCAAGATTGCTGATCTTGGTGGCAAGCCGTTCATTCTGGCTTCTTGTCAGGTCATCCTTTTCCTGTTCACGAGCTAGCTTTTCATAATTAAGGAATGTTGATGTTTGATGGATATCTTGGCTTACTGACCAATGCGATGCCCTGTTCTTGCCAGATCCCAACTACCGTTGGCGAGGCAGTTATTGCCAGGTTGTGGGACTGCGATGACCAGAGTCATTAAGGTTGTGCATGTCAGGGATCGGATCAGTCGTGGCTCCCAGACTTCTCGCAACCACCTTCAAATGGATCGTGGCCCTTATAGATTAGGGTAAGCACATGCGACGTAATTGGAGGGTGGCCCGTAATATGGGCAGTCAATCTGGGCCATTGACGGGCTTTATATATGAGACTAACGCCCTCATAGATCAAACCTTTTTGAGTTTTTTGGCAATGTTGCCCATTGAGCGATCTTTCCTCCTCTTTCTGCTGCAGCTAGCTTCAAGAGCCCTTGTTAACCATGAGGCCAGACGTAGCGCGGCTCTGATGGGCGACAAGGAAATGGCCGACGGGGGCCCCTCCGGTGCGAAGGTCAGACCAGAAACGGACCTACATCCTGGCACTTCCACGGGTCCAGACCGATGGTGGCATTTCTATCAACATAGATTCTTCTTCAGAGGAGGAGCATGTCCCTTCACCTAAAAGTCTGGCCGGACGTCCAGTTGGGACCACTCTTGCAGGGCCATTGGGGGAGCGAGGCCTGCTGAACATGAGTGGAGCTCCCATCACTGTTGGGAACATCAAGCCAGAACTTCCAACTGTAGAGGGGGAAAGTTTGGGGAGATTCGGCATGTTTGTGTCGATGCTGGTTGTAGCGATCCGGGGCAGGTGAAGACTTCGACCGTCTCCCAGAAGGATGGGAAGGAGGCTAAGGAGCAAGGGCCAAGAGACCCTTTTTCCTTCATTTATCCCAGGATGCAACAAGTGAGTGTCGATGTAAGTGCTGTAAGTACATCAGCATCAGTTAAACTGACTTTATATGTGTTTATCTTTGATAGGTTGTCCATGATGTTTCTCTGTTGGAAGAGAGCATTCGTGAGTCCGTCGACTTTAGCCAAAGCCTTCATAGCCAATTGGCTCTGGCCGTAGCCGAGAGAGAAGCAACTGAAGGGCTTCGAGTCACCATTGAAGAAAAATTGGACAAGGCTGTCACCACAAATATTTCCTTGGAGAAGGAGCTAAGGATGCTCGAGACGTATGCGACCGAAGTGGTGGCGGAGTTGCAAAGGAGGAGGAAGAAGGCAATTTTGGTTGAACTACTGATGAGGGATTGCCTTCGCAACATCGAGGTAACAGCGGCCCATAAGGCTGAACTGGAGAACATAATTGCCCAGCTGAAGATAGATGTTTCATCAGCCAATCAGAGGGTAGAGAAGGCTGAAAGGAGTGCTTCCCAAGTTGTCAAAGCTTATAAGAAGTCGAAGGCCTTTGGTGATGAAATGCATGAAGTTGGGACAGAGAGCTACCTTGTCAGCTATATAGATTGCCTGAATAGGGTCAGGAAGGCCTACCCAAATCTGGATGTTTCTTCTTTTGCCATACCGGGCGAGGAGATGGAGGAAATGAAGCTTGTTGACAGGGCGACATCGGCCCCTCCATCCGAAAAGGTCAACGAGGGGGTCTTCGCTCCTGATGCTGAAGAAAAATAGCTTCTTACTGTAGCTCTCTCTTTTCTCTTCTTTTTTTTTGACAATATGAATTAGTTGATTGTACTACTTTTCTATTAATGAACAAAGATTCTCATTTTGTTCAAAATAGAAGTCTTGACTTGATGGGCAAACACATCCCAGAACAATGCTAAATGTGAACTATTCGGCTTCATGAATATTTGGATGATGTATTCACGAAGAATCCTGAGATTTCATGTCGGCTCCATTTTCTTCTTGGGCTTAGGAGTCAGAGCTCATGGAGGCCGTAGAGAAGTTTTTCCGCTCATGTTGATCAGATTCGCCACTAGGGTAGGCCGATGGGACCATCCTTAGGTATTTTATTGATAATAAGATAGGTTGTCTAGACCTACCTCGGCACGTCTGCAGATTTACCGTAGGGTAGGCTGCTTAAACCATTCCTATGCCTTTGATTGGAAATAAGATAGGCTGATTGGACCTACCTCAGCACGTTAGCAGATTTACCATAGGGTAGGTTACTTGAACCATCTCTATGCCTTTGATTAAGAATAAGATAGGCTGATTAGGTCCTCTTCGACACGTCAGTGGAATTACCATAGGGTAGGTTGCTTGAACCATCCCTTTGTCTTTGATTAAGAATAAGATAGGCTGATTAGGCCCTCTTCGGCACGTCAGCGGATTTACCATAGGGAGGTTGCTTGAACCATCCCTGTGCCTTTGATTAGGAATAAGATAGGCTTCCTTGATTCTTTACATTCCAAGACCAAGGCAGCATAGAGCCAGCTAAGGTCTCGAGCCGATAAGTCCCTGGATGTATGACTTCCTTGATTCGATATGGGCCTTCCCAATTGGGGAAAAGCTTGCCTTGCTTCATTGGCTTGGATACTTCGGACCTTTGCAGTACTAAATCTTCGGGTCGGAAAATTCGTTCCTTCACCCTAGAATTGTAGTATCTGGCGACCCTCTATTGGTACGTCGCTATCTTCATCTGAGCATGAAGCCTGGTACCTTGTAGCAGATCTAAGTCCACTCTTCAGCATTCTGAATTCTCTGGCTCCTTGTACTGATTGATCCTCAAGGATTGCAAAGTAACCTCCATAGAAAGAATCGCTTCGGTGTCGTAAGTCAAGTAAAATGGAGACTCGCCGGTGGCCGTTCTGGGAGTTGTCCGATTTGTCCAAAGAACGGAATTTAGTTCTTTGGCCCAGAGTCCTTTGGCATTGTTCAGCCTGGTCTCCAGACCATGAAGAATGGTCCGGTTCATTACTTCAGCTTTCCCATTAGCTTGGGGATGACTGACAGAAGTCAATTTGTGGAGTACATGATATTGGGCGCAGAAGTCCTTGAACTTCAGGTTATCGAATTATCTCCCGTTGTTAGTGACTATGGCATCAGGAATTCCAAACCAGAATATAATGAAGTTCCTCACGAAGCTTTCGACCTTTCCTTCAGTAATGTGTGCTAAGGGTTCGGCTTCGACCCACTTGGTGAAGTAATCGATAGCCACTATGAGAAACTTCCGTTGTCCGGATGCTGGTGGAAATGGACCAAGAATGTCCATGCCCCATTGAGCGAAGGGCCATGGTGCCATTAATTGGGTTAGTTGGCTCGCCGGCCACATTTGAATGTTAGCATATTTCTGACACTGATCGTACCTTCGGACAAAGTCAGCGAAATCCTTCTGAAAGGTTAGCCAATAGTAACCTTGGCATATTATCTTATACGCCAGAGATCTGCCATCCAAGTAATCTCCACATATGCCCTCATGAACTTCTCTTAGGGCATAGTCGGCGTCAGATGGTCCTAGGCACTTCAGCAGAGGTTGCGTGAAGGATCTTTTGTATAGAGTTCTATCCAGAATAACATACTGGGATGCCATCCAATGGATTTGTTTGGCTTCAACCTTGTCTTGGGGTAATATGTCTTCATTCAAAAATTTGAGAATAGGATCCATCCAGCTGAGCTCAAACTCAACAGGAAGTACCTCTAGTGTTTCTTCTGCTATATTTGGAGCTTCTAGATACTCTATGAAGGTATGACCAAGGGATTCAGGGATAGTAGTGGCAAGTCTGGACAGTGCATCGGCTCGGGAGTTCTCCATTCGCGGGACATGGGCTATCTCGAAGAATTTTAGTTGAGAAACCAGAGCCCATGCTTTCTCTAAATACTAAGCCATGGTAGGATCATGAGCTTCGAACTCACCCTTCACCTGATTTACCATCAGCTGAGAATCCGAAAAAATTTGGATCCTTCGAATCCCCAACTCTTTCACGATTCGGAGTCCTGCAAGGAGGGCTTCATATTCAGCTTGATTATTCGAAGCATGGAAAGAAAAGCATAGAGCATATTCTATAGTGTGCCTGCTTGGGCTGGCTAGTATGAGGCCCACTCTGCATCCCATCGAGTTTGAAGCCCCGTCTACATGGAGCATCCATGTAGACTCCGAATCTTTTTGGATGGCCTCATCTTCTTTGGCTTGTTGCGAGTCATCTTCTGGATCCCATGTGCATTCAGCTATGAAGTCAGCCAACACCTGTGCTTTCATTGCCGATCTAGGCTGAAAGCTGATGTCAAATTCTCCAAGCTTTACGGCCCACTTTGCTATCCTCCTCGAAGTATTAGGTCATCGGAGGACTGCTTTTAAGGGTTGGTCCGTCATGACCACAATAGAGTGGGATTGAAAGTATGGTCGCAAGTGCTTCACCGCAATCACTAGCGAGTATATGAGCTTCTGTATCCTTCGGCATCATGTAATACTTTGCTAGTGTAGTAGATTAGTTTTTGAAGGTTATCCGTCCCCTTTCGAATGAGTACCGCACTAATCATCTTGTCCGAAGCGAAGAGGTATACATAGAGGGTCCCTCCTTCTTGGGGTTTAGAAAGTAGAGGGGGATTCTCCAAATATTTCTTAGTTCTTCAAAGGTTCCATGGCAGTCTTCGGACGATTCGAAATTTCATGATTGTTGAAGGACTTTAAAGAAAGGGAGACACCTTTTGGCTAACCGAGAGATGAATCGATTTAAAGAGGTGATTCTTCCGGTTAACTATTGTACCTCCTTTTTGCAAAAGGGATGCCTCATGTTTTGGATAGCTTGTATCTTCTCCGGGTTGGCCTCTATCCCTCGTTTGGTAACAAGAAATCCCAGGAACTTGCCAGAGGTCACGCCGAAGGCACACTTGGTAGGGTTTAGCTTCATCAGGTGACACTGCAGGGCATTAAAAGATTCTTCCAAGTCTTTAATATGATCCTCTTTGAGGAAGCTTTTCACAATTATGTCATCGATATATGCCTCCATGTTCTTACCTAGTTGCTTCTTGAACACTTTGTTGATTAGCCTTTGGAATGTTGTCCTGATATTTTTCAGGCCAAAAGGCATCATCTTGTAGCAATATGGTCCATTCTTTGTTATAAAGGATGTCTTCTCCTCATCTTCAGGATCCATCCATATCAGGTTATAGCTGGAAAAAGTGTCCATGAAGCTTATAGTAGTTGATGACCAACAGTAGCATCGACCAGCTGGTCTATCTCTGGCAAGGGAAAGCTATCTTTTGGACAAGCCTTGTTGAGATCTGTGTAGTCTATACAAATCCTCCACTTGTCGTTGGCCTTCCTTACCATCACAATATTAGCTATCCACTCCGGATAACGTACTTCTTTGACAAATCCAGCTTTATCGCCCTCTGTCTTTTAGGGATAAAGTTTCTCTTCTTCTACCGAACTGGCTTATAGTTAGAGGCCACTTCCAGTTGATGAGTAATTACTTTGGCAGGGATCCCAGGCATGTCCAAAGCCGACCAGGCGAAGACATCGATGTTGTTCCATAGAAAATGGATCAGCCTTATCTTTGTTCCTTCATCAAGTAGGCTTCCGATCTGTACTGTTTTGGTGGTGTCGTCTTCGTTAAGGCACAGAAATAGTCCTCTCCATTGGTTCCCCATAGTTCTCCATCTGATCTCTTGGGTTCAACTGATCTAGGGTGATGAGATTAGCCAATTGCTTATCTTGTATTATCAAGCACTGTCGGGCGGCCCTTTGATCCCCTCGTGCTTCCCCGATCCCACTGCGGGTGGGAAAGTGCATTAGAAGCTGGTATGTCAAGACTACGGCCCTGAATTTATTCAAGGTGGGCCGTCCCAATATCGAGTTGTAGATCAACAGGGTTTGGACTACTACGAAATTGATGGAAAACGTCTTTTGACAAAGTTCTATGTCAAGGGTTATAGGCAATATTATTTTTTCCTCGACTTTGATTTGGTTGCCTCCAAACCCAGTCAAGGGTATAGGAGATTTTTGTAGCTTGTCTCTAGATGGACCCATCCCGGAGAATGCATCAAAAAGCAAAACATCGGCGGAGCTTCCATTGTCTACTAAGATATGTCTTACATCATAATTGACCACAACGATCGAGACTACAACGGGATCATTGTGCGGGAGCTAAACTCCCTGGAGGTCATCGTCAGAGAAGTATATAGAGTTGTTGCCGTTCTCGCCGCCGCGCCCGTGACTCGGATCTGTGGATCCTCCCTGACCGCCTGGCGGAGGAACCTCCATGGCTGCGGCGAACCTGCAAGAAGGGGTTAGGAGACCCTGGCCGGGGATCCCGGCGAGGAAGCTCCGACGGTCAAGTCAGTAGACGACGAGAAGGAACAGAATCTCCAAGACGGGCCCCCGAAGGGGTTCCAGACTTAGAGAATTTGTTAGTAAGAAGGGTGCTCTGGGGACCAGAAATTCGGCCGGGCCTCCTTGCCGAGCTCACGCCAAGAGATCCCCTCTCGGGACCTTGGATCTCATTCTTGGAGCGAGGCTTTTGGCCGCTGCCTCTTACTTGTCCCCAACCTGATCGGCTTACCTTGTCGTCCCTAGCTTCCTTCCTTTTATCTCCTCTCGCTGTTCGCCTGTCCTCTCTCCCTGGGAGGCTCCCCTCCCCCATCCCTTTCTCTTTCCCCTTTCGGTGAGGAGGGCCAGGCGGCTTTCCGACCTCGTCCGTCGAGCCCAACGGGAAAAGGCAAAGACAGAAGGGGGGGTGGCGCCGATAAGGCGGCCGGTCAGACCTCGGGCCTAGTGAGAGCGCTTTCTTTCCCAAGTATGGGCGCCATCCATCTATGGGCCCTGTTTTGTCAGAACCGCGCCTCTCGATTGCGGGACCTGTCGGGCCGATGCAAATGGTGTTTCGCGTGCCGCCGCCATCTGTACGAGGCACCGCCTGTGATGCGCACGGCCCGAGGGACGACCTCGGAGCCCGCGCCTATTTCCTTGGGACCTTCTCTGTACGGGCGGCCTGACCTCGGCCGAGGTGGACCCGTCTCCGGGGGCCACCTGGCGAAGGAGCGAAGGATCGGCCGACCTCGGCCTAGGTGGACCCCTCCCGGGTGGACACCTGGCGAGGTGGCAGGGGGTCGCCTGGCTTCGACGGAGGTGGGCCCGTCTCCGGGGGCCACCCGACGAAGGAGCGAAGGATCGGCCGACCTCGGCCTAGGTGGACCCCTCCCGGGTGGACACCTGGCGAGGTGGCAGGGGGTCGCCTGGCTTCGGCGGAGGTGGGCCCGTCTCCGGGGGCCACCCGGTGAAGGAGCGAAGGATCGGCCGACCTCGGCCTAGGTGGACCCCTCCCGGGTGGACACCTGGTGAGGTGGCAGGAGGTCGCCTGGCTTCGGCCGAGGTGGGCCCGTCTCCGGGGGCCACCTGGCGAAGGAGCAAAGGATCGGCCGACCTCGGCCTAGGTGGACCCCTCCCGGGTGGACACCTGGCGAGGTGGCAGGATGTCGCCTGGCTTCGGTCGAGGTGGGCCCGTCTCCGGGGGCCACCTGGCGAAGGAGCGAAGGATCGGCCGACCTCGCCTAGGCGGACCCCTCCTGGGTGGGCGCCAGGCGAGGTGGTAGAGGAGCCCCGAACCGAGCTCGACTTCGGCGAGAGCAGTTTGTCTTGGGAAGTCGTCTGGCGGAGTAGCCTTGCCGAGCTCGGCCTCGGCAATGTGGCGCTGACTCGACCAGAGAAACCTCCACGTGGCTCGATCATATTTGGCGGTATCTGAGCCCGGCCACGTCATCGTCACGGCCGTAACAGTTGCCCCCCAGCCCGCCGTTCCGTTGGGGCGTCGTAGAATGGAACGTCGGGATTAAATACAGATATGACGTGGGGAGGCGAAGATCTTGCATCATAATTGCCACGATCCTCGTCGCCGCGGCTCGATGTGCCCGAAACCCTATAGGAAGCCGCCACGTGTCGCCCACTTGCCCGCAATAAATGCGTCGCTTCGAGGCAGAGGCCGTTACCCTACTAACGAGGCGTCGGTGTCGGGCGTGCGTCCACGTGGCGATCACTCAGTGGCTCGGGGCGGAATGACGGGTACGGCCGCTGTCGACTGAGTTTGAAAAGGAGGGGACTTTCCAGAATGAGGCCTTTCCCCTTGCTCCGTGGGCGGTTTGCTGCAGGCTAACTTCCGTTGCCCCACGTTCGCTTGGTGTATTTTCGGTGAGTGCCTCCATCCTTCTCTGGTTCCCCTCTCTCTTTTCCTCTTTGAATCCTTGTTCTCCCCTTTGCCATGGCGCGTCGTCGCTATGTCTCTTCCAATCCGGACGAGGCCGGTCCATCCCGGCCGAGGACTCCATCTTCTTCCTCCTCAGAGGAGGAAATGATTCTGGAGGAGATCCGCAGGCGTCTGCAACCCGGGGGTGTCACCATCGGCATCCCCAGGGGGGTCCGATCTCCTCCGGTTGCTCCCGCTGTGCCTCTTCTCTCTCTTCCTGCTCCGCCTCTTCTTCCCGCCGGTCCCTCCGGTCATGCTTCCACCATGACCGAGGGTGATCTTTCTTTGCTCCGGGAGGCCTACGGCATCCCGGGATCAATTCGTCTATTCGTTCCGCGGCCTGGGGAGCGCGTCACCATGAGTGGCCCCGGCCGCATAGCCTTTTACGAAGACTTCTTCCTTGGGGGTCTTCGATTTCCTCTGCACCCCTTCTTCCTCTCTTTTCTTAGCCATTTCCGACTTGTTCCGGCCCAGTTGGCTCCCAATTTCATCCGGGTCATCTTCTCCTTCATAGTTTTTTGTCACTTTCACGGGTTCGTTGCCCGTTTCTCCCTCTTCAGGGCCATGTTCACCCTGAAGAGGTATTCCACCGATGACGGCTGGTGGTATATTTCGCCCCGGCCCAGGTGTCTCCGGTTCGACCTCCCCTCTTCTATTAAGGGCTGGAAGAGCCGGTTTTTCTTTGCCTCGGTCGAAGATGTTGACTGGGCCTGGAGTGAACCGGACCGGTCTCCGAACCGGAACTCCCAGGTTGAGTCGGCGGACCAGGAGGCCTACTCCCTACTCCTGAGTGACGTGGTCCCGGCGCTCGAGGTTCTGCTCTCAGAGCAGAATCTTTTTGAGGCCGGGATCAGTCCCATCCGTGAGTCGGGTAAGATTCGGTCCTTCCTTAACTCTTGCATTCTTTTTTCTTCATAACCGAGTTGGCCGACCTTCTATTCTTTTGCATTGCAAGTATGAAGTTATCGCTGGAGAGCCTCCTGGAGGGCGCGGCCCAGAGAGACGTCCCGGAGGTGGATGAGCCTGCGGCCAAGCGGGCTCGCACCGAGGCGAGCCAGGAGGTGGCACCGGCGTCTGCACCTAGTCCAGTGGCCGCTGCTCCCCCGCCCAGGCTGCCTCGGGGCGGGGCCGTTGATTCCTCAGCTGCCAGATCCGGTGGTGCTGTCGTCGAGGGGGTTCCACCGCCCGCAGCCCCGTCCAGCGCTGGCCCTATCGTCGCCGCGGCTCCGACGGTGCAGCCCGTGTCCTCCGCCGGCCCATCGGTCGCGGCTCCTGCTGGAGGGACAGTCACCGCAGGAGCTGAACTAACGGCTCCGCCACCGGTGATCACCCACCGGTGTTCAGTCATCCGCGATAAAGGGCTCGCGGAGAAGGTGATGGAGTACGCCTCCACAGCCTGGGATCGCCGAGCTCGGGGCGGCCGGGACTATGCTGACGCTTTGCTCGAGATCCTCCCGCAGCTCTTCACGGTAAGCCCGAACTCATTTTCTTCCGTCTTTCGTGACCTCAGTGGTCTTTCTTCTAACCCGATTACTTTACCTGTGCAGATTGGGAATGACGTTCTCCTACTGAGGAACTTCCTCGTAGGGAACGCGAAGAGGGACACCGAGAAGGAGAAGAAGCTCGGCAAGCTCGCAGCCGACGTCAAGGACCTCATGGAAAAGGGGGTCGAGCTGCGAGCAAGCAATCAAGCCCTCCAGACTGACTTGGCGCGCGCCGAGGGGCGAAACAAGGAGCTGGAGTCTTCTCTGTCGGAGGAGAGGATCTCCCACCAGCGTCGCGCAGAGGAGGATGCAGCGGAGAGGGCTCGTCTTCAGGCCCATTCCCAGTGGCTGGAGCGCCAGCTGGAGGAGGCCCGGCGGGATGCAAACACGGCGAAGGAGCGGAGTGCGTATGTCAACGGACTCCTGGAGGCTACGAAGCGGGAGGCGCAGGAGGCCGTTCTGAAGTTCCGAGCTTCCGACGAGTACACGTCGGAGGTCCGAGAGGCCACCGTGGACTCCTTCCTGAAGGGGTTCCGGATGTGCCGAGAGAAAGTAGGGGCCTTCTACCCCGAGCTCGACCTCAGTGGGGTGGTGCTCTGAGGTAGGAGGCAAGGAGCTGAGAGTAGAGCCTCCGGTGCGGCCGACGCCACGCCTGCGGCCCCGTCGACCGGCGAAGCCGTGGCTCCGGAGCAGCCACCTGAGCCGGCCGCCGCTGAAGGTGAGGATGCGGAGCACGCGACCCCGGTGGAGGGCTCCGACCCCGCACCAAACTGAGCTACCGTCTTCTCGCCCTTCTCTGTCATCGTAATTGTACCCTTTTCTTCTTTTTTTTTGGGGACTCCCGGCCTGTCGGGATTCCCAGCTTTGTACTTTTCCTTGAATTAATGAAAACATCGTTTGACTTAGTCTCGAGTTCACTTTCTTCCCCACTCTCCCATCTTTTCCCTTTTTTTTTTTTTTCTTTTGGGATGTTGATGTGGAGTGCCGAAACGATCGCAGACCTGGTCCCGTCTGTCGCTCAAATCGAAGGTTGGGACATACCGGACCGCGTGGCGTCAGAGTAGGCCTTGAGCGAGTCCGTCTTCGGGATCCCTTCATACTCGCGTGGGCGAAATGGTTTCTGCCCCGCTTTCCAAGCCGAAGCCCGGGACCTCCGGACTGAACCCCGGGGTCGCAGGCTTTCTCAAGCCTTGCGCGGCTTGCCGGGCTGTTCTCCGGGCTTGCGTGGGCGAACTGGGTTCTATCCCACCTTCTAGGCCGAAGCCCAGGATCTCCGGACTGAACCCCGGGGCCGCAGGCTTTCTCAAGCCTTGCGCGGCTTGCCGAGCTGTTCTCCGGGCTTGCGTGGGCGAACTGGGTTCGGTCCCACCTTCCAGGCCGAAGCCCAGGATCTTCGGACTGAACCCCGGGGCCGCAGGCTTTCTCAAGCCTTGCGCGGCTTGCCGAGCTATTCTCCGGGCTTGCATGGGCGAACTGGGTTCTGTCCCACCTTCCAGGCCGAAGCCCAGGATCTCCCGCTTCCTTCGGCCGTCGGCCATGATCGGTCATGCCGAGCTCAGGGCCATGCACCGGTTTTCCTATAAAGTGAGAAGAGAGCGTTTGAAGCAAGGGAACTTTATTGCGGGAGTGAGGAACCTTACATTACTGATAATACATTCTTAGGTTCGAGGCGTTCCACGTCCGGGGGAACCTGGCACCTCCCAACTCCTCCAGGTAGTAGGCGCCGTGAGGGAGGGCTTCTGCTACTCGGTATGGGCCCTCCAAGTTGGGCGAGAGCTTGCCGCATTCCCGTGGCTGAGAAGCTTCAGAGCGTCGGAGGACCAAATCTCCGGGACGAAAAACCTTCGGCCGCACTCGGGAGTTGTAATACCTGGCCACACGCTGCCTATACGCCGTCATTCGAACTCGGGCCTTGTCCCTCGTTTCCTCAAGAAGGTCAAGGTTGAGCATCATCCTGGCTGGGTTTTCTGTCTCGTCATATTGCTCCACATGCAGCATGGGTAGGCTGAGCTCGATCGGGATGACCGCCTCGGCTCCGAAGACGAGGTTGAACGGGGTCTCGTCGGTAGCCGTCCTCGGGGTGGTGTGGTATGCCCAGAGGATGCTGGGGAGCTTATCGGCCCACCTGCCCTTGGCCTGGTCCAGCCGCGTGCGGAGGCCCTGAAGAATGGTCCTGTTCGTGACTTCGGCCTCTCTATTGGTCTGGGGATGCGCCACCGAGGTGAAGCGATGCCTGATGCCGAGGTCGCTGCAGAACTCTTCGAACTCCCGGCAGTCGAATTGGCGCCCGTTGTCAATAACCACGGTGTGGGGGAGGCCGAAGCGTCAAATGATCGACTTCCAAAAGAATTTGGCTACGTTTGCCTCGGTGATCCTCGCCAAGGGTTCGGCCTCGACCCACTTTGTGAAGTAGTCGATGGCCACTATCAAGAACTTCCGCTGTCCAGACACCGGCGGGAATGGGCCCAGAAGGTCCATCCCCCACTGGGCGAACGGCCAGGGAGCTGAGAGTTGGGAGATTGGGTTGGAGGGCTGCCGTTGCACCGTGGCGTGATGCTGGCACCGGTCGCACTTCTTCACGAAGCTAGCGGCGTCTTCCTTCATCGTCTCCCAGAAGTAGCCCTGACGGAGGGCCTTGTACGCCAATGCCCTGCCCCCCACGTGGTTCCCGCAGATGCCTTCGTGAATCTCCTGGAGCATGAGCTTGGCTTCCATGGGTCCTACACACTTGAGGAGGGGGTAGGAGTAGGATCTTCGATACAATTGCCCATCCATCAGGACGAACCGCACGGCTTTCTTTCTGATAAGGCGAGCCGCCTCGCGGTCCTCCGGCAGGGTGCCACTGGTGATGTATTCAGCGTACTTGTCCATCCAGTTGGGTTCATGGCTGACCTGATGGACCTCCACCGGTGCCTCGAGGCTTGGGATCTCAAGGCGCTCCACATGAGCGCGTCCCAGCATCGAGTCCGGCAGGGTCGCCAGACGAGAGAGAGCATCCGCGTGGGCGTTTTCCCTGCGGGGGATATGGAAGATGTTGAAGTGCCGGAATCTGGACGCGCCCGCCTTGACGAGCTCCAAGTATTTCGCCATTTGGGGGTCATGTGCGACATACTCCCCGGAGACCTGTCCCGCCACGAGCTGGGAATCGGTGAAAGCTCTGAGGTTGGTCACTCCCAGCTCGCGGGAGACCCTCAGCCCGGCAAGAAGTGCTTCGTACTCCGCTTGGTTATTTATCGCGGGAAATTGGAAACGGAATGCGCATTCGGCGACGACCCCGTCGCTGTTGGCAAGGATGAGTCCGGCTCCGCTCCCGCCGGAGTTCGAGGCTCCGTCCACATGGAGGATCCAGGCGTCCTCTCCGGGCTCATCGGTGCCTATCTCCATCGGCTGGCCTGAGGGGCCTTCCTCGGGCTCCTTGCCCAAGCCTGCACATTCGACCAAGAAGTCGGCCAGCACCTGTGCCTTCATGGCCGACCTTGGCCTGTACGTAATGTCGAACTTGCTGAGCTTCAGTGCCCACTTTGCCAATCATCCCGAAGTATCGGGTCGGCTGAGCACCACTTTCAGTGGTTGATCCGTCAGGACAGCGATGGGGTGCGCTTGGAAATAGGGCTTGAGACGCTGGGTAGACACTATTAGCGCAAAAACGAGTTTCTCGGGCCGAGAATACCTGAGCTCCGCGTCGCGGAGAAGCTTGCTGGTATAGTACACCGGCCGCTGGACTCCCTGGCCATCAGTCCGAACCAGGACCGAGCTGACGGCTTTCGGGGTGACCGCTAGGTAGAGGATGAGCTCCTCCCCCTCCTCGGGCCTGGACAGCAACGGTGGCGACGCGAGCATCCTCTTCAGCTCCTCGAAGGCCTTCTGGCATTCCTCGGTCCAAGCGAAGTCGTTCATCTTTCTCAGCACCTTGAAGAAGGGACGGCAGCGATCTGCCGACATGGAGATAAAGCGGCTGAGGGCCGCAACTCGGCCGGTGAGTTGCTGTACTTGCTTCTTGGAGGCGGGCGGCTCCATGTCCAGGATGGCCTGGACCTTCTCCGGGTTGGCTTCAATTCCTCTTTGGGTCACCATGAATCCTAGGAATTTCCCGGCGGAGACGCCGAAGGTGCACTTCGCCGGGTTCAGCTTTATCTGATGACGTCGGAGGTTGCCGAATGTCTCCGCCAAGTCAGCCACGTGGTCCGAATCGGGTTTGCTCATTACCAGCATGTCATCCACGTACACCTGCATGTTGCGGTCGATCTGGTCTTTGAAAATTCTATTGACCAGGCGCTGGTACGTTGCCCCCGCGTTCTTGAGGCCGAATGGCATCATCCTGTAGCAAAAGGTCCCACGGTCGGTTATGAAGACGGTATGCTCTTCGTCCTCCGGGCTCATCCGGATCTGGTTGTATCCGGAGAAGGCATCCATGAATGACAGGAGGCGATGTCCCGAGGTGGTGTCGACCAGCTGGTCGATCTTTGGAAGAGGGAAGCTATCCTTTGGGCAGGCTCGGTTGAGGTCGGTATAGTCCACACAGATTCTCCACTTACCACTACTCTTTCTTACCATGACCACGTTTGCTAGCCAGCTGGGATACTGGACTTCCCGCACAAAACCGGCGGCGAGGTGTTTTTCCACTTCCTCGTTGATTGCCTTCTGTCTTTCCATGGCGAAGCTCCTCTTCTTCTGGCGGACCGGGCGGCAGCTTGGGTCCACGTTTAACCTGTGCGTGATGACCTCGGGCGAGATGCCTGGCATGTCGGCCGCTGACCAGGCGAACACGTCAGCGTTCGCGCGGAGGAACTCCAGCAGGCGGGTCCGTTCTTCTTCAGGGATCTGGGCCCCGACTTGCACCGTCTTCAGCGGGTCCGAACCGAGGGGAAAGGTCAGCAGGCGCTCCACGGGCCCTCCTCGGGATTCCTTCTCTCTTAGGTCGAGGTCGTCGACATCGGGGGCGAGCTCCGTGCCCCGGGCGCCCGGGACCGTCTGGAGGCAAAGCGGGACTGGCCGGGTCGTTCCCTTCATCTCCCCGAGCCCGGAAGGCGTGGGGAACTGCACCAACAATCTTTTCGTGGAGATCGTGGCGTCCAGTTGGTTGAGCCCGGGATGCCCGAGAATGGCGTTGTAAGGCGAGGGGAGTCTGACGACGGTAAACGTTATCAGGACGGTCATCTGCCGGGGTGGGGATCCGGCGGTGACCGGGAGAGTGATCTCCCCTTCGACCCCCACGGAGTCCTTTGTAAATCCTACCAGGGGGGGTATGTACCGGTTTCAGCTGATCGTGGGACAAGTTCATCCGAGAGAAAGCCTCGTAAAAAAGCACGTCAGCCGAGCTTCCACTATCCACCATGATTCGATGTATATGATGCTTCGCGATGGTCATCTCGACCACCACGGCATCGTTATTTACATTATCATTACCCTTCCCCTCCTCGGGAGGGATCACATTCTCCGGGTTCCCGACTTCCCGGGCTCTCTTCGCCGCTCGTCCGACCCCGCGTGAAATCATGCCCACGGGCTTCTCCGTTGGGCAGTTGTCGATTGCAGGAACGGGCGGTAAGGTCGCGAGCGGCTGCCCCTCCGGGGGGGCCTCGTTCCTGACGAACTTCCTAAGGTAGCCCCTCTTAATCAGCTCCTCGATCTCCCACTTCAGGTTGCGACACTCTTCCGTGTCGTGACCATGCTCGTGGTGGAACTGGCAGTACTTCGATTTGTCCTGGATGACCCTCGGGTTCTGAGGAGGAGGTCGGCGGAGGTAGCGCTCGCCCTCGATTTCCATGAGGATCTTCGTCCGAGGTACGAGGAGAGGGGTGAACCTCCGCTCGGGAGTGGCCTCGCCCCTCGGCCTTGGATTCGGGCGAGGGTCGGCAGATGGCCCGGGCTTCCGAGCTCCCGAGGTATCTCTTGGGGGCGGCCTCTTCAGAGTCTTCCCGTCCAACTCTCGACGGGTGCGGTCGGCCTCCTCCGCTCGAATATACTTATGGGCGCGGAGGAGGAGCTCGGAGTACATCCTGGGCGGCTTCTTGTCCAGGGAGTAGGTCAGGCGGGACGTCTTGAGCCCGCGCTTCAAAGCCAACATGGCGACGGGCTCGTCCAGACTGTAGATTTTCAGGGCTGCGATCTTGAACCGGGTGATGTAGTCCCGGAGCAGCCCTGGTCCTGCTGGCGGATAGAAAAGAGGCTGTCTACCTCTCTTGGCACCTTTCGACAGGCGTCGAAGTGCGCCACAAACTTTTCTTCCAACTGGTGGAAGGAGCAAATGGATCCAGGCTCGAGGCGGGTGAACCAGACTCGAGCGACCTTCCGGAGGGTGGCCGGGAAGGCGATGCATAGAAGAGCGTCGGTGGCCCCCTGGACCCTCATGAGAGCTTTGTAGCTCTCCAGATGGTCCAGAGGGTTGGTGGTCCCGTCGTAGGGATCCACCTGTGGCATGCGGAACCGTTTTGGGATCGGCTCCGTCTGGATTTCTTCAGAGAAAGGGGGATGAGAGTCGTAGCCCGCCGGGTCCGTCGACGAGTTTTGCAGGTCGGCAAATCGGCGGGCGAACTCCGCTAGCTTGCGCTCATGCTCCTCCAGGCGCCTCTCGGCCTGGCGCCTGATGGCTTCGTCGATGGAGTCTTCCACCGAGGCTGCGGGTGAAGGGGGCGCCGATCGGTCTCGACGCGAAGTCAGGCCTCGGCATCGCTTGCTGCGATGCACCGTTTCGGCCTCATCGGCCGGGGATCGACTCTCGTGATCCTCCGAACCGGAGTAGTTTCTTTTTGCGGGAGCTTGGTGGCTCCCACGGGGGTTGGAGACGGCCCTCGGGTGGGATGGCCTGCCCTGAATGGAGCGCAGGCTCCCACGCTGCCCCGCGGCCCGGGCCGCGGGGGTCCCTGGCTGCGGCTGCGTGGCCAGGGACCGCTGCTGATGTTGAAGCTGCCGGACCGCCGAGGTCAAGGTCTGCAGCTGTTGGATGACGGCCGCAAGGGGTCCGTCTGTTGAGGTAGGCTGTGGTGGAAGAGGAGGGGGGGCTGGAAGCTCCCTCTCCGAGCTGTGGCCCCCTTGAGGGGAGTGAACCTCCCCTACATGGCTGGTGGATGCCTCGCGCCCACGAGTGACCACCATTGTCGGAGAGCGCGACACCTGCAGAAAGCTAGCTCCCGCTAGGGGGTGTTGTCTTGTCCCCTACCTGGCGCGCCAATCTGTTGCCGTTCTCGCCGCCGCGCCCGAGACTCGGATCCGTGGATCCTCTTTGACCGCCTGGCGGAGGAACCTCCCTGGCTGCGGCAAACCTGCAAGAAGGGGTTAGGAGACCCTGGCCGGGGATCCCAGCGAGGGAGCTCCGACGGTCAAGTCAGTAGACGACGAGAAGGAACAGAATCTCCAAGACGGGCCCCCGAAGGGGTTCCAGACTTAGAGAATTTGTCAGTAAGAAGGGTGCTCTGGGGACCAGAAATTCGGCCGGGCCTCCTTGCCGAGCTCACGCCAAGCGATCCCCTCTCGGGACCTTGGATCTCATTCTTGGAGCGAGGCTTTTGGCCGCTGCCTCTTACTTGTCCCCAACCTGATCGGCTTACCTTGTCGTCCTCAGCTTCCTTCCTTTTATCTCCTCTCGCTGTTCGCCTGTCCTCTCCCCCTGGGAGGCTCCCCTCCCCCATCCCTTTCTCTTTCCCCTTTCGGTGAGGAGGGCCAGGCGGCTTTCCGACCTCGTCCGCCGAGCCCAACGGGGAAAAGGCAAAGACAGAAGGGGGGGTGGCACCGGTAAGGCGGCCGGTCAGACCTCGGGCCTAGTGAGAGCGCTCTCTTTCCCAAGTGTGGGCGCCATCCGTCTATGGGTCCTGTTTTGTCAGAACCGCGCCTTTCGATTGCGGGACCTGTCGGGTCGATGTAAATGGTGTTTCGCGTGCCGCCGCCATCCGTACGGGGCACCGCCTGTGATGCGCACGGCCCGAGGGACGACCTCGGAGCCCGCGCCTATTTCCTTGGGACCTTCTTTGTACGGGCGGCCTGACCTCGGCCGAGGTGGACCCGTCTCCGGGGGTCACCTGGCGAAGGAGCGAAGGATCGGCCGACCTCGGCCTAGGTGGACCCCTCCCGGGTGGACACCTGGCGAGGTGGCAGGGGGTCGCCTAGCTTCGACGGAGGTGGGCCCGTCTCCGGGGGCCACCCGACGAAGGAGCGAAGGATCGACCGACCTCAGCCTAGGTGGACCCTCCCGGGTGGACACCTGGCGAGGTGGCAGGGGGTCGCCTGGCTTCGGCGGAGGTGGGCCCGTCTCCGGGGGCCACCCGGCGAAGGAGCGAAGGATCGGCCGACCTCGGCCTAGGTGGACCCCTCCCGGGTGGACACCTGGCGAGGTGGTAGGAGGTCGCCTGGCTTCGGCCGAGGTGGGCCCGTCTCCGGGGGCCACCTGGCGAAGGATCGGCCGACCTCGGCCTAGGTGGACCCCTCCCGGGTGGACACCTGGCGAGGTGGCAGGAGGTCGCCTGGCTTCGGTCGAGGTGGGCCCGTCTTCGGGGGTCACCTGGCGAAGGAGCGAAGGATCGGCCGACCTCGGCCTAGGTGGACCCCTCCCGGGTGGACACCTGGCGAGGTGGCAGGAGGTCGCTTGGCTTCGGTCGAGGTTGGCCCGTCTCCGGGGGCCACCTGGCGAAGGAGCGAAGGATCGGCCGACCTCGCCTAGGCGGATCCCTCCTGGGTGGGCGCCAGGCGAGTGGTAGAGGAGCCCCGAACCGAGCTCGACTTCGGCGAGAGCAGTTTGTCTTGGGAAGTCGTCTGGCGGAGTAGCCTTGCCGAGCTCGGCCTCGGCAATGTGGCGCTGACTCGGCCGGAGAAACCTCCACGTGGCTCAATCATATTTGGCGGTATCTGAGCCCGGCCACGTCATCGTCACGGCCGTAACAAGAGTTATTGCTCTTGAGCCTCTTGGGATCATCTTCTTCGGCTCTTCTCCAATCAATTTGCCAATGTAGCATGCCCACCCTTCCGTCAGTGGACCTTTGGTTGGGTAGTTCAGCTTCTTTAATGGCCTTCTGAGGGGCAGCAGCTTCAGGTCATGGTTCTGGATGGCCGATATATTTTTCCACGTATCCCCTCTTGATTAGGTCTTCTATTGTATCCTTAAGTTGGATGCAGTCTTCAGTATTGTGGCCATAATCCCTGTAGAATCGACAGTACTTACTTCTATTCCTCATAGAGGAGGACATCCTCATGGGGCACGGTCGCTAGAGATAGCTTTCTTTCTCTATTTCTATCAAGATTCTCTCCTTTGGGAGATTGAGGAGAGTATCTGAATCAAATTTTTCACCCAATGCTTTGGGCTTGGGACTACATCGTCGAGTAGAGTCATAGTTATTGGAGGGTGCGGGCGGATTCGGCCCCCTATTGCTCTTCTTCTTGGGAACAAATTTTTCTTCAATCGGGTGCCGGTTTGCCACTTGCTCCTCGACATCCGCATACTTCTAAGCCCTTGCCAGGAGCTCAGCGTAGCTTGTCGGAAACCTTTTGTCCAGAGAGAATGTGAGCCTAGATGATCGAAGGCCCTTCTTTAGAGCGGACATGGCCATATACTCGTTGAGATCAAGGATCTCGAGAGTGGCAGAATTGAATCTTGCAATGTAGTTCTTGAGGCTCTCTCCTTCATTTTGATGGAGGAACAAGTTGTCAGTATTTCGCTACGTCTTCCAGCAAGTCCTGAAATATGAAACAATCAATTTTTGTAATTCAGAGAATGAGTTAATGGTACCTGGATATATGCTCGAATACCATATTCGAGCTACCTTCTTTAGGGTCACAGGAAAGGCCAAGCAGTACAATGCATTGGAGGCTCCTTGGATCATCATATGGGCTTTAAAGCTACCCAGATGATCAAGGGGGTTGGTGGTCTGATTGTAGGATTCCATCTGAAAGACTTTGAAATGCCGAGGGATGACTTCCTCCATTATTCTAGAGGTGAACGGAGGCCGTGAGTCATAAGCAGTGAACTCGTCGTCTCTTTTCTGATCGCAGAGCCTCGCGATCTGTGCTTCATACATCTTAAACTTTTCTTTGTAGTCATAGTGAGCTCCTTTTGCCCAACACTTTCGGGAGTAGAGTCTTCAGAAAAAACAGAAGGAGATCATCTGGATATCTTCCTTGCACATCGGTCATCAGTGCACTTTGAATATCGGGAACTTCGGCCCTCATGAGAGGGCCGATCCTGAAGAGAGCGTCAGGTAGATCTGTGGTAGTGGTCTCCCTTTTCTTTAGACTGGTGACTATGCCTAGAGGTGGCCGGTGGATGCCCCACCTGAAGGGTAGTCTCTTGAAAATTCTGAACCATGGTTGTGAGAGCGTCAACCCGGATCAGGAGGGCTTCGAACTGGTATTGTCCCACGACCAGTGTGGGAGGTGGGACATTATTTTTCACCGAGGGATCGTTCCTCTGAGAGGGTTGACGTTCCTTGCTCATCGAAGCATTTTGAGCCTTACCTTTCACCATTACGGTTCCTTCCAACTCTCCTTTTCAAGAGGGGATGATAGCAAGCTCTCCTTCTACCTGGCATGCCAATTTGTTGGCATCGAACCTTTGCAAACCGGATGGAGCTGCTGGATCATCGGCTTGCCTCCCGAGAGTCATGCAAAATAGACCCCTTGATTGGATTTGCTTCGGTGGGGGACACTCCGATGCCTAAGTAAGTGAAGGCTCGAGCAACATAATGGAGAGTTCTCAGAGAAAGAGTGAAAGAGACTCAGAGAGTTTAGTTTTTGCTTGGCTTACTTGCCTTAGCTTGCTTGTAGAGTGCCCCCTATAACCAGTATTTATAATGAGAGATGTACCAAGAACACAGTTAAACTCACTTGCCCTGGTTAAGTGGGGTTGGTTAGCTTAACTCCTCCATAACCATAAGCGATTACTGCCTGATTCTGGCCACCTCGATATTATTGGTGCTGGAGTTAGTGGCTATATGGCTGATCCTGGCCACCTTGACATTCTTGGAGTTAGTAGCTATGTGGTTGGATATAACAACCATATCCATGTCTGGAGATTGGAGATCAATGGGAGATTTGATTCAGGGCCGCTCTTTCGGAAGGGTCCGAGGTCGAATCGGCTGACTGCCATGTACCTATCATCTTCGGGATAGGCTAAAGACACCGTAGTCGTTCGCATCAAAATGGCCTTCTTTGGAGTGGACCGGAGTTCTTCTCGAAGCAAGTTGGAGAATAAAGCGACCGTCTTCTTCGGACCAGCCTTCTTCAGAGTGGTCCGAAGAAGACCGGCTCACATGACACAGCCGGGATCAAGGATATGCTTCGGCATCACTCTCTTCGGTGTAGGCCGAAGACTGACCCAATGAGGAGACTGGAATGATGATGTTAATTGTTGCTTCTTCAGCCTGTGGAGTCACCTTTGAGCCTTCCGATAAGGGCGAATGGTTCAGTAGGGGTCCAAATGTACCCTTGAACCAACAATTAGCCTTTGCTGAGCCGGTTTATCCCAATAATATCAATATCCATGTCTATCAAATAAAATAATATAAATATGGATATGCTAATATCCAATCCATATTCGATCCAGTTTTAGTTATATTATTTGAATACAAAAATATGAATAAACTAATATCCAATATCCATTTAGGATGAATATAAATATACTTAATGTTAACATCGATCTCTGGGGATCACGTGCACCAAGCTCGCCGACGAGGTATACCTGCATAGAAGTTCTTTATCAGAGAAGATGGGAGGTTCTCCGATGAGAGACCCTTGATGCTTAAGTTAGCTGGAGACTAGGATAATAGGTAGAAAGTAGATGGAATGAAAGCAATGCTCTTTCGAGAGCTCAGTTGTGCATACTTAGATCTCCCGTCGTCCTCCTATTTATAAGAGATGTCTCATCGGTTACCTCCTGAAACCACGCCATTAAGGATGTTGGGTAACTAATCTCATTGTGGCATCAAGGTTGGTTAGTTGTGCTATGAATTAGGCATGACATGCTTGACTGCTTATACCCACAGTTTTTCACTAACTATGTGTAGTGAGCTTCTTAGTCAAGTAATCGCCAACTTGTCATTCACTAGAGCTCAGTTGAAGGCCATAGCTAAGAACTTGTCGAAATCTCTTTGAAGCTTATCGAGATGCGGCCTTTCTGGAGCCTACTTAGAGCCTTCTCTACTAATAGCCAACTAGACTAGAGGGTTGCAAAGTCTAGTCGGTTGTGGGCTGACTAGATAGAGGAGCTGCAATATCTAGTCGGCCATGGGCTTACTAGGTTGAGAAACTGCAATATCTAATCCGCTATAGGCCGACTAGATTGAAGGTAATATGGCCTAGTCTGTCATGGGCTGATTAGGTATCTTTGAGAATGGAGGAGGGTGGAGCGATGCTTGAGTCTTCGTCATGGGTGGAGGAGGAATTGGTGGAGGTTAAATACACCAAGAACCTTCCAAAAAATGGTAATTTTGATTAATGTAATATTATGTTACATTACTATATTATATTATAACATATTTTTAATAAATTTGACTTAGGGATATTTTAAAAATTTGAGCTTAGATTACTGATAATCTATTTATCATACCAAATACAGTAATCAATCTTACCGATAGATTATGTGTATACCAAACACAGTAATCAGCATTACTGACAATCTATCTGGTGGTAATCTATCTTGCAAGTAATTCAGATTACTATTCAGGATTTCCTGACGATCCACCAAACGCAACCTAAGAGATTACACAAAATCAATTGTTAAGATAGTTGTGATTCAGGTTTACAGAAAAAATTAGATGGTGGGATGAGGTTGATAGGGATTTGCTGTTGACATTCATTGCCAAATCCCAATTTTATAGGAATTTAATTATTTTTTTGGTTTAAAAGAATATAATTTGTTTAGTTGATCTAGTTCTAATAATTTTGGGATTTAAATCTAGGTTAAGCTAAGCTGAGCCTTCGACTTAATACACTTTGCTTTTTTAGTGAAATTATGATAGCGATGTTTTCATCTTTTAGTGAGAGATAGTGATGTCAACACAAGAGAGGGAAGCTATATCTTGGTCTTTAGATGAGAATTGAGATATATCAGAGACATATCAAACTTGGATACATGATTCTATTAGAAGCTTCTTGTCTTATCTCTATCAATGCCTTTCCAACCATGTATCGGAAGTTTACCAAGTTTAGGCATAAGATCTTTTTTTAATTTAACAAACTTCTAACCATGCAAGATCTTTCCCAATTTTTCTGATTTTATTGACTTGTATATTTTATACTTTTATAATTATGGGATGGAATCAATCTTACCAATTATGAAAAGATTGGAATACGATGTCCAAGTTTGATAGGTTTCTAGCAAGGTAGGGACAATTTTTGCATGACATCTTATCATAGGAGTTTTTTTTTTTTGAAGCCTTTTGCTAAATCATTATTTCGATTTTATTTTCTCTCAAACAAGTTTATTTTTTTTCTTCCAAATATTTTTTCCATCATTATCATTTGATTTAATTAATGTTTATTTCCGACCTGGGCCAATGTGTTCGAACTATATCAAGTAAATGGCCGTTCTACACCTATAAATCTTGTTAGTGGGGCATGCAACAAAGCCCGTCATCTCTTTCCTCATAGTATTTTTTATTTTTTTATCTTGATGAAATTTGAGTATCCAACTAATATCTATATTCGCATCCATATCCATAAAAAAAGTGGATATAGATATGGATAGACAATTATCCGATTTATATCCGAATATCCGATTCTACTTATAATCCTATTTAATTTTATATAATATTTATTAATTTTTATAAAGAATATATAAGCATATTAATATATTATTAATTTATTTATTTTTTTCTTAGTAATTTCTTTGATTTTATAATTATAAAATTTAATTATCCGATTTATATTAATATCCATATTTTCAGTATCCGATTTATATCCATATCCATTTAAAATAAATATGGATATAAATTTTTGTACTCAATTAAGACCTCTCCTATGTATTTGAGTTAGCACATATAAAGCAAGACCCCATATTTCCTGATCAGAGGGTTCATCACAACCAACAAGATAGAGGGGCACTTCTGATCAAGTAGTCGAATCGAGCTCCCTCCCACTAGAAGTGAAAGAAGTGGGATGGTTGATAGCTAGCTTGCAGACTCTATCTTTAAATAAAGGAAAGATCTTTTTGTTCTCCGACTATAAAATAAAAAAAAATTAATAAAATTTATATTCATCAAATAAAATAAATATAAATATGAATATATTAATATCCAATTCATACCATTTCAGTCTTACTTGGTGGGGCCCAGAACTGCCTTGTTCCTTTCAAGCTGCCCAGGAACAACAATACATAGCCCAACACGTATACATACAAGTATTTATATAAGTAGAATCTTAAATGCGCACACTAAATTTATATTTATGAGTCATGCTGGGCAAAGATGGACACGATGCTAAATAGTCTATTAAATTTTTATAAAACAACTCGTTATACTGATTTTATTTATTTTTTATACTAACATGATAGGTACATAAAGTTTAGCTAATTTTTGACATTATTCAGGTTAACTTTGCCTTGAGAAATTGGAACCTAGATGTAGTCAATCCATCCTTCTCACTGGATCTTAGACATACGAGCCCAAACTCGAACTGATCCAATTTGTAGATGGATTGGGTTGGATCTCTAAATATTGATCCTTGGCATTATATGTTTTGATTGGGCTAACCGAGTCCTGGGCGGCAAGGATAGGGAAAAGGGTCTCTCTCTCTCTCCGACTCCCATTGCTGAGGTGGAGTGGAGGGTAGCCTCTCTTCCCCGTTTCTCGGCTCTCGCAAAAGGGCATGGAGAAGGGCAAGGGGTTGACTCGAAAATGGGCGGTGGAATTCGCCGAGAATACTTCTTCTTCTTACTCAGGCGTTCCAGATCCTCTTGGTTTCAATCGATCTAATCAAGATCTCGTACAATTCACCCCCTCCACCGCTCCTTGGTTCTTCTAAATTTTTTAGCGATTTTTATGAAGAATTGGATATGTCCTCTTCTGCGTGCAGGACGACGCTAATGGGGGAAGGCAGAAGAAGGATGCGGAGGCGGCTTGGAAGTTGCAGGTGCGTGATTAAGATTTTGTTGCATGAGTGTGATTTCCTGATTAATAGATTTCTCTTTCTTGATGGCAGAGTAGTAGGATTTTGGTTTTTTGTTACACCTTTTTTTGTTCTCCTATGCAATTGGTTATCTAAACGTTTATTGTCTTCCTTTTTCGGAAGTGGTTTTAAATTTACTGTTTATGATGCTTTTTATTGTGTATCGTCGCCATTTTCTGATACCGGATAAAGAGTTGATTGCACACACCTGTCACTTCGGCTGATGGGTGCCTTATGTTCAGATTAAATTTTCATGTGTTTGGGATAAAATTGATTTTTCTTTTTTCGTTTTTATTTGAATCATGTCCAATGTCGAACTGTGTTCATAAATTTCAGTCATTAAAATGATGTTTAGTTTGGGTGATAGTTATGCAAAACCCCTCCCTCCAAAAATAAATAAATAAATAAAATGTTAGAATATATAGATAAATATTTTTATTCTAGTTTAGTCAGCTGTTAAATTGATGTTTGGCGTGGGTGCTAATTATGCAGTTACCCCCCAGCCCAAATCAAACACAAACCAAAAATATAAAATGCTAAGTAGATAGTCAGACAAAAATAAAAATGGGAACAAAATACAGCAAACATATACTGGAACATATATAAAATTCAATAGACATATGTAAATAAAAACAATGGAAACATATGGAAGGAAAAAATAGGATAAAATGAAATAAAACAAAAGTAGGAACATATGAAAAGAACATGTAAAACTTAAAAAAGCAAAGGGAAAAACATAGTTTCAGGTATCAGTTTGCGTGATTTGATTTGAGCAAGGACTGGCACACAATGGGGGGTCAATTCTGGGTACAAGCATGCCAGTTCTAATTGAACTCAACATTGATCCAGCTCTATACTACTTGATGTGACCAGATTGCTGATGTAAGGAAAGGAGCCTGACGTGGACTCCTCATTGGACGCCCTGCAGGATTACCATCATGGGCCCCTTCGCCGGGCTGAGCTCCCCGATGCCAACGGGGCCGCTCGTCGAAGCCGGACCCCGTTGTCCAGAGTCAAGCTCAAGCCTCCTCCGCCACGTGGGACCCCTTCGAGGCCGGGTCCCCTGGCATGGGCGCGCCCCATCCACCTCAGCCAGTCCGAGCTCAGTCAAGGCTGGGCCCCTCTGGCCTGGTGCCGAGCTCGGCCCCTCTCCGCACGGTCGAGCCGCCGCAAGGCGAGTCCCCTGCGAGTGGGCCCCATCTTTCCAGCTCGGCCCCCAACGTAAATCAAGGCGCCAACCGCCAAAGAAGCAGCACCGTCCATCCGAAGACGGTGGCGGGCCTCCCGAGGACCGTACAACAGCACCCGCCACGTACCATTAATGCCACAGCCGCCATCCATCCCAGGAAGAAAGGAAGCTCACATCAAGGCACTATGCCCCTTACCGGCTTGCTGTACGACCGGAAAAAAGATACCAAAGGAGCGCGACACCAAGGAGCACGATTCCCAAGAGCGGCGGCGCGACAGTCGAGGCCCTGCCATGCTTCCAGGAAGGGCAAATCGAAGGAATGTCAGAGGCTTGTGGAAGCTTTCCCAGATACCCAATAAAGGTGTATTGTTCACGTCATGATATCACGTCATACCCGTCTGACAACACGGGAGAACCCCAAGGACCCAGCCAGTATAAGCAAGGAGGTAACGCTCATTTTTCCATTCCAAGAAAGAACAACATAACCACCAGAAAGAGAAAGAGGGGAAGGGGGAGAGGCCAGAAAGGAGGGCAAGACCATCTCGGCCACCACATCTCCTAGCTCACTCATACTCTCATACACTCCACTCACTCCTAGCGTGGAGCTCATCCAGAGGGGCTCGACCAGGAGGATCTGTTTCCCTGAATCGTTACTGACTTGACCGTCGGAGTGCCCCCGCCGGAATTCCCGGCCTGGGTCATTGACTTTGGCTTTCTTGTAGGTCCCGAGGCACCGGAGACATCTTCCGCGAGCGAACGCGGAACACCCGGCACCACCAGCAGCTACGGGCCACGACGATCCGGGCGACAACAGATTGGCGCGCCAGGAAGGGGGGAGAACGACACTTGATCCAGTTCGGACCCCGCTTAACCAGTCCCTTGGGAGGATGGTGACCACCCGGGCAAGGGGAGCTTCTCCCAGCCGTGCGGAGGCATCCCCTTCTCACGGGAACCCGCATGGACCGGAGACGGAAGTGCCTGCCCCGGTTCAGCCACCTCCACTGGAGACCTAGCTGACCACACTTGCCCAGCAGATGTACACTCTCACTGTGGCGGTGCGCTAGCTCCAGCATCAGCACCAGCACCGGTCCCTGGCTACCCACTAGCAGCCATGGACCCCCGTGACCCATGCCGTAGCACCCCGCGACAGCCTGCGATCCTTCCATGGGAGGCCTTCGCAGCCACGGGTAGCCATAGACCCTCGAGGTACCCATCAAGCCCCATGAAAGCGACGGCGAGCCAGCTCCACCGAAGAAGAAAGCTGCTCATCGCACCTTGGCCGGGGGGCACCAAAACCTCGCCAAGACCGGAAAGGCAAGGCTCCCCGCCATGGGCGCCGCTCCTCCGCGTCACCTTCTTCGCCCCCCTCAGCGGAGGGGTCCACAGACGAGGCCATCAGGCGCATGGCGGAGAAGCGCCTGGAGGAGCACGACTGCAAGTTGGAGGAGTGTGCCTGCTGGTTCGCCAACTTGCCTGGCTTCATTAGTGAGCCAGCGGGCTATGACACCCGCCCTCCTTTCTCCCAGGAGATCCAGGCGGAGCCGATTCCCCGTCGGTTCCGCATGCCGTAGGTGGATCTCTACCATGGGACCACCGACCTCCTGGACCACCTGGAAAGTTACCGGGCCCTCATGAGGGTCCAGGGGGCCACTGACGCCCTTATGTGCGTTGCCTTCCCTGCTACCCTGCGGAAGGCCGCTCGAGTATGGTTCACCCGCCTCGAGCCCGAAAGCGTCAGCTCTTTTGCCCAGCCGGGACAGAAGTTCGTGGCTCATTTCGACGCCTGTCGGAAGATGCCACGCGAGGCAGACAGCCTCTTCTCCATCAGGCAGCAAGACCGTGAGCCGCTGCAAGACTATGTGGCCCGCTTCAAAGCTGCTGCCTTGGAGATCTACAGCTTGGAGGAGCCGGTGGTGATGCTGGCTCTAAAGCGAGGGCTCAGGACTTTCCGCTTGACCTACTCGCTCGATAAAAAGCCCTCGAAGATCTACGCCGAGCTACTCTTCCGGGTTTAGAAGTACATCCGCGCCGAGGAGGCGGATCGTACGAGGCGGGAGCTTGACGGGAAGCCGTTGAGGGGGCCGGCGCCCACCGAGAAGCCTGAAGCGTGGAGGCCGAGACTGCCGGCTCAGAGCTCCCAACCAGCGCCGAGGCCAAGGAATGTTCCCGTCCTTCAAGGGAATTTCACTCCCCTTCTCGCCCCGAGAACGAAGATCCTCATGGAGATCGAGGGTGAGACTTATCTGAGGCGTCCTCGGTCGCTGAAGCCATTCTTCACCCGTGACAAGATGAAGTTCTGCCGCTTCCACCGTGACCACGGGCACGACACCGAGGAATGCGGCAACCTCAAATGGAAAATTGAAGAGCTTATCAAGAGAGGCTACCTCGAAAAATATGTGGGGGGCAGATCTCAACCAGAGTCCTAGGCACTCGTTGCTCTCCCGCCAGCTCCAGCCATCGACAACCGCCCCATCGAGAAGCCGATGGGCATGATCTCCTGGGGAGCTGAGCGCGCGTCCAAGAGGATCCGGGGGCGGGGAACTCTGAGAATGTACTCTCCTTTATGAAGGAAGGGGATAATGGGAAGAAAAATGTAAATAACGATGCTGTGGTCGTTGAGATGACGATCGCAAAGCATCCTGTAAAGCGCATCATGGTAGATAGTGGAAGCTCTACGGACGTACTTATCTACGGTGCTTTCTCCCGGATGAATCTCTCCCCTACTCAGCTCAAGCCAGTATATACTTCCCTTGTTGGTTTCACGGGAGATTCCGCAAGGGTGGAAGGAGAAATCACTCTCCCGGTCACTGTCGGGACCTCACCTCGGCAGAGCACCGTTATGATGACGTTCACGGTTGTCAGGCTTTCTTCGCCTTACAACGTGATCTTGGGCCGACCTGGGCTCAACCTCCTCGACGCTGTTGTCTCTACCAAGGGGTTGCTTGTCCAGTTCCCAACCCCTTGCGGCGTGGGGGAGATGAGGGGTACGCCCTAGCCCGTGCAGCACTGCTTCCAGACACTCCCCGGGGCCCGGGCGCTCAAGGGGGACTCCGGAGCAGACGAGCTCGACCAGAGGGCCCAGGACCCTAGGGGATGCCCGGCTGAGCGCCTGCTTTCCTATCAGCTCAGAGCCGACCAGGCGAAAACCGTGCAGATCGGAGCCCAGCTGTCCGAGGAGGAGAGGGCCCCGCTATTGGAGTTCTTGCGAGCAAATGCAGATGTGTTCGCCTGGACGACGGTCGATATGCCAGGTATTCCCCCTGAAGTCATCATCCATAACTTAATGTCGATCCGAAATGCAGGCCGGTTCGACAAAAGAAGAGAAGCTTTTTTCCAGAAAGGCAGGCGGCCATCAACGAGGAAGTTGAGAAACTCCTCACCGCTGGCTTCGTCCGAGAAATGCAGTATCCGAGCTGGCTGGCGAATGTGGTGATGGTGAAAAAGAACAACGGCAAGTGGAGGATCTGTGTAGACTACACCGGCCTCAACAAGGCATGCCCGAAGGACAGCTTCTCACTTACCAAGGATAGACCAGCTGGTGGATGCCACTTCAGGGCACAGACTGCTCTCCTTCATGGATGTATTCTTCGGGTACAATCAGATCCGGATGCACCCGGAGGACGAGGAGCACACCGCCTTCATCACTGACCGAGGGACGTACTGCTACAGAATGATGCCCTTTGGCCTGAAGAATGCTGGGGCCACGTACCAACGTCTGGTCAACAAGGTCTTCAAGGACCAGATTGGCTGGAATGTACAAGCGTACGTGGATGACATGCTCGTCATGAGCAAACCGAGCTCGGACCACATTGCCGACCTTGTCGAAGCCTTCCACAACCTCCGGAAGCACCAGATGAAGCTCAACCCGGCGAAATGCGCCTTCCGGGTGGCGGCCAGAAAGTTCCTCGGCTTCATGGTCACCCAGAGAGGCATCGAGGTGAATCCGAAGAAGGTCCAAGCAATCCTGGACATGGAGCACCCTAAGTCCAAGAAGCAGGTTCAGCGTCTGACGGGAAGGATCGCCGCCCTGAGCCGGTTCATCTCGAGGTCGGTTGACCGCTTTCTCCCCTTCTTCAAGGCGCTGCGCAAGATGCATGACTTCACTTGGACTGAAGAGTGCCAGACGGCTTTCGAAGAGCTGAAGGAGTTCCTGACCTCTCCACCTCTGCTGTCCAGACCCGAAGATGGAGAAGAGCTCCTGCTCTACCTTGCGGTCACCCCAGTGGCCGTCAGCTCGGTCCTCGTCCGTACAGACCAGGACGGAATGCAAAAGCCGGTGTACTGCACCAGCAAAATACTCCATGATGCGGAGATCAGGTATACCCACTCCGAAAAACTCATTTTTGTACTAATAATGTCTGCTAAGCGTCTCAGGCCCTATTTCCAAGCGCATCCCATCATGGTTGTGATTGATCAGCCGCTGAGGACCATGCTAAGCCATCCCGAGACTTTCGGAAGGTTAGCCAAATGGTCCTTGACGCTGAGCGAGTACGACATCGCGTATCGGTCGA
Source organism: Areca catechu (assembly GCA_021397845.1). Taxonomy (NCBI): domain Eukaryota; kingdom Viridiplantae; phylum Streptophyta; class Magnoliopsida; order Arecales; family Arecaceae; genus Areca; species Areca catechu. The sequence continues at coordinate 21,379,275 of CM038051.1, forward strand.
GGTCATCGTAGAAGGCCCAAGTCCTAGTCGACTTCGTGGTCGAATGTACAAGGTTTCCCGAGGAACCAAAGCGGATGGTCCCGGAGAGCCAAGCCGAGCCCGGCCCGTTGGAGGACCCTTGGATCCTCCATGTGGATGGCGCCTCCAATTCTTGCGGGAGCGGAGCAGGCCTCATCCTCACCAATTCCGACGGAGTGGTGGCGGAGTGTGCACTTCGCTTCAAGTTCCCCGCCACAAACAACCAAGCGGAGTACGAGGCGCTTCTCGCGGGCCTGAAGGTGTCCTGCGAGCTAGGCGTATAGAACCTCAAGGTCTTCACCGACTGCCAGCTGGTTGCCAGACAAGTCTTCGAAGAGTACGAGGCCCGAGATCCCCAGATGATGAAGTACCTGGAGAGGGTCCGTTCGAGCGCAGCAGGCTTTCGTTACTTCCACGTTTCCCACATTTTCCATGGAGAGAACGCTCGTGCGGACGCACTGTCAAGGCTGGCGACCCTAACGGACTCATCCTTAGGGCGCACCTATATCGAATATCTCGAGAGCCCGAGCTACGAAAGCCCCGAGAAGGTGCAACAAGTAGCCCCCGAGCCGAGCTGGATGGACAAGTATGTCAAGTACATCCAAGACGGCCTACTGCCGGAAGATCGCAAGGAAGTTGGCCTCATCAGAAGGAAGGCCACCCGCTTCGTCTTGATGGACGGCTAGCTTTACCGTCGATCCTATTCCTACCCTCTCCTGAAGTGCCTCAGGCTCACAGAGGCAGCCTTCGTGCTCCAGGAGATACATGAAGGCCTCTGCGGGAATCATGTAGGAGGGAGGACTCTGGTATACAAGGCCCTTCGCCAAGGATATTTCTGGGAAACAATGAGGGAGGACGCCGTCAACTTCGTCAAGAAGTGTATAAGTGCCAGCGCCACTCCCACGTTCAGCGCCTGCCGGCTGCGCCGATCTTCCAGCTGTCATCTCCCTGGCCCTTCGTGCAACGGGGGATGGACATTCTGGGACCGTTCCCCACCGCACCAGGGCAGCGGAAGTTCTTGCTGGTGGCGATCGACTATTTCACCAAATGGGTCGAAGCAGAGCTGCTAGCTCGGATCACAGAGGCCAATGTCCGACAATTCTTTTGGAAGTCTGTCATCTGCCGTTTCGGACTTTCCAACTGTATCATCACCGACAATGGGCGACAGTTCGACAACCGAGAGTTCGAGAGGTTCTGTACAGAGCACGGGATCCAGCATCGGTTCACCTCGGTCGCCCATCCCCAGATGAATGGGGAAGCCGAGGTCACCAACCGAACCATTCTTGAAGGACTCCGCACCAGGTTGGACCAAGCGAAGGGCAAATGGGTGGAAGAGCTTCCAAGCGTCCTGTGGGCCTACCACACAACGTCCAGAACGGCGACGGGCGAAACACCTTTAAACCTGGTCTTCGGGTCGGAGGCAGTAATTCCAGTTGAGCTCGACGTGCCCACACTTCAGGTGCAGCGGTACGACGAGGCTTAGAACTCGGCACACCTCCTCCTCAACCTGGACCTCCTCGAAGAAACAAGGGACAAAGCCCGACTCCGAATGGCTGCATACCGACAACGGGTCGCCCGATACTACAACGTGAGGGTGAAGCAGAAGAACTTCCGACCTGGCGACCTGGTGCTGCGCCGAACAGGAGCGTCCCAGCCCCAGGAGAGCGGCAAACTCTCACCAAATTGGGAGGGCCCTTACAAGGTGGCCGAGGCCCTGTCGCAGGGGGCCTACTACTTAGAAGACTTGGATGGCGTCAGGTTCCCCCGGACCTGGAACGCTTGTAATTTGAGGAGATACTATCAGTAATGTAAGTATACCTTCCATGAGAAATAAAGATTTCTTTCCGCAACACGATCTATCTGCCTTGCAGGAAACTATAGCCGCGAGCCCAGCTCCTCGGCAATGAAGACCGGACGACCCTCCGGCACCGAAGACCTGGGAAGGCCCCAGGCACTGGTGAGCCTAGCTCCCCGGCATCAAAGATCGGATGACCCTCCGGCACCGAAGACCTGGGAAGCCCCCGGGCATCGACGAACCCAGCTCCCCGGCATCAAAGACCGGATGACCCTTCGGCACCGAAAACCTGGGAAGCTCCCAGGCACCGGCGAGCCCAGCTTCTCGGCAACGAAGACCGGACGACCCTCCGGCACCGGCACGAAGACCTGGGAAGCCCCCAGGCATCGGCGAGCTTAGCTCCCCAGCAACGAAGACCGGACGACCTTCCGTCACGAAGACCTGGGAAGCCCCCAGGCACCGGCGAGCCCAGCTCTTCGGCAACGAAGACCGGACGACCCTCCGTCACCGAAGACCTAGGAAGCCCCCAGGCACCGGCGAGCCCAGCTCCGGCAAAAGACCGGACGACCCTCCGGCACCGAAGACCTGGGAAGCCCCCAGGCACCGGCGAGCCCAGCTCCTCGGCAACGAAGATCGGATGACCCTCCGGCACCGAAGACCTGGGAAGCCTCCAGGCACAGGCGAGCCCAGCTCCTCGGCAACGAAGACCGGACGACCCTCCGGCACCGAAGACTTGGGAAGCCCCAGGCACAGGCGAGCCTAGCTCCCCAGCATCGAAGACCGGACGACCCTCCGGCACCGAAGACTTGGGAAGCCCCCAGGCACCGGCGAGCCTAGCTCCCCGCATCAAGACCGGATGACCCTCCGGCACCAAGACCGGATGACCCTCCGGCACCAAAGACCGGATGACCCTCCGGCACCAAAGACCGGATGACCCTCCGGCACCGGTGAGCCCAGCTCCCTGGCGAAGGACCTGGGAAGCCCCCAGGCACTCAACGTCTTCGAGCCCAGCTCCAAGGCGCCTTTTCAAATTATCAACGTCCCTGAGCCCAGCTCCAGGACGTTTGCCCAAGACCGGAGCTCAGATCTCCGGCCAAGGGAATTCTCTCAACCAATGCGCCTACGAGCTCGGCTCCAAGGTGCCTTCCCAAGTTCTCACGTCCCCGAGCCCAGCTCCAGGATGCCTGTCCAAGACCGGAGCTCAGATCTTCGGCCAAGGAAATTCTCAGCTATCACCGTTTTCGAGCCCAGCTCCAAGACGACAATTCCTGAAGCATGACCTCAGAACATCAAGTCCCGGAGACCAGATCTCCGGCCACCATGCTCCCGGGCTCGGCCTCGCGACAACAGTCGAAGCCGGGCCCCGTCCTTCGCCAGGTCAGCTCTCGCAAGTCCGGGACGCCTAGGCCGGAGCCGAGCACGAACTTCCACCCAAGGCGGATCCCTCGAGATCGGGCCCCTTGGTCAGGAGTCGAGCCCAGCCTCCTCCGCCACGAGGTGCCCCTCCGAGCTCAGGTCCCCTGGGCTGGGCAGTATCGTCGCCAATCAAAGACCTAGGAAGACCCCAGGCACCGGCGAGCCTAGCTCCCCAGCAACAAAGCCCAGAGAAGAGTTCTCTGGCACGAAGACCTGGGAAGCCCCCAGGCACCGGCAAGCCTAGCTCCCCGGCATCAAAGACCGGATGACCCTCCGGCACCAAAGACCGGATGACCCTCCGGCACCAAAGACCGGATGACCCTCCGGCACCGGCGAGCCCAGCTTCCCGGCGAAGGACCTAGGAAGCCCCTAGGCACTCAACATCTTTGAGCCCAGCTCCAAGGCGCCATCTCAAATCATCGAAGTCCCCGTGCCCAGCTCCAGGACGCCAGTCCCAGACCGGAGCTTAGATCTCCGACCAAGGGAATCTCCTCAACCAACGCGTCTTCGAGCCCAGCTCCGAGGCGCCATCTCAAATCATTGAAGTCCCCGAGCCCATCTCCAGGACGCCAGCCCCAGACCGGAGCTCAGATCTCCGGCCAAAGGAATCTCCTCAACCAACGCGTCTTCGAGCCCAGCTCCAAGACGCCATCTCAAATCGTTGAAGTCCTCGAGCCTAGCTCCAGGACGCCTGCTCGAGATCGGAGCTCAGATCTCCGGCCAAGGGCACCCCCGAGCCGTGCAGCTCGTCATCAACAGCGCTCTCGGGCTCGGCCTCGCGACAACAGTCGAAGCCGGGCCCCGTCCTCCGCCAGGTCAGCTCCCGTAAGCCCGGGACGTCTAGGCCAGAACCGAGCACGAACTTCCACCCAAGGCGGACCCCTTGAGATCGGGCCCCGTGGTTAGGAGTCGAGCCTAGCCTCCTCCGCCACGAGGCGCCCCTCCGAGCTCAGGTCCTCTGGGCTAGGCAGTATCGTTGCCAATCAAAGACCTGAGAAGCCCTCAGGCACCGGCGAGCCTAGCTCCCTAGCAACAAAGCCCAGAGAAGAGTCCTCTAGCATGAAGACTTGGGAAGCCCCTAGGCACCGGCGAGCCTAGCTCCCCGGCATCAAAGACCGGATGACCCTCTGGCACCAAAGACCGGATGATCCTCCGGCACTGGCGAGCCCAGCTCCCCAGCGAAGGACCTGGGAAGCCCCCAGGCACTCAACGTCTTCGAGCCCAGCTCCAAGACGCCATCTCAAATCATCGAAGTCCCCGAGCCCAGCTCCAGGACGCTAGCCCCAGACCGGAGCTCAGATCTCCGGCCAAGGGAATCTCCTCAACCAACGCGTCTTCGAGCCCAGCTCCAAGGCGCCATCTCAAATCATCGAAGTCCTCGAGCCCAGCTCCAGGACGCCAGCCCCAGACCGGAGCTCAGATCTCCGGCCAAGGGAATCTTCTCAACCAACGCGTCTTCGAGCCCAGCTCCAAGGTGCCATCTCAAATCATCGAAGTCCTCGAGCCCAGATCCAGGATGCTAGCCTCAGACCGGAGCTCAGATCTCCGGCCAAGGGAATCTCCTCAACCAACGTGTCTTTGAGCCCAGCTCCAAGGCGCCATCTCAAATCGTCGAAGTCCCCGAGCCTAGCTCCAGGACGCCTGCTCGAGACCGGAGCTCAGATCTCCGGCCAAGGGCATCCCTGAGCCGCGCAGCTCGTCATCAACAGCGCTCCCAGGCTCGGCCTCGCGACAACAGCCGAAGCCGGGCCCTGTCCTCCGCCAGGTCAGCTCCCGCAAGCCCGGGACGTCTAGGCCGGAGCCGAGCACGAACTTCCACCCAAGGCGGACCTCTCGAGATCGGGCCCCGTGGTCCGGAGTCGAGCCCAGCCTCCTCCGCCACGAGGCGCCCCTCCGAGCTCAGGTCCCCTGGGTTGGCAGTATCGTCGCCAATCAAAGACCTGGGAAGCCCCCAGGTACTGGCGAGCCTAGCTCCCCGGCAACAAAGCCCAGAGATGAGTCCTCTAGCATAAAGACCTGGGAAGCCCCCAGGCACCGGCGAGCCTAGCTCCCCGGCATCAAAGACCGGATGACCCTCCGGCACCAAGGACCGGATGACTCTCCGGCACTGGCGAGCCCAGCTCCCTGGCAAAGGACCTGGGAAGCCCCTAGGCACTTAGTGTCTCCGAGTCCAACTCCAGGACTCCAAGGCCTAGAACTCATATTTCCAGCATCGACGTCCTTGAGACTGGCTCCGAGACACTAAGGTTCAAGACTCAGACTTCCAACACCAGGGATCTCAACCTTCGACGCCGCCGAGCCTAGCTCCAAGACGGCGACCACTAAATTATGTCCATGAGCAACTGAGTCCAAGGCCAACACTCATCAACGACGTGACCTCAAGCTCAACGCTGGGTCCGTGCCAGTCGAAATCCTTGGCTCCCCTCTCGGACCTCCTTGCATCGAAAAGAAAGAAGTAGCAAAAAAAGGGAGAAGAGAGAGAAGGGACATTCCACATTGCAGATGATGGAGACACCATGATTGCAAAAGTGCGTTTCATTACTGGAGGAGCTGATTACACTATTTTCTAGGCCCCGACAGGCCGGGTGACCCGGTCAAGAAAAAGAAAAGACAAAAGGAAGATACAAGTGTGAGAAGGAAAAAGAGAAATCCTATCCTAAGTAGCCGGCTCCTTCTCCGGGTGTTGCACGGCTAGGACCTCTCCCTCCTCCACCTCCGTCGCTTGGGCATGTTCCTGGGCGACCTCCGCTGGAGGAGTAGGTTCAGGTGCTGGATCCGCTGGGATCGGATCAGCAGCCTCCGGCTGCGGCGCAGGTGTTGCCCTCGCCGCCGTCGGTGTCGGTTCCGCCAGGCCGGAGAAGAAGAAGAGGAAGGCTCCTGTACGACTCCGGGCGCGAAGAGTTTGAAAAAAGGTATGTTTTGAAAGGACTTACTCATCCCTTCGAGACAACCTGCGTCCGACCGTACCATTACGACTTCCCCAAAAGTCACGCCACGTGTCGCTGATCAACGGGGCCAGCGCCCCCATCTGGCCGAGGCCGCTTCAGCTTTCGTGCTCGCCATAACTGGTCCCAAGACGTGGCCACGCGGCGCCCCCGCACCGGCTCGAGAGCATGCCGGACGAGACGCCGTCGATATCGGTCATTATTGCACCAGATTTCCCACCTTTCCACGTCAGCACCGCAACTACTCCCTTCGCCCCGAGCGCTACGCGACAATGGGCCTCGGGAGTGGGGGGCAAGTGATGTGACCGGATCGCTGACGTAAGGAAAGGAGCCTGACGTGGACTCCTCATTGGACGCCTCGCGAGATTACCACCACGGGTCCCTTCGCCGGGCTGAGCTCCCCGATGCCAACGGGGCCACCCGTCGAAGTCGGGCCCCATCCTCCGCCAGGTCGGTACCTGCCAGGTCGGGACGCCTAGGTCGGAGTCGAGCTCAAACCCCACCAGAGGCAGACATTTCGAGCCCGAGGTCGGGCCCCGTGGTCCGGAGTCGAGCTCAAGCCTCCTCCGCCACGTGGGACCCCTTCGAGGTCGGGTCCCTTGGCCGGGGCGCGCCCCATCCATCTCAGCCAGCACGAGCTCGGTCAAGGCTGGGCCCCTCTGGCCTGGTGCCGAGCTCGGCCCCTCTCCGCACAGCCAAGCCGCCGCAAGACGAGTCCCTTGCGAGTGGGCCCCATTTTTCCAGCTCAGCCCTCAACGCAAATCAAGGTGCCAACCGCCAAAGAAGCAGCACCTCCCATCAGAAAACGGTGGCGGGCCTCCCGAGGACCGTACAACACCCGCCACGTCACCATTAATGCCCACAGCCGCCATCCACCCCAGGAAGAAAGGAAGCTCATATCAAGGCACTATGCCCCCTACCGGCTTGCTGTACGATCGGGAAAAAGATACCAAGGAGCGCGATTCCCAAGAGCGGCGGTGCGACAGTCGAGGCCCTGCCAGGCTTCCAGGAAGGGCAAATCGAAGGAATGTCAGAGGCTTGTGGAAGCTTCCCCATATACCCAATAAAGAAGGCATACCGTTCACGGCACGATATCACGTCATACCCATTTGACAACACGGGAGAACCCCAAGGACCTAGCCAGAATAAGCAAAAAGGAGGTAACACTCATTTTTTCATTCCAAGAAAGAACAACACAACCACCAGAAAGAGAAAGAGGGGAAAGGGGAGAGGCCAGAGAGGAGGGCAAGACCACCTCGGCCACCACATCTTCCAGCTCACTCATACTCTCATACACTCCACTCACTCCTAGCGTGGAGCTCATCCAGAGGGGCTCGACCAGGAGGATCTGTTCCTCTGGATCGTTACTGACTTGACCGTCGGAGTGTCCCCGCCAAAATCCCCGGCCCGGGTCACTGACGTTGGCTTTCTTGCAGGTCCCGAGGCACCGGAGGTATCTCCCGCGGGCGGAGGCGGAACACCCGGCACCACCAGCAGCTACGGGCCACGACGATCCGGGCGGCAACACTACTCACTATCATGATGAAATTTCTATTTTCCTTTTTGGCACAGTATGCAATTATCAACATTGAAACAACAGAGCATATGCTCAAATCTTTGATTTTTTTAATATTTTCATTGCGCAATCAGATTGCTTTTCAGCTTCTAGTTTGCATTATTATTGCACTAATGCCATTGTATCCTTGGGCTCCACTGTTGATATCTATATTCATCATATTAATCTATTTCTCCATCTTTTTGCTGTGAGAAGAAAGCTTGGGAAGTAGCTCAAGCCCCGTTGAAGAACTTGTTAATGATGGGCTTCATGATGTGGATGGCTGGAAGCACAGTCCATTTGTTCAGTATTGGCATAACAGTCTCTGCTCTTTGGCAGCCAATAAGTGCCCTTCAAGGTGTCGGAAAAGGTACTCTACTCTACTTTTCTTTTTCTCTGGTTATGAAAGCATTGGAGGTAAGTTTTGAATTTCAATACTGAATTGACCTTATATGTATATATCTTGTGCTTCACCACATTGATTAGATTTTCAGGATTTTTCTCTTCAACTGTGTTTTGACTGTGAAATGAATGTTAAATTGTTGTATTTAGACTGTCAATGCATGAATACTGGTGCTATTTTCGAACACCTTTTCCTTCAGTCTTTGACTTAAATTGCAAAACTTATATCACATTACAGGATCTGTAGAAATTCTTGGTCAAAGTAACCTTCAGTTAAAGAGAGGACTGTCATATTGCCTGATAGATCATTTGGTAAGTACTGAGACATACTTTATAGGTTTCAAAACTTCTGCGATGAAAGGACAACCTTTTGTGATCCTATAGTCATGGAAGAGTTCAAACAAAGAGGGGAATGCTGATGTTTGAAAGATGAATATGCCTTCATGGTTGAGGCACATATAATGAGCTAAATAGTTGTGCTCTACACAACCCCAAATGTCAGTCCTATTGGTAAGAGGCTTTGATAATTGGAGGTCTGTTAGACTTGTTCTCAACATGGAGTTGACTTTTTTGAGGAAATATGAACTAAACATCCATATGAATATTCAGTTATTACACAAAGAGCTGTGGTATTCTTATGTGCATATATGCTCAAAGCTGAAGGAAAATGATGTGTATTTTTGGATATGAAAATGTTTCAAATTAAACCATTTATGCATGGAAATTACAAGGAATCTGACTTGTAAGTTAGCGTCCAGAATTCTTGATTAACCTGTGGATAATCCATGACTTATATTGATGAATCAGTTGCAAGCATAATTTACTTAGATTTTCAGAAGTACAATTCATTTTCTTATTGAAACATCCATGAAGAATATTTGATGAAACATTGGTAAGGTTAGGATAATTCAAAGAATTATTTGAACTAATAATTTCCACAAATAAGGAAATGGTGCCATAAGATCAGTTGTCATTTTGCACATGCTAAAGTGCTACTGGGACAGAAACAACTTTTTTGTACATGAAATCAAGGAGGTAGATGTATTTAATTATGTTTTCTTAATTAGGACTCAGTGTTTAGAATGTTGAAAAAAATGCCTCGATTTAACCTGGAAGAAGACCAGAACAAGATCCAGACCCAGCACGGAAGCATGCCAGGCCCGACCTCATGCAAATGCAATCCAGATCCATGGGCGAGTGCGATTGGCAGCCCAAGCGAGCACGAGCGCATGGCCCGGACTATAACAAGATACTTGTCGTGGTCTATGGTGGACCATCCGGGCCACAATGCTCTCATGCGGTCTATGAGAAAGATTTTTGGTGTTTATCATGGTCTACGAGCAAGTAGGTGTGCAATTCATGTGATCGGACGGTTGTGCACACTCCCACATAAGATTCGAGGGTTTGGAGCATCTTCGACTTCAATTTGGGCTGATCCAGTTGCAATTGCAGCACGATGGATACTGATCGGGTAGTCGGAAACATTCTGGGGTCAAATGAGAGTTGGAAATGGATTATAAGTTCTTTTCTGACATGGTTTGGACCATTGGACTCCTGTTGAGAAACTCTTCATGCTAGAGATTTTAAAAGAAGGGATAGGTGGTCAGGACCAAGATGTGAGGATCCAAAGGGCTTCCAAGAGATATAGCAGTGGCAGAAAAAGTTCGTAGAGGTTAGTCTCCTTGAAAGTTGAGAGCTTTGTGATAAATTTGAGTTTCGTGCTGAGAGAAATTATACATGATTAAGAGTGGGAGTTTTAATCTTATAAGTATTTATTTTTCTCATAGTAAAATCTTTCATGCTTAATTGATTATATTTTTATTTTATTCTCTTCTTCTTTTGCAGCATTAGTATCAACGTCGTGATCCTGGAACGGGAATTTGTATTTTGTACAAGAAATTTTTTTCAAACAAGTGGTATCAGTGTAGTTGGTACTATAATAATGGTATCATAGTCCCAGAGTATTTATGTTGATCGAAATTAAAGAAGATGAATAAAACAAGCGTAATCAAGGTGGAGATCAATTAGTTCAATAGAAAGAGCAATTTCTTCTTTTGACAAGCGAGGGTAAAGAGTGCTCATTCAGTAGAGATTAATTGATGCTCTCATATGCAAGGAGAGGTCGGCCATCATAGAGGATAAGAGTTGGAAGTGGCTCCAGATATAGATAGTGAATATGATTCATTTGTACCTGGCAGATGACCTGGATCCTGTGCTGAGCGAGACTTTCCCGACGGTTCTATGGACGAAGCTCGATGAGCTGTACATGGCAAAGTCTCTCACCAACATGCTCTTTTTTGGGAAGCAGTTTTGTCAACTATGGATGATTGAATGATAAAATGTATAGGAGCATCTGAGCAACTTCCAGAAGATTCTCACTGATCTTCTCAGTTTATGTGAGAAGGTTGAAGAGAAGACCAGGGCATTGGTCTTGCTTTCATCACTTTTGCACTCTTTCGAATTCTTGTTGACTATTCTTCTAGTGGAAAAGTGCACCATCAAGATGGAATAGGTCACTTCGGTACTACTTCAGAACATTGTTCTTAGATGGAAGAATCAAGCTTCGAGTTCAGGTGGGAACTCAGTATTGGTGATCTTTGGAGGAGCTGGCTATAGAGGGCGGAACAATAGAGGATCGTGAGGTCGGTGATCTAAATCAAAGGATGCGAGCAAAATCAAATACTACCTATGCGATAAGTTGGGGCACCGTGTCAGAGATTGCTTGCAACTCAAGAATCGGATGAAAGCTACTAGAGTGGTGGCCGATGGTAGCGATAGTGATGGATACAATGATGCACTCATGGTTTTCAACGAGATATCTTCTTCTTTTCAGCAGTGGATAGTATCCAACGAGATATCTCTTTTTCAATAGTGGATTTTAGTTTCTATATGTTTCCATTATCATGTATGTTGCAGGGAGCTATTCGACTCTCTAGAGAGTAAAGATGATGTTATCCACTTACCAGACGGATCAAGTTATGTGATCGAGAGTAAAGGGACAGTCAGTTTAAAGTTTTTTAATGGAATATCGAGAAAACTAGGCAAGGTCCGATACATATCTAGTTTTAGCAAGAATCTAATCTCATTGAGTAAACTGGATTCAAATGGCTACACGTGGAGAGTCGATGATGGAATCCTGAAGGTCATCCGTAGCAAAAGAGCTGTCTTGCAGGGAAAGAAGCATGGAGGATATTATCTCTTGACAGGGAGTTCAGTACGAGGTAGAGTCCCTGATGCAGATAGAAATCCAGTATGAGGTGAAGCTCCAAGATGACTAGGTATGAGATGAGAGATTCGGGAGGATGACAGGCGATGTTGCATAATAAAATTTCTATTGCTATAGGCTTTCCTGAATAGGTCTCAGATCAAGGTGAACACAACATACGACGAAAATGGGATCGAGTGGTCTAGCTTGACTCTCATGTTTGTCCATCCATGAGCAGCGAGCATTTATCCAAGGGCATGAGAATGAGATCTTTCAAGAGCTCTGAAAGTCAGATGGAGGTCGAATGTTAAGTCAATATGAATATTATTAGAAAAAAATGTCTCAATTCGGCCTGGAATAAATCCAAAACAGGATCCAGACCCAACATGGAAGCAGGTCAGGCCTGGCCCAGCATGAGCACGGCCCAAATACATGCATGCAGCCCACGGGCATGCGAAGGTGTGTAACCCAGCCTGTAGCAAGATGGCTGTTGTGGTCTATGGTGGATTGTCCAGTTCACAGTGCTCCCACATGGTCTACAGGAAATATTTTTGGTGTTTATCACATTCTACAAGCGAGCAAGCATGCGATCGATAGCTGCACGCACTCCCATGTGGGACCCGACAATTCATAGCATCTCCCACTTCAATTTGTGCTGATCCAGTGGCAATAGCAGCGTGATGGATGCTGATTGGGTGGCCAAGAAGCATTCTAGGGTCAAACGAGAGTTGGAAAGGAAATATGAGTTCTTTTTCGACGTGGTTTTGATTATTGGACTCCCGTTGAGATATTTTTCGTGTTAGAGATTTTTAAAAAGGGGGTAGTAGCCAGGATCGAAGTGTAAGGATTCAGAGGGCTTTCAAGAGGTGTGGCAATGGCAGAAAAAGCTTGTAGAGGCTAGAGTCTTATTGAAAGTTGAGAGCTTTGTGGAAAATTTGAAATTTCTTGTTGAGAGAAACTATACGAGATTGAGAGTGGGAGTTCTAATCTTATAAGTATTTATTTTTCTCATGATAAAATCTTTTATATCCAATTGACTGTATTTTTTATTTTATTTTATTTCTTTTTTATTTTGCAGCATCAACACCGACATTGTGATCCTGGGATGGGGATCTTTATTCTGCACTAGAGAATTTTCAAATAAATGGTATCAGTGCAGTTGGTACTTCGACATAGAATAGTAAATGTAAGATACTGTCAAATCAAAATACAAGTAAAACAATTGTGATAATATAACACTTGCATTAAACAGATATAAGCAGTCAACTATTATGGATATACAAATAAAAATGCCTTGTGACTTAGAAGAATGCTGTTCATTTCACCAAAATCTTGCATCAAGTTGTCAACATGATATTTATAATTATACAATGGGAAGTATGTTAGTTAAAAATGATGCGCAATTGAATACAGCTTTAAACAATGCAGAAATGACCATATTACAACATGATATGTTGAATATGTGATAATGACCTGACACTAGTTCAGTGTCTACTAGAGACTTCAAGCAGGACAGATTTGGATCTGTTTTGAAATTAACTGTCCTAAAAAAACATTAAAATGAGGGTTGCTTCATTTGGTGTCAAAAATAACCTCTGTTTGGAGTTAGATGTCTTGAATTTTAAAGAGAATAGGAATAAGGAATCCACCATCTAGAACAAGGGCTCCGTTTCGTGCTTTTTTTTGGCTCTTTCAAATAGATATCTTGTGAGATTTTTCTTATTGTAGGAATCCATTTGTTTAGATGTTCCATCTGATTGGCTTTATTCACCTCTTCTTGCTATCATAGCATTCAGGCCAGTGCTACACTGTTAGTGCAAGAGATATGGCTGCAGGATTGTAGGCCATGAAATCTTTATGGAGAAAGTCTAAATGATTTTTCCCTTTCTATTTTTTCCTTTTTGCCCTCTTCATTATCTCTTCTTTTTAACTACATCTCCCCTTCCCATTTCCTCTAAACTTTTCTCTTACATATCAGGCATGATGTGCGATGTCAATTGTTCACATATATTATACCATCATGACAAGAACTTGTGTCTTCACATATATTATACCAGCATGTCATTCCAGTTTTTTTTCTTCTCTAAATTACATGCAATTTTTCTTCTTTTTCTTTTTCTTTACGAAAGAACTCAGCATTGGTTTCCTTTCATGTTTGTATGGTGAATTATGCAAACTGCACTGTTTATATGCCAGGCTATGCATGTTCTCACATCGCATCCCAAAATTGGTATGCAACATCCTAGCTTAAGTGAAGATCTATATTGTTTTGATATGAAAGGAGAATTTGTCTGGCATTAAATTGTCTTGGAAAGACTGATATTATATCCTGTCCATGCCTTCATTTTAATTGAAAAATCAGGCACCTTATAGCGCAATTTATTCTCTCCTTTGTTCAGTAGTTTTAGCCTATTTGGCATCATTGATTAAGATGCATCTTTTTCCTCCTTTTTTTTGTGAGTGAAGTTGTACGGTGTCTTAAGTCTTGCATGACTTTGCAATTCTTATTGCAGTTTTTGAACCCTACAAAGATTCAAGGGTAGATATTCTTGCACCCAAGTTGCTATTTATTGCCATTAACTTGGCTGGTCTGGCCTTGGGTGTGTGGAAGGTAAGTTGAGCTAATTATAATGTCAGCACACTTCTCCCATCAATTTATCTTCAATCTTTATATTTCATTCTTGATCTTATGGTTGTCTTTCACATGTGAAAGCTGAATACATTGGGTCTTCTTCCAACTCATGCATCAGACTGGGTTTCATCATTACCTCCTGCTCCGGTATCCCCTCCTACTCAGATACATCTGTTATGCTGGTAGATTACCATGCACTTTTCTGCCATTCCCCTTTATGTTCTGTCTTTCATTGTCTTTTTTGAATGCTAGTGAAAAGCTGGTGCACATGGTAAGAATGTTTGTAGCATCAATTTGCTGCTTATTTAACTTTTCAAATTCTTAAATATAAGTACAGACCCAACTTGAATGTTGCTTGCTCACTTTGCGAACTCCAGATGCAGCAAGAATTGAATGTTACCTAGCAATCAGAGTTATGGAGTAGAATAATTTTGAGAGTCATGATTTCATCTGCTTTCTGCTAGTTCAGTGCCAAACTAATACAGTGCATTCCTGTTGTATCAAAGGAGAATTAATCACATGGAGTTATTTACTATTTATAATCATTTATGGGAACCCCTTTTGTTTTTTGGAGATCATTCTAAATTGTATATCATATGTTTTGGAATATATTACTAATTCAGCTGAAAGTTGGTTTGGAGATGATTGTTCAAACTGCATTGTCCATTGTTACCCTAAGTTTTTTTCTAAAACTGTCCTCAGGACTGATTTAGTTTGATGTAATTACAAGGAGGGATGACTTGTTTATAAGATCAATCTAAAGTTTAGAAATATTGGGAATATTAACGCCAATCAGTCCAATCAGTTTGTTCATTCTGTATTTATAAGGGTAAATTTACCTGTCTTCATTATAAATGACCGATTTTAGGTGCCACAAATCTGCTTTCATAAAATTCATGTATCCACAATTTTTGTCTGAAAAAAGAAAGTAAAAAACCCTGTGAATGTTTGACTAGGTTGCACAGCCGTGCAGATGAAGAGCATCTACTCCATTTCTTGACTTATGTGTCAAGTCCACACCAAGTAGTAAGATACATGACTTATTGGATGGAAACCATATTAGGTTGCATGTTTGCACAAAGTTCAGAAACTCAATTTCAGTGCTATCTTCAGCCAACTCAATTGAGCTTTTCCTCTGGCAATTTCATTAGTTTGGGCAGTTTTGATTCAGGTTGTGGAGTCTTGAAACCACCATGTGGATGGAAAATAAAAATTCTAAAAAAATGAAAAATATATAAGAGCTGGCATTTTAGAGTACAGTTATATTGGATACTTGTCAGGTTTTTAATTGTACCTCCTAAAAATTGGAGGCATTGGACTCCAGAGATGTTCTAGACCCACTGTACTAATGTTAAATGTGAGCTTTTATTCTTTTTAGAGATTGGTCCCTGATGTAGTATTAAAATAAGTAAACAACTTTGCAAAATGCCATTTTTCTAAAATCTTTAAGGTAATTGGAAAGTTAAGATGAGAAACATTCATATTGGAAGATCATAACAAAATATCTTTTAATATTATATTTTCTACTATATGCATTAATTACATTTTTTTTTTCCTACATATTTGATACCCTCTATTCTTCCTCTTGTTAGTCAGACATTTGGTAACATGTTTAAATCCAATTCTCATATCTGTGTCCAGGCAATACTGGATGATGCTTCTGTATAAACTATAGAATGGTGATTCAGAAATATACATAACTTCATGGGTTTTGAAACTGGATACTGTATGCAGGAACTCGAGTTCAAATTTCACTACAGATTCGAAATTTACAAATTTACTATTTAAACCCAAGCTACTTTAAAAATTTTCCCTCATTCTCCTGAACATCTGCCCCAAAATCTCTTAAACTTGAAATACAAAGTCTCTTGAATTTCTTGCAACGATAAACTCAAAAGCCTCCCAACTTTCTCAAAACCTGCATAAATGATATTTATAATGAAAAAAGTGAGTTTTCCTTATGCACGTTGGACCTATAGGTTGGTTGAATTAACTCCAAACAGAATTGAAAAGTTCTGGTTTTGTGGTTTTGAAGCTTTGGTCGAGATTTAAAACTATGGTTGCAATACTAGTATCGCTGTTATCAGTTACACAATTTCATAGGTAGGATTCACCTTTGTTTTTTAGTAATCCATGTGTGGAGTCTTACTTTATTTAACTAACCTATTTCATCTGGGAGCATGATAGCTTGGACAAAAGGATTAGTTGTTAATGCACTTAGTGGATATACCCTACCTAGGAAAGCTCTTTTTGCCCTTCTTTGGCATTGCATGCTAAACATTGGAATCAATGTTTCTGTTGCCTCATATGAAATGCATCAAAATGTCAATTTCGTTGTGTGTCAAAGTACAAAATCAACCTGCATGTAGTGTAACAATGAACATTGGATCAACATTGTGCCTGAGAATGCATTCAGTGAACATCTAAATTCCTATGTAAGCTGATGCTCAGGGTTGTATACCATGTATCATAGGAGGTTGAGTTTTCTGGCGGGGGACTTCCAATGCGCTGATGCTCTACTGCCTTATCTCCATTCGCTGTGTCGAGCCAGTTGGAGATATGGAATCTTGCTATGTTGGATGCTGATGCCAGTCCAAGATCAATTTCCTGCTCCCAGATGTTTTGCTAACTTGATTTCCAAGTGGTATTTTGCTTGTTTAGTGTGACAATTTCTCAACGTTAAGAGAACCAGGTTAACCTTATCATGTTATGTTTATTGTCTAGAATGTGCATTTTCGGTGGTGTTTACAGTCGTTGCTAAGACACCCATGTTAATTGTAGTTTGTGATACATATCTCTCTTGTTTGCTGCAATAGTGCTAATGAGTGTTGATTACATGGATGCAGCTTTCGTAATGTTTGTCTGGAGACTAGATGCTCTATTATTCAGAATTAAATTTCGAACTTGTAGTAAGTATTTTTTTGTTCTTTTTTAATTTTGAAATAAGGATTGTTAGGAGCTATACAGCTAAACCAGGCGAGCCGGTTGTTACATCTGGAAAGCAAGTCTTTGTTGATAAGGAGTAAACATCAATTGCAAATGTTGGAGAGTCAGATCACAGTATAGATAACCTATGTGCATGGTCACTGCTATGTTTTACCTAACAATCTGCCCAAAACTGGTGTAAATTCTGTTGTTTTGGTGCCAAACATGGCAGGGTGGTGATTCATTAGGGTGAAAACTTCAACTTTGTCCTTGACAAATAAGTTTTGAGAAGGTTTTGGGGGAGATGAAGCATTTTCCAGATTATATTATCTACTATTATTTATCCGTCTTTCAAAGACTTAACCTAGTGTCTTAGCTGACAACTTTTTTTTTAATCATTCGTCGATGCTTCTCTTAGACATGAAGCCTTTCTTATCGGATAGGATCTGCATGCCTCAGGAGATTATAGTCATTCATGTAATCTCCATGTTTGTTGCAGATATTGAATAATCGACTTATCATCCTCATGTCTTTCTCTATCTCTGCATCCGTTCTCCGGGAGGTGAAGATGAGCTCTCAAAGGGGCAAAGCTTGAAGGAGAGCCGGTGAGGGTTTTGAGGAAACATGAATGGAGTGCGCCTTCTTAGGATGATAGATTATAGTATTGTCTATGTTTCTCCTTGCAAAGCCTGTGAGACCATTGGTTTTGAGCTGTCAGGGGGCATCGGCTAATCCCCGATGTCGGTGTTGCAGGCTGTTTGAGATTGCTTGCCTTGGTGTTGATGATTGATATATCCTCTTCCTCTCTCATTCAGACTAATATTTTTTATTGTTCTCATAGGTATGTTTTTCAAAATCATAGGATCTGAATTTGTCTGAAAACTTCATTATAATGGTTTGCTCAGACTAAACACATGGCTAAATGGCTGGTTAAGGATGGAAGTGGAAAGAAACTTATGTATGACCACTGAATTTCTTTCATCTGGATGCTGAAAGCCATTAAGAAAGTTTAAGCTGAGTAAATGATTAGAAACCATTTTTTGAAAACAAATCAGCTGTAACTTTTATAAAGGCCTAGCAGGCTCAATTCTGAAGCTTAATTTCAAACCAGGCTCAAATTGTTAAGAAAGCTCTCAATTACATGCTTGTAGATGACAATGAATCACTTCCATACTGGGACTCAGAAAAGTTTGATCAAGTTTCAAGGGACAAAAATATTCTCTCATTTCAAAGTTAAAACTAGTTCTGTGCTGGCTGTGGAATATGGTTACTTTCGTACTAGTTGTCCTGGTCTGGCTAAAGTGTGTGTGTGTATATATATATATATATATATATATATGTATGGTTGAAACTAGATTACATGGAGGATTGTTATCTGTGTTGCAACAAAATATGGTTGTAATGTCAGAGGAAAAAAAAGAAAAAGACAGTTTTCAAAGAAGCAAGAATAGGATGCGGGACTTATGGAAGGTGCTTGTCTGTCTTAGATTTTGTTCAAGAGGCAACAGGTGGCATCAAGGCTCTATGGCAATGGTGAAGTTTGCCTCTCCTTCCTATGGCTAACTCATGATAGTTTGAATCTTTATAAAAAAAAAAAATCCCCGTAAAGTGATTAAACTAATGCCCCAGATGTAATCAATCTGTTACAAGGTTTGGTGCTCGTTATTAGAGAACTTTGAACACATACTGACAGATAAGTAAAACAGCAAACCCCAGGTAACGGAACATGACCGGAAGCTGTTTAAAGTTCTATTCGTACTCTTGCCCATCATCTTTCAAGTGCAGTTATTTACAAGAAGTATGGCTGGATTTTACATTTTTCCAAGTTCTTCTGTGCATAAGATGTGAATTAAATGGTAACCGAAGGGACTGTAACTGTGAAATGAAATCTATACGGCGTAGCTAAATCATGTGTTGACTTAGTGATCTGAATTGATCATAATTATGATATGATAAGAACTTTGATTAATCTTTTCCCAGAAACAAGACAAGGAGGTTGTCAATATGATAAGCTAGCCACAGCCATTTGCATCAAAGTAGGGATTATTCTCGGAAAGAATCTCGCTGACGAAAACCATGACCTACACGATCGGTCATCGATTCGAATCCTGGACTACTTGCTGTTTCTAAACCTTCATCAATGGATTTTTTTTTTTTTTTCAATAAGTTTAACTCTCTATGCGATTCTATAAAACCTGGACTGCAATACCTTAAACTTTCTAATCTTATACCTTAATACTTAGCTAGGTGTTATTCAGGCAGTTGCATCTTGAAACTTCTTATCCACTTCACACTAGAGTGAATCTTATTTTAATAAACATGCAACGCTTCGTCAAACACTCCGAGGGGCCAAAACAGACAGCCCAACTAACCCAGTCTTTTTGGCAACAAAAGAAAATATTGCATCTCCAGTCTAAAGTCAACATCCTTCCCTTCTTGTGTTTCCCTCTCGACAATGATAGCTTGTTTTGTGTTTGGTGAGAGGCTCAAAATCCAGGATTGTTGGGAGTTGCAGGATAGAATAATTATTGATGACCTCCCAAAATATTATATGGATAATTTGCTTAATTTTTTTTTTTTTTTTTTACCCCGATCGATCACGGTTGCAAAGAACTTGCAGTTACTTGGTCACTAGCATGGAGTAGATATGCTCTCATGTCTTAATTAGGTCTAATTGATCAACATACCAACCGCGTTGGGACCTGAGCGTATCAAACTAATCTGCAGTGCATCTACCGAGTTCCGTGCTATTATCTTGCACAGAAGGGTAAATTCTTCTTCAGAAACCACCAGGTGTGCATGCTTTTTGATATAATAATTATAAATGTACATTCCTCTCAATGGAAATACCTAGAATTTTTGATTTTTAGTATTAAACACTTTTTTTTTAAAAAAAAAAATTTCGTGTCACATGGAACTTGCCCTCATTCCAGTGACAAAGGAGAGGGATGCCAGAGCAAGTAATAGCATCGAAATTGTGACAGCATATACTACACCGGGATTACATAGGTTTAGTTGAGATGTCGACTTGGTCTATCATGTGATGTTACATCAGGTTCAAGTCCAGTTTTTACAGCATAAATTACTCCAATCTCCTGCCACTTTGGACAAATATATCCCAAGAGTAGCTCTTAATTGATAGTATAATTTTATATGAGGCTTTAGATTAATATCATCAGCAAAAAGCAAGCATATTTATATCATCATCTGACCTAATTATCTTTTGATCGAACAGCCAAGTGGATCACTTTGATCTCATCAAAACATATAAACCCCGTTCACGGTTCGCATGCTCGCTTCGACAATACATTAAGCATGCGACGCTTTCTGTTTTCAACGGCTGGAAAGGAACGAGTTGAAGCAACCCCCGCCGATTGGTGCTGCTCCTACCTCCTCCCGTTTTTTGTTATTCTACTCGCCTCTCCTCTCTTATCACTTTCAAATAATCTCCATCATTCTAACAAATTTTAAAAGAGTACCGATCATATAACCATCACAAAGATCAATTATGATGCCGAGGGAGACCGTCACTGTCACAACAGAGGACCCTCATCAAAGTGGTTGGTCAAAAAAATATTATTTAATTTTTTATAAATATTTAAAAAATTATCCAGTGCATGGTTGATACCGAACTAAATACATGCACCGGTCCTCACATTCACAATAGGATCATTTAAACATTAGAAATAATTGTCCATATCATTACAGTTGGCAGGTTTTGGTGAGAGGGGATTTGAATGCAAATGGCCTTAAAATTGCTCGTATAGCTATCACTACAGTCGTTCAGGATGGCAACCAATCATAAATAAACAGGTTCGAGCTGCGAGAATTATGGCATGGAAGTGGGAGCCCACACGAGCAGCATTCGGAGAGGGAACTTTCACTTGCAGCTCCTCTAGAAGTAATGGGCGATCCCGGGCTTTCACCTACAGAAAACCAACACATCACGGTGACAAAGACCGACCCTCGATGTGATAATTTTAAGGGTTTAGGTTCCGGCCGTGTGCGGCCGGGGAACAGGACTCCTTTTGGATGATTGCAATTTTTTTTTATAGCAATACCTCGTTATCCATACTACTGCTTGCAAGTGCCCAAGCTGGGGGACTACGGCTATAATATTTTTTCCTGCTTGTTGATGGAACGGTGAATGAGACGATCAAACTTCAGCTGAAGTTCCCTCGGTAGAGACTTTTGTCATAATTTATTGCAAGAATATATAAAGATCCTAGCTAGCCTGCTAGTGCTGCATGTTGCCTCTGTATCATAGCTTTGAAAAACTTTCCCTACCAAGACCAGTAGAAGGGAAAAAAAACGCAAAAAAACAAGGAGGCCACGCCTTGGAATGTCATCTCTCTGTCTTTAATCTCCATGTCGGCATCAAGCGTTCAAGGCCAATGTTTGTTGCGCTTTTACCGGTTGCTTGGACCGACGAGACCGAATGTGAAAGGTGCAAGGAATGCAAGCAGCGGCCAGAACTATAAAAAACATTTAAAAAAAAAAAAAAAAATCATACACGAGAATTATCTTGTAACGAAGCAATAAATAAAGCTCGCGATACGTAAACATCGCTTTAGACTTTAAAACATGCACCCTAGATGGGACATGTAAGGTTATACGAGAAATCAACCGAAGAAGAATCGAAGTAGTTCGGCAAAATCTTGGAAGGCACGAGGTTGTATACTTCCGTGCGATCCAAAGGTATCGATGTTGGTATCGATGCCCTTTTACATGCAAAGGTAATTCATTTCCTCAAAAAAATACATGCAGATGTAATTCAGCCTGTTGGCGCTGAATTCTCGCCGACCGGATGGAGTGGTGGTTCGTCCGTCGATTCGCCATCGATCGGAACCTACAAAACAGATTTCCTGACCAGAAATCTTCCGAGGGATACTCTGATGCCAAAATTAGCAAGAACTAAAGCAGCAGAATGGAGAGCTCGAAAAGCAAAGGAAAAGAAAAGAATTCAAATGATCTGGAGTTAGCTTAGCTTACCTCAAGTATCTCTTCTTACCGGTATTTATAGGTATAAGTGTAACTAATTATTATTAACCTCAAGTGTTCCTTCTTACTAAGCATAAGTGTAACTACTTACGATTGTGGGAGTTAGTTAACAAAACTTCCTCGTAACTGTAAGTAGTGGTGGTCGGAAAGTTAGTTATTCGATCATGTGGACGGTTACGACAGCCAAAACAGCTTCAACTGTTTTAAGTTGAAAGACCATCCAAGAGTTTCAGAAATACTTTTTTCAGTGAGAGAGAGTCCGAAGTAAATTCAACAACCTTTTCAGAGAGCCTTTCTTGGAATGGCTTTAAAGAATGTTAGTCATATACTTCGGATGTATCCTTTGGAATGAACAAGATAAATATTTACTGTGATATTGAAGAGATGAAAATAAATCAAAGACATAATCTTTGGACTAGGCTGAAGATACGAAGCCAAAGAAGCATAATCAATAAGCTTAGTTTTCGGATCAGGCAGAAGATACGAAGCCGAAGGAGCATAATCAATAGGCTTAGTCTTCGGACCAGGCAGAAGATACGAAGCATAATATATCTTTTTGTGGATCAAAAATTTTAATAAGTCAAGAAGATATTTCTCTTAGTATACTGATTTGATTAATAAATTAAAAATTAAAATTAATTTTAAAAATAAACCGATAATTATTTTAAAATTAAATCAGAATACCACGACACAGCCCATCAATATGTATTCTCATAAAAGTAGAAAACTCCATCATAAATGAAATTGAAAAATGCCAAAACGAGGGTGGTTATCAAATCTGACCAAATCTTACAAAAGTCTATAAAAAAAAAAAAGTGACAATTCAAGGTATGCCCGTTTCTAAAGCAAATTAATGTTGTCAGCATACAGCAGTCACCTTCGCAGCTACATTAAATATCATGGCACGGATCACATGGAAAATTATACGATGATTTTTTTGAAAAGAAGAAGAGAAGCAAATGATGTTTACAATGGTTAGAAAAATGGCTACAGAATTTATCAAGTCGGAGCATTTTAATGGAAAAAGTTTTTTTTGAGATGGCAAACGAGGATGCACTTCCTCCCTTCAACTTTTAAAGTTGTCTATGTCTCCAATACATCAAAACCAGAAAAGAACGAATACAAAACTATAGCAGAAGCCATATTCGACAAAAATGGGATAATGATAACTACAGTGGTGTTTGGTTGTCTCAATTCCATCCAGAATAAATTTTTATTTCAATTTATTCCTCTAAACAACTACAAAAAATCAAAGTAGGCCATCAAGAATAAATTATTTTGGTCAACCTTTGATATTCTAGAATAGTTACTCCATGGTCCATTATGGAATAACTTATTCCAGGTCATTTTATTTCTATGTAGTAGGCATCGCTGCAATAATTATACTAGAATAAAGTTATTATTCTAAATTTCCAACCAAACATAAATCTGGAATAACAAGGATGAATAGCTATTCCCTGAGAATTGGTACTCCTATTCTAGGAATAATTTTTTTATCCAAATATTACTGTAGAGAATATATTTTGAATGGGCTGTCGGATGCATTCTTTGATACTACCGGAACATAACTACTACAAAAGAGTTATGGAAGAAACTTGAAGGAAGATGCATATCAAAGAATGCAATTGGTAAGAAGTTCCTTATTTGCAAATTTAATATTTATAAAATGATTGATGATAGATCCTAATACATCCAAAAATGGTTAAGCTTATACGGATCCCGCATGGCTTGCCACCTCACCCACTAGCTTAGCACAAGGCCACTTAACCCGCCAGCTCGGCACAAGAAGCAGGTTCCTCAAATCCAAATACGTAGCCCCAAAAATCATGCAAGAAAATTGGCATGCCCTCCTCCTGTAAAAAGGTAGCTAACCTTATATCATGACTCTCTGACGCCGACCACTATTCATTAATGCAGGCATCCTACAAAAGCATGCATGCTATGCAGATAGCTTCGCACCATCTCTAGCCACTCTTTTAGGGGCATGTGCTCTGTAGTGACATATCAACCACCACTCTCTACATTACATAATGTTTCTTAAATATTACTTCGTATATCTTGCCTATAAAATTTATTTTCAGGATCCTTCAAGTAAATCTTTTTTCACAAAAACTTTTTCCATGCAAGTTTTCCAGAAATTCCTAAGCCCTTTGGAAGACTTAATGGTCCTCCCAAAACTATCTGAAAGTGCTATATCACTGTTCGGGTGAAGACTAGGACTACATTGCCTTGCCTAAATTTGGCTCACTCTCCTGATCCTCGCCAATGCCCATCTTCACCATATCACCTATGCTCCACCACCTCCACTACCTAACCCACTCTCATTCTACCACTAAACTATCTACTTAGAAGCTACAATTTTCTTTCTTTTCTATTTGCTTCCATGGGAGATTGACTTAGTCATTGGAAAGTCTACCATAGAAAACCATCCCATCATGGCTGGACTTCCGTATCTCTCTCATTTTGTAGGTTTCAAAATATCCGCACATCCCGGAAAAAAATCTAAAGCTATTGACACAGCAGTTACATCTAGCCAACTTAGCGAATCTAAAGCGAAACTGCAATAGATCCATTATAGAATATTTGCATGAGATAGAGTATATTCTAAATAACATCTAGCCAACTTAGCGAATCTAAAGCGAAACTGCAATAGATCCATTATAGAATATTTGCATGAGATAGAGTATATTCTAAATACGTCAACCTGACTACCACTGGCATCAGCCGAGTGAACGGGATTTATTATATATATCCCTAACTTTTTTACTACCACCAGCCAATAGGGGCTCCAAGATTATTTTATTAATTTTTCTCTTTTTCTTATTTTATCCCCGGACTTTTAGTCGAAATATATCCAAAACGGGGCTCGAACCCTTGCCAGTTGGTTGTGAGGAAAGTCTCACAACCAGCTATGCCACGCGCCAGTGGCAGCCTTATTTAATATATGACAAGTTATAAGTAAAGCTTCAGCCAAAAAATCTTAATCTAAACTAAAATTAAAAAAGTATTGCATCAATTATTTTTGTAAGCATCTTTTTTTCCATTCTACTACACCATTTGTTGTGGTGTATAAGGTGCAGAAGTTTTTTGAACAATTTCAATTGGAATCAAAATAACTAGGGTCATAATATTCACATCTCTATATATTCTAAAATTTGTAATGAAAGTTTCACCATTTAATTATACTTCAGACTTATAAATTTTAAAATTTTCTAATATTTAATTTTTAGAATGCAACAAATATACATCACAACATCTAGAATAATTATCTATAAAAGTTGCAAAGTATTTCTTTTCTCCTACGGTAGATGTATTATATAAATCACATATACCACTATATACTAATTTAGGCAATTCTATACATCTTTCTATTTTGAAAAAAGGATTTATAGTAATCTTAGCAAGTATGTAAGTCTTAGATTTATCAATATTTTCATTAAAGCATGGAATAAAGTCTAGTTTAACCATATGATGCATTCTTCTAAAATTTACATGACCTAAACAATTATGCCATAAATAAAAAAAATCAACAATATAAACACAATAAACTTTATTCTTATTAATATTAAGCTTGAACATGCCCTACTAGGTATAGCCTTCTCCACAAAGATTCCATATGAACCCATACTTGTTGAGACTTCCAAACACAAGATTTTTTTCTACCTTATAGTACATAGTATATACATCATTAAGAGTCCGTGTCTTTCCAAAAATGAATTTAAGTTCTACCATTTCTTCCATGGGAGAAGAAAGATGAAAGTTGAAATAAGATAGCTTCAAGGTGTGTATCACTGCCACTTTCAATTTTTAATTAAAAATCTATTTACAACCAATTAGCTTAGAACTTAGTGAGAGGTCAACTAATATCTATGTATTATTACTCATAATATAATTTATTTTTTCATTAATTGCTTCTTTCCAAAAGGTGGCATCCTAAGATTTCATTGTTGCTTCATATGTTATAGGGTCTGCATCTATATTAAAATAATATGGTATATGCTTACGAAAGGATTCTCTTGTCCCTTTCATAGGAATATAAAGAAATCCGATCCAAAGGTTATTGCTTCTCTAATTCTTTTACTTCTTCTAGGTTCAAGATTTTCTTCTTTGTTATCCTCCCCTTGAAAATGAACATCTTCTTTAGGTCTAAGAATTGAAATAAAGCTGTTTTCATTAAATATAGCATTTATTGACTTAATCATAGTATTGACTACTAATGAATCATTAGTTTTTATTACCATGAAGCTATATACCTTATTATTTTAGGCATATCTTAGAAATATACATTCAATTTCTCTTCCACCTAACTTTCTCTTTATAGGTTCAGGAACCCTTTCAATAGCCCTACATCCCTAAACTCTTAAGTAGTTTAGGTTAGGCTTCCTTTTCTTCCCGAGTTCATATGGGGTTGTATTGTTCTTTTTATAAGGAACCCTATTTAATATATGGCAAGTAGTAAGTAAAGAGCTTCGTCCTAAAAAGCTTGACCTAAAAAAGCATTCCAAAAACTATTTTTGTAAGCATACTATTTTTCCATTCTACCATACTATTTTGTTGTGATGTATAAGGTACAAGAGTTTCATTCAATGGATTCAAAATAACTAGAGTCATAATATTCACCTTCTCTATTAATTCTAAAATTTTCAGTGAAAGCTCCACTATGTAATTCTACTTTAAACTTATAAATTTTAAACTTTTCTAATACTTCTTTTTTAGAATGCAACATATAAATATCACAACATCTTGAATAATCATCTATAAAAGTTACAAAGTAATTTTTCCTCCTTTGATAATTGTATTATTCAAATCACATATATCATTGTGCACTAATTCAAGCAATGTTGTACATCTTTTTATTTTAGAAAAAAGGATTTCTAGTAATCTTAGTAAGCATGCCAGTCTTACATTTACCAATATTTTCAATAAAGTAGGGAATTAAGTCTAGTTTTATCATATCATGCATTCTTCTAAAATTTAGTTGATCTAAATGATTATGCCGTAAATAAGAAGAATCAACAAAATGAGCACAAGAAACTTTATTCTTATTAATATTAAGCTTGAATATGCCCTCATACATATAGCCTTTTTTCCACAAAAATTCCATCCTTAGAATAAATTGATCTTCCTCAAATAGTAATTTGAACCCAAACTTGTTAAGCAAAGAGACTACCAAACATAAGATTTTTTCTAACTTCTGGTACATAGTATATATCATTAAGAGTAGGTATCATTCCAGAAATAAATTCAAGTTCTATGATTTTTTCCCCTTTGACATGTATAGTGAATGAGCATTTTATGTAGAGGATACTTCCATCTTCTTCTAGTTCATACTTCAAGTAAATTATTATCCTTGCACACATGTCTAATTGTGTAAAAAACAATTCACCAAGCTCCATCATTTTCAAGAGTATCAATTTTTGATATCATTGCAACAAAATTTTCTTTTGTTGCTTGTGCACCCTTCTTTTTGAGAAGATGACATTCTGTCCTTTGGTGTCTAGGTTTTCCACAATGAAAGCATGCACCTTTCTTCTTTTTATTCTTATGAATAATGATAGATTGATAAGCTCTCTTCAAATTTGCTAAACTAACTTTTTTCTACCACAAAGACTTTGGTAATATGAGCATTTTGTTCTTTGTTTTTATTTTACTTGTCATGTTCCTTTTTAATATAGATATTGATACATCTAAGCCTGGTTAGTCCCACGTGGTGCCAAAGCTCCATTTGTATCAGACACATGCCTGCCAACCTAGGCTACCGGGCTACCTCCTAGCACTTCGCCATGACACCATCTGGACATCAAACTATGTTCTCACTAACCTACTACGGGATGATGTCCATTGCCAAATCTATCCTCGCATGCTCTAGTCACACACACTCCAAAAGTGGTCACTATTAATGCTTGCTGCATGAGGAATGCCCGGTCATAGGAACGTGCCGTGCCGATCACCACTTTCTGCTCCACCAACCATGGTATGGTCTCTATAATGAGCATGCCTGCAACCACCTGGATATGCCAGATGCTACTTTCCTATAGCTCACACCATACCTCTCCCTACTTTTAGATGTCAAGTACATGCATATAACTTATTTTCCAAGGACCCTTCATCTAAGGCAAAGCAAAGCCAAGGTAAGCCAAGAGAGGTCATGGTAAGTGGGCCAATGGAGAACGGAGAGGCAAGGCAAAGCAGAACTGAAAACCCCCATTTCTTGATAGAGCCATCATCCCGAGAGCACATCCCAGAGCTCTTTGATTCTGTGAGCACCTGTCTGAATATCTATCAAGACATTTATAGGCCTTCGTAAATACTTTCCACATCTTATAAGTATCCTGGCCTTCGTCTCCGCACTCACCAGTGTGCCATCTCCCTGGAAGTGAGTCTCATATGCACTGAGGGTCTCTTCTTACATAGACCTCATTCCATCTCCATCATCTGTTCCTTCTCTGGCTCCTCTCTCTACTCTACTTTAAAATTCAAAAGGAACTCCAAGCCTTCTCTGCTTGCCCAACCAAGAGACTGATTATGTATCAAAGGGTTCACCACTGGGAGAGTCTCCTCGAGTGTGAGCTTTCTGATCCTTCTTTGTCTTGTAGGACCGACTCTCAGTAAAAGGCTATTGCAAGACCCGTGTTGCCCAGAAATGGAGCCCAAGAGGGGGGGTGAATTGGGTCTTTTAAAATTTTAACACAATAAAATGAAGGTCCAGTGGTGCTTGTGAGCAATAATAAATTTGATGCAAGATGATAGCAATAATTAAAGAGTACGAGAGGAAAAGAGCAATCACACACAAATACAAAGTTTATAGTGGTTCGATGCAAACCTAGCACCTACATCCACTCCCCAAGCCACCCTTGGGAATTCCACTATAATCCACACCAGATTACAGTCGACTTATTTTTCACAAGGCTCACAAGTCAAAACCTAAGTTGGTTTTGTCACCTAGGCTTACCAACAAACCTAAATATTGTTTTATCTTCGGGCTCACAAGTTAACCCTAGTTGGTTTTGTCCCTTTGGCTCACCAACAAATCACAATAACCTTCTTTCAAGACACCCTTGAAAGCAAGGTCAAATCACAATAAAAATATATATGAAATTTAAAAGCTACAACAAACTCTCTTCAAGAGTAGATTGGAATCTTTGAAGCTCAAAAGGATGCTTTGTCTTCACTCTTCTTCAAGGTGCGTCTTTTTGGAATGAAGTAAGGATGAGCTTGTAGGCTTCTTAGTGGAATCAAGCTAGAAGAGACTTTTTGATTTGAAGTTTGAAGAGAATATTGGCTTTATGGCTTTTGAGTGGACTTGAATGCTCTTGAATATACTTCTCTTTACTTCTCTCTTGCTTTATCTTCTTTTAAAATGAGGTTGGTGGAGCTTAAATACACCAAAAAACCTTTTAAAAATGGTTTGTGACCGTTGGTGCATTGGAAATAGCCGTTTGGAGCTTGAAAACTAATTTTTGCAAGCCAGAAAAATAGATCCGTTAGAGCTGTCAGGCTGCAAGTGTCGACACTTGGCTGTCAGGTGTCGACACTTGGCTGTCAGGTATCGACACTTGATTTCTGGGTGTCGACACTTGAACATTCAAGTGTCGACACTTGATGCACAGGTGTCGACACTTGACACAAAAATTCTCAAAACCACAAAGTTCTGTATTTTCAAAAATCTCAGGCCTTGAGTCGACACTTGGAACCTAAGTGTCGACACTTAGTGTCGACACTTGAATATAGGTGTCGACACTTGGCATGCCAAGAATTTTTGTCCGTGCCAAATGCCGAAGTGTCGACACTTGACTGTCCAGGTGTCGACACTTGAGACTGAAAACATTCAGATACAAGTGTAAATGCCTCAAAAATAAAATAAAATTCATGAATACATAAATACATAATAGTTAAACAATTATATACCCTTTTTCAATGAAGAGGATATCCGGATACGTGAGAATTGCTCCGTGCCATTACGTGCCATACACCATAAGTTTTTGAAATTTTGAGATGCTTTCTTCCTGAAAACTCATAACTTGAAATCCTCATTAGAATACAATATGCACTCAATGTTTTGTTATTCATCAAAATCACTGGGTGGAACCAACAATCTCCCCCTTTTTGATGATGACAAAACCTTGAGAAAAAGAGGCAATATAGTTCAAACTTTAACCATTTAATTTATAAATATGAATTTTAGTCACAATAGAGGCAAAAACTTTATAGATAGGAGGAAACAATCTCCCCCTTAATTAGATACTTCTTATTAAGGTAAACTTCAAAGATTCTTGCAAGGTGAAATCAATATAATCAATACAATACACATTTTTCTCAATAAAATCAAAATCAATACATGTTCTCACCCTTTTTGTCAATCATTAGAAAGGGGAATAACCTCCCCATCACAATGAGCATGGATACAAAAAGATAGTAGAGAAACAAATAACATAGATATCAGAGCTGAAATTATACTAATATCAAAGAGTATCAGAGCTAAAATATACCAAGATAAAGGAGTATCAGAGCCAAAGAATAGTAAACTGATTTAGTGAAGCACAAAATTTGCCAAGATAATAAAGTACTGAACAGAAATACATATATATAAGATAAGTTTTCAGTACAAAATTTGCTGAGATATCAGCAAGAGCTGAAACATATATAAATCATCAGAGTCAAACATGTATCAAATATACAAAATAAGAGCTAAAACAGACATCTGTGAGGCTAATCCTCATCAGATGGAACATCAAGACTGAAAGGAGCACAGATCCTAGATCTGGTGGCTAATGCCCTAGGAGGTGCTAAAGCTCTACGACTCCTAGTACGACCGGAAGGACCAAAGGCGGGTACAACCCTAGAAGATCTAGTGGAAGGAGGTGAAAGACGATCAGCTGGCACAATAAGGTCCGGTGTGGAGTCAACCAAGGCAGTAGCAGGAGCTGGTGTAGTAGGAGGATCTCGACTGACCACCTCATAAGCATCGGCACCGCCCACACTATCGCTGTCACTGCCCACTACCTTTGTAGCTCTGTCAACATCCTGATCACCACCCTCAGCATAATCAGCATGGTCGCTCTGGTGATCGTCGCCATCATCATCGTCATCAACGTCAGATCGTGCAAGTGCAGGGGCTGCAGGAGGTATAAATGATCTCAACAGACTCTCAATACGAGTAAATCCCTCCTCCATGGATCTGCGAATCTCAGCATGCTCCGAGGTAGTATGTGCTCGTAGAAGCTTGACCTCGCTACGCAGCTGAGTCACCTCACCTCTGATCTCTGAGAACTGTGCTCTGGCATGCTCCTCAAAAGATAGTCCTGTAGATGGTGGTGGAGGAGCTGAAGTGTCAGGAGACAGGTGCTCTACCTGTGTCGATGGTACATCTACTGGAGGAAGAACTGCTGGCTCAGATGGTCCAGCCTCAGCCTCTCGAATCTCGTCCTCCTCATCTGGCTCCTGGCCAGACTCTCTGCGAATCCATCGACCTCCAACTATCCTGTATCCCATCCGGTGCAATGACCTCTCGTCGTACACATCCGTGTGCTGTATCTCCTTGGGGATCTCCCCCTCCAATGATACTCCACAAGCTCTGAAAAGTCGGGTCAGTGCCATGCCGTATGGCAAACAGTGTCGGTGCTGAGTGGCAGCATCATACATCTGTGACAGCATCAGAGTGGGTAAATCTATCTGTCTCCTCTCAATCAGACTGGTCATCACCATTAACTCCCTCTCGGTGATGAAGTCGAATCTGCCAGTCTTCGGTAGTAGGATCCGTGCAGTAATATGGTGCAGTAGGTGCATCTCTAATGATAACTGGTTCGCGGTAACCACTGAAATACCGTGAACAACCTCTCTCTCAAGGATGCACCTAAATGCCACCTCTCTATCATCCACTAAAAAAGCACAGACTCCTCTCCATGGTATCTCCCATACACGGCTCAGAAGCTCATCAGTCAAAGAGATCTGAATACCCCTGACAGATGTCGTCCACAGTAATTGTCGACAGTCTAGTGCACCGTAGAACTCCCTCACTAGGTGAGGATAGTACCTCTCCTGCATGGTGCAGAAGGGTACTAGTCCTGCATCAGTGAGTATCTGCCTAATACCAAAGTGGTGCCTGTCGAAGCACTGCAAGTCAGCTCTCCTCCCTGAAGCTACAAACTTCCCTGTCATCCTCTCTGCAGGGGGGAGCTCGGTGTGGCTGTACTGCTCGGCTGTGCAGGATCAAATCTGGCCTTCGATCTCCTCTCAGTACCATGACTGGGCCTCTCCCTAACTGCAAGTCTCTTCCTAGGACCCATTACAGCCAACTGACCGGGAAAAAGGAAGAAAGGTTTAGAACAAGGGACTGGCCATAGGTTGAGATTAGGAAAAAAATGTTCAGATAGGTTTCGAAAACCAGAATCAACAATGTTTGAAAAATAATATTTATAAAAATATATTTTGATCAAATGACAAACTTTCGAACAAAATTTGTGGGAAAAATTTTTGTTGGTAGAACACATTTGAATCTTTGGAAAAATAATTTTTGTAAGGTCTAAAAATAAAAAAAAACATGGGATTTGGGTCTAAACACTTAGGGTTTTAGCAAATAGGTGAAAATATCGCAAATGTATCACGAAAAACCTTTCCAAATAGTCAATAAATAAATTTAGTAAATTTAATTTAGATGAAAACCCAATTTATTTTGCCCAAAATTAATGAAATAGTGATTTTTGTGAAAAAGGGGTGAAAACGGCCAAAAGATGAGGGAAATCCGAGAAAAACAAGTTTAAAACATTATTCCCTCAAATGGAGTTTTAGAAATCCATTAAAACATGCAAAAATCCGGTTAGATTCAAGAAAAATATTCGAAAAATCCAAAACACGGTTGTTTGGTTCAAAAACAACAAAATTTAAAACAAAGAAAAATAAAACGAAATTAGAAAGGAGAAATACCTGATTTGTGAAGGATTGAGGGATGAAAGGACGGATTTGGACAGAGGGGACCACTGTTCCAAGAAATCAGGGGGAAGAAAATTTTAAAAAACCATCGTTCGATCCGTTTAAAAACAGTTTCAGATTCGCAAGTGTCGACACTTCGGATATGTCAAGTGTCGACACTTGGTCAGGTGTCGACACTTGGTGTCGACAAAAAAAAAAAATTCAAGAAAATCCAGAAAAAATAGGAAAAATTTTGACAAAGTTTTGGGGTTTTAATCAATAGGTTTTGAGCTTTAGGATTTAGGTAAAAATGATACTAAGAGAGTTCTAGGAGAATGGATCAATGACACCTAACTCTCTTCTAATCAGACAGAACCTATCCTTACTCAAAGGCTTTGTAAACACATCAGCTAACTGATCATTAGTACAAACAAAATCAAGAATTACATTAGAATTTTGTACATGATCTCTTATGAAATGATATCTTATTTCAATGTGTTTACTTCTTGAATGTTGCACAGAATTTTTAGATAGGTTGATTGCACTAGTATTGTCACATCTTATGGGTGTCTTAGTTAGTTTAATGCCAAAATCTTCGAGTTGTTGTTTGATCCAAAAGATTTGAGCACAACAGCTCCTAGCTGCTATATATTCGGCTTCCGCCGTAGATAGAGCAACTGAGTTCTGTTTCTTGCTACTCCAAGAGATCAAATTTACTCCAAGAAACTTACAGGTTTCACTAGTACTTTTACGATCAAGTTTACACCCAACAAAGTCAGCATCAGAATAAGCAATTAAATCAAATGAAGAATCTCTAGAGTACCATAAACCAATTTCAATTAAGCCAGATAGATATCTAAGTATGCGTTTAACAGTCAAAAGATGAGACTCTTTAGGATTGGACTGATATCTAGCACACATACAGACACTAAACATGATATCTGGCCTACTGGCAGTAAGATATAACAATGAACCAATCATGCTACGATATAATTTTTGGTCTATAGACTTACCTGATTCGTCCTTGTCAAGTCTACATGTAGAGCTCATAGGGGTACCTAACGGCTTAGTGTTCTCCATCCCAAACTTATTGAGTATTTCTCTTGTGTATTTTGTTTGGTTGATGAAGATCCCCTCTTTGGTTTGCCTTATCTGGAGTCCGAGGAAGAAATTCAGTTCTCCCATCATGCTCATCTCGAACTCACCCTGCATTAATCTTACAAAATCTTGACAAAGAGATTCATTAGTAGCACCAAATATTATATCATCAACATAGATTTGTACTACTAAGAGATCATCATTCTTTTTCTTTAAAAACAAAGTTTTATCTACATTACCTCTAGTAAAATCATTTTTCAGCAAAAAGGAGCTTAAACGATCATACCAAGCTCTTGGAGCTTGTTTTAATCCATATAAAGCTTTATGAAGTTTTTAAACATGATTTGGAAATTCAGAATTTTCAAAACCAGGGGGTTGTTCAATATAAACTTCTTCTTCAATTAATCCATTTAAAAAGGTACTTTTAACATTCATTTGATATAGTTTAAAATTCATGAAGCAAGAAAAATCCAACAATATCCTAATTTCCTCAAGTCTAGCCACAGGAGCAAAGGTTTCATCAAAATCTATCCCTTCCTCCTGATTGTATCTTTTGGCAACTAGTCTAGCTTTATTTCTAATAACTATTCCATTTTCATCAAGTTTATTTCGAAAAACCCATTTTGTGCCAATAATTGATGTGTTTGAAGGCCTATCCACTAGTGTCCAAACATTGTTCCTTTTAAATTGATTAAGTTTATCTTGCATAGCATTTATTCAATTACTATCACATTCAGCTTCCTCAATAGTTTTAGGTTCAATTTGAGACACAAATTTTAGATGGATCACCTATAATTAGTTCTTTTGGGTGTCCATGAGCATACCTCCATTCTTTTGGTAATGGATCAACAGTTGATGTATTTTCATCACCTTGTGCTTGATCTCCGTCAGTGTTTTGATCATCGTTCTGTTCCTTAGTAAGTCCTTCATTGTTGTTTATTTCTTCAGTTTTCTTGCTACCTGTTTCATCAAAAAGTACATCTTCTTTTCTTGAAGATTTTTGGTTAGTTTCATCAAATATCACATGTATGGATTCTTCAACAACAAGTGTCCTTCTGTTGAAGACCCTGTATGCCTTACTAGATGTGGAGTAGCCTAGAAAGACTTCCTTATCTGATTTGGCATCAAATTTACTTAGATTATCTTTACCATTATTTAAGATGAAACAACGGCATCCAAAAACATGAAAATAACGGATTGAAGGTTTTCTACCCTTTCAAAGCTCATAAGGGGTTTTCTTTAAAATCGGTCGAATTAAAACTCGATTTAAAATATAGCATGTAGTATTTATGGCTTCCACCCAAAAGTATCTAGGTAAATCATTTTCACAAAGCATGGTGCGTGCCATTTCTTCAAGAGTTCTATTTTTTCTTTCTACTATCCCATTTTGTTGAGGTGTCCTAGGTGCAAAAAATTGTGACGAATTCCATTTTCAATACATAATTTATTAAAATCGGCATTTTCAAATTCAGTTCCATGATCACTTCTTAAAGATACTATTGAAACACCTTTTTTATTTAAAACTCTTTTGTGAAATCTAATAAATTCAGAAAACGTTTCATCTTTATGTGCTAAAAATATGACCCAAGTAAAACGTGAGAAATCATCTACAATGACTAGACCAAACTTCTTACCTCCCAAACAAGATGTTTTAGTAGGCCCAAAGAGGTCCATATGAAGCAATTCTAAAGGTCTAGATGTAGAGATTACTCCTTTTGGTTTGAAAGAAGATTTTGTTTGTTTTCCAAGTTGACATGCACTGCAAATCTTATCTTTTTCAAAATTGAGTTTAGGCAAATCTTTTACTAAATTCTTTTTGCTAAGTTTTGAAATTAAATGCATGCTTGCATGTCCTAGTCTACGATGCCAAAGCCAACTAGTTTCATCGGTCTTGGCTTCCATTGCCACCAGACATTGACCTTTCTGAATAGGGAGATCATCAAGATCAACCATATAAATATTGCCATGCCTATGACCAATGAACTTAATGCCATTGTTATCTAGACTAGAAATAATGCACAAAGAAGATTCAAAAACAACTTTAAAATTTTTGTCACAAAATTGACTAATGCTAAGCAAGTTATGTTTTAATCCATCAACATATAAAACATTATCAATATAAGAGGTAGGGGTGATATGGATTTTACCAATACCGATAATTTTGCCCTTTCCATTATCACCAAAAGTTACATTGCCACCATTTTGATATGTGAGTGATGAGAACTGCTCCACATCTCCTGTCATATGCCTTGAGCAACCGCTATCAAGGTACCACATTCTTTTCTTGTTGGTTGCAAGGCATACCTGCAATAAAGATCAAGTGGAGACTTTAGGTACCGAAGCCATCTTGGGTCCTTTTTGGTTAGTGGCATTGGTTCCTTTTGGAATCCAAACTTTCTTAGTGTTATTTAATTTTCTTTTGTTGCACATATAAGATTTATGTCCTTTAATACCACAAGTATAGCATGTAATGGATGAAGATGCAGGCACAAAAAATTTTTAAAGAGTTTCTGTTTCTTATGAGTTCTGAATCATAATCCAGCTTTGTCAAATACTGCTCTTTGGTTATTTAATAGTAAATTTAATTTTTCAGAACTGTAAGTAAATTTTTCAACAAAAGATTTTAGTTTTTCGATTTCTTCTTTATATCTTTTGTTTTCTATTAAAATTTCTTTGTTTTGTCTTGACAATTTTTCATTTGAAAGTAAGTCACTTTTCTTTTCAAAGATATCATTTTCTTTTTCAAGAGCCAAAATCTTATCATTTAAATTTTTATTTTGTATTAGAAGGTATTCATTTTCATTTGAAAGGTTGTTGTTTGTTTTAGCTAGATCCAACTTTTGCTTCTTTAAGTCTTTATGTTTTGACTTTAATTTTTGAAATTCTATAACTAGTTCATCAAAAATCTCATGAAGCTCATCAAAAGTAAATTCATTTTCGGTTTCAGAACATACCTCTTCTTGATCGGCCATCAGACAGAAGTTTGCTACCTCCTGCTGTTCTTCCTCAGAGCTGGAGTCTTCACTTTCACTCCAGGTTGCCATCATGGCTTTTTTTCTCAGCTTTCTTCTGCTTTTCTTTAACAAAGGGCAGTCTACCTTGAAATGCCCGGGTTTCTTACACTTAAAACATGTGGGCTGCTCCTTCTCCTTTTCCTTGTCTTTTTCCTTACTCGGCTCACCTTTCAGAGGTTTCTTTTTGTAGTTAAACTTTTTCTTCCTCATAAACCTTCTGAATTTCCTTGCTAACAGAGCCTTTTCATCTTCTTCGTCATCCTCTTCAGAGTCTTCGCTTGAGTCCTCTTTAGTAGTAGATTTGAACGCGATCGCCTTCTTCTTTTTATCCACCTCTCCGTTCTTTTGTTTGAGGGATAGCTCATAAGTCATCAAGGAACCCAACAGTTGTTCCAGCGGGAGAGTGTTGACA
The DNA here is from genome assembly GCA_021397845.1 of Areca catechu. NCBI lineage: Eukaryota > Viridiplantae > Streptophyta > Magnoliopsida > Arecales > Arecaceae > Areca > Areca catechu. The sequence continues at coordinate 21,416,601 of CM038051.1, forward strand.
TCTTTAGCTTCTTCAATTGCAGTGACCTTTGCATTCCATGAAGCTGGTAGAGACTTGAGAAGTTTATTCACAAGTTCACTGTTAGAAATTATTTTTCCTAGACTTCTCATGCCATTCACAATGTTTGTGAACCTAGTATACATTTCACTGATAGACTCAGTAGGTTCTATTTTAAATATTTCATATGTGTGAATTAGCATGTTAACCTTGGTGGTTTTTATTTGGTGTGTACCCTCATGGGTAACCTCAAGTGTATCCCAAATCTCCTTTGCGGAGAGACAGTTTGATATTCTATTAAACTCACTAGGATCAAGAGAGCAAAATAAAAGGTTCATTGCCTTAGCATTAAGCTCAATTTGCTTAATGTCATTCTCATCCCAATCATCTTCTATTTTTGGAGTGAGAATGCCATTAATCATCATTGTAGGCTGATGAGGACCTTTTACAATTGTTCTCCACAAATTATAATCAAGAGCTTGTATAAATATGTGCATGCATGTCTTCCAGTATGTATAATTTGTGCCATTAAAAAGTGGGGATCGGTTTGAAGCTTGACCTTCTACAATACCCATGCCTATTGGGGCTGCCATGATCTTTTACTCAAGATCCTTGGACCTACAAGAGAGTACCGGTGCTCTGATACCACTTGTTGCCCAAAAATGGAGCCCAAGAGGGGGGGTGAATTGGCTCTTTTAAAAATTTAACACAATAAAATGAAGGTCCAGTGGCACTTGTGAGCAATAATAAATTTGATGCAAGATGATAGCAATAATTAAAGAGTACGAGAGGAAAAGAGCAATCACACACAAACACAAAGTTTATAGTGGTTCGGTGCAAATCTAGCACCTACATCCACTCCCCAAGCCACCCTTGGGAATTCCACTATAATCCACACCAGATTACAAAGACTTGTTTTTCACAAGGCTCACAAGTCAAAACCTAAGTTGGTTTTGTCACCTAGGCTTACCAACAAACCTAAATACTTGTTTTGTCTTCGGGCTCACAAGTTAATCCTAGTTGGTTTTGTCCCTTTGGCTCACCAACAAACCACAATAACCTTCTTTCAAGACACCCTTGAAAGCAAGGTCAAATCACAATAAAAACATATATGAAATTTAAAAGCTATAACAAACTCTCTTCAAGAGTAGATTGGAATCTTTGAAGCTCAAAGGATGCTTTGTCTTCACTCTTCTTCAAGGTGCCTCTTTTTGGAATGAAGTAAGGTTGAGCTTGTAGGCTTTTCAGTGGAATCAAGCTAGAAGAGACTTTTTGATTTGAAGTTTGGAGAGAATATTGGCTTTATGGCTTTTGAGTAGACTTGAATGCTCTTGAATAGACTTCTCTTCACTTCTCTCTTGCTTTCTCTCACTTTAAAATGAGGTTGGTGGAGCTTAAATACACCAAAAAACCTTCTAAAAATGGTTTGTGACCGTTGGTGCATTGGAAATAGCCGTTTGGAGCTTGAAAACCAATTTTTGCAAGCCAGAAAAATAGATCTGTTAGAGCTGTCAGGCTTCAAGTGTCGACACTTGGCTGTCAGGTGTCGACACTTGGCTGTCAGGTGTCGACACTTGATTTCTGGGTGTCGACACTTGATGCACATGTGTCGACACTTGACACAAAAATCCTCAAAACTACAAAGTTATGTATTTTCAAAAATCTTAGGCCTTGAGTCGACACTTGGAACCTAAGTGTTGACACTTGGTGTCGACACTTGAATATAGGTGTCGACACTTGGCATGCCAAGAATTTTTGTCCGTGCCAAATGCTGAAGTGTCGACACTTGACTGTCCAGGTGTCGACACTTGAGACTGAAAACATTCAGATTCAAGTGTAAATACCTCGAAAATAAAAATAAAATTCATGAATATATAAACACATAATAGTTAAACAATTATATGCCCTTTTTCAATGAAGAGGATGCCCGGATATGTGAGAATTGCTCCGTGCCATTACGTGCCATACACCATAAGTTTTTGGAATTTTGAGGTGCTTTCTTCCTGAAAACTCACAACTTGAAATCCTCATTAGAATACAATATGCACTCAATGTTTTGTTATTCATCAAAATCACTGGGTGGAGCCAACAGGAGGCTTGCCGTGCTTGCGCGAACTTGCTCCAGGTACTTCATCATCTGGGCATCCCTCGCTTCATATTCCTCGGAAACTTGTCCGGCGACCAGTTGGGAGTCGGTGAAGACTTTCAAGTCTTGCACACCCAGCTTGCGGGAGACTCTTAGGCCCGCGAGGAGTGCCTCGTACTCCGCCTGGTTATTGGTTGTGGTGAATTTGAAGCGGAGGGCGCATTCCGCCACAACCCCATCACAATTGGTCAGGATGAGGCCTGCTCCGCTCCCGCCGAAATTCGATGCTCCATCTATGTGGAGGATCCAGGGCTCTTCTTCTGGCCCGGGCTTCATTGCTGTCTGCTTCGGCTCCTCGGCGAACCCGGTGCACTTGACCATGAAGTCGACCAGGACCTGGGCCTTTTGTGATGACCTCGGTCGGTACGTTATGTCGAATTCCTAAGTAGCAAGGACCATTTAGCCAACCTCCCGGATGTCTCGGGTCGGGTGAGGATAGTCCTCAGTGGCTGGTCCGCATGACCACTATTGGGTGTGCTTGGAAATAGGGCCTGAGACGCTTAGCGAACATTATTAGTGCAAAAATAAGTTTTTCAAAGCGGGTGTACCTGGTCTTCGCATCGCAGAGGATTTTGCTGGTGTAATACACCAGCTTCTAAGACTTGTCCTCGTCTCCACGGATGAGAATTGAGCTGACCACTCTCGGTGTCACCGCCAGGTACAGCAAGAGCTCCTCTCTCTCCTCCGGCCTGAAGAGCAGCGGAGGGGAGGCGAGGAAGTTCTTCAGCTCCTCGAAGGCTGTCCTGCACTCCTCGGTCCAGGTGAAGTCGTGCATCTTGCGCAGCGCCTTGAAAAATGGCAGGCAACGGTTAGCCGACCTCGAGATGAATCTACTGAGGGTGGCGACATGTCTCGGCAGGCGCTGGACCTACTTCTTGGAGATCGGGTGTTCCATGTCGATGATGGTCTGCACCTTCTCCGGGTTTGCTTCAATGCCCCTCTGGGTGACCATGAAGCCGAGGAATTTTTCTGCTACCACCCCGAAGGCGCATTTCGCCGGGTTCAGCTTCATCTGTTACCACCGCCGATTGTGGAAGGACTGGACGAAGTCAGCCACATGGCTCGAGCCCGGCCTGCTCATGACGAGCATGTCGTCCACATACACTTGCATGTTGCGGCCAATTTGGTCCTTGAAGACCTTGCTGACCAGGTGCTGATAGGTAGCCCCTGTGTTCTTCAGGCCAAAAGGCATCATCCTGTAACAGTATGTCTCCTGGTCGGTGACGAAGGTAGTGTGCTCCTCGTCCTCCGGATGTATGCGGATTTGATTGTACCTAGAGAACGCATCCATGAAGGAGAGCAGCCTGTGGTCCGAGGTGGCATCCACCAGCTGGTCGATCTTCGGGAGAGGAAGCTGTCCTTCGGGCAAGCTTTATTGAGGTTGGTGTAGTCCACACAGATCCTTCATTTGCCATTATTCTTCTTGACCATCACTACATTCGCCAGCCAGCTCGGGTACTGGACCTCTCGAACGAAACTGGCAGCCAGGAGTTTATCTACCTCTTCTTTGATGGCTGCCTGCCTCTCCGGGGTGAAACTTCTCTTCTTCTGCCGAACTGGCTTATGCTTTGGGTCGACACTCAATTTATGACTAATGATGTTAGGGGGGATACCTGGCATGTCCGCCGCTGCCTAGGCAAACACATCTGCATTCGCCCGCAGGAATCCCAATAATTGGGCCCTCTCCTCCTCGGGTAGCTGGGCTCCGATCTGCACCGTCTTCGCAGGATCGTCTCCAAGCGGATAAGAAAGTAGACGCTCGACCGGGCCTCCTATGGGGCATTAGGCCCTTTGGTCAAGGTCGTCCGTGCTGGGGTTGTCCTGAGGGACTTTGGCCCCAGGGAGAGTTTGGAAATAATGCTGCACCGACTGGGGTGCCCCTCTCATCTCTCCAACACCATAGGGAGTTGGAAATTGTACGAGTAGCCTCTTGGTGAAGACAACGATGTCAAGCAAGTTGAGCCCAGGTCGACCCAATATCACGTTGTAGGCGGAGGGAAGCCTTATAACCATGAAAGTCATCATGACGGTGCTCTGCCGAGGTGGGGTTCGGGCAGTGACCGGGAGAGTGATTTCTCCTTCTACTCTCATGGAATCACCCGTGAAACCGACAAGGGGTGTGTACACGGGCCTAAGTTGATTGGGGGAGAGATTCATTCTGGAGAAGGCATCATAAAAAAGCACGTCTGTGGAGCTTCCACTATCAACCATGATGCACTTTACAGGGTGCTTCGCGATCATCATTTCGACGACCATGACATCATTATTTACATTTTTCCCCCATCCTCCCCTTCTCTCATAAAGGGGAGTACATTCTCAGAGTCCCCTGCCCTCGGGCCTTCTTAGACGCGCCCACTGCTCCCCAGGAGATCATGCCCACTGACTTCTCGGTGGGACGGTTGTCGATGGCTGGAGCTGGTGGGAGAGCGACGAGCACCTGGGACTCTACTTGAGATCTGCCTTCTACGAACCTCTTGAGGTAGCCTCTCTTGATGAGTTCCTCAATCTTTCACTTGAGGTTGCGGCATTCCTCGGTATCGTGGCCGTGGTCACGGTGAAAGTGGCAGTACTTCATCTTGTCACGGCCGGTAGTGGTCCTCAATGGAGGCGGGCGCCTCAAGTAGTCCTCGCCCACGATCTCCATAAAGATCTTTGTCCTCAGGGCGAGGAGAGGGGTGTAACTCTCCTCAGGGGCAGGGGTCCCTCTCAGTCTCGACCGATCCCTCCGGGAGCTCTGAGCCTAGGGTGCTGGCTTCCGGGTCCCAGACACTTCAGTAGGGGCCTACTTCTTCAGGGGTCCTCCGTCGAGCTTCCGCCTCGTACGGTCCGCCTTCTCAGCGTGGATGTATTTTTGGACTCGAAGAAGGAGCTCGGAGTAGGTCTTGGGGGACTTCTTATCTAGTGAGTAGGTCGGGCGGGAGGTCCTGAGCCCTCGCTTCAGTGCCAGTAAGGTGACTGGCTCTTCAAGATTGTAGATCTCCAATGCGGCGACCTTGAAACGGGCCACGTAGTCCCGCAGGGGCTCGCGGTCTTGCTGTCGGATAGAGAAGAGGCTGTCCGCCTCTCGTGGCAACTTCCTGCAAGCATCGAAGTGAGCCACGAACTTCTGCCTTAGCTGGGCGAAGGAGCTGATGCTCTCCGGCTCCAAACTGGTGAACCACACCCGGGCTGCCTTCTGGAGAGTAGCAAGAAAAGCGATACAGAGAAGGGCGTCGGTAGCCCCTTGGACCCTCATGAGAGTCTGGTAGCTTTCCAGGTGGTCCAGGGGATCGGTGGTCCCGTCGTAAAGATCCACCTGCGGCATCCGGAATCAGTGCGGGATCGACTTCGCTTGGATTTCTTGGAAGAATAGGGGACGGGCGTCATAGCCTGCTGGCTCACTAGCGGAGCCCGGCATATTGGCAAACCGGCGGGCAAACTCCGCCAGCTTGCGCTTATGTTCCTCCAGGCGCCTTTCCGCCGTGCGCCTGACGGCTTCATCAGTGGACCCCTCCGTCGAAGGAGACGGAGAAGGTGACATGGGTGTATGGCACCCGTGGCGGGGGGTCTTGCTTTTCTTGCCTCGGTGGGGTCTGGGCACCTCTCGCCCGAGATTTGGCGAGCAGTTCTCTCTATCAATAGAGCCGGCTCGTTGTCTTTTCACCGGAGCTTGATGGCTGCCTCGGTTGTCAGTGATGGCCCGTGGCTGCGATGGCCTTCCTTGGAAGGAGCGCAGGCTGTCACGGGGAGCCGCGGCATGGGTCGCTGGGGTCCCTGGCTGTTGGTGGGTAGCCACAGACTGGTGCTGGTGCTGAAACTGGCGCGCTGCCATGGCAAGGACTTGCATCTGCTGGGCAATTGCAGCTAGCTGGGCTTCTGGTGGAGGTGTCTGGACCGGAGCAGGTGGCTCCGCCTCCTGGCGGTGCAGGTTCCCCCGAGAGGGGGCATCCCCCACACGACTGGTGGAGGCTTCCCTCGCCCTTGTCGTCACCATCCTTCTGCCTAGCTCGTCTGTGAAGAGATGGGGGGTTTACCCCCCTTCTTGGCGTGCCAATCTGTTGTCGCCAAGACCATCGTGGCCCGTAGCTGCTGCCGGCATCGGAGTGCGCTCCTCTCGCTGTCTGCCGGTCCTCTGCTCCTGGATCTACGAAACAGGGATTAGTGACCTAGGCCGGGGTTTCCGGTGGGAGCACTCCGACGATCAAGTCAGGACGATCCAGGAGAACAGATCCTCCTGGTCGAGCCTCTCTTGATGGACTCCGTACTAAGACGAGTGAAAGATGTGTGTAGGTGAAAATGTAACAGGGGGAGATTAATGACGGGGACAGAGGGGTTCCATGTTCCTCCGCTTTTCCTTGTTTCCCTTGTTTTCCCTTTGCTATGGTGTTGGTGGTGGATTGTGGTTAATGTGTTGTTACTGGTGTGTTACCTCCCCCTTTTGGGGGTGCCGATTGTTCTTTCTAGTTGAAAATTGGCCGTTTGGAGTTTGCCTCGGGATCCTCGCTGGGTTGGCAGGCGCGTGCGGCAGGATTTCGTGCCGTGGATGGGATGCCTTTCCTGACAGGTGGTAGAGAAAGCTTCCATTCCTTCTGACATCCTCTCCGGTCGCTCCATTCTGGAAAGCCTGGCAGAGCCTCGATCCGGGGGTCGCCGCCCTAGGGGTATGTGCTCTCTGGCTGGCCCATCCCCTGGAAGTACGGCCGGACAGGTAGTTATGGTGGCATGGGGGGTGCCATTCCATGGTCCTCGGGTGGCTCACCGGTGTCCTGGGATGGCAGGGCCTGCTCCGGTCTGAGCGCTTCGAGCTCGTGCGGTCACCTTGGTGGAGGAGGAGAGAGTGCGGGCCCGGTCCAGAGGGCGCGCGCTCGGAGAGGCTCCACATCGACGGGTGAGCACTGAGCTCGACCTCGACCACAGAGTACTAGCCTCCGAGGGTCTTGCTCTGGAGGGCGGAGGACGGACCCGGTCCAGAGGGCGCGTGCTCGGAGAGGCTCCACATCGGTGGGTGAGCGCTGAGCTCGACCTCGACCGTAGGGCACTAGCTTCTGAGGGTCTCGCTCTGGAGGGCGGAGGACGGACCAGGTCCAGAGGGCGCGCGCTCGGAGAGGCTCCACATCGGTGGGTGAGCGCTGAGCTCGACCGTAGGGCACTAGCCTCCGAGGGTCTTGCTCCGGAGGGCGGAAGACGGCTCCAGCCTAGGCGTCCCGAGCTCGCGGGCGCGACCTGGCAAAGGATGGAGCTTGACTCGTGGCCTTGTAGGAGCTCAACTCAGCTCGGCAAAGTGATCTGGGCTGGGGCGTCGCCCTGGCGTCCGCCGTGGTGGCCTCCCTTAACGTGGCACCTGTCAGCTACCCACATCAGCGGTCTCGCCACATCAGGAAAAAAAAGAAATCTTGGTTTAGAAAATAAACCAACTAACCAAAAAAACTCCTAGCCCAGTTTAACTTTTAAGTTTTAATATTTTTTTAAAAAAATATCTAGCCCGCAGGCTAACCCAACCCTAATCGGGTTGAGCCCATGGGCTACAAGGGCCTGGCCAAAAAGCCCAATTACATAAATGGACTATTTTTTTAGCCCAGCCCATTTATAGTATCAAATGGCTGGCCCATGGATTCTAGCCCATTTTGACAGGTCTAGATATTACAGGGCATCAATACCTTCATGGCCCCAACCAATCTCCTTTCTCATTAAGAGATCCTGAAAAATACAATAAGAAGGATAGAAGGTGGCCGAACAATGTAAAGACTTTGTAAGAGAATTGACTAACAAAAGACTTAATGAAAATTTAGGCACATAAAGAATCGAGAAAAGTGACAAAAAGAAAGTGGGTGATATAGAAACTGGCGATTGTTTGTTATCGGCTAGAAAGACAGGTGGGTGATTTTTTGAAATAGAAAATAAAGAGGAGAACAATCTAGAGTCACCTGATATATATGATTTAGCGCTTGAGTCAATGATCTAAGAAGAAGGCATAGATGCAGTAGTAGATAGGAGAGCAGTGCTACCTAAGGCAAAGGATGCTATGAGAGAAGTTGAGGAAGAAAAAGCAGAAGACAATTAAGTCGCTTAGTGGAACAATTGCTCCAAGTCCATTCGAGAAATAATTAAAATATCTATTGGAGAAAACTATGCTTGGGTCTGGGGATATGAAGTCCAAGTTAATGGGCCCAGTCGATCAGCCTAACTATATGGTCCCCGATCGCTCATTGCCAATAATATGAAGCCTAAGTCAATAAATTTGGTCGCATAGCCTAATGCTTACTTTCCGACCACTCATCAGATTTAGGCCTTGATCGACAAGAGACTACCTTTGGGCTTCGGTATTATTGGATAAATCAGCATGTTGATCGAACAACCTTGGCACACGTCGGTCAATCACTCGTTGATAGGAATCTTGATCGGAAGAAGACTCCCCCTTTGCTTCAATATTATCGGGCAGGATAACATGATCAGCACATGCTCGGTCCCATCAATTAATCGACCCCTCATCGAAAAAGTTGATGCTTTTCCCAACCGACTAAGTTTGGGTAAGTACCAGACTACTAAGTGCCCTTGCATGAGTAAACCTTAGTACATTTTGCTTCTGAGCATTGCTTAACCACACAATCAGCACATGGGTGGCACCCTTGTTTATCCATCCTTTCACTAAGAAAACTGAAGCCTCTTTCGATCAATCAGATTCAGTCGGATGCCAAATCGTTGAATACCCTCATCTGAGCGGGGCTTGGGTAGTAATAGATACTCGCCAACTAGCCCTAAAAACTATCAACATGCACTCGTCAACCGTGCATCGGATTTGACCCTTGATTGGCTAGCAATTCTTTTGCTCCCATATGCCTAGGCAAGGCTTTATCATATGCTCGGTGCATGAGTGGTCTTATGGCCGATCGTCCATCATCTTATTATGAAAAAGTGACATCCCAACTAGCCAGACCCGGTTGAGTGCCATTTGCTGACCACTTTCGTCCAACCCAGTCCTAGCAGTGACCATCCTTTCATCATTCAGATGATTCAAAAGCAATCGGTGCATCTTACCTTCAATTAGGGCAACTCACTTAAGAGCCTTCTAGCCGACCAAGCCTCGGATTCAATAAAAACAATCGGACTGACCCCTGATCTAGGAAATAGCAAGTGAGTCTTTAGACGATATGCCCAATGGGACCTGCCAAGGGTCAATACAATTGATGCTCACTTCCATGTCCCTGATTATATGGTCAAAAGGTCACATCATGTAATACTATTTTGGATTATAATAGTGATTCTGTCAATGTTTTGAACATGTATTTTCAAACATTGCAACAATGCAGACTGTTTTGGTTCTTGAGATATGTATTTTGATAATTGTTCATTCTCAACATTGAACCTGTAACACTATAACACTGTAACATGATAAAACATTAATGTGCACATTAAATCTATAAAATTCTAAGCAACAAATTGTTCTAAAAATGTATCATTAATATTATCAAAGTATCATATTTGAAACAAAAAACCTTGCACAACAAAATATTCTGAAATAAAATTTTGTCAAGATAGGCCATTTAATATCTGAAACAACAAGATTCTCATACTGAATACATTGGCATGAAACAAAATATCCTGTTTGATATAACATGACATATTCCTTTGCTCTTAAATATCAAAATAAATAGTGATCCTTAAAGTCCCCTCCCTATGAATGTAGATGTAGATGGGTCTTGTCCACTATTAACTTGCAATGAGAAACACTTAAAACAAGATAACTGATATACATGAATTGCATATATATAATTTTAATTCAAGGATTACTACTTGGCTTTGTTGTTGTCACGCCTTAACTCGATGTCCAAGCCAAGCATAATAGATGGCCGCACATTCTTAGGGTTTAATTCCATCAAATATGCAAGACCTATTTTTCTAATCAACAATCAGGTAGTGGTTTAAAATAAATTCATTAATTATTTATTATTTCTAAAATTTTTTCATCAAGATTAACAAGTAGATAAAATTTAACTAAAATTTAAGAGAAATCATAAACTAAAGAATTAACACCTAAACCCTAGCTCCTCACTAACTGGTCCCAAAGCCCGATTGATATTCTGAATCTCTAACAAAATAGAGAAAAAAATAAGGGATGAGCTATACAGTTTCAGTAAGTTATCATCACCTTAATATATGCATAATATGATAACAACAAATTACAACATACATAAATTATACATCACAAAATAATCAGCTCATGATAAAATAAATGCAACATCACATTATATGCATATTCAATTACAAATGACACGATTATGGATGGCCAACCATGTACTTTACTCTCTTAGTTCCTCTAACTACGGCCACGATCGGCTCATGGCTAGCTCCGAAAGAGAATAGAATCCTGACTACACATATTGAAATTGGTTATGTGCTAGTGATCGCTCCACTGGAGGCTCGGAAGAAAACTAACTCTGATATTGCACGAGAAAATATGCATCCTTAGCAAGTGCCACGCATAGCTAAAAACAAAAAGTATGTAGCTCCTGACTTCACATGCCGTACATCGGTCATGTACCAGTAATCACCCCACTGGAGGTCTGAAGTGATGCGGGATGCAGATGATAGGGATGAACATGAAGAAAAAATAGCAAATTAATGAAAGCAATTAATTTCAGATTTTTAGATGACTTATGTTCCCGAAAAAGAGTAAAAGAATAAGCATAATAGGATGTAAGGACCAAACTACTATTACCCGCAGTTAAGAACACTCAAAGAAATAAAGATTAGATCGCAAGGGTTAAGAAACCCCCTATTAGGATAGTTAATCTTCAATAAAACAGAACTTAGAGAAGGGTTTAGGCTAAATACCTGGCAACGATGTTGTCTTCAATGTAGAAGGGGTCGCTCTGCACTCCTTCATGGGTCACTACGAATCCTAGAAAGATGACTCTATGGGTCAGGAAATCACACTTCTTTAAATTGGCATAGAGACTCTCCTTCCTAAGGGTTTGGCAGACTTGTCTGAGATGGTTTAGGAGTCTTCCTTGGTCCTACTATAGATCAGGATGTCATCAAAGTAAACCACTACAAATTTTTCTATGAACATCCTAAGTAGGGATGGCAATTTTTACCGACCTGATGGATATCCGACCCGACCCGACCCTAATGGGGTGGGTAAAACCCGACCCGTCTAATTTATAAATGGATATGGGTCATATAAAAAAAACTCGAGTCGGGTTCGGGTTGGGTACGGATAGTAATACGCCCCGACCCAAACCCAACCCGTTTATATATAAAAAAAGACTATGTTTATAAAATATTTAAATAAATTAGATATGGGATGGATATACTCGACCCGACCCATTTAGGCTTTAAATAAACTAGGTTTTATGAGTCCGGGTATACCTGACCCGACCCGATTTAAACATGATTTTTTTATACCCGACTCGACCTGATCCATGATGGGTATGGGATGAGTATGGGGCGGATAATTTTTTAGCAGGGCGGGTATGGGTTTTGGGTGACCTGATCCAAACCCGACCTGTTGCCATCCCTAATCCTAAGGACTTGGGTTATGATCCTCGTAAAGGTGCTAAAGGCATTGGACAATCTAAAAGGCATCACTACCCATTCATAAAGACCATCCTTAGTTTTGAATGCAGTTTTTCACTCATCCCCAAGTCTGATCTTAACATGATGATGGCCGCTCTTAAGGTCAATCTTTGAAAGATGGTTGCACTGGCCATCATATCTAATATATCATCCAATCGATGGATGGGCAACCTTTATTTCATCATGATTTTATTTATGACACGATTGTCGACACATTCTCCACGTGCCATCTTTCTTAGGGGTGAGCATGACAGGTATGGCACATGGGCTCAGGCTCTCCCTAATAAATCCTTTCCTTTAGGAGTTCTCCTGCCTGTTTCTGCAGCTCTAAATGTTCAGAAGGGTTCATCCTATAATGTGGCAGGTTTGGTAAGGTGACTCCTGCGACTAAGTCTATGGCGTGTTAGACATCTCTTAATGGTGGTAACTGGTCAGGCAAATCTTCAAGGAATACATCTTCAAACTCACTTAAGATTTCCTTAACATCCTAAGGGTGCTCCTTCTGGGTTTGATCAGGTACTTCCTCAGCAGCTAACATCTAGACTGTTGATCCCTTAGAAATCTCTCTTTCTAGCTCCTTAGTAGTAATCAAATTGACTCTAGATTTCTTCTCCTTCAATGAACTAGATCCCCTCTTGACATTATCCTTAGGTGGGGTGGGGTTAATCACAATTTTCTTTCCATGAAAATTAAATGAACATGAATTTGATCGGCCGTATAGGATAGCATCGTGGTTAAATAGCCAGGGTCTGCCTAGAATAATGCTACTAACTCCCATGGGGATGACATCGCATCACACCTTTTCCTGATAAGATTGGAGTTGGATCTAGACTTGGCATCTAAGTCTGATGGGGATGGAGGTCGAGTCTATCCAGAAAACTTTATAGGGGCTGGGATGGGGAACTGAGGTCAAGCCTAAGGTTTTGACTATGCTAGTTGAGATGGCATTGACACAGCTCTTACTATCTATGATGATTTTGCATACCTTATCCCCTAATTCCACAAAGGTCTGTAGGATGTTGGTCATACGCCAGTCTTCTTGTGTCTTAGTTTGGGCTAGGATGCACCTAACTACCCCTAACAGGTCAGATTGATCGATAACCTCCTCATCTCCTTCATATTCATCTACCAGGTTCACTTCAAGTTCATAGACTTCCTCTTCATAGTCATCAATGGGTTTAGGATCCTCCCCCTCAGGTTCTCATATATGCAAAGATCGGGTTGGGTATTGGCTAGCATAGTGTCCTACCTTATGACATTTGAAACAGGTATTAGGATTGGGACTCGGGTTTCTCTGGATCTTAGGCACCTTATCCTTGTCATCTCTAGAGGTCATTGGGTTGCTAAGACTAGGTCACTCGGGTTGGGGTTGGGTTGGCTCGAGTTGGGGTTGGGTCGGCCCGGGTATACCTGGCTAGGACTTGGTCTTGGAATAGGGGCATTATTCTTAGTGGGCTCAGGTCGATGGTACACGGGTCCCTTCTGGAATCTCTCATAGTTTATGGCTATCTGATAGGCTTGCTCAAGATTATTGACCTCCCTCAAAAAAACTCTCTCTGGATGTCATCACAAAGTCCAGTCCTAAACCTAGATAAGGTCACTGATGCGGACTCGTCTATGCTACACCTTATGGCAAGCTCATCAAACTTGGCTATGTACTCTGACACAGTCCTATTTCCTTGACTTAACCTCTGCCATTGGTCTAGGAATCTCTGATGGTATGATTTAGGAAGGTACTTTTTTCTAAGTTTTAGCTTCATGGCTCTCTAGGTGACTATGGGAAGTTCTTCTCGTTGTCTGATTATGTGCTCAACATTCTTCCAGTACAGCCTAGCCTGACGGACTAACCTTAGCTTGGCAAATTTGCACTTCCTCTCCTCACTCATCTCATACCATTCAAAATATTATTCCATGTCTCCCTCCCAATCTACGTAGACCTTAGGATCTAGGTTGCCATCGAACGTGGGTGCTTCTAGCCTGATATTCCTAATGACTCTTTCATCCTGGTCCAAGAATTCATGATCGGGCCTCCTAGGATTGGGCTCTAGAAAGGGGTCAGGACATGGGGCTCTCCTAGGGTTGGGCTCCAGGAATGGGTCAGGAGGTGGGAATCTCCTAGGGTTGGGCTCCAAGAATGAGTCAGGGTGTTAGGCTCTCCTAGGGTTGGGAGGTGTGGGAAGAGGTGACTTAGGCTCAGGTTCAGTGTTGGACTCTTGGGTTCTTTCTAGCGTCCCTAACCGACCTTCCACTCGGTCAAACCTGAGGTTCATTTGGTCAAGCCTATTGGTTGTTTGGATATTTAATTGGGTCAACTGGGCAAACTGTTCATTATGGTCCTCATTAAAGTCTCAAGAGTGGGTTCCATGGTTGAACTGGATTGGAGTTGAGACTGATGGTAGTGGGCTCCTGATGTACATTCTAGGATTTGCTAGACCTAGAGCCAAAGTAAAGTGAGTCAACTCAACTTACACTCAACTCAACAACTAATCCTTCCACTGGCCAGGTAACAGGTGGGGTGGTGGGAGGCTCCCCTTGCTTATCACAAGGTCCTAATTAAAAACCACCAGTCCACTTAGAGCGTTTACCTCTGGACCTTTAAGCCTTAGACACCAGCTTCCAGTAATAGTTGAAGGGTTGAGTGCACTAGTTTTCTCACTAGACTCGGACCCGACCTGTTGATGTCCCTAGATCAATTAGGTGTCTACTTGCTTTTAATTAGTCTTGGGTTCAAATGCAGGGTGATTGTTTTGGATCTAGGACAGGTGATGAAATCCTGCCCTGATCTGACAGAGTAGAAGTGCCCTTATATTAGGTTAATGCACGATGATGCACACACGATAAAACCCTAATGCAGTCTAAATCAGAAAAATCAGAAAATGTTTTTTTTTTATTTTATGAGGTGGCAGACTTAATTTTCAGTTGATTAGGTGTGAAAATAAAAGTGGCTTGGGTTTCGGGGGTTTGGATGTAAATTAAGTTCAGCCCTAGGTTAACATGCAGAAATTTCAGCGATAATTTTTTTTTTGGTTTTGTGTTTGCAAATTTTTTTTTTTATGTTTTTCAGAGAAGAAAATTATCAAAAAATGCAGAAGATAAAGATCTAAATGTATGCTTAATTACTACTAAATATGATGCAGAACAAAGATGCTTTGATGGTGAAAATCTCTAGGGTTTCTATTTAGTTGCAGAAATTTCAGGATAGCAGGAATTCTATGTTAGGGTTTCTTTATGATGCAGATTTTAATTTTTTTTTATCCATAAAAATTAATTAAAAATGAAGAGAAAACAGAGGGCTTAACATGATGCAAGTTTCATGGAAAAAAGTATGAAATTAATGAAAAATTAGACCTATATACAGACCACTAGTGCAAGTTCAGCATGCAGAAATTCATTTTTTTTATGTTTTTGTTTTAAGAGATGATGACATGCCCTAATTCCTAAGTTTTGATACCAAAAAATGATGAGAGACAAACTCTAACATGATGCATGATGACACAAAAGAGAGGAATATAAAGAAAAATTAGATTAAAAGAGCAATTATTTCAGATTTTTGTTGGTTTTGTTCCCGAAAGCTGTCAAGACTAGGTTAGGGTTTCATGCAATAGTTAGAATTCTACCCACATGCTAGAACTATCACAGAAACAAAGGAGAAAAGGATCCTAGAGTTAAGAAACACCTATTAGGACATGCTTTAAACTTCAATGAAACAGGCGAAGAGAGAAGGGAATGGGTAGAATTACCTAGCAATGACGCTCTGGATATCGTAGAGGAGATCTCTCCACTCGGATCGGCGCCTGGATGAAGAGGTCGCTTTTTCGACGGATCCGCGGGAAAGCTGCTTCGCCATCCAGGCACCTGTCTGAGAGGAGTGATCGCTTCTACGGCTTCAAGAACGTCATTGCTAGGTCAAACTAACCCATCCCATCTCACTTTCTCAGAGTTTTGAAG
This sequence comes from Areca catechu, assembly GCA_021397845.1. Classification (NCBI taxonomy): domain Eukaryota; kingdom Viridiplantae; phylum Streptophyta; class Magnoliopsida; order Arecales; family Arecaceae; genus Areca; species Areca catechu. Next base: position 21,432,247 of record CM038051.1, read on the forward strand.
ATTGAACATGTACCTAATAGGATTTCTTAGTCCTAGGATCCTAATTTTTCTTTATTTTTTTGAATATTTCTAGCATGTGGATAGGACTCTAACCATTACATAAAAATCCTAACCTGCTCTAGTCTCTTTTTCGGGAATAAATCACTTAAAAATCTGAAACTCATTGCACTATTAATATGGTTTTTCTTTATATTAACCCTCGCATGACATCCCGCACATTAGTTAGAGTTCGTCCCTCATCATGGAGGAGACTAGATCCTCATATGATCATAGTCGGACTACAGAGCGTCAACACTAGCACTCATGACAAGGAATGCAACCTAATGCAGATCAACTATACCACACACATTTAATATTTCACAACAATCACAATATTTTAGCATGTAATACTAGAGATCATGATAACTTACCTGAAATTGATTCTATCAGGAGCATGCGACTCAAATCCTAGATCCTCGATACTTCTTTACTGATAAAGATAATAAAGACTCTGACAAAATAAATTAAATAATTAAACCTGTATCCAAGAAAAGAAAATATGGTAAAAGATTCTTCGATTTGGTCTATGGCTGGCTTGATCTAGATATCTATTTGGATCCAGTTGATAGAAATCAAGTTAATACCGAAAATTTATTTATTTATTCATTTTCTTCTCTCTCCTCTTCCTCTCTCCTCTTTCTCTATCTTCTTTTTCTTTTTTTTATTATTTTTTTGTTCTTTCTTCTTTTTCTTTTTTTCCTCTTTCTCTTTTTTTTCCTCATCCTTCTTCCTCTTTTTTTTTCTTCTTTTCCTATTCCCTTCTTGTCTCGGTCGAACAGGCCTCCCATGTTCATCGAAAGCCATGGGAGATGGTGGACGGAAAGAGAAAACTCGTCGGCTTGGTCGGACGGAGGGGATCGGGCGGCGCGGCCACCGACGAATGTCCGGCTCAAGGAAGAACCGAAAGAAATCCAACACAATGACTTTTATTATTTCCTTCCTAGAAGTGATTTAAGGGAAGGGAACTCACCGGCATCAACGAGACCTTCGACTGCTCACCGAAGAGGAGGAAGATGGTGATGAAAGCTTGATCTTCATCAATTAAAAGTGGTGTAAGGAGGGATTTAAAGAGGGGCTTCAGACGGGATATACTCGATCTTCGATGGATATGGTCAACCGAGTTTGAGTCCCACCACACCCCACCTCTCAGCCGACAATCTCCCAGCTCCCCACGGCCACTCCTCTGATCAACTTGGCAGTCATTTCAATCAAAGTAGCAGGGGACAGGGTCCCCTATTCCGGTACTCCTTTTTTTTCATTTTGAACTGAAGTCGGCAGACTCTGCCAACTTCAGCCCAGAGAGGCCCAAAATGGGTGGGCTTCAAATTCTCCCCTCCTAAAAAAAAAAATTGGCCTCGAAATTTTAAAAAAAATTAAAGTCTTCTAAAACTCAAAGATGTGTGATCCAAAACTTACATGTACCATTCTACCCAAATTTAGTAATTTATTTTTTTTAATAAGAACTCCCATTCATCCATCATATTATAGTTTAAATTAGACCTAATATCTTTAGTCCACCACACTTCCATTGCACACTCTGATATAAATTATCAAATCCTCTAATATCTTTAAATTAATCCTAATTTAAAGAGGATATCATTTTACAACAAAATCCAACCTTCAAAATTTTTAAATAAACGAGGTCAAAACTATTAAATTTTCTTGTCCTTATTAGGCATCGAGTATATCACATCAAATTTAAATCTTGATCCATTTTTCACATTTAAAGTCTTTACCTAAAATTGTACTATCCATTCAAAATATCAATAATTCTAGTCTAAGTCCAAATTATTTATTCTTACTTATCATGATCAAATAGTATAAATCATTCAGCCTTTTACACTAATCCAAGATCAATCTCTATTAAAAATCATATTTTTTTTTGTGCTAATCATATGTAAAATCTTATGTATAATACCTAGAGATTAGAAATCTAAACTTCAAATCCATTCTTGCAACTTGTATCATATTCCGATTGATCATAACACTAAGTTCAAATACATTTTAAATCACAGTCCATAGTGATCACAATCTAAATTTTAATATCACTTAAATCGTATCCTATTCACTTATATCGCAGTCCTAAGTGATCATAATCCATGCTTCGATATCATTCAATCATGCCTTAATCATCATCATGTTAATTCCTAATCACTTATATCACAATCTATAATTATATCAAATTAGATTTTCAAAGTAAATTAAATCCATAATATAACCCAAAATATATATTCATATATCCATTGTTTAGCCACGATGATATTCTTTCAAAAATTAAGCTAGGAGAGTTTAATCCAATATTTTATTCGTGCAAGCCTCCTATACTTAGCAAAATTCTTGGAACTATAACATACACCTATCAAAGAAAAATTAATAAACTTTTAGTATTGATAATTATTCCAGAATATTCAATCAAAATCCTAATTTTACCCGACTCTCACTAACTAAATTATATTGATCTTAAACCTTTGCTTTGATACCATTTAATTTGTCATGCCTCGACCTGATGCCCGAGCCAGGCATAACAAATGACCGCACATCCTTAGGATTTAATCCCATCGAATATGCAAGGCATATCTTTCTAATCAACAATCAGGTAGTGGTATAAAATGAATTCATTAATTATTTATTATTTCTAGAATTTTTTCATCAAGGTTAACAGATAGATAAAATTTAACTAAAATTTAAGAGAAATCATAAACTAAGAAATTAACACCTAAACCCTAGCTCCTCACTGACTGGTCTCAAAGCCTAATTGATCTTTCAAATATATAGCAAAATATAGAAAAAAATAGGGGGTAACCTATACAGGCTCAGTAAATTATCATTATCTCTAATATATGCATAAATATGACAATAACAAATTACAACATACACAAATCATATATCACAGAACAACTAGCTCATGACAAAATAAAATACAACATCACATTATATGCACATTCAATTATAAACGACACGACTATGGATGGCCAATCATGTACTTTACTTTCTTAGTTCCTCTAACTATGGCCACGATCGGCCTGTGGCTAGTCCTGCAAGAAAATAGAATCCTGACTACACATACCGAACCGGTCATGTACCAGTGATCACCCCACTGGAGATCCGAAAAGAAACTAACTCTGATATCATATGAGAAAACATGCATCCTTAGCATGTGCCAGCAACTACCATACATGGCTAAAAATAAAAGATAACTAGCTCTTGACTACACATATCGTATATCGGTCTTTTACCGGTGATCGTCCTATTGGAAGCCCGAAAAGAGACTAGGTCCTCGTGTGATCATAATCAAACTAAAAAGTGTCAACACCAGCACACATGACAAGGAATGCAATCCAATACAGATCAACTATACCACACATATTTAATATTTTATAACAATCATAACATATTTAATATGTAATACTATAGATCAAGATAACTTATCTGAAACTGATTCTATCAGGAGCACGTGACTCAAACCCTAGATTCTCGATACTTCTTTATTGATAAAGATAATGAAGGCTCTAGCAAAATAATTAAAATAATTAAACCTAGATCCAAGAAAAGAAAATAAGGTAAAAAATTCTTCAATCTGGTCTATGGCTAGGCTTGATCTAGATATCAATTTAGATCTGGTTGATCAGAATCGAGTTAATATCTAAAATTTATTTATTTATTCATTTTCTTTTCTCTTCTCCCTCTCCTCTTCTTTCTCTGTCCTCTTCCTCTCTCTTCTTTCTCTCTCCTCTTTCTCTCTCTTTTTTCTTTTTCTTTTTATTATTTTTTTTGTTCTTTTCTTTCTTTCTTCTTTTTCTTTTTTTCCTCTCTCTTTTTTCCTTATTCTCCTTCCTCCTTTTTTTCTTCTTTTCCTGTTCCCTTCTTGACTCGGCTGAATAGGCCTCCTATGGTCATTGGAAGCCATGGAAGGTGGTGGATAGAAAGAGAAAACATGTCGACTTGGCCGGACGGAGGGGATCGAGCGGCATGGCCACCAGCAAATGTCCGGCTTAAGGAAGAACCGAAAGAAATCCAACATGATAACTTTTATTATTTCCTTCCTAGGAGTGAATTAAAGGAAGGGAACTCACCGACATCAACGAGGCCTTCGACAGCTCACCGGAGAGGGGGAAGATGATGGTGAAAGCTTGATCTTCATCGATTAAAAGTGGTGTAGGGAGGGATTTAAAGAGGGGCTTCGGACGTGATATACTCGATCTTCGGTGGATATGGTCAACCGAGTTTGAGTCCTGCCACACCCCGCCTCTTAGCCTACAATCTCCCAGCTCTCCATGACCACTCCTCCAATCAACCCGGCAGTCATTTCGATCGAAGTAGCAGGGAATGGGGTCCCCTGTTCCAATACTCCTTTTTTTTCTTGTTTTGAACTGAAGACTTAGGGCTGGAAATGGGCCGGCCCAAAAGCCCATTGTTTGGAACTGAACTGGGCCAGCTTAATAAACTTCGGGCCGGCCTGAAATTGGTTCAGGCTGCGGACAAAATTTTAAGCATATTCGATTAGTCTTAGGGCTGTAAAATAGAGTTTATTTAATTTTTGAGCCAAAGGGATGTCCGGATTCGGTCCAAAAATTTTTAAAATATAGTCTTTGGGCCGGTCCAATGGACTTTGGGCCAGCCCATTTCCAGCCCTAACTGAAGTCGACAAGCTCTACCGATTTTAGCCTAGAGAGGCCCAAAATGGGTGGGCTTCACAGCTGTGTTGGATTTTTAAGACATCTCTTTTTGTTAAAGTCTAAAAAAAGTCCAAAGCTCTTCTAAACCATCAAGTGTCAAGCATTGATGGTGTAGCTTCCCTATCTCCCCTACTCTCTTTGTATGACACTTTTTTTTACACCAACATAGACAGAGGGACTTACCTTTTCCCACATGCTCTTCTCTCTTCTCCTACTACTATGTCTCTTTCTCACTTCCAAACCCTCTCATCTCCCTCCCCCTTAAGGAATGATCATGCCTTTCTAACCCTCTCGCCCTTCTCTCTAGAAAAGCCACTCCATTTTGTGCCAACATTCTCATATATTTTTTTTATAAGGGCATCCAAATATAGCAAATTTATAGGTTAATATATGGATGTCTTTTTTTTTCATGCTTGAATTATTTTGCTATTATTATTTTTTAAAAAATATCTCTATGTTTTTATCCAATTTATATTTTTAAAAAATATTTCAAAAAAAAGTATCCTCTTCATTTTTTTTATGGATATTTTTCACGGCCTTATATGACAAATAACTTACTATATAATTTGATGAGATTTTATTTATTTTCAAGGAAGACTATAGTGATTAGATTGCTAATTTTTACACATATTTTTGGATACATGTATAAATTTATATTGATATTTATAAATTAATCAGCCAATTTATTTTACCATTACATATGTTAATCTTATGGTTGGATATGTTATTATTACGAAGATTATTGTATGATGGCATATATTTTTTTTATATTTATTATAATTATTTTAATTTAATTAAAAATAGACATTGTTGGGTATTAAATTGTTAATTTAATGATTGATTAAAATTGTGGTCATTGATTTTGTCATAATTTTACTAAAGATTAAATTAATTGGCCGATTCATTTTACTATAAATATGTTAAATCTATAATTGAATCTATTATTATTGTTTTACCAATAGATATGTATATATAAATTTATAAAATAAAATTTTATACTATATCTTCTTTAGTTGATAAAAAAAATCAGAGCAGATAGAGATTCTAGAATACTTAATGATAATTTTTCTAAAAAAAAACTTTCAAAGAATAAATTAAGACAAACAACATCGGTAGAAAGCGACCAAACTACCAAACTGACAGCTGGGGGAAAATATTTAATTTATTTATTTGACATTTAGAAGTAAGGGCCCTAGCTTATCTTAGATCCATTGGCCAAATTAACAGAGGACAAAACAAGAGAAGAATCCAAAGGTCATAGGGGAATATAACATCTATTGACACTGCAAATATATAATAAAAAAATAAAAAAAATATTTTTTTCATTATATATTTATCTTCATTTTATTAATCAGTTTTTTAGTGATATCAGGTTGGTATATTCATTTATAGATGAAAAATGATTACGAAAATCTAAATGCCTTGTATCAAACATTATCTAGCGGAGCAAGACCTGCGGGGTAGCTACACCGGGTTTAACTCGCTATCTCTTCGTTTATCAAAATAAATAAATAAATAAATAAACTCTTGTGAAATGTGAACAGCGCAACTTCCCTGCGTCTCGCAAAAGTCTCCATTTGTTTTCTCAAGAATCGTCCATTTATTTTCCTACCACATGGCTTCGAGGCTATCAATGGCCATCCACCACAATATTCCAAAGCCAACTCGGAGAAAAGACCATGAAAAGTCAAAAAGAAAGAGTCTATTTCTTACTAAACTCAAGAAAGAAACATCTTCCAGATGAATGATTAGAACCAATACAAGAAGAAATAACAACATTACCGATCGAGACCGTTTCTCTCTCTCCCCCTTGGAAACGCATGCAGCGAACCAGGGGAAGATCATTGAAAAATTTGACCAGCATTTCTACAACCTTACAAGTTACAACCATCTTCCAATATCATCATCCCTTATGTACATTTTATTACAAACCTAACAATAATAATAAACACCCTATCATATTAAAAGCAGATGGGACACCGGTTGACCGAGTCAACGGAGTCCTCCGGCGAATCTAGGAGACGGCAAATCCAAGGAAGTCGGCGGCGGACTTTGCCATGACAGCGGCAAACTCCGTGAAGCTAATAACCCCATCGCCGTCGGTGTCGGCCTCGTGCATCATCTCGGTGAGCTCGCAGAAGGTCAGCGGCTGTCCCATCCGCGCCATCGCCCGGGCCAGCTCCGCCGCCGATATATAACCATTGCCGTCGCGGTCGAACGACCGGAAGACGTCGAGGAGCTGTTCTTGGTGGATGAGGGCCTGCTCGCTCATCAAGGGGGCGATGGCGTCGGCGAGCTCGTCGAACTCCACGGAGCCATTTCCATTGGCATCCATATTCGAAAGCAAGGCATGAAGCTGGTCTCCGGTTGGCTTCAGGCCGAGGGAGCGGAGGAGGGCGGCGAGCTCCAGCTGGGTGAGGCTGCCGTCGGAGTCCATGTCGAACCGGGCGAAGATGTCCCTCAGCTGCCTGAGGTGCTCGCCGTGGAGCCGGCGGCGCATCGCCACAAAAATGGAAAAATACGATAAGAAAATAGAGGAGGGAAGGGCTTTGAATAGAAGTTGTTAGAGGTGTGAGGTGGGAGAGGGTTGGTGGTTTCTAAAGGGAAGGTGGGAGGAAGGCGACGGTGAGATGGTTTGCGTCTTTCGGCAGTGTGGTGGCGTCGGTGGTCGTTTAGGAGGAGAGATGGAAGGCTGGGCTGTGATCCACGAAGGGGAGGTGCTATTTTATTTGTGGTGACCGGTGACGCGGAAAGGAGTATGGTAAGCACATGGACGATAGATTTGGTCGTCAGCTGGGGCTCAGCAACGAATCGCTGGAGGGAGCGAACCGGACCCGGCGACGATCGAAAGATCATGTTCGTCATCGCTAAGACACGGTAGCTCAATTAGTAAAGACAAGCGTGGCGGTTTCGCCCTCTCTTGATTTTGGGTTGAAGTCAACTAGGTGCACGGGATCAGGAATTTCACCACGATCGAGGGCGGGCTCAACCTAGGTTTTATTTTTTAATAAAAATTTTTGTGTAGAATGTGAGGGGATAGTCAAAATTTTTTTTTTTTTTCTATTTATCATAGATTTTTGCAGTTACATCATCCTCAAATATGTACACTTCTGGAGACGAGGCTTTCAGGGCAGAGTCTAGAGCGGATGCGGCACCGGGTTCTTCGGGGTTGGAGATTTTATTCAATGGATTCCAAGAGACTGGCGGGTGGTATTATTATCATGTGGGACCAGGATGCAGCTACCATTAATGCTTTCCACAAATCATCTCAGTTAGTAGCTATTGTTGTCTTGAAACCTAACCGTCCTACGTCGCTTTTATGCGTCGTGTATGGCAGCACGTCGTACAGGAAATGAAGGGTGGTCTGGGATGAGGCCTCGTCCCTTATTAATCAGGGGGTGCTTTCTATTGTCACCAGGAATTTCAACTCAGTTGACCGGGCCGAGGACAGGCATGGGGTAGACCCTTTTCGAAGGACATTGCTTCTAGAGAATTTGCTCAATTTACTCATAATAATGGGCTAGTAGACATAGGGTATGTAGGCCCGCGCTATACTTGGTGCAATAACAGGTCAGGAAATGCCAAGGTTTGGGAGAGGCTGGACAGATGCTATGCTACTCCATCCTGGCTCTTACTGCACTTTGACTTCTCTGTCCGTCACTTGAGCCGTATAGTCTCGGACCATTGTCCTATCCTCCTAACCATGGCTAATCCTATCCAGAGACCTTCGCCCTTCACATTTGAGAAATTCTTGCTCTCCTACCCTAAAGCCAGGGACATCATCAAGGACATTTGGAGGACTCTAGTTCGTGGTGATGCAGCTTACCGTATTTCTCGTAGACTGGAGTTGCTCAGGAGGCGTTTGATCAAATGGAATTGGGTCGACGTCAGCAATCTTATGGCCAGGATCAAGTCAGTTAAGAGCTCCATCTATGATCTACAGGTCAAGGAGGACAGGTTGGGTTCCTTCTCCCAAGATGACATCATGGTTCTGCGGTCCCATCTATCTATGTACATTCTTTATTACATAATCAGGAGGTGCCCTGGAGGCAAAAATCCAGGGTGCAGTGGCTGAGGGAGGGTGACAGGAATACCAGTTTCTTTCATCAAGCTACAGTCATCCAGAGACATAGAAATACTATTCGTGCTCTCTTCTCCGTAAAGGGGGAGTGCCTTGATAACCATGATGCCATTTCCAGGGAAATTCTGATGTACTTTTCTTTTAGATGGTCAGCTTCAAGCCGCCTCTCCTTTCTTGATACTCTTTACCCTGCTTTGACTTCTATTTCAGCTAGGCAGAATTCAATGCTTATTGCTTATGCTTCCGAGGAGGAGGTGAAGGCTGCTCTTTGATTGCTTGGGAAGGATAAAGCCCTAGGACCGGATGGCTTTTCACCTTTCTTTTTTAGGTCTCACTAGGATATTATCCGCACTGACGTATTTTCTGCAGTCCAATCATTTATTCTCTCTGGTACCATGCCTGCAAATTAGAACCACACTTATATTGTCCTTATTCCGAAGCGCTCGGATGCTACTCAGCCCAGCCACTATCGGTCTATCAACCTATGCAATACTCTTTACAAAATTTGTGCTAAGCTTCTAGTCAACAGAATGAAATACATTCTTTCCCAACTAATAAGTCCAGAGCAGGGTGCCTTCATTGGAGGTTCGAAGTATATCTGATAATATTCTTGTCACCCAGGAATTCATGTATGATCTTCGCCGGGCCCCTCAACAACGAGCTCTGATGGCGATCAAGCTTGATATGGAAAGGACCTATGACTGTGTCAATTGGGACTTTCTTCACATAGCATTGTAGGACTTTGGATTTCATCAATCCTAGATTTCTAAGGTCATGTCTTGTATTATGCGGCTTTCATTCTCTATTATGATTAATGGCTCTCCTACCTAGTACTTTCGGTCTACTATTGGTCTTCGCCAAGGTTGCCCACTCTCTCCCTATCTCTTCATTATTTATGCTGACTTCCTTTCGAGAGCATTGTGTGTAGCAGTGCAAGACTCGGTGATCCAGTCGTATATTCCTGCTCCTGCTGCCCCTCCGATCTCGCATCTTTTATACATAGATGACTGCTTGCTCCTTGGTAGAGCCTCGGTTGCTTGTGCTTCGGGCTTTCGGAGAGTGATGGAGGACTACTACTTAGTTTCGGGTCAGAGAGTAAATTTTGCTAAATCTGGTATTTTCTTCAGCTCAAAAACTCCTACCATACTCCGACACTCTATTAGGGAGCTTCTTGGCATTGACGAGCGTGGCGGTCCACTTCATTATTTGGGTATTCCTATCTCTAGCTATACACTGACCAAGGTGAATTGGGCTTCGCTGGTGACAGCTGTTCGAGATAGGATTGAGGGCTGGCAGGGTCGGTCCCTCTCACCTATGTGTCAGATCACCCATATCCAGTCGGTCCTCACCTCCCTTCCTATCTACCTTCTCTCTAATTCTATAATCCCGAAGTCTATTATCCTATCCCTAGAGCAGATGATTCCTACTTTCCTCTGGGACTCTTTCTCAGCTCGACGGAGGATCCATTTATTGAGCTGGGACATTGTCTGTCAACCGATTCAACATGGTGGTTTAGGGATTCACTCTCTTTTGGCAAGGAGAGAGGCTCTTTTGGTCAGGCATGTTGCTAGATATTTCTTATATCCTGACAGTATGTGGTCTTCATTGATGAGAGCCAGGTATGGTAATTTATTTATGCACCTCCATAATCCACATACTCTTCCCAAGCATTGCTCGCTGCTATGTAAACAGATGATACTCAGAGCCCCACTGATCATCCCTCATCTTTCTTGGGCTATCGACAATGGATCTTCCATCAGTTTCATGCTCGATCCCTTGATCTCCGATATGCCTCTTTGCAGGTGGCCGACCTTCATATCTATACATACCCCAGAGTCTATCACTATTTCGGATCTCTTCCTTCCGGGTCGGTCCTAGTGGGATCATCATGCTGTTGAGACTATATTCAGGCAAATCCTTGGACACAGGGTTTTAGCTATCATTCTGCCCATCTTCCTGGCTCCAATCACAAGAATTTGGAGGCAGTCTACTTCTTCCCGGGTGCCAATGTCCCATCTGATGTCCATTTTTGGCTTGGAGTCTACAGTGTCGAGAGATTTTGCTTGGATCTGGTCTCTACAGGTCTATCCCAGGGTTTCCCTTTTCTTCTGGAAACTTGCCTGGCATTAGGGATGGCAATAAAATCCAAACCCATAGGTACTCGACCCGACCCGATTGGGCCGGGTAGTCAATGCTTTGACTGGGTTTGGGCCGGGTTTGGGTAAAATCCAAATGCTTAACTTTTGATTTGGGCCGGGACTGGGTAGATATACACCAGACCCGAACCTAGCCCGAATTATTTTAATATTTAAATATATATATAATTAATATATATTTTATTAATTATAATTATTAGTTATTAAATTTTAAAATACTTGAACCCTCTACCCTAATCATTATATATATATATATATATATATATATATATATATATATATATATATATATATATATTGGAAAAAAAAAATTTATCCTATTCTATTCATGGTGAATTCAAAACAAGATCATAATTAATTGTTTACCAACTTCATGATATAAATTTGATTGAATCTGAAATTAACTGCTGTTGAACTAAAAATGTAGTTAAATTTTATTTGTTTAATGTATGTATAATTTATAAAATTGTAGATGATTTTAAAGTTGATGAAAATAAAAAAATATTTAATATAACTTAGTTAGATTCGGGCCGGGTAAACCTAATTACCCGATACCCAATTGAGATGGGTTTGGGTAAAAAAAACCAGTCCTGATAGTGTTTGGGCCGGGTTTAGGTAGTGTATTGAATATTTGGGTTTGGGTTTGGGTAGTCATGCACCCGGCCTGAACCCGGCCCATTGCCATCCCTACCTGGCATCGTCTCCCTACCGCAGACTTCCTGAGCTCTAGAGGTCTCCCCTTTCCTCCTATTTGCCCTGTCTGCAGGTCGGACAGAGAGATGCAAGTCCATGCTCTCTTTCGGTACGACCGGGCGGTGGCAGTGTGGCGGAGATGTGGTTTTCAAGTTTCCATCCAGCAGGCTGATGACTTGGATACCCTTTTCATGTCCTTCCTGCGTTCGGCTCCGTCAGACTCGGCTACTTCTTTTCCTGCTTACTTAGCCTATTATATTTGGATAGCAAGAAATCATTATCTTTTCAATGCAGTCAATCTCTCTCCTACTATGATCATTGAGAGAGCTCCTATGCTATGGAGTACCGTTTGGTGTTGGTGAGGTCGGCAGATATCTGAGATTCCCCTTCTGCTCTTCGAGCGTTTGGCAAGGTCTTTTTCACTTGGGAACCCCCTCGTCCGTTCTTCTTCACTGTCAGCTTTGACGGGAGCCTCCGGGACAGGTGTGGGGGTGCCACCTTCGTAGTCCGAGGCTTGAGCATCGGGTGTCTAGCGACGGGTGGTTTCCCTGTCTTCGATTCTTCTGTTCTGAGAACTGAGCTATATGCTGCTTGGGCGGGCATTAGATTTGCACGCCTCGTTCTCCGGCTGGACCGATTGATTATTGAGGGGGACTCCACGACTGTGGTTTCTTGAATCAGACAGGCGCAGCGAGTTCCTTCGACTCATCCTATCATCCGGGACATTGCCAATCTGCTGCAGGATTGTGCCTCTTGTGAGGTCCGTCATGTGTATAGGGAAGCTAACTCGACTGCTGACTGGGTAGCCTCCTATATAGCTTTTCATTCTACTCTGTAGTCTGGTCGGACTGGCATACTGCTTCTGTATAGATTAGAGATATATTACTGTCTGACTATCTAGATTGTGTTCATTCTCACCCCATGAATTGAAGTACCGCCTTATCAAAAAAAAAGACATTGCCTTACATTTAATTGGTTGCAGGTTTGAGATATAATCCAAGTACATGACTCGATTACATTCAAAAATTATTTTTTAAATTCATAATAAATTGAATTGGATAGGAGATCAGAATTTTCTTTCTTTATATTCTTATTTTACCTGCCATGTCTTAGTAGTATCATGTTAACATATTCATTTTTAAATAAAAAATTATAAAAATTTATATATTTTATATCGAATATTATTTAATAGAATAGGAGCCTACATGAATAATTATATCATATTTAACCTCCTACCCCTCTTCTTAAAAAAATAATAAAATCATGTTCGTTTTCTTGTGCGGTGGGAGAGGAGGTTTAGATAGCTGTGAGTTGGGACCGGGAATCTTACAGCTGTATTCCTCCTCTATCGAGCGACTAAAAGGTGCTCACGTGCTTCCATTCTAGTTGGATTTTTTTTAATATCTATAATAAATCTATAATTAGTCTTGGTGGGGGGGGGGGGGGGGGGGGGGGTTTGGATGGGGTGGTGGTGAGATTAAATACCACTGATGAGTGGTGTGGTGCAGTTGTGATTTTTTTCATAACTAGGCAGGAGTTCGAGTCTTAATTATGTGACTTTTTTAATAAACAGTTGGTAGGGATTAGAATCTTAATTTAGATATATTTTAATGAAAAAGTTCGAAATAAAATAAAAAAATAATTCAAAAATAAAATAAAAAAAGATAAAAATTAATAAAATAATTCTGGAATTTCTGTTGGCTGGTTGCCGTACTCATCTTCGGATGGGAAACGGATGTGGAAAAAATTAAGGAAACAGATGTGGAAAAAATTAAGGGAACGTATATGAAAAAAATTAAAATTAATATGTACCGTGTATCGAACATTTCCTGGCTGGGGTTGGGGGACCATCTGGGGGTGACCACGTCTGGGATCTAACTCCTCTCTCCCTTTTTAGTTCACCAAAAAAAAAAAAAAGGACAAATGACTGGCGCATCATACGGTCAATAATTTTAATCTAGTCCAAAATTTTCATTACAGGAAAAAGCATGCAAGGATAATAATTATTTGGCTTGGTGACCGGTGAGAGAGAAGCTATATTCTCAAGATAATTCTAATACAAAGAAATATTTAATATAAAATGATCAATTCAGAAATAATAATGATGTGATAAAGATAATGAAATCATTAAACCGAGCAAAGATGAATACAACCATTCTATTAAATAGGATATCATCATTTTTCAAATCACCATCCAATCTAGTAATAGGATATCTATTTTATCTGGAATTCAAGATCACTCCCAATCAATGATCTTGGACTGAAATGCAAAAACAAATCTTCTTCAATTTAATAAAAAAAGTTAATATATCAATATACTATTTATATATTATATCAATATTATATTATATTAATATTATATATTATATTTATGATATATATTATATTATAATATTATTAATCATATTATTTTCATGTTATGATTTAATGATAATTTTGAATTACAATAAAAATATCTTATCTATCTTATATTTATATAATAGAATATTTAATATATTATGCATTTTTTAATCAAAATAATATTTATATTAATAAATAATATATTATAGTATAAATAGAATATTAGTTCTATAATAAAAATTAATAAATTTTTAATAAGATTAATAATTTATAGGACTAATAAAACATATTTATCATCAATATATTAATAAATATATTAATATTCTATTATAATATATTTTATATGATTAATGGTAATTTTGATATTTTATGGTTTATGATCTTAAATTTTTATGGAATACCAAATAGATTATGCATGAATACTTAAAGATCTTTAATCATTGGTTCATGATATACCAAATATAGTAATTTTGGATCATCAAGGATCAGATTATTACATATTCGCATTATTAGTGATCTTAAATCATCATGATGATTTCATTTGTATCACCTAACATTTCTTAGGTATAATTTTCTCCTTCCATGCATGAGAGAAGGGAGTGAATGTATAAAAAAAATGGATGTTCCATATGAGAGGAGAGGGTAATTTCATGACTCTTGAGTCTACTTTCTTTTTTTTTTTTAATAAAGAAATGACTCTTCAATCTATGTTACCGCACTTGCATGCCCAACTTGATCTGATTATAATTGCAAGTTTTTGTGATGCAGGAGGCTTGGTCCGCTAAGTACCTCTCGTGAAATTAAAAAAGTGAAGAGGATAATAGCCATAGAAAATTTTAAACCAAAATTAGTAAAGGACAAGCATAATTTTTTTTTAATATAAAGTGGATCCATTCTTTAATTGATAAATATCATAAAAAAATTGATCAACTTTCTCATTTACCTATATTCTTATATTTTGTATATAATTAATTTATTTTTTTTGTGAGTAACATTTATCAATGAAATGAGAGAAAAATCTTACTCCATCGTATAGAAGATAGGTAAATTAATTTTCCATTAATCAAAAAAATATGCTTTATATTTTATTCCTAAAATATTCCTAGATTATAAATGGATTGGATTAACTCGTGACCCGACCAAATTCAACCCGTTTTTAAGGATCTATGGATCTGGATTGGGTTCTAAAATTGGATCCATTCCTTTTTCTGAGTCGAGTCTGAGTTTACTGAATTTATACTCGATTCAACTCGAACCTAGTAATACTGTTATGATCCAAACTTATTTGGACATTTAAATTATAATTTAAGATTTTTATGAATTATATTTTTAATATAAATATATATTTATAATTATTTTTATATCCTAATTTATTTTGAGAGTATTGTTTCTTGTTTATTTTATGTAATTAATAGTAGTTGACTATGTGATAATTAAAATATAATTATCTATATTTAATTTAGATCTAATTTAGATCTAAATTTTTTAGATTGGGACTAAGTTCTTATATGGATTCGATCCAACTTGAATAATCCATTGGATTAAAATTTTGACTGTGAACTCGAACTGAACCAACCCGATCTTCTATGGGTTGGGTCTAGGTCCAATTATATGACCCAATTAAATAACTATATCAGATCGAAATTAATTGTGATCCGGTCTGACCCAATCCATTTTCATCCCTTTACATCCCTAACCATATAATAATAATAATTAAATATAATGTAATATAATATCTATATCTATATTATTGTATATAATATATTGTAATAATTTAATATATATAATAATACGATATAACATAATATTTATTAACACATAATCATTATATTTTTATTATAATATTTATATATTTTTATAATGATATATCATGCTATTATATATAATATAATATAATATATTATATTATAATAAAATAAAATTTATTATTTATATTATATTATATATGATAATATATAAATTATAATAGATATAATAGATATATTTATATAACAAAGGATATTATGAAAAATATGAATGAATCTTAGTAACTTATTGGAGAAAGTGGTAATACAAAAAAAAACATGAATAATATATTTTGGAGACACTTTTTAATGTTAAATTATTTTTCTAGCTAAATATTATTTAAAAGATATTTATCCAAGAAGATAAAAATTTTTAATTAAATTATTTATCTTTCCAAAAATAGGCATATGATTTTGTACATATGCATGCACAAAAGAATATGCCCTTTTGATTTATTATATCCATAATTCATACTAATATTTTGGGATCCTTTTTAATTGCAACAAAATTTAAAAACATAAATGTGCTTTCTTTTTTAATAGACAAAAAGTTGTAGGTAATATCTTCAAAGACAAATCTTATAAAATAATAATCTCAAATAAAAATCTCTTGTAAAATAATTATCTCAAATTAGATGCTGGCCCGTGCGACACATGGAGTATAATAATTTTGATATTTGATACAATTTAAAATTTATTTAATAAAATCTATTATTTATTAAATTTAATATTTAAAAATTTATTATGTTAAATTCATTCAAAATTTATTTTAAAATTTTGATATTTAGGATTTTTTTTTTTTTTTTTCAAAACTAAGTCACAAAGAACTATTGCAAGTTTTGGAAGAAAAATCCCCTCCAAAACTAGGCCAATTTTCTTTTTTACACTCTCATAGTTTTTATTGTTATATCAAAAGTATACTTTTGAATGAAAAAAAGAATTATGAAAAGATGATATACGGCGGTTATTGAATTTGAATAGTAAAATTTTAATTATATATAATAGATAGATAAGGATCTCTTGTAAAATAAGAATTTTTATGATAAATATGTATAAATAAGTATCCAACTTTCCTGCCGGTTAGTAGAATGGAGACAAGAAAGGAGATCCTGACCTTTTACTCACATCGAGTTACCAACAGAATCATGCCTCGAATTCATGATCAGTTGATAGTGAGACATAGCGGTTATGACTATCCTTTTATTGGCCGGTATATTGTAGGTCTCGTCTCAAAATTTGTGTTGCAGCTGTTCAATCATTACCTCATCTGTGAAAGGTGGAAAGCAACAATACGTTTGCTAACCGAGCTATTTGATTACCGGTATCTCATAGATTTCATCTCAAATTTTGTATCACAACTATACAACAATTACCTTGAACAAGCGAGGACAGCAAGAAGTGGTTGTTTTGTAACCTGGCCATCTGATCATGATATACCTCGCAGGATCGGACTCGCTAACTGCTCTAATTAGAAAAATAATGTCTTCAAGCGTATATTAGTGAATTGGCGGAGCATGGAACGGTTCAAATATACACGGTCTTACTCCACATGCTTACTATAGCACTATTAAAAATAATTAAAAAAAAAAAAAAACAAGAATGGTAGGGAAAGAAAAACAAGGAAGATACAGAAAGAAAGCAGATTTTCAATTTTATTTGATATATTTTAGAAATTATTTATACTAATATATAAATATTATTGCTGCCAAGATCATCGTGGTCCGTAGCTGCTATTGACGTCGGATCGTTCCTCGTCTTCTCTAGGATGGCCTGCATTTCAGGACTTGCAAAACAAGATCAGATACCTGAACAGGAGATTCCGGCGGAGGCACTCCGACGATCAAGTCAGTAACGATCCAGGAAAACAGATCCTCCTGGTCGAGCCCCTCTTAATGGACTCCATGCTAGGAGGAGCGAATGGTGTAAGAGTGGGGGTGCGAGTGTGCTGGAAGAGGTGGTAGCCGAGGTGGGTTGGCCCTCCTGTGTGGCTTCCTCTTCCTCACTTGCTCGGATGAGTATTTTGCGATTAAGCTTGCATACCTCCTCGCTGGGGGTGTCGAAGGTTCTTTTAAGTCCAGGTGATTGTTGGACGACTATCTCGGGATTTCTCCCATGCTGTCAGGCGCGTGCGGTGGCATTCCATACCGCGGACTGGACGTCTCCCCTGGTCCGTGCTGTCAGGTGCGTACGACAAGTGTTCCGTGTCGTGGACAGAATGTCTTTCCTGGTTCGTGATAAGGGAAACTACCGTGCGTTCTGACATTCCTTCCGGTTGCTCCATTCCAATAAGCCTAGCAATGTCTCGATTGAGCGGCCGCTATCCCCGATACTCGAGCCTCCGGGTTGACTCTTTTCGGGTGGTGTAGGTGGTTGGTGGAGAGCGTGGCGTCTCGGTCAGGGAGTTTCTTCCTCTTCTGGTGTAAGTGGTGGCTGCGGACGGTTATGAAGATTTGATGGGTGCTTTCCCACAGTCCTCGGGCGGTTCGCCGGTATGTCGGGGGTAGCTCCGCCCCCCTTGGTACCCGGCGACATTGTCCGAGGTGGTTGCCGAACTGGAGAGCTGGGACTCGGTTCCGGTTTGGGAGGCTCGACCTCCGAGAGGCTCGACCTGGCAGAGGAGGCTAGGCTCGACTCCGGTCCAGGGAGCTCGACCCGGTGGAGGAAGGCTCGACTCCTGCTCAGAGGGCTCGGCTTCCGAAGGGGCTCGACCTGGCGGAGGAGGGCTGAGCTCGACTTCGGCCCAGGGGGCTCGACCTCGGAGGGGCTCGATCTGGCGGAGGAGGCTAGCACGTGACTCCATCCCAGAGGGCTCGGCCTCAGAGGGGCTCGACCTGGCGGAGGAGGGTCGAGCTCGACCCCGCCAGGAGGCTCCGACCTAAGCATCCCCGGCTTGTGGGTGCCGACCTGGCGGAGGACGAAACTCGGTTTTGACGGGCCGTCCCGGTATTCTGAGATAGCTCGGCCCGGTTAAAGGAGTTCGAGATGAGGTGTCCATCGTGGTGATTTTTCCGACTTGGCATCTGATAGGAATTACACGTCAGCTTTTTGCCACATCAAATATCATACAAAAAATAATAATAATTGATATACAATCAGATTAATAAAAAATAATTAATATAAAATTATACTAATAAAAATAATATAAAATTGAATTAATAAAAAATATTTTAGAATTAATTTTATGTGATCCAAGAATCGTGCTAACAAGTTAACAAGGACCAAGACAACCGTGCAGCAGATCTGAACCTTTCCTTTATATATATATATATATGTTCAATTTTACTAGAGCAGGTGCTGTACTAGAGCAGCTTCCTGTTTCACAATATTCACTCTTTCCCGAGCCATCCCAGAAGGTTTACTAGTTATATCATCCGTCAAGCGTAATCACAAAATCTGCCAAGCATCACCTCGTCTTACTCGATTTTGCAGCATTTATAATACCCGAATGGCATTAATTTGTGAAACAGGAAGCTTACCGGGCCTAGAAAAATAATGTCAAAAAATTTTTAATCTTTTAAATTTGGATCGTGCTTTTATGTGAATGCAAAATTATAATTACGAAAGATATATTTTGAGTCATTATACCGGTCTGTAGATTACGCAGTCCTTAAGATGTCCCTCGTGCAGTCCTTTGAGATATCCCTTCTTTTTATCCACGAAGTGACTAGTCTTCTCTCACATCTGCAAGATGACTGGTCTTCTCTCTCCTTAATCTTTTCTCCTTATATGGAGAAAAGATGGAAAATTGCATACCACTATTAAGAGAGTTGAAGAATAGGGACCAGGTAGTCTCTTATTTATAGCTACATGACATTTCCTATCAGAAAACTAATGAAAAACTAAAACTTCAGTTATAGTTTTACTCAAATCCTGATTATTCAATTTTATTGAAAATAGTTCTTTTTAATCAATTGGATTCTGATCTAGTACTTATGATCGAGTCAAAAGTTGACCATGATAAAATGATAATTAGATCATATATCAGATTTTAAATCTAACAAATAATAAAAAAAAAAACCCGGAAATGATACGGAGAAGATATTATACAATGACATGAACCAATCATCGTATGCAAGTTTCCATGAGAAGGATGTGTATTCCTCGAATTTGAAAAGAGTAATAAGAAAAGGTGATTTTCTTATGAAAGTAGTATATCTGCAAAGCAGCACGAGGAAGATGCCGATCATAGGTAATGAAGAGTTCTAGCTTGGATTTTCGAAAACAAAATTTGATTTGTACCATTGATGAGATCCCTCTGAAGCACCAGTGTCCATGAACAAGAAGTAAGCGCCTGAGAAATTGAAATTGTGCAAACATGATGTCCATTGACATGAGATCCTAGATTTGCACAGTATATATCTGAAGAAAACTAAACAAAAGAGATGCCTAAAATTAACTGCAATTTCAAACAACCATGAAGGAACATGACTATATCATGAAAGTTTAATTACATATTTCCAACATAACTTAAATGCGATATTCCTGAAGGCATCATATTTTCAAACAATTTAGCAGTGTTCCTTTTTTAGATACTAAATATGTACATCAAATAAGATGAAAAAAGATTGAGTGAAGATATGGTACTCTTAGTGACCTGCAATCCTTCAACACTGCTGATGCTGATCCCTATGTCTGCTTCATGAAGCATGCCTACATCATTAGCACCATCACCAATCCAGTTGTTATTTGTTAATGTTACTTTACCGGTGCCATCTTTAACCATGTGACCTGAGCTAACGTTTTTTTTTTTTTTTCTCTCTCTCTCTATTGAGGGTTATTATCTACATTTCAAAAAATTAACAGGTAGAGAAATCAGAGTGCTAATTGCAGTAAATCTCAGAATCTTTTTTTTTTGTCTAGCGTAATGGAAAATTTTCAGAATGAAGCGAAGAGTCCTTGGAATTGAATTTAAAAATAATGAGGAAGCCTCCAACTTTGGCCTGAAGTTTGGGGCCCTCATCATGCATGAATTTTATGCCTTGGAATGAAAAAAGGGATCTGGAAGCAGGTATAAAATTGCAGACAGCATCTACAATCAAATAACAGAAGGTTGGAGAAATCTGCCAACTTTCACAAACCTGCACACACCAGTCCCTTTTCAAGTCCACCCTGTCCGAGAAAGCTAAAAAATGCACTTTGTGGAAACTCCTCATATAATGATGGCCTTCAAGCATGCGTATATATTAATTCATACAATAGACACAGGCATGGAACATCTCTGGACACAAGAACCAAGTAGTATAGGACTTGCCAATGAAATTTTAATTGCAATGCTGGTGTTATGCATGCAATATCACTCGTTGCCTCACTGAACCACACTAGCCACAGAGCAAAGCAACTGATACAAAGAACTTTAGCAGTCAAGTTGAGAATCACAGAATTGAACTCCTACTTCAAGAACAGGCTACAAACTGCTGTGATTATTGACCGAGTGCTCTCTTGTTTTCTGATAAATGTTCCAGGGTTCCATGGAATAGTTAAGCATGCAAAAAGATAGAAACTTTTTAGGTCAGTCAATTTGGCCGGATAATAGAAAAGGATTTTTACAAATCTTAGGAGCTTATTGTTGTCCTACACATTCTGTCTATATATATCATCAGTGGACTCTAGGAATGCTTGCTTCTGTTCACTAACTACTAGTAGCATCACTATCGTCATATGACAATAAAAGAAAGTTCACTCCAGCAGTGTCATCTGTTTCTCTCTTTCACTAAAGCTTTGAGGTCTGCTGTTTCCAAAGTTACAGGTGTCTTCTTCAACCATATGTCTTACTAGACCATGAGCAAAACTTCAAAAAAATAAAGTCAAGAATCAAAATCATATAAAAATAGATAACAAAACCAAACAAATGCAACTGAATTTTAACCAATCTATGAAGTTTTTTTCTAAGAATATTGGTTGTTATTCACCATCACTCAAAGTTGAACCTGAGACTCACTTGGAGAGCAAGGTACCGACCCAGCTAAGCTAATTAATGGCAGTTTCCATCTTACCATCATCCAGAACCCATATTTTGGTTCTAGTTTTTGCTATCTTATCAATGCATTCAGGGACCTACAACAAAAGAAACAAGTTCAAAAATTCAAGCATTTATAAATGTTTGGATGCCACATACACAGGCAACATTGTATCAGCATCTGTTAATAGACATATGATCATCTGCGCCTTCCATCACCGGGCTGGGCCACATATCACAATAAGCAAACATACTTGTCCAAACTTTTTGTTAATGCGATCCGGACCGTCCGATCGAAGAACCACTCCCGTCGCATCACCCCTTCGTCTCATAAAAACCCCCGCGGCCTCTTACCCGCTAGGGTTTTCGTGGTGTCGTCTTAAACCATCTTCGAGTCTCGCTCCAAGGTACCCTCGCGTGAACATGGTGAAGGGGCGGCAGGGAGAGCGCGTTAGGTCCGTCTCTTCTCCTATCTCAACCCGAAGCCTGACCCTAACAATCCTCTTTCTCTCTCATTCTTATCGCTTCCTCTTCTTCTTTGTCGCAGACTTTACGTTCGCGGGACGATTCTTGGCTACAAAAGGTCCAATCCAATTTTTGATGAATTTTGTTCGATTTTAATTTTTTCGGAAATTCCGTTCGGGATTGGATTCAATGGGATGAGATTTTGCTCAGGTCGAAGTCGAACCAGTATGAGAACACGTCGTTGATCCAGATCGAGGGGGTGAACACCAAGGAGGAGGTGGCCTGGTACTGCGGCAAGCGCATGGCGTACATCTACAAGGCCAAGACCAAGTCGGACGGGACGCGCTACCGGTGCATCTGGGGCAAGGTCACCCGCCCTCACGGCAACAGCGGCGTCGTCCGCGCCAAGTTCAAGTCCAACCTCCCACCCAAATCCATGGGCGGGAAAGTTAGGGTTTTCATGTATCCGAGCAACATTTGAGGTGAGGCTCTAATGCCTTTCTTTTCGGCTTCTTTGGTTTGTTCATTTTAAGATGTATGCTTGATGATGTTTTGAGAGGGTTTGTGGATCATTTGCTTCCATCTAGGTATTCGTTTTTCGATTGATTATTATGAATTTTGTTAGCTGGATATGTTTTTGTTTTGCTGTATAGCTCTAGAGCTTTTAATTGAAAGATCTTTCTGGTAATTTTTGATGCATGGAGTTTTTCTTTTAAGGATGCAAACAGGGAAGCATTTTTTTCTTGAGTGTATAATTCTACCAATCAAACATTAAAAAAAAAAAAAAATGTTTTGTGATGATAAGAGCAAGGAAGAACAATGCTCACTAAAAGATTTGACTTTAATTATTTCGACTACCTGTAGAACCAGTTCTTTTCTATGTTTCCGCCCTATCCTTTGTGCCACAACGGTGAACTTCTTTTCTGTCACCATTTGGAGTCCTACGGATTCTGTTGTTGCTTTAGGTAAGGTTGTTTCCTTTTCATCTTTCCTCGCTCTGTCTTCTTATTTGCCTTTATCTCTTTTGGATGTTTCTTGTGGTTCGCTTCTCACTGCCTGTTTGACCTCGTGCTTGATGGTGATACTGGTCTTGTTGAAGACCATGATTGTCTTGCTCGCCTGCTTAGCTCTTGTTGCAAGGTTGTTGGTTTTTTATGCCCATCTTTCTCACTTTCACTCAGTTATCTGTCCTGCACTTTTGAACTCCTAAGTGCATGTCTCCAATTTGGGTGGCGGGGCTTGACCCGACATCTCATGCCCATAACCTGTTTGGCTGGTGTTTCTTGAGTCTAAACACCACACTTACATGGGGATGCCTATGCCAGTTGCATAGATACAAAAGGAGGTAGAATAATGAAATGCTTGACTTGGGGAGGTAGACATCACTCATTGGGTGACAAGCATATCCTGCTCATCAGGTATTTCTTGAATTTGAACATTTTGGAATCACTTGTTTGCTTTTGTTGAATTCGGTGAGATGTCTGCAAAGGATTTGCTTGCATATACCACATCACTTTTTGGGTATATTTGATTTGATGAGGCACCCTGCTTTTTGTCTATTTGTTGAAATGCTAGAGAAGATTCTCATCTTGTTTGTAATGGCCATTCATTAGAACTCTTGATTTGCTTGGGAAGATGGTGAACAAGGTTTTGGGCCTAATCACTTGACTTTCTGATGTGGGACGTGGGTGATGAATGAAATGAATGGGTGATGTGCTTTAAAAGGTGATCTATCCATGAAGAGCAATGAATTTAAAGCATGAAAATTAATCATAAGGGAGACAATCTTCTTCTAAGCAAGAGACTAGTTGGTCAAAAATTAAACATCTGCATGCATGTCACATTCAAATTAATATAAGAGGGATCTCATGGCTAGGAAACCATTCCTACTAGGTCAAACACCTTCAAATTTCAGATCTAAAAGGTCAAGAGGGGTTCTCCTACCAACAATGAAGACTATGGATTTTGGTGTAAAGGAAGCTCTCAACACTCAAGGATTGAAGCCTAAACTCTAAGACTAGCACTTCCTACCTTTAGGACTTACCTTGGCCTTGATCCATGGCATGGAGACCATCATCTTTGACTTGGAAATCCTGAGAAAACCTACAACAAAACCAAGCATTAGATGTGGAAGAGGAATCAAAGATGGAATTGAAACAAAGGAAAGAAGGAATAGTGGCTGGCGCTTGGAATCTAGGAGTTTGAACTTGGATCAATCAAAGGGTATCCCACCCTCCACTCATCACAAGGGCATCCCACCCTACAAACATAAACCCAAGGGCATCCCATCTTCTTCTCAAACAAGGCTTCACACCTTCAAATCAAAGAAATCTCACTCACTCCATATAAGAGAACACAAGAAGGAACTTAACAAGAAGGAAACCTTTCATTCATTACTCAAAGTATAGCATGCTTACAAGAGAGGGCTTAGAGCCCTATTTATAAACATACTAACCATGGGAGTCGGCCAAGGAGAGAGGGGAGGGGGTTAGGTTAAGCTAACTAACTCCTAGTTAGATCTAACAAATTTGGTTACATGGTTCTAACTAGAAGTAGTTTACAATAACGTTTAGGTAGAAAGTTGTAACAACTTGAACATGTGGCACTTAGGTGGCAATGACATGGCTTCCTCTTGCTGATGTGGATCCTTTGGTGGCATGTGATGTGGTATTCCACATGTCAAGTTGGTTGGAGATTTGTTGGGGGATTGGAAAGTGGTTATATGCTCCCCACAAATTGCTTGATGAATTGTCCCATGTTTCTCCCAAAGATGCTTGATGAAGTGTCCCCCATGTGAAGGGAAGGTGGTCTCCATGTGAAGGTGATGAGGTGGCATCCATGAAGGCTCCAAATGGCATGCTCAAATTGGGGTGACTTGGGTTGAGTCGACTCATGATGATGTTGGCTTTCCTTCATGAGTCGACTCATGGACTTGTGCTTCAAAAGGATGGGTCGACTCATGAGGATGGTGGAGTTGGCTCATGGATTTTGTGGTTGGGCTTCATCTCATGACCTTTATTGGATTTAAGTAGATTCTTTTAGCTGCAAAACCAAAGAAAATTGGTTTGAAATTTTTCCTTCTTGTTGATGTCCCCATCACTTTCAAGAATAGACGTTTTGTTGTGTTGTAGGATCAGAAGACTTAGATTTGCACCCTGATGCTTCCTATTCAACTAACTGGTTTTATTATGAAGTTGGAAAACTTTAGTAGAGTGATCAACTTGTTTTTTATTTTCTTTGAGCTGCTAATGTATTCATCCTTATGGTCAAATTGTTGGAACTCTTATTTTAGAAGGTGAATGCTTTACCGTCCTAACATTTAACACGTAGATCTGTTGAAGCTCTTGGGCATATATATATATTTGCTGCTCAGGGAACTTTGAGATCTAGGTGTAGTTGTAATTTTTGAAGTCAAAAGTATCATAGGATTCATTCTCCATTTTTCATATTTGATCACTCTTAGCATCGTCTATATAGTTTTGACAGTCCCTATTGTTTCATTGGTAACATTCACTATATGATCCAATCTAACCCCCTCTGTAGTTTGTTAATCTTGTCAACGTTGCCTCTTATATTAAATCATGAAATTCTTTTCGGATTTTTAAGAGCAGGAACCTTAACATTTTCTTCTCAAGCTAGTGTGTGTAAATGCTTCAAATTACAAGTTTTCTGTAGAGGATATGTACTTGGTAGTGATATTTGCTGGATACTTTTAGAACGTGTATCCTATTTTTCAAAACCTAAGAAATGGCTTTGGGTACTTCTACTTCTTGGATAGGCCTAGATAACTTCTGGGAGGGGAGAATAAAGGGGCTTATTTTCTGGATATGTCATTTGGATATTTCAAAATGCTTTATTGATGCCTTTTTGCTCGCATGTGCGTGAATGGACCGAATTGATGCAGCATATGTATCTACCTGTCTAAATATCTGCGTATCCATCCATCCATCCATCCTAGCCATAAATATTCAGTGTATCCATATCCTATATCCATGCTTCATGGTCCTTAAGCTGCTAGGTAGAATTGGTTATATGTTGTGGCAATGAGACAAACTACCCGGATTAGTCATTTGTTTATCTATCAAAATGTAATCTTTCCAATAATTTTAATATTTGGAGCATCAACTCTTGTTATTGCCTACTATTTCTCCTATTGCATTCCTTTTCATCAGTAGAAACATTATAGGGCTCGTTTCTCTACCTTTGGGGTGATCATTTAATTCAGTAATATATTCTCATTGTCATACGTGTTGGGTGAACTATCTTTCCTTTTTTGGGTTCATTGTGCTGTTCATCAAGCATGCCTGATGCCCTTGTCGCTTGATTTTAGGTGAGTATTGTACTTGCACAACTTTTGATAAAATACAATACACTGCAGTATTGTCGTATTCATATAAATGTTTCTGATCAAAAGTTTCCAACATTTCTTGCACATAAATCTACTTAGTATTTTTCTTCATCTAAGACTACTACCCTTCCTATGCCGATCTGGCTTCAGCGTCTAATGGTTTTCCATCATGTAATAGGACAAAATGCTTGGATTCTGAAAACTCTGTTTTCCTTCTTTGTTCAGGTGTATCGATGCAATGCAATTGTGACAGAAGGCGGACCTGCTGTTTAGTGGAAATTGAATTTTAATGCTGGATTTTAGTGTGTTAAAATTTTTCATATTCTAGTGAATCGGATACTATTTTTTGCAGTGTTTCTTTGAGGTAGTGGAACTTAATTTGCATATTAGAATTATTGAATTATGTTCTTCTATAACGGGCAAATCTGATGATTTGGGATGCCGGAATATCTGGTCGTTTGAGAGCATGGATTGTCCGGAGGGACGAGTTTGCAGGGAGCTGCTACCCTTGGTTGATCGAGTGCTCGCCAACACATGGACCGAAATGATACATCTCAAAGCCTTCTTTTAAACCAGGAAAAGAAATTATAGATAAAACTAGGGGCCTGCCTTAACTCAGGCTTTTCATTGCCTATTGCCACGGTGCCGAAGATGCTATACACCCGTGCATGGAACTTGTTTCTGCAATTATTTTTCTTCCGGTGTCTCCTAATTTTAGATTTATCCGTGTTAATAAATCTGGTGATGGCTGATGACATGGGAGCAGAATCGGTGGACGAGGGAGAATGCAACCTCCTTGGTATATAAATGCAGATAGAAATTTGTGGATCAGAGTTAGATCATCAAATATTTACCCGAGATAAAAAATATTTAGCTGGCAAGATGTCAACCTCTTGGGTGCCCCATTGAAGGAAGGACCTTCCTCCCTAAACTTCTGGTCGATAATAAACGATTAACACCTACTACATGAAATTTCTTGAGGTACTTGTTATAATATGATATTAATGGCGATAAATTGGTTTTATGAGGGGTTTGGTTCTCTTGATAAGAAATCATAATCTCTGAAGTTCAAAATATGATAAAATGCTTCATAAAAAAGCTCCAATGATCAACTAAAAAAAAAAAAAAAAGCTTTAATGATGTCTAATGGTAATGATATGATAAAATCATTTGTAAAAAACACTAGTGGTTTATAAAGCTCATGAAATCTGAAACTGAAATTGATAAAATTCGAATCATATCATCTTTGAAGAACAAAAGAATTTAGATTTTAAATTACGGACCGGCTTGACCGTGCACTGCTCCGGCCACGTTAGATGGACACATCCATGTGAGCCATTGCGGTCCCATGCATTTAGGTTTTGGGCTTCCGATTTACCATGCCATTGATGACCACTCATTGTTCCCTGAGGTCGAAGGGTTCCTGGGAGAGGCGGATGCGAACCCCGTCACCGGGGAGCTGATGAGGAGTGAGAATACGGACATTGCACTCCACGCGCTATTCCAATTCCTCCAATGGAAGAAAAATAAAGCTAGCAAGCCGAGGGCAAGGAAGGATGTGTTGCAGATCTATCAAGAACGGTCAAGGAATGGGGATAAAAGAGTTGAAGATCTAGCAACAACGGTCAAGGACTCGGGAAAATAAGAGTTTTGACAATAAGATGGAAAATGACTTCATGGGGAATAAAGACAGCACCATGCTTGCAAGCAACTACTCTTCGTTGGCTCAACCTGTAACACAAATTGCACATTGGCAAAGAGGTAAACTCTCTTTATATATATACATACATATATATATACATACATGTATGTATATGTATATGTATGTATATATATACATATACATACATGTATGTATATATATACATACATATATATATACATACATGTATATATATATATATGTATATATATAAAGAGAGTTTACCTCTTTGCCAATGTGCAATTTGTGTTACAGGTTGAGCCAACGAAGAGTAGTTGCTTGCAAGCATGGTGCTGTCTTTATTCCCCATGAAGTCATTTTCCATCTTATTGTCAAAACTCTTATTTTCCCGAGTCCTTGCAGATCTATCAAGAACGGTCAAGGAATGGGGATAAAAGAGTTGAAGATCTAGCAACAACGGTTATATATGTATATGTATGTATGTATATACACACACATATACATATACATATACATATATATACATATACATATAAATATACATATACATATATACATACATACATACATACATATATATATATATACATACACATATATATATATATACATACACATATATATATATATATATGTACACACATATATATATATATATATACGTACACACACATATATATATATATATATACACACACGTACACATATACATATATATACATACACGTACACATGTACATATATATACATACACATATACATATACATACACATATGCATATATATATGTATGTATATATATATATATATATATATATATGTATATATGTATATGTTGCCGCCTGGATCGTCGTAGCCCGCAACTCCTACGTGGTGCCGGGTTATGCCTCCTTCGCTTGGTTTCAACTCCTACGTGGTGCCGGGTTATGCCTCCTTCGCTTGGTTTCCGGCTCGCGTGCCTGGTTCTGTAAAAGAAGGAAGACCTGGGTCGGGGATTTCGGCAAGGACACTCCGACGATCAAGTCAGTAGGATGATCTAGGAGAACAGATCCTCCGAGGTGGATCTCGAGTTGGTCTCCACCGTTCGAGGTTTTGAAAGAAAAGGACGGGGTGAGAGTTTTTGTAGAGGAAGAAAGCTTGAGCAATGGTGGCCATATCAGTTGAGACTCTCCTGGTGAGTCCTCTAGAAGCCTCAGTGCGCTCTCTTTTACTGCCCCTTCCTCTACTTGTTCTTGCTTACCTCCCTCGAAGGCTCTCGTTTTCTCTTATAGATAGAAGGTATTGCCCGTTACCAGTCCCAGGTCCGCCTTCTCCCCCCTCCCCTCCCTCGGGGATGCTGCGAGGTCAACGATGGGTAGTCTTTGCGGATCACGCCCCAACCCCTTCCTTCTTTATGGCCAGAAGTTATATCGCGAGCTCTGACACCCTGGTAGGATGCCCTGTTTGAAAAAAAATTGATAGGGCCTCGATCCGAGGGTAGACACTTCGGGACTCGGGCCCTTCGACGCAACCCTCTTCTTGGAGGTGGTGCAAATGGTCAATGAAGGGGCGCGACATCTCGAGTGGCGCATCCTTCCCTAACTAGTGTAAATGATGGCCTGAGGGGACCTAGGTGCTCCGGCGAGATGGCTACCCGTAGGTTGGCGCGCTCTCCCTTCATAGGCTTCGGGCGGCATTCCGCTTCCCGCCTGGCATACCAGCTTCATGGGCGACCTTGACCATGGGTCGACCTTGAGCCGGGCGCCCCTCCTCAGCTAAAGGGCACGCGGCTTGAGGGGGCTCGACTTCGATCGAGGGCTCAACCCTGAGGGAGCGAGGCTCAAGGAACAGGCCCGACATGGCGATCTCTTCCAGCACGGCTACTAGCTAAGTTCAAGGTGGACTCCACGTCAGCGGTCGTGCCACATTATTTGCCCCCACTTCCAAGTCCTAATGGAACGTGACACTCGGGTCGAAGAGAGTTATTGCGGAGCTGACATGGAAAGGCAAAAATCTGATGCTATTAAATGCCATGATCACCGTCGCTTCACGAATTGCATCTTGAAGCCAATGCGGGGGTGCCACCTCAGCAAGTCCGAGGAAGCATGATGGCCGGTGTTGGATCCAAGGCGGTCTTTAGTGCATCAAGGCATCGTGGTGCAGTTGTCCATCACACGTGGCACCCATCCTGTGGTGGAAGCTCCGAAAAGATGTACAGTCGCTGTCTGATCATTTTGAAAATAGAGGAGACTTT
Source organism: Areca catechu (assembly GCA_021397845.1). Lineage (NCBI taxonomy): Eukaryota > Viridiplantae > Streptophyta > Magnoliopsida > Arecales > Arecaceae > Areca > Areca catechu. Next base: position 21,462,681 of record CM038051.1, read on the forward strand.
CCTCAAACTATCTCTTTCGATTTCTCTGCGCCTACAGACAGCTAAAGTTTCTTCCCTTCTTAAGCCATCTTTTTCCTCCAAGGCAACCAAGTTAGTCCTCCCTCTTCATCTTCTTCTTCTTCTCCGGTTGGGTCAAGTCCTTCCTAAGGTTCTTCATCCCTTTAGCTTTCGTTTTCTCCCTTCTCTTCTATCTTAGATGGCTCCGTCGGGTCGGATCCATCATCCTTCTAGCAACCCCGATGAGGCAAGGCCCTCTCGGGTGAGGACTTTGTCTCCATATTCCGATGAGGAGGGTGAAGTTCCTCTCCAAATCCGTAGGGGTCCCCGCCCAACTGGAATAGTTATAGGACCTAGGGTACCCCCTTCTTCTTCTTCTGCACCTGCAGTTGCTCCCCCTGCTCCTGCAGCTGCTTCTCCTACTTGTACTGCTACTCTTCCTACTCTCGCACCTTCTTCTGTTCCTTTTGGTTTGACCGGTCCCTCTGGCATCACCTCGATGATGACCAGAGAGGACCTTTCTTTGATCCGGAGTACTTACGGGATCTCAAACTCCATACGGCTCTCGATCCCAAGATCAGGGGAGCGGGTCATTTCCAGTGGCCCGGGTCGAATCATCCTCTATGAGGAGTTCTTTCTTGGGGGGCTTCGTCTACCCCTACACCCTTTCTTCCTTTCATTCCTCAGCAACTATCGGCTTGTTCCTGCCCAATTAGCTCCGAATGCCGTCAGGGTTATTGTCGGCTTCATAGTTTTTTGTTACTTCTATGGGATTGTCACATGTTTTTCTTTGTTTAGGATTTTTTTCATCCTAAAATGCCATCCAACCGATGAAGGGTGATGGTTTCTTTCTTCTCATTCGAAGGGCATAAGATTTATCCTTCCCTCTTCCATCAAAGGATGGAAGAGCAGATACTTCTTCGCTTCGATAAAAGGAGTAGACTGGGTATGGAGTGATCCAAACCTGTCTCCAAACTGTAACTCCCAAGTGGAGGCCTACGATCGGGAAGTGTACGACCTGTTCATCTCCGATGAGATTCCTTTCCTCGAGGTTCTGCTGTCGGAGCAGAACCTATTCGATGCCGGGATCAGCCCAATCCGAGAGTTAGGTGAGCCTCTTGAGTTGCACCTTTTCTTCTCCCACGAGTTCTTTCAAATTTGAGGCTGACCCGTATTCTTCTTTTCTTTTCTGCAGGCATAAAGTTCTCTGTCGATCAACTCCTGTAGTCCACCCAAAAGAGGAGCGCATCATCCGGGCCCAAGGAGGCCCCACCTAAGAGGGCTAGGACGAAGCCCAGCCAGGGGCTCGGGCCCGCTGCATCTTCCAGGCCAGAGGGAAGAGTGACTGGGCTGGCCTCTGAGTCTCCTCGGTAATAGGTCCACCCCCCCAGCCTGAAAGCAAGGTACGATCGTGCGGACCCGGACTGCTGCTCCCGTCGAGGTCAGCATCCCTGACGTCATTGAGGTGGACACGGAGAGGGAGACGGGGAGGGAACGACCTTCACCACCACCAGCGTCGGTGACCCAGGACCGTGCACTGGCTGAGCGGATGATGGACTTCGCTGTCCAGTCATGCGACCACCACGAAAGGGGAGGCAAGCAGCTGGCGGAGGCCATTCTCAGCATCCTTCCCCAGCTCTTCATGGTAAGCCCTTCTGTCATTGTTTGTCTTAGTTGAAGTGCCATGGTTGACACCCTTATTGATACAGGTCAGGACTGACAAACTTTTGATTCAAGACTACTACGCCCAATGGGCGAAGAGGGAGGCCCAGCAAGAGTAGCGAATCAAGTCGCTCGGGGCCAAGGGGCCAAGGTGCAGACCAAGAGGGCTCGGTCAGTGGAAGAGAAGAACAAGGCCCTCCAAATGGAGTCGCTTAGGGCAGAGAAGTGGGCCAGGGACTTCGAGGTGTCCTTGGCTGCAGAGAAAGATCGATCCATTCGTCAAGCGGAGGAGTTCACTATGGAAGTGGCTCGACTGGAGGGGCAAGCTCAAACCCTCCAAACCCACCTGGAAGCGATGCTGGCACGGGCATTGACGGCCGAGGAGAAGATGGCCGGGGCAGTAGTGCTGATGGAGGCTGCCAAGAAGGAGGCTGCCAAAGCAGTGACGAAGTTCAAGGCCTTAGCAAAGTTCATCAACGAGGTGCAAGAGGCAACCGTGGACTCCTTCATCAAAGGGTTCGAGGTCTGCAAGTCTCAAGTGGCCCAGTTCTTCCCAGAGCTGAAGCTGGATGAAATCATCATCCCCAGAGCTTCAGGTGGAAGTCGTTCGAGGGAGGCGGGGACTCCAATAGAAGAAACCGAGGTGGAGCCTGCAACCACCGGGCAAACAGCTCCGCCTCAGAGGTCCGAGGGAGTGCCGGTGTGCCCGCTCACCATCCCAGGAAGGAGCCAGCAGAGGACTAACTTAAGGACCCTTTCTTAGTTTACCTCTTTAGTCCCTTGTATTTAGGAGCTTTTCTTTTCTTTTGGCATCACCTGGCCTGTCAGGGTCCTTTGATGATGTAATTCCACCACCTTATTTTAATGAAGTTCCCTTCTTTCCTTTGAATCCTTTAAACTTTCTTTCCATTGAATCTATGTTGCTTGTATTTTGGAGTCTTCCTCTTCTTTTAGTGCTACCTCACCTGAGGACCAAACCTCGCCGTGGCCACTTGTCTGGGGGTCCCCGAGCTCTGGCACTTCTTTGGGAAGCCTTCAAAGTAGAAAATATTTCAGAAAGAACTTAGAAGTTTTGTGAGTTACCTTCACTATGCTAGAATCCTTGCCAGAGGGCCCAGTCATTTGCCAGGGGCTGGGCGCCCATCTTGGGAACTTTCTGGCCATGTCGAGGGTTGATGGATATGTGGAGGGGGCCTAAGAGGCCCGGGAGATTGTTCCCACCAGTCTGGGATACCATCGAGTTGGCAAATTTGGCTTAAGAAGTCTTAGGATTTCCATCTCCAGTCTGGGGTATGGCTAGTAAAGTGCGGGGCTTCTGAAATTTTCTAGCTTGTCTTTGCCAAACTGGGGTCCAGCAGATAGAGTACAGGGCTTCTTGGAGTTTCCCTGTTTGCCATCGCCAGATTGAGGTCCAGCAGATAGAGTGTGAGGCTTTTGGAGTTTCTCGGCTTGCCGTTGCTGGACTGGAGTCTAGCGGATTGAGTGCGAGGCTTCTGGAGTTTCTTGGCTTGCCGTCGTATGACTTGGAGTCCGACGGGTTAAGTGCGGGGCTTCTAGAGTTTTCCAACTTGTCATCGCTGAACTTGAAGTTCGACGGATAGAGCGCGAGACTTCTAGAGTTTCCTGGCTTGCCATCACCGAACTGGAAGTTCGGTGGATATAGTGTAGGGCTTCTGGAGTTCCTAATTTGCCATCGTAGGACTTGGAGTCCGGCAGATAGAGTGTGGGGCTTCTAGAGTTTCTCGGCTTGCCGTCGTCGAACTAGAAGTTCGGTGGATAGAGTGCGGGGCTTCTGGAGTTTCCCGGCTTGCTATCACAAAACTTGAAGTCTGGCGGATAGAGTGTGAGCCTTCTGAAATTTCTCAGCTTGCCATCGCAGGACTTGGAGTCCGGCGGATAGAGTGCGGGGCTTCTGGAGTTTTCTGGCTTGTTGTTGCAGGACTTGGAGTCCGACAGATAGAGTGCGGGGCTTCTGAAGTTTCCTGGCTTTCCGTCACTGAACTAAGAGTTCGGTGGATAGAGTGTGGGGCTTCTGGAGTTTCCCAGCTTCGTAGTGCGGCACCCAAAGTTGGGCGGTAGCATTCATGCACTGGCAAGGACAATGTTATGCCGAAAGGAATTTTTCATTGATGGAAAAAGAGCTTACATCATTGGTAGTACATCCTTAGATTGCTAGCATTCTAAGTCTGTGGGAATCGGGCGCCACCAAGTTCGGCAAGGTAATAGGCCGCATGGGGAAGGGCCTCGATTACTCTGTAAAGGCCCTCCCAGTTGGGGACAAGCTTACCGCATTCTCCAAGCTGGGAGACTTTGGCCCATTGCAGTATCAGATCTCCTGGGCTAAAGGTCTTTGGTTTCACCCAAGAATTGTAGTACCGAGCCACTCGCTGCTGTGCGAAGACGAGCCTTATCCCTTATCTCTTCAAGGAGGTCTAAGTTGAGCAGGAGATGGGCCGGGTTCTCGGCCTCATCAAACTACTCTATCTGCAACGTAGGCAAACCCAATTTCACCGGAATCATGGCTTCAATGCCGAAGACAAGATTGAAGGGTGTCTCGTCAATGGCCGTCCAGGGCATGGTGTGATGTCCCTAGAGGATATTGGGGAGTTCTTTAGCCCACCTACCTTTGGCCTGGTCTAGCCTAGCTCAGAGCCCTTGGAGGATAGTTCGGTTGGTCACCTCTACCTCCCCATTGGTCTGGGGGTGAGCTACCGAGATGAAGCGATGACGGATATTCAGGTTGGTGCAGAACTCTTCGAACATCTGGTTATCGAACTGCTGTTCGTTGTTAGTGATTACAGTGTGAGGGAGCCCGAACTGGCAGTTGATTGATTTCTAGAAGAAAGACCTGACCTTGGTTTCGGTAATCCATGCAGCAGTTCGGCCTCGATCCACTTGATAAAATAGTCGATGGCCACTATCAAAAATTTGTGCTACCCGGATGCGAGGGGAAGGGACCTAAGATGTCCATTCCCCACTGAGTGAATGGCCAGGGGATAGAGAGCTGGGAAAGCAACGCGACTGGCTGACACTAGATGCAGGCATGCCGTTGGCAGCGATCACATTTCTTTACAAGGTCTTCTATGTCTCCCTCATAGTCTCCCAGTAGTATCCTTGATGGAGAGCTTTGTATGCCAATGTCCTGCCCCCCACATGATTCCAGCAGAGGCCTTCATGTATCTTCTGGAGCACGAAGGCTACCTCTGAGGGTCTTAGACATTTTAGAAGTGGATAGGAATGGAACCTGTGATAGAGCTACCCATCCATTAACACGAAACGTGCAGCTTTCTTCTTAATGAGGCCAGCTTCTAGACGATCCTCAGGCAGGGTTCCATCGATGATGTATCTGATGTATCGGTCCATCCAGCTGGGCTCTGGGGAGACTTGCTGGACCTCCCCAGGGGTCTCATAACTGGGAGCCTAGAGGTACTCGATGTAGGCGTGCCCAAGCAACGAGTCTGGCAGAGTCGCGAGCATAGAGAGGGCATCCGCGCGTGCGTTCTCCCCGTGGGGGATATGGAAGATGCTGAAGTGCCGGGAACTTGCTGCATTAGAGCATACCTGCTCCAAGTACTTTGATATTTGAGGATCTCGGGCCTCGAATTTTCCTGAGACTTGCCCAGCCACCAACTGAGAGTCGGTAAAAATCCTTAAGTTGGGCGTACCCAGCTCGCGAGAGACTCTTAGTCCCGCGAGGAGTGCTTCATACTCTGCCTAGTTATTGGTGGCTCGAACTGGAAACGAAGTGTGCACTCGGCTACGACCCCATCATGGTTGGTGAGGATGAGGCCTGCTCCACTCCCTCCTGCATTGGATGTGCCATCCACATGGAGGACCCAGACATCCTCTTCGGTCGGGGGCTCTGCCTGATCCCCTAGTGGGGGTATCTCCGGTTCTTCATCCATGCCGGTACACTCGACCAGGAAATCGGCCATAACTTGTGCCTTCTGGGATGGCTTTGGCCGGTAGGTGATATCGAACTCACTGAGCTTCAGCACCCACTTGGCCAGATGATCGGACGTGTCTGGGTGGCTGAGTATGGCTCTCAGTGGTTGATCCGTCAATACCGCATTCGGGTGAGCTTGGAAGTATGGCCTGAGACGTTGAGCAAACATAATGAGTGCAAAAATTAATTTTTCGGAGTGGGTGTACCTGATCTCTGCATCTTGAAGAAGCTTGCTAGCATAGTATACCAGCCTCTAAACTCCATCTCCATCAGTGCGGACAAGGACCGAGCTGATGGCCCCTGGGGTGACCGCCAGGTACAGGAGGAGTTCCTCTCCATCTCCGACCTGGAGAGCAGGGGCGGTGATGTCAACAACTTTTTTAGTTTCTCAAAGGCTTCCCGGCATTCCTCTGTCCAAGCAAAGTTGTGCACCTTGCACAACGCCTTGAAGAATGGCAGGCAACGATCAGCGGAGCACAAGATGAATCGACTCAAGGCCGCAATTCGGCCAGTGAGATGTTGGACCTGCTTCTTTGAGGTGGGATGCTGCATGCCAATGATTGCTTGGACCTTCTCGGGGTTGGCTTCGATTCTCCTCTAACTGACCATGAAATCCAAGAACTTCCCAGCTGCCACACCGAAGGTGCACTTGGTCGGGTTCAGCTTTATCTGGTAGAAGTAGAGGTTATGGAAAGCCTCTGCCAGGTCTGCAACATGGTCTGATTCCGACTTACTCATGATGAGCATGTCGTCCATGTACACTTGCATGTTGCAGCTGATTTTGTCTTGAAAGACCTTGTTGACCAGCTACTGATATGTGGCTCCGGCGTTCTTCAGACCGAACGGCATCATCTTGTAGCAATACGTTCTATGATTTGTGATGAAGGTAGTGTGCTCTTCATCCTCTAGGTGCATCTGGATTTGATTATACCCAGAAAATGAATCCATATAGGAGAGTAAGTGGTGCCCTGAGGTGGCGTCCATTAGCTGGTCATCTTTGGAAGTGGGAAGCTATCCTTTGGACATGCTCTATTGAGGTTGGTGTAGTCCATACAGATTTTTCACTTCCCGTTAGCTTTCTTGACTATGACTATATTCGCCAGCTAGCTAGGGTACTACACTTTGTGAACGAAGCCAGCTGCAAGGAGCTTCTCCACTTTTTCATTGATTGCTTTCTGCCTCTCTGGAGCAAAGCTCCTCTTCTTCTGTTAGACTGAGCAGCACTTCAGGTCAATGTTTAACTTATGAGTGATGATGTCAGAGGGGATACCTGGCATATCTGTCGCAATCTAGGCAAATACGTCCTCGTTCACCCGGAGGAAATCCGACAGGTGAGCCCACTCTTCTTCTTGCAGCTAGGTCCCGATCTGTACCATCTTCGACGGATCTACACCGAGGGGGTATGATAGCAAGCGCTCGACTGAGCCACCATTGGGGTCTTGCATTCTTTGGTCTAGGTCGCTGACATCAGGGTCCTCCTCGGTACTCCTAGTTCCGAGGACGGCTTGCAAGGAATGTTGAATCGGTTGAGGTACCCCCCTCATCTCCCCTACACCATAGAGGGTCGGGAATTATACCAACAGCCACTTTGTAGATATGATTGTGTTGAGCAGGTTAAGCCTGGGGTGGCCAAGAATTTCGTTGTAGACTGAAGGGAGCTTGACAACCGTAAAGGTCATCATGACCGTACTCTATCGAGGTGGTGACCCGACCATGATAGGGAGAGTAATCTCTCCTTCAACCCCCACTGAGTCTTTAGTAAAACCAACAAGGGGGGTGTGCATCGGCTTCAGTTGGGCAGAAGACAAATTCATCCTGGAGAAAGCATCGTAAAAAAGGACATCGATCAGACTTTCACTATCGACCATCATCCATCTTACAAGATGCCTTGCTATTATCATTTCGACAATAATGGCATTGTTATTTATATTTTCATCCCTAGGTCCTTTCTCCTTCATAAGGGGGAGTACATTTTTTGACCCCTTCCCTGCTCGGGTTCTCTTAGAGGCGCGCTCTATTCCCTATGATATCATACCCATGGGCTTCTCGATGGGTCGGCTGTTGATCGGAGGGATAGGAGGAAGAGCTACGAGCGCCTGAGGTTCTACAGGGACCTCACCCCCCACGAACTTCCTGAGGTAGCCTCTCCTTATCAGATCTTCAATCTCCCTTTTGAGGTGGTGGCATTCTCGGTGTCGTGACCATGATCATGGTGAAACTGGCAGTACTTCGACTTGTTGCGATCGTTGGATGGCCTCAGCGAGGGAGGGTGGCGTAAGAAGTGCTCGTCCTCAATCTCCATTAGGATCTTCGATCTTGGGGTGAGGAGAGGGGTGTATCTTTCCTCCGGGATGGGGCCGCTCTTCGACTTTGGATTAGTTCAGAGGTTCAGGGTCGATCCGGGCCTCCATACCCCGGAGGTCTCTCCTAGAGGTTGCTTTTTCGATGGCTTCCCGTCCAGCTCCCTTCTAGTACGGTCCGCCTCCTCCACATGAATGTACTTGTGGACCCGAAGGAGGAGGTTGGAGTAAGTCTTCGGTGGCTTTTTATCCAAGGAGTAGGTTAGGCGGGATGTTCTAAGCCCCCTCTTCAATGCCAGCATGGCGACGGGCTCGTCTAGATTGTAGATTTCTAGGGCAGCAACCTTGAAATGAGCCATGTAGTCCTACAGGGGTTCATGATCCTGTTGCCGGATCGAGAAAAGGCTGTCAACTTCTCGTGGCACCTTCTGGTAGGCATCGAAGTACGCCACGAACTTCCTTTCTAGCTAGGCAAAGGAGCTGATACTTTCAGGCTCGAGGTAGGTAAACCAGACTCGAGCTGCCTTCCGAAGCATGGCTAGGAAGGCAATACAGAAAAGGGCATCTGCCATCCCTTAGACTCTCATAAGAGGTGGTTTAGGAGGTTAATGGCTCTATCGTAGGGGTCCACTTGAGGCATTTAGAACCGGATAGGAATCGGTTCATCTTGGATCTCTCGGGAGAAGGGGGTGGGCATCATAGCCCACTGGCTCACGAGGGGAGCCTTGCATGTTGGCAAACTAGCGGGAAAGTTTCACCAACTTACGCTCTTGTTCCTCCAGGTGCCTTTTAGCTAAGTGCCTGATAGCCTTGTCGGTGGAACCTTCTGTCAAGGCTGTTGGAGGAGATGGGGATGTTAGTTGAGGGAGGTCACGACGGGAGGCCTTGACTCGAAGGCGCTTGCGATGCTTAGCGGCATCATGGTCGAAGACCGGGGACCAGCTCTCCCGGTCAGCCAACCCGCTCCACTGCCTCTTTGCTAGGATTCGGTGGCTTTCTAAGGGATCGGTAATGGCCCGCGATGCGATGGCCTCCCTTGGAAGGAGTGCAGGCTACCGTGGGGCCCAGTGGTTGGGGCCACGGGTGTTCCCGGCTATTGCTGGGTGGCCAGGGATCGATGCTGATGCTGTAACTGCCGTACTGCCACAGTCAGAGTCTGGATCTACTAGGCGAGCACGGCTAGCTGGGAGTCCGCTGATGGTGGCTGCGATGGAGTCGGGAGTTCTCTCTCTAGGCTGTACGGGGCCTTGTAAGAAAGAGGGTCCCCCGCATGGCTGGTGGAGGTTTCTCACGCGCGTATCACCACTATGTTGTGGGTGGAGCTGCTTCAAAGGACTAGTTCCTCCTTCCTGGCGCACCAATCTATTACCGCCTGGATGGTCGTGGCCTGTAGCTCCTACATGGCACCAGGTTGTGCCTCCTTCGCCTAGTGTCCGACTCGTGTGCCTGATCCTGCAAAAGAAGGGAGACCCATGTCGGGGATCCCGACGAGGGCACTCTAACGGTTAAGTCAGTAGGACGATCTATGAGAACAAATCCTTCGAGGTAGATCCCGAGTTGGTCTCCACCCATAGAGGTTTTGAAAGAAAAGGACGGGATAAGAGTTTTGGTGGAGAAAGAAAGCTTGAGCAATGGTGGCTGTATCAATTGAGACTCTCCTAGCGAGTCTTCTGGTAGCCTCAGTGCGCTCTCTTTTATCGCCCCTTCCTCTACCTGCTCTTGCTTACCTCTTTCGAAGGCCCTCTTTTTCTCTTATAGATAGAAGGTGCTGCCCGTTACCAGTCCCAGGTCCGCCTTCTCCCCCCTCCCCTCCCTTGAGGATGCTGCGAGGTCAATGGTGGGCAATCTTTGGGGATCACACCCCAGCCCCTTCCTTCTTTAAGGCCATAAGTTATACCACGAGCTTTGACGCCCTGGTAGGATGCTCTGTTTGGAAAAATTTGGCAGGGCCTCAATCCAAGGGTAGACGCTTCAGGACTCGGGCCCTTCGGTGCAACCTTCTTCTTCGAGGTGGTGTAGATGGTCGGTGAAGGGGCGCGGCATCTTGAGTGGTACATCCTTCCCCAACTGGTGTAAATGGTGGCCTGAGGAGACCTAGGTGCTCCGGCGAGATGGCTACCCGTAGGTCGGTGCACTCTCCTTTCATAGGCTTCAGGTGGCATGCCACTTCCCGCCTGGCATGCCAGCTTCATGGGCGACCTTGACCATGGGTCGACCTCGAGCCAGGCACCCCTCTTCAGTCAAAGGGCATACGGCTCAAGGGGGCTCGACTTTGGCCAAGGGCTCAACCCTGAGGGAGAGATCCTGGTGGAAGGGCTCAAGGCGGGAGCTCGACTTCAGCCGAGGGCTCATGGTGGGAGCTTGACTTCGGCCAGGGGCTCAACCCTAAAGAAGCGCCCCCGGTGGAAGGGCTCAAGGCGGGAGCTCGACTTCGGCCGGGGGCTCAACCCTGAGGGAGCGACCTCGATGGAAGGGCTCAAGGTGGGAGCTTGACTTCGGCCAGAGGCTTAACCTTGAGCGAGCGACCCCGGTGGAAGGGCTCAAGGTGGGAGCTCGACTTTGACCGGGGTCTCAACCCCGAGGGAGAGACCCCGGTGGAAGGGCTCAAGGAGGGAGCTCGACTTCGGCCGGGGGCTCAACCCCGAGGGAGTGACCCCGGTGGAAGGGCTCAAGGTGGGAGCTCGACTTCAGTCGGGGGTTCAACCTTGAGGGAGCGACCCCGGTGGAAGGGCTCAAGACGGGAGCTCGACTTCGACCGGGGGCTCAACCCTAAGGAAGTGACCCTAGTGGAAGGGCTCGAGGCTTAATGAATAGGCCCGACATGGCGATCTCTGCCAGCGCGGCTGCCAGCTAGGTTCAAGGTGGACTCGACGTCAGCGGTCATGCCACATCAGTATATATGTATATATGTATATATGTATATATATATATGTATATATGTATATATGTATATATGTATGTAGATATATATATATATTTATATATGTATATATGTGTATATATATGTATATATGTATATATGTATATATGTTTATATATATTTTGTATGTATATATATATATATATTTATATATGTATGTATATATGTATATATGTGTATATATATGTATATATGTATATATGTTTATATATATTTGTATGTATATATGTATATATATTTGCATATATGTATGTATGTATATGTATATATGCATATATGTATGTATATGTATATATGCATATATGTATGTATATATATGTATATATGCATATATGTATGTATATGTATATGCATATATGTATGTATATGTATATATGCATATATGTATGTATATGTATATATGTGTTGCCGATCTCGCCGCCGCGCCCATGCCTCGGAACCGCCGATCCTACCAGACCGCCTTACTCCCGGGGCCTCCTGGCCGGAGCGAACCTGCAAGGCAAGGTCAGAAGACCCTGGCCGGGGATCCCGGCGAGGGAGCTCCGATGATCAAGTTAGTAGACGGCGAGAGGGAACATATTCTCCGGGACGGGCCCCCAAAGGAGTCCCAGACTCAGAGAATTTACTAGCAAGAAAGGTGCTGGAGGGACCAGAAACCCGGCTGGGTCCCCTTGCCGAGCTCACGCCAAGCGATCCCCTCTCGGGGCCCTGGATCTTACTCTCGGAGTGGGGCCTTCAGCCTCTGTTTCTTACTCGTCCCACCTTACCTGGTCGCCTCCTCTTTCCTTCCTTTTATCTCTTCCCGCTGCCTGCTTGTTTTTCGCTCTTGGGAGGCTCCCCTTGTTGCTCTCGTTGTCCCTTCTCCATAATTTTCTCTTTCCCCTTTTGGTTTCGAGGGCCAGGCGGCTTTCTGACCTCGTTTGCCGAGCCCAGCGGGGAAAGGGTAAAGGAAGGGGGGGGCGCCGGCAGGGCGGCCGGTCAGACCTCGGGCCCGGTGTGGGCGCTCCCCTTCCCAGGTGCCGGCGTTGTCCGTTGACGGGCCATGTTTTGCCAGAACCGCGTCTCTCGACTGCAAAACCTGTCGAGCCAACGTAAGTGATGTTTCGCGTGCCGCCGCCATCTGTACGGGGCACCGTCTGTGGTGCGCACGGCTCGAGGGCCAACTTCGGAACCCGTGCCTCCGCTCGTTGGGTCATTCTCTGTATGGGCGGCCTAACCTCGATCGAGGTGGATCCCTCCCGGGTGGACACCTGGCGGAGCGGCAGAAGGGCGCTCGGCTTCGGTCGAGGTGGTCCCATCTCCGGGGGCCACCTGACGAAGGAGCGAAGGGGACCGGCTCGACCTCGGCCCTGGTGGGACCGTCTCTGGGCGCCACCTGGCGAGGGAGCGGGGGAGCAGCCGACCTCGGCCGAGGTGGACCCCTCTTGGGTGGACACCTGGCGAGGCGGCAGAAGGGCGCTCGGCTTCGGTCGAGGTGGTCCCGTCTCCGGGGGCCACTTGGCGAAGGAGCGAAGGGGCCCAGCTCAACCTCGGCCTTGGTAGGATCGTCTCTGGGCGCCACCTGGCGAGGGAGCGGGGGAGCAGCCGACCTCGGCCGAGGTGGACCCCTCCCGGGTGGACACCAGGTGAGGTGGCAGGAGGGGCCCTGGACTGAACTCGACTTCGGCCAGGGTGGTAACGCCTCGGGATATCACCTGGCGAGGTAGCCGGGGGGGGCAAGGGCCGAGCTCGACCTCGGTGGCATGGGACCCGCAGCTGACTCGGCCGAAGAAACCTCCATGCGGCTCAATCATGCCCGATGGAATCTGAGACTGGCCACTTCATCATTATGGCCGTAACAGTTGCCCCCCAATCCGCCGTTCCGTTGGGGCATCATAGAACGGAACGTCGGGATTAAATACGGATATGACGTGGGGAGGCGAAGATCTTGCATCATAATTGCCGTGATCCTCGTCGCCGCTTCTCGGTGCACCCGAAGCCCTATAGGAGGTCGCCACGCGTCACCCACTTGTCCGTAATAAATGCGTCGCTTCGAAACAAAGGCCGTTTCCCTACTAACGAGGCGTCGGTGTCGGGCGTGCATCCACGCGGCGATCATCCAATGGCTCGGAGCGGAATGACGGGTACGGTCGCTGTTGACTGAGTTTGAAAAGGAGGGGACTTTCCGGAATGAGGCCTTTTCCCTTGCTTCGTGGGCGGTTTGCTGCAGGCTAATTTCCATTGCCCAGCGTTCGTGCAGTGCATTTTCGGTGAGTGCCCTCATTTTCCTCCTTGTTCCCCTCTTCTTCCCTCTCGAATCCTTCTTGCTTTCTTCTTTGTCATGGCGCGCCGTCGCCATGTTTCCTCTAATCCGAACGAGGCCGATCCGTCCTGGCCGAGGACTCCGTCTTCTTCCTCCTCGGAGGAGGAAGTGATCCCGGAGGAGACCCGCAGGCGACTGCAACCTGGGGGTATCACCATTGGCATCCCCAGGGGTGTCCAGTCTCCTCCTGTAGCTTCTGCTCTTTCGCTTTTTTCTCTTCCTACTCCACCTCTTCTTTCTGCCGGTCCCTCCGGTCATGCTTCCACAATGACCGAAGGCGACCTCTCTTTGCTCCGGGAGGTCTACGGCATCCCGGGATCAATCCGTCTGCTTGTTCCGCGGCCCGGGGATCGCGTCACCATGAGTGGCCCTGGCCGCATAGCCTTCTACGAAGACTTCCTTCTCGGGGGTCTTCGATTTCCTCTGCACCCCTTCTTCCTTTCTTTCCTTAGCCACTTCCGTCTCATTCCGGCCCAGTTGGCTCCCAATGCCATCCGGGTCATCTTTTCTTTTATTGTTTTTTGCCACTTCCATGGGTTTGTTGCCTGTTTCTCCCTCTTCAGGGCTCTGTTTATCCTGAAGAGGTACTCCACTGACAACGGCTGGTGGTACATCTCGCCCCAGCCCAGGTGTCTCCGGTTCGACCTCCCTTCTTCTATCAAGGGCTGGAAGAACCGGTTCTTCTTGCCTCGATCGAGGATGTTGACTGGGCCTGGAGCGAATCGGACCGGTCCCCGAACCGGAACTCCCAGGTCGAGTCGGCGGACCAAGAGGCCTACTCCCAGCTCCTGAGCGATGTGGTCCCGGTGCTCGAGGTTCTGCTCTCGGAGCAGAACTTGTTTAAGGCCGGGATCAGTCCCATCCGCGAGTCGGGTGAGACTCAGTCTTTCCTTGACTTCTGTTCTCTTTCTCCTTTTTAGCCGAGCTGACTGACCTCCTTTTCTTTTGCGTTGCAGGCATGAAATTTTCGCTAGAGAACCTCCTGGAGGGCGCGGCCCAGAGGGACGTCGTCGAGGTGGATGAGCCTGCGGCGAAGAGGGCTCGCACCGAGGCGAGCCAGGAGGTCGTGCCGGCGACCGTACCCAGCCCGGTGGCCGCTGCTCCCCCGCCCAGGCTGCCTCGGGGCGGGGCCATTGATGCGCCCGCTGTCAGACCCGGCGGTGTTGCCGACGAGGGGGCTCCACCACCAGCAGTTCCACCCAGCACCGGCCCCGTCGTTGCCGCGGCTCCGACAGCGCAGCCCGTGACCTCTGCCGCACCGTCGACGGCGATTCTTGCTGGAGGGGCAGTCGCCGCCGCAGCCGACCTGACGACTCCGCCACCGGTGATCACCAACCGGTGCTCAGTAATCCGCGATAAAGGGCTCGCGGAGAAAGTGATGGAGTATGCCTCCACCCCCCGGGATCGCCGATCTCGAGGCGGCAGGGACTACGCCGACGCCTTGCTCGGGATCCTCCTGCAGCTCTTCATGGTAAGTCCGAACTCAGGCTCCTTTGTCTTTCTTGGCCTCGGTTAGCCTTTACACTAACCCGATTGTTTTGCTGTGCAGATTGGGAACGACGTGCTCCTGCTGAGGAACTTCCTCGCAGGGTACGCGAAGAAAGATGCCGAGAAGAAAGAGAAGCTCGGCAAGCTCACAGCCGACGTCAAAGATCTTATGGAGAAGGGGTCCGAGCTGCGAGCGAACAACCAGACCCTCCAGGTGAACCTGGCGCGCGCCAAGGGGCGAAACAAGGACCTGGAGTCCTCTCTGTCCGAGGAGAGGAACTCCCACCAGCGCCGTGCGGAAGACGATGCGGCCGAGAGGGCTCGCCTTCGGGCCCATTCTCAGTGGCTGGAGCGCCAGCTGGAAGAGGCCAGACGGGAGGCGAGTGCGGCGAAAGAGCGGAGCACCTACGTCAACGGGCTCCTGGAGGCCGCGAAGCGGGAGGCGCAGGAAGCCGTCCCGAAATTCCGGGCCTCTGACGAGTACATCTCGGAGGTCCGGGAGGCCGCCGTGGACTCCTTCCTGAAGGGGTTCCGAATGTGCCGGGAGAAGGTGGGGTCCTTCTACCCCGAGCTTGACCTCAGTGGGGTGGTGCTCGGAGGTAGGAGGCAGGGACCCGACCGAAGGGCTTCCGGCGCGGTCGATGCCATAGCTGCGGCCCCGGCGAGCGACACGGCCGAAACTCCGGAGCAACCCCCTGAGCCAGCAGCCGCCGACGGCGAGGAAGTGGAGCTTGCGACCCCGGCCGAGGACCCCGCCACCGCGCCAAACTGAACTGTCGTTCTTTTTCTTTTTGGTTTGTTTTCTTTTTGGGGACTCCTGGCCTGTCGGGACCCCCAGTTTGTACTTCCCTTTATTGAGTCAATGGAAATTCAGTTTGGCCATGTCTCAGACTCGCCTTCTCTTTTGCTTTTCTTTCTTCTCTTTTTCCTTCCTGAGATGTTGATGTGGAGTGTCGTGACGAGGGTGGACCTGGTCCCATCCGGTGCTCAGATCAAAGTTTGGGACATTCCGGACCACGTGGCATCAGAGTAGGCCTTGAGCGGGTCCTTCTTTGGACTTGCCTTCGTGCTCGCGTGGGCGAACTGGGTTCTGCCCCGCCTTCCAGACCGAAGCCCAGGACTTCCGGACTAAATCCCGGGGCCGCAGGCTTTCTCAAGCCTTGTGCGGCTTGCCGAGCTGTTCTCCGTGCTCGCGTGGGCGAACTGGGTTCTGCCCCGCCTTCCAAACCAAAGCCCGGGACTTCCGGACTGAACCCCGGGGCCGCAGGCTTTCTCAAGCCTTGCGCGGCTTGCCGAGCTGTTCTCCATGCTTGTGTGGGCGAACTGGGTTCTGCCCCGCCTTCCAGACCGAAGCCCGGGACTTCCGGACTGAACCCCGGGGCCGCAGGCTTTCTCAAGCCTTGCGCGGCTTGCCGAGCTGTTCTCCATGCTCGCGTGGGCGAACTGGGTTCTGCCCCGCCTTCCAAACCGAAGCCCGGGACTTTCGGACTGAACCCCTGGGTCGCAGGCTTTCTCAAGCCTTGCGCGGCTTACCGAGCTGTTCTCCGTGCTCGCGTGGGCGAACTGGGTTCTGCCCCGCCTTCCAGACTAAGGTCCGGGACTTCTCGCTTCCTTCGGCCACGATCGGGTGTGCCGAACCCAGGGCCATGCGCCGGTTTCCCTACGAGGTGAGAAAGAGCATTTGAAGCAAAGAAACTTTATTGCAGGAGTGGGGAACCTTACATTACTGATAATACATCCTTAGATTCGAGGAGTTCCACGTCCGGGGAAACCTGGCCCCTCCCAATTCCTCCAGGTAGTAGGCGCGTGGGGGAGGGCTTCTGCTACCCGATACGGGCCTTCCCAGTTCGGTGAGAGCTTCCCGCACTCCCGTGGCTGAGAAGCTTCAGCGCGCCGGAGGACCAGATCTCCGGGACGAAAGGACTTCGGCTGTACTCGGGAGTTGTAATACCTGGCCACCCGCTGCCTATACGCCGCCATCCGAACTCGGGCCTTGTCCCTCGTCTCTTCAAGAAGGTCAAGGTTGAGCATCATTCTGGCGGGGTTCTCTGTCTCGTCATATTGCTCCACACGCAGTGTGGGTAGGCTGAGCTCGATCGGGATGACCGCTTCGGCTCCAAAGATGAGGTTGAATGGGGTCTCGTCGGTCACCGTCCTCGGGGTAGTATGGTACGCCCAAAGGATGCTAGGGAGCTCCTCGGCCCATCTGCCCTTGGCCTGGTCCAGCCGCGTGCGGAGGCCCTGCAAAATGGTCATGTTCGTGACTTCGGCCTCTCCATTGGTCTGAGGATGCACCACCGAGGTGAAGCGATGCCTGATGCCGAGGTCGCCGCAGAACTCTTCAAATTCCCGGCAGTTGAACTGGCGCCCGTTATCAGTAACCACGGTGTGTGGGAGGCCGAAACGGCAAACGATTGACTTCCAGAAGAACTTGGCGACGTTTGTCTCGGTGATCCGCGCCAAGGGTTCGGCCTCGACCCACTTCGTAAAGTAGTCGATGACCACGATCAAGAATTTTCGCTGTCCAGATGCCGGCGGGAATGGGCCCAGAAGGTCCATCCCCTATTGGACGAATGACCACGGAGCTGAAAGCTGGGAGATTGGGTTGGAGGGCTGCCGTTGTACCGTGGCATGACGCTGGCACCGATCGCACCTCCTCACGAAATCAACGGCATCCTCCTTCATCGTCTCCCAAAAGTAGCCCTGACGAAGGGCTTTGTAGGCTAACACTCTGCCCCCCACGTGGTTCCCACAGACGCCCTCGTGAATCTCTTGGAGCACGAGTCTGGCTTCCGCGGGTCCCACGCATTTAAGGAGGGGGTAGGAGTAGGATTTTCGATACAATTGCCCATCCATCAGGACGAACCGTGCGGCCTTCTTTTTGATGAGGCGGGCCGCCACGCGGTCCTCTGGCAAGGTGCCGCTGGTTATGTATTCGGCGTACTTGTCCATCCAGCTGGGCTCACGGCTGACCTGATGGACCTCCACTGGGGTCTCGTGGCTTGGGGCCTTAAGGTGCTCCACGTGAGCGCGACCCAGCATCGAATCCGGCAGGGTCGCCAGCCGGGAAAGAGTGTCCGCATGGGCGTTCTCCCTGCGGGGGATGTGGAAGATGTTGAAGCGCCGGAAACCGGCCGTGCCCGCCTTGACGAGCTCCAAGTATTTCGCCATTTGGGGGTCGTGCGCGGCATACTCCCCAGAGACCTGTCCTGCCACGAGCTGGGAGTCAGTGAAGGCCTTAAGGTTAGTCACGCCCAGCTCACGGGAGACCCTCAGCCCGGCGAGGAGCGCCTCGTACTCCGCCTGATTGTTTATCGCGACGAACTGGAAACGGTGCGCGCATTCGGCTACGACCCCGTCGCTGTTGGCAAGAATGAGTCCGGCTCCGCTCCCGCCGGAGTTCGAGGCTCCATCTACGTGGAGGATCCACGCGTCCTCTCCGGGCCCCTCGGGGCCCGCTTTCGGCTGCCGGTGCAAGGGATCCTCCTCGGGATCCTTGCCTAAGCCCGCGCATTCGACCAAGAAGTTGGCTAGCACTTGTGCTTTCATGGCCAACCTGGGCCTGTACGCGATGTCGAACTCGCTGAGCTTCAGTGCCCACTTCACCAATCGCCCCGAGGTGTTGGGTCGGTTGAGCACCGCTTTCAGCGGCTGATCCATCAGGACGGTGATGGGATGCGCTTGGAAATAGGGCCTGAGACGTTGAGCAGACACTATTAACGCAAAAACGAGCTTCTCGGGCCGAGAATACCTGAGCTCCGTGTCGCGGAGAAGTTTGCTGGTATAGTACACCGGCCGCTGGACTCCTTGGTCATCGGTCCGAACCAGGACCAAACTGACGGCTTCCGGGGTGACTGCCAGGTAGAGGATGAGCTCCTCCCCTTCCTCGGGCCGGGAAAGTAGCGGTGGCGATGCGAGCGTCTTCTTCAGCTCTTCAAAGGCCTCCTGGCATTTCTCGGTCCAGGAGAAGTCGTTCATCTTCCTCAGCACCTTGAAAAAGGGACGACAGCGATCGGCCGACCTGGAGATAAAACGGCTGAGGGCCGCAACCCGGCTGGTGAGTTGCTGCACTTGCTTCTTGGAGGCGGGCTGCTCCATGTCCAGGATGGCCTGGACCTTCTCCGGGTTAGCCTCAATTCCTCTTTGGGTCACCATGAATCCTAGGAACTTCCCGGCGGAGACGCCGAAGGCGCACTTCGTAGGGTTCAGCTTCATCTGATGACATCGGAGGTTGCCGAATGTCTCCGCCAGGTCAGCTACGTGGTCTGAATCGGGTCTGCTCATTACCAGCATATCGTCCACGTACACCTGCATGTTACGGCCGATCTAGTCTTTGAAGATCCTGTTGACCAGACGCTGGTACGTGGCCCCAGCGTTCTTGAGGCCGAACAGTATCATCTTGTAGCAAAAAGTTCTGCGGTCGGTGATGAAGGCGGTGTGCTCCTCGTCCTCCGGGTTCATTCGGATCTGGTTGTATCCAGAGAAGGCGTCCATGAATGACAGGAGGTGATGCCCCGAGGTGGTGTCAACTAGCTGGTCAATTTTTGGAAGAGGGAAGCTGTCCTTCGGGCAAGCTCGGTTGAGGTCGGTGTAGTCCACACAGATCCTCCACTTACCACTGCTCTTCCTTACCATGACCACGTTCGCCAGCCAGCTGGGATATTGGACTTCCCGCACAAAGCCGGCGGCGAGGAGTTTCTCCACCTCCTCGTTGATGGCCCTCTGTCTCTCCATGACGAAGCTCCTCTTCTTCTGGCAGACCGGGCGGCAGCTCGGATCCACGTTCAGTCTGTGCGTAATGACCTCGGGGGGAATGCCCGGCATGTCGGCTACTGACCAGGCGAACACGTCTGCGTTCGCGCGGAGGAACTCTAGCAGGCGGGCCCGTTCTTCTTCTGGGAGTTGCGCCCTGACCTGCACCGTCTTCAGCGGGTCCGAACCAAGGGGTTAAGTCAACAGGCATTCTACGGGCCCCCCTGGGTTTCTTCTCCCTTAGGTCGAGGTCGTCAACATCGGGGCCAAGCTCCGCGCCCCGGGCACCCGGGACCGTCTGGAGGCAATGCGGGACTGGTTGGGTCATCCCCTTCATCACCCCGAGCCCGGAAGACGTGGGGAACTGCACCAACAACCTCTTCGTGGAAATCATGGCATCCAGTTGGTTGAGCCCGGGACGCCCGAGAATTGCATTGTAAGGCGAAGGGAGCTTGACGACGGTAAACGTCATCAGGACGGTCGTCTGCCGAGGTGGGGATCCGGCGGTGACCGGGAGAGTGATCTCCCCTTCGACCGCCATGGAGTCCCCGGTAAAGCCTACCAGGGGGGTATGCACCGGTCTTAGCTGATCATGGGACAAATTCATCCGAGAGAAAGCATCGTAAAAATGCACGTCAGCCGAGCTTCCACTATCCACCATAATTCGATGTACAGGATGCTTCGCGATGGTCATCTCGACCACCACGGCATCATTGTTTACATTCTCGTTTTCCTTCTCCTCCTTAGGAGGGATTACATTCTCCGGGTTCCCAATTTTCCGGGCTCTCTTCGTCGCCCGCCCGACCCCAAATGAGATCATGCCCACCGGCTTCTCCGTCGGGCGATTATCGATTGCAGGAACTGGTGGTAAGGCCGCGAGCGGCTGCCCCTCTGGGAGGACCTCGTTCCTGACAAACTTCCTGAGGTAGCCCCTCTTGATCAGCTCCTCGATTTCCCGTTTCAGGTTGCGACACTCCTCTGTGTCATGGCCGTGCTCGCGGTGGAACTGGCAGTACTTTGACTTGTCTCAGATACCTCTTGGGTTCTGTGGAGGAGGTCGGCGGAGGTAGTGCTCGCCCTCAATTTCCATGAGGATCTTTGTTCGAGGGGCGAGGAGAGGGGTGAACCTCCGCTCCGGAATGGCCTCGCCCTTCGACGTCGGATTCGGGCGAGGGTCGGCAGGTGGCCCGGGCTTTCGAGCTCCTGGAAGATCCTTTGGGGACGGCCTCTTCGGAGTCTTCTGGTCCAGCTCTCGGCGGGTGCGGTCGGCCTCCTCCGCTTGGATGTACTTGTGGGGCGGAGGAGGAGCTCGGAGTACGTCTTGGGAGGCTTTTTGTCCAGGGAGTAGGTCAGGCGGGACGTCTTGAGCCCGCGCTTCAAAGCCAGCATGGCGACGGGCTCATCTAGGCTGTAGATTTCCAGGGCTGCGGTCTTGAACTGGGTGATGTAGTCCCGTAGCAGCTCCTGGTCTTGCTGGCAGATAGAGAAGAGGCTATCCACCTCTCTTGGCACCTTCCGACAAGCGTCGAAGTGCGCCATAAACTTTCCTTCCAGCTGGTGGAAGGAGTAAATAGATCCGGGCTCGAGGCGGGTGAACCAGACTCGAGCGGCCTTCCGGAGGGTAGCGGGGAAGGCGATGCACAAAAGGGCGTCAGTGGCCCCCTGGACCCTCATGAGAGCCTTGTAGCTCTCTAGATGGTCCAGAGGGTCGGTGGTCTCATCGTAGGGATCCACCTGCGGCATGCGGAACTGGCTCGGGATCGGCTCCGTCTGGATTTCTTCAGAGAAGGGAGGACGGGAGTCGTAGCTCGCCGGGTCCGCCGATGAGTTCTGCAGGTCGGCAAATCGGCGGGCGAACTCCGCCAACTTGCGCTCGTGCTCCTCCAGGCGCCTCTCGGCCTGACGCCTGATGGCCTCGTCGGTGGAGTCTTCCACCGAGGCCACTGGCGAAGGGGGCGCCGATCGGTCTCGACGTGAAGTCACGCCTCGGCGCCGCTTGCTGCGATGCGCCATCTCGGTTTCATCGACTGGGGATCGACTCTCGTGATCCGCCGAACCGGAGTAGTTTCTTTTTGCGGGAGCTTGGTGGCTCCCGCGGGGGTTGGAGACCGCCCTCGGGTGGGATGGCTTGCCCTGAATGGAGCGCAAGCTCCCACGCGGCCCCACGGCTCGAGCCGCGGGGGTCCCCGACTGTGGCTGCATGGCCAGGGATCGCTGCTGATGTTGAAGCTGCCGGACCGCCGAGGTCAAAGTCTGCAGCTGTTGGATGACGGCCGCGAGGGGCCCGTCCGCCGAGGTCGGCGGTAGTGGAAGAGGAGGGGGAGCTGGGAGCTCCCTCTCCGGGCTGTGGGCCCCTTGAGGGGAGGGAACCTCCCCCACATGGCTGGTGGATGCCTCGCACCCACGAGTGACCACCATTGTCGGAGAGCGTCGTGCCTGCAGAAAGCTGGCTCCCACTAGGGGTGTTGTCCTGCCCCCCTACCTGGCGCGCCAATCTGTTGCCGATCTCACCGCCGTGCCCGTGCCTCGGGACCACTGATCCTACCAGACTGCCTTACTCCCGGGGCCTCCTGGCCGGAGCGAACCTGCAAGGTAAGGTCAGAAGACCCTGGCTGAGGATCCCGGCGAGGGAGCTCCGACGATCAAGTTAGTAGACGGCGAGAGGGAACAGATTCTCCGGGACGGGCCCCCAAAGGAGTCCCAGACTCAGAGAATTTACTAGCAAGAAAGGTGCTGGAGGGACCAGAAACCTGGCTGGGTCCCCTTGCCGAGCTCACACCAAGCGATCCCCTCTCGGGGCCCTGGATCTTACTCTCGGAGCGGGGCCTTCAGCCTCTGTTTCTTACTCGTCCCACCTTACCTGGTCGCCTCCTCTTTCCTTCCTTTTATCTCCTCCCGCTGCCTGCCTGTTTTCCGCTCTTGGGAGGCTCCCCTTGTTGCTCTCATTGTCCCTTCTCCATCCTTTTCTCTTTCCCCTTTCGGTTTCGAGGGCCAGGCGGCTTTCTGACCTCGTTTGCCGAGCCCAGCGGGGAAAGGGTAAAGGAAGGGGGGCACCGGCAGGGCGGCCGGTCAGACCTCGGGCCCGGTGTGGGCGCTCCCCTTCCCAGGTGCCGGCGTTGTCTGTTGACGGGCCCTGTTTTGCCAGAACCGTGTCTCTCGACTGCAGAACCTGTCGGGCCGACGTAAGTGATGTTTCGCGTGCCGCCGCCATCTGTACAGGGCGCCGTCTGTGGTGTGCACGACTCGAGGGCTAACCTCAAAACCTGCGCCTCCGCTCATTGGGTCCTTCTCTGTACGGGCGGCCTGACCTTGGCCGAGGTGGACCCCTCCCGGGTGGACACCTGGCGGAGCGGCAGAAGGGTGCTCGGCTTCGATCGAGGTGGTCCCGTCTCCGGGGGCCACCTAACGAAGGAGTGAAGGGGACCGGCTCGACCTCGGCCCTGGTGGGACCGTCTCTGGGCGCCACCTGGCGAGGGAGCGGGGGAGCAGCCGACCTCGGCCGAGGTGGACCCCTCCTGGGTGGACACCTGGCGAGGCGGCAGAAGGGCTCTCGGCTTCGGTCAAGGTGGTCCCGTCTCCGGGGGCCACCTGGCGAAGGAGCGAAGGGGCCCGGCTCGACCTCGGCCTTGGTGGGACCGTCTCTGGGCGCCACCTGGCAAGGGAGCGGGGAGCAGCCGACCTCGACCGAGGTGGACCCCTCCCGGGTGGACACCAGGCGAGGTGGCAGGAGGGGCCCTGGACCGAACTCGACTTCGGCCAGGGCGGTAACGCCTCGGGATATCACCTGGCGAGGTAGCCGGGGGGGCAAGGGCCGAGCTCGACCTCGGTGGCATGGGACCCGCAGCTGACTCGGCCGAAGAAACCTCCACGCGGCTCAATCATGCCCGACGGAATCTGAGACTGGCCACGTCATCATTATGGCCGTAACAATATGCATATATGTATGTATATGTATATCTGCATATATGTATGTATATGTTTATATATATATATAATATATGTATATATATGAGGAGAGGGAAGAAGAACGCTTCGAGTTTAGTAGGAGGCGTACCCCCACCGGGATAGTCATTAGGGAGCCCAGAGCCAACCCCCCTCTTCCTCCTCTATCCGAGTCTACCCCCGAACCTTCTCGGTCCACAGGTCCTAGCAGGATTGCTTCGACAATCTCTGCTGAGAAACTGGGGACCATCCGGGATGTCTACGGCATCCCGTACTCCATCCGGCTTTTGATCCCGCGATCGGTGGAATGGGTCACCTCCAGTGGCTCGGGCCGGATCGCCCTTTATGAGGAAACCTTTGCAGGGGACATCGGTTCCCCTTTCACCCTTTCTTCCTTTCGATCCTGAGTAATTACTGCCTTGTCCTTGCTCGACTCATCCCGAACGCTATAAGGACCATTTTTTGCTTCATAGTACTCTGCCATTTTCACGGGATCGTAGCCCATTTTTTCCTGTTCAGGGCCTTTTTCACCCTAAAATGCTACCCTTCCGAGGAAGGGTGGTGGTCCATCTCTTCTCGCCTGAAGGGTATTAAATTTGAACTCCCCTCTTCCATCAAAGGGTCAGCAAATTTTTCTTTACAACCATTGAGGGGATCGACTGGGTATGGAGCGATCCAGATCGGTCTCCTAACTGAAACTCCATGGTCGAAGCAACTGACCTAGATGTCTACGAGCAGTTCTGCACCGCCCATATTCCTTCTCTCGAGGTTCTATTATCATAGTAGAACCTTTCCGAGGCTGGGGTCGACCCAACGAGAGAGTTGGGTGAGTCCAGCTCAAACTTTTCTCCTTGTGCTTCTTACTTTGTTTCTCTAGACTTGGGACTGACATTGCCTCTTCTGTATGCAGGTATGAAGTTCTCGGTAGACGACCTGCTCTCGATCACCAGGAAGAGACCTTCGTCGGAGCTGGTTGAAGAATCCTCCTCGAAGAGGGCTCACGATGAGAGCGCGGTGGCGACCACTCTCGCCGTGCCGACTGAGCCGAGGAGGAGGGAGGCCGAGACCGTCCCTGGACAAGGAAGGGGACGGTCGAGGTGAAGCCCGAGATGGGCCAGAGGGTGGCTGAGCCCATGCCAGAGGGACCGAGGCGGCGAGAGCCGGTCCTGGCCCCGGAGCCCGAGGTGGTCGTCCGGGCCAGGGTCGCTGCCGCAGCCGTCATCGTAATGTCTCCTCCTCCCCCGGAAGTTGTTGTCGTCGAGGAGGAGGGATAAGTGGGAATAGAGGCGACGCTGGAGGCACCGTCCGGGGAGGTACCGAGCTCCCCCCCATGCACCTGAGGCTTCTTCTGCCGGCAAATTGGGCGACGCGGCATCCGGGGTGAGCAGAAGAGAGAGGGACTACCATCGAGTCCCTTTCAAGTTGGGGCCCAATATCTCCCTGGTCCGGGACCAGGGTGTGGCAGAGCGCATGATGGATTTTGCGATCCAGTCATGCGACTGGCGGGAGAAGGCCGGTAAGCTACTGGGGGATGCGATCGGCAGCACATTCCCCATACTCTTCTCGATAAGCGATGTCGTCTTCTTAACTTCTTCCTTCTTTCTTGTACTGATTGTTGGGATTTCCTTTGGTGCAGCTCAGCACTGAGCTCCTCTTAATCAGAGATTGCTGCAAGAATTGGTTGAAGAAGGACCGGCAACGGGCAGCAGAGCTCGAGTCTCTGAAGACCGAGCTGAGAAAGAAGAATGACGTCTCTTGGGAGCTCAGTTTGAAGAACAAGGAGCTCCGGAAAGAACTCACAAGTGCCGAGAGGTACTCGAAAGAGCTTTAGGAGAGTCTAGACCGGGAGCGGAGCCGGTCAAGGAGCAAGGCTAAGGAGCTTACAGCCACTGAGAAAAGGTTGACTGAGTTCAATGCCGAGGCCGTCCGGCAGAAGGGGCGCGCTCAGTCTCTCCAGGCCGAGCTGGAGGCGGCTAGGGAGAGGCTGATCGCCGCTGAGAAGAGGGTCATCATTGCTGAGAAGGAGGCAGCACCGATGGCCGAGTCGGCAGAGGCGGCGAAGAAGCAAGCCGCCGAGGCAAAGAAGGAGGCTGAGGCCGTGGCAAGGTATAGGGCCTCGAAGGAGTTCGCTGTCGAGTTCCATGAGATGGTGTCGGACTCCTTTTACAAAGGTTTCATGTATCTTTGCTCCAGGGTGGAGGACTTCATCACAGACAAGGGTCAAAGCTTCCTCCGCTACCCCTAGCTTCGGACGTGGAGCTAGCCTCGGATTCGGGCACTGCTGAGGAGCCGGCTGCAGAGTCCGAACTTGCTCCGCTAGCGATGGCCGTCGAAGTTGAAGCTGTATAGCCTGAGGCCCTGAAGGATGACATCTCGGCGGAGCATGGTCACGGGAAGGGGCTACTTTAGTAGTTCCCCTTTGTATTTTTCTTTCCTCCATTTTTGGCCTGGGCTGCCCAGCATGTCGGGGCCCAGAAACACTTGTAATGAACAGTTGATTTTTAATGAAGTATACATTTCCTGTCACCTCGGCTTGAAACTTCTTTTCCTTTCTCTCTTCTTCTTTTTTTTTGAACATGTGATGAAGTTAGAGAAAGGTCCTTCAGTTTGCCGAGTCACTTCCACTTTGTTCCTGGAGGTCTCGGAAGTGGATGAATGTTTCTGAGTGCTGGAGAGCTGGGCTCCGGGCTCTGCTGCTTGAGAACTGGGCTCAAAGCTTCAGTGCCGGAGAGCTGGGCTCCGGGCTCTACTAAATAAGAACTGGGCTCAAATCTTCAGTGCCGGAGAGCTGGGCTCTGGGCTTTGCTGAATGAGAACTGGGCTCAAAGCTTTAGTGCCGGAGAGCTAGACTCCGGGCTTTGCTAAATGAGAGCTGGGCTCAAATCTTCAGTGCTGAAAAGTTGGGCTCCGGGCTTTGCTGAATGAGAGCTAGGCTTCTAGACTTGAGTGCCGGAGAGCATGGGATCTGAACTTGAGTGCCGGAGAGCTGGGCTTCCAGGCTTGAGTACTGGAAAGCGTGGGATCCGGGCTTGAATGCCGGAGAGCGTGGGATCCGGTCTTGAGTGCTTGAGAGCTGGGTTTCCAGACTTAAGTGTCGGGGAGCGTGGGATCCGGGCTTGAGTGCCGGAGAGCGTAGGATCCGGGCTTGAGTGCTGGAAAGCTAGGCTTCCAGACTTGAGTGTCGAAGAGCTGGGCTCCAAGCTCTGGTGCCAAAGGACTGGACTCTGGGCTTGAGTGCCGGGGAGCTAGGGCTCCGGGCTTAAGTGCCGGGGAGCTAAGCTCCGGGCTCTGGTGCCAAAGGACTGGACTCCGGGCTTCGACGTGCCAGACCTTAGGTTTGCACAAAAAGGGATCTTTATTATTATCAGGAAAGGGCCTTACATTACTGATAGTATATTCTCAGGTTGCAGGCATTCCATGTTCGCGGGAATCTGGCACCATCCAGACTCGTGAGATAATAACCTCCATGTAGGAGAGCTTTGATCACCTTGTAGGAACCTTCCTAGTTCGGTGATAGCTTGCCGCACTCCCTAGGTTGAGACGCTTCAACTCGGCGCAGTACCAGGTCACCCCGACGAAAAACCTTCGGCTTCACTCGCGCGTTGTAGTGCCGGGCTACATGCTGTCGGTAAGCCACCATCCGGAATCGAGCCTTGTCTATGGTATGCTCGAGGAGCCTTGTCTATGATTGCATTGGGTTCTCCGTCTCGTTGTACTGCTATATCCACAGTGTGGGCATGCCGAGTTCAACTGGGACAACGGCTTCTGCGCCGAAAGTGAGGTTGAAGGGCGTTTTGTCCGTTGCCGTTCTGAGCTTTGTGTGGTAGGCCCAGAGAATGCTGGGAAGTTCTTCTGCCCACCTACCTTTGGCTTGGTCTAGCCTGGTCCTGAGTCCCTGGAGAATAGTCCGGTTGGTCACCTCGGCTTCCCCGTTGGTCTGGGGGTGAGCAATCGAGGTGAAGTGATGCTGGATGCCGAGTTCGGCACAAAATTTTTCGAACTCTCGGTTGTCAAACTGCCACCCGTTATCAGTGATGATGCTATGGGGAAGCCCAAAGCGGCAGATGACCGACTTCCAGAAGAACTGGCGGACCTTAGCTTCCGTGATCCGTGCTAGTGGCTCCACTTCTATCCACTTGGTGAAGTAGTCGATGACTACTATCAAAAACTTCCGTTGCCCTGGCGCAAGGGGAAATGGACCCAAGATGTCCATCCTCCACTGGGCGAAAGGCCATAAAGGGGAGAGCTGGGAGAGTGGCACCGCTAGTTGGCACTGTATGTGGGCATGACACTGGCACCGGTCACACTTCTTCACGAAGTCAGTGGTGTCCTCCTCATAGTCTCATAATAGTAACCTTGATGGAGGGCCTTGCACGCCAGCGTCCTCCCCCCGATGTGGTTTTCACAAAGGCCTTCGTGGATCTCTCGGAGCACGAAGATTGCCTCTGCAGGTTTTCAAGAGTGGATAAGAATAAGATTGGCGGTAGAGCTGTCCTTCCATGAGGACGAAATGCAAGGCCTTCTTCTTGATGACCAGGCACTGGTATGCCGCCAGACCGGTGGCCGGACCCTGGTGGCCGGATCGGCGGTCGTACCCTGATGGCCGAACCGGCGATCGGACTGGCGGCCGGACCGGTGGTCGTACCGATGGCCAGATCGGTGGTCGTACCGATGGCCAGATCGGTGGTTGTGCTGATGGCCGGACCGGTGGTCGGACCGGTGGCCAGATCCTGGCAACCGAATCGGATCGACCGTCGGACCGGTGATCAATCGTCAGACTAGTGATCGGACTGATAGCTAGACCGGCGATCGGACTGGCACCAACCTAGTAGCCGAACTGGCTATTAGACCGGTGGTCGGATCGACGACCGGACTACAAAATCATAGATTATAATAATTTTAAAAAATTATTATAGTATCATATTTTTATTTTTTATTTTTTATTTTTTTTTCTAATTTTTTTTGTTAATTTTTAATTAAAATTTAAAATAAAAAGATGTATGAGAAATCACAGTTGGACCTGCGATTTCAAATCATTATTTATTTATTTTTTATTTTTTTAATATTAATCTTATTTTTTTTTTGAAGGGCCGTATATCTAAATTCATGAATATATTTTTATCGGCATTAATTGAGATACATAAAATTTTAAAAAATATTATTTAAAAAAAAACCCGGAACACGCACCCCCCCCCCCCCCCCCCCGCGAAACCTGGAATGAAGGGACATGACATTTGTCTTGATCGGAGGGAAGTTTTATCCCACGTGAATGGGTATGTCGCTGAGCGCATGTGAGAGAGACAGAGATAGAGATTGAAAATTAAACTGCGACTGTGCGCTAAACTGTTGTAACGCCAATTTTTTTTTAAATATTTTTTTAATTTTTTAAAAAAATAATCAAAAATTTGGTTAAAATCTTATCTCAGAATCAACGAAATTCGAGACATGATTCTATAAAAAAAATAAATAAATAAATTTAAAAATTATTTAAAAAAAATTATAATAATTAAATATTTTTTGAATAAAAAAAAATAGTAAAAATTAAGCATTCCGATCATTTTTCTGCGGAATAGCTGGATCGGATTTATCCTCTTATTTTTTTTACTTTATCAAAAATAAACCCTAAAATTTAGATGATAAAAAAAAAACCAGATCGGACTAATAAAAACTTTTTAACGATACATTTTTATAATATTTTATTATAAAAAATATTTAAGATGTTACATCATATCTTATTTTATATATTTTATATTAAAAAATAGTATTTTTTTAAAATAATTTTCCCCGTAGTTTCTCTCTTTCCTCGCCGTCCACGCCGCGGCTCCGCGCCGTCAGTGCTGGTCAGCGTCTTCCCCCTCTTCCTCCTCTGCTTGTCTCCGGGTCGCCGCAGGCTCCCCCCTTCCTCCTCCTCCGCAACCCTCCAACTCCTCCTCTGCTCGCCTCTTCTCCCTTCGCCTCCCCGTGCCCCTCCTCCGCTAACAGCCCCCGGCCGCGGCTCCTCTGGCCCTCCGTCCCCCTCCGCGCCTCCCCATCCTGCCCGCAGCTCCTCCGCGCCCCCCCCCCCCCCCCCCCCCCCCCCCCCCCCCCTACCCCAGGGTGCCGTTCATCCTTGCCGCCGCAGGCTCCCCCTTCCTCCTCCATGGCCCTCCTCCTCTGGTCGTCTTTTCCCGCTCTGCCTCCCCGCGCCCCTCCTCCTTCGCTAACTCTCCCCTGCCGCGTATCCTTCGCCCCCCACGCCCCCCGCCAGCAGCTCTTCCGCCACGCCCACGCCCTCCCCATCCGCGACTCCTCCGCCCCCAGGCCGCGGCTCCTCCGGCCCTCCATCCACCCTTCCGCGTCGCCCCACCTCGCCCGCAGCTCCTCCGCGCTACCCCCCACCCCGCCCATGGGTCCTCCGCGCCGTCCAACCCCCCGCGTGCCGTGCCGTTTACCCCCGCTGCCCACGGTGAACGGTGAAGATTTTTTTTTAAAAAAAATCTTGATCATCGATTTTAATATTAAAATAATTTTAAATTTTAAAATATTTATTGCAACAACATTATCTTTCAATCGGTTAAAATCTAAAAAATCTAAATAATTCATTTTTAGTCCAACATAACAAGTAAGCATTAAAAATTAAAATATTTTTTAGACATCTAACAAAATTTAATTATTAAATTATTTACATATATTAAAAAATTATGCTATGGTGAGAATTTTTGTATGGGAACGTGATTTTTTATTATTGGATTGTATTGGAGTTGAAATTGGCAATAATTTCACTACAATTCAATGACGAAAAGCCATGAGAACGGCCTTTTAGCAGTGACATTTTTTTTTTTTTTTTTTTCAAAAATGGGTTTATCGGACTTTCCACAGTTGAATTATTTCAAAATAACCGTGGCCCGTGTTTTTAAGATTGCCAACTGCAACCTCAAAACAACCCGATGGTGGAGGGCGCTTTTTTCCGTAGATGGAGCCTTAAAAAAAAAAAAAAAAAAAAGCATAGAGGTTTGAATACCAAACATTCATTAAATTTTCGAACGAATCTGAAAAGATGTCGTCATGTCTTCACTTGATCACGAAAGAAGGCAGGAGAGATAGCAATCACTATGGTGGTCAATTCAAGAGAAAAAAAATATAAGTAGCAGTTCGTAACACAGGTATTTGTTGGAATTCATGCAACGGCTAGCGTTTGTCGCGCATGCAAGGAAGATGAAGACCAAAGGGTTGGAGAAGGAGATAAAGATGCCACGCCTTTTTTTTATTTGTAATTTTTTTTTCCCCCTCTATCTGTTGTATAGCAAATTATTTATAATATATATTTTTATTTTTTTAAAGAATATGTTTTGAAATTAATGAGGAGCTTTCATTGGGGCTGCACGGGTCCATGGCACTGAACCGTGCGTAACCAATTCAGAACTTAGCCGGTCCAATCGGAAACCGTTTTACTGAACCGTGACCACAGCTGGCATTGCGGTAACCTTACTGAAGAATGATTAGATGCCAGCTCTAATGCAAAGCTATAAAACCCCTGGTCGTAGACCTCCATATCTTCCCCCCTGTACCTTGGCATCTTCAAGGCCCATCATCTAATGCGTAAGCATATTCTTTTCCCATCTCTTCTTCTTCTTGTTTTTTTTTTTTTCTTCCATTAATTCTGCTATAATAATTGATTTATTGAAGGAAAGATGTGATCTTTGTGGATTCTGTGATAGATTTTTCGGGATTACAAACGAAATTTTTGGTATTTTTAGCCACAAATCCCTTTGCAAAAGTTCATTTCTTCTTCTGAAGATTTACATCTGGATTTTATTTTCTCGTAGGAAAAAGGTTTTCTGATTCCTTTTTTCAGTACGACATTACAACTTGGTCTTGACTCTTTTTTTTTTTCGGCCCCGCGGGGTGGATGTGATGGGGAGGTGAGCGGGTTTTTTTTTTTTTTAAACTTGTTATTGTTAATCTGTTGAAGAAGGTTGATTTTTGTTAAATCTTGGAATGAAATTGGAAGAAGTTTTTAGGAGACATGTCAAGAAGATTATCCTGAGAAGGGTTTTGATCATTATTTTTGTGAGTGATAGATAAGAGGAGATGAACGAGCTATATCTGTTACAAACCTGAAATTCTTTACAGATGCTTTTTGGATGGGTTATTCTTATGTTTCTCCTTGGGTCCTTCCTCTGATTTAGGGAAAAGCCTTGGAATAATTTTTCTTGAACTAGGTATCCAAGGAACATTCATGATGATAGGATGTAATTATGAATGTGGGAATTCAATCTGATTAGATCAGATAACAATAGAATAGTTACTTAAGAAAAGAGCGATAAGAAATGGAAGGGAAAAATGAAGAATTGTTCGAGAAAGATGCTTGCAACAAGGATACAGAAGGATCTTACCACGGAACATTCATGATGATAGGATGTAATTATGAATGTGGGAATTCAATCTGATTAGATCAGATAACACTAGACTAGTTACTTAAGAAAAGAGCGATAAGAAATGGAAGGGAAAAATGAAGAATTGTTCGATAAAGATGCTTGCAACAAGGATACAGAAGGATCTTACCACTTAGGGTTACAAATTTCAGTAACGAGCAATACTGAAACTTCTCAAGGATCTGAAAGATACATTTAACCCAAAATTGTATCAAAATTTACAAACCTTGACAGTAAGGCTACAAATATGGGGAACCCAAACTTGATATCTCTCTTTCACTAAGTTATCATTAGAGCTGGGACATACTTATGATCAGTTCAACTTCAAGGAGCTTGTGATGGATGGCTATGATCCCATTAAACAATGAAATATCTGGGATTATGTTTTCGGTTGACATTGTGATTTCTCATCCAATCACATGTGATGCATGTGACTGAGCAGATGGAAGGAAAATTAGATGGATGGTTGTGACCCCATCAACCAGTGAAATATTTAAGATTTTATTTTTTCTGTTATTTATTTGTATTTTATGGCTCGTGATGCTTGTAACTGATACGAGAGGAAGTATTAGTTTGTGATAGCTTTGATTCATGAACCAATGGAAAAGGGACTTTTGCAATTATCTTTTTGACTTTATGTGGTTTGATAAATGTACCCATATTTTCTACTACTTCAACAATGTGAGAAATAGGATCAAACAGTATACTTATAAACATTTCACAACTTAGGTTTGGCATCAATTTTACCCATATATGCCAGGCTATCACATCGTATGTTAAAGAAAGATATTCACTACTCTTGATACTATGGCTTCATATAATGTTTCCTTTCACAATAGAAATATACAGTTTTGATCTGATTTGATTGGGAAACTGGATGCTCTAGTTCTTTCTTTATGTTTAATTATCAAAACTGGATCAAAAATTTATTGTTAATTCTGGTTTTAGGATACATCAAGGGATAATGATTGATGTTCTAGCATATGGAGGGCATGTTTTCAGGTGAAAGGGCATACATTCATCAAATGTTTGATGCTTATGAAGCCATGGGACTCTAAACTAAGATTTTAGTTATATATTTGTCATTAATTTCTAAATGTCACTCTCAAGTGTCCCAAAATCTTTTCCTTACCTTTATGTCTTTACATGTGCAGAATGACTATCACCAAGCTTCTGTCAAAGGCAAAGGTGTTATTTAAACAACAATCAAGTCTTTTCTCGGACTACAACCCCTTCCTTTCTAGATGCAAACCTGTCACATTCCAAGAATCCCTCAAATTTGTAAGAAAAGTAAAGGTGAGAAACATTTGCAATAAAATCTCCTTCTGAGTAATCTATACTTGTTTCTGCTGAGTGTAAAGGAATTTAAACTGATGAGGGATCAAGTAGAAAAAATAACAACGGCTCAGGGGGGTGATTATCTCAAGAGTACCTAGTTGCACTTTTTCTAATGTTTGCATGAAAAATTGGTTGCTGTTTTTCTGCAATGCAATTTTGCCTGGTTTAAGTAAAATGATGAAAGTGTTGCCAGCTAGGCTGGCGTGCATTGCTTTTATTTGTTGGTCACAGCACTTGCACCACCAACCATTGGCATTTCCTAGGGAAATCACCCTGAGCCATGTTGGATGGCGTATTCTTTCAAGATAACATAAAAAAAAAATTCCAAGTTATGCTGATTTTGTATTATTTGAACCCCATAATTCACTTATCAATGCATAACCATAGTTCATCAAGAAAATGATATGTGATAGAACTTATTACCTTTGTGAATTTTGCTAACAAATCTAGATTGAGAACTTGAAGTATAATATAATTTTGATGCAACTTGTTTACTTCTGCAGTATAAGGTTTGACTGAACCGATGCAACTTCCAGTTTGTTAGAGATTTGGCTTCAGTTAAATATGACATCACATGTTACTTATGACTGTATTTGATGAAGTACTGAGGACTAACGATTAATTATTTTTGTCAGTGTCTTGCTTCACTCGTATGAAAATATCTACCACAATTAACCAAGTAGACATGTTTCATATTTTGTTTTCTCATGCTTAATTTTTAGCCCCACCTCCTCACAGTTGGGGCTGCATTGTTATTAGTTACATGTTTGACCTGCACAAGAAAATGCAATTTAGCTTTTCATTAACTTGATCATGTTAAATGGCATCTTTACTACAACAAAACCCATGATTTAACTTATTCATCCTGGCTAGTTTTTTGCTGAAATTTTAGTGTCCTTATTATCAATCATGTGATCAATATGAGCTTTATCTTTTAAAACACAGGTTCATCTTCTCTCTTACTCTATTTTTCTCCAAAAAGCTCCATTCCGAAATAAGTCACTTACCCTAAGAAAACTGCCAAACCTGTGCATGTACCTCATGTTAAAGGCTCAAATCATTATGTATTTTACCAGTATGGTCGTTTTAAAGGATGTTATTGGATATCAGGCTATGTTGGTATTAGCATGAATTGACCTTAAAATGTTATTGAGCTTGTGAAAGATACAATGAAAATGGGTACTCATATGTATACCATGCTACATTTTTGGGGGGGAAACAGTAACATGTATGATGCAAGTATCGGATGCCATTGCCTACAAAAAGTGTCTGATTAGGCCTGGTTAGACCTTGCGTCTAGCCTGGAGGACCCTAAAGGATCATCTACCTGCTTTTTATTGACCAAGGACATAAAATCTGCCTCTCAGGGATTCAGAGGGAATTTGTATGGTGTGAAGATTTTGGGGGCATTGCCTCTCTTAGATTTTAACATGTATATGGAGAGGGTAGCTGCAAGATTTTACTAGCAATCAAGTTTGATCTTTTCTCTCTTTGTTTCTTCAGTTAGTAGACAGTGAATGGGACTCCCCAACACTCATTCTCAAATTAAATGGTCGGATCAACTGCTTGATATCAGATATACAAAAATTTGGTTTTATGCTCATCCTTTACTTCTTCCTTCATTTTTTGTTTTCCTCCTTTTTTTTGGTTTCTGTAATTTTGACAAGAAAATAAAATAACACATACCTTTCATAGAATAGTGGAAATATATTTATGGTTGTAATATCATTCTTAACTTAATTGAATGATGGATCTCAAGCCACCTAATTCCTTTTCTTATGACTTGCATTGGGTGTTGCAGGCTCGCGATTATCATTTGTATTTGTCACTATTTGACATTCTAGGTCAGCAACACACATCCCTAGAAATCTACCAACAGGTACATTGGATATGGTTATCTCAATCAAGGTTTTACGTCCTAGTACGATGGGAGGTGTCTTGGCTATCCTGTTGCATTCATGTGAGAAAATAGGACTGGAACAAGTTTGGGACTCCAAAACCTATGCCAAGGAGAGAAGAAGAAAGGAGAAAGGAAGGAAAGATGAAGGGTGAAAAGGAAGAAGAATAAAAATGAAAAAAAAAATAAAGGAAACAAAAAGAAAAAGAAAAAGAAAGAAAGGAGGGTACAAGAAAAGAAAGAATATAAGGAGAGAAAGAGGAAAGAAAAGAAAGGAAAGAAGAGAGGAATAGAGATGGGGAAATCTATTAGGATGCATAACTGAGACATCTATTGGGGCGGGATTCCATAAAGAAATAGGGACACTTTCGTCTCACGGGATTTAAAACCTTGATCTCAATGCCACTAGATTTTTGCCTACTTAAATTGTGTTTACATGCTATTTTTGTTTTCTTTTGCAGCTTGTACTACTTTTTCAAAACCATGATGATTTGCAAGTGGAGCTCAAACGTTTCAGACCACGAGCCCAAGCACGATTTCTGGGTCCATGGCTTGTGTTTCTTATTCTGCCGCTATGTGCCTTGAGCTTGTATCTCATCTTCCTTGAGAAACCACTGAGATGTCTATTAGAACAAAACATGAACAAAACTCCCTCATTGTAAAATCGCTTTTTATTTACTAAATTATTAAATAATCTTCATGTATAATTGTTTGGGTGAGTTGATTAAAGTTGCCTGGCCAAAGTACATAGTATTATCACTGCATTGACTACTCTCCCACCTTTGTGTTCCATCAGATTCTGGGAACGCCTCATGTCATTGGAAGATTTCTCCTGATTGCCACAGCACAGCTACCTTTATTTGTTGAGGCCCTTGAGCTCATTTTGCACACTTACAAATCTCAAAGCATCAAGTACAGTGTTTGAAGATGGAAACTTCAAAGGTTTCAGACCATACAACAGTGGTATTATGGACCTGCTACCAAGTTTCTGTGAATGACCCATTATATATATTGTCATAATTATCCCAAAAATTATTTGGCTCAGACGATTATCTACCAGAAAAGGTGCCATTCTTTAATTTCATCCTCTGGAAACAGATTCTGAGTTGACGGGGTCAGTATATAATCTATTTGTGTTGAGCACTTAAATTAGGTCTTTTGTGGGTATCAAGGTTTGAAATAACAACTGACTTCAGAGCCCTCCAATGTGTTATCTATGCATAACATAATTTTCTTTTCTGCATTGCTATCTAATGATATTGTATGGCTACAGCAAGGATTTTCATAATATACGTTGTGGATTGTAGTATGCTTTGGGTGCATCTTCATGATTTCTAATTTAGTACCTCATTGGTCTGCTCATCTTGCTCCTTTTTTTTAATTACTATCGAACAGCTGTTCATCTGTTTTACTTGGTATTATCTATAAAGTGGTTTATCCTCTTATGTATCAAAAAAGAGGGTTTATTCTCCATTTCATTGTGGATTAGTGCATGCATATTGAGACAGCATAAACCCTTAAATTACTTTCAGATTTGGGCATTTGCTATGTGGTTTGCTTATAAGATAATTTGAAGGTATTCTTCTTTTTTCTGAAGATATTGTTCTTTGCTATTATATGGGAGAATTGTAAATTGGATATCTAATCTCTCTATCTGTTACAAAGTGCATACAAGTGCAAGCATTAAAAAATAGCTGAGTGATTTTGGGAAGAAGTTTTAGTACTATTCTCTTTATCACTTGAGACAGACTGCACATATATCACCAATATGATATCACACTCGTTGAACAAGTGAGTACTCCCGTTCTTCGTGTCTTGCTCCTAAATGAATGGTTGAGATCTTTTGATGAGAAGACTTGTCTGCTCATGACCAATGCATATTAGTTTTCTATAGGTAAATTTAGATAAGATACAGCTTTTTTCATATTATTCCATCCAAAGATCGCTGAACCGGTATGGGGACTCATACTGGTTAGCGACCGGTACAGTATGGTACCATATCATACTGATAGATGTACTGGGCTTAGTGAATTGAGAAAAAACTAACTTCCTCTCCCCTCTCAAGCAAGGATTGCTGAACTGAACCTGATTTGGCTGAACCAAGCCCGAACTGGATTGAATCGAGCCGTACCGTTCTAAACTGACCCGTACCATATCGAACCGATCTGTACCAGTTCGATTCAAATTAATTTTTATGGTTCGGATCCCAAACCATTTTTTAAGATTGTATCGTACCGGTTCTTAGCCGGTATGGTATGGTACGTTCCGAACCGGACGGTTCGGGATGGTATCAAAAATCCTAATTCCTTCTATACATAGTTCAAGGATTACCTTAATCATTGGTCCCTGATTCAGGATATACTTCTGTAGAGGTTGAGATATTGATGAAGAGTAAAAATTATTTATTTCCTGCTTAAGTGTTATCTAGTTATATAAGAAAGGCATTTACAGAACAGTCTGTGAACTTCATATATAAGCAGGACAGTTCATTTTATTTTACAATATTTTGAGCTGAAAATTTAAAAGGTAACTGGTTTCAAAACTAGTTTCTTAACACTGTTCTTGATATTATATTAAAAAAATACTGTTCTTGATGTGACAAAACTAAGGAAGCCTTTTGTAATTTAAAAAAGACCATGATGCAATTGGACACTAACTATGAATTCTCGGTATTTGTTTTTCTAGTCTATTTTGCCAGAGATGTTGCCTGTTGAGCAGCTTGAACACATCCATTGGATCAAATGAAACTACAGCATTTCTATCATAACGATAATTTGCTGAAAATGCACAAGAACTTGAACTCAAATGTAAAATCATCTCTTAACACTGTTAGTGACACATTAAATGCCGTGAGTGAAACTATGCATGAATGTGAAAGTAAAAGATCAGCAGTTGGTGTTATGCTTTATGTGCCAAAAATTTTGGGCTAGCATGAACAATTGCAGTGTTGAAACCTGAGGATGTTTGATATGACTATTGCAGATATTCTCTTCTGCAATATTTTTTATGTAGAAAAATTCTCATTTGTTGCTGATGTTGGTGGATTATAATTCAGTTTGCTTCAATATTTTCATTATAATTTCTAGATGACAAATTGCTGTTTATGCTTGTGTGTCCATTTCAACCTGTTTGCTTGGTAATAAATTCTGCCAACCATCAGAAAAAGAGTGTTTCTGCTTCTCTCAATGTTTTCTGAGCTTATTCTCTGTTCTGAAATAGCTGTTATTTAACTACCACCCTAGTAGCCTATACCCTTTTTTTCGCAGGAG
This sequence comes from Areca catechu, assembly GCA_021397845.1. Taxonomy (NCBI): domain Eukaryota; kingdom Viridiplantae; phylum Streptophyta; class Magnoliopsida; order Arecales; family Arecaceae; genus Areca; species Areca catechu. The sequence continues at coordinate 21,500,908 of CM038051.1, forward strand.
CGTGTTAGCTCAGAAGTACAAATTTTTTTGTTCCTTCACCCATTTTATGTTATATTGTAGAATTACCACTGAACGCATGATTCGGATGGTATAAATATATATTCTCGCTTTTATTTATTTTATATATTTTCTGTTATATTCTTGCTTATTTTATGTATATATATATATATATATATATATATATATATATATATATATATATATATGTTTGTCGAGCATGAAGCAACTTTTGCCTCCAATAACATGGACAAGGATTGGATTCTTGATTACAGACTATGACAAATAGGTACAGCATGCTGTTCCCAAGTGCTTGATAATTTGCTGGCAGTTCAGGAGGGTTTATGGCAATATAATTATTTTCGATTGGATTCACTGTATTAGTGTTGGTATGATTACAATCAACAATATTGACATTTTACCCTAACTGAAATTGTCAATCATTGGATCGGGGATTTATGCTTCTCCTTCAATTGCAATCGAGAACCAGCACAGCCACCACCCATAATAAATTTATTTGATCACAACATTGCTATGCCATTACTATTATTTATCTAACAGTGGTACCCATCATTGCCTTCATTTCACTAGACCAAGTCAAACATCCAACATACTTCCAACCTCGAGACTTCTAGGACATAAAACATCACCATAACAGCAAGAAAACAGAAAAAGAAAAAAGAAAAAGAAAGCATATAAAAAAGAAAAGAAAATACAAGTCTGGGTATAACTTGAGTCCATGTGAGCTGTCCCAATTTCCTAGTTGCTGCCTCTAATTCTTAGCTGCTGGTTTGCTACTTTTACCCTGCTTGAACAAAAAACCAAGAACGATCAAACTTTAATTCTAATCCACCCATAAGCCTCTATATAATTCCAAAATTAATTATAAACATTACGTGAAATCGATTCCTTTAAAACTTTGCTGAGAAGGAGAAAAAATTAAATATCTCATGAGGTTGCCTTCTTTGAATTGGTTTAAGCAATCCTACGAGACCCATTCAAACATTAATCCTACGAAACCCTGTTTACCTTCTTCTTGGGTTCTCGGGGCTTCTGCTCGCCCTTTTTGGAGGCCTGCTTGGAGGCCGGAGCCTTTGATCCACCCTCCCCAAACTTGGGCTGTGCCATGAGCCCAGAAGGTTTTGCAGCCTTCAAGGATGCCATTACTCAAACGCAACTGATGGCTAAGAGGCTTGGAAGTATTGCTTGGCTTGGTGCTTTCGTAGTGCGAGGGGGATGATATTTATAGCAATTGCTATGGTACTACAAAGCATGGAATTAGATTCCAAATCCAATAACAAAGTTGGCTTTCACATTGTTGCATGAGGGAATGGAATAATGACTAGCTATTGGAGGCTTTTTCCCATGGAATTAGATGCGTTTTAGCACTAGAAGCGTATCTTGGTTTGATGTTAAACATGGTTTGGACATTGATTTCATGAAACAAAGACATTGAAGAATGCTTTCACATTGAATCTGCTAATACAAAAATGTATTCATGGATGCAGATTCTAAAAGCCATATCATGCAAGGGCATCAACTCGATAATGATCAATAAAACTACACTCAAAATAAAGATAATGATTAATAAAACCATGCTTAATGGTTGCTCTTTGCATCTTATTCGGCAGGCCAAAAGCTTGGGAAGCTTTTGTAATACATCTAACTCGCTTAATAAAGTGTTCATGGTATCTTGCTTTTCTTTTTCTTCTCTCTTTTTTAAAAAAAGTATATTTTAGATTTAGTGAAATTCTTGTTCTATTCTATAAGTAAAAGTTGCATGAGTTATTCGATCCCAGCAATCACTTGTCATCATGGTCTAAAATTTATGACTTAAAATTCTAATCACTAAGATGACATGGGAAAGCATTTTTTTCAAGTGGCCAAACTACAAGGTTGATTAGTGGTATACTTTTCATAACCATCTACTTATTAATATTTTAGATTTACAGTTGACTTAATTTTGAATATGTTTTGAAACACAGTTATGGAATGTGGATGAACCAGATTATGGATTATTTTCTCTTGGATATATTTTCACATGCATGTAGATGTGAAGGACAGTGATAGATTTGCATTTGCATGTAGTGGAACATCTGTCCTCATGCACCTTGCAACACAGCATTTCCTATTTAATGTGCTGGCTGTCATGTGAATCAGATGAGCATGTAGGTAGTTCATAGGAATCAGATGAGGGTGCATGGTATACATGTTGGCATTGGGGATGTAGCTCAACTCTTTTTTGTGTAACTGCCAATAATACTTTTTTGTTGATTATTTTGCAAGTTCTTACTCATGCCTGATGGAGGTATTGCTTGCTTGCTCTCCACTTTTCAGTCTTTACAAACTTCTTGAAGTTTCCACCTGCAGTTTCTCACTCTCCGCACATCATACTGTATTGGATAACCCCTAATTATTCCAGTATTGGTCTTACTGATGCTGGTTTGCATAGCCAACTTCAACCCATAAAGGACTTTCCAAATTCCAGTAGGAGGGAGGAGAGTCATCCAATAAAAAATGGCATATCAATGATCCTAAGAATTGCAATGGTGCAGGTATTCTGCATATATGATATGGCCAAGTTGGACTAAAGTGCTTGCATAAAATTAAAAGTAAATGTTGCATTGTTATATCCGACAAGAAAATAAACAGAATGCAGTTTGGAAAAATGGCATATCTTTAAATTGTCCTTATTTCATTGCATTGACTGAAAGAGAGACATCACACTACTGCAATGGTGGCTGGTGGATTGCAAAATAAAGCATCGTGCTTTGTTGAACATTATAGCAAGCTTCTTAACTGCATAATAGATCTGAAGCACAAGTAGTTCCTGACTGCTACTCAAGAATGCGAAAGAATCTGAATTGAATTAATGCTTAGTGGTCTGGAAATATTTTCCGATTGGAACTTGGGTTGGCCTAGAGAAGAATATTCTCTAGTTTTCACGAAGGGAAAATTTGATACTCCATCATGAAATTTTGAAGAATTCACCAACATTTCTGGATAGACTTGAAAAACTTAAAAAGAAAAAATAAAACCAGAAGTTAAAGAAGTAGGATTGCTGTAGATATTTTATATTTTGCGAATTCCTATGATCAGTAATGTGAATTGGTTTGTTATTGGTACCGTGCTATGGATATGATCACGTAGAATTTTGGATTATCTCTCTTAAAATATACACTAACCCAAATAGTTGGAAAAAAGGTTATATGGTTATAAGTAATCTCAAATACATGACCTGTCAATTGTGCTGCATCTTGTGGATGTTACTTCAGCCTTTTGGTATTGCTTGATTTTGAATAGGTATTTTCTTGGTGGCAATATAATTTCATTCTACACCCCTTTGATTAAAATACCACCAAGCTGAACATTGGTTTTGTGTACTTGCTATTTTATGTGTCTTTTTATATAGAAATCTAGAAGTAATGTTGTATTTGGTTACGTTTGCTCGCAGATTCTGACTTTGTTGGAAGCTGCAATAAAACGGGACTGTCAATTCTCGAATTTTGAAACAACAACTGAACTGCTGAGTTCCACTACACCTGGACTCGCCATGGACAGCACTGTTGGCCTTTCTGGTTCAGTTCCTGTACTTCCAAGGGTGCCTGATACTGCAGCAGCTGTGGCTTCAAGGCTGTTGGATTTTGATTCGTCAATTTCTTACATGCTGCACCAGAAGCTGGAATCTCATAAAGAGAAGGAAGTAGGAGAGTTCATTGTAAGTTCATCTGCCCTTCTTGTATGAATTTTGGTGTTCCTTTTTAATAGATAAACCAGATAGCTTGTGAACCTGATAGGATGGGAATGTAGAAATCAGTAATGTCATAATGTTTAATTGAGGTTTTTTAGTTGATGTACTATACTTCAATTTGATTAAATCTTAAAGCATTTGTTTGACATATAAAGATTTGGACTTCAATATTGTGACCCATTGGACCAATATGATCCTCTGGCTCAATGTGAAATAGGAAAATGCTTCAGGGCACCTGTTAAGCGCACATGAAAAGTTCATCAGGCCCACAATTGCTGATGCGGCAACTCCATGTCAATAAACCCTTTGGAGATTTGCAATACTAGTACATCACCTGTTTGGCATGGTATGGCACAATAGCATGCTGTACAGATACTACTCTCAGATATTCTGGCATTCCTGAACATGCAATATATATTAGTGCTCTTTACATGAAGCCACATGTTAATCAGATATTCTGGCATTCCTGAACCTATCATCTTTGGGTAGACAGGTCCAAGAAAGCTAGAGTACCTTAGCAACATAATGCCCCATGCCATATTTTCTAGTTAAAATACAATCTCTTTTGGGCAGGCGGTTGTATATCATAACCAGAAAATATCCCTCACATGATGAACAATCCGATGGACTGATACAAATAAATCATTTTGGTGATGAATATTTATGCCAACCAATAAAATTATGCATACAGGGAATAAAAATATCCAAGTTAAAACAAAAGAATATGTCAATATATATATATATATCCAATACGATCAGTCATAAATAGGAAATATCATTATAAATATCATTACATTCCAAAATGTATATCATAGATAAAAATAACCATAATAATCTACCCATGCCCCTCCAATATTTTATTTTGGACCAAAATATAATTATAAATTTTTCAGGGTCTTAACTATAAAAGGACTAATTTATAATTTCAAAAAATTCAGGGGCCAAAATGCAAAATGCCCTTTTGGACAAAAAAATGTAATTATAAGTTTTGGAGGGACTAAACTATAAAATGACTTATATATAATTCTAGAAAACCCAGGGGCCTAAATGCAAAATGGCCACTCGCTGAGACCGCCCCCACAAAACCCAGATCAAGCCAAGAAACGGTCCGCCGCCCTTGGTTCTAAGACCGCAATCATAGGCGTCGGACCGGTCCGGACGGCCATGACGACCGACCGGGGAGTATCGGTCGCCGCCTCCGGCGGTGTCGTCGACGTCCAGTCGGGCGCTGCGGTGAGTAGCCAAGAAATTTTTTTTAATGCTCGGTTGGCTATCGACGGTTATCAGGACCACTGATCGCCGCCGCCGGGAAGGGAAGAGGAGGGGGACGATCCGGTCACAAAGACCGGCGGGAAACACAGTCGTCGATGATGGTCTAGGAACGGCCGACCGTGGCCTTCCACGGTCGCCGACCATTCGACTTCTGAACCTTTTTTCTTATGATTGGTTTGGGTTCTCAGTCAATCGGTCGAGATCAAAAGATCCGATGACCAGGATCAGGTCTTCATGCCCGATCACCGTCAAGTTTCTATTGTTTTTTTATGATTGTTCGGGGTGTAAAAAAAATAGAGACCCCCAGTCGATCTTGCCAGTTTTTCCAACCATCGTCAGTATGGCAACGTCATCTCAATGCCGCCGGTCATCCCACAGCACGGACAATGTCCGGCATGCATAGATCCATGAAGATCGGTGGGAAAAATTAGAGGGAGAGATTTTCTCATCAAATCTATAATATTAAATACGATGATTCCAATCTGATACCAGGGCTTTGATACCAAATATAGGAAAAATAATTCCTAAATTCCTAGAATCGATGCTCATATGAACACCGTAGGCAAAGTCCTCTCCGGTCTTTCTTAGAAAGGCCGCTCTCAATGGGGATAATCACCGTACCATAAATCATCGAATACATGATATATATAAATAGAGAAAGTGAAGAGGGGACCTAGCCAATAAAATAAAAATGCCATAACTGACCCTCCTATCACGAGTTAAGTCGGGCTAAGGCCTACATTATGCCGCCTCAACCATATCAAATCACATGAGGTGCTCCTAGCTAATCAATGTTCACATAATAATGGGCTCAACCTACGCCTATCAATATGGACCATAAAATCAACCCGAATTTTAATAGAAGAAAAATATCAATTAATGTTAGCCCAAATCAAGAAAATTCTTATAGACTATGCTATAGACTACGATGAGAACAAACCTATAAGACTAATGGATGATGACAGTGAAGAGGAGGATGATCCAGAAGATGATGCGGAAGGAGATGAAGATGAAGTGGACCGCAATGGGCATGAGGACTTGTATGCTGATGTTGTTGATGAAGATGTTTCCCTGGTGAAAGCTGGAGCTGTCATTATTCTGTTTTGAATGGCTATTGGCATTCAAGTGCTGAGGCAGTCTGAGGAAGCTTTCTAATTGCCTTTGCAACCTGAAGGTGAACTCTGGACAGTTCAGGAAAGAAGCTCTCTGCCAGTGGGAAGGGCAGGTTTGTGCTCTTTGCCCAGCAATAAACAAAATTGGATCAGGCTTAGTAATGCTGAGTGATGCGACACAAGTTTGTAGATTTTGCGTTGGTCAGATCTTTCAAGGCCATTAAAGAATGTGGTATATTTATATGGAAACTGTGATTTATGGTCTTCCGCTCAAGTGCTAATAGAAGAAGGGAGCTTGGAATGTAGGAAGATTTCTTCAATCCCATGGATCAATAAAAAAGATTAGAATCCTTAAAAATAAATCTTAGAAAAAGCATTACAATGCATACCTGTATTCGCCATAAATCCTAAACCTAGAAGTGATGCTCACATGAATATCGAAGGCAGAGTCCTCTCCAGCATTATCTCGTAGCAGGTGGCTCATGATGGGGCAAGCCATGAGAACGAATCTTGTGTAATATCATATCTCATGAGGAGTGGAGAGGGGACCTAGCCTATTATTTATAAACAAATCATAACAGGCCCTCCCATCACGGGCCAATTGGGCCAAGGCCTACAATGTGCCGCTTCAATCACACCAACCTACATGAGGTGCTTCTAGTCCAAACAATGATCACATAACAATAGGCTCAATCTACATCTATCAACATAGATCATAATATCAACCCGGTTTTAATAAAATAAAACTTTAACTAATGTTAGCCCAAATTAAGAAAAACTTTTACATTCTTTCACTTGGACTACATTAATTATAATTTTAAAAATATTTTATTTTAAAAAATAACTCTCGGGTTAAAAATAAAATGTGGCCACCATATGATCCATAGACATCACCTATAAATGACTTTGTCTAGTAGTATCCATGATGCCGAATTATGGGATCGTTATACTACTTAACCGATACAAGACTTATTCATGGTTACAAGCATTATAAACACCATCGATATGAGTCTTGGTATGGTAGTGTAGCAAGAAAATAGCATCAAGGTAATCAAATAAAACATGCTATTTTCATTATCAGTCCTCCAATTTCTCTTCAACATGCTTAGAAACAAAATAAGCAAGAAAAACTTTAATGGCATCAAACAACAAGCCATTCTGTCTCACATACTCATAATGGTGTCAATGATGAGATAGCACAACAATTCTGAAACTCGATATCTGGTCTCAGTAAGGTACATAACCAAAAGAGATATCTCATAATCAAAACAAATTAAACATATGTCCTGCAATCATGATTTCTTTTTAACCACATGCTATATCATAAGCTAGAGAAATCTCATGACTTCAAAAGAAGTCTATATGTCTCCAAACACAATAAGATCTCATAATTATCAAAATGAAACATACACATACAACTGTCATTCTCAAGCTAAAACATATTCTTAAGATGCTATATTGTATTTTGTTACACAAGTACACATACAAAACCATATAGGAATGCAATGCATCAACTATCATGTCAACAATATATATAAATATATATGATAGAAAATTCAAATGAAACCAAGCTTTGTAATAATAAAGCATAAACATAAAGTCACTCCTACTAACCAAGCACAACAAAAAAAATTCAATATGCCCATATTTTCAATATGCTTTGTAAAGCATATAGGCTTCAAATTCTTAGTTAAAGGATCAGCCAATATGGACTTTATTCATATACACTCAACACTTATGTATCCTTGGATTACAATCCAATAATCAATGATAAACAAAATTTTGTCAATTAAGTCAATGTATAAATGCATCAAACTCCCACTAATCCAAAAAATTAAAAGATTCTAAAATATCCATATTCTTGACATGTTTTATAAAAACTATGGGTCTTAATCTTGATTAGGGGATTAACAAATATTGACTTTGTATATTATACAAAATATCTTCCTTTCAACTATAACCTCTGACTGACAAAAATTCTATCTTTACATAGATAGAGATAAAAAAAAACTTTTATTGTTCCATTAAAGAACATAGCTGTCTATGATTATAATAAATTATAAGTGGTTTTAAGATATAATCAATAATTATAAGATGCGAGACAGAGTTTCATGATAAAAATAATATAAATTGTGACTTTGCAACATGCCACAAACTTTGCCTGTATCTCCAAGAATGCCACTGGATTCTATTTTTAAACTTTTCTATGAAACAAAACCTCCAGTCATTTACATTGTATAAGAAATGATAAGTATCTATTTTCTTATCATGTGATTTTTTTACTAGTATTACATCAACTTGTAATGGAGGTAAAATCATTAGTTTATATATTTAATGTTATTTTTTCATTATCCTCCAGTAGGATAAAATATAATATTTATATATAAATAAAAGCAACAACTTATTTTTCTTCAATATCATATTTCTAATATATAGAAGTATCTGATATTATGAAAATCAGAATCTACAAATATGGCATGATTTGATTCAAAAATTTTTATACCTCTATTAAGATAGTAGAATCTAAATTCTTTTAAAATAATCTAGATAATCAAAATAAATAATATATTATTATAATATTAAGGTTTATTCGCTGATAAATTATCAATGATTAAGTGATACAGAATAGCTCCAACCATATAGTTAAAAGATATTAGGCTTTTTATCAATCTTTAACTAAAAAAAAATATATCATTTTTCCAAGAATTTATTTAAAATATAGATCGTAGTTATTTAGGATCTTATACTAGAGACATCATGATAAATTGCACCTACTCATCTTACTTCATACCATGTCTATCAGAATGTGCTTTGCCTCTCAATCATATCATTTTACTTAAAGATTTCAGGCATGATGTATTAAACAATTATCCCATACTTATATAAATATTTAATAATACTATTTATTTATTATATATGGGATCTTATAATGTGACTGATATACCTATCAATATCCTTATCATTTTCTCAAAAGTATCAATAACTTCTGAAACAAAATAGGATATAATTTATTAATTATTTTACATATACGATTTTAAGTTCATTAAACTGCACAGCAGGAAAATTAAATATGATGAGTAGTCTATGTATTAGAGATAGAAATCTCATAATACTAATTTTAGGTATAATTCTCTCTAGTTTTAATATATAAATCCTAACACCATCATATCATCCATCTCATATTAATTTATCTATCCATCAGCTATCCAGACTTTCTTTTATCAGATACTACACATCTATCATAAATTCGATCAAAATTAGATCACCATTCATAAATGTAATAATAAGAATGAAATAAATTATATAAATATATTTCAAATAAAATAATTTACTCTTTACCACTTTTAAGGTAGATTTATTCTAAAGTAATCTAATAAGACAACTAAGATGGAAGATCATTACATAATATAATATCTATATTCCATCATACTTAGTGCTAACATAATTTAAATTTTTATATCTATATTTCAGTCAGAGTCATCATAATGGAAGCATTAACTCTATTGAATATAAATATACTAACTGCTAAATAATCTTTATACAGTTAATCAATAGAGAAACATATACAATATATCTCAGAAAATTTTTATAAGCATTATTTTAATGAGAGCCCTTGGTCCAATGCAACAAAACTTTTTTTAAAAGAAAATGATTCACATAAAAAATCTCTTTCCAATATATAATGCTATACAATCCCTTATAAATAGCTCATAGAAAGATCTTGTAAATCTCAATGAACATGTCACTTTGGTGGTCACCATCTATCAAAATTTTCAAATCTTCCAATCAGGGATTATCAAGACATGACCTTTAAAGTACCTTAAGATATATAAAATATCAATCAAGCTCATATACAATGCAACATATTTGAGGTACAAACAATAAATCAATAAAGACTTTAAATATAATAAACTATTTTCAACAAATGTATCATGTGCATCATCATAAAACTCTCCTATAGATAGAGAATGTGATGTACTTTTGAGTTCCAAAAAAAGAGGTCAATATAATGAAAATATAAAATTTTGAAAATATGTCTCCTTTGGATAAATAATTTTTTTAGGCTTAATATATATTTCTTTTAAAGAAAATAAAGGTTAACACAAGGAAGATATAAGGCATTCGAAAATCTGTCCCCTTTGGACAGATAAATTTTCTAAGCCTAATATACCTCTACCGTTGATATTTTGACCCAGCCAAAATTGAATAATAACATTATTATTAATATAAATAACTGTATAATCAAAGATGGTAGGAATACAAAATACTAATCCATGGGCATATACCATAAAGATATACAACAATCCAAATGCAATATTACATATTTCCCTTTGGACAGAACATGTAATATGCATAACTACTCATCATATGAAGCCACAAGTACATAAAATATCCTAACAGTCATGAACTTGTCCCCTTTAGACAGACAAGTTCATAAAAGCTAGAGCACCATTGCAACATAATGCCTCATGCAACCTTCTCGATTAAAACATACAACAACCTCCTTTGGGCAGGCAGTTGTATGCAATAACCAGAAACCCTCTCATAATAAAAAACTCATGGACAACATAAATAAACTACTTTGGTGATAAATACTTATACCAATCTATAAATTATTCATATAGAGAAGACAAATACCCAAATAAACATAAAATGATATACTTTAACAACATGCATGCCATAAAGATCAATTCAAAATGGGATACTCAATAACATGCACCCCACTGATCAAAACATAATATAATAACATATTCTAACTACACTTCTATCAATAATACTTACTATACAACTATAAAATACCTTTGGACAAGAATTATAGTATATAATAAATGTTACAACCAATTACAGTCAATTTTGGATCAACAGTAATAGAGACATCAATATATAATTTTAAATAAAAGATAAATAATTAATTCTTAATAACTTAACTATTCAAAATATTTAGAGTGCTCTGAATTCTTTGAGGCTACGAAAAAATATACTCGAATTATATAATAGTGAGTATAATTATACATAAATAATTTTAAAATATTTAAATAGTTTATCAAATATGAATAACTCTACCAAAATATTTTTTAAATTATTACAAGTCTAACAGTCTAAAAATCGTTAAAATCGAATATAAAATGAGCAAGTTATAGCGATTTTTATCAAAAATAATAGTAGATGACCAAATCGTAAATTTCAAAAATTTATATAGACTCATATCTAATTTATATAAGCTTAAGTATAAAAACTCCCTTAATCCTAAAATTAAAATAGGCCCTAATGTAATTGGATCCAGTCAGTTCTAAATTTGGGCTAAATTTATAATTAATAAATTTTATTCAAAGCGAGTTGTAACCTGATAACCTATTCAACCCAAAAAACTTTTAAAACATTCTCTTCTTCCCCCCTTTTTCATCCCAATCGAGACTTTCCAAAACTCCATTGATGGCTTCTCCGAGCTTGGGATCTTCATCCATAGAGAGCCACCGGCCACTCATCTAGTTGTCTAAGAAGTCCGCCACGACATTCACCACAAGCCAGGCGGGGTCCAGCAATCTGGCAATAGCCTCCACTATCTCCTTTCAGAAGACAGCGAGGTCTCTACAACGGGACACCACGAACCACCATAATCCAACAGGATCCATCCGGTGGTAGTACAGTAGAGGACCCCTTAGTGGTCCTCGAGAAAATAGAGCCAGGAGCAGTGTTGCCACCTGGATCATCATGGCCCGCAGCTCCTACGTGGCGTCGAGTTGTACTTTCTTTACCTAATGTCCAACATGTATGCTCGGTCCTGCAAATAAAAGGAGACCCAGGCTGGGGATCCCAACGAGGGCACTCCGATGGTCAAGTCAGTGGGACGATCTAGGGAAATAAATCCTCAAAAGTGGATCTCGAGTTGGTCTCCACTTTTAGAGGCTTTAAAAGAAAAGAGCGAAGTGAGAATTTTGGTGGTGGAAGAGAGCTTGAGCAATGGTAGCTGTATCCATTGGGACTCTTCCGACGAGTTCTCTGGTAGCCTTAGTGCGCTCTTTCTTACTATCCCTTCCTCTACCTATTCTTGCTTACCTCCTTCGAAGGCCCTCTCCTTCTCTTATAGATTGAAGGTACTGTCTATTACCGGCCTCAAGCTCACCATCCTCCTCCTCCCCTCCTTGGAGGATGCTACGAGGTCAACGATGGGCAATGCTTGGGCATCGTGCCCAAGCCCCCTCTTCCTTCATGATCGAGAGTTATATCGCTAGCTCTGATGCCATGGTAGGATGCCCTATTTGAAAAAACTTGGCAGAGCCTCAATCCGTGGGGTAGACGCTCAAGGACTTGAGCCCTCTGGTGCAACCTTCTTCTTCAAGATGGTGTAGATGGTCGGTGCAGCGGTGCAGTGTCTCGAGTGGCACATCCTTCCCTAACTGGTGTAAATGGTGGCCTGAAGGAACCCTGGTGCCCTGGCAAGATGGCTCCCCATGGGTCGGCATGCTCTTCCTTCATAGGCTTCAGGTGGCGTGCAAGTTTCCGCCTGGCGTACCAGCTTCATGGTTGATCTTGACCATGGGTCAACCTCGAGCTAGGCACCCCTTCTCAACCAAAGGGCGTGCAGCTCGAGGGAGCTCAACTTCGAACAGGGACTTGATCCTGAGGGAGCCACCCCAGTGGAAGAGCTCGAAGCTCGAGGAGCGGGAGCTCAACTTTGGCTAGGGACTCAACCCTGAGGGAGCCACCCCGATGGATGGGCTCAAGACTCGAGAAGCGGGAGCTCGACTTCGATCTAGGGCTCAACCTTGAGGGAGCCACCCGGTGGATGGGCTTGAAGCTCGAGGAGCAGGAGCTCAACTTCGACCGGGGGCTCGACCTTGAGGGAGCCACCCCGACGGATGGGCTCAAGGCTCGAGGAGCTGGAGCTTGACTTCGACCGAGGGCTCAACCCTAAGGGAGCCACCTTGATGGATGGGCTCGAAGCTCGAGGAGCGAGAGCTCGACTTCGGCCAGGGGCTCGACCCTAAGGGAGCCACCCTGGTGGAAGGGCTTGAGGCTTAAGGAGCGGGAGCTCGACTTCAACCGGGGGCTCGACCTTGAGGGAGCCACCTCGGTGGAAGGGCTCGAGGAGCGGGAGCTCGACTTTGGTCGGGGGCTCGACCCTGAGGGAGCCACCATGATGGAAGGGCTCGAGGCTCGAGGAGTGAAGCGGGAGCTCGACTTTGGCTGGGAGCTCAATCCTAAGGGAGCCACCCGGATAAAAGGGCTCGAGGCTCAAGGAGCGGGAGCTCGACTTCGGTCGGGGACTCGACCCTGAGAGAGCCACCCCGATGGAAGGGCTCGAGGCTTAAGAAGTGAAGCAAGAGCTCGACTTCGGCCAGTGACTCGACCCTGAGAGAGCCACCCCAATGGAAGGGCTCGAGGCTCAAGGAGCGAGAGCTCGACTTTGACCGGGGGCTCCATCCTGAGGGAGCTATCCCGACGGAAGGGCTCAAGGATTGAGAAGTGAAGCGGGAGCTTGACTTTGATCGGAGACTCGACCTTGAGGGAGCCACCCTGGTGAAAGAAGCTCAAGGAGTGGTATTGACATGACAATCCTTGCCAGCGTGACTTCCAGCTGGGTTCGAGAAGGACTCCACATCAGCGATCTTGCCATATCATTTGACCCCCACTTCCAAGTCTCGACGGAATGTGGCACTCGAGTCGATGGGAGTTATTGTGGAGCTGACATGGAAGAGTAAAAATCTGGTACTATTAAATACCATGATCGTCGTCGCTTCGTGAATCGCATCTTGAAGCCAATGCGAGGGTGCCATCTCAGTAAGTCCGAGGAAGCATGATGGCCGATGTTGGACCCGAGGCGATCTTCAGTGTATCGAGGCACCATCCTTTGGCTACCTGTCACACGTGGCGCCCATCCGACGGTGAAAGCTCTAAAAAGGCATACGGTTGCTTCCTGGCCATTTTGAAAAAGGAGGAGACTTTTCTCAAACTATCTCTTTCGATTTCTCCACGCCCACATACGGCTAAAGTTTTTTCCTTTTTCGGGCTATCATTTCCCTCCAAGGCAACCAAGTTAGTCTTCCCTCTTCATCATCATCATCTTCTCCAGTTGGGTTGACTCCTTCGCAAGATCCTTTTAGTCCTTTAGCTTTCGTATTCTCCTTTCTCCTCTGCTTTAGATGGCCTCATCGGGTTGGATCCATCGTTTCTCTAGCAACCTTGATGATGTAGGGCCCTCTCAACCAAGGACCCCTTCTTCCGATGAGGAGGATGAGGTTCCTCTCCAAGTCTGTAAGAGTCTCCGCCCAACTAGAATAGTTATAAGAGGACTCAGGGTACCCCCTTCTGCTCCTTCTACTCCTGTGGCTACTCCTCTTGCTCTTGCACCTTCTTCCGTACCTCCTGGTTTGACCGGTCCCTCCGGCATCACTTCGATGATGACCAGGAAGGACCTTTCCTTGATTCGAGACACTTATGGGATCCCGGACTTCATCCAACTTTCAGTCCCGGGATCAGGTGAACGGGTCATCTCTAGTGGCCCGGGTCGAATCGCCCTCTACAAAGAATTCCTCCTTAGGGGGCTTTGTCTACCCCTACCTCCTTTCTTCCTTTCATTTCTCAACAACTACTGGCTCGTTCCTGCCCAGTTAGCTCCCAACGTCATTAGGGTCATTATCGGCTTCATAGTTTTTTGTCACTTCCATGGGATTGTTGTCCGTTTTTCTGTATTCAGGACTTTTTTCATCCTGAAGCATCACCCAACCGATGACGGGTGGTGGTTTCTTTCTCCTCACCCGGAGGTCATAAAATTTGACCTTCCCTCTTCCATCAAAGGGTGGAAGAGCAGATACTTCATCACTTCGATAGAAGGAGTAGACTGGGTATGGAGTGATCCGGACCGGATCCCAAATCGTAACTCTCAGGTAGAGGCCTCTGATCGGGAAGTGTACGATGATGAGATCCCTTTCCTCGAGGTTCTGTTATCGGAGCAGAACCTATTCGATAACAGGGTTAGCCCAATCTGGGAGTTAGGTGAGCCTTTTGAATTGCACCTTTTATCTTGTGAGTCCTTTCAGATTTGAGGCTAACCTATATTCTTTCTTTTTCGCAAGCATGAAGTTCTCCGTAGACCAGCTCCTGGAGTCCACCCAGAAGAGAAGCATGTCATCCGGGCCCAGGGAGGCCCCATCTAAGAGGGCCAGGGTGGAGCCTAGCCAGGGGTCCAGGCCCATCGTGTCTTCCGGGCCAGAGAGAAGAGCAGTCGAATCGGCCTTCGAGTCTTCCCGTAGCAAGTCTGACTCCGGGCCCAAGAACCTGGTGCGACCACGTGGACCCATCCTGCTGCTCCCACCGTGGTCTAGATCCTCGATGCCATCGAGGTGGAAGTGGAGAGGGAAATAAGGAGGGAGCGACCACCATCAACACCATCGGCACTATCGACTGAGGTGGCGAGGAAGGGCCGAGGTGCCCTCAGCGACGTTGCCTTCGGACCCCACGACCGTCCTTGCACTGTCGAACTCAGGGGCCCAACGGGTGCTGATCTCGATGCCGTTGAATGCATCAATCATCCAGGACTGCGCGCTGGCCGAGCGGATGATGGACTTCGTTGTCCAGCCACGTGACCATCACAAGAGGCGAGGCAGGCTGCTGGTGGAGGCCATTCTCAGCATCCTTCCCCACCTCTTCACGGTAAGTCCTTCTTCTCATCATTGTGTTAGTTGAAAAGCCATGGCTGACACCCTTGTTGATGCAGGTTAGGACCGATATACTTTTGATCTGGGATTACTATGCTCAGTGGGTGAAGAGGGAGGCCCAACAAGAGTAGAAGATGAAATCACTGGGGGTCAAGGCCAGGGCACAGACCAAGAGGGCTCAAGCAGTGGAAGGAAAGAACAAAGCCCTCCAAGCGGAGGTGCTTAGAGTGGAGAAGCGGGCCAGGGACTTCGAGGTGTCTCTAGCCATAGAGAAGGATCGGTCTATTCACCGGGCGAAGGAGTCTGCTACGGAGGTGGCTCGATTGGAGGGGTGGTCTCAAACCCTCCAATCCCACCTAGACACGGTGTTGACTCGGGCATCGACGGTAGAGGAGAAAGTGGTCGGGGCAGTGACGCTGATGGAGGCCACCAAGAAGGAGGCCGTTGAAGTAGTGCCAAAATTCAGGGCCCCGCAGAGTTCGTCGATGAGGTCTGGGAGGTAGCCGTGCACTCCTTCATCAAGGGGTTCAAGGTCTGCAAATCTCAGGTGGCATGGGCCTTTCCGAAGTTGAAGCTGGATGAGATTGTCATCCCTAGAGCTTCAGGCGGAAGTCCGACAGAGGCAAGGGCTCCAACAGAGGTGATTGAGGCAGAGCCCATAACTGTCGGGTAGTCAGCTCCGCCTATAAAGGTCCAGGAGGATGTCGGCATGCTTGCTTGCCATCTTGGGAAGGAGCCAGCAAAGCAGTAACTCTACAAATAAGGACCTTTTCGTAGTACACTTTTTTGGCCCTTTGTACTTAGGAATTTTTCTTTTCTTTTGGCACCACCTGGCCTGTCAAGGGTCCTTCAATGATGTAACAACTTCATTTTACTTCAATGAAGTTCCTTTTCTTCTACTAAATTTTTATGTTGCTCGTTCTCCTGGTGTTCTTTCATAGTTGCTTGAGCACCAGTCTTTGCCATGGCCACTTGTCCGCGGGTCTCCAAGCTTCGGCGCTTCCCCGGGAGGCCTTTAAAGTAGCAGATAATTTAGAGGGAACTTAGAAGTTCTGCAAGTTACCTTCGTCATGCTGGGATCCTTGCCGGAGGGCCCTAGTCATTCACCGGGGGCTAGGTGCCCATCTTAGGGACTTCCCGGCCATGTCGAAAGTTGGTGGGTGAGTAGAAGGGGCCTAAGAGACCTGGGAGATCGTCTCTACCGGTCCGAGACTACACTGAGTTGGGGGATTTGGCTTGAGGAGTCCTAGAATTGCCATTATCGATCCAGAGTTTGGTTGGTGAAGTACGGCACTTCTGGAATGTCCTGGCTTGCCATCACTGGACTGGGAGTCCAACAGATAAAGTATGGGGCTTCTGGAGTTTCCCAGCTTGCCATCACCGGACTGGGAGTCTGGCGGATAAAGTATGGGGCTTCTAGAGTTTTTCAGCTTGCCATCGCCGAACTAGAAGTTCGATGGATAAAGTGCAAGGCTTTTAGAGTTTTCTAGCTTGCCATCGCCAAATTGGGAGTCCGGCGGATAGAGTGCAGGGTATCTGGAGTTTCTCGATTTGCCATCGCTAAACTAGGAGTCTAGCAGATAGAGTATGGGGCTTCTGGAGTTTCTCGACTTATCGTCACCAAACTAGGAGTCCGGCGAATAGAGTACGGGGCTTATGTAGTTTCCTGGCATGCCGTCATCGAATTGGGAGTCTGACGGATAGAGTGCATGACTTCTGGAGTTTCTCGGCATGCTGTCACCGAATTGGAAGTCCGACGGATAGAGTACGGGGCTTCTGAAGTTTCCTGGCTTTGTAGTATGGTATCCAGGGTTGGGCGATAGTATTCCTACATGGGCAAAGACAACGTTGCACCAAAAGAAATTTTTAATTGATAGGAGAAGGGCTTACATCATTGGTAGTACATCTTAAGATTGTTGGCATCCAAGTTTGCAGGAATCGGGCGCCACCGAGTTCAGCGAGGTAATAGGCCCCTTGGGGAATGACCTTGATCACCCTGTAAGGGCCCTTCCAGTTTGGGAAGATCTTACTACATTCCCCAGGTTAGGAGACTTTGGCCCGTCGCAGTACCAGATCTCCCGGGTAGAAGGTCTTTGGTTTGACTCCAGAATTGTAGTACCGGGCCGCCTACTACCGGTAGGCTGCCATACGAAGATGAGCCTTATCCCTCATCTCTTCAAGGAGGTCTAGATTGAGTAGAAGACGAGCCGGGTTCTATGCCTCATTGTAGGCCCAGGTAGGCAACCCAAGAGGGGGGGTGAATTAGATTTTATAAAACTTTTGTACTATTTAAAGTGTGAACTAAAGCAAGTATGTGCTAATGCAATTCAAGTGCTTGTGTATTTCAAATAAATGCAGCAGAAATAAAGAAATAAAAACATAAGAAGAACAATCACACAAACACAAAGGTTTATAGTGGTTCGGTGCCAACCAAGCACCTATATCCACTCCCCAAGAATCTCTTGGAAATTCCACTAAGTTTGGTTTTATAACTTAGGCTCACCAACAACCTTTACAACTTGTTTTGTCTTCGGGCTCACAAGTCAAATCCTAGTTGGTTTCAAGGCTCACCAACAACCACCCTTGGTTTTACGGGATAACCAAGAACCTAAATAACTTGTTTTGGCTTCGGGCTCACAAGTAAAACCCTAGTTGGTTTCAAGGCTCACCAACAACCACTTTTGGTTTTCCAAGGCTCACCAAAAATCTCTTTGGTTTTCCAAGGCTCACCAAAAACCTTAAGTAAAACAATGTAAGAGCAAGTATAAATGAATACAATAAAAGCTTTTTAAAATAAAGCAAATATCTCTTTGAAGTCCTTGATTGTTGATGAAGATCTTGTCTTCAAGTTGATGAAGCTTTTGATTGATGCTTGTAGATATAGACTTTGAATGCTCTCTTTGAAACTTGGAAGCTTGAAGGCTTTGAATCACTCAACTCTTGAATCCTTGAAGAATATTCAAAAAACTCACCAAAGGATTACTTCCCCAATTGATTTTTGATGTTTATATAGCCTCCCAACACTTAAATGACCGTTTATAGCCGTTAGGGAGAAAAATATGACCGTTTTGAAGCAAGTTGGAGAAGTTCTGCAGTCCAGAAAACTAGCCGTTACTGTTCAAGTGTCGACACTTCACCTTCAGGTGTCGACACTTCAGTTTCAAGTGTCGACACTTCATTCTCCAGGTGTTGACACTTCAGCTCTAGGTGTCGACACTTCAGCTCCAGGTGTCAACACTTGACTGAAAGTGCTTTCTGAAGTTTTCTGTTTGTCTCAGGCCTTGAGTCGACACTTCACTCTTCAAGTGTCGGCACTTGTTCCTCAGGTGTCGACACTTCATTTCCAAGTGTCGACACTTGCCTGTGCCATTGCTGAAACATCTTCAAATTCAAACTTTAACCTCTTCAAGTTCTTCCATATTAATTCGAAAGTCCATATACTTGATTTTCCATTAATTTAAGGACTTTTTCAACTGAAATACAAGCATTTCTTCATTCAACATGGTTGAGTACTAAGATCTGAAAAATATACTTAAAATACAATGAGTACTCATATATACTTAAACATTTTGTCAATCATCAAAATCAAGACCAGAGTCAACAATCTCCCCCTTTTTGATGATGACAAAACCTTTAAGTATATGAATAGGGTAAGCTTAAAAAAGATTAACAATAAGATAAACATGTAAGCTCAAAACAATAAGCACCAAGCTCCCCCTCAAAATATGATCCAAAAAAGTTTTCAAAAATATTTCTCAAACTATGCAAAATTTTCAAATTTTTTAAAATTTCTTCTTCTTTCTAATTCTTCCCTTTAGATAAAAATATTTTACATTATTCTCCCCTTTTTGCACTTTCTTTCATTTCTCAAATAATTTTTCATGTTTATCCAATCTTCTCCTTTTCATACTTAACAATTTTCTCTCCCTTTTTGACATCATGAAAAAGGGTGAAAGGCAATACAAAGTAGGAATGAAGTCAAAAGAATAGCAAGTAGGTCATCAAAATCAATGCATGAAATCAAATAATTATGATATCAATTGAATATGACACAAATTGAACAAGATACCAAAGAATGTAAGCACATGCAAGAAATGATTTGATGTATATTATCCATTCGCCTTACTTGTTCATGGGATAAGGTCACAGCGGCACCCCTACATGTCATAAGAGAGCCCATTGAATGGGAAGAGAGGGTCTTTAAGCCCTACTTATCTCCTATAACCGGACGGCCATGGTGACTAACCCAATCCGAAGCGGTTACTAGGAATTCTTTTAAAAATAATTTTGATACCAATAGAATATGATACCATTTGAATGTAACTCCCCTTAAAGAATTAGATTTGAAAACAAGAAGAAGGAGTATCAGAGCAATATAAGCAAAGCATGATATCAACAAGATATTCAAAGTATCAAATATGATAACAAATCTTTGGATGCTCCCCCTGAATGTTATTCCTCCTTTAAAAATATGCATTTATTTCAGGAATAAAACATGAAAGCTTATGCATCAAGATTTGAAATTTTTCAAGATATTCATGATTTTCAAAATACAAAGCATTTATATCACTTAAAAACTTTTAGCATGATTTCAAATTCATTTTAAGATGATTTGATATCCATACAAATGCTAGAAGTAATATGATATCAAGTCTAGCTACTAGAGCAAGGGTTTGTCAATATGCATACATTCTTCTTAAATGTATCCCTTAACTACCAGTTCTATACTTGATTCAAATCAGTTCTAACTTAAGCATAGATGCCAACAATGAAAGCACATAAATCGTAACATTTCACTTAAAATAATTCAGAAACTATATTAATCAAAATCAAGTAAAGATCTAATAATCACAAGTTTGACCATGAGAGCTTGAAATCCATCAACATCAAAATGGTTATAATCACAACAAATGATTATTAGTCTAAGCTTGATTCTAATCAATCAATTAAAACATTTTTCAAATCAATATGCATCTTTAAAAGTATTTTTCATGAAATACATTAATCAAAATCAAGTGAATGTCTTACAATCATAAATTTAATCATGATAGCATGAAATTCATCAACACCAAAAAGTTCATGATCATAGCCAATGATGATAAGTCCAAACTTGATTCTAATTAACTATTTAAAATAAATTTTCAAAGTAATTGATGCAATAAAAATTAATCTACATTTTTAATTATGGAAGGAGATGTTTAGAATTTACCAATATACAAAGTCCTTCCTTTTACCATTTAGTTCAAAATGTAGCTTGTCCACTTCTTTAAATTGTCTTGTACAACCTTTTTTCAAGAACTTCCTTTCTTCATATTGGGTTGCAAGACATTCCTGCAAAACAAATTAAGTAGACATTTTTGGTACCCAAACTTTCTTGGGTCCTTTATGATTAGTAATTATGGTTCCTTTTGGAGCCCAAACTTTTCTTAATCTAGAAGGATAAGCATTAAAACCACATTTATAAGAAAAATTGAAAGAATCAGGAATATAGAAATTCTTCAAAAGTTTTTGCTTCTTTTCCTCAATCAAAATATTTTTCTCATTAAAAACTTTATCACATAAATCTTTTAAAATAACATTTTCTTTTTCTAAAAATTCTTTTCTTTAGAAAAATTACTCTTTTCATTTTTCAAAATATCAATCTTGGCATTTAAATCATCATTTTTATTTACAAGATTGGTGTTGTCAAGAGAAAATGAATCTACATGCCTATTTAATTTCTTGTGCTCAATTTTTAGCAATCTATATTCATGCACAAGATCATTAGATGCATCATGTGATTCTTTAAAGATAAAATCATAATTATTTTTAGCACATACCTTTTTCTCATTTGCCATGAAGCAAAGATGGGCAACTTCATCATTCGTACTTGAATCTTCGCTATCGCTCTAAGTTGCCATCATTGCCTTGAATTTCTTTTTGGCCTTGAGGGCTATTATCTTCTTATTTACATCAGCTTCCACTATCCTTTGCCATATGTTCAACTCATAGGTCATGAGTGAACCGATAAGCTCCTTCAAAGGTATGGTTTCTACATCTTTAGCTTCTTGGATCGCCGTCACCTTTGGATCCCATGATTTTAGTAAGGATCTAAGAATTTTGTTCACCAAATCAGCATTAGTATAGATTTTGCCAAGACTTTTTAATTCATTAATAATAGTCATAAATCTTGAAAACATATCAGATATAGATTCATAATACATCATTTCAAAAATTTCAAAAGAATGTACAAGCAAATTAATTTTAGTGTTCTTCACTTGAAGAGTACCCTCATGAGTAACTTCAAGTGTGTCCCATACTTCCTTCGCTGATGTGCATGTAGAAATTCTATTAAATTCATTTAAGTCCAATGCACAATAAAGCAAGTTCATTGCTTTAGCATCGATTTCAATTTGTTTAATATTATATTCATTCCAATCCTCTTCGAGCTTTGGAATGGAAATGACATTAACCAAAATGGTAGGAATATGAGGACCACTAACAATAATTTTCCAAATATGATAACTAATAGATTGAATATGGATGCGCATGCGAGTTTTCCAAAATATATAATTTGTGCCATTGAAAAACGGTGGTCTAACATTAATACCTATAAGGGTTGCCATGAACTTTAGCTCAAAATCGTTAGATTTTCAAACAGAGCACCCGCTCTGATACCAATTGTAGGCTCAGGTAGGCAACCCAAGAGGGGGGATGAATTGGGTTTTATAAAACTTTTGTACTATTTAAAGTGTGAACTAAAGCAAGTATGTGCTAATGCAATTCAAGTGCTTGTGTATTTCAAATAAATGCAGCGGAAATAAAGAAATAAAAGTATGAGAAGAACAATCACATAAACACAAAGGTTTATAGTGGTTCGGTGCCAACCAAGCACCTACATCCACTCCCCAAGAATTCCTTGGGAATTCCACTAAGTTTAGTTTTATAACTTAGGCTTACCAACAACCTTTACAACTTGTTTTGTCTTCGGGCTCACAAGTCAAACCCTAGTTGGTTTAAAGGCTCACCAACAACCACCCTTGGTTTTACGGGATAACCAAGAACCTAAACAACTTGTTTTGGCTTCGGGCTCACAAGTAAAACTCTAGTTGGTTTCAAGGCTCACTAAAAACCTCTTTGGTTTTCCAAGGCTCACCAAAAACCTTAAGTAAAATAATGTAAGAGCAAGTATAAATGAATACAATAAAAGCTTTCTAAAATAAAGCAAATATCTCTTTGAAGCCCTTGATTGTTGATGAAGATCTTGTCTTCAAGTTGATGAAGCCTTTGATTGATGCTTGTAGATGTAGACTTTGAATGCTCTCTTTGAAACTTGGAAGCTTGAAGTCTTTGAATCACTCAACTCTTGAATCCTTGAAGAATATTCAAAAAACTCACCAAAGGATTACTTCCCCAATTGATTTTTGATGTTTATATAGCCTCCCAATACTTAAATGACCGTTTATAGCCGTTAGGGAGGAAAATATGACCATTTTGAAGCAAGTTGGAGAAGTTCTGCAGCCCAGAAAACTAGCCGTTACTGTTCAAGTGTCGACACTTCACCTTCAGGTGTCGACACTTCAATTTCAAGTATCGACACTTCAGCTCCAGGTGTCGACACTTCAGCTCTAGGTGTCGACACTTGACTGAAAGTGCTTTCTGAAGTTTTCTATTTGTCTCAGGCCTTGAGTCGACACTTCACTCTTCAAGTGTCGACACTTGTTCCTCAAGTGTCGACACTTCATTTCCAAGTGTCGACACTTGCCTGTGCCATTGCTGAAACATCTTCAAATTGAAACTTTAACCTCTTCAAGTTCTTCCATATTAATTCCAAAGTCGATATACTTGATTTTCCATTAATTTAAGGACTTTTTTAACTGAAATACAAGCATTTCTTCGTTCAACATGGTTGAGTACTAAGATTTGAAAAATATACTTAAAATATAATTAGTACTCATATATACTTAAACATTTTGTCAATCATCAAAATCAAGACCAGAGTCAACAATCTCCCCCTTTTTGATGATGACAAAACCTTTAAGTATATGAATAGGGTAAGCTTAAAAAAGATTAACAACAAGATAAACATGTAAGCTCAAAACAATAAGCACCAAGCTCCCCCTCAAAATATGATCCAAAAAAGTTTTCAAAAATATTTCTCAAACTATGCAAAATTTTCAAATTTTTAAAAATTTCTTCTTACTAATTCTTCCCTTTAGATAAAAATATTTTACATTATTCTCCCCCTTTTGCACTTTCTTTCATTTCTCAAATAATTTTTCATGTTTATCCAATCTTCTCCTTTTCATACTTAACAATTTTCTCCCCCTTTTTGACATCATGAAAAAGGGTGAAAGGCAATACAAAGTGGGAATGAAGTCGGAAAGAATAGCAAGTAGGTCATCAAAATCAATGCATGAAATCAAATAATTATGATATCAATTAAATATGATACAAATTGAACAAGATACCAAAGAATATAAGCACATGCAAGAAATGATTTGATGTATATTATCCATTCGCCTTACTTGTTCATGGGATAAGGTCACAGCGGCACCCCTACACGTCATAAGAGAGCCCATTGAATGGAAAGAGAGGGTCTTTAAGCCCTACTTATCTCCTATGACCGGACGGCCATGGTGACTAACCCAATCCGAAGCGGTTACCAGGAATTCTTTTAAAAATAATTTTGATACCAATAGAATATGATACCATTTGAATGTAACTCCCCTCAAAGAATTAGATTTGAAAACAAGAAGGAGTATCAGAGCAATATAAGCAAAGCATGATATCAACAAGATATTCAAAGCATCAAATATGATAACAAATCTTTGGATGCTCTCCCTGAATGTTATTCCTCCTTTAAAAATATGCATTTATTTCAGGAATAAAACATTAAAGCTTATACATCAAGATTTGAAATTTTTCAAGATATTCATGATTTTCAAAATACAAAGCATTTATATCACTTAAAAACTTTTAGCATGATTTCAAATTCATTTTAAGATGATTTGATATCCATACAAATACTAGAAGTAATATGATATCAAGTCTAGCTATTAGAGCAAGGGTTTGTCAATATGCATACATTCTTCTTAAATTTATCCCTTAATTACCAGTTCTATACTTGATTCAAATCAGTTCTAACTTAAGCATAGATGCCAATAATGAAAGCACATAAATTGTAACATTTCACTTGAAATAATTCAGAAACTATACTAATCAAAATCAAGTGAAGATCTAATGTCCTGCCCCCCACATGATTCCTGCAGAGGCCTTCATGTATCTCCTGAAGCATGAAGGTTGCCTCTGAGGATCTCAAACATTTCAAAAGTGGATAGGAATGGGACCTACGGTAGAGCTGCCCGTCCATTAACATAAAACGTGTAGCTTTCTTCTTGACGAGGCTGGCTTCTAGACGGTCTGCATGCAGGATTCCATCTGTGATGTATCTGATATATCGGTCCATCTAGCTAGGCTCCGAGGTGACTTGCTGGACCTTCCCAGGGGTCTCATAATTAGGAGCTTGAAGGTACTCGATGTAGGCATGCCCTAGTAACGAATTCGGTAGAGTCGCAAACCTAGAGAGGGCATCCGTGTGAGCATTCTCCCCATGAAAAATATGGGAGATGCTGAAGTACCGAAAACCCGCTGTGCTCGAGCGTACTTGCTCCAAGTACTTTGACATCTAAGGATCTCAGGCTCCGAATTCTTTCAAGACCTGCCCAGCTACCAGCTGAGAGTCGGTGAAAACCCTTAAGTTGGGTGCACCCAACTCGTGGGAGACTCTCAGTCCTGCGAGGAGTGCCTCATACTCTGCTTGGTTATCGGTGGCTTTGAACTGAAAACGAAGTGTGCACTCGGATACGACCCCATCATGATTGGCGAGGATGAGGCCTACTCCACTTTCTCCTGCATTGGATGCATCGCCCACGTGGAGGACCCAGACATCCTCTTTGGCTAGGGGCTCCAAATGATCCCCCGGCATTGGTACCTCCACTTCTTCACCCATGCCGGTATACTAGACCAGGAAATTGGCCAGTACTTGTGCCTTTTGAGATGATCTCGGCCGGTAGGTGATGTCGAACTCACTAAGTTTCAGCACCCACTTGGCCAAGCACTCAGACATGTCCGGGTGGCTAAGTATGGCTCTTAGCAGTTAATTCATCAAGACCGTGATCAAGTGAGCTTGGAAGTATGGCCTGAGATGTTGAGAAGATATAATGAGTGCAAAAATTAATTTTTCGAGGCAGGCGTACCTGACTCAGCATCCCGAAGGAGCTTGCTAGCATAGTATACTGGCCTCTAAACTCCGTCTCCATCTATGCGGACAAGAACCGAGCTGATGGCCCCTGGGGTGACTGCCAACTATAGAAGGATTTCCTCTCCGTCTTTCGGCCTAAAGAGCAGGGGTGGTGATGCTAGGAACTTTTTCAGTTCCTCGAAGGCTTCTTGGCATTCCTCCGTCTAGGCAAAGTTATGCACCTTGCATAAGGCCTTGAAGAATGGCAGGCAACGGTCAATGGAGCATGAGATGAACCGACTCAAGGTTGCAATCTGGCCAGTGAGATGTTGGACTTGCTTCTTCGAGGTGGGATGCTCCATGTCGATGATTACTTGGACCTTCTCGGGGTTAGCTTTGATTCCTCTCTAAGTGACCATGAAGCCTAGGAATTTCTCGGTCGCCACACCGAAGGTGCACTTGGCCAGGTTCAGCATCATCTGATGAAGGTGAAGGTTTTGGAAAGCCTCTTCCAGGTCTGTAATGTGGTTTGAATCTGACTTACTCATGACGAGCATGTCGTTCACGTACACTTACATGTTGCGACCAATTTGGTCTTGAAAGACCTTGTTGACCAGTCGCTGATATATGGCTCCGGCGTTCTTCAGACCGAATGATATCATCTTATAGCAATACGTCACACAGTCTATGATGAAGGTAGTGTTCTCTTCATCCTCTGGGTGCATTCAGATTTGATTATACCCGGAGAATGCATCCACGAAGGAGAGTAAGCGGTACCCTAAGGTGGCGTCCAACTGGTCGATCTTCGAAAGTCGAAAGCTATCTTTTGGGCAAGCTCTGTTGAGGTCGGTGTAGTCCATATAGATTATCTACTTTCCATTAGCTTTCTTGACCATGACTACGTTTGCCAGCCAGCCAAGATACTGCACTTCGTGAATAAAACCGGCTACGAGGAGCTTCTCCACTTCCACGTTTACTACCCTTTGCCTCTCTGGAATAAAACTTTTCTTCTTCTACCGGACTAGGCGACACTTCAGGTCGATGTTTAACTTATGAGTAATGAAGTCGAAAGAGATACCTGGCATATCTACCGCGATCCAGGAAAATATGTCCAAATTCATCCAGAGGAAATTCAACAGGTGAGCTCGCTTTTCTTCTTGCAGCTGGGCCCCGATTTGTACCGTCTTCGATGAGTCTGCATTGAGGGGGCACGATAATAGGTGCTTGACTGGGCCACCCTTGGGGTCCTGTATTCTTTGGTCGAGGTCACCTACATCGGGGTCCTCCTCAGCACTCCTGGCTCCGGGGTGACTTGCAAGCAATGTTGAATCGGCTGAGGTGCCCCCCTCACCTCTCCTACGCCATAGGAGGTGGGGAATTGTATCAATAGCCATTTTGTAAATATGACCGCATCGAGCTGGTTGAGCCCGGGGTTGCCAAGAATTACGTTGTAGGTCGAAGGGAGCCTGACAACCATAAAGGTCATCATGACCATACTCTATCGAGGTGGTGACCCGGCCATGACGAGGAGAGTGATCTCTCCATCAACCCCCACCGAGTCTCCAGTAAAATTGATAAGGAGGGTGTGTACTGGCTTCAGTTGAGCAGAAGATAAATTCATCATGGAGAAGGCATCATAAAAAAGGACATCAGTCGAACTTTCACTGTCAACCATAATCCGCTTTACAGGATGCCTTGCTATTATCATTTCAACAACAATGACATCGTTATTTACATTTTCATCCCTAGGTCCCTTCTCTCTCATGAAAGGGAGTACATTTTCTGACCCCTCCCCCACTCGGGTTCTCTTGGAGGCACTCTCTATTCCCCATGATATCATACCCATAGGCTTCTTGGTGGGCCGGTTATCAACCGGAGGGATAAAAGGAAGAGCTACGAGTGCCTGAGATTCTGCAGGGACCTTGCCCCCACGAGCTTTCTGAGGTAGCCTCTCATTATTAGATCTTCAATTTCTCTCTTGAGATGGTGGCATTCCACGGTGTCATGACCATAGTCATGGTAAAACTGATAATACTTTGACTTGTTGCGATCGTTGGATGGTCTCAGCGAGGGAGGGCGGCGTAAGTAGCGCTCTCCCTCGATCTCCATGAGGATCTTTGATCGCGGGGCAAGGAGAGGAGTGTATTTTTCCTCCGGGATGGGGCCGAGCTTCGACTTAAAATATGTCGGAGGTTCGGGATCGGCCCGGGCCTCCATACTCCGAAGGTCTCTCCTGGAGGCTGCTTCTTTGATGGCTTCCCGTCCATCTCTCTCCTAGTACGGTCCGCCTCCTCCACACGAATGTACTTATAGACTTGAAGGAGGAGGTTAGAGTAAGTCTTCAATAGCTTTTGTCCAGGGAGTAGGTCAGGCAGGATATTCTGAGCCCCCTCTTTAATGCCAGTATGGCGATGGACTCGTCTAAATTATAGATTTCTAGGATGGCAACCTTGAAACGAGCCATGTAGTCCCACAAGGGCTCATGGTCCTGTTGCCTAATGGAGAAAAGGCTGTCAACTTTTTACAGTACCTTCTGGTAGGTATCGAAATGTGCCATGAACTTTCTTTCCAACTGTGCAAAGGAGCTGATACTTTCGGGCTCGAGGCAGGTAAACCAGACTCGAGCTGCCTTCTGAAGCATGGCCGAGAAGGCAATGCAGAGGAGGGCATCCATCATCCCTTGGACTCTCATGAGAGCCTTATAGATTTCCAAGGGATCCAGAAGGTCAGTGGTCCCGTCGTAGGGTTTCACTTGAGGCATACGGAACCGATTAGGTATCGGTTCCTCTTGGATCTCTCTAGAGAAGGGGGGTCAGGCATCATGGCCCACTAGATCATGGGGGGAGCCCTGCATGTTGGCAAACTGACAGGATAATTTTGCCAGCTTACGATATTGTTCTTCCAGGCAATTTTCAGCCAAGTGCCTGATAGCCTCGTCGGTGGAACCTTCTACCGAGGCTATCGGAGAAGATGGGGATGCCAGTTGAGGGAGGTCACAATGGGAGGCCTTGCCTCGATGGTGCTTGCGATGCCTAGCGGCATCATGGTCGAAGATCGAAGATCGGCTCTCCCGGTCAACCAACCTGCTCCACTACCTCTTCGCTAGGGTTCAGTGATTTCCCCAGGGATCAGTTATGGCCTGCGGGTGCAACGGCCTTCCTTGGAAGGAGCACAAGCTATCGCGGGGCCCAGTGGCTGGGCTGCGGGTGTCCCCGGATATTGCTAGGTGGGTAGGGATCGATGCTGATGTTGTAATTACCGCACTGCCATGGTTAGAGTCTGGATTTGCTGGGCGAGAGTGGCTAGCTGGGAGTCCATCGGAGGTGGCTTCGGCAGAGCTAGGAGTTCCCTCTTTGGGCTGTGCTGGGCCCTGTGAGAAAGAGGGTCCCCTGTGTGGCTGGTGGAGGTTTCTCGCATACGTGTCACCACCATGTTGCGGGCAGAACTGCTTTGAGGGACCTATTCCCCCTACCTGGTGTGCCAATTTGTTGCCACCTGGATCATCGTGGCCCGCAGCTCCTACAT
The DNA here is from genome assembly GCA_021397845.1 of Areca catechu. Taxonomy (NCBI): domain Eukaryota; kingdom Viridiplantae; phylum Streptophyta; class Magnoliopsida; order Arecales; family Arecaceae; genus Areca; species Areca catechu. Next base: position 21,530,446 of record CM038051.1, read on the forward strand.
GGCATAGGGTTGTACCTTCTTTGTCTGATGTTCGACATGTATGCCCAGTCTTATAAAAGAAAGGAGACCCGGGCCGGGGATCCCGGCGAGGGTACTTAAACGGTCAAGTCAGTGGGACGATCTAGGAAAATAGATCCTCAAAAGTGGATCCCAAGTTGGTCTCCACTCTTAGAGGTTTTGAAAGAAAAGAGCGAAGTGAGAATTTTGGTGGTGGAAGAGAGCTTGAGCAATGGCAGCTATATCCATTGGGACTTTTTCGACGAGTTATCTGGTAGCCTTAGTATGCTCTTTCTTGATACCCCTTCCTCTATCTGTTCTTGCTTACCTCCTTTGAAGGCCCTCTCCCTCTCTTATAGATTGAAGGTAATGTTTGTTATCGGCCTCAGGCTCGCCCTCCTCCTCCTCCCCTCCTTAAGGGATGCTACGAGGTCAATGATGGGTGGTGCTTGGGGATCGTGCCCGAGCCCCCTCTTCCTTCATGGTCGGGAGTTATATTGCGAGCTCTGACACCCTGGTATGATGACCTGTTTGGAAAAACTTGGCAGAACCTTGATCCGGGTGGTAGACACTCTAGGACTCGAGCCCTCTGGTGCAACCTTCTTCTTCAAAGTGGTGTAGATGGTCGGTGGAGGGGCGCGGTGTCTTGAGTAGCGCATCCTTTCCTAACTGGTATAAACGATGGCCTGAAGGGACCTTGGTGCTCTGGCGAGATGGCTCCTCATAGGTCAGCAAGCTCTTCCTTCATAGGCTTCGGGTGGCATGCCGCTTTTCGCCTGGCATACCGGCTTCATGGCCGACCTTAACCATGGGTCAACCTCAAGCTAGGCACCCCTTCTCAGCTAAAGGGCATGCGGCTCGAGGGAGCTCGACTTCAGCTGGGGACTCGACCCTGAGAGAGACACCCTAGCAGAAGCGCTCGAAGCTCGAGGTGCGAGAGCTCGACTTTGACCGGGGGCTCGATCCTGAGGGAGCCACCCTAGTGGGTGGGCTCAAGGCTCGAGGAGCGGGAGCTCAACTTCGATCGAGGGCTTAACCCAGAGGGAGCCACCCGGTGGATGGGCTCGAAGCTCAAGGAGTGGGAGCTCGGCTTCTACCGGGGGATCGACCTTGAGGGAGCCACCCTGGCGGATGGAGTCAAGGCTCGAGGAGTTGGAGCTCGACTTCGATCGGGGGTTAACCCCGAGGGAGCCATCCCGGTGGATGGGCTTGAAGCTCGAGGAGCAGGAGCTCGACTTCGATTGGGGGCTCGACCCTGGGGGAGCCATCCCAATGGAAGGGCTCAAGGCTCGAGGAGCGGTAGCTCGACTTTGACTGGGGGCTCGACCTTGAGGGAGCCACCCCGGTGGAAGGGCTCAAGGTGCGGGAGCTTAACTTCAGCCGAGGGCTCGACCTTGAGGGAGCCACCCCGGTGGAAGGGCTCAAGGTGCGGGAGCTTAACTTCAGCCGAGGGCTCGACTTGAGGGAGCCATCCTAGCGGAAGGGCTCGAGGCTCGAGAAGTGAAGCGGGAGCTCGACTTTGGTAGGGGGCCCGACCCTGAGGGAGCCACCCCGATAAAAGGGCTCGAGGCTCGAGGAGCAGAAGCTCGACTTCAGCCGGGGGCTCGACCCTGAGGGAGACATCCCGGTGGAAGGGCTCGAGGCTCGAGAAGTGAAGCGGAAGCTCAACTTTGGCCAGGGACTCGACTGTGAGTGAGCCATCCCGGTAGAAGGGCTCAAGGCTCGAGGAGTGGGGGCTTGACTTTGGCCGGGGGCTCGATCCTGAGGGAGCCACCCCGTCAGAAGGGCTCAAGGCTCGAGAAGCGAAGTAGGAGCTCGACTTCAATCGGGGACTCAACCCTGAGGGAGCCACCCTGACGGAAGGGCTTGAGGCTCGAGAAGCGAAGCGGGAGCTTGACTTTGGCTGGGAACTCGACCCTGAGGGAGCCACCCCGGTAGAAGGGCTCGAGGCTCAAGATGTGGGAGCTCGACTTCGACCGGGGGCTCGACCCTGAGGAAGCCATCCCGGTGGAAGGGCTCAAGGCTCGAGGTACGGGAGCTTGACTTTGGCCAAGGGCTTGACCCTAAGGGAGCCACCCCGGTGGAAGGGCTCGAGGAGTGAAGCGAGAGCTCGACTTCGATCAGGGGCCCAACCCTGAGGGAGCCACCTCAATGGAAGGGCTCGAGGCTCAAGGAGTGGAAGCTCGACTTTAGCCGGGGGCTCGACCCTGAGGGAGCCATCTCGGTGGAAGGGCTCAAGGCTCGAGAAGCGAAGCGGGAGCTCAACTTCAACCGGGGACTCGACCCTGAGAGAGCTATCCCGGTAAAAGGGCTCGAGGCTCGAGGAGTGGGAGCTCAACTTCGGCAGGGGGCTCTACCCTAAGGGAGCCACCCTGGTGGAAGGGCTCAAGGCTCGAGAAGTGAAGCAGGAGCTTGACTTCGATCGGGGACTCGACCTTGAGGGAGCCACCCTGGCGGAAGGGCTCGAGGCTCGAGAAGCGAAGCGAGAGCTCGACTTCGGCTGGGGACACGATCCTGAGGGAGCCACCCCGGTAGAAGGGCTCTAGGCTCGAGGAGTGGTAGCTCGACTTCAGCCGGGGGCTCGATCCTGAGAGAGCCACCCCAGTGGAAGGGTTCGAGGCTTGAGGTGCGGGAGCTCAACTTTGGTCGAGGTCTCGACCCTAAGAGAGCCACCCCGGCAGAAGGCCTCGAGACTCGAGGAGTGAAGCGGGAGCTTGACTTCGGTCGGGGGCCCAACCCTGAGGGAGCCATCTTGATGGAAGGGCTCGAGCCTCGAGGAGCGAAAGCTCGACTTCAGCCGGGGCCTCGACATTAAGGGAGCCACCCTGGCGAAAGGGCTCAAGGCTCGAGAAGTGAAGCAGGAGCTTGACTTCGGCCAAGTTCTCGACCCTGAGGGAGCCATCCCGGTAAAAGGGCTCGAGGCTCAAGGAGTGGGAGCTCGACTTCGATCGGGGGCTCGACCTTGAGGGAGACACCCCGGTGGAAGGGCTCGAGGCTCGAGAATCAAAGCAGGAGTTCGACTTCGATCGGGGACTCGACCCTGAGGGAGCCACCCCGGTGGAAGAAGATCGAGGAGCAGGATTGACATGGTGATCCTTGCCAACGCGACTTCCAGTTGCGTTCGAGGAGGACTCCACGTCAGCGGTCTTGCCACATCAAGCAGCATCCCAAGGGCCCGGCATCGATCGGCACCAGCATCAGTGGACAAGCCTTAGTCACCACCATCTAAATGATCACCAGTCAATCACTGCCGGATGCTTCTAGCAAGGTATGGGAGGAGGAGAAGGACATAGTGGTTCCCACCACTGCCAGCCTACCCTTTTTTTTGTGATAATGGGTCAATGGATTTTGGGTTAAAACCCAAAATCCGAAAACCCTTTAAGCCTCAGCCCTTCTTCCCCATAAGACAGTAAACAACAGGGGTGGATTATGGGTCTGCTGACGCCCGTTTCCAAAACCCCCACCGTCGGTGCTACACCAGTCGGACGGTCGTGACGACCGATAAGGAACTACCGGTCGCCGCCTCCGGTGGTGTCGGCGACATCCGATCCAGGGCCGACAGTGGGTTAACATTCATTTTTTTTGTTCACCGCTACCTCCATCAAACCCGTCATCACCGGTGCTAGAGCCGGCGGGACAGCCACCCATCGATCGGGAAAACCCGATCAGCAACTTCGGTGGTATCGCCGGAGATCGAAATGCATCCGATGGTCGGCTGCTCGGCTTTTCTTTTTTTTTCTTCTTTTTCTTCCCATCGATTTCCATGACTTTTCACGGCCACTACCGGTCACCATGGCTCCAACTTGCCATCGCCGGTCATCACGCAACATCAGTCACCGTGCAGAAAAGGGTTTTTTTTTCCTTCCATGGTGCAAGAGAAGCAGAGACAACGGTCAACTACACTTGCCAGCTTTCAGGGTGTCAAAAAATGGAGACCATCGACATCGCCGGCAGCCACCCATCAAGCCGACGATGGTCGGGCAATCAAGGAAGGGAACACCAATAAAAAAAGATTTTATATTTTATCATATCTGAAGCATGGAAAACAGGATCTATGATTCCAATCTTCTTTGGATACCAAGGCTCTGATACTAAATATAGGAAGATTTCCTCAATCCCATGGATCAATAAAAAAGATTAGAATCCTTAAAAATAGATCTGAGAAAAAGTATTATAATGAATACCTATATTCGTCATGAATTCCAAACCTGGAAGTAGCGCTCACATGAACATCGAAGGTAGAGTCCTTCTCTCCAGCATCCTCTCATAATAGGCGGTCATGATGGGACAAGCCGTGAGAACCAATCTCACGTAATATCATATCTCATGAGGAGTGGAGAGGGGACCTAGGCTATTAATTATAAACAAATTCTAATAGGCCCTCCCATCATGGGCTAGTTGAGCCAAGGCCTATACTGTGCCACCTCAATCACACCAACCCACATGGGATGCTTCTAGCCCAAACAATGATCACATAATAATGGGCTCAACCTATGTCTATCAATATGGACCATAATATCAACCCGATTTTAATAAAATAAAATTTTAATTAATATTAGTCCAAATTAACAAAAACTCTTACATGGAAGTCCTGAATATGCGAGAAGAGCGAAAAGAGTTTGGGTAAATTAAAGATGGATTGATGAGACAAAGGTACTGAACGTTTGAAAACTGGTGGGACAAATAAGAGGTATGACATTTTTATTCCAAAAACTGATCAGTGCTGTTGACATGGAACCTTCGTCGACCGGGCAGAGCCATTGGATTGCCAGTTCACTCCCCTGGATACCTGCAAAACAGGTCCCTGACTGGATTTTCTCTGGTAGGGGACACTCCGATGCCTAAATTAGAGAGGAAGGTTCCAGCAACAGAATGGAGAGTTTCTGAAGAGAAAGATAGTGAAAGTATTCTCTTTTTCAGGCTTGTGTAGCATACCTTGAGTATCCTCTCTTATCAGTATTTATAGTTGTCGTGCCAGAGTATGGTTAGGCTCACCTATCTATGGTTAGGTGGGGTTAATTGACTTTACCCCGCATACAACCATAGGTGGTTGCTAACTGGTTCTGGCCAGTCTGGAGTCGTTGGAGCTAAAGTTAGTGGTCACGTGGCCACCTCGATATGGTTATGATTGGAGGTAGTGACCACGTAGTTGATTATAACAACTGTATCCACATTCAAAGATTTGGGATCAATCGGAGATTTGCTTCTAGCTTCTTCTTCATGAAGGGCTGACGTTGAATCGGTGAGACATTTTTGGGCTTATCTCCCACATAACAAGTCGAAGACACCTCTGTCATTAGCATCAATGTTCATCCTTGCGGAGTGGGTTATGAAACGAAGCTGATGTTGTCTTCGGATCGATCTTCTTCAGACCAGCCTTCTTTGGCTGATGTGTAGAAGACTGGTCGGGAGCTTGTGGTGGTAGTCTTCGAGACTAACATCTTCGGCTAGGCCAAAGACTGACCCCATGTGACTCCCTCCAGGTGCTCCAGTTTAGATGCCCGGTTCAGAAGGAGTTTGGTGGGCAGTTGAACCGATAATTAGTCCATGTTGCATTGACATATCATAATAGTTGCCCCCCACTCTCAATTTTCAAAGAATGATTTGTCTTGAAGAGTGAGAGTATTAATGGATTATCATTTTCTTCTAAGAGGAGCGTAACCAATGATGGTAAATCTTCGATCCGGTCACCCATCATAACTGATATCTAATTTGAAGATCAGGTTAAGGACAGGCATCGTTTTCTTATTGGAACGTGAGAAGGCAAGAGTTGGTCGAAGGGTTGCATCATTTCCTTTTATTACGACGATTTGGCTGATCTTCTAATTAGGATCTGGGTAGAGGACGTGGCCTCACCCTGTCCCTTGGGGAAGGTATGGGCTTCTTCTCTGTCGTTAGATGAAGTCATGCGATTTAGAGCTCTTGGCTCTTCCCTTGTTGAATCAGCCTGGCCTTGCTTGGAGTTGCACAGCCATATCTGGCACCTATATATGTGGCACAATTAGAGGAAGGACGCTTCTTCTCTTGAGAAGGCGTACTGAAGTGTCTCTTGTCCCCTTATATAGGAAAAAAGAGGACCTGTAGAAGAAGCTTCTCCACTCCTGTTTGCTTCTGCTTTTTGTTCAGCCTTTCTTGCTTCTAGTCCTCAGTTTCTCCCACAGGTAGTGTCTCCTTACTTCTCCGTCTCTTTCTTGTTTCAGCATAGTTAGGTCTTTAGAGATCCGTGTCACCGACAGGGTCTCCTCTGGGGGAAAAGATGGAGTCTTCTACCGATTATACCTAACATAGGGGACCCGCTGATCCCAGCAAGGTGAAGGTTCCTCTCTTCTAAAAGCTCTCGGATGGAGACAGCCTCCAAACTAGACAACAAAGTATAGTCAGGTTGGTCAGCCACCAGCTTGCTGGCATTAGCATCCAAGCGAGGCTCTCTCCACTCACTGTTGAAATCCCATGGTTGAATAGAAGAGACGAAGACAAAGTTAGGCTTCCACCCATGGATAGTGCTGGGCATGTCTTTCATTATTTTGCAACCGAGACGAGGACCAATGACCCACCATCCGTAGTTGTAGAAATCCCTCTTCAAAATGAAGAGGGAAGTGAACAAACTAGTCCTAGGCCTCACATTGGCTATGTGGCAACGGATCAGAAACCTACAGATGTTTCAAATACTATTCAGAGTCAACTGTGCAGGAATAATCTGATACAAATTAAAGATCCTAAGAAGAAAAGGGTGTAATGGGAAGCGAAGATCGGCTTTTAAATGGTCTTCGTATATAGCAATGCACCTAGAGGGAGGCCTATTTATCCATTCTTCAGGTCTCGGGAGCACCAGAAAGATGTCTTCGGGAAGGCAATAACGTTCATGAAGGTGGGCTATTTTTCTAAGGAAAACATAACTGGGAATTAGCTCTGGTCTAATCTCAACGGCAACATCCCTAACAGGACTTGAAGTGCTCGAAGGCTCGGCCTCTCTCCCAGAGGAGACCCTACCGACGATGCGGATATCTAAAGACCTAACCATGCTGAAACAAGAAAGAGACGGAGAAGCAAGAAGACCCTACCTGTAGGAAAAACTGAGGACTAGAAGCAAGAAAGGTGGTGGGGGCACCAGGATCAGACACAGTTTATCGGGCCCTATTTGGTTTACTTAGTCATGTGTCAAAGTTTTGAAAATTTTGTAATCAATTAAGATTGAGTCATGTAATAAGTTGAGGTTAGTTGATTTGTTTCAACCCTCAACCTAGTCCAGTACATTGAGTCCTGTACATCAGTATGAGTCTAGTATGAGTCCACTTTTTGTACCAGATAGGAGGTTACACTATTTTAGAGTTCCACCAGGCCTCATCCAGGAGTCAGAGGCCACTACATCAGATTATTGGATTTTGTATGACACCACAGGATCCAAGATGCCTTCCGGAGACCCTGATTCCTTCTAGATGCCCTCCAGATGCCCAGATTCCCTTCCAAATGCCAGAGAATATTCCTAAACCAAGGCATCCATGATTCCATAGGTCCACCTACATCCCAGTCCAAAGAAATCAAACCCAGGTGCCAAGCCCAAGCCCTTAAGAAGCAAGATACCAGGAAATATTCTTGCCACCAGGCTACCAGGCCATCCCAGTTTCCAGAGGTCCAAACCAATGCACCCAAGCCCCTTTGGGCAGGCCCCTTACTGCTCTTAGAAGCCCAACACGCCCCCTTAGGCATCCTTAAAGGGTTGACCAAGTCAAATCTCCAAGGGAGGTGTCCTTAAGTGAGAAGGAGAAGACTAGTCCAACCTAGTTAGGATTCCTAGTTCTTTTAAGCTTTGTAATCCTAACATAGCTAGGAAAGGACATGTAATCTAACTAGAAAAAGGCTTATTAACCTATGTAACCCTAGTTAGGAGAGGACATGGAAACTCTATAAATACCCCACCCATCCCCCTCTTGTAATCATCTCTTTCTTATGAATACAACTTGCTGAAATTCTATGCTATTCAATTGCGATTGGTGTCTTTGCTTTGGTTCTCTACTTTGAGTGCTCTCCTTGTGTGCCCTAGCCGAATCCCTGATGCCCTAACTTCCATCTACATCTTTGGAGATCAGCCATGCCCAGAGGACGACACCCTAGTTGCTGCCCCAATCAAGCAACTGCTTCTTTCCCGGGACATCCACACCTAAACTAGTTCTTTCAATTCTAAACCCTAGTTTCTTATTCCTTTGTTTAATTACTGTTTTGATTGACCCTGATGCTTGCAGGATCCTCGAGGAGCTTCCCCCTCCCCTGAGGAGGCCTTCTTTGCTTCCAGGACCACCTAGATCAGCCTTCAGATTCAAGAGAACGAGGCTTTTTCTTCCAGGCTCCGATCAGAGTGTGAGTGATCCCTTCAGTTATCGAATTTATAATCTCTGACTGGTAAGAAACAATCTCTTCTCTTAATTTCTAATTTATTGAAGATTAAATATCCTAAGCCAGGAATTTCTCAATTTTCGGATCCTGTCTTTTATTTATCTTGCATAATTCAGCCTACGACATAATGATTTTTAGAATTGCTGATTACCTGCTAGTCTTTACTTTAGTTTCGACCAATTAGCCTTCAAACCTAAAATCTAAAATTCTTAAAAAGAAAAATTAGTTTACTGTTTTTTCCTGCATATTTAGTATTCTTAGAGTCATCCCGCATCAAAAGGCTGAACAAAAAGTAGGATCAAACAGGAGTGGAGAAGCTTCTTCTACAGGTCCTCTTTTCTCCTATATAAGGGGACAAGAAACACTTCAGTATGCCTCCTCGAGAGAAGAAGCATCCTTCCTCTAATTGCGCCACATATACAGGCCCCAGATACGACCGCGCAACTCGAAGCGATGCCAGGCTGATTCGATAGGGGAAGAGCCAAGAGTCCTAAACCACGTGACTTCATCTAATGGTAGAGAAGAAGCCCATACCTTCTCCAAGGGACAGGGTAAGGCCATGTCCTCTACCCAGTCCCAATTAGAAGATCAGCCAAATCGTCGCAATAAAAGGAAAAGATGCAACCCTTCGACCAGCTCTCACCTTTTCATGTTCCAATAAGAAGACGACACCTATCCTCAACCTGATCTTCGAATCAGATATCAGTTATGGCGGGTGACCGGATCGAAGATTTACCATCATTGGTTACTCTCCTCCTTACAAAAAATGACAATCCATTAATACTCTCACTCTTCAAGGCAAATCTTGTTTTGAAAACTGAGAGCGGGAGGCAACTGTTATGATATATCGATTCAACACGGACTAATTATCAATTCAACCACTCACCAAACTCCTTCTGAACTGGGCATCTAAACCGGAGCACCTTGAGAGAGTTACATGGGGTTAGTCTTCGGCCTAGCCGACGATGTCAGTCTCGAAGACCACCACCACCAGCTCTCGACCAGTCTTCTGCACATCAGCCAAAGAAGGCCGGTCTGAAGAAGACCGATCCGAAGATAATATCAGCTTCGTTTCACAACCCACTCCGAAGGGAGGAACATCGATGCTAATGATAGAGGTGTCTTCGGCTTATTTTATGGGAGATAAGCTCGAAGATGTCTCACCGATTCAATGTCAGCCCTTCCTGAAGAAAAAGCTTAGAAGCGAATCTCTGGTTGATCCCAAATCTTTGAACGTGTATATGGTTGTTATGATCAACCGCGTGGCCACTACCTCCAATCATAACCATATCAAGATGGCCACGTAGTCACTAACTTCAGCTCCAACGACTCCAGACTGACCATAACCAGTTAGCAACCACCTATGGTTGTATGCGAGGTAAAGTTAATTAACCTCATCCTAACCATAGATAGGTGAGCCTAACCACACTCTGGCATGACAACTATAAATACTGGTAAGAGGGGACACCCAAGGTATACTATGCAAGCCTAGAAAAGATAATGCTTTCACTATCTTCCTCTTCAGAAACTCTCCATTCTGTTGCTGGAACCTCCCTCTCAAACTTAGGCATCGGAGTGTCCCCCACCAGAGAAAATTCGGTCAGGGACTTGTTTTGCAGGTATCCAGGGGAGCAAACTGGCAATTCAGCGGCTCCGCCTGATTGATGAAGGTTCCACGTCAATCGTAACCATATCGAGGTGGCCATGTGGCCACTAACTTCAGCTCCAACGACTCCAGACTGGCCAGAACCAGTCAGCAATCACCTATGGTTGTATGCGGGGTAAAGTCAATTAACCCCATCCTAACCATAGATAGGTGAGCCTAACCACACTCTGGCATGATAACTATAAATACTAGTAAGAGGGGATACCCAAGGTATGCTACGCAAGCCTGGAAAAAAAATACTTTCACTATCTTCCTCTTCAAAAACTCTCCATTCTGTTGCTGGAACCTCCCTCTCAAACTTAGGTATCGGAGTGTCCCCACCGGAGAAAATCCGATCAGGGATCTATTTTGCAGGTATTCAGAAAAGCAAACCGGCAATCCAGCAGCTCTACCCAATTGACGAAGGTTCCACGTCAACAAGTGCTATTATCCAAGAACCTGAAGAGATAGAGCCCGTTACCAGCCACCTGACGAGTTACTGATGGCATGTGGGATATGGAACAATACCACAATGTATCGATTAACAATTACCAATGAAGACGATGTACCATCACCGTCTTTCCCCCAAAGTAGAGGGTTAACCATACAGGTTACGATTAAAAAGAGCCTGAACGCTTGGTCTGCAGTTACAATCCAAGATACATGGTGTGGAGAGTTTATCCACCAGAACAGCAGCTCAAGCAACTATCCATGTTAGCCTGTCAGGGGATCTGAAATAAGGGAGAGCATATCTTTATTTTCTTCAATAACTGAAAAATGATCATGTTATAAATATGTTTATACTCAGCTATCAGATTAAGCTCTATTGCAAAAGCCTGTTCAGGTTATAAATGTTGTTACGTTTACCCCTTCCCCCCCCCCAATGCACGCAACAGGCACGCGATCGATACATACACATGTATTATATATTTTTTTACCATTTTTTATTATTTTAATTAATTATAAAATTTAGTTTTTAAATGATTATTTTTTAATTTAATGCCATAACGGTCCGTTTGAAGATTTTTCTGAAATTTTATTCTAGATTTTAAATTTATAAATAGGTCTCTACCCCAGTCCTACAAGGTATCTAAGAATCCTAAATTTTCCCTCTCATAGATTCCTCTCTTTCAAAATTTCTAAAATTCTTTCACTCTCCTACATTTTTTTCTTTGAAAATTTGGACTGAAAACCATCTGAACGACGTCCGTTCGAGATCGTGCCACCAGCGAGCGTTGGAGTGTTGGCTTCCAAATTATATATTGGAGGAGAGTGTATGGCCCAATTATTCTTCGCACGAAAAGATGACAAGTCTCCTGTAGGGCAATGATTCAATCCACCTTTCAGGCCAGACTTCCTAATCGTATTTTATTTATTATATTTAAAATTATTTTATTATACCAAAATTATTTGACCACACAAGGCATAAAAAAATATTTTTTAAAATATTTCAAAAATTATATTAATATCATTACAAATAATGGTCTAAAGGAGACTTAGGTATAATTTGTAGTGCATGTATATAAATATAATTATTTATACTTAATTATAGTTTACTTACCTTACATATTTTATTAAAAAAAATATAATTACATTTTTTTGGTTATTTATAGCATAATATCTATTCCATTTGTATTATACAAAATTAATTGAAGATCCCTATTAAGCCTATATTGCAGCATACAAATTACTTTTTAAAAAACTACATAAATAAATTAATCAAAATCTTTAGGATTTAGAGACAAATAATTTAATTAAAAATTGTAACAAATTATAGATCCGATCACATTAGTGATCATTTCAATAAAACTTCAATTTCTAAAAAAATTAGGAAATATTTTTAGAAATATATACAAGAAAAAATAAATAAATAAATAAAAATTATTTTTAAAAAATAAAAATTATTTAAATTATTTAAACAAATCTTTAATAAAATTATTTTTATTTTCAGATCTTTCTTTTTGAACCTGACTTGAATCCAATGACAACCTTTAAAGATGACATCATTAGCCTTAAACCCAAAAATTATTGGATCCCATTTTAAGAGGTAGCAAAGCCAAATAAAATTTTGGCTAACCACTTCAGTGATCGACCAGTCCGCCTATTCCTCTAGTTCAACCACACTTGCTATCCAAGAAGAGGATTATCTTTGTAAAGGTAGAATCCTTGATGCCCTATCCGACTCACTCTACAATATTTACTTATCAACTAAGAGTGTAAAAAAATTATGAGATACCCTAGAATCTGAGTAAGGTCTTGATGATGCTGGGGTTGAATGATTCAATACTGCATTATTTCTTAGATATAATATGATAGAAGACAAATCCATCAATGACCAGCTTCACCAATTCTAAGATATCTTAGAAAACTTCAAGCTAATGGAGATAAATTCTCAGTACTAAAAACAAGGAGAGCTAATCCTAGCCTAACTTTTGAACTCAATCAGAATAAAATACCAATATAGGATTCCAAGTGTCTAAGCCAACCTAAACCTAGCAAACTAGAATTCCAAAGTGTCCAAGCCAACATAACCCAGCAATACCAGACCAATAATAATACCAAACCAAAATCAAAGCCTAGATTTCAACCAAACCACTAATACCAGTCAAACCAACCTTACTGCTCTAACCCAAACAAGTTCAAATCTAGGGGTAAAACCTTTAAAGCCAATAATACTAGATTTAATAAGCCTGTCCAAGGTCCAAGTGAAAGGTTCTGTTTTATATGCAAAATGATAAATCATCTTACAAGAGACTGCTTTTATTGAAAGAATGAGCCTCTTCGCAAACCTTCTACTTTATCTGGATCCCAAGCTCATATAGTTCAAGGTCCAGAGGATTCCACCTTTTAAGTCAGTAAGCTTAAATCCTGAAGTTAATGTTACGTATTTCAACCTTGATTGATGGTTAGATTCAGAAGCTAATATTTATATTTATTTTAATTGCTCCTGGTTTACTACTTTTCAGGACTCCGTGGAGGAGGCGTGACCCAAGGGAACAACACAACCACTAGGAACGTGGGATAAGGTTGAGTCAATCTGAAAATAATATCAAGAAAAGTTTTTACCCTAACAAATGTGCTATATATTCCAGATCATAAAAAGAACTTTGTCAATGGGTCTCAGTTGATTCAGAGGAGATATAAAATTATCTTTGATTGTAATAAAGTTATAATAACTAAGAATAATACATTCGTAGGAAAAAGATATATAAATGAAGGCTTATTCAAACTGAATGTAATAAATTCTTTCATTAATAAAGCTAAAAATAAAATTTATTTTGTAAATGAGTCTAAACAAAATCTATGGTATGACAAGTAGGGTCATGTATATTTAGAAAAGATCAAACATATGATGAAATTAAAATTAATTCCTACATCAAACTTAGATTCATCTAAGTATAAAATATGTGCTAAATCTAAATAACCAAGAAAACTATTCAAATCAGTTAAAAGAAATTCTTCAATATTGGAGTTAATATATAATGCTATATGTGACTCCACCAAAATTGCAACCCATGGTGGCAATAAGTACATAATGATCTTTATTAATAATTTTTCTAGGTATTACTACTGTTACCTAATCAAATCTAAAAATGAAACCTTCAATAAGTTTAAAATTTATAAAATTGAAGTAGAAAATTAACAAGAAAAGAAGTTTAAAATTCTTAGATCTGATAAAGGGAGTGCACCTCGAATGAATTCTTTTAGTTTTGTTAAGAACATGGTATAATTCATCAAGTGACTGCTCCTTACTCTCAACAGTCCAATGGTGTAGGTGAGCATAAAAATCATATCTTTATGGATATAATAAATGCTATACTTATCAGTTCTGACTTACTCGAGAATTTATGGGAGAAAGCTCTCCTATTTTTTTACTTCATCTTAAACAGGATATCTATTAAAGATAGTGGCAAGACTCCTTATGAATTTTGAAAATGAAGGACTCCTAATCTAAATTTTTTCAAAGTGTAGGGGTGCCTAATTAAGGTTAATATTCCTGACTCAAAAAGAGAAAACTAAGATCTAAGACTATAGATATTGTATTTATAGGCTATGCCCAAAATAGCAATGCTTATAGATTTTTAGTAATAAAATCAAAGATTAGTGATATAGCAGACAACTCAATTTTAAAAGCTAGAGATGCCTCTTTTTTCAAGAATATACTTTCTTTTAATACTAGAATTTCTAGACCCCTAAAATATGAATCATCTTTCTCTTGAACTATAGAGCCAGAACTAAAAACTGAACCTGAATTAAGAAGAAGTAAAAAAAAGAGTTGAAAAAGATTTTGAAGAAGACTTCTTTACATTCTTAGAAAAGGATGAACCTTCTACATATGATGAGGCATGTCATCATCAGAATCATTATATTAGAAGGAAGCCATAGATTGTGAAATTCAATCAATCCTAGAAAATAAAACTTAGATTTTAACTGATTTACCTCCAAGAAATAAACCTATAGGAACAAAATAGATTTTTAGAAAAAAATTAAGTCAAGATGAAATAATAGAAAGATATAAAACTAGACTACTAGTAAAAATATTTAACCAAAAGAAAGACATAAATTACTTTAACAACTATGCTCTTGTAGCTAGGATAACTATTTTAAGAACTTTAATAGCTTTAGCCTTAATTCATAAATTAATAATCCATTAAATGGATGTAAAAATTACATTCTTAAATGAAGAACTAGAAGAAAAAATCTATATAAACCAACATCAAGAGTTTGAAGTAAAAGGATAAGAAAATAAAGTATGTAGACTAATCAAATCACAAGCTCTTAGACAATGGCATATTAAACCTAATAAAAATTATCTTAAAAAATAACTTTAAAATAAATAAATATGTATATTATAAAAGACATGATACTAATTATATAATACTATACTTATTTGTAGATAATATAATATTATTTGAAACATCAATGAAAATAATTCAAGAAACTAAAAGTTATCTATCAAATAATTTTGATATGAACGACTTATAAGAAGCTGATATAATTTTAGGAATGAAGCTTAAAAGAGTAGATATTGGAATAGCAATAAGCCTAGCACACTCAATATAGAAATACTTAAAAAGTTTGAATATTTTGATTGAAATCCTATCTCTATCCCTTATAATCATAGCTTTCACTTAATTAAAAATTTAGGAAAATCTATTAATCAATTAGGATATTCCCAGAAGATAAGATCCCTACTATATATTTTAAATAGAACACGTCCAGATATTACTTATGCAGTAGGCAGGCTAGGTATACTAGTAATCTTAGTAAAAAATATTGGAAAGCACTAGAAAGAATCTTTAGATATCTGAAGGAAACCTTAGATTACTCTATAGTATACTTTGATTATCTAGAAGTACTTGAGAGCTATACGATGCTAATTGGGTAACAAATAACTTAGATATTAAGTCCACTACATGGTATCTTTTCTTATTAGGAGGAACTACAGTATCTTGGGGCTCTTGTAAATAAATCATAATCACTAGAAGTACATTAGAATCTGAATTAACTAATTTTGATACTGTATGTACCAAAGCACAATGGCTAAAAGTTTAATAAATGATATAAAAACTCTTTCACCAAAAATTTTATTTTTTAAAAAAATTATGATTGTAGAGCTTTAATTGATCTATTAAATTAACAGATAATTAATAAAAAGATGAATAATCATATCCTGATCAGATATAAAGCTATAAAAAATAAAATAAAAGAAGTGATATCATTATAGTTTATAAGATCAAAAAATAATATGGCAGATCTTTTGATTAAAGACTTTTTGAAGGTTGTAATATTTGAGACATCAAGGAAGATAGGACTTAAGCCCGTATATTAGTCACCATAGTGGACCCCTACCATCATGGCAATCTCATGGTTAAAGTTCAAAAGAAAATGATCTCTGAGGTGATGTCTGGCAGTACCGATTTAGAGTTTGTCTCCATCTCATCCTTATGGTGGGGTACTCTATTGTAACGGTTAGGTGGAGCATAGTTCTTAATAAATCCAAGATTATAAGTTTAGCAAGATACGATTCCATTACATGTGCCCTTGGAGGATCTATCTTAGTAAGAGTAGTTGTAAGGCCATGACTATGGGATAAGAACGAATTCTTAGTAACTCTCATGAAAATCAAGGTAACTACATGATCTAAATAGTACTATCCCTCATTTTGATCAGCTCATCTTTATACTATATGTATTTTATACTAAATACAAGTTCAAACTTAGAAAGTACTTGCACTAAGCATAGTAAAAGTCCCAAAGCTTTAAATTATTTATCAATAATAATATTAATTTTTTTTTATTTTATTTTTATGGGGGATTATTATCGTTATGTTAAAAATAAAATAAAAAACTCTTCCCCCCATGTACGCAACAGGCACGCACCCGTGCATTTTATATTTTTTACTATTTTCTTTTTTTATTATTTCAATTAATTAGAAATTTAATTTTTAAATGGTCATTTTTTAATTTAATGCCATAACGGCTAGTTTGAAGGCATTTTTGGAATTGTATCTAGGATTTTGAGCCTATAAATAGACCTCTTCCCCGACCTTACAAGGCATTTAAGAATTCCAAGTTCTCCCTCTCATACATTCTTCTCTTCCAAAATTTCTAAAATTTTTTATCTCTCCTGCATTTTTTTCTTTAAAAATTTGGATTGAAGATGAACTGATCAGCATCCATTTGAGATCGTGCCACCGGTGGGCGTTAGAGTGTTGGCTTCCAGGTTATATCTTGAAGGAGAGTGTATGGCTCAATTATTTTTCACATGGGATGGGGGCCAAGTCTTTTCTAGAATAGTGATTTTATCCACCTCCCAAGCCGACTTCCTAACATTATTCTATTGGATTTAAAATTATTTTGTTACACCAAAATTATTCTTATATCCATTATAAAAAAAAATATTTTTTTCAAATATTTTAAAAGTTATATAAATATCATTACAATTAACAATAAATATATGAAACCCATCAAGCAAACCGTCAACTTAAAATATTCACAACCTTTTCTCTCTAGTTGCTTCAGGCTTAAGGACCGAGCAGCCGGCTTTCTGCTCAAGTAAGACTTATCGGGAACTTGATGTCGAACCTGCTTCTAAGGTTCCCTCTCTTGCATGGATCCTTAGGTATTGGCATGCCCCCTCCCTAGGAACGATCTCCTTGTAGCTGGGATGGATCTCAGAATTTATGGGTATGGTAAGGTTGCGACCATCCAATGTTGTCAAATGGACGGTACACACAGTCAGAGCTTCAAAAAGAGAAATTTTCTTTGCCACGACCAGATCATGAAGACGGGATGTGGCTTCTCATCGATGATGAAAACAATGTCTGCAGGAATGACATTGGGCTGTTCGTTTACTTTCTCAGGGAATGTCATCTTTGTTCACTTCTTCCAGCCAGGCTTTATCTCAATGGTTAGGATTTCCTCCACTGGCATTGCTTTTCTGGACAAAATGATGAAATGATCATGGAAAAAGAAGAAGATTTTTTTTGTCGGGGTTTCCTTCGAGTTACTGCACCGAACACTTCTAAAAACTCTTTATCACAACAATAGAAAAGATCGGATGAATGCAAGAATATGTTCATAAGTATATATATATTCCATGCATCGCACGAAAAAATTATTATATTCCATGCATAGCATGAATCCATGATCTAGTATATATATGTATATATATTATAAAAACTTATAATATAAATATAATTGGGTTCAGAGAAAATCTAAAGAATAATGTTCAAATCCATTCCAATCCATATAAGTTTAAATTTTAAATTCATAATATTTGTTTTAACTTAAAAAAATTCTTGTAGAAATATTTTTAATAAAGCTTATCTATTATATCTATTATATATCTATAAAAGCAAAGAAGTTTGAATATCTTTTATAACCACTTATTGATTAAAAAATTAGTGTAATAATTATTATTATTTATCTTTCTAATAAATATTTAATTTGAATCTCCCTCTTCAATCAAATTTCTCCTTCTCTCTAATAATCTTTGTTCTTCGTCTTCTCTAATTACAGCTAAAATTATTGCTAACTAATTAGTTAATATCCGACAACCAACTCAAGTTTAGTTCAAGCCACAAAACTAAACTACTCAACTACGCATATGCAAAAAAAATTATTATATTTTGTGCGTCCAACATCTAGTATATATATAACAAAAATTTATAAAATATGTATAATTAGGTTTAGAGAGAATCTAAAGGATAATTTTTAAATTCATTCAAATCTACATTATGGGCCCCAAGGATTGATTTTAATAAATAACAAAATATTTAAGTATATAATGTAATTAATAAATTGAATGAGTTTATGTTTCAGGAAATATCAAGGGTAACAACTGTTGATTTGAAAGATAAGTTTTTGAAGCTCCAAAGATATGGAAAAGCCAATAAAAATTATGTAAAAGTAGAGAATTGAGATGTGGAGTCAATTTTTGAAAAAAAAATAATAATCAAAGTTTCAGCATGAATTCCAAAGTAGCATGAATCACGATGCAGAATGAATTTCGATACAAATAAATTTAAATTTAAAAATCATTTCATCCTCCACATAAGAAGGTCCCCACATGGAGATACTTGGCTCCCATGCATGCAGATTTTCAGATTTGGAGATACTTGGCAATCACATGGAGACACTTGGCACCCCATTTTGAAATCCCATGTAAATTTTCATATTTGGAGACACTTGGCAACCACATGGAGACACTTGGCATGATGTGAGGTCATGTCTAGTTATCCCCTTCCTTGATTCCATCTTCCTTACCACCCTCATGTCTTTTGAGATTCACTCTAATGGCTCCATTAGTGAGGTGGGTGAGATGCCCTAGAGGTGAGAGATCTCTTTGTGAGTATGAGTTCTAAAGTCTATGAGAGTTCAGATTTCTACCTTCCATCTCCAATAGTCCTTCACCACCTTCTACAAAAAAAAAATAGTAGTACCCTAATCTCGGTGACTTCTCAGCTTGCCGACGATCCTACCCCTGATCCTGTTCCCCATCAAAAATGGTCGAAATAGTTTTACGACATCCAAATTCAAAAACTACGACATCCTAATTAAAAAACTATGATACCCATGCAAAAATTATAAAATAAAAGTTTAACCCCTTATACCTATAATACATATCATCCATGGCTTGGTTTATTACTTTTCGAGTATCAAAAATTATCACGAATACTATAAGATTAATCAAATAACTCGAAACAATTTTACGATATTCCAATTTAAAACTTACGACATCCTAGTTAAAAAACTATGACATCCATGTAGAAATTATAAAATAAAATATTCTAACCCCTTCTACCTCTAATACATGTCATCCGTGGCTTGATTTATGACTTCTAGAGTATCATAAAATTGCCATGAATGCCATATGATTATTCAAAGTGGTCAAAATAATTTTATGATATCCTAGTTTAAAAACTATGATATCCTAGTTAAAATATTACGACATCCATGCAGAAATTATAAAATAAAAGTTTGTAACCATTTCTACCTGTAATACATGTCATTCGTGGCTTGATTTATGACTCCCAGAGTATTAAAAATTATCATGAATGCTATAAGATTAATCAAAATAGCCAAAACAGTATTACGTCATCCTAGTATTAAAATAATGACACCCTAGTTAAAAACTACGATACCCTTACAAAAAGTATAAAATATAAGTTTCTAACCCCTTGTACATGCAATACATGTACATGAATCTCAAACAGATAAGCATTCTTCTTAAACTTTGGCTCCAATCTATCATGTTCATTAGTGAGACTTCGGCTGTTACCAATAGAAACTATGCTGATTAAGTATAAAATATGAAATAATTATTTCTAATGCCTCTTTTACCATCATTGTTTTTAACAAGTGAAAAAGTACCATGCTGATATTTATGTGATACTAGAGTGAGAGGTCATGATAATGCTACTTAATTACAAGATGTGCATAACTGCATGCTTCTCTGATGGTAAGTTATTGCCAATTCTTCAGAATCCATGATATTCTTGATTGATATAAATTTGTTGTTTTAATTCTTAACTGAAGCAGTTAATGTCCATAATTTTTAATTTTTAGAATTGAGAGCGACCTCTGTATTTGTGATTGCTTATGTGCACTCTTAAGCTTAGTTCATAGGTTTATAACCTGCAATGTGTCACTCTTTATATCTAATATTAAATAATTATATCAAATGCATATAATACTGCTACCTGGAATCTCTAAACAAGAAGTCCCCAGCATCCACTGAGTCAATAGGACATGGGAGCATTAATGAACTAGTCAGAGATCAACGGGCTTAGTCCTTAACTAAGCATTAGTGAATCACAATACATCTTTGGCAGCCACTGTATCAAAAATGTAGTTGCTAACTCTATACTCTATGTGCTCTTGATTAAACTTGTTAATTTGAGTCTTTGCTACCTCATGATGTTAGTCTAGGAATTCAAGTTTGGTTTGAGAAGACTGTTCCATTGCTTGTATCAGATGTGAGGAACTAGTGTGGCATTACAAAGTCACTAGTTCTTGCTCATCAGCTGAAGGATATGATCAATTTTTATGGATGCATGGATGTTTGGAGGTCAACATTTGCTCTAGGAAGGAAGATAGATGAAGATGCTTCAAAAGGGAGCAATGGGAAAATAGAAGACGTGATAAGAACCAACTTAACATATGTTGCTTCTAGAGCCAAACAACAAGGCTAGATGGAGGGTTCCACTTTGTAGTTGTGGTCTGGTTAAAAGGAGGCCAGAAGAATTCATGGGCCGTAACTATGTACTTATAGCTTATGTCCTTCAATGTTTCAACCACTGCCCTGATTTAAAGTTGTACAATGGTACCAAAATTTGAGTTCTATTGCATACTTATCTAAAAAGTATGATCTGTAATGCTTTTGTTATCA
The DNA here is from genome assembly GCA_021397845.1 of Areca catechu. Lineage (NCBI taxonomy): Eukaryota > Viridiplantae > Streptophyta > Magnoliopsida > Arecales > Arecaceae > Areca > Areca catechu. Next base: position 21,551,375 of record CM038051.1, read on the forward strand.
TGTGGATTACCGAACTAGGAGTGATATGATTATGGTATGAAAATTTTTTTCTATACACCTTGCTGCTTTGGATTTGATGCACCTTAGGCATCGTAGTTACACCTTATTATGTTGGCAATGTTATTTGTAAAATATTAGGAATAATTCATGTTTCCTTATGACTTGACTTTTTTAAATACATGATATTTTTGTCCCTGCATTGTGCCATATCTTTGTATGCTCCTTCCCCCAATATATGTAGTTGAATGTTCCCCTCTCTCTTTAGAACAATTTTTTTTACATGGAAACAAAATGTTGTGAACTCATTTTTCTGGTGAGCTTCATCCTGTGTTATTTGTATCGAGCTAGGGTGCATGCTTTTCCATAGCATGATTATATGGGATCAGAGATCATGAAACTCAATTTTAGGTGAGCTTCGTTGAATGTTTGATGCTGTGAAACATTTTGACAGGCTCCAAGTAAAAGTTTGGCATACACAATTCACCCAACAAAACTAGAATGATTATAGAGAGCTTTGAAGAATAGAATGCCTGTGCCTCTAAATGTTGGCACCCTCTAGATTGGTGATTCTATTGCCACCTTGATGAATGATTATGGGGATTGGGATGAGAAAAAAATTAAACTTTATGTTTGGTCTAGAGTTGGCCAATAAAGTACAATGTATACCTATTATGAAACATATTCAACAAGATACTTAGGTGTGGCATAAAATTGGGCAAACAATGGTTAAAGCTAAGGACATTTATAGAGAGCTTATCCTCCAATCTAATCACAAGAGGATAAATAGCAGACATTTAGTGCCGTGTGAAACCTGATGGCAATACCTCAAGTGAAGATGTTATGGTGGAAAATGACTTGGTAAAGACTCCCAATTAAGTGTCAACCATCTTGCATGGATCTTTTTTCGATGACTATTGATAATAATAATTCAATTTGATTAATCTTATAGTATCCATGGTATTTTTTTACACTCTAGGAGTCATAAACCAAGCCATGGATGACATGTGTTACAGGTAGAAGGGATTTTAGAAAGTTTTATTTTACATTTTGTGCATAGGTATCGTAGTTTTTAAACTAAGATGTCGTAGTTTTTAAACTGGGATGTCCTAATAATGTTTTAGACTATTTGATTATTCTTATAGCATCCATGATAATTTATGATACTCTAAAAGTTATAAACCAAGCCATGAATGATATGTATTACAGGTATAAGGAGTTAGAAAATTTTAATTTATATTTTGTGCATGGGTATCATAATTTTTTAACTATGATGTCGTAGTTTTTGAACTTAGATATCGTAATACTATTTCAGGTTATTTCATTAATCTTATAGCCTCCGTGGAAATATATGATACTCTAGGAGTCATAAACCAAACCACAGATGACATGTATTACAGGTAGAAGGGGTTAAAAAGTTTTATTTTATATTTTATGCATGGGTATCGTAGTTTTTAACTATGATGTCGTAGCTTTTGAACTTGGGTGTCATAATACTATTTCAATCTATTTAATCAATTTTATAGCATCCGTGATATTTTTTTATACTCTGGGAATTATAAATCAAGCCATGGATGACATGTATTACAGGTAGAAGGAGTTAGAAAGTTTTATTTTACATTATATGCATGAGTGTCATAGTTTTTTAACTAGGATGTTGTAGTTTTTAAACCGGGATATCGTATTACTGTTTCGGCCAATTTGAGTAATCTTCTAATATCCGTGGCAATTTTTGACACTCTAGTAGCTATTATTCAGAACATGGATGACGAGAAGTCCTGTTAGGAGCAGCTATTTCCTTCACTTTCTTGTTTCATGTTGGGGTACTCTAATTTTGTAATTGGATGTCATCCATTATATCAAGGGATGTCATAATCTTGTTATCCCTGTTTTAATCTTTGGACATATAAAATAGTCCTAAAATTTTTATTTGAAATAAACATATTCAATCACATGTTCAATACATCATGTTTTAAATTTCTCTGGATAATATAAATATATACAAGACTATACGAAAATTCAGCATTTCATATCCTCTTTTGTGTTAGTTGACTACATACATAAGCATCAAATTCATCTAAAAAAGATTGAAAGATGGTATAGTGGGTTCAATTACTTGTTCAGGTACTTTTACTACATTATGGGAAGTCTGCATCTTGCTTATACTAGCTCTTCTTTCATTTTACACAGGAGTGTCAATGGAAGCCTTCTCCATATTTTTTCTTGATCTCTTTGACTTCTTCTCGACCCCACTCTTAATTCTATTCTCTCTTGGACAACCTTTTATAGTAACTTGGTCAGGATCTTGGATTAGAAGTTGTGTACTTTGCTTAGCTACATAGTTAGCATCTACAGCTCTTCTAAATAATGGTGTAAGATCTTCTATCACTAAATTAAATGCATATTCAGACATGGAGGCTATCTCTGTAACCTTCATCATCCGATGACTCATCAAAGTATATCTATGATCAATAAAATAAAATATTTATATTAGAATTTCATGACATATGATAGGTTTATATAAACGTAAAATAAGATATCTGAATTTAAATAATTCATTGACTGTGTACCATGATTTTCGTGTGCTTTTATCATAAAATTAAGTGTTGCATTCGAAATCGTCGAATTGGTATTTCATGTCCTTGCACCATCTATTCAATAAGTACTTATCTCGAAAATATGAACAACTCGGTACAAAATAAAAAATGAAGGTTTTCGTCCTTTATTATAGAACTTTTCAACCATGCATTGGCTTGAATAAGATTGTTAGATTGTAATAAAAAAACAGAAAAAAATAATATTTTAAAATATGATATTTGAACTTACGACACCCTATTTAAAAGATTACGACATCCTAGTTAAAAGATTATGATACCCGATCATAAAACATGAAACTAAATATATTAACCCCTCCTACTAGAAAATTATATCACTTGTGGACTGAGTTATGACTCCTAGGATATCATAACATGCTACGGATGATAAAGGATCACAAATATATGCTGAAACAATATTACGACATCCCAATTTTAAAGCTATGACTCCCTAGTTAAAAAACTATAACATCTCTGTACAAAATCATAAACCAGATATTTTGATTCTGCGTAACAGAAGTATTTAAGTATGTCTTGCTGATATATAACATCCACATTATAATAAAATGCTTCTGAGAAAATTTCAGTATCAAAAACTTCAAAACATGAACAACTCGATACAAAATAGAAAATGAAGGCTTTTATCCTCCGTCATAGGACTTTTCAACCGTGCATTGACTTAAATAAAATTATTAGATTGTGATAAAAAGACTAGAAAAAATAATATTTTTAAATATGATATTTGAACTTACGATATCCTAGTTAAAAGATTACAATATCCTAGTTAAAAGATTATGACACCTTATCATAAAACATGAAACTAATCCCTCATACCAAGAAAACCTATCACTTGTGAACTGAGTTATGACTCCTAGGATATCATAACATGCTACGGATGCTAAAGGATCACAAATATATGCTGAAACAAGATTTCGACATCCTAGTTTAAAAGCTACAACACCCTAGTTAAAAAACTAGGATATCCTTATACAAAATCATAAACCGGATATTTTGATCCTGCATAACAGAAGTGTTTAAATATGCATTACTGATATATGACATCCATATTGTAATAAAATGCTTTTGAGAAAACTTCCATATCAAAAACTTCGAAATATGAATAACTCGGTACAAAATAGAAAATGAAAACTTTTGCCCTCCGTCATAGAATTTTTCAACCATACATTGACTTGAATAAGATTGTTAAATTATGATAAAAAGACCAGGAGAAAATAACATTTCGAAATATAATATTTGAACTTACGATACTTAGTTAAAAGATTACGACACCCTACTTAAAAGATTATAACACCCAATCATAAAACATGAAACTAAATATATTAACCCCTCCTACCAGGAAAACCTATTACTTGTAGACTAAGTTATGACTCCTAGAATGTCATAACATGCTATGGATGCTAAAGATTACAAATATATGCTGAAACAGTATTACAACATCCTAGTTTAAAAGCTACGATATCGTAATTAAAAAAACTATGACATCCATGCACAAAATTATAAACCAGATATTTTGATCCTGTGTAACAAAAGTTTTTAAATATGCATTGCTGATATATGACACCCACATTGTGATAAAATGCTTTTGAAGAAACTTCAATATCAAAAACTTTGAAACATGAACTCGGTACAAAACAAAAAATGAAGGCTTTTGTCCTCTATCATAGGACTTTTCAACCATGCATTAGCTCATAAAATTGTTAGATTGTGATAAAAAGATCCGGAGAAAATAACATTTTGAAATATATCATAGTTTTTTTAACTAGGATGTCATAATCCTATTTTGGCATATATTTATATTCTTTTACCATCCGTGGTATATAATGATATCCTGAGAGTTATAATTCAGACCACAAGTAATAGGTATTCCTGATAGGAGGGGTTAATGCATTTAGTTTCATGTTTTTTCCATAAATATCATAATTTTTTAACAGGGTATCATAATTTTTGAACCAGGACGTCATAATCCTGTTTTGGCATATATTTATCATTTTTTCTATCTTCTCTCTCTATACAGTTGGTAGGGATAAAGAGAAACCGGGATGCAAGCTTTGTACTAAAGAGAGGCAGGGAGAATGACAATGAGGTGAGAAAAAATAGGAGGAAGGCGGAGGATTCCAAGTGATTACTGACCGTGGGGAAGAATCGCATGAGGTGGCAAGACACGACATTGGACTCCTGGCACCTTCTTCTTCTTCGTCTTCATTGTCATCTTCTTATTCCAACTCAAGAAGATGAAATTTTTTGATCACGCAATTTTTGGCTCTCTGCAATATCCAAGAGAAAAAAATATTTGAAAAAGAGAAAGAGCATTTTGGTCCATCCAAAATTTTCAAAACAAAGGCAGACACTACCCTCCTAATATTTAATACACATCCTATTCTATCCTATTATGCCAACTTAAATTTATGTAGATTAATAAAAAAATATAATATAATATAATTTAAATTTTCTGTACCATATACGGTGTACAAAGACTTACTCAGGCTCCAATTGCCCTTGTCATTGGCCCGGCCCATCTCCTGAAAGTTTATGTCGTCTTGGAGCTTCCGCGGGCTTTCCCGCCTCCTAACCCCAATCCTCAAACCCAGGAAGCAGGCGGGCGAGCGACGAGCATGAGATGGATAAAAGAGGAAGAGAGCGAGTTCTTCCCATAAACTTCTCCAGTTCCTGAGAGGCTCCTCGAGAAAGCGACAGAAGAGGTAAGCCTTCTCTTTTGCTTTCTTAATTTGCTCTTTTTCACCGCCGTTTTCTTAGCCGTTGTTCTTAGAAGGCAACCGATTTCCTTCTCGGTGATCTCTCCTTGATGACCTTCTCTTTTTTTTCCCCTTAAAAATCTTTTCCTTTCCTATTTTCTTGGCAAGTTTTGGTTTCAAATCTTGATCTGGAGCTGAGCTGCTTCGTGAATTTTATTTCTAGGGTAATCCGATAATATCGTTATCTAAAAGGGGTTTGCTTCCGATCTCTGTGTCTGCATTCGCTCAGATTTTTTTTTTTCTATATCATGGAAAACTCTGGATTTGTAAAGAATTAAAAGAATTCGACGAAAAATAGTGAAAAACAGAAGATACAGAAAAAATGATATAGGATTAATGGTGCATCATTCACCCAAATCGGTATTATCTTCGGATTTTATAGCCATCTCTGTACTCTAAATAGCTACTATATTGTTCTCGCGAAGTAATGAAGATAAATATGCTGAAGTTGAATGGAATGGATAATTCATCGAGGCAAAACCAAGTTTTAACATTGATATCTGAAATTGTCTTTTTTTTTTTTGAAGTTTAAATATCTGAAATTGTATATAGAAAGTAGTGTCACCCATTGAATTATCGTTTATCTTCGCTTTTGTTCCTTCTTTGGAAGCAATGTTTTTGGATGAAGCTAATTTGTTTGGTCTTGAACAGGCTTAAGCATGGCTTTCACTAGTATATGACAAATTCCCACCTCGCGTTAGTTCCATACTCAGAAAAGCTAAAGTGTTCTGGACAAAATATTACATTTTATAGGAAATTTCAAGGCATAATTTGATCACAAATACATATTGAAAGATTACGATGCCAGAAGTTTCTAGTTAAGATAGCAAAATGGTATTTATTCCAAAAAAAAAAAAGAGGAGAAAGATGGAAAATGGCAAGTTGTTCCACAAACAATAGACTGAAAGTCATTTTTGATCTGTCCTCTTGATCAAGAAAATATTTTGGCCATGTCCGAGATATTAGTAGTTATGGAATAACTAAGATAAATGGCTAATTTCCCATCCACTTGAACTCTATAACTTGAAGAACATAAGTTTCAGTGACTTCTGAAAAGGAACATAATTGTGGTTTACCACCAAAATTTTGTTGCATCAGAATGTTAATTAAAATGTTATTTTCACTAATTGCATTGGAAGCCAGAGTTCATGTTCATTTCGTCATCTTAAATTGCCACCAATCTTTAAATTGCAGTTTTATGTCCTTCTTTAAGTCAATGCACTTTAATTTGGACTAGCAATATCCATCTGATTGTCAATTTTGGGATTTTTCTTTAAATTGCAGTTTTATGTTCCCCTCCTTATACAGTTGAAAATTTCACATAGTTTGTAGTTTGTCCCACATTTGTCAAATAATGCAGGATTCCTCTGCGATGACCACTGCTAGTATTCATAAAGGACCTGTAACTTTATGTTTGGCTCATAATATATTTTATGAAAGTTTTCTGCAAGGATATACCTTTTTGTAGAAAGTGCATTGCAGTCTAAGGACTGGAATTCTGCAACTTATATCATTTTATGCAGAGAAGATATTTCATATATATTTTTTAAAAACTTTGTTGTGTGCTTTTGGGCAATGGATTAATGATTGGAGATGTGGTAGTGACGTACCTGATTCTGGAGAAATGGCTCAAGCTGCAAGGCTGAGTCTCAGAATGCAGAAGGAGCTCAAGCTCTTAATGACTGACCCACCTCCTGGGGTCTCCCTTCCTCAAATTTCAGCTAATGAGAACGTTTCACCTTCCTCTTTGTCATGCTTCGAGGCCCGTAAGTTTCTTTTATATTTTTCATCTAAAGCTATGGTTTTCCCGAGTTCCCTTCAAACATTTTTAAATGGATTTCTTTCTTGAAACATGTTTGCAAATGCATCCACCAGCACATAGCTGACTTTATCAATTGATGCTTACAGGGATTGAAGGACCTGAAGGAACTGTCTACTCTAAAGGGGTTTTTACTGTCAAGATACAAATTCCTGAAAGGTTTTTTAGTCTAATTTGCTTTTATTAAATCTTGGATTTTTTTTTTTTCAAGTTTTCCTTTACCTATTCTCTCTATATTTACTTTTTTTAAAAAAGATTTTAATGTACGAATGAGCCACCACTTTTTTTAACGTTTTGAAATGCAGATATCCTTTCCAACCACCAAATGTGACTTTTGTTACACCCATTTACCATCCCAATATTGATAATGTAGGCCGGATCTGCCTTGATATCCTCAATTTGCCACCAAAGGTACATTGTGGAATACTCTATATCACTTGCATTGTTTGAAGCTGCAAATATCTCTTTATTTTAATGATTTGGTGTATTGACTTCTGTCGTGGTTACTGCACCATGCATGACATCCACCATATATGAAACATGTCCATGCATATGTCATTCTAGGGAGCATGGCAACCATCCCTGAACATTTCAACAGTTTTAACAAGTCTTGGCTTGTTACTTAGTGAGCCCAACCCAGATGATGGCCTCATGGCTGAAGCTGTAAGTATACTCATGCTAGAGAGTAATGCAACAAGCAACAAAACCTAGATAATTACACTCGACATTTGCCTTCTTGTTGGTGTGCAGAGCAAGGAGTACAAATACAACAGACAAGCTTTTGACCAAAAAGCCCAATCTTGGACTGAGAAGTATGCAAATCCTGGAACTAGTGGAAGGTTCAATAATTGTGGCATCTCCATGGTAGTAAGAAACCATTACTGGCTTTTGTATTGAGATCTGCTCTGGCTTTCCATGTGAATCATAATTTGGAGTCTGAAAAGCTCCAGCAATATTAGATATCCCTTATGTAGGTTTTTCAAGAGATTACATCAGTCTGAGACTTCGAAAGTTCTTACTAGTGGCTGATGTCTTTCCAGTCATCCTTGACAGATGTCATCCAAGATTATTGAATATTCCTGTGGAAAACAGGAGTTAGTTCTAGCTTTATTTTTGCAAGATTGACTCCCTAAAGTTTTCTTTTGCAGCCACAGATGGAAGTTGAGAGAACAGAGATCTTTACAGAAGATTCAGCCAATGAAGGATGCCGGAAGAGACTTCGGTTGAGAGGTGAAACGTTGTCACTAAAATCAAGAACATCAGTTAAAGCGAGCCAAAATGATGACAAGGAGAATGTGGCACATCCTCAACAGCTATCAATGTCAAGCTCTCAAAATTCTGTTGCATGTTCATCTAATGCTTCATTGTCACCACATGCTACATCAATTCATTCTTCTCACAATGCTGAGAAGTCTTTAAATGGAAATCACCAGCAGATGAAGGAAAGCCCAAAGATCATGGAGACTATTATTGTTTCAGACAGTGAAGAGAGTGATGATGAGGGTGGCAGACATTCAAGATCAAGACTTTCTTATGCAGAAGCAAGTAGCAGGAAAATGGAGAGACTGACAGGAATTTTTAAATTAGGTCGATGATTTTCCCCTGGGACTGGGGCTGTCTTAACAGTAGATAATTACTTGTTTCCTCTAAATATCAAGTCACATTTGCACGAACTCTGGGATTTTTCAATCTGTTTGATTTTGTTACTATCTGTTTTTGGCTGAAGATCAATGATCTCAGTGTGAAAGATTTGAGACTATGGACTTCAGAGACATAATGTGGCTCAGAAATTTCTTGTATTCTGGAGTCGTTGACATGTTGCCTTGTTATACGGTCCTACATTATTCATGTCATGCCCTTAAGCTAGGGTTTTTTAATCATCTGTTGTTTTGCTTGAATTTATAAATGTCATGTTCTTAAACATGTTGACAATGAAAGTATCTTGAGACTTAAAATTCCCAAAAACTGTGCTAGCTTTTTCATGGTCCGGCAAGAATTTAATAGCTTTCCAGATCTCTATTCTTTGGGTTTGCTGTCATGAACGGTTCTTATCAACACCCTGTCGGTGACACAGTCTTATTTTATGCTCCACATGCTAAAGAATTTGTCAATGTCTGGATTTACTTTAGCCTTTTGTCCATGGAGTTTTTCCTATCCTAATTTAATGGGCCCCATTTCTTTCCTTCTCTTCTGCGCAGCCCCTTGTCTATTGAAACCTTTTTGGTAATAATATTGTTCTTTGGGCATAACCGGTTGGGGGAGTTAAACTCTGAAATGAGAATAAAAATGATTGTCTTCCATTCGGGTCGTCTTTCTTTTTTTTCTTTTTATTTTATTTTATTTTATTTTTTTTTTGATAAATCGGATCATTCAAGAAACAATTTTAGAGTGAGAATAATGTAAAGAATCAGATAACCAAATGTTCCTGAGCGACGAAGGCGCCTCCACTAAGTGAGACCAAGAAACTTCGCCTGAATGCTGCTCTACAAAAAAAGCCACCCAATCTATTGCCCAGTTGGCTTCCCGATAGATGTGCCTGACAATAATCCCAGAGCAACCCTGCAAGAGAGTCTTGATGTCCCGGAGCTGAGGATGAGCAGGAGTAGAACAAAAAGCACTCTAGATCTAAGAAATAACCGTCAAGAAATCCCCTCAATAATAAGACGGTCAAGATGGAGAACCATCCTAGCATACCTGATCCTCGACCAAGCTCCATGAAGCCTTGCCAAAGGGACTGAAGAGTCAAAAAGATGAGATCCCCGTAGCAAGAAATCCAGCTCTAAAAGCCCAGATAACAAAAGCACACCCCCACACCCACCTCTGACCCTCCCATTAAAGCTGACTGTGGCATATGTCGGAGGAGGGGGCTTCTCCGAGATAAAAATCCGGCAAGGTGCTCGAGAAGTAGAACCGGAGCTCCAGATCTTTGAATAATCCTCAATCAAATTCTGATACTCCAAAGTATGAGACCTAGCTCTCTCAACAATAAACCTTGTAGTACTAGTGTCAGAGTTGAAAACCATAGCATTCTGGGTGAGCCAAATATGATATGCTAAATAGGCTATAAACATCGGGGAAGGAAGGCTATAATCCCAGAGCAACCCTGCAAGAGAGTCTTGATGTCCCGGAGCTGAGGGTGAGCAGAAGTAGAACAAAAAGCACTCTAGATCTAAGAAATAACCGTCAAGAAATCCCCTCAATAATTAGACGGTCAAGATGGAGAACCATCCTAGCATACCTGATCCTCGACCAAGCTCCATGAAGCCTTGCCAAAGGGACTGAAGAGTCAAAAAGATGAGATCCCCGTAGCAAGAAATCCAGCTCTAGAAGCCCAGATAACAAAAGCACACCCCCACACCCACCTCTGACCCTCCCATTAAAGCTGACTGTGGCATATGTCGGAGGAGGGGGCTCCTCCGAGATAAAAATCCGGCAAGGTGCTCGAGAAGTAGAACCAGAGCTCCAGATCTTTGAATAATCCTCAATCAAATTCTGATACTCCAAAGTATGAGACCTAGCTCTCTCAACAATAAACCTTGTAGCACTAGTGTCAGAGTTGAAAACCATAGCATTCTGGGTGAGCCAAATATGATATGCTAAATAGGCTATAAACATCGGGGAAGGAAGGAGGGAGGAGAACGCAGAAGGTGTAGAAAGGTGTCAACAATATCCTCACCCTGGTCCATCCAACTACTGCAGCTAGCCAAGGACCATACCCGCCAAGCTCGCAAACAATAAAACAAAGCATGTCCAATCGACTCATCATCCACCCCGCAAATAAGATAGGAAGGAGGAAGGTGGAGCCCTCTGGAGCGCAGGAGAGAACTCACAGGGAGCCGCCTCCATGCCACCTTCCAAATAAAAAACCGCACCCTAGGGTGTACTGGTAGGGCCCAAATCTACTCAGCCTGATACCCCTCTGAGGCTCCGACCAAAAAATGGAATAGAGATCAGCCAGAAGGGCTTTAGAAGAAGAGGAGGATCTTCAAACTCTGATATCAGGACAAGGGCTCACCGGAATCCTAATATATAAGACTCTCTCTCCCAACAGACCACCAAAAAATCGGGAGACCACAACCGGATCCCACCTATGCACCTAGAGAAGAAGAAGATCAGCAATGGTGATGGAGTCTGGAATATCAATAGAAAAAAAAGTAGGCCACTTGTCCAAGGCAATATCTAAAATCCATGGATCAGATAAAACCTTGACAAATCTGCCATCCCCCACAATCCATCTGAAGTGGTGCATAACATCCGGAGCCTGTCTAACCATCTCCCTCCAAATAGTAGACTCATGCCGGGATTGAGCTGCCACCCCCATCTCCATGGACTGTAGACCATATCTAGCACGCATGATGGTGGACCATAAGCTCTCAGGAGACAGGAAGAGCCGGGTAACATGACCAGCCAAGATAGCCTCCCTCCGAGCAATAAGTGAGTGGATACCCAACCCACTATCCCTAACCGGCTGACAAACAAACTGCCAACCCAAAAGGTTAACTCCCCTCAAAGCTCCAGTTGACCACCACAAGAAAGCCTGAACGATTTGCTCAGCTTTCATAATAATAGACTTCGAGATGACTGCATTGGAGAGCATGTAAATCGGTAGGGAAGTAAGAACAGACCTAATCAAAGTGAGCCTGCCCACCGAGGAAAGAGCTCGACCCTGCCAACCCTCACCCTATCACAGACAGCCTGCAGCACCACACTGGAGTCATCTCTACAACGAGAACCACCAGAGATCGGAATACCTAAATAATATAAAGATCCCTCCTTATGTTATATCCCTAGAATAGACTTAATCAAACATCGTTGACACACCAAGATCTTTGGACTGAAGTGGACCTCCGATTTAGTAAGGTTGACTCTCTGTCCCGATGATAAGCAGTAAGAATAGAGCACTCTCCTGAATCCCTAGGTCGAAGTCTCAGATGTCCTGCTTAGAAGTAAGCAATCATTTGCAAACAGAAGGTACAAGATCGGGGATACTGTAGGAGTAGCAACATATCCCCTAGACTCGCGAAAGAGAGTCAACACAAGTAATAAACAAATAGGGGAAGAGGGGACAACCTTGTCACAGTCCAATTGTAGAATAGAAAAACTCAGCCGGAGAACCATTATGATGATAGAAAATGAAGGACTTGTAATACAAGCCATAATCCTGGATATCCAAAAGGGGTGAAAACCAAAGTTCACTAAAGACTTCTCCAAGGAGCTCCACTCCATGCGATCATAGGCACTTTCCATATCAAGCTTGATAGCCATAAGACCCCTCCTAGCTGGAGCTTTCCGTAGATCCACCATAAACTCTTGAGCCAGCAGAATATTGTTAGAAATACTCCGACCACCAATGAAAGCCCCCTGCTCAGGACAAATGATATGTGACAGAATAGGCTTCATTCTATTGGCCAGCAACTTAGAACACAATTTGTAAAGAGTAGTACAAAGGTTGATAGATCTAAAATGAGCAAGATGACAAGCCTGCTGGTGCTTGGGAACAAGGGTGACATAAGTTTTCTTCCAACAATCTGACATCTGTCCCGAGAAAAAGAAGACCTGAACAGCTAAAACAACATCATGTCTAATGATCTCCAATGTCTCCTGAAGAACAATGGGGGGTAACCATCTGGACCAGAAGCTTTGTCCTCCTTCATAGACCAGAGAACAACAGTAACCTCAGACTCAGTAACTAGAGCAAGAAGAGCTGCATTTTGAATATTAGAGACCAGAACCTCTTGGGGAGACATATGGAAAAGAGGAGGAGACCCAGAGGCGGTCCTCCATCTAGATCTGAAGAAAGAGACAACCTCCTGCCTGATGTCCACTTTATCCTCTATCCATTGCCCACGATCAACCTTTAAGGCCCCAATCTAGTTCCTATGCCTCCAAACAAGAGTGGCCTAATGAAAGAAGCGAGTGTTTCTATCCTCCTCAGCGAACCACTGCACTCTAGACTTCTATCTCCACAGAATCTCCTGCTGCCTAAGAATAGAGTGATAATAAGCCAAATTTGTCCTCAAAGAGTGCAAATCATTATCTTGCAATCCACCCTCCCTGTCCTCCTTCAGCTGAAGTTCATGGACTATCCCCTCAATCTCCTCCAATTTGGTAAAAATGTTCTCCACCTCCTCCTTACTCCATCTCCGAAGCCATTGCTTGAGGAGTTCCAACCTACGGGAAACCCGGTATTGAGCATCACCCCGCACTGGCAACTGCCACACCTCCCTAACCACATCCCAAGAAGCCGGATAAGAGAGCCAAATCCTTTCAAATTTAAAAGGAGCATGAAAAGAAGCCCGAGGGGAAGTAGAGAGAAGAAAAGGATAGTGATCAGAGGTAACTTTGTCCAAGTGACGCACCATATGCTGAGGAAAAAGATTAAGCCAACTCGGCATGGCCAAAGCTCTGTCAAGCCTCTCCGACACCCTCGCCCCTCCAGATCTGTTATTACACCAAGTGAAGCGAGATCCAACAAACCCCAGATCCAGCAACCCATTGGAGTCCAAGAAGTGGCAAAACTCCTTAGTGGCCAGATCGTGTACAAAGGGTTTACCTCCTATCTTATCCTCAGCATTAGTGATACAATTAAAGTCCCCAATAACAATAGTGGGAATCCCTTGGTCAATCAGTAAAGACACCTCATTCCAGAGAATTTTCCTTCTTGTAGTTGGTACTGGCATAAACTCCCAACAAGAGCTGTGTCGGTCCCACAATTTCGATCACAACCAAAACTACATGATGAGAACACTTGTGGAATACATCAATTCTAGCAACTCCCTCGTCCCAAGCTACTACAATGCCACCCGACAATCTCTTGGAGTTAATTGCATAAAGGTCCCAATCCCTCGATAGACGCCGACAAATCCGTTGCAAACTAGACCCACCAAGTCTCATCTCAAGAAGAAGACAAATATTAGGATTATAAAGATGATAAAGTCTTTGAAAGGAAGAGGCAAAGGATAGTTTTCCCGTCCCTCTAACATTCCAAGATAAAATTTTCATTAAAAGGATTTAACACTCCGTAGTAGGGCCCTTCCCTGGCCCTTCCTCATCAACATCATTCATACCCTTCCCTGCCTTTAATGTATCACCAGCACTGAACAATACCACTTTCAGTTTTCCCAAAACCTCTTCATGTCCCGGAGACTCTTGGGCATCAAAGATTAGAATTGGGATTGTAGGAGCTGAGGCAGCCATTACAATCTCCCGGACAGGATGATCAAACGAAGACAGAGCAGGGACACCTCCTCTGGCCCTGAGCCGACTCCCGTTCAGTCCCACCACCTCTTCAACAATTCCAGCCGAACCCAAGAACTCCCCTCCACCCTGTTGAACTTCTCACCCCGATCAAGCAACAGCTTCTTCCCTTTTGCTGCACTGGAAGACTGTCCTCCCAGTTTGACAGGTTTCAAACCATCAAGCTTCTCCCTACTATTCGGTGCAGCAGCATTCCCAGACTCACCCGACATTTTGGCAGCAGTAGATGTAGTGGACAGAGGAAGCCCTTTACCCCCAGATCCCCTTCCATACACGGTTCAGAGGCACATACCTTGTCCACCAACGATGCCGTAGCTGCTGGCTCCGATGATGAAGACTTCAACAATGCAAGGGAGGCACCTCTCGGGCTGGGAACAGGCGAGGTCGGCAAGCTGCTACCATGCTTCAGGGACCCCGAGCCTTGGTCCACCATATACTGATCCTTTGGCCCAGCCTCAATAAGGCTTAACTCCATGCAATCCCCCAGGGGACACAGAATCCCGAACCCAGAGGCTCCATCTCCAAAAACTTCATCTGAGCTTGCCCCCGATGATCGTCGATGTGCCACCTTGGTCAGCTTTTGCCAGCCATCCGAGTCTAGCGGCGAGCTTGGAGTTGAAGTCCCATTCGTCGGAGAGGTTCTGGGCGGGGAGGAGGAGGGAACCTCAGGGGAAGCACTAGCAGAAGGCCTATCCTTACCAGATTCCTCCTTACCAGATTCCTTCCACCCCTTCACCGGAGCTCTTGTTGACCGGGGAAGACGAACGCGAGAGGTGACAACCCACGGTCCCAATCTCGGCTGGGAACCTCGTTCCACCTCCATACCTTCCGACTCCTTTGCTAGCGACGGAACAGCAGAGCCTTCACTAGCAGCAGAGCCTTCATCCACAGCAACCCCCTTTCGATCATTGCCCACCAAACTAGCATCCAAGCTCTCTACATCAAAATACTCACAGTCACCATCTCCATGCCCAATCCTTCTGCATCGGTAGCAGATTTCCGACAAGTTCTCGTAGACGAATTGTTGCCAGAATATCCTTTCCTACCCACGGACAAGAACCCCTGGTTTGAGAGGCCGCCCTTCATCCAGCTCAACCCGGATGCGAGCGTACCCCACCTTTTTTAGATGGTCCGTGAAGCCATCAACAGAGATCGGCCTACCTGCTTCCTTCGCCATTGCCATAATACTCACCGGCTTCCAGAACTCCTGCGGAAGCCCTGGCAAACGAAGCCACACCATAGTCTTCTGGTTCGCTTGTTGCCCTGGAATAAAATCCAGCACCCAATCCTCCATCGCCAGAAGCTGCCCCCTGACAAATCACAACCCACCGGATCTAACGAGGGAGCACTCCAGCTCTGATCTAAGCCGCACTACAAAGTAATCTTCAGCCAAAAAGGGATGACCTCTAGATTGTACTCCAGGTTAAATTTAGACCTAACCTCATTCATCATCCATTTCGTCGACACCCGCCTATCCAAGATCCTGACGAGGCCTGCCAGACCCAACCACTCCTGGTGCCCATCCTCCAAATCCGCTTCCAGAATCTCCAAGACCTTTGTGAAGTAAGCTTGTAGCTTCTCCGGTTCCTCCACAGGAAGCTTGTGGGCCGTCCACGAGATGCCACGAGACGGCCCCTGCACCAAGTGCATTCGGCATCACCGGAGTTCAGCAGCTCGCTGCCCATCATCGACCGTTTACCCCTTTCATCCGCCATAGCCCAGCAGCTGTTCGACGCTTTGACTCAATAGGAATAAGGAAAGGCACAACTCCCAAGTCACAGCAACCAAATCGCAAAAGCGAACCCTCAAAAAGCGTTAAAAAATAATCTTATTCGGGTCATTTGATTCGGAAGGGATAGAGAGTTCTATTCCTATTTTAATTCTGGAGAGAGTGGAAATGCTTCAATTCTTCAAATCCTAATTTCTGTTATTTCTTAATTTTCAATTTCTGTTTCAAATCAGGTCAGGAATCAAATTTATCGAGGTTATGGTCATTCTATATTGGCCCTTGAACAGCAAAAGATCACATTTTCCAACCCGTAGCTTGTCTATGAACTAGAAGTTCGTACCGCATGTGAACTTCAGTGCTGTGATCTCGCTGCCTTTCCAGTGCAAAGAGTCGGAACGACGAGAAACTGCCATCCCACGGTGGATTTGGCGATATTGGTTGGAGAACAGGGTGCACCAGCAGCTCGCTCAGCTTTTGGGCTAGGAAAGTTCCATGTTTGATATGGAATGGTGCTTCCCCTACCATTAGTCATCAAGGAGAGAAAAAAGAGATGGGGATGTATGCCTTGGTACAGATTAAAGAATGGACCATAACTAATGCTAGTTCAATAATTGTAGTATCTGTTCCCACTGGCAAAGTTTCAGTGGCCCTAAAATGGTTTTAGATTGTGATACGAGGACTAAAACTTTGCTGGGAAGTTTGTACTCCTGCTAGTTTTATTCTCTTCTTGGTTCTGCAGAAGAATGAGAAAGAGAAGATTGGCATCTCTTTGCCGGATTCTTTTCCATCTTTTTCCTTCCTCGTTTATCTTGTGGTCACTTCTGCAACCTTCTTTCTCCCTTCATTTGCCGTATTAGTTTCATTCTTTTGATGAATTTCATAAAAAAAAATATATGCGCGGTTGTTTTAATAGATCTCATTGTACTTTCTAGTTTAAAGATTGAGTTACACCCTAATAAATAGAAGCAGATGTTTTGATTTTTAAAGAGGGAAGGGGGGGGGGGGGGGGGGGGGGGCATCCAAAAATACAATAGCACAATATCTAAAAAGTAAAAACTATTTTATCCATCCCCTTTTATAACTTTAACCTGAATAAAACCAAATAAGTACTAAAAAAAGTGCTTTTCTTTTTTTTAAATATCTGTAGTATCCCGAGGATGGATTCAGGTGCCGCAAGTTTCTTCTAAGGCCTTTGACTGAATAAACCTCGATAGGGATGAACAAGAGGACTTTATTCAGAGCTTTTTTGGAAAGAGAAGAGGCTCAAAAGTGGAGCCGAATTTTAGGCAGGGTGGGAAACTGAGCAAAAAGGAATGCTGGGACACCGCTGAGGTAGCAGCTCTGTGGGTGCTGACTGTAGCACCATCATCTTTATTGTCTAAGATTCAGATTAAAATACAATTAGATTAATGAACGATTAGCCCCGTTGATAGGGATTTAAATCTTCATCGATCATAAATTTAAGGTATGATTCTTATAGGTGATTCGATTAAATACAGGATATACAACATAATCGAAATAGAATGAGAGCGCACTACTCCATCAACTTAGCGGAATCAGGCTAACATACTCATATATGATGGAAAGGGCATGAGAAAAATATGCAACCCGCATCGAATATGATCTGACAGGGAGGGGGTCCCAATGAAAGTAGCTATGACGGGATTTATCCTCTTTTCTTTTTTTATCAAAAAAAATAGAGTTAGATTAAATATATAAAATTATCTTGAATATCTAGATATGAGTTGTATAAAAATAATTATTCAATTAATTAATATTTTAGTAGAACTAGATGATATATTTATCTATACTACTTGGATGTGATGAAAAATGGTAGAGTGATCTTTGTTGTCGACATGTATCGAATATTGTCATGGAAATTATATGATCACATCCAAAAAAAATAAATAAATATGCTGGTCTCCCCTTACCACTCCTATCGCTTATTAAAAAAAAAAAAAAAAAATCTTATGTACTCATTCGTTATACGTTCATTCTGCTGAAACCATCTTGACATTTCTCCGAACAGAAGTGTCAACATTTTCCGTGGTCTTTCAGCAATGTGGTGACAGTTTGATTTTCTATGAGAGGTTCATCATCCGACGCATTTTATTTTATCATGCACTTGGAACTTCACCGAGATTTAGCCATTAAAAGTATTATTTATAATTTGCAGTATGTTCTCCCAAGTGATTAATATGTTTTTTTGGATTCCAATCAAGAGTCCATAGAGATATATATGAATTTATTTCGAAAAAATCAGACAGTGTAGTCTGATAATCAAAAATCTTAACTGTAAGAACAACGGTTAATATTTTTGTCTAAGTGCGCATGTCAAACAAATCAGAAGTTGTTTACCAAACAAACATTCCATGGAGATTAGTCTTGCTTGGACCCATTTGACTTTTCCATTGCCAAGAACAAGTAGCAGGACGCGATAGAGAGAGGTAATAAAAATGTCCTTGGATTAATTTCTTGGTATTTTATAAATTTAATTAGTAGTTTGATTCCTTAGGAATGGTATAGATCATGGACATGATGGACTATATATATTGTTTTAAACTCATCTTAAATATGCAATTTGTTGGTTTTTTGGTTAACAGGTACCAGATACCCTCATCAAAAAAAGCAGGTACCAGATACCTCTAATACTCGTGATGCTTTCCTACATGTGCATGGACCCTTCTCATCATCAAGTCATAGCCATCATCTTGGTAAAGAGATTGATAACTAATGAGTACATATCGATTAAAAGTACTGTATGATAGTGTTATGATAATCCAGTTTAATATAAAATGATTACCGGTCCAACAATTAAGTCAATTTCAAAATTTTGGTCTATTAGCCGAATCAATGCACTAAAAGAAATTTCTTCAGCTTGGCCCGAAGACAATGCCTATGGGATGTTATTATTTTTTTTGGCTTCGTATCTTCAGCCTGGTCCGAAGACTATGCTTATGGGATGTTATTATTTCCTTCGGCTTTATATCTTCAGCCTGGTTCGAAGACTATCTCTATAGGATGCTATTATTTCCTTCAGCTTCGTATCTTCAGCCTGGTCCAAAGACTATGCCTTGGAATATTTCATCTCTTCGACACTACAGTAAGTAGTTATTTTCTTATTTCACTCCAAAGGGATGTGTCCGAAATATATAACTAGCATTTCCTCAAGCTATCCCAAGGAAGGCCCTCCAAAATGTTAGTTATATCTACTTCGGACACTCTCTAAAAGGAGTATATCTGAAACTTTTGGGCAACATTTCAACTTAAAATGATTAAATGATGTTTTAGTTGTAACCACCCACATGGTCGAATAACTAATTTTCTGACCGCCACTACTTACTGTTATGAGGAGATTTTCCTAACTAACTCCCATAACCGTAAGTAGTTATATTTTTGCCTATAAATACTGATAAGAGTGGACACTCAAGTAGGCTAACTCTGAGCAAACCTAAGCCATCTTCTTTCTTCTCACCATTCTCTGCTCTCGAGTTCTTCATTCTGCTACCTGAATTCTTGCTAACTTTGGCATCGGAGTGTCCCCCACCGAAAAAATTCTGATCAGGAAAGTTGTTTTGCAGGCTCCCATCGACGGCGAACCAACGGGCGAGCTACTCCATCCGGTCGATAGGGATTCAGCATCAACAGGTTGGCGCACCAGGTAGGGAAAGATTTGTTTCCTCTGGTTAAAGGAGAGCTTTGATCAAGCAGAAATGGTGAAAGGGAAGATCCTGAATGCTTCTACAAGCAGAGATCATCCTATTTCTCAGCCAAACAACCTACCGGTGGATGATAGCATGCCACCTCCCATGCTGATGCTAGGACAGCAGCAGTTTGAAGCCCTCTTGAACAGAGTGGATGCTTTGATAGCTCTGGTTCAAACTCTATAGGAGACTGCTGTTCAAAAGCAGTGCCCTCCACCCATCTCACAACCCAGCCATCAAACTGAAAGGAGAGAGGATTGACGTCGGGAAGTCACTCCAAGTTCTTCACGGATCCAATCATCCCAAGGTTATAATGCTTCACTGCCAGAACAACGCATGGATGATCATAATGGAAAGAAGAGAACAAAGCATTCTTCCTCTGTTTCTTCCAGAGATTCTGCACCTAGAACGGTTAGACAAAGAGAAGTGAATTCTGAATTTGAAGAGAAGTTCAAATTCTTGGAGTCACGGATAGCCAGACTCATAGATCAAAGAAGAAGCAATGAAGTGGTTTTCAATTCCCAACCTCCTTTCTCTGATCGGATAATGGCCGAAGTCATTCCTCGGTATTTCAAAATCCCACAGTTGGAGGCTTATGATGGGACTTCGGATTCCCTTGACCATCTGGAAAGTTACAAAGCTCACATGATGGTACAAGGGGCATCTGATGCGTTATATTGCCTCGCTTTTCCTGCCACCTTGATTTAATCGACTCAAATATGGTATTCAAGCTTACTGCCGAAGACTATCCATTCCTTTACTGAACTGGAGCGGCAATTTGTCTCACACTTCAGAGCATGTCAGAAGATGCTACGTAACACTGACAGTTTATTTCTCCTTCAGCAGAATGAAGAAGAAAGTCTCAAGGAGTTTGTGATTCGGTTCAATTCGACCACTCTGGAGATTCCAAATCTAAATGAATATGTGGCCGTGTCAGCCATGAAGAAAGGCCTTAGATCGTCCAGGTTTACTTTCTCCTTAGACAAAAAATTTTCTACGAGCTATGCCGAACTACTGGCAAGAGCTCAGAAGTATGCTACTGCTAAAGAGCAGACTGCGAGCCGTAGACTCGCCGAAGGGAGGAACCCTTCTAACAAAAAAGAATGGAAGAGCCAATGATGCTCCACAATAATTCCTTGGAGAGTAAATTGATCCAAGGATTATCAGACTTGCCATTTAGCTAGAATTTCGACCAGCCTCATCCAACAAATCTGTAAGTATCCGCTGGAATCAAGAAATTCGATGATTGGACAATCTTGAGAAAAGGTAAGAGGACACCTTCGAGGAGTGTCTCCCACTGAAGGAATTCTGGTAGAATTTTTGTTTTGCAGGAATTTTAAATGTCGATGACTTCTTAAAGTACGATATATTCTCAAAGGTCAATGATTTCTTAAAGTTCGATGTATTCTCAAAGGCCGATGACTTCTTAAAATTCGATGTACTCTTGAAGGTCGATGATCTCTTAAAGGCCAATGTATTCTCAAAGGCCGATGACTTCTTAAAGTCCAATGTACTCTTGAAGGCCGATGACTTCTTAAAGTATAATATATTCTCAAAGACCAATGACTTCTTAAAGTCCGATGTATTCTTGAAGGCCAATGACTTCTTAAAGGTCGATGTATTCTTGAAAATTGATATCTTCTTCGAAGTTGATGACTTTTTAAAGGCTGATTAAATGTCCAAGAGAACCAACGCCAATCTTATTAGGGTCCACTGAAGTCCAAGGAAAGGCTCACTGAAGCATATCTTATTATAAAAGGCATAATGATGATCTCCGTGATCCATCTTACGAAGTGCCGAGGTAGACTTAACCAGCCTGTATTAATTTTTATTTAAAAGGCATAAGGATGATCTCATGATCTACCTTACGAAATGCCGAGGTGGGCTTGATCAGCCCGTCTTAATCTTTATTTGAAAGGCATAAGGATGATCTCCGTGATCTACCTTACGAAGTGCCGAGGTGGGCTTGATCAGCCTGTCTTAATTTTTTTTTCTTAAAAGGCATAAAGATGATCTACTTAATCTACCTTACGAAGTACCGAGATGGACTTGATCAGCCTGTCTTAATTTATCTTTCCTAAATGGTATAAAGATGATCTATGTGATCTATCCTGTGAAATGCTAAGGTCTGATCAACCTATTTCACTCTCCAAAAAATAGGGATGACCCACATGGTCTATCTTGTTTTAGATCAAAACTAACCTAAGTCCAAAGACTTAGTATATTTTTAAGTTCGAAGACTTGATATTATTATCTGAAGACTTGGTATTTTTTTAGTCTCAGTTATTCTCAGCTATCCTAAGTCCGAAGACTTAGTATTATTTTCAGATCCGAAGACTTGGTATTATTATATGGAAACTTGATTTTTCAAGATCAAGATTATTCATTTATCCTAAGTCCGAATACTTAGTATTATTTTCAGGTCCAAAGACTTGGTATTATTATATGGAAACTTGATTTCTCAAGATCAAGATTATTCATCTATCCTAAGTCCGAAGACTTAGTGTATTTTCAAGTCCGAAGACTTGGTATTATTATCTGAAGACTTGAAATTGTTTCTTCCATCTCAAGAGTTAATCTATCCTAAGTCCGAAGACTTAGTATTATTTTATATCTGGAGACTTGATCTTAGAATTGTTCAGAATTATCCTAAGTCCGAAGACTTAGTGTTATTTTATATCTAAAGACTTGATCTCATAATTGTTCAGAATTATCCCAAGTCCGAAGACTTAGTGTTATTTTATATCCGAAGACTTAATCTCATAATTGTTCAGAATTATCCTAAGTTCGAAGACTTAGTATTATTTTATATCTGAAGATTTGGTATTTTCTTCTCAAGATCTCAGAATTATTCAGTTATCCTAAAAAACTACGAATCGCCTTCAACTGGCGTATCTTCAGTTTGTATAAGGTTGATCAGAATTTCGGCTGTCGTCGTATCTTCTTCAGCTATGGTAAGTACTTCGAAGGTATTTTTCGAAGGTTCAGGCTCCTCCATTTCTCATAAACAACAAAATTTTGGTACTCTCATGTTCAAAATAAAATTATTTCGAACTTGGGAGTGGGAGACATCTGTTATGATAATCCATTTCAATATAAAATGAATATCGGTCCAACGATTAAGCCAATTTCAAAATTTTGGTCCATTAGCTGAATCAATGCACGAAAGGAAATTTCTTCAGCTTGGTCCGAAGACAATGCCTATGGGATGTTATTATTTCCTTCGGCTTCGTATCTTCAGCCTGGTCCAAAGACTATGCTTATGGGATGTTATTATTTCCTTTGGCTTCGTATATTCAGCCTGGTCCGAAGACTATCTCTATGGGATGTTATTATTTCCTTCGGCTTTGTATCTTCAGCCTGGTCCGAAAACTATGCCTTGGAATATTTTCGTCTCTTCGACACTACAGTAAGTAGTTGTTTTCCTATTTCACTCCAAAGGGATGTGTCCAAAGCATATAACTAGCATTTCCTCGAGCCATCCCAAGGAAGGCCCTCCAAAATATTAGTTATATCTATTTCGGACACTCTCTAAAAGGAGTATATATGAAACTTTTGGACAATCTTTCAACATAAAATGATTAATGGCTGTTTTAGTTGTAGCCACCCACATGATCGAATAACTAATTTTCTGACCACCATTACTTACTGCTATGATGAGGTTTTCCTAACTAACTCCCATAACCGTAAGTAGTTACACTTTTACCTATAAATATTGGTGAGAGGGGATACTCAGGTAGGCTAACTCTGAGCAAACTTGAGCCATCTTCTTTCTTCTTCTCACCATTCTCTGCTCTCGAGTTCTCCATTCTACTGCCTGAATTCTTGCTAACTTTGGTATCGGAGTGTCCCTCACCAGAAAATTTTCGATCAGGGAAGTTATTTTGCAGGCTCCCATCGATGGCGAACCGACGGGCGAGTTACTCCATCCAGTCGGCAAGAATTCAGTGTCAACAGATAGTAAACATCACCATATGATATTTGGCTAGAAATGTTATCTATATCAATGGTTGCCTAAACTGCAGCAATATAATATAGCAGCGCCCCATTCTTGTGATGATATATGAAACCTCTCCTCCTCTCTCTCTCTTCTTTTTTTTTTTTTGTTTGTTTGTTTGTGGCTACATTATAGAGCTCCACTAGTGTAGAGACACATGATATGCGAAATTGTTGGTGAAAGTTTTGCCAACAGTTTTTTCTGCTTTTGTCTGCGGTTTTGGGGCACCTGATGTCCTATTTTGTTGTTGTAGCATGAATTGATATAACAAAGTAAGCTACGGAGTCATTACCATCCACGCTTTTTTCATCAAAATAGGATTGGCTACGGAAGCATGGTTCTAAACCTTGGAAGTCTCCTTGGAACACCTAAGCTACTCATGGCAAGCGGTCAACCTGACATCAGCCTTCCAAATTTTGGTGTCAGTATCCAGGCATAAGCAACTTTAGGCAAAAGAGGGGCATATGATGAACCTAGATGGCTGGTTGGCAATTAGGAAGACTCACATTAATGGCCATCGCCTGTGCTCATGCAACGGAGGAGCAAGAATGATCCTTTAAAATTCCCTAGACTTGGGTAGAATCTAGATCAAATGTGCACCGTGAGGTGATTCTAAAGAAGGGCTATAAAGCCTAATGACTTACTGGATGTGAAAGCATGGAGGAAGCTTTCCTCAAATAATAATAAAAAGAAAAACCCAAGGAGGTGTTTCTCGACAAAAACAGCAGGAAGATTTATTGATCAATAGCTTATGTATTAAGGTTGGAAATCTAAATTAAGGATATATTTGGCCGGAGAAAGTTGGACTCTCGGATGAGAATAAAAATGGATAACTACTATTTCAACAGTTTAGTTGGTGGAAACCTCGTTCTGATTCCACGAGAGAATGGAATGGGTTGTGTTGGTGCTGGACCAAATAAACCGGGTGGAGTGGTTCTTCCGCCGGATCGTTGTCGATCGGTACCTGTAAGAAGTCCCTGACCGGAGGTTATCCGGCGGGGGACACTCCGATGCCTAAACAGAAATAGTCCATGCAACAGCAGAATGGAGAGTTTTGAGAGCAATGAGGGAAAAGAGAGATTCAAGAAAAGGTCCGTCCAAGAAAAAGTCCCCTAAGTGTCCTCTCTTACCAGTATTTATAGGCTCAAACGTAACTACTTACGGTTATGGCGGTTGACGGATGCAACCACTTCATAACTGTAAGTAGTAGCTGTCGGAAAAGCCGTTACACTCGGGGTTTGTTCGATCTGAGGCTTCGGACCATGTGGGTGGTTGTAATAATCCAAATAGATTAACTGTTTATCCAAGAAACCCACATGCTCCAGAACCCTCTTTCTTTTAAGGATGAATCCGAAGTAAATTTTATATTCTCTTTAGTAGCGCTCTTGAAGGGAATGTTAGCACTTCGGATTTTTTTGAATATAGCAAAAAATAAATACTTACAGTCTTCAGATTCTGTTAAGGAAATAAAGCCGAAGATATTTGCCTAGGAGGTCAAGTCTTCGGATCAAAATGGATGCACGAAGCCGAAGACAGTAAACAAAACTTGCTCCCCAGAAATTTAGGTATGGTCTTCGGATTGAGATAATGATACGAAGCCGAAGACCCAGAGTTGACAACCTCTGACATGAACATAAAGCTATAAATATAAGGCATGATCTTCAGATTGAGATAATGATACAAAGCCGAAGATTTAGGGTTAATAATGAGAAGACGGTAACAAGAAACCGAAGACTCCTTTTGCCAGCTGATGCAACCAATAAAATAAAAGAACAAATAATTAAATTGGAATAAAATCGAGATGTCATAATAGCTGTCCCCCACTCCTAATTTCGAAATGATTACGTTTCAAAAAATGGGAGTACTTTAATTTTGTCTTCTAGTGATAACCGTCAAAAAATGATGGCAAAACCCTGACACGTCTTTTCGCCATAACTGTCTGGTGGAGCGATAGAACGTGGCGAAGACACGTATCATCCCACCACGGGCGACCTCAAAGAAACGCCTCGATTCCAAAAAGGCCTTGGAAAATTTTCGAGAGAGAAATTTTTAATTGATGGGGATCGAACACGTGGCAATCATCCGGAGCATGGATGTTTTGTCAATGTGATCCCAGCCAGTAATGAAATTTCATGCAGATCACCATGACTTGTCTCATTAATGATCTTTCTAAAAGGTTGTACCCACGATCGAAACCGCCGATACGGTGCACGATCATCTAATTCTCCGAACCGTCTCGAAGATCCATCTCCTTTATCTATAAAAGGGGAGGGGACTTGAAAGAGAAATTTTTCTTCACGCCCGTGCTCTTGGATTTTCAGTTTTTTCTGCAATCCGTCGTCTTCCCCAGTGGCCTGGTCCACCATTTTTGTTTTTTCACAGGTTAGAGGTCCTCCCTCTCTCCTTTCATTTCCTCATTTCTTTCAATGTCGGGATCTTCTAGGAGCCTTTCCTCCGACTCTAGCAGAGATTTGCCGGTAGGTGAAGCGGGTAGAGGATTATCCGAAAGAGAGACCGATAGGATCCCACTGGGGGGTGGGATCAATAGGAATCCTCAGGGCGAAACCAGTAGGGGAAGGAGTTCTAGTAGGAAGCGGAGCCCGGAACGATCACCGGACTCTGTTGAAAGCTCCTTCACCCTTGCCAAAATAGAAGAAACTAAACAATGTTACCACATTCCACGTACCTTCCACATGATCCTTCCGAAATCCGAAGAAAGGGTAGATAAGCCTCCCATGCGATCCATAGCTATATACGAAGACCACTTCAAAGCGGGTCTTCGGCTTCCCCTCCATCCCTTTTTTACAAAGATTTTTAACCTCTATCAGATAGTACCAGCCTAACTGACCCCCAATAGCTTCAGGAATATCTGCGGGTTCCTAGTGCTTTGCAAACTTAGAAACATAGAGCCGAAGACATCCCTGTTTACTTTCTTATTTATGTTAAAAAGAGATTTTTACGGCAAAGGATGGTGGGTCATAGGTTCTCGGCCAGGTCGAAGACTACTAAAAGGAACTCCCAGTGCGATACATGGGTGGAAGCCTTGCCTCTTTTATGTATACTATACCTATTGGGGTTTCAACACTGTGTGGACAGCTCCGCGTTTGGATGCAAACGCTGGTAAGAGGGTATTCAAAGCAGATGCTAAAGATTTTGAGACCTCGTCGGAACCGGAGATCCCTTCCCTTAAAGAACTGTTGATGGAAGAAAATCTTCATTGCACTCATATCAGCGAAGTCCCGACGTTAGGTATAGAATAAGTGGTCTTCGGATTCTTCTCGCTTCTCTTCTCTATATGTACATGCATAACAAACTTCTTGTTTCCAATTGCAGGTAAGAAGATGAAGCCCCAACTTGAAAAGGTTCGGCAAGCTTCTAGAAAAAGGGTGGTGGCTACTCCTACAACAGCTGAAGTCCGAAAGAAAAGAAGGGCGGAGGAGGATTCTAGTGCACCTCCGATGAGGCCCGTATAAGATGAAGACGTTCCCTCCGCTTCTTCGGTTCCACCTGATTCCGCTATAAGCTCATCCCCAAGGATGTCCCCTCCAAGGAGCCCTCAACATACGCCATCCACGGATCAACGAGATACAAATTTTAATAAAGAATCCATGATTGCCCCTCCGAAAGACAGAAGTCAGAAAAGGTCGAAGTACCGATCCGAAGAGGGTCCTAGATGGAACGCCACTTCGGAGGGAGTATGCAACGTAGATTTTACTACCTTCTCGGATCGAGAGGGCTTGAAGAATCCTAAACTGGCGAGAGAGTTGATGAAGTGCACTCTTCTTCCGAAGGACTGGGACAATGTTAAGTCCTGGTGCATCGAAGAGATCTCGGATTCGATGTTCTCATCCATTTTGAAGGTAAATATCCATTTACTGTGTTGAACTTAGGTTTATAATTACTAAGTTATCCACTTGCTATTGCAGATGATGCACGCCATTACCCATATGGAGGAAAGCATCTTCGACTTCAAAATAACCTACAGAAAGATGAAAGAAGAAATAAAAGCGGCCCAAGCCGAGAAGGCCATAGCTGAAGAGCAAAGACAAGCTATGGAGGAAAAGCTCGCCCAAAGTGACGCTTCGGTTCAGAATCTGAAAACCGAAGTGGAAAAAATTCAATTGGAACGTGCTGAACAAGAGGCGAGGTCTAAGAAGAGAAAATCCAAGATTCGGTCCTTGGAAGCCTCACTTAAGAAAGCTACTAAACGTTCCGAGGAAGCTTCCAAAAGAAGGGAAGAGATCATCGAAGAAAACCGATCTTTGAAAGATCAGATGGAGAAGGCAATAGAAACTTATAAAGCATCTCCGACCTTCGAAGCTGAAATGGTTGAAGCGGGGACTCATAGCTATCAGGGAGGCTTCAACGATAGAGTGGAGGAGGTGCAAAAGCCTTACCCAGACTTGGACATTTCAAGTATCCAACTGTTTGATCTTGAGAGTCCAACTGTGCCTGAACTCCAAACGGACTCTGAAGTACCAATGATGACTGAAGAAGTGGCGGGTCCCATTGATCTAACCGATGAGGCTCCCATGAAAAATTTGTAACTCTTTCTTTTCTTCTTTTGGGATGTAAGAAAATTGTTGTTAATGAAAGAACTTTTGGAGTTTCTAATTGCGTGTGGTAGGCTAGAAATTTCTTAAGTATGAAGTCTTCGGACGAATAAGAATTCTGAGATATATAATACCGAATCTTCGGATCATGCAAAAATCACATCTTTGAACTTAGGATAAAAGAAATCCAAATATAAAGATCAAGTCTTCGAACTTGAATTTATGCTAAGTCTTCATACTTAGGATAAAAGAATTCCAAATAACAGTCAAGTCTCTTGGACTTGGATTTTCACTAAGTCTTCGGACTTAGGATAAAAGAAATCCATATATAATAATCAAGTCTTCGGACTTGAATTTATGCTAAGTCTTCGGACTTAGGATAAAAGAGTTCTAAATAACAGTCAAGTCTCTTGGACTTGGATTTTCACTAAGTCTTCGAACTTAAGATAAAATAAATCCATATATAATAATCAAGTCTTTGAACTTGAATTTACGCTAAGTCTTCGGACTTAGGATAAAAAAATTCTAAATAACAGTCAAGTCTCTTGGACTTGGATTTTCACTAAGTCTTCGGACTTAGGATAAAAGAACTATATATACCATAATCAAGTCTTCGAACTTGAAATTACGCTAAGTCTTCAGACTTGGGATAAAAGAATTCCAAAAATTAGTCAAGTCTCTTGGACTTGGATTTTCACTAAGTCTTCGGACCTAGGATAAAAGAAATCCATATATAATAATCAAGTCTTCGGACTTGAATTTACGCTAAGTCTTCGGACTTGGGATAAAAGAATTCCAAATAACAGTCAAGTCTCTTGGACTTGGATTTTCACTAAGTCTTCGGACTTAGGATAAAAGAAATCCATATATAATAATCAAGTATTCAGACTTGAATTTATGCTAAGTCTTCAGACTTAGGATAAAAGAATTTTAAATAATAGTCAAGTCTCTTGGACTTGGATTTTTACTAAGTCTTCGAATTTAGGATAAAAGAAATCCATATATGATAATTAAGTCTTAGGACTTGAATTTATGCTAAGTCTTCAGACTTGGGATAAAAGAATTTCAAAAATTAGTCAAGTTTCTTGGACTTGGATTTTTACTAAGTCTTCAGACTTAGGATAAAAGAAATCCATATATAATAATCAAGTCTTCGGACTTGAATTTACGCTAAGTCTTCGGACTTAGGATAAAAGAATTCTAAAAATCAGTCAAGTCTCTTGGACTTGGATTTTCACTAAGTCTTCAGACTTAGGATAAAAGAAATCCATATATAATGATCAAGTCTTCGGATTGAATTTACGCTAAGTCTTCGGACTTAGGATAAAAGAATTCCAAATAACAGTCAAGTCTCTTGGACTTGGATTTTCACTAAGTCTTCGGACTTAGGATAAAAGAAATCATTGAATCATTTGGGAATTAAGATAAGCTGATTGGGCCTACCTCGGTACTTCGTGAGGTAGATCCGAAGATCATCCTCATGCCTTTTTGTATTGGGATTAAGACAGGCTGATCATACCTACCTCGGCACTTTGTGAAGTAGATCCGGAGATCACCTTCATGCATTTAGGATTAAGATGGACTATTTTGAGCCCAGCTCGGCACTTTGTGAGGTAGATCCGGAGACCATCTTCATGCCTTTAAGATTAAGATAGACTATGTTGAGCCCAACTCGGCACTTTGTGAGGTAGATCCGGAGATCATCCTCATGCCTTTAAGAGAAATAAGATAGGCTATGTATGCTTACCTCGGCAGTTCATATAGTAGATCACAGAGATTACCATAATGCCTTTAAAAAATAGAACGAAGAGAAATAGATCGAATCTATATCAATGACCATGAATGAAACCTTTATTGATAATATTTTCGAAGGTTTTGAACGTTCCATGGTCGAGGTACTAGAATCCCTTCCAAGGTTTCCAGTCGATAAGTTCCAGGTCGAACGACCCCTTTGACCCTGTATGGCTGGTGCGGACACCAAAGGCACCAGAATAAGGCAGAGGCTTCTCAACCCTCTGTAATTGATCAATAATTTATGAGTCCATCTGTAATAAAGGCTTAGCTCATCTGAGTCCATTTTAGTTGTTATTTGAGTATTTTTAGTTGTTATTTCACTTCTGTACTAGTCAGCTCATGTTGAGCTAGTTCAGTCCAATGCTAGTTAGCTCATGTTGAGCTAATTTTATTTTTTTGAGTCCTGTCCAAGCATACTGAAGACTCAAGACTATATTATACAAGTGAAGACCAAGTCCAGCCAGATTAAAGACATGGAAGTTTAGCCCAAGTCCAACCCAGCTTGAAGATTTGAAGACCCCAGGAGAAAAATCAGAAACCCTGATTCCTTGCAAATGCCCTCCAGATGCCCAGATTCCCTTCCAGATGCCAAAGTATATTCATAAATAAGGGCATCCATGATTCCAGAGGTCCATCTGCATCCTAGCCCAATGAAATCAAGCCCAGGTGCCAAGCCCAAGCCCCTAAGAAGCAAGATACCAGGGAATATTCCTGCTACCTGGCTACCAGGCCACCCCAGCTTCCAGAGGCCCAAACCCATGCACCTGGGCCCCTTTGGGCCGGCCTTTTGCTGCTCCTAGAAGCCCAACACGCCCCCCTAGGCATCCTTGGAGTCTTGACCAAGTCAAGAAAAATTTTAGGGATTTTTCTACTAATATTTCCTTATTTTCTAGCTAGGGTTTGAGAGGGAAAAGGATTCTTATGTAAAGACTTATGTACCCTTACTTGGAGCCCAAGGTTAAGGGTCTATTTAAGGGACCCTAGCCTCTTGTATGAGGGGAATTTTGATGAATGAAAACCTTGAGTTCTTCTATTGAGTTGTGTGATACCCTGCTGTGTGCATAAAGGGGTTTGCGAGAGTTCTTCTTCACAGTGCTGCAATCATCTTCCTGCTACCAACAAGCATCTCAGATCCCTGGACGCCCACTCCAAAAGAAGCCTTCCCTTGCTGTTTTCCTTTATTTTTTTGTTCCTTTGTGAGTTTTCTAACCCCTGACAGGTCGTTTGCAGGTCCCCGAGTTCCTACGAATCCAACGACTCCAGCCAAGCCTCAATCGGATCACCGAGCAGAAAGCCGGGTATCCGCGGGTCTTTGGCTCGATTTTCCAGGCCGCATCCGTCGAGGAATGAGAGACCCTTTTGCTGCGATCTTCACAGACGTTGTCAGGTACACCCCTCTACCTCCAGTAGTTTTATTGTAGGAGAACTTGCCCTAACCGAGGCTTCTCAGCCCCGGCGATCCTTCTTTTCTACTTTTCTAGGTCCTAATCTGCATGCTGATCTTCTAAAATTCATATAAAATTCCCTATAACTTATTTTAATCTGAAATTTGGGAATTAATCACCCAACCCCACATATAAAACATATAAAAAAAAAATTGCATGCATATTAGTTCCGCATCATTTGGTATCAGAGCTTAGATTAGGGCTTGTTTTCTGTAATTTTTCAGTCCGTATATACTCTGTTATTTTAATTATTTCTCCCTGTTAAAAACTCCAAAAATTCTGAAATTTATTTTCCTGGATTTATCATAATTCACAGTAATTTTAAAACTTTTTTCAGATTTTATTATGGCCTGTGAATTTTCTGAAAGCCGAAATAGGGCCTGCAAATTTTCGGCTCTGTTTTTTTTAGCAAGACATGTTTGGAAGTTTTAGGGTTTTGTTTAGGAGTTTTTGCATATTTCTTAATTTTAGTATATTTCCAGTATATTAGAACATGATTTGAAAGTTTTCTTCTATTTAAAAAATACCAAAAAAAATACATATTTTCCAAAAATACCAAAAAAAAAAAAAAAAAAAAATCTAAACCCTAATTTGCATCCTCATTTGCATGCCATCATTGCATAATTTACTTTTAAGGGCACTCTTGCTATATCAGATGGAGGGAGGATTTGATCACCTCTCCTTAGCCCAAAACCACATCCCTTGCATTTAGTCCCAAGCCTTAACCTAAAATTAATTAGACTTAATTTGCCCTAGTGGGCTAGGTACACCAACTGGTCGGGTCCGGGCTAGTGTTAGATCACTATGTCAAGTTAACCTGTGTCTGCCTTGTGCTCAGTGTCTAGAACGGTGGTTTAGGGATTCAATCCCGAAGGGCTTGTGTGCTGGTCCGCCTACCTGGCCAATCTCTGATTGGTGTCTAGGATTGGCAATCAGGGACCTAACACTCCCCTTACACCTGCCTGGCTGAGTACAGGGTTACTATAGACTAGTTTGCCACCCTGATTGAGCATCTAGTTTGGACTTTAGGTTTAGTCAGCTATAGTCGGTCTGATCGAGTCTTGCATGAGCACTAGATCAGGAGTTTCATATCACCCACCTCCTTCATAAATGTCTGAACCCATGGAAAATTTACAAGCCCAAATAAAAGCCCTAGCTGATCAAATTGCCCAGATAACTATCCAGATGACCCAGTTAACTCGGTCTCGTATTCAAACCAATGATAGAATTGACCATCGTGCCAATAGGTTTGATCAGTTAAAAGTCCGGGTAGGGACCCCAAGAAAAACCCATGGGTCACAGTCTGAGCCAGATCCTGACTCCCCTCAACCTAGGAGGACCCCAAACCCTGATCTATACCATGAGGTCGAACCTAGGAGAGCCCCTTATCCTGACCCGTACTACAATCCTCAACCTAGGAGGACCCCAAACCCTGATCCATACCTTGAGGCTGAACCTAGGAGAGCCCATCATCCTGACCCAATCCCTAAGGTTAGTCCTAGAAGACCCAATCAGGATTTTATAGACCAAGAAGATAGATCCTATTTACCCTCTCCCTATAAGCCTAGTATACCCACAACCTATAGATCTTATGACTCTAAATCCTATGAACCTAGAACTTATGAATCCATAACCTATGAACCTAGATCCTATGACTCTAGATCCCATGATCATAGATCCTATACACCCATACCCTATGAGCCTAGTAGACCCAACACCCAATATTCTGACCCATATAGGGAGTCAAACCCTAGGAGAACCCAATATTCTGACCCATATAGGGAGTCCAACCCTAGGAGAACCCAGTATTCTGACCCATATAGGGAGTCCAATCCTAGGAGGACCCAATATCCTGACCCATATAGAGAGCCCAACCTTAGGAGGACCCCATACCTTGATCCAACCTTAGAACCTGATCATAGAGCTGACCCAAAATCCTATGACCCCAGATCCTATAATCCCATGACCCATAGATCTGCACCCTTGTCCTATGAGCTTAGAGAACCCATAACCCCTAAGTATCAGCCTAGTACTAGTCATGCTTCCCCTAGTCAACTTGAACCCTATAGGATGAGTATCCCTAAATATGAACCCAATAGTGAGCCACTACCTCTTATACAACCTGAACCTACTAGGAGTGGTACCCATAATCAGAGACCAGAACCTAACCAATTTCCTGCTAGCCGACCTTCTCCAACCATTCCTGAGATTCGCAAGGCTTACATTAACGTGGAAGTGTATGAAGCTGATGTGAGCCTAGTGGATGAGTATGAGGGAGAAGAGGAGACACCTTTAGTAGACCTAGAATTAGCTGACCCAGTAGATACCCAGGTAGATTCCAACCCAGAGCTAGTTGACCTTGACCACATCCAACCTAAAGCTATAATGGAAGAACAAATAGAGGAAGAGAACCTAGGTACTGCTGCTAGAGCCTTACCTGAGGAAACCATAGAGGAGAGCCAAATTATAGAGTCTAGTCCAAAAATACAAGAACCAGAAGAATTTATTAAGGACCTGATCTCTTTGAATCAATACCTTCAAGATGAGTCCCCTCCTATAGTTCCCATTAAGGACCTCTTCCCCGAAATTAGTGACCCATCCTTCCATTATGCAAATCCTGTAGATATAGCTCAACCTCATAAGGTTAACCTCATTAGTATAGGATTAGTTCCTGACACCCCGTCTTTTATCCTATTTTATCCAACTAACCATGAACCTTTTTCTCTACCTTACCAAACTAATTCTGAACCCACTTCTTATTTTCTGCCCTTTCCTGACACCTCCAGCATTTCTAGGATCATTAGATTGCATTTAGCTGAGATTAGCATACTGCATGCATTCATCACGCATGTTAGGTTTGCATCTTACTTCTGGCATACTCTTTGGAATTTGCTAGGAGTTCACTGTAAATTTTCATGTGCATGTCAAGCTAGGATCAAACCTAGAGAACCTATAATCTATTAGGTTTAGATCCAAAGAGTTCAATAAAATTTCCTTCGATAGGAATGCATAGTCGAGTCTGTTAGGTGTCAGTATGAGTCCTTTGCATCATTTGTCTGCATGTGCCTAGCATGTTCACCACCCGCACTAATCTTAAAACAACTGGCTAATTCCCGAAGAAGGGTCAAAGAATTTGATGTAGTGGATTCTATCTTGGTTAGGCTTAGGCCTAAAAGAAGCTTCATGCTCGCAGAGCCGGACCTTTTAAAGTGATAGAGAAGGATTGGATCAAATGCCTAGGTGTTAGACTTGCCTTCGGATTTGGGCATTAGTTCTACCTTCAATATTACAGACCTGGTTGAGTATAGGGAACCGGCAGCGATACCTAGTAAGGCCTTTGGACCTATTCCTTTTCATTGTGAGTGACCCTAACCCAGAGTGTCCACTAACAAATTGGCCTGAGAGAGGAGAACGGATCGAGCGTATCCTGGACGATCAAGCCATCACGACCCGGGGCCGTGACTATCAATGCTTCCTGATCCGATGGCAAGGCCAGCCAGAGTCGGACGATTCGTAGATTTCTCGAGAGGACTTGCAATGCCTCAACCCAGACCTTCTCGAGAGATATGTGAGCCAGTCTGATCTTCACTCGACAGGGTCGAGTTCCTCCCACCCCGGGAGAATTGGTGCAGACACCAAAGGCACCAGAATAAGGCAGAGGCTTCTCAACCCTCTGTAATTGATCAATAATTTATGAGTCCATCTGTAATAAGGGCTTAGCTCATCTGAGTCCATTTTAGTTGTTATTTGAGTATTTTTAGTTGTTATTTCACTTCTGTACTAGTCAGCTCATGTTGAGCTAGTTCAGTCCAATGCTAGTTAGCTCATGTTAAGCTAATTTTATTTTTTTGAGTCCTGTCCAAGCATACTGAAGACTCAAGACTATATTATACAAGTGAAGACCAAGTCCAGCCAGATTGAAGACATGGAAGTTTAGCCCAAGTCCAACCCAGCTTGAAGATTTGAAGACCCCAGGAGAAAAATCAGAAACCCTGATTCCTTGCAGATGCCCTCCAGATGCCCAGATTCCCTTCCAGATGCCAAAGTATATTCATAAATAAGGGCATCCATGATTCCAGAGGTCCATCTGCATCCTAGCCCAATGAAATCAAGCCCAGGTGCCAAGCCCAAGCCCCTAAGAAGCAAGATACCAGGGAATATTTTTGCTACCTGGCTACCAGGCCACCCCAGCTTCCAGAGGCCCAAACCCATGCACCTGGGCCCCTTTGGGCCGGCCTTTTGCTGCTCCTAGAAGTCCAACACGCCCCCCTAGGCATCCTTGGAGTCTTGACCAAGTCAAGAAAAATTTTAAGGATTTTTCTACCTAATATTTCCTTATTTTCTAGCTAGGGTTTGAGAGGGAAAAGGATTCTTATGTAAAGACTTATGTACCCTTACTTGGAGCCCAAGGTTAAGGGTCTATTTAAGGGACCCTAGCCTCTTGTATGAGGGGAATTTTGATGAATGAAAACCTTGAGTTCTTCTATTGAGTTGTGTGATACCCTGCTGTGTGCATAAAGGGGTTTGCGAGAGTTCTTCTTCACAGTGCTGCAATCATCTTCCTGCTACCAACAAGCATCTCAGATCCCTGGACGCCCACTCCAAAAGAAGCCTTCCCTTGCTGTTTTTCCTTTATTTTCTTGTTTCTTTGTGAGTTTTCTAACCCCTGACAGGTCGTTTGCAGGTCCCCGAGTTCCTACGAATCCAACGACTCCAGCCAAGCCTCAATCGGATCACCGAGCAGAAAGCCGGGTATCCGCGGGTCTTTGGCTCGATTTTCCAGGCCGCATCCGTCGAGAAATGAGAGACCCTTTTACTGCGATCTTCACAGACGTTGTCAGGTACACCCCTCTACCTCCAGTAGTTTTATTGTAGGAGAACTTGCCCTAACCGAGGCTTCTCAGCCCCAGCGATCCTTCTTTTCTACTTTTCTAGGTCCTAATCTGCATGCTGATCTTCTAAAATTCATATAAAATTCCCTATAACTTATTTTAATCTGAAATTCGGGAATTAATCACCCAACCCCACATATAAAACATATAAAAAAAAAATTGCATGCATATTAGTTCCGCATCAATGGCCCTTCCCATGTAGAAAAAAGTTTACCTTGTTCTGTTGGCTTTGATACTTTGGACTTTCATAGAATTAGATCTCCAGGAAGAAAGACCCATTCTTTTACACGAGCATTGTAGTATCCCGCAACTTTTTGCTGGTACATAGCCATCTTCAATTATGCCTGGAGCCGTGTGCCTTGTAATAAGTCCAGGTCAACTCTTCAGCGTTCAGAGTTTTCGGGTTCCTCATAGTGATCAATCCGAAGAGAGTGCAAGGAGACCTCTACAGGAAGGACTGCTTCAGTGCCATAAGAAAGATGGAATGGAGATTCCCCGGTGGCCGTTCTAGGAGTTGTTCGATATGCCCAAAGAACCGAATTCAACTCATCAGCCCATGATCCCTTAGCATCATTTAACCTGGTTTTTAAACCATGAAGAATAGTCCTGTTGGTCACTTCGGCCTCTCCGTTACACAGAGGATGCCCTACCGAAGTAAGTTTGTGCAGAATATGATACCGGGAGCAGAAGTTTTTGAACTTCGGATTGTCAAACTGTCTCCCGTTATCAGTTATAATAAAATATGGAATTCCAAAATGGAAGATGATGAAATTTCTTACAAAATTTTCAACCTTGGACTCAGTGATCTGTGCTAATGCTTCAGCTTCGACCCACTTAGTGAAATAGTCAATGGCCACAATGAGAAATTTTTGTTGTCCGGAAGCTGGAGAAATGGACCAAGAATGTCCATTCCCCATTGTGCAAAAGGCCAGGGAGCTGTTAACGGAGTTAACCGATTGGCAGGTCATCTTTGCACATTGGCATATCTCTGACAATGATCACATTTTTGAACAAATTCTGCAAAGTCTTTTTGGATGGTTGGTCAATAATAATCCTGACGGATTATTTTGTATGCCAAAGATCTGCCCCCTAGATGGTCTTCGCATATTCCTTCATGCACTTCCCTGAGCGTGTAATCCATATTGGATGGTCCTAAGCATTTCAGCAAAGGTTGTGTGAAAGACCTCTTATACAATGCTCCGTCTAAGACGACATATTGAGAGGCCGTCCACCGAAGCCGCTTAGCTTCCAACATGTCCTCGGGCAAGGTGCCCTCTTTCAAGAACTTGAGAATTGGATCCCTCCATGAAGGTTCATGTTCAACTTGACAGATTTTAGTTGGAGATTCCGATATGCTAGGATCTTCAAGATATTCCACATACGTCCTTCCAAGAGAATCCGACGCGGTGGTTGCAAGCCTTAAAAGAGCATCCACCCGAGAGTTTTCTGTTCTCGGTACATGAATAATTTCAAAGTGTTCCAACTCAGATGCCAGACTTCGGACCTTTTCTAGGTACTGGATCATATTTGGATTTCGAGCTTCGAAATCACCTTTAACTTGATTTATCACCAGCTGTGAATCAGAAAAAACTTTGACCCTTTTGATCTTCAACTTCTGGGAGATTCTAAGTCCAGTAATGAGTGCTTCATACTTTGCCTGATTATTTGATACTTGAAAAGAAAACCAAAGAGCGTATTCAATAACCTGTCCATTGGGTCTAGCAAGAATTAAACCTGCACCACAGCCATTGGCATTAGAAGCACCATCAACATGTAACATCCAAACAAACTCTGGATCATCTTCGGGTTTTTCTTTTTCGGCCCTTGATTGATCCTCTATGGATCCCCATGTGCACTCAGCTATAAAATCAGCCAAAATTTATGCTTTCATTGATGATTTGGGCTGATATTCAATATAAAATTCCCCTAATTTAACAGCCCACTTAGCAATTCTCCCTGAAGTATCAGGACAACGAAGTATAGCCTTTAAGGGTTGATCCGTTAGAACCACAATAGAATAGGCTTGGAAATATGGTCAAAGTCGCTTCGCCGCAACTACCAGAGAGAAGATAATCTTTTGCACTCTAGGGTATCGGACTTCAGCTTCATGCAACACCTTGCTAGTGTAATAGATCAGTTTCTGTGAATGATTGGCATCTTTTCGTACCAGAACCGAACTGACCGCTTCATCCATGGCTGACAAATATAGATAAAGTCTTTCTCCTTCATAGGGTTTAGAGAATAATGATGGGTTTTCCAAATATTCCTTCAATTTATCGAAGGCGATTCGGCAATCTTCTGTCCATTCAAAATTTTGAGTTTGACGAAGGACCTTGAAGAAGGGTAAACACCTTTCTGCAGAGCGGGAAATAAACGGCTTAAAGAGGCTATTCTCCCTATTAACCTCTGCACTTCTTTCTTGCTAGTAGGATGCATCATAGTCCGAAGGGCCTGTATTTTCTCTAGATTAGCCTCTATTTCCCGCTTGGTAACCAAGTATTCCAGGAATTTCCCAGAGATTATGCCAAAGACACATTTGGTTGGATTCAGCCTCATCTGATGATGTCTGAGAGTATCAAAGGATTCCTTTAGATCTGTGATGTGATCAGGTTTATGAAGACTTTTCACAATCATATCATCAACATAAACTTCCATATTTCTTCCAATCTGGTTTTTGAAAACTTTATTGATGAGCCTTTGAAAAGTTGTCCCAGCATTCTTTAATCCGAACGGCATCATCTTGTAACAGTAGAGTCCTTTCTCCATAATAATAGCAGTCTTTTCTTCATCTTCAGGATCCATTCATATCTGATTATAGCCTGAAAAGGCATCCATAAAACTCAGCATTTGATGACCAGCTGTAGTGTCAACCAGTTGATCGATCTTCGGCAAATGAAAACTGTCCTTTGGGCATGCTTTATTGAGATCCATATAATCTATGCAAATCCTCCACTTGCCATTTGATTTCTTCACCATGACTATATTTGCTAGCCACTTCGGATACTGGACCTCTCTTATGAAATTTGTTTCAAGGAGTTTGTTAACTTCTTCATCAATTACCTTTTGCCTTTCTGGAGCAAAATTTCTCTTCTTCTGCCGTACTGGCTTATAGTTAGGGGATACTTCCAAGCAATGAGTAATCACTTCAGGCGGGATTCCAGGCATGTCTGAAGCTATCCAAGCAAAAACGTCAACATTATCACGAAGAAAGGAAATCAATCTTACCTTTGACTCCTTATCGAGCAAGCTGCCAATTTGCAGAAGCTTGGTTGGCTCGTCTTCGGATAATGGTATAGAAAGTGTCTTTTCCACTGGTTCTCCAGAGTCTTCGAATCCATCTCTCGAATCTAGCAGGTCAAGAGCCAAAGATTTGGATGTTTGTTTGCTCTGAATCATGAGACATTGGTGAGCGATCATTCGATCCCCCTCACTTTCCTTATGCCTGTCCTGGTAGGAAACTGAACCAACATATGGTATGTTGAAACTATGGCCCTGAATTTATTCAATGTCGGACACCCCAAGATTGCATTATAAGCTGAAGATGTTCTGGCCATAATAAAATTGATTAGAAGGGTCCTTTGAAATGGTTCGGACCCAAAAGTCACGGGCAAGATCATTTCACCCTCAACTCCAACCTGATTTCCACCAAAATCAGTTATTGGAATGAGGGATCTTCGTAACTCGTGTCTAGACAATCTCATCCGAAGAAAAGCATCATACAACAACACATCAACGGAGCTTCAATTATCAATCAATATTCTTTTTACATCGAATTTGGCAATTACTGCTGTTGCCGCTCCCGTCGTCGCGCCCGTGCCACGGATCCGTCGATCCCTCCTGACCGCCTGGCGAAGGAGCCTCCCTGGCTGTGGCTAACCTGCAAAAAAGGGGTTAGAAGACCCTGGTCGGGGATCCCGGCGAGGAAGCTCCGACGGTCAAGTCAGTAGACGATGAGAAGGAACAGACTCTCCAGACGGACCCCCGAAAGGGTTCCAGACTTAGAGAGTTTACTGGTGAGAGAGACGCTCTGGGGACCAGAATCTCGGCCGGGCCTCCTTGCCGAGCTCACGACCAGTGATTCCCTCTCGGGATCTCTGGTTTTCGCTCTTCGGAGCGAGGCCTTTTGCCGCTGCTTTTCCTTTGTCCCCAGGCTTGTTTGCTTACCTTGTCGTCCCCAGATTCCTCCCTCTTTATCTCCTTTCATCGTGCGCTTGTCTTTTCCTCCTGGGAGACTCCCCTCCCCCTTCCTCTTCTCTTTTCCCTTTTCGGTGAAGGGGGGCCAGGTGGCTTTCCGACCTCGTCCGCCGAGCCCAGCAGGGAAAAGGCAAAGGCAGAAGAGAAAAAGGGAGGGCGGCGCTGGTAAGGCGGCCGGTCAGGCCTCGGGCCCAGCGAGAGCGTTCTCTTTCCCAAGCGTTGACGCCATCCATCTATAGGGCCCGTTCCGTCAGAATCGTCCCACTCGGCCGTGGAACTTGTCGGGCCGATGCAAGTGATGTTCCGCATGCCGCCACCCTCCGTACGGGGTGCCGTCTGGGATTCGTACGTCCCGAGGATGGCCTCGGGGCCCGTGCCTCTTCCCTGAGACCTTCTCCGTACGGGCGGCCTGACCTCGGCCGAGGTGGACCCGTCTCCGGGGGCCACCTGGCGAAGAGCAAAGGACCAGCCGACCTCGGCCTAAGTGGACCCCTCCTGGGTGGACACCTGGCGAGGTGGCAGGAGGTCGCTTGGCCTCGGCCGAGGTGGACCCGTCTCCGGGAGGCCACCTGGCAAAGGGGCGAAGGACCAGCCGACCTTGGCCTAGGTGGACCCCTCCTGGGTGGACACCTGGCGAGGTGGCAGGAGGTCGCCTGGCCTTGGTCGAGGTGGACCCGTCTCCGGGAGGCCACCTGGTAAAGGGGCGAAGGACCGGCCGACCTCGGCCTAGGTGGACCCCTCCTGGATGGGCACCTGGCGATGTGGCAGGAGGTCGCCTGGCCTCGGCCGAGGTGGGCCCGTCTCCGGGAGGCCACCTGGCAAAGGGACGAAGGGTCGGCCGACCTCGGCCCAGGCGGACCCCTCCTGGGTGGACACCTGGCGAGGTGGCAGGAGGTCCCCTGGCTCTGGCCGACCTCACTTAGGCGGACCCCTCCGGGCTTGGGCGCCATCGAGGTGGTAGAGGAACTCCGATTCGAGCTCGACCTCGGTGAGGGCGGTTTGCCTTAGAAAATTGCCGGGCGCTGTAGTCTTGCCGAACCTGGTCTTGAAGACGTGGCGCTGACTCGGCCGGAAAAAACTCCACGTGGCTCGATCGCATTCGGCGGTATCTGAGCCTGGCCACGTCACTGTCACGGCTGTAACAACTGCCGATACCACTACAGGGTCATCATGCGGAAGCTGTACATCTTGAATATCCTCATCAGTAAAAGTGATAGAGTTTTTTCCTTTAAACCTCTTCGGTACATTCTCTTCAGCTTCTTCATCCCATGCCGAAGACCGATGAAGCATCTTGACATCTCCGCTGGTTGGCTTCTGGTGAGGCAAATCAGCTTCTTCGGATATTCTTGGAAGGGCAGTTGCTTCGGCTTGAGACTCTGGGCGGTTGACATATTTTTCTAGATATCCTCTTTTTATCAAATCCTCAATGGTATCCCGAAGCTGGAAGCACTCTTCAGTATTATGGCCATGGTCTCGATGATACCGGCAGTATTTGCTTTTGTCCCTGGCTTTCGCCAGTGTCTTCAGGGGACGTGGCCTCTGGAAATATTTCTCTTTCTCTATTTCCAATAGAATCTTTTCCCTAGGTAAGTTGAGAGGGGTGTAGGCGTCGAACCAGTTGTTATGTTGTCGAGACCTGGGGCTGCGCCTGGAAGCCGAAGCATTATTAAAGGATGTTGGCGCATTCGGTTCCTTGACACCTTTTTTTTGGAAGGAAGTCTCCCCTCCGCCAGTCTTCGGCTTGCCGCTTGCTCTTTAGCGGCAGCATACTTCTGAGCTCTTGCCAGCAGTTCGGCATAACTCGTTGGGAATCTTTTATCCAGGAAAAAAATGAACCTGAATGATTTTAAGCCTTTCTTCAAGGCAGACATGGCCACATGCTCATTCAAATTCGGAATTTCCAAAGTGGACGAATTGAAACGGTGGACAAAACCTTTCAAACTTTCTCCTTCTTGTTGCTGGAGATGAAATAAACTGTCAGTGTTGCACGGCATCTTTTGGCATGTCCTAAAGTGCGAAATAAACTGCCGCTCTAACTCAAAAAAATGAATGAATTGAATTTGGAGGCAGGCTCGAATACCACATTCGAGCGGATTTCTTTAGAGTGGCGGGAAAAGCAATACAGTAAAGAGCATCGGACGCTCCCTGCACCATCATGTGTGCCTTGTAACTTCCCAGATGGTCAAGGGGGTCCGAAGTCCCATCATAGGCTTCCAACTGCGGAATCTTGAAATGCCTAGGGATAATTTCATCCATAATGTCATCGAAAAAAGGGGGTTGGGAGTTGAAGGTCACAACCTCATCATTTCTTCTCAATTCTGAAATTGTTGCTATCTGCGCTTGCATAGTCTTGAATTTCTCCTGCACTTCATGATTGATCTCCTTCTGTCTTGTATTTTCTAGCACATAGCTTCTAGAAGAAACGGAGGGAGATCGTCGGGTCCTCTTCCTTTCAGCATGATCCTTTGCTTGTCGATCTGGCGGAGAGATGTAGCAGCCATGAGATGACCGGATCTGTGAGAAGCTGGGGGTGATCTCTCTGCGTTGATCTCGCTCCCCTTCAGGTGGACAGTCAGGTTGTGAAACAGGGGGAGGGCATTGTTTCTGAGTTGCAGCTTCATGTAAGTGCTGCACCAGCACTGTCAAGGTTTCTACCTTGTTCACCAGACTCTCAAATTGTTGCTTCTCCACCATGATCATGGGAGGTGGTGATCCCTGAGTTGTCAAAATAGAATTGACCGGAGGTCCATTTGACAGAGGAGCCTGCTGCTCCTGACTCGTGGAAACGTTCTTGCCTTTCCCTTTCACCATTCTTGCCCAGCAGAACTTCTCCTTTGAAATAGAGGAAGTAAATTTCTTTCGCTTCCTGGCACGCCCATCTGTTGGTGCTGGACCAAATAAACCGGGTGGAGTGGTTCTTCCGCCGAATCGTCGTCAACCGGTACCTGCAAGAAGTCCCTGACCGGAGGTTATCCGGCGGGGGACACTCCGATGCCTAAGTCAGAAATAGTCCAGGCAACAGCAGAATGGAGAGTTTTGAGAGCAAGGAGGAAAAAGAGAGATTCAAGAAAAGGCCCATCCAAGAAAAAGTCCCCTGAGTGTCCCCTCTTACCAGTATTTATAGGCTCCAACGTAACTACTTACGGTTATGGCGGTTGACGGATGCAACCACTTCATAACTGTAAGTAGTAGCTGTCGGAAAAGCCGTTACACTCGGGATTTGTTCGATCTGAAGCTTCGGACCATGTGGGTGGTTGTAACAACCCAAACAGATTAATTGTTTGTCCAAGAAACCCACATGCTCAAGAACCCTTTTCCTTTTAAGGATGAATCCGAAGTAAACTTTACATTCTCTTTAGTAGCGCTCCTGAAGGGAATGTTAGCACTTCGGATTCTTTTGAATATAGCAAAAATAAATACTTACAGTCTTGAGATTATGTTAAGGAAATGAAGCCAAAGATATTTGTCTAGGAGGTCAAGTCTTCGGATCAAGATGGATGCACGAAGTCGAAGACAGTAAACAAAACTTGCTTCCCAGAAAGTTAG
Organism: Areca catechu; assembly: GCA_021397845.1. Taxonomy (NCBI): domain Eukaryota; kingdom Viridiplantae; phylum Streptophyta; class Magnoliopsida; order Arecales; family Arecaceae; genus Areca; species Areca catechu. The sequence goes on from CM038051.1 coordinate 21,595,670, forward strand.
GTATGGTCTTCAGATTGAGATAATGATACGAAGCAGAAGACCCAGAGTTGACAACCTCTGACATGAACATAAAGTCATAAATATAAGGCATGATCTTCGGATCGAGATAATGATACAAAGTCGAAGATTTATGGTTAATAATGAGAAGACGGTAACAAGAAACCGAAGACTCCTTTTGCCAGCTGATGCAACCAATAAAATAAAAGAACAAATAATTAAATTGGAATAAAATCGAGATGTCATAACAGGTTGATCCTCCAAAACCCAATCTTTATTATTTTCTAATATTCAAATGTTATTTTAATTTTAATTTCAATTTCAATCATAAATCAAACATGTCGAGAGATCCCATCATTCCAATTTTGATTTCGATTGCGAACTAAATGCATCCTAAGGTTTATCTTAATTTGCCCGTAGGCTGAGGATAAGATCGGTCATTTTCTCAATTAGAGATGGTAATTTTTACCGATCTGATAGATATCCCACCCGACCCGATCCTAATAGGACCGATAAAACCTAACACATCTAATTTATAAACATATATGAATTATATATATAAAAAAATCTGACTTGGATTAGGATCGGGTACTGGTAGTGGTACGTCCCGATTCATTTATATATATATATATATATATATATATATATATCTAAAAGTATGTTTATAAAATATTTAAATAAATTGGATATAGGATGGATGTATCCGATCCAACCCGATCCGTTTAGATTTTAAATAAACTGAGTTTTATAAGATCGAGTATACTCGATCCGATCCGATCCGACCCGAGACGAGTATGGATCGAAAAAAAATTTAGTTGGATGGGTATAAATTTTGAATGATCCGATCTGAATCTGCTCCATTGCCATCTCTATCAGTAAGTCATTCATGTTCCATCTACGAATTTGAGATGTACAGTCACGATCTTGTCCATTTAGTACCATTGTCTTACTATGTCCGTCGCATAATTAAATTTCTCTATTTTGATGGGAACATTAAGGACAACATGCTGACAATGTGCTTGCAGGGTTTAGACAAGTCTTTTATCTTTCCTGCTCTTGGCTCTGGTCCAATTTTAGCAGGATGTCATCTGAATCCAAATACTGTTTAACTTTTATGTGTTATGTTTCTTGCATATATCATGCTCCTGTCATTGTTCACACCTGCTTGAACAACTTCTGAATCTTGCTGCAACGAACTGCTCTCCTGCACTGTTTGATGATCATATAGTGTTGGAAACACTATTTTGATCTTCTTTTGGCAAATTAAAAAATAAAACAAAAAAGAAAGAAATATAAACTTTAGTCCTCTAACAGCAGTACTGCTGGATCGCTAAGGCCATCTCATATTTTGATTTCAAACTCAGAGACTGCAACTCATATATTGTTTTCAATGTATTAATGAGTCTCTCAACCCTAGGAATGAAGACTCTAAAGTAAAATTACTACTCTTATTTCTTATATTACATAACTCGATCTCTATTTATTTTTTAAAACCCTTTGATGTCATTTGCAGGGCCAACTTTGAGAACATTTTCGTTTATGAAGCGCAAGATCGGACTAGATATGCCCACTAGTAGGCCAAAATAAACGAACGTGGCGTGCTGGAACCACCATCGAAGAGGACAAACAAGTTTCCATGGATCAATGTACCGTTGCCTGCTAGACCCAATCCATTAGGTGGTACTGCCAAGATTGCTTCTGGTTCATGGCTTCGGCAATACTGAAGCAAGCAATTGTAATTGCAAGCAGGTTTCACTTACTCCAAGTTTGGTGAGCCCATTCTTCATTAAAAGTAGGAAATCCTTGGCTCTCGAGATTTCAAATAGTTTCTCTCAATGCAAGAATACAGTAGGCTATATTCACTGATCAGTTGGCAGTAACCGTCTTACCAAAGAACACAAAAGAGGCTCACAGCTCCTTCTACTTAATGTTTGCTATTTTCCATCAGTATTGCAAGTTTTAATTCATCAACTCAAAGAACAACATTTAGTAGTACCCGTATTTGTCATGAAACGATCGATCAATCGTATACTTTCTTTTCCAGTCGTTGCAGATCTTCTCTTTTTTTTTTTCTTTTTTTTTTTTGGGGAAATCGTCTTAATGAATTGCTGAATGAGTATATCAGAAGCATCCCAAGGTAAGGCCTGGACCGGCTTATCGCTCCTTGTTTTGAGCTGTGGGTCATTGTCAACGGGAGTTTCCAGTGATATCACCCAAATCTCCTTATGTTACAGTCCACTACGAGAAACTAATCATGTCTTGCATCACATTAGCTTGCACGAAGATGCTTGCTTGACCCTCGGAACTTTCCCATCTAAATGAGGCTGAATGGTATAGAGCTTCTTAGGTTAGATGGGATTCTATACGGATTCATCTAATATATTATATGCTTGTGTTGAGGTTAAAACCTCTACTCCCTTGGAACCTTCAAGGGACCATCAGCCGACCCCTATCAAATCAGAGAGCAGTTGATGGAAGGCATAGCTGCGGTGTTTGTCTACCATAGGTTGGTACGATGGTTGTGTCCATACCTGCACCTTGACTGTTTCCCATGCAACCCCACCAGTCAAAGCTGGCCTGTTACTTTCTCCCCATCTTTGGGCCCACTCCCTCCCCATCCCAAGGTTTGCACGCTAGCGGTCTCATCTCACGGTTCGATCACCGCTCCATCTCTCCCTCGCGCAATCAGTAGAGCTGAGTGCGTTTGTTTTTCCTTGTAAACAGTTTAGTGGGTCTGGTCACCTCTGTCTCGCTGCTGGTTTCCTCCGGCCATTCCCCCGTGCCAAGAGAGTTAAAAGACCCTGCCCCAGCCGCTGACAAAAAGGACTAGAAGCTTGGAATAAATGAGCCCCAAGCCCAAAAGGAGACATAAGAACGGAATCTCTAAATCTAATCTCGCCATTGTCTTTACTCTTTGATCACTAGGCACTCTCCGCGCTTTTTTTTTTTTTTTTTTTTTTTTTTTTTTTTTTTTTTGTATGTAAACAAAATCTTTCTTTTGTTTCTTTTACTCTCACTACAGATGAGGACTATCATGGCAAGAAGCACCCACGAGTCGTCCTTCTCCTTCTCCAAGAGGCACTTCCAATGGATTATCGGAAAGGGAGGCGTTGGTGATGAGAGGAAGCACGCGGATGGGGACGGAGACCAAGAGTTTCTAGCTTTCTCCCACTCCTCGTCACGTGTTTGCGATGACGAGGTCGCCGCTCCGCCGGGTGCAAGGAAAAGGGGAGCATTCTCAGCTGCCGTGGCCGTCTCGAGGTTCCGCTCGGTGCTCACCGCGGCGATTGCCGGGAGGCGTCGGCCGGCCGGGCTTGGCCCTCGTGTCACCGGCACCCTCTTCGGACACCGCCGGGGGCACGTCCACTTCGCATTCCAGGTGGACCCCCGGTCGTGCCCGGCGCTGCTCATCGAGCTCGCAACACCGACGAGCACGCTTGTGAGGGAGATGGCGTCGGGGCTGGTGAGAATTGCCCTCGAGTGCGAGCGGAGGGGATCCGGTGGCGGCCGGAAGGCGGTGGGGAAGCTGGTGGAGGAGCCTCTGTGGCGCGCTTACTGCAACGGAAAGAAGTGCGGGTATGCGGTGCGGCGCCAGTGCGGGCCGGCGGATTGGAGGGTGCTGCGAGCGGTCCAGCCGGTGTCGATGGGTGCCGGGGTGCTGCCGGGGGACGGCGGGCCCGACGGGGAGATGATGTACATGAGGGCGAGGTTTGAGCGGGTGGTGGGATCTAAAGACTCCGAGGCCTTCTACATGATGAATCCTGATAACAATGGTGGCCCCGAGCTCAGTATCTACTTGCTCAGAGTTTGATCCAAAGGATTCCATTCTCTCTCTCTCTCTCTCTCTCTCTCCCTCCTTGGCCATGGAAAAGGATTTAGGTTCTTTCCGGTAAGCAAGGTATTTGGGATGGGATGTTCTGTTTTGCCCTCTCTTTTCTTCTTTCCCGTTCCATGATCGTGGTAATAAACTGGTTTTGTTTTTAGAGCTTGTTTAGTTTAGTTTAGTTTAGTGGTGTGGAGTGGACTGGAGTGGATGTTTTATGGCAGTATGGCGGTGTACTGCTAATGCTTAAAATTAGTGGTTGGCTTCGAGGTTTGATGGCAACTTTTTATAGATTTGGGGGTATGTATATTATAGTTGGCTACGTATTTTCAAAAAAATAAAAGGATCCAACGTAATGAATCCTCTAGCATGTAGTTTTGATGGATACGTGTTCCTAAATGTATGTCTGAGTAGTAATTTCTCTCTCATTTGGATGGATAAATATTTCTAAATGATGCTCTGTTTTAAGATTAAATTACTTTTATTTTCATGTCAACTTTTAACTTAATTTTTGCTCGCCATAAGTAAGATGAACCGTCCTTCGTCCAGAACGCTCCAGCTTTAAAGTTTAAAATATTGGTGGACATATAAAAGCCTAGACACAAACGAACCGTGAGGTGGAGGTGAGTTGTCATTTCCAATGGTCAAGGTCCCCACAGAGGGTGAAAGGACGGTGACAGTAGGTACTAAATATTTAATTCGATGGTATGCGGATAGAACTTGAAAGTGATGTGTATGTTATTATATTCATACAGGACAAATCATGGAAAAGATAGGTTTTGGTGCATCTGCTTTGCTTTATCATGGGTTAGGCTGGGATGGGGGGTGGGTGTGTTATTCAATGTAGTGTAGGCCGGGGGTAGCTAAATAATATTATAACCAGGACAGAGGGTTAGACTGCACTTATAGGAACCACTCGTGCATCATTTTATTATTTTGAGGACGCATTCCCTTACATTTGTGCTTTCTGCCTTGGACCAACGTCTTAGTTTATCGGCCACCGTATATGGATACTGTTTTAAATCTGTTGTACTTTTTTATAAAAAAATTTCTTTTTTTTTTTTTTTTTTTTTTTTTTTCTGGATGGAACAACAAGAAAGGAGAGGATAAATCTTGTTATAGCTATCCTTTCATGCTTCGTTCCCGTCGGATTATATTCGATACGAGCTATATGTTTCGTGTACTCTTTTCATCTTTTGATAGGTACGTCAGCCTGGTATTACTGAGATGCTAAAATAGAGTATTATTCAATCATCTCAATCAGGTATTTCAGAAAAAAAATCTGGATTTAATCGAATCATCTGTAGGATCATGATTCAAATACAAGATCTGTGGATGGTGGACGTAAATATTTACCAATCGAGCTATCGTCGTGGCTAGAATGTCATAGGATCGTTAACTGGAATTTGAGAGAGAGAGAGATCCAACTAGGTTTTCTTCAACATTTAAAAAGGACGAAATCTAGAAGTAAATTAATTTACTTTTATGTTGTGACTTAGTATGAAAATTTCTTCTTTTAGATAATTAAGCCTTCGGAATTATATATCAGAAGACCCCTGGCCTACTTTGTGCACAATGACATGGGTAGTGCGCCCTGCCCTGTACCAAGTACTACCTAGCCTTCATAGTGCCGACACCTGACCAACATGTTTGGTATGGATCTTCATGCAAGGATGCTACCTTCCTTGTTTTAATAAAAGCCTCTCGCCATTGCAAATCGCGAATGTATTTGTTACCAGTATAGCGAATGAGAGCAATTTTCCTTCCAGTCCACTAAATTATATTAATCTATCATGATTAATTTAGATCAAACCATCTAGGGATTGGCTAATGGGCATTTCTATAGGTTGATGCATCAAGTAAGTTGCAATTTTTCCAAAACCATAACTTTTAAGTTTCCCTTCATTTTGGGCCCACCATGTAGCCTGCATCGCATGTGACTGATGAAGACTAAGCAGGACAGTGCAAACCCCACCTTGAGTGCAATTCCTGTCACTTTTTGTACAGTGATGGGTACTCTAAGCCCAACATTTGTGGGGACCCTCGTCGTTTTGAAAGCAACAAAGATTTTGTGGCGAGGGAAAGATGCGTTGAAATCTGGTCTTTTTAAAATTTGTAGTGCTGTTCGGATTTGCCATCCCGAGGCACACCAAGGAAAGCAAAGAGATAGAGAGAGAGAGAGAGAGAGAGATTTCACTGAGTGTAGTTTACAGATCGGACGTGAAAATCTAAACGAACTGGGACATTGTTTAAGGAGACCTGGGAATTATCAGATGCGGGATTTATTACAAGGGGCTCGAAGTTGAAGTTTGGAGGACGGGACCAGTAGGAAAATTTTGCTGCTTTTGCTTTCTTGGCCATCATTAATCTATTATTATGATTATTATCACTGTCATACTGTGAACTTTGTGTATGCATGAGCTCCATTAAAGGAATCCACAAATTCCTGGATCCCAGGGTGCATTTGGTATTCTGTAAACTGCCGGAACGGGGGCAGTGGATTGGAATGATGATCAAAATAAATATTTTTTTTAATATATTTAATTTTAAAACGAAATTAAAAATAAAATCAAAATCTAATTTAAATATTAAAAATAGTTAGAACTAATTTTTTTTAAAAAATAAAATTTCTTTCAACTAAATAGTTGTAATGGTAGCCATTCATTTTTATTTCAAAGTTTTTTGTTTTTTTTTTTCCAACCAAACTTACTAGAGTAAATCCGGTAGAAATGGACGAAGGAATTTATCATCTTGAATTCCTAGTAAACCCAAGGGTTAGTAGACAAGCAAATTGCGAACTGTCCCTGTATCTAAATTGCCCGGTTGCTTGAGTTTTTTAAAAATAAAATTAATGATGGAAACATCCAGGCTGAAGATTTGAATGCAGAACTTTCTTTTAAATGCATGATCGCAACCTCGAATGCCCCAGTGAGAGGATTCATATATTTGAGTGGAGGTCCAGCGGAATGGATTTCTTGGAAAGAAATAAAAGGGGCGTTTTCTTGTGTAACAGTAGCAGAGAACGAAGTGCAGCAACTGGGAGGAGATTTTTGGGGAAGGGGCGGAGTTGGGGAAGACCTTTGAGGATCAATCCGAGGAGTTGACCCGGGTTGCAACGGACGGTTGGTGGGAGAGGTGGGAGAGTGGTTTTAAATTTGGGAGAGGCGTGTAACGGTCAAAACTAGGTGTCGGACCCTAACGGTCGAGGAATTTCAAAATCTTCTTTTTAAAAATAATATATTTTGCTTCAGAAATAATTAAAAATCGGCGCACTTGATCCGCTCAAGCTGATGCAAAAGTAAAAGATACCGTTGTTTTGATGGCGATTGGCTGGGTAGACATTTGATCAAACAATCTGGCCCATGATTTCTGGGCCTTGACTTACGTCTAGACATTTAAATGGACAATTTTGGGGCCTGTCCCAATTTAATTTTCATGCAATGATATATAAGAATTTTCAGGATTTCTGTAAACAAAATATCCTTTGTTTGGGAAATTTCATATCTATGCATTAAGTCACCTGAAAATCAACTTATCATGCTAGTACATTTCATCCAAAAAAGATATTGTGCTACTAGAACTATTGATTTGGAATTGTTTGATGCATAAACAAGAGAATGTTAAAATATATAAATTCTTATTTGTTTGATATTTTTGATCTTGTAGATCATATCTCTTAGTTTACATTTTTATTTTGAAACTTTCAGTGATTGAGTTTGGTATTGCCTAATAATGAAGTTGACTTTTTTTCTTTTAAATTGTTTTGGATTGATTTGGTAACATGAACAAGTGCTGAAGTAGGGATATGCAACTTCAATGATCATAGATTGATTTACCTATATTACAAGATTTTGTAATTCAAAAAAAAAAAAAAATAAAATAAACCTAACCTAAGGTCAATAAACTACCACCTCATCATGCATGTTACACTTGAATGCAAATGAAAGACAATTTTCAATTTCGAAAATCAAAGAACTTTCCTATTCAAGAAGTTCATACATCTTGATTCATACAATTGAGAACTTTTCTATCCAAAAAGTATATAGAAGTCACCTTGATCCTTACCTTGATCCATGCCTAAAAGTTTATACAACTTATTTTTCTCCTTTCTTGCCTTTTCTTTTTGTATATTCTTGATGGTACGTAGATAACCATTCTTTCCTTCTTTTATTTATAGATAGAAAAAAATACTATCATCTCTTTCAGTAGTTAAGGAATTTAAGGTCTCAAGAAAACCATTTCATCTCCTTCATCATCCTTTCATCTCCTTCTATAGTTAAGGAATTTAAGGTCTCAAGAAAACATTTTCATCTCCTTCATTATCCTTTCATCTCCTTCTATAGTTAAGGAATTTAAGGTCTCAAGATAACCTTTTCATCTCCTTCATTATTTATGGCAAAAGGAGAGGAAGTTACACCCATTATTTATCAACCATCCATTAAGCCCCTCAACCATCATAAGTAGGCCAGTTATCAAAATGTGAATTTAATTATTAAACCACTAATTATATGGGCCATTTCATGTTAATAAAATATTCTAACATTCTCTCACTTGGCCCATGTGATGAGTTGATGGTTTAACAACAACTATAAGTGCGCACTATACATTAAATCCACTTTATGTCAATAAGCTTAATTGAATTAGAATTGATCGAATCATGGTGGTTACACGTCATTTATTGACATGGTCCCTTCCATGCATCACTTAATCAATCCAACTCAACTTTGTCTTTAATTAAGGGATACAATAAGCCTCAACCATAATGTCTTTCATGAAGACACAATCAATTATCACAACAAATAATATTCATAAAATCATATGAATAACAGGATCAATAAACAGAAACATAAATGTAATTGAATTCAAAGTATTATAATATCATGAGCAAAACAATCATATGTATATACATGTACGATCCTCAGGCTAACAAGGATTTATCCATAATACCCATCCATTCAACATGACCAGAAAATGTTTTGGACGGTAATCCTTTAGTTAACAGATCCGCTATCATAAGATCGGTATTGATATGCTTAATAAATACTTTCTATTTCTGCACCTCTTCTTTAATAGATAAGTACTTCAATTCCATATGTTTTGCACCCTTAGAGTACTTGTCATTCTTTGAGAAGAAGATAGCTGTGGAATTGTCACAATAAATCTTCAATGGTCTTGCTATACTATCAACAATTTCAAGTCCCGAAATAAAATTCCGCAACCACAATCCATGAACAGTGGCCTCAAAGCATGCCACAAATTCAGCTTCCATGGTGGAAGTAGCAATAATAGACTGCTTTCCACTCTTCCATGATACTGCTCCTCCAGCTAAAATAAACAAATAACCGTATGTTGATTTCCTCGTGTCCACACATCCGGCATAATCTGAATCGAAATAACCTATCACTTTAAGGTGATCAGATCTCTTGTACGTAAGCATGTATTCCTTGGTGCCTTGTAAATACCTAAGGACCTTCTTTGCAGCCTTCCAGTGGTCCATTCCGGGATTACTTTGATATCGACCTAACATTCCAACAGCAAAGCTGATATCTGGCCAAGTACATGTTTGAGCATACATCAAACTCCCAACCATTGATGCATAGGGAATCGATTCCATAACTTTCTGTTCCAAATCATTCTTGGGACATTGCATTTGACTAAACTTATCCCCTTTCTGGATTATAACTATCATTGCTGAGCATTTTTCCATTCGAAATCTCTCTAATACCTTATTGATATATCCTTTCTGAGATAGTCCCAACAATCCTTGTGATCTGTCACGGAATATTTCTATTCCTATCACATAGGATGCCTCACCCATATCTTTCATTTCGAAGTTCTTAGAGAGAAACCTTTTTACATTATGTAACAGACTAATGTCATTTGCAGCAAGCAAAATATCATCAACATATAGGACCAATATTATAAACTTACTCCCACTGATCTTCATATAGATACACCGGTCAACAGTATTCTCCGTAAAACCATAAGATGTAATGATATAATTGAATTTAAGATACCACTGTCGAGAGGCTTGTTTCAGTCCATATATTGACTTCTTTAATTTACACACTAAATTTTCCTTTCCTGTGATCATAAATCCTTCTGGTTGGTCCATACAAACTTCTTCTTCTAAATCACCATTTAGAAAGGCAGTTTTTACGTCCATTTGGTGAAGCTCTATATCATAATGAGCTACCAAAGCCATTATAATTCTCAAAGAGTCCTCGACACTGAAGAGAATGTCTCTTTGTAGTCAATATCATCTTTATGAGTATAACCTTTAGCAACAAGTCTAGCTTTAAACCTTTCGATGTTACCATTCGAGTTTCATTTGGTTTTAAAAACCCATTTACAACCAACTCGTTTTGAACCTTTAGGCAACTCAACAAGTTCCCAGACTTTGTTATCTCTATTGATTTCAACTCTTCGTTCATGGCATCAAACTACTTACTAGAATTGCTACAATTCATGGCTTGTATGAACGAGATAGGATCTTCATCAATGCTCAAGTCACGCTCATGTTCAAGAGAATAAACCACATAGTCATCCAAAATAGCTGGTCTTTTCTGCCTTACAAACCTTCTTAATGCCAGTTCTTGTGGTTCATTTACTGTTTGCTCATTTGTGACTGGTGCATCTACTGCATTTACATTCTGTGGGTTTGGAGCAATAATTGGTTGTTCTGATATATTGTGTTGTCATGATACAACAATAGGAACAATGATCTCGGTAGAAATTTTGGGTGAAATTGCTTCCATCCATATTTCTTGAAAGTCTACCCTTTGTGGTTCCCTACTTCCACAGATTTTATCATTCTCAATAAATCGAACATTTCCAGATTCAACTATTCTCGTACTATAGTTAGGACAATAAAACCTATACCCCTTAGACTTTCAGGATAGCCAATGAAGAAACCATTGACTGTCCTAGCATCAAGCTTCTTTTCATGTGAATTGTATACCTTTACTTCTGCCGGACAACCCCAAATGTGAAGATGTCTTAAACTAGGTTTCCTTCCTGTCCACAGTTCGTAAGGAGTTATAGGAACTACTTTACTAGGAATCCGATTAAGCAGATATACAGTAGTCTTTAATGCTTGCATCCACAGTGATAAGGGTAAGGTACAATTACTTAACATACTCTTAACCATGTCCATAAGAGTACGGTTCTGCCTTTCAGCTACACCATTTTGTTGTGGTGTACCGAGCAATGTATACTATGCACAAATGCCCCGGCTTTCGAGGAACTTTGCAAATGGACCTGAACATTGTCCATTTTCATCGAATTTTCCATAATACTCACCACGTCTATCTGATCTTACGACCTTTACTTTTCTATCTAATTGCCTTTCTACCTTACTAATGAACACCTCAAGGATGTCCACCGATTGAGACTTGTCATGCAGTAGATATACATATCCATAATGCGAGAAATCATCTATGAAGGTAATGAAGTGTTTTTTTCCATTTCAAGATGGAATGTCAAAAGGACCACATACATCAGTGTGTATCAATTCGAGGAATTGATTGCTTCTTGTGACTGTTTTCTTTACTATGTGTTTGGTTTGCTTGCCTTTAATGCAATCCACACACACATGCATATCAGTAAAATCTAATTGAGATGAAATTTTGGTTTTTACTAATCTCAACATTCTTTTCTTGGATACATGACTTAGTCTTTGATGCCACAAGTAAGTAGAATTTTTATTATGTGCACTACGTTTATTTCCTATACTATGTGCAACATAAAACAGGGATTCAACAAATTTTGCATCAAGATTGAAATGATAAAGACCTTCCATTAAAGTACCAGAACCATAATAGTACTTATGTCTATACAAAGAAAAATTACCATTTCCAATATTAAAAAAAAACCAACATCATCCAGCTTTCCTACAGAAACTAAATTTTTTGCACAATCGGGACCATAGAGACACTTTTCAAGATCTAAGTGACATCTAGTATCCAAGATCAATCTGTACATCCCAATCCCTTCTATCCATGCTTTCATTCTGTTCCCCGTAAATACGTATTTCTCAGTTCCGCTTATGGGCTGGATTGAAAGAAATCCCTGTGTAACATGAGACACATGAGTAGTTGCACCTGAATCTAACCACCAGGTATTATTAGGAGCTTCAATAAGGTTTGATTCAAAATAAACTGAAATATAATAAATACCTTTCTTTTTGAACCACGCCTTCCTTTTCGGACAATCCTTCTTAAAGTGCCCAGCCTTCTTATAGAAGAAACATTTCTACTCCTTAAGGACTTGACCCTTATTGACTTTCATCGGGGCTTTGTCCTTTCTTTTATCCTTTTTACCTGGTCTTGTCTTGATGTTGCTAGTTCCATCATGAATTGTGAGATGAATGGAGTGATCTTTCATTTTCTTTAACCTCCCTTCCTCTTGAACCAACATGGCCTTCAATTCCTTAAAGCTCCATTTGTCCTTGATAGTATTGTAATTCACTTGAATTGACCAAACTCCAGAAGAAGTGAGTTAATAATAAACTGAAGAAGAAAAGTTTTACTCACATCCATTCCCATAGTCTTCAACTTTGATGCTAAATTTGCCATGTCTGTCACATGATCATAAATAGGTCGTGACCAATCAAATTTCTTGGTTGTTAACCATTCATCAGACTCCCAACTATGGACTTGTCAGCAAGGTTCGATTGGGAATACTCATTCACTTTCCTCATGAATTCCTTTGCATTATCTATTTTCGGCATCGAAGGCTTGATATTTTCTGCCATTGTCATCTTCATAAGATTCAAGCATAGCCTATTGGACTGTTCCCAAGCCTCATATAGGGACTTGTCAACTTTCGTACTAATATCTGTAATAGCTGCAGGCTTCTCATCAGAAACTAATGCTAGGTCCAAGTCCATTACACCCAAATAAAATTGGATCTGTTCCGGACCAATCAGCATAGATAAGCCCATTGAACTTGACAACAGCATTTTCTGATGCAAACAAATTCAGAGAAGCTGAAAATAATTATATATGCTTATACGTTAATGCTGTGAGTTAACAATAATCAAATCCAAATTAATTTTATATGTAAAAACACTTTGACATGCATTTAAGTCCACCTTTGGGTGATACTTGGATACATAAAATTAACCTCAATTGATGCCTATAAGCAAATAGATAATCAAACACACTTCGGTTAATATGCATGCTATCTTTGGATATACATCATATTCTACCAAGCACATTGATTAATCTCTATAATGTTATTGATTATAAGTAATGGTCCACCTTTGGATGACCTCCTCACATTACAATCAATAAACTCAATTGTTCAATCTATTTTTGATGTTATTCCTTAATACCATCACTATAATCATGAACAATTGAAATATACTTGAATTAAATGTCTAATTAACCTTTTAACTAGGCCACTTTGGTGACTAACAAGCTCCCATACTATAGACATTTAATTTAGCATGTCAAATCCAAGGAAATATAGAACATGTTACAGCCGTGATAGTGATGTAGACAGGCTCAGGTATCGCCGAATGCGAGCAAGCCACGTGTAAGTTTCCCCGCCGGAGTTTGCGCCACGTCCACAAAGCTAGGATCGGCAAGACCGCACCACCCGACGACTGTCTGAAGCAAACCGCCCTCACCGAGGTCAAGCTCGGCCCGGAGTTCCTCTACCACCTCATTGGCGCCCGGGCCCGGAGGGGTCCGCCCGAGTGAGGTCGGCCGAGGTCGGGCGGCCCCCTGCCGCCTCGCCAGGTGTCCACCCAGGAGGGGTCCACCTGAGCCGAGGTCGGCTGATCCTTCGCCTTTCGCCAGGTGGCCACCCGGAGACGGGCCCACCTCGGCCGAAGCCAGGCGACTCCCTGCCGCCTCGCCAGGTGTCCACCCAGGAGCGTGCCCACCTCGGTCGAAGCCAGGCGACCCCCTGCCGCCTCGCCAGGTGTCCACCCAGGAGGGGTCCACCTAAGCCGAGGTCAGCTAATCCTTCGCCTTTCGCCAGGTGGCCACCCGGAGATGGGCCCACCTCGGCCGAAGCCAGGCGACCCCCTGCCGCCTCGCCAGGTGTCCACCCAGGAGGGGTCCACCTGGGCCGAGGTCGGCTGATCTTTCGCCTTTCGCCAGGCGACCTCCTGCCACCTCGCCAGGTGTCCACCCAGGAGGGGTCCACCTGAGCCGAGGTCGGCCGATCCCTTGCCTCTCGCCAGTTGGCCCCCGGAGACGGGTCCAACTCAGCCGAGGTCAGACCGCTCGTACGGAGAGGCCCCCGGGGGGAGAGATGGATCCCGAGGCCATCCCTCGGGCCGTACAGACCCCAGGCGGCGTCCCGTACGGAGGGCGGCGGCACGCGGAACGTCACTTGCATCGGCCCGACAGGTCCCGCAGCCGAGAGACCCGATCCTGACAGAACAGGCCCCATAAATGGATGGCGCCCACGCTCGGGGAAGGGAGCGCTCTCACGGAGCCCGAGGCCTGACGACCGGCCGCTCTGCCAGCGCCGCCCTCCCTCTTTTTCTCTTCTGTCTTTGCCTTTTCCCTGCTGGGCCCGGTGGACGAGGTCGGAAAGCCGCCTGGCCTCCTTCACCAAAAAGGGAAAAGGAAGGAAAACAGGGGAGGGGAGTTTCCGAGGAGGAAAAGGACAAGCGCACGACGGAGGGAGATAAAGAGGGAAGAATCTGGGGACTACAAGGTAAGCCAATTAGCCTGGGGACAAGGGGGAGCACCGGCACAAGGCCTTACTCCGAGAGAGAAACCAGAGATCCCGAGAGGGAAACACTGGGCGTGAGTTCGGCAAGCAGGCCCAGCCGAGATTCCGGTCCCCAGAGCGTTTCCTTCACCAATTAACTCTCTAAATCTGGGACCCTCTCGAGGGCCCGGGTGGGAGAGTCTGTTCCTTCTCGTCGTCTACTGACTTGACCGTCGGAGCTCCCTCGCCGGGATCCCCGGCCAGGGTCTTCTAACCCCTTTGTTGCAGGTTCTCCGCAGGAAGGGAGGCTCCCTCGCCAGGCGGTCAGGAAGGATCGGCTGATCCGTGGCACGGGCGCGGCGACGAGAGCGGCAACAGATTGGCGCACCAGGTAGGGGGGCAGGACACTAACCCCTAGTGGGAACCAGCTTCCTGCAGGTGTCACGCTCTCTAGCAATGGTGGTCACTCGTGGTCGCGAAGCATCCACCAGCCGTGTGGGAGAAGCCCACTCCCCTCTAGGGGGCCACACCCCCGAACGGGAGCTTCCGGCTCCTCTTCCTCTTCCGCAGCAGCCTGCCCCGGTGGACGGATCCCTTGCGGCCATCGTCCAGCAGCTGCAGACCTTGACCTCAGCAGTCCGACAGCTTCAGCATCAGCAACGGTCCCTGGCCACTCAGCCGCAGCCAGGGACTCCCGCGGCCCGAGCCACGGGGCAGCGTGGGAGCCTGCGCTCAATCCAAGGCAGGCCGTCCCATCCGCGGGCTATCTCCAACCCTCGGGGGAGCCACCAAGCTCCCGCGAAGAGAAACTATTCCGGTTCGGAGGATCACGAGAGTCGATCCCCGGTCGATGGGGCCGAAACGGCGCATCGCAGCAAGCGGTGCCGAGGCCAGACCTCGCGCCGAGATCGATCGGCGCCCCCTTCACCTGCAGTCTCGGTGGAAGACTCCATCGACGAAGCCATCAGGCGCCAGGCCGAGAGGCGCCTAGAAGAGCACGAGCGCAAGTTGGCGGAGTTCGCCCGACGGTTCACCGACCTGCAGAACTCGTCGGCTGACCCGGCGGGCTACGACTCCCGCCCCCCTTTCTCTGAAGAAATCCAGGCGGAACCGATCCCGAAACGGTTCCGCATGCCGCAGGTGGACCCCTACGACGGGACCACCGACCCCCTGGACCATTTGGAGAGCTATAAAGCTCTCATGAGGGTCCAGGGCGCCACCGACGCCCTCCTGTGCATCGCCTTCCCAGCGACCCTTCGGAAGGCCGCTCGAGTCTGGTTCACCCGTCTCGAGCCCGGATCCATTTGCTCCTTCCAGCAGTTGGAAGGAAAGTTCGTGGCGCACTTTGACGCCTGTCGAAAGGTGCCAAGAGAGGTGGACAGCCTCTTCTCCATCCGCCAGCAGGACCAGGAGCCGCTCCGGGACTACATCACCCGGTTTAAGACTGCAGCCCTGGAGATCTACAGCTTGGACGAGCCAGTCGCCATGCTGGCTTTGAAGAGCGGGCTCAAGACGTCCCGCCTGACCTATTCCCTGGACAAGAAGCCGCCCAGGACATACTCCGAGCTCCTCCTCCGCGCCCACAAGTACATCCGAGCGGAGGAGGCTGACCGCACCCGTCGAGAGCTGGACGGGAAGACTCCGAAGAAGCCAGTCCCGAGGGACGCCCCAGGAGCTCGGAGGCCCGGGCCTTCTGCCGACCCTCGCCCGAATCCAAGGCCGAGGGTCGAGGCCGCTCCCGAGCGGAGGTACACCCCTCTCCTCGCACCTCGAGCGAAGATCCTCATGGAAATCGAGGGCGAGCGCTACCTCCGTCGACCTCCACCTCAGAACCCAAGAGCTGCCCGAGACAAATCGAAGTACTGCCAGTTCCACCGCGAGCACGGACATGACACGGAGGAGTGTCGCCATCTGAAGCGGGAGATCGAGGAGCTGATCGGGAGGGGTTACCTCAGGAAGTTCGTCAAGAACGAGGCCCCCTCTGAAGGGCAGCCGCTCGCGGCCTTACCGCCTGTCCCCGCGATCGACAACCGCCCAACGGAGAAGCCCGTGGGCATGATCTCGCGCGGGTCCGGCCGAGCAATGAAGAGAGCCCGGGAAGTTCCGGAGAATGTAATCCCTCCCAAGGGAGGGGAAATTAATGACAATGTAAACAACGATGCCGTGGTGGTTGAGATGACCATCGCAAAGCATCCTGTACATCGGATCATGGTGGATAGTGGAAGCTCAGCTGACGTACTTTTTTACGATGCATTCTCTCGGATGAATTTGTCCCCCGAACAGCTGAAGCCAGTGCACACCCCCCTGGTTGGTTTTATAGGGGACTCGGTGGGGGTCGAGGGGGAGATCACTCTCCCGGTCACTGCCGGATCCCCGCCCCGGCAAGCGACCGTCCTAATAACATTCACCGTCGTCAGGCTTTCCTCGCCTTACAACGCCATTCTCGGGCGTCCCGGGCTCAACCAACTGGACGCCACCATCTCAACGAGGAGGCTGTTGGTGCAGTTCCCCACGCCTTCCGGGCTCGGGGAAATGAAGGGGACGATCCAACCGGTCCCGCTCTGCCTCCAGACAGTCCCAGGCACCAGGAGCGCAGAGCTCGCCCACGATATCGAAGATCTCGATCTGAGAGAGAAGGAACCCAGGGGAGGGCCCGTAGAGCGCCTGCTAACTTTTCCCCTCGGTTCGGACCCCGTGAAGATGGTGCAAGTCGGGGCCCAGCTCCCCGAGGAAGAGCGAACCCGCCTGCTGGAGTTCCTCCGTGCCAACGCTGACGTGTTCGCCTGGTCAGCGGCCGACATGCCGGGCATCCCGCCCGAGATCATCATGCACAGCCTGAACGTGGACCCAAGTTGCCGCCCGGTCCGCCAGAAGAAGAGAAGCTTCGCCATGGAGAGGCAGAAGGCGATCAACGAGGAGGTAGAAAAGCTCCTCGCCGTCGGTTTTGTCCGAGAAGTCCAATACCCCAGCTGGCTAGCAAACATGGTCATGGTAAAGAAGAGTAGTGGTAAGTGGAGGATCTGTGTGGACTACACCGACCTCAACCGAGCCTGCCCGAAGGATAGCTTCCCTCTGCCGAAGATCGACCAGCTGGTCGACACCACCTCGGGGCATCGCCTCCTGTCATTCATGGACGCCTTCTCCGGATACAACCAGATCCGGATGAACCCGGAGGACGAAGAGCGCACTGCCTTCATAACTGACTGCGGGACTTTCTGCTACAGGATGATGCCCTTCGACCTCAAGAATGCGGGGGCGACGTACCAACGTCTGGTCAATAAAGTCTTCAAAGATCAGATAGGCCGCAACATGCAGGTGTACGTGGACGACATGCTGGTAATGAGCAAACTCGATTTGGACCACGTGGCCGACCTGACGGAGACATTCGGCAACCTCCGGCGCCATCAGATGAAGCTGAACCCGGCGAAGTGCGCCTTCGGCGTCTCCGCCGGGAAGTTCCTAGGGTTTATGGTGACCCAAAGAGGAATCGAGGCCAACCCGGAGAAGGTCCAGGCCATCCTGGACATGGAGCAGCCCGCCTCCAAGAAGCAGGTACAGCAACTGACCGGCCGAGTTGCGGCCCTTAGCCATTTTATTTTCAGGTCGGCGGACCGCTGCCGTCCCTTCTTCAAGGTGCTGAGGAAGATGAATGGCTTTGCTTGGACCGAGGAGTGCCAGCAGGCCTTCGAGGAGCTGAAGAAGATGCTCGCGTCGCCACCTTTGCTGTCCAGGCCCGAGGAGGGAGAGGAGCTAACCCTCTACTTGGCGGTTACCCCGGAGGCCGTCAGCTCTGTCTTGGTCCGAACCGATGACCACGGGTTCCAGCGGCCGGTGTATTATACCAGCAAACTTCTCCGGGACGCGGAGCTCAGGTATTCCCGGCCCGAGAAACTCGTTTTTGCGCTAATAGTGTCTGCCCAGCGTCTCAGGCCCTATTTCCAAGCGCACCCCATCACCGTCTTGACGGACCAACCGCTGAAAGCGGTGCTCAGCCGACCCGATACCTCGGGACGATTGGCCAAGTGGGCACTGAAACTCAGCGAGTTCGACATTACATACCGACCGAGGTCGGCCATGAAGGCGCAGGTGCTGGCGATTTCTTGGTCGAGTGCGCAGGCTTGGGCAAGGAGCCCAAGGAGGGCCCCCCGGCCCGGCCGATGGAGGTCGGCACCGACGAGCCCGGAGAGGACGCCTGGATCCTCCATGTAGACGGAGCCTCAAACTCCGGCGGAAGCGGAGCTGGGCTCATCCTTGCCAACGGCGATGGGGTTGTCGCTGAGTGCGCACTCCGTTTCCAATTCCCCGCGACAAATAACCAGGCGGAGTACGAGGCGCTTCTCGCCGGACTGAGGGTCTCCCGCGAGCTGGGCGTGACCAACCTCAGAGCTTTCACTGACTCCCAGCTCATGGCGGGGTAGGTGTCCGGGGAGTACGTCGCACACGACCCCCAGATGGTGAAGTATTTGGAGCTCGTCAAAGCGGGCGCGTCCAAGTTCCGGCGCTTCAACATCTTCCATATCCCCCGGGGGGAGAACACCCGCGCGGATGCCCTCTCTCGGCTGGCGACCCTGCCGGACACGATGCTGGGACGCGCTCATGTGGAGCGACTTGAGGTCCCAAGCCTCGAAGCACTGGTGGAGGTCCATCAGGTCAGCCAGGAGCCCGGCTGGATGGACAAGTACGCTGCGTACATCACCAGCGGCACCTTGCCGGAGGACCGAGAGGCGGCTCGCCTCATCAGGAAGAAGGCCGTGCGGTTCGTCCTGATGGACGGGCAGCTGTATCGAAGATCCTACTCTTATCCCCTCCTCAAGTGCATCGGACCCACAGAAGCCAAGCTTGTGCTCCAGGAGATTCACGAAGGCATCTGCGGGAACCACGTGGGGGGCAGGGCATTGGCATACAAGGCCCTCCGTCAAGGCTACTTCTGGGAGACAATGAAGGAAGACGCCGCCGACTTCGTGAAGAAGTGCGACCGGTGCCAGCGTCACGCCACGGTGCAGCGGCAACCCTCCAACCCAATCTCTCAGCTCTCAGCCCCCTGGCCGTTCGCCCAGTGGGGGATGGACCTCCTGGGCCCATTCCCGCCGGCGTCCGGTCAGCGGAAGTTCTTGATTGTGGCTATCGACTACTTCACGAAGTGGGTCGAGGCCGAGCCCTTGGCAAGAATCACCGAAGCAAACGTCGCCAAGTTCTTCTGGAAGTCCATCGTCTGTCGCTTCGGCCTCCCCCACACCGTGGTCACCGACAACGGACGCCAGTTCGACTGTCGGGAGTTCGAAGATTTCTGCAGCGACCTCGGCATCAAGCATCGCTTCACCTCGGTGGCGCACCCTCAGACCAACGGGGAAGCCGAAGTCACGAACAGGACCATTCTTCAGGGCCTTCGCACGCGGCTGGACCAAGCCAAGGGTAGGTGGGCCGACGAGCTTCCCAGCATCCTTTGGGCATACCACACTACCCCAAGGACGGCTACCGACGAAACTCCATTCAACCTCGTCTTCGGAGCCGAGGCAGTCATCCCGATCGAGCTCAGCCTACCCACACTGCGCGTGGAGCAATACAACGAGACAGAAAACCCGGCCAGGATGATGCTCAACCTAGACCTTCTCGAGGAAACGAGGGACAAGGCCTGAATCCGAATGGCGGCATACCGGCAACGTGTAGCCAGATATTACAACTCCCGAGTGCGACCGAAGGTTTTTCGTCCCGGGGACTTGGTCCTCCGACGCGCAGAAGCCTCCCAGCCACGGGAATGCGGTAAGCTTTCACCCAACTGGGAAGGCCCATATCGGGTGGCGGAAGCCCTCCCTCATAAAGCATATTACTTGGAAGAATTGGGAGGTGCCAGGTTCCCCCGGACATGGAACTCCTCGAACCTGAGAATGTACTACCAGTGATGTAAGGCTCCCAGTTTCTGTAACAAAGCTTCCCCACTTCACACACTCCCTCCAAACTTCAACAAGAAGGCCTGCGGCATCGAGCTCAGTCCGGAAGATCCTGGGCTTCGGCCTGGAAGGTGGCGCCGAACCCAGTTCGCCCACGCGAGCCCGGAGCACAGCTCAGCAAGCCGTGCAAGGTTTGAGAAAGCCCGCGGCATTGAGCTCAGTCCGGAAGATCCTGGGCTTCGGCCTGGAAGGTGGCGCCGAACCCAGTTCGCCCACGCGAGCCCGGAGCACAGCTCAGCAAGCCGCGCAAGGTTTGAGAAAGCCCGCGGCATCGAGCTCAGTCCGGAAGATCCTGGGCTTCGGCCTGGAAGGTGGCGCCGAACCCAGTTCGCCCACGCAAGCCCGGAGCACAGCTCAGCAAGCCGCGCAAGGTTTGAGAAAGCATGCGGCATTGAGCTCAGTCCGGAAGATCCTGGGCTTCGACCTGGAAGGTGGCGCCGAACCCAGTTCGCCCATGCAAGCCCGGAGCACAGCTCAGCAAGCCGCGCAAGGTTTGAGAAAGCCTGCGGCATTGAGCTCAGTCCGGAAGATCCCGGGCTTCGGTCTGGAAGGTGGCGCCGAACCCAGTTCGCCCACGCGAGCCCGGGGCACAGCTCAGTGAGCCGCGCAAGGCTTGAGAAAGCCTGCGGCACCAAGCTTAGTCCGGAGATCCCGGGTTTCGGCCTGGAAGATGGTGCAGAAACCGTGTTGTTTGCCCAAGCATGAAGGCAACCCAAAATCGGACCTGCTTAAGGTTTGCCTTGCTGCGACGTGACTCAGCGGGCCCCATCCTTCGATTTGAGCAATGGAAGGACCAGGCCTGCAGTTACTTCAGGTGTTCCAGACCGACATCTCAGAAAGAAAAGAAGAGAAAAGTGAGACGAAACAACAACCAAGGTTTCGATAAAGATCAGATCTTCATTGATATAAGTAGTCGCTACAAGCTGGGAGCCCCGATAGGCCGGGACTCCCCAAAAAACAAAAACTACAGGGATAAAGCAAAAAGACAGTGCCGGGTCACTGGGGTGCGGGTTCGGAGCCATCTGCCGAAAGCGCGGGCGCTGCTTCTTCAACTTCTACAGTGGCCGGCTCCTGGGGCTGTTCCGGGGTCGCGGCGTCGCTGGTCGACGGCGCCGCAGGTGTCGCTTTGGCCACGCCGGGAGCCCTGCTCTCGCCCCCTGGCTTCCTGCCGCCGACGACGACCCCGCTCAGGTCCAGCTGGGGGAAGAAGGCCCCCACCTTCTCCCGGCACATCCGGAACCCCTTCAGGAAGGAGTCCACGGCGGCCTCCCGGACCTCCGACGTGAACTCGTCGGAGGCCCGGAACTTGGGGACGGCCTCTTGCGCTTCCCGCTTGGCCGCCTCCAGGAGCCCGTTGACGTAGGCGCTCCGGTCCTTCGCCGCGGCCACCTCTCGCCGGGCCTCCTCCAGCTGGCGCTCCACCCAGTTGGAGTGGGCCTGCAGGTGGGCCTTCTCCGCTGCCTCCTCCTCGGTTCGGCTCTGGTTGGAGGTCCTCTCCTCCGACAAGGAGGCCTCCAGGTCCTTGTTCCGCTCCTCAGAACGCGCCAGGTCGGACTGGAGGGCTTGCTTCTCGGCTCGTAGCTCGGCCCCCTTCTCCATCAGATCCTTCACGTCGGCCGCGAGCTTGCCAAGCTTCAGCTCCCGATCGGAGTCCCTCTTGGCGTTCCCTACGAGGTAATTCCTCAGTAAGAGGACGTCGTTCCCGATCTGCAATAGCAAAAGCGACACATGTCAGAGCAGAGGCAGAAAAGCCTCGAGGTTGAAACAAGAAAGAAGAGAAAGCTCGGACTTACCATGAAAAGCTACGGAAGGATGCCGAGCAGTGCGTCCGCGTAGTCCCGGCCGCCCCGAGCTCGGCGGTCCCGGGCGGTGGAGGCGTACTCCATCATCTTCTCCACCAGCCCCCTGTCGAGGATGACCGAGTCCCGATGGGAGATCACCGGTGCCGGACCCTTCAGGCCGGCCCCTGCGGTGGCTGCCCCCTCAGCCGAAGCCGCAACCGACGGGTCGGCGGTTGCCACAGGCGGTGCCGTCGGGCTGGCAGCAAGGACGGGCCCGGCGATGGGCAGAGCGGCGGGCGCTGGAGCTCTCTCTGCGACGCCACCAGGTCGCGTGGCCGAAGTACCAGGAACCCCGCCCTGAGGTGGCCTGGGCGGAGAAATGGCAGCAGCTGGGCCGGGCACGGTCGCCGCCACGACCTCCCGGCTCGTCTCCGTACGAGCCCTCTTCGCTGCGGGCTCGTCCACCTCCATGACGTCCCGCTGGGCCGCCCCCTCCAGAAGGTTCTCCAAAGAAAACTTCATCCCTGTAAAATGAAAAAGACAGAAGGTCAGACGGCTCGATCTTGAAGAAAGAGGGGGGGGCAGAAATTAATGCGGGGCCGAATCTCACCAGTCTCACGGATGGGACTGATGCCGGCCTCAAAAAGATTCTGCTCAGAGAGCAGAACCTCGAGCGCCGGGACCACGTCACTCAGGAGCTGGGTGTAGGACTCCTGGTTCGCAGGCTCGACCCGGGAATTCCGGTTCGGCGACCGGTCCGGCTCACTCCAGGCCCAGTCGACGTCGTCGACCGAGGCGAAGAAAAACCGGCTCTTCCATCCCTTGACCGAGGAAGGGAGGTCGAACCGGAGACACCTAGGCCGGGGCGAAATGTACCACCAGCCGTCATCGGTGGAGCACTTCTTCAGGGTGAACAGGGCCCTGAAGAGAAAAAAACGGGCAACGAACCCGTGAAAGTGGCAGAAAACAATGAAGGAGAAGATGACCCGGATGGCATTAGGAGCCAGCTGAGCCGGGACGAGCCGGAAGTGGCTGAGGAAGGAAAGAAAGAAAGGGTGCAGAGGAAAACGAAGACCCCCGAGGAGGAAGTCTTCGTAGAAAGCAATGCGGCCGGGGCCACTCATGGTGACGCGCTCCCCGGACCGCGGGACAAACAGGCGAACAGACCCCGGGATGCCATAGGCATCCCGGAGCAGAGAAAGGTCGCCTTCGGTCATGGTAGAAGCATGACCGGAGGGACCGGCGGGAAGAGATGGCGGAGCAGGAAGAGAAGGCAAAGCAGGAAGAGAGCGGAGGGGCACGGCAGGCGCAACCGGAGGGGACCGGATCCCCCTGGGGATGCCAATAGTAACACCCCCGGGTTGCAAACGCCGGCGGACCTCCTCTGGAATTACCTCCTCATCCGAGGAGGAAGAAGATGGAGTCCTCGGCCGGGATGGACCGGCCTTGTCTGGATTGGAAGAGACATGGCGACGGCGCGCCATGGAAAAGGAAAGGACAAAGAAATCGGATAGGAAATGGGAAAGAAGGAGGGGGGCCAAAGAAGGAGAAGGAGGCACTCACCGAAAATGCACAGACGAGCGCGAGCAGCAGAAGTTGTTAGCCTGCAGCAAACCGCCCACGAAGCAAGGGAAAGGCCTCGTTCTGGAAAGTCCCCTCCCTTTCAAACTCAGCCGACAGCAGCCGTACCCATCATTCCGCCTCCGACCACTGGATGGTCGCCACGTGGGCGCACGCCCGACACCGACACCTCGTTAGCAGAGTAACGGCCTCTGCCTCGAAGCGACGCATTGATTACGGGCAAGTGGACGACGCGTGGCGGCTCCCCATAGGTCTTCAGCCGCATCGAGCCACGACGAGCGAGGACCGTGGCAATTATGATGCAAGATCTTCGCCTCCCCACGTCATGTCCGTATTTAATCCCGACGTTCTGTTCTACGATGTCCCGACGGAACGGCGGGCTGGGGGGCAACTGTTACAGCCGTGACAGTGACGTGGACAGGCTCAGGTATCGCCGAATGCGAGCAAGCCACGTGTAAGTTTCCCCGCCGGAGTTTGTGCCACGTCCACAAAGCTAGGATCGGCAAGACCGCACCACCCGATGACTGTCTGAAGCAAACCGCCCTCGCCGAGGTCAAGCTCGGCCCGGAGTTCCTCTACCACCTCATTGGCGCCCGGGCCCGGAGGGGTCCGCCCGAGTGAGGTCGGCCGAGGTCGGGCGGCCCCCTGCCGCCTCGCCAGGTGTCCACCCAGGAGGGGTCCACCTAAGCCGAGGTCGGCTGATCCTTCGCCTTTCGCCAGGTGGCCACCCGGAGACGGGCCCACCTCGGCCGAAGCCAGGCGACTCCCTGCCACCTCGCCAGGTGTCCACCCAGGAGCGTGCCCACCTCGGTCGAAGCCAGGCGACCCCCTGCCGCCTCGCCAGGTGTCCACCCAGGAGGGGTCCACCTAAGCCGAGGTCGGCTGATCCTTCGCCTTTCGCCAGGTGGCCACCCGGAGACGGGCCCACCTCGACCGAAGCCAGGCGACCCCCTGCCGCCTCGCCAGGTGTCCACCCAGGAGGGGTCCACCTGGGCCGAGGTCGGCTGATCTTTCGCCTTTCGCCAGGCGACCTCCTGCCACCTCGCCAGGTGTCCACCCAGGAGGGGTCCACCTGAGCCGAGGTCGGCCGATCCCTTGCCTCTCGCCAGTTGGCCCCCGGAGACGGGTCCAACTCAGCCGAGGTCAGACCGCTCGTACGGAGAGGCCCCCGAGGAGAGAGACGGATCCCGAGGCCATCCCTCGGGCCGTACAGACCCCAGGTGGCGTCCCGTACGGAGGGCGGCAGCACGCGGAACGTCACTTGCATCGGCCCGACAGGTCCCGCAGCCGAGAGACCCGATCCTGACAGAACAGGCCCCATAAATGGATGGCGCCCACGCTCGGGGAAGGGAGCGCTCTCACGGAGCCCGAGGCCTGACGACCGGCCGCTCTGCCAGCGCCGCCCTCCCTCTTTTTCTCTTCTGTCTTTGCCTTTTCCCTGCTAGGCCCGGCGGACGAGGTCGGAAAGCCGCCTGGCCTCCTTCACCAAAAAGGGAAAAGGAAGGAAAACAGGGGAGGGGAGTTTCCGAGGAGGAAAAGGACAAGCGCACGACGGAGGGAGATAAAGAGGGAAGAATCTGGGGACTACAAGGTAAGCCAATTAGCCTGGGGACAAGGGGGGAGCACCGGCACAAGGCCTTACTCCGAGAGAGAAACCAGAGATCCCGAGAGGGGAACACTGGGCGTGAGTTCGGCAAGCAGGCCCAGCCGAGATTCCGGTCCCCAGAGCGTTTCCTTCACCAATTAACTCTCTAAATCTGGGACCCTCTCGAGGGCCCGGGTGGGAGAGTCTGTTCCTTCTCGTCGTCTACTGACTTGACCGTCGGAGCTCCCTCGCCGGGATCCCCGGCCAGGGTCTTCTAACCCCTTTGTTGCAGGTTCTCCGCAGGAAGGGAGGCTCCCTCGCCAGGCGGTCAGGAAGGATCGGCTGATCCGTGGCACGGGCGCGGCGACGAGAGCGGCAACAGAACAGAAAGGAAGTGTTACTATTTACATGAATGATAGAAATTAATACATATCATGTAGTGTCAAGAAAACTAAAACCATTAACAAAAGGCAAGACTACAATAAACCTCGGCAGTGTGCTTAACTGCATGCATTTAGAAAATTGAAACACAAAGGCTTAAAGTGCAAAATTTGTAAACATAAATCAGTCCTCATATGTCTGACATAGTCTAAAACATAATCAAAGAGATGATCAAAGAAAGAAAAAAATAAAGGTTTTCATCATCAACATTTCCTGGGACTCTTTTAAATCTATATGCTATCTAGTGGTATATAGATTTAAAACATTAGATTGTGTGACTCATATATAAAATCAGACATTTTTATAACTGGAATTCAAACAATATTTTAATGATGAATCAAGAGTATATAAACCTGGCTCTGATACCAATTAAAAGACAATTTTCAATTTCGAAAATTGAAGAACTTTTCTATTCAAGAAGTTCATACATCTTGATTCAAACTTTTCTATCCATGAAATTTATAGAAGTCACCTTGATCCATACCTGAAAGTTTATAGAACTTAGTTTTCTCCTTTCTTGCTTTTTCTTTTCGTATCTTCTTGATAGTACGTAGATAACCTTTCTTTCCTTCTTTTATTTATAGATTGAAAAAAACCCTTTCATCTCCTTCTATAGTTAAGGAATTTAAGGTCTCAAGAAAACCTTTTCATCTCCATTATTTATAGCAAAAGAAGAGGGAATTACACCTATTATTTATTAACCATCCATTAAGCCCCTCAACCATCAAAAGTAGGCCTGTTATCAAAATGTGAATTTAATTATTAAACCACTAATTATATGGGCTATTTCATGTTAATAAAATATTCTAACAGCAAATCCTTCTAATAACACTAATGGCAGCACATCTACACTAAACCAGTCAATTCATCTTCAATCATGCTTGACTATGTATAGGTGCATTGCCTTGCCAAATTGATATCGGTGCAATTTAGGTTCACCGTGAAATGGAAATTCTGAAAACTGGCAAGCAAACAAGACTAGAGTCTCAAAGAAGCCAAAGTGGAAGGAAAATAAACAATACTTTCAATGCAACAGCTTTACATTCCTGTAGCCATACTTGTGCCCCGTTCAAAGACTAAACAACCAAGATATTCGGAAACATTTAGTCTTGTTTGAATGATCGAGCATCATAGGATTCGTGCACTGGGCCAATGCAACCATCTAAATCAGGCTAAGATGGGCTTATTATTAAACACAACCAGGGTGCTTCTAAAGTGGACCGGCTTAAATTCCATAGAAAGAAAAGCCCAGTTCGGGCCATACACTCCAAAGACATCGTCGATATTTATAAATATAACCTAGCCCAACCTGGTCTGGATGATTGTATTGGTCTAATCCATACGTTCTACAAAATTCTAGATCCAAATCATCCAAACAAACCCTTACTAGATTAGCTTACACCAATACCGGTATTTTTAAAGAAAACTTTAACATCTATTATCCTCCTTCCATTTCGATGAAAATTTGAATGGGTGATTTCCATTCCATTTATTCGATCGAAAGAAGTGTTCCATTTTTATTTTAATTATTTTAATTCATCAAAATTTAATCCTACCCCCTTTTTTTTTTTTTCTATTATTTAAATTTTATTTTAATTATGGTTCTGATTTGAGTCACGAACTAAACGTGCCAAAAAAATATGACCACCCAGTTCTTATTTTAAGCCATTCGGACCGCAAGCTAAACACATGTTTTTCATATGGCTCCACGTAGGTCCAGAAGGGGGCAATGGAGTGGCCAGTTTCTATCCAAATGCCACGCCAAAACGGTGATTGTTTTCCATTGCCAATAGAAATTTTGGTGCTGCAAATGAAACTATATACAGCGGGGACCGATTTCCATATGACGACGCCTTTTGTATCATCTCAGCCGAGAAAATTTGTTGCTTGGGAGTTGGGGCCTGGGGGGACCGGGGACGGAGGGTTGTGATAGGGTGCCGGATTCATTTTTGTGGCCTAGTCGAGCGGTGCAAAAGCTGACACGTAATACGGTCCCCCGGAGCAAAGTGAGGCAACTTTCCATCGTGCTAGATTCCGTTCCACTGGCTGAACGAGTGGCTGCCAATGAGTTTTCTAGGGAGGTTGGTTGTGGTTTATTGTAATGGAAGTATATCATTAATCTCGTTTTGATTATAAATTTTTTTTAAAAAAATATTTTATATAAAAAAAATTATATTTTATGAAATGTATTAGAAATGTATAAAAATATTAAGAAGTAAATTATTTAGAATATCCTATATAATTTTTGGGATTACTAGAATATTTTATATGATCTTTGAGATTGCTAGTATATTCTACGTGATCTTTGAGACGGCTAGAATATTCTATATGATCCTAGAGATTATGCCATGATCTCCTTATTACATATCTGAATTTTTTCTTTAACTTTATATAAAGATGTACATATCTTGAAAAAATATCAAGGAAGAAATCTTCTCCACTTGCTTTTTTCCAACTCTCTTGTATTTTTTACATGATATCAGAGCGGGTCGTCATTGATCTGAGTTTATTCCTTTGATTAGCACTTACAGCAAGTCATTGCTAAAACACCTTCTTTGCATGTAGCAAAAGATAAATAGTTGCAACATCTCATCTGACCAAATCAGTCAGAGTATCCAATCGAATCTATGATAAGATGTTTGTCATCAATCTTAAGTACTGCACATAACCCGGCATCTCCTTATTTCATTTCATCTTTGAAAAATTCTAGGAATACCCTTGTAACATTTCTGCTCAAGGAACTGAATTACCCAATATGGAGAAGAGCCATGCTCACTGCTTTTCGAGCTAAACAGAAAGCTTAGTTCATTGATAGGACACTCACACGACCTCCAGATGAATCGCAGGAACGTTTTTCACAGGATATGTACAATTTAATGGTAATGTCATGGATCTAAATTCTGTTGCACCAGAAATCAATGATATCTCTTTCTTTAAAAGTGCTCGAGATATTTGGATTGATCTTGAGGAAATATACTCTCAAGGCAACACTCCTCGCATTCATGAGTTAAAAACTCAAATCTGGAGTTTCAGGCATGGCAATGACATGACTTTGCTGCTTACTATGCCCACCTTCAAGTTTTGTGGGAGGAACTTGGAGCTTATTCCAAGGTGCCAACTTGCTCTTGTGGAGCCACAAGAGATATCCAAATTGAAAAAGAAGAAGAAAGATTACATTAGTTTCTTTTTTACTTCAACGACTCCTATAACATGTTGCGAGTTCAGCTGTTGTCTATGGAGCCATTGCCAACGGTCAATAAGACCTATGCCTTATTGATTCAAACTGAAAAGCAAAGAGAAGTTGTAGGAGTTCGAACTCCTTAACCGGAAGCCACGACTCTTGCTACTAAGGCCATGACACAAAGGGCGAACAAGGAGATTGGCTCTAAAGAGAAGAATAAGAAATACTCTCGATGCAAGCATAGCAAGAAGGCAAGGCATACTCATGATATATTTTTTGAGCTAGTCGGGTATCCACCTGCATGGCAATCCAAGGATTAACTTGAGAGTAGAGGCAATGGGACAGGGATCGATAATGAGCACCAAGGAGGGGCTACCATGAATGCTACCACATCACCAACTACAAGCAAAATCTCTCTAATATCCGGTCTTATATAATATCAGCAACTTATTTCTCTCCTTGGACAATATAAGACTCAAAGTGCCATAAATTTTGCTGGTAATATCTCATTTGAATTTTGTCATTAATCTTAGATCCTTGATCAAAGCAAAGAGAAGTTGTAGGAGTTCGAACTCCTCAACCAGAAGTCATGGCTCTCGCTGTTAAGTCCATGACACAAAGGGCGAACAAGGAGATCGGCTCTAAGGAGAAGAATAAGAAAAACTCTCGTGTGAGCACTGCAAGAAAGCAGGACATACTCGTGATAGATGCTTTGAGCTAATCGGGTATCCACCTGCATGGCAATCCAAGGATCGACTTAAAAGTATAGGTAATGGGGTAGGGACCGGTAATGAGCACCAAGGACGGGCTGCCATGAATGCTACCACACCACCGATTACAAGCAAAATCTCTTCGATAGCCGATCTTTTTTTCACGTAATATCAATAACTTATTTCTCTCCTTGGACAAGATAAGACTCAAAGTGCCTTATTTGATCTTGTTATCAATCTTGGATCCTTGATAGTGGTGCTTTCAAGTACTTAACGTTTTGTAAATCTTTTCTTCATGATATGAAACCTCTTGATAATCCATTTCCTATCATTCTATCTAATGGAGCCAATATACCTGAGCATTCATATGGTGATGTTTCCATGACTAATGATATTACTTTATGCCATACCTTATATGCTCCTAATTTTACATGCAGTCTTGTTTCAGTAAGCAAATTTCCTCAGGATCTTAATTATGTTGTTCTCTTCTTTTCCATATTTTGTGCTCTACAGGACCTAGCCACGAGGAAGCTGATTGGATTGGGCAAACTTCGGGATGGTCTTTACTCCTTCAAAGGCTTGATAATAAATCTTGCACAGGTAAATAAAGTCAATATTTTGATTGATCTCTAGCATGCTCGGTTAGGATATTGCTCTTACAAGCATTTGAAACTTGTCCCCTTTCTTTCAAATACTCCTTTTGATTCCATAAATAAATGTTGTGGTATTTGTTATCATGTTAAACACATAAAAAAGCTCTTTTTCTTAAGCATTAATAAATCAGCTTCACCATTTAATTTAGTGCATCTTGATATATGGGGCTCATATCGTACTTCATCATATACATGAGCTCATTTCTTTCTTACTATTATTGATGATTATATAAGGTCTACTTGGATTTACTTGTTACAAAGAAAGTCTGAGGCATATCAATGCTTTGTTAATTTTCATGTTATGATCAAAAATTATTTTAATGCCAACATTAAATACACACGTAGTGATAATGCTCAAGAGTTTGTAGCTGGACCATTGAATCATATCTCCTACAACATGGAATCATATCACAAACTTCTTATATCGAGACACCAGAACAAAATGGGGTGGTTGAGCATAAACATCGATATGTATTAAATGTTGTCCGTGCTCTAAAATTTCAAGCCAACTTATCCATGTCATTTTGGAGAGAACGTGTTTTAATTGTCGCTTATTTAATTAACTTGATACCCGCACCAAAATTGAATGGCAAGAGTCCCTATGAATTTTTATTTCATAAACCACCTATCTATGATCATTTGAGAGTTTTGGTAGTCTATATTATGTGCATGAGATATTTAGTGATAAATTTCAACCTCGTTCTTGTGCTTGTATATTTGTTGGATACCCTCTAGGTTAAAAGGGATATCATATCTATGATATAAAAACTTACAAAATATTTACTTCACATAATATTATCTTTCATGAAAACACATTTCCTTATTCTCAAATATTGTCTTAGTAGTACCTCTTTGTCCATAATTGAAACATATTAAATATGACATGTCATTCCCTTTAGGAACTAATAATTTAACCCATTTGAGCTAGACTCAAGAACGGGTTTCAAACCCTATTCTTCCTCATGAATCATATCAAACACAAACTAATTCTATTAATTCGAACCAAATATCAAGTCCAAACTGGACTCTTGATGCAATTGACACTATCTCTCCTGAAGAGCCTTCATCTTCTAAGACCATTAGTCCTAACCCATGGCCCGTCGGAGCAGGAAGCAACCCGTATGATTACAGGACTATATTATCAATGCTCCAAGAGTGGGGAGATCCTCGAATACATCCGTCAATTCAATGACCTGAGGTAAGCCTTATCCTATTTCTTGCTACTTCACTTCTTTTAAGTTTAATACTTTCCATGGAGCTTTCCTTTCAGCTATCACCTCTCATGAAGAACCTAAAACCTTTTTTCAAGCTGTAAAGAATCCTAAGTGGTGAAAAGCAATGGGGGCCGAGCTCACAACTCTCCAGCAAAGTGGTACTTGGACCTAAGAGAATTTATCACTTGGCAAGAAATCCATTGGATCAAGATAGGTATACAAAATTAAATATAAGATTGATGGTCCTATTGAGCGATTTAAGGCTCATTAAGTGGAAAAGTGATACATACAAATATAACAACTTAACTATACTGAGACTTTTGCCCCAATAGCTAAATTGACTACAGTACGACTCTCTTCGCTATTGCTTCTACCAAACATTGGCAGTTATATCAATTGGATGTCAATAATACTTTTTTTCATGATGACTTTCATGAAGAAGTGTACATGACACCCCCACCAGGATTTCTAAAGCCAGGTGATACACATATTTGTCGGTTATATAAATCTCTTTATGGGCTCAAGCAAATATTGAGACAGTGGTTCAAAAAATTTTCCCACTCCTTGGTCTTATATGGCTGTACTCAATCTAAAACCAATCACTCTCTATTCACCAAACAGGATAATAACTCTTTTATTGCCATTCTTGTTTATGTGAATGATGTGATTATTATGGAGAATAATCCTTTGAAGTGTCTGGCATTGAAACAATTTTTTTAATACAAGTTCACATTAAGAATCTGGGTTCTTAGAGTATTTTCTCATGTTAGAAATGGCTCAATCACCTTTGGGCATATTTGTATCCCCACAAAAATATACATTTGACATTTTCCAAGAGACCGGGATGCTAGAGACTAAGCCCATAAAATTTTCTATGTAGCAACAACTCAAGCTTATAATGGACGATGGGAAACTACTTGATGGTCCAAGTCCATATTATCGATTACTGGGAAGACTCATTTATCTGACTATTACCAGGCTGGACATTGCATATTCATTACATGTTCTAACATAGTTTATGCAATCTCCTCGACAGCCATACTTGGATGCAATCTTTCATATTTTGTGATATTTAAAAGGATCTCCAGGTCAAGGCATATTTTTTTCAAGTGTCAACACTTTTCAATTACATGTTAATTATGATGCACATTGGGCAGGATGTCCTATGATAAGGCACTCTACAATAAGTTTCTATGTTTTCTTGGAAGTAACTATAATTTATTGGCATGCCAAAAAATAGACAGCAGTATCTCGTTCCTCGATAGAAGCCGAGTATCGGGCTATGGCGCACACCACTAGTGAATTACTATGGCTTCAAGCCCTCTTATCCGATCTCAATATTCCACATCATGGTCCCATATTCTTTTATTGTGATAATCAAGCGGCGTTACACATTACCGCAAATCCTGTGTTTCATGAGCGGACCAAATACATAAAGATTGATTATCATTTTGTTAGAGAGAAACTACAATCTCAAGACATTGCTACACGATATATTTAAACACATTGTCAGCTCGCAAATATCTTTACCAAAGCTCTTGGCTGTGACCATTTTCAAGAAATTATATGTAAGCTGGGCATTCGAGTTCTCCATGCTTCAACTTGAGAGGAACTATTATAAATGTATAAAAATATTAAGAAGTATATTGTTTAGAATATTCTATGTTGTTTCCGCCTACACCGTCATGGCCTATAGCTTGGAGATGGCGCCGGCTGCCAACCTCGTCGTTCGGAACCCAGTCCACGCACCCGTACCTGCAAAAAAGAGGAGACCCGTGCCAGGGATCCTGGCGGGGGCACTCCGATGATCAAATCAGTGGCGATTTAGGGAAACAGATCCTACCTGGTGGGCCCCCGATTGGACTCCATGCTAAGAGGAGGAGGTTTTGAATTAGAGAGAAAGAGTTGGATGAGCGTGGCTGCGGTCGAGGAGAGCCCGAGCTATGGTGGCTATGTCCGTCGAGACTCTTCCGATGAGTTCTTCGATAGCCTTAGAGTGCTCGGTCCCTCACTTGCCTTTGCTTGCCCTTAGTTTTTCTTACCTCCTTTGAAGACTTTTTGAACCTTCTTTTAGGCCATCGTCCCTTCCAGCAAACTATCTCGGGTTCTTCTTCCTCTACAGGCACCGGAAAGTCAACGCTCAGCAGCGCTCCATGCCGTGTGCCTAGGTACTTTCCCCATCCGTGATAGGGAGTTATGTCGCAGGCCCTGACCTCCTAGCTGGTCGCTCTACTTCAAAAAATTTGGCAAGGCTTCGATCTGGGAGTAGTCGCCCCCTGATTTGAATCTTCTGGGGTGATTTCTCCTTTCGGGCGGTGCAAACGATCGGCTGGGAAGTGCAGTACCTTAGCCAGGGCACCCTTTCCTATCTGGTGTAAATAGTACTCGGAGTAATCATGGCATCCTAGGGGTGCCCCTCTATAGTACTTGGGCGGCACACCGCCGCCCTGGGGAGGTGGTGACATCCTCCTCCTCCTGCTTCTGAACCTTCCGAAGCACTGTGAGCTTTGACCATGGGGACAGCCTCCGGCTGCTGGTCCTCTCATCCGAAGAGAGCTTGGCTCGAAGAGAGGGAACTCGACTTCGGTCGAGGTGAGCTCAACCTCAAGGAAGCCGC
Source organism: Areca catechu (assembly GCA_021397845.1). Classification (NCBI taxonomy): domain Eukaryota; kingdom Viridiplantae; phylum Streptophyta; class Magnoliopsida; order Arecales; family Arecaceae; genus Areca; species Areca catechu. The sequence goes on from CM038051.1 coordinate 21,629,875, forward strand.
CCGTCGAAGGAGCTCGATGAGAGCGGGAGCTCGACTTCAGTCGAGGCATTCTCGACCTCGAGGGAGTCCCTCGACGAAGGAGCTCGAAGAGAGCAGGAGCTCGACTTCGACCGAGGCTGGATCGACCTCAAGGGAGCTGCCCGATGAAGGAGCTCGAAGAGAGCGGGAGCTCAATGAAGGAGCTCGAAGAGAGCGGGAGCTCGACTTTGGTCGAGGTGGGCTCGACCTCGAGGGAGCCACCCGACAAAGGAGCTCGAAAAGAGCGGGAGCTCGACTTTGGCCGAGACGGGCTCGACCTCAATTAGGGATGGTAATGGACCGGGTTCGGGTTGGGTGCATAACTACCCAAGCCCAAATCCAAATATTCAATACACTATCCAAACCCAGCCCGAACACTATCGAGACTGGATTTTTTTTATCCAAACCCATCTCAATTGGATATCGGATAATCGGGTTTACCCGGCCCGAACCCAACTGAGTCATATTAAATATATTTTATATTTTATATCAACCTTAAAATCATCTTCAATTTTATAAATTATACATACATTAAATAAATAAAATTTAACTACATTTTTAGTTCAACAGCATTTCATTTTATATTCAATCAAAATTTATATTATGAAGTTGGTAAACTATTAATTATGATCTTGTTTTGAATTCACCCTGAATAGAATAGGATGAAAAAAATTTTCAATATATATATATAATGATTAGGGTATAGGGTTCAAGTATTTTAAAATTTAATAACTAATAATTATAATTAATAAAATATATATTAATTATATATATATTTATTTATTTAAATATTAAAATAATTCATGTCGGGTTTGGGTCGGGTATGTATCTAGCCAATCCTGGTCCAAATCCAAAGTTAAGCATTCGGGTTTTACCCAAACCCGGCCCAAACCCAGTCAAAGTGTTGACTACCCAACCCAATCGGGTCGGGTCGGGTACCCATGGGTTTGGATTTTATTGCCATCCCTAACCTTGATAGAGCCACCCGACGAAGGAGCTCGAAGAGAGCGAGAGCCCGACTTCGGTCGAGGCAGGCTTGACCTTAAAGGAGCCGCCCGGCAAAGGAGCTCGAAGAGAGCGAGAGTCCGACTTCGGCCGAGGCGAGCTCGACCTCAAGGGAGCCGTCCGGTGAAGGAGCTCAAAGAGAGCGGGAGCTTGACCTCGGCCAGGGGGGGCTCAACCTTAAGGGAGCTGCCCGACGAGGAAGCTTGAAGAGAGGGTCCGACGTGACAACTTCTGCCAACATGGTATCCGGCTGGATCTGACAGGGACTCCACGTCAATGATCTTGCCACATCATTTGCCCCCCACTCCCAAGTCCCGTTGGCCCACGGCGCTCAGGACGAAGGGAGTAAATATGGAGCTGACATGGAAAGGTGAAAATCGAGCGCCATTAATACCGTGATCACCGGTGCTTCGTGGAACGGGCCTTGAGGCCAATGCAGGGATGACATGTCAGCTTGTCCGAGGAAGCATAATGACCGACACAGAACTCAAAATGGTTTCAAGTGAACCGAAGCATCGCTCATTGCTGATCTTGACATGTGGCACCAATCCGATGGAGGCGGTTATGGAGGGGGTATGGTTGATGTCTGGCCATTTCGAAGAGAAAGAAAGTTTCCTGAAACATCCTTTCTTTTGAATTCTTCGTACCTGCCGATAGACTAGAGTCTTCTTCCTTCTCTTCCTCGACTATCCTTTTCCTTCAAGCCTACCAAGTTCATCTTTCTCAGTCCTTTTTCTTCTTTGGCTAGGTCAAGTTCATCCTTAAGGCCTCTCCAGGCCCCTTTTTCCTTATTTCTCCCTTCCTTATTCGTTCTCCCTTAGGATGACCCATCATCGTCCTTCTAGCAACCCCGACAAGGTGAGGCCCTCTTGATCGAGGACTCCTTCCTCTGTTGAGGAGGAAGAAGTCCCTCTTCATGTTTGTAGAAGCATTCGCCCCACCGAGATAGTGATAGGGGAGCCCAGGGCTCGCCTTCCTCCGCCCCGTATTCCCGAAGTCCCTTCCGACCCTTCTCGCTCAACTGGGACCGGCGGCGTCACTTTGATGATGACCAGGGAGGACCTGTCGATAATCTAGGAAGCTTTTAGCATCTCAAACTATGTCCGGCTCTCGGTCCCAAGATCGGGGGAACGGGTCACCTCCAGTGGCCCGGGCCGGATTGCCCTCTATGAGGAATCCCTTGCAGGGGGTCTTCATTTTCTTTTTCACCCTTTCTTTCTCTCTGTGCTCAGCAACTATCACCTCGTTCGTACTCAGCTAGTTCCGAATGCGATTAAGACCATCTTCTATTTCATCGTCTTCTATCATTTCCATGTGATTGTTGCCCGTTTTTCTCTGTTCATAGCCTTTTTCATCCTGAAACACCACCCGATCGAGAATGGGTGGTGGTTCATCTCTCCTCTCCTGAAGGGCATTAAATTTGAACTCCCCTCTTCCATCAAAGGATGGAAGAGTAAGTATTTCTTTGCTTCCATTGAAGGGGTCGACTGGGTCTGGAGTGTTCTGGACCGGACTTCGAATCAAAATTTTAAGATCAAAGCGGCTGATCAAGAGGTTTACGACTAGCTCATTGCCGACCATATTCCTTCTCTTGAGGTTCTGCTATCGGAGCAGAACTTATTCGAAGTCGGGGTCATCCCAATTTAGGAATTGGGTGAGTTCGGTATAAACCTTCTTTTCTTCTTCTGCAGGTCTCTTTGAGTTCGAGGCTGATCTTGGCTTTTTTCTTTTTTGCAAGCATGAAATTTTCAATGGAGCAGCTCGTCGCATCCTCTCAAAAGAGGAGTGCACCAACGGGACCTAGGGAGTCCCCATCGAAGAGGCCCCGAAATGAGCCCAGTGCAAGGCCTGGGCCTATGGCAGCCTTCGGCCCAAATAGGAGGGCAACCGAACCGGTCCCCGAACCATCGAGGCAGCTAGATCCACCTCCAGTCCGGGGGTCCAACGTGAGCATGCGGGCTCGGCCCACCGCTACTATTGCTGTTGCTGTGGCCCCACCTCCCGAAGTCAACGAGGTGGAGACGTGGGATGAAGAAAGGAGAGAACGGCCGTCGACGTCACCGTTGGGCACGGTGGCGCTCTCCCACAAGGGCTCGAAGACATCTTTTGTTAGCCCTGAAGGCACAGTGGCGATCCCGATGAAGCCAAGATTTAGGGCCCGAAAGGTGTCCATCGAGGTGGCGTTGAACTCCTCCGTCACCCAGGACCATTCTCTAGCGAGCACATGTGGACTTCACAGTCCAGTCACGCGACTGGCATGAGAGGGGAGGACAATCTCTGCCGGATGCCATCCTCGGCACCTTCCCTCACCTCTTCATGGTAGGGTTCTTCCCCTTCTTTCTCTTCTTTTTTTTGCATGGCTGACGTCTTTATTGGTGTAGCTCGGGATGGACCTCCTGCTCATCCGCGACTACTGCTCCCACTGGGCCAAAAAGAAAAAATTAAAGGAGCAGGAGATGGCATCACTGGTGGTCGAGGCCAGAGAGAAAACTAATAGGGCCCAAGAAGCAGAGGAAAAGAATAGGGAGCTGAAAGCCGAGACGGTGAGTGCTGAGAGGCGCATCAAGGACCTCGAAGCATCCCTGGCCCGGGAGAAGGACCGGGTCAAGCACCGAGCCGAGGAGCTCAAGGCTGAGACGGCCCAAGCAGACAAACTCAAGGCCAAGGTGGCCCAAGAAGAAGGAGTGGTCTTAGGCACTCCAGGCTCAGCTGGATGCAGCACGGGCGCAGACCTCGGTGGCTGAAGAGAAGGCCGTAGGGGCAGTGGCCTTGATGGAGGCCACCAAAAAGGAGGCCGCCGAGGCAGTGCCAAACTTCAAGGCCTTAGCAAAATATGCTGATGAGGTCCAGGAGGTGGCCATGGACTCGTTGCTCAAGGGCTACGAGTTCTGCTAGTCCAGGACAGCCCAGCTCTTTTCAGGGCTGAACCTGGAGGAGCCTGCCTTCCCAACTGCTCTGTGCGGGGACCTAGATGAGGCCGCAGCCAAAGCAACGGAGGAGGAAACTACGGCCACCGTCGAAGTAGCCCCGTCGACGAAGGTCCGAGAGGATGCTGCCCTGCCTCAGCGCCGTCTTGGGAAGGAGCCGGCTGAATAGAATAGGGACCTCCTCGTTTCTTCTTTTTTGCTCCTTGTATTTTCTACTTTTTTCTGGACCGCCTGGCTTGTCGGGGGTCCTGGGATAATGTAACCCTTTTTCAATTTTAATGAAGTGTTTTTTCCAATTCACAGGATCCTTGATCCTTCTTCTGTTCTCCCTTTCATGTTCTTGACTGCTTCACTAACCCCTCTTCCTTCTTCCCTCGCTTTTCTTCTTCTTCTCTTTTTTTTTTGTGTGACCGCCCATGTCGATGTTCTTGTCGTGATGCCTTGCCGCGGGGCACCAAATTTTTGGCCCTTCCTGGCAGGGCTCCAGGTACAGAGGGCTGTTAGGAAGAGAGATCTTAAGTTTTTGAGTCATTTCCACCATGTTAGGAATGAGGTGAGGGGCTTCATACATCTCCTCGGAGCTAGTTATGTGTTTCGGGTTCTTTCGGGCTAGGCCTGGAGCTGATGAACACTTCAAGGAGGTCCGAGCGATCGTAGGTGAAACTGTCTCCAAGTGCCTGGAATGCAACTGAAATGGGAGGCTAAACTTCTGGGAGTCTGGGAGGTGCCCCCACCAGGTTGGGACTTGGATGGACAGAGTGCGGGGCTTTTGGAGTCTCCCGGCTTCGAGGTGCGGGGTTTCTGGAGTTTCCCGGCTCGAGGTGTAGGGCTTTAGGAGTTTCCTAGCTTGAGATGCGGGGCTTCTAGAGTTTCTCGGCTTAAGGTATGGGGCTTCAGAAGTTTCCCGGCTTTGAGGTACGGGGCTTCTGGAGTTTCTTAGCTTAAGATGTGGGACTTCAAGAGCTTCCCGGCTTGAGGTATGGGGCTTCTGGAGTTTCCTGGCTTAAGGTGCGGGACTTCTGGAGTTTCCCAGCTTCGAGGTATGGGGCTTCAGAAGTTTCCTAGCTTCGAGGTGTAGGACTTCTGGAGTTTCCTGGCTTGATCTGCCAGACCTGGGGTCAGGCAGCAATATTCCTACAAGGCAAAGATAATTTGCACCAAAAGGAATTCTTTTATTAATGGGAGGAGGTCTTACATCATTGGTAGTACATCCTCAAATTGTTGACGTTCCAAGTTCATGGAAACCAGGTGCCATCAAGTTCGGCAAGGTAGTAGGCTCCATGGGGGAGAGCCTCGACTACCTTGTAAGGGCCTTCCCAATTCGGGGAGAGCTTGTTGCACTTTCGAGGTTGAGAGGCTTCAGCCTGCCACAACACCAAATCGCCCAGGTGAAAGATCTTTAGCCTTACTCGCGTGTTGTAGTACCGGGCCACCCGTTGTCGGTAGGCTGCCATCCAAAGTCGAGCCTTGTCTCTCGTTTCTTTAAGGAGGTCTAAGTTGAGTAGAAGGCGAGCCAGGTTTTCAGCTTCATCATATTGCTCCACCCGTAGCGTGGGCACACCGAACTCTACCGGAACTACGACTTCGGCGTCGAAGACGATGTTGAAAGGCATCTCATCTATGACCGTTCAGGGCGTTGTGTGGTAGGCCCGAAGGATACTAAGGAGTTCTTCAGCCCACCTGACCTTAGCCTGGTCCAACCTGGTTCAAAGTCTTTGGAGGATTGTTCAGTTGATCACCTCGGCCTCTCCATTGGTTTGAGGATGAGCCAGCGAGGTGAAGCGGTGATGGATATTAAGGCCAGCGTGAACTTCTCGAACTCCCAATTATCGAATTATCGTCTGTTATCGGTGATGATGGTGTGGGGGAGTCTGAAGCAGCAAATGATTGACTTCCAAAAGAATTGGCTAATCTTGGCCTCGGTAATTCGTGCTAGCAGCTCTGCCTCCACCCATTTGGTGAAGTAGTCAATGGCCATTATCAGGAACCTGCACTGTCCGGATGCCAGAGGAAAGGGACCAAGGATGTCCATCCCCCACTGAGCGAATGGCCAGGGGATGAAGAGCTAGGAGAGTGGTGCTGCCGGTTGACGCTATATGCAGCCATGGCATCGGCAGCAGTCACACCTCTTCATGAAGTCGGCGGTGTCCCCCTCATAGTCTCCCAGTAGTACCCCTGATGGAGGGTCTTATATGCTAGCATCTTGCCCCCCACGTGATTCCTGCAGAGACCCTCATGTATCTCTTGGAGCACGAAGGCCACCTCCGTGGGTCTCAAGCACTTCAGAAGGGGATACGAGTAGGACCTGCGATAGAGCTATCCGTCCATCACCACGAAGCGCGCGGCTTTCTTCTTGACGAGGCCAGCTTTCCCGCGGTCTTCCGATAGGATGCCATCAGTGATGTACCTGATGTACCGGAGTTTCTAAGTACTCGAAGTTTTTAAGTACTTGAAGTAGGCATGCCCTAGTGATGAGTCCGGCAGGGTCACGAGCCTTGAGAGGGCATCGGCACGAACATTCTCTCCACAAGAGATTTTGGAGATGCTGAAGTGTCAGAAGCGCGTCGTGTTCGAGCGTACCTACTTCAAGTACTTCATCATTTGAGGATCTCGGGCCTCAAATTCTCCTGAGACTTGTCCGGCCACTAGCTGAGAGTCAGTGAAGACCTTCAGGTTGGGTACACCCGGCTTGTGAGAGACCCTCAATCCCGCAAAAAGCGCTTCATACTCTGCTTGGTTATTGGTTGCTGCAAATCGAAAACGAAGTATGCACTTTACTACGACCCTATCACCATTGGCAAGGATGAGGCTTGCTCCGCTCCCTCCCAAATTGGATGCATCGTCCACGTGGAGGATCTATACCTCCTCCTCGATTTCAGACTCTGCTCGACACTCCAGGGGGATCTCCTCCAGCTCCTCGTCCATGCCCGTGCACTCGACCAGGAAATCAGCCAACACCTGGGCCTTCTAAGATGGTCTCGGTCGGTACACGATGTCGAACTCGCTGAGTTTCAGGACCCACTTGGCTAGATGCCCGAAAGTATCAGGGCAACTGAATATGGCCCTCAGAGATTGGTCTGTCAGGACCGCGATCAGGTGTACTTGAAAATATGGCCTGAGATGCTAGGCAAACATTATAAGGGCAAAAATTAGTTACTCGGATTAGGTGTACTTGATCTTCGCATCTCGAAGGAGTTTGATGGCATAATACACTGGCTTCTGAGCTCCGTCCAGATCTGAACGAACAAGGATCGAACTGATGGCCCTGGGGGTGACCGCTAGGTACAACAAGAGTTCCTCTCCATCCTTTAGCCTCGAGAGCAGTGGCAGTGATGCCAAGAACTTCTTCAGTTTCTCGAATGCTTCCTTGCACTCTTTTGTCCAGGTGAAGTCATACACCTTGTGCAGTGCCTTAAAGAAAGGCAAGCAGCAGTTAGCAAATCGAGAGATGAACTGGCTCAGGATGGCGATCCGACCCGTAAGGTGCTGGACTTGCTTCTTTGAGATGGGATGCTCCATGTCAATAATTGCCCGAACCTTCTCAGGGTTGGCCTCTATCCCCCTCTAGGTGACCATGAATCCTAGGAACTTTCCCGCATCTATGCCAAAAGTGCACTTCATCAGGTTCAGCTTCATCTGGTACAGGCGAAGGTTTTGGAAGGCCTCCGCCAGGTCGACAACATGGTCTGACCTCGACTTGCTCATGACGAGCATGTCGTCCACATAGACTTGCATGTTCTGATCGATCTAGTCCTTAAAGACCCGATTGACCAGCCGCTGGTATGTGGTGTCAGTGTTCTTCAGGCCGAAAGGCATCATCCAGTCATAGTACGTCCCCCAATCTATGATGAAGGCAATGTGCTTCTCATCCTCTAGGTGCATCCAGATTTGATTGTACCTAGAGAATGCATCCATGAAGGAGAGTAAGCGGTGCCCCAAGGTGGCGTCTACCAGTTGGTCGATCTTCGAAAGTGGGAAGCTGTCCTTTGGGTAGGCTCGATTGAGGTCGGTGTAGTCCACGTAGATCCTCCACTTCCCGTTGTTCTTCTTGACCATGACCACGTTCACCAACCAGCCAGGGTATTGCACTTCACGACAAAGCTGGTTGTGAGAAGCTTCTCCACCTCCTCGTTAATAGCATGTTGCCTCTCCTGGGCGGAGCATCTCTTCTTCTGCCAGACAGGGCGGTACTTTGGATCGATGCTCAACCTATGAGTGATGATGTCGGGAGAAATCCCGGGCATGTTTATCGCTGTCCAGGCAAACACATCTGCATTCGCCCGGAGGAAACTTAATAGGTGGGCCCGCTCCTTTTCTTGCAGCTGGGCCCTGATTTGCACCGTCTTTGTCAAGTCTACTCTGAGTGGATACATCAACAGGCGTTTAGCTGGACCACCTATGGGATCCTGAACCCTTTGATCGAGGTCGTCGATGCTGGGGTCCTCAGAACTTCCGGCTCCCGGGATAGCTTGCAGACAGTGTTGAGTTGGCTATGGTGCCCCCCTCATTTCACCCACACTGTAAGGAGTAGGGAATTGCTCTAATAGCCACTTGGTAAAGATGACAGCATCGAGCAAATTGAGCTCGGGATGGTCAAGGATCATGTTATAGGCGAAGAAAGCCTAACAACTATAAAAGTCATCATGACAGTACTCTACCGAGGCGGTGACCCAGCAGTAACAGGGAGGGTAATCTTTCCTTCAACTCCCATGAAGTCCTCGATAAAATCGATAAGGGGGGTGTGAACAGGCCTCAATTGAGCCGAGGACAGATTCATCATGAAGAAAGCATCGTAAAAAATGACATTAGACGAACTTCCACTATTGACCATAATTCGCTTTACAGGATGCCTGGCAATCGTCATCTCAACAACCACGGTATCATTGTTTACACTTTGATTCTCAGGTCCATCCTCACTCATAAAGGGGAGTACATTTTTTAAACTCTCTCCCTCCCGGGTCCTCTTAGGGGCGCGCTCTATTTCCCAACATATCATATCCACAGGTTTCTCGGTGGGTCGGTTGTCGACTGCAGGGACAGGGGAAAGAGCAGCAAGTGCCTGAGGTTCCATCGAGGTCTTGCCCCCCACGAATTTTCTGAGGTAGCCCCTCCTTATCAGGTCTTCAATTTCTCTCTTAAAGTGGCGGCACTCCTCGATGTCATGGCCATGGTTGTGGCAAAACTGGCAATACTTTGTCTTGTCGTGACCATTGGATGGCCTCAGCGAGGGAGGGCTGTGCAAGCAGCGCTCCCGCTCGCCTTCAATCTCCATGAGGATCTTCGACCTCGGGGCGAGGAGAGGAGTGTATCCTTCTTCTGGGATGGGGCCGCTCTTCGGCTTCAGCCCTAGTCGGAAGTTCGAGGTTGGTCCGATGGTGCGGGCACCACAGTTCGAAAGAAGCTTCAATCTAATTTTATCAAGCCAAATTCATTATGGATTTCAATTGATTGAGTTAATGCCACTTTTGATTTCAATTTTGTTTCTTTTATTGAACATGTGTTCTGTAAATAGGAAAATTTGTTTCTCTGGTCAAGTTTGAGTCCTGTAATTAGGGTTGGGCTTATGTCAATTTGGTCTTTTGAGTCCAATTAAGGTCAATTTGGTCTTGTAATTAGTGAATTCACAAGTTGGGTTCAAGTTTGGTTTGGTTTGGGTTCAAATGAAGCATGAAGACATAAAGATTAGGTGAGGCAAACCACTTCAACAAACCTTGCCAAGTTGGAGAGCCACATCATCAAACTTATATGGAAGACACCTCATCTCCCAAGCCCACATGGAAGCCACCTCATGAGACTACCTCACTCCATCTAATCAAGGCATGAATCAACGATGATTTCAACTTCCCCACTTATCAAGGCATGAATCAAGGTTGGTTTCAACTTCCCCACTTATCAAGGCATGAATCAAGGATGGTTTCAACTTCTCCACTTATCTCTCCATGATTTATGTAACCTCCTTTTGAATTCAAAATTTCAAATGACTTTGGAGAGGCTATAAATACCACTCTAAACCCCTTGTAAAGGAGATTATTGATGAATGAAATCAAAAGAGTCTTTTTCTTCCACTTATTATATGCAATGTGTCCTCCGAGAGGGAGTGGGTGAGAGACCCAAAATATCATCCTTTAGCCATCCTAGTATTCCTCTAAATTCATCAAAATTCTAGCTAGAAGATGCCCCACCACCATCCTAAGTAGATCTTCCAAATTCCAACCAAGTCTTCTTCCCCATTGCCACTCTACAAGGATGCCTATTCCAATCTTCAAGCAAGCTTCTACAGCAGATTTTGGACGTCATCCCTTACCGATTCCAAGGCGATTGCAGTCCAGACATTGAATGAAGCCAATTAATCTCCTCCAACTCCATCCACTCCAATCATATTATTGAAGCTTTATTAATTTTTAATCTTCTTGTCATCTCAAGTCACTAATCCCTTTTCTTTCTAAGGTTCTCCAAGATCACTAGTCGACGAGGAAGTTGGTCTTGCCCTTGGGACCTTTCAAGCAAGAAGTCTTCATCTCTGGAGGTGATAGTTTTTGAGTACCAATCTCCATTCGGGAGTGCTGAAATTGAATCCCTTCTAATGGCCTAAGACATTAATATTGGTAAGAAAACCCTCCTTATTTCTTGAGTTTGAATAGTTGAATGGACTATGCCCTAGATAGGATGGTTTCTCAATGCCTTAGTTCCAATCTTCATGGATGGATATGCAGCCCTAGTTTGAGTTATTCCCTTATTTAGTATTTCCTTCATATGATTCTTTACTATTTTGTGTTTGAATTAAGTTTATGCTCGTAGGGATCATTGCTCAACAAATTAAATCATCCACTAAATTAGAATTCATTCATCTCATTTCCACATCATCCAGGTTTTCGCATCCCGAACGTCTCCCCCGAAGGTTGCTTCTTCAGTGATTTCCCATCCAGCTCCCTCATCGTACAGTTCGCCTCCTCGGCACGGATATACTTATGGACACGAAGGAGAAGATCGGAGTACATCTTCGGTGGCTTTTTGTCTAGGGAGTAGGTAAGACGGGAGGTCCTGAAACCTCTTTTCAGCGCCAACATGATGACTGGTTCATCCAAGTTATAGATCTCCAGTGCGGCAACTTTGAAGCGGGTCACATAGTCCCGCAAGGGTTTGTGGTCCTATTGCTTGATGGAGAAGAGATTGTCTACTTCTCGTGGGACCTTCCGGCAAGCGTCGAAGTGGGCCATAAACTTCCTTTCCAGCTGCGCAAAGGAGTTGATGCTTTTAGGCTCGAGGCGGGTAAACTAGACTCGAGCTACCTTCCAAAGAGTAGGTAGAAAGGCGATGTAGAAGAGGGCATCGGTCGCCCCTTGGACCCTCATGAGAGCCTTGTAGCTTTCAAGATGATCTAGAGGATCGGTGGTCCCATCGTAGGGATCCACCTGCAGCATGCAGAATCGACTTGGGATTGGCTCCTCTTGGATTTCTTGGAAGAAGGGGGGACGGGCGTCATGGCCCGTTGGCTCACGGAAGGAGCCGTGCAAATTTGCAAACTAGCGAGATAATTTTGCCAGCTTGCGCTCTTGCTCCTCCAGGCACTTCTCAGCCATGCGCTTGATGGCCTCGTTTGTGGAGCCTTCCGCCGAGGCCGTCAGAGGAGATGAAGATGATAGTTGAGGGGGGTTGCAATGGGGGGCCTTGCCTCGATGACCTCGACGGTGCTTAGCAGCGGCCTGCTCGAAGACTAGAGACCGGCTCTCTCGATCGACAAACCCGATCCACTGCCTCTTCACCGGGGTTCAGTGGCTTCCCCTGGGGTTAATCGTGGCCCACGATAGCGACGGCCTTCCTTGGAAGAAACATAGACTATTGCGAGATACGGTGGCTTGGGCCGCAAGGGTCCCTGGCTGTTAGTGGGTAGCCAGGGACCGGTGTTGATGCTACAGCTGTCACACTGCCGCAGGCAGAATCTGCATCTGCTGGATGAGCACGACCAATTGGATATCCACCGGAGGCGGTTGCGGTGGAGGGGGGCTCCCTTTCTGGACTGTGCGGGCCCCCGTGAGAAGTGGGGTCTCCCGCCCGGCTGGTGGAGACCTCCCGCACGCATGTCATCACCATGTTTGAAGTGGAGTTGCATGTAAGGGGATTAGCTTGAATCAGACTATGTCCTACCCCCTACCTGGCATGCCAACCTGTTGCCACCTACACCGCCGCGACCTGTAGCTTGGAGATGGCACCGACTGCCGAACTCATCGTCTGGAACCTAGTCCACGCACTCGGACCTACAAAAAAGAGGAGTCCCGGGCCGGGGATCCCAGCGGGGACACTCCGATGATCAAGTCAGTGACGATCTAGGAGAATAGATCCTCCCCGGTGGGCCCCTGATTGGACTCCACGCTAAGAGGAGGAGGTTTTGAGTTAGAGAGAAAGAGTTGGATGAGCATGGCTGTGGCCGAGGAGAGCCCAAGCTATGGTGGCTGTGTTCGTCAAGACTCTTCCGATGAGTTCTCCGATAGCCTCAGAGTGCTCGGTCCCTCACTTGCCTTTGCTTGCTCTTAGTTTTGCTTACCCCCTTCAAAGACCTTCTGAACCTTCTTTTAGGCCATCGTCCCTTCCAGCAACCTACCTCGAGTTCCTCCCCCTCTGTAGGCGTCGGAAGGTCAACGTTCAGCAACCTTCCATGCCATGCACCCAGGTACCTTTCCCATCCATGATAGGGAGTTATGTTGCAGGCCCTGACCTCCCAGCTGGTCGCTCTACTTCGAGAAAGTTGGTAGGGCCTCAATCTGGGAGCAACCGCCCTCTGATTTGAATCTTCTAGAGTGATATTCCCTTTCGGGCGGTGCAAATGGTTGGCTGGGAAGTACCTTGGCCAGGGCGCCCTTTCCTATCTGGTGTAAATAGTAGCGAAAGTAATCATGGCATCCTGGAGGTGCCCCTCCATAGTACTTGGCACGGTGCGAGGTGGTGACATCCTCCTCCTCCTGCTTTTAAACCTTCCGAAGCACTATGGGCTTTGGCCACGGGGACGGCCTCCAGCTGCTGGTCCTCTCGTCCGAAGAGAGCTTGGCTCAAAGGGAGGGAACTCGATTTCGACCGAGGTGGGCTCGACCTCAAGGGAGCCACCCTCGAAGGAGATCGATGAGAACGGGAGCTCGACTTCGATCGAGGCGTCTCGACTTCGATCGAGGCGTCTCGACCTCGAGGGAGCCGTCCGGCGAAGGAGCTCGAAGAGAGCAGGAGCTCAAAGAGAGCGGGAGCTCGAAGAGAGCGGGAGCTCGAAGAGAGCGGGAGCTCGAAGAGAGCGGGAGCTCGAAGAGAGCGGGAGCTCGACTTTGACCGATGCGGGCTCGACCTCGAGGGAGCCGCCTGGCGAAGGAGCTCGAAGAGAGCAGGAGCTCGACTTCGGCCAAGATGGGCTCGACCTCGAAGGAGCCGCCCGGCGAAGGAGCCGCCCGGCGAAGGAGCTCGAAGAGAGCAGGAGCTCGACCTCGGCCAGGACGGGCTCGACCTCAAGAGAGCTGCCCGGCGAGAGAGCTCGAAGAGAGGGTCTGACATGGTAACTTCTGCCGACATGGTATCCGGCTAAATCTGACATGGACTCCACGTCAGCAAACTTGCCACATCATATGTAATCTTTGGGACTACTAAAATATTCTACATAATTTTTGAAAATGTTAGTATATTCTGCATGATCTTTGGGATTGTTAGAATATTCTATATGATCCTTGAAATCAGAGATGGACCACCGGGTGGCAGGAGGGCCTTGGCCTCCCCTAATTTTTTTCATTTTTTTATAAATTAATTTTTTATATAAAATTTTCAATATACATGTATTTATGTATTTGGTCTCTTCTAAAATTTGAAATATTAAATATAACTTGAAAAATATATGTATTTGTCCCGCCTAAATTAATATTTTTTATTTTTATATTTTTTTGGCCCCTCCAAGAAAAGTTGGTGTGGTCCACCTCTGCATCGGATTATACCATAATCTCCTTATTATCTATCTGCAGGGGCGGACCACACCAACTTTTCTAGGGGGCCAAAAAAATATTAACCTATCTTAAACAGTACTCTCTTACCAAGTTATTCCCAAACTTCATCTAATCAACTCAAACCATCCGAAATATTAATTACATTTACTTTATCATGCCATAACCTTCATATATTCTATGTTTTTCTATATTGTTTAGCATTTCAACTCATAAAAAAAAAATTGTTATGTGGAACTTCTCATTTTAAAAAAATCCATCCTTAATATAATAAGGAATAGTTGTACCAAAATTATTAGACTAAGTGGATTACCGTTATTATTGAGGAGTAAAAATTTTAGAAGAGGACAAAGAGGTTGTTGCTACGGTGGTGCCGTTGGCTCCGGCGTTGCCACATTGAACCGCGAGAGGAATCGAGGAAGAGTCACCGCCGAAGAGAGGAGATGAAAAATGGCCGGGATGGGGCTTGGAGTCTTTAGGCTTCGAGATTTTGGAGTTGAAAGAGACGGCTGAGATCGGCTGTCGATGAAGGAGATGGCAGGTGGGGTCGTGACGTGATGGGTGGGGGCAGCGGGTGCCCTGTCAGGGGCACTGGTGGCCAGCGGGTGGGGTTTGGTTGGGCTTCGAGATTTTGGAGAAGGAGACTGTTGGCTGCTGCGATGGCCATCGGCGAAGGAGACCTGCGACAGGTGGGCTAGCACCAGAGGGATGGGGTCAACGGGTGCCATGTCGAGGGCGGCGGCGGTCGATGCAGTCTGGTTTGGACTTCAGGATTTTGGAGGAGAAGGAGATGGCAGTTAGCGGTGCCTCTTAGGTTCATCCTTTTTTTTAAATAAGATTTTTTGAGATTTTTTTTGGTACATGGAGATTTTTTTTCATTAATTTTAACTATGTTTTAATTTTATTTTTGAATTCTTTTTACTAGTTTTTTAGGAATTATTTTTAAAAAACTTAAGGGGGGCTAAATATCTATTTTATATTAATTTATCTTAAACAAAGCAGGCTAATCATTAATTTACAAAAAAAATAGGGGGGCCAGGGCCCCCTGCCCTCCCGGCGGTCCGCCCCTGCCTGTCTGATTTTCTTTTCTTTGGCTTTATATAAGGATGTGCATATCTTGATAAAATATTAAGAAAAAAAGCTTCTCAACTTGCTTGCTTTTCTCCCTCTTATTTTTTTTTTTACAGGATTGATGGCTTGTTATAATTAAAAAAAAGTGCTCAACTAGCAACCGACAAGTCAATTACTTAATAATTCATACGATGACTATAATCGTCTAACTAACTTGACTCACTACTTTTATAAATAAATACCTACTCACCTTCGGTCATTGGCCAACCACTTGAAAATCTTCGAAACCTCAACCCATTCCCACCCCTATCCGTACACAAACCCTGTAGGGGTTGTGATGATCGCATGGGGAGGTACACCTCCCGTCTGTACGTAGACTCCCACGTGAGATGTATTTTGGATTGAAATCAAAAAATAGAATCATGAATCCCTCGGACCAGAAGGGATAATACCTGATATACCATGAGTCCTTGACCATAATAGGTGCGGCACTCTCATATACATAGTAGGTTACATCTGCCACACGCATTATAGGTGGTTTGTAAAAGAATTCACGTGAGGATAAGGGTTGTATCTTTCCTACGAAGGAAGGATTCATCTTGCGTGGCGCGAATGAACATCGGATCACCTACCGCATGGATCTCAAAATACTCCAAACCTGTCTTTAGCCATGTGCACAGCTCTCAAAGCATATAGTGGGTGATCCTTCTTTCACATGAACGATGCAATCATTATTTATATTACCGGTATCACCAATGCAGATTTTGGGTGGTTGACGTTGGGGCCAAAAAAATGAGTTCAATCATTTGTATAGAGAGAATTTGATTATTTATTGTGAGTTGTCGGGTCGGTACGCCTAAAAAAATTAAAAAATTATGCTCAACGACAAGAATGGAAAGGTATGGTGATGAAAGGTCCTCTTGTCTCGGTCCTTATTTAAGATAGAACCAGGGTCTATTATATTACCGAGTAGTATTGCAGATCTGCAACTAAAAAGAAAAAATATATAACCATATCTAAAGCCTCATTAGTATAAGAGAGCGAAGGAAGATTTTATTTTAACTTTATCAAAGATCTTTCTTAAGTCCTAGTTTGTGAGGAAACCCATCAATATATCCTTTGTTTTGAAGTTGATAATAATTTTCGCAATGGAAACATGGTTATCAACGATGATTAATTGTATAGAGTTGATGATTGTTTGGATTACATTTTGGATCGAGTGACAATAAACTTGGATATTAATTTGATAACACCGTACATACGATTTATGACTCGATAATCCTGGATAACAAAAAAAGCATCCTCTTTCTTTCATAATAAAAATAATTAAAAATAGTTGAACTTGTTTATATCCATCATGCGTATGTAGAAGGTGAGAAAGATCAGTTTGATAAGGTAATTTGAAAAGTGATAACTATATTTTTAAGTTTCCTATGCTTGGTTGGATGGTATTTGGTGATCCAAATGAAATACCAAATCTTGTGTTGATCTAATTCCAGTGATTAAAAAAAAAAAAAAAAAGCTTAGGTGCAGTCATTCCTCGAAGTGGCAGGTTAAGTTATCCCATGCAATTTATATTATAGTGGGTTACCATGTAAAAATATTTTTTTTGATAAAATCTCATATAAAAATACTATAAAAATATCATGTGATTCTATCCCAATATAATATTGGTTTTGAATATGAAATTCCAGATACTAAATAACCAACTTACTTCTTTATTATTTTTTAACAAAAATTGGAATGTTCCTGCATTGAACCAATAATTTTATATTAAAAATTAATATTTTAAATTTTATATCAAATACTTTTTTTTCTTTTTGTGAGAAAAAATGATAGGGATTAAACCCGGTGTAGCTGTTGGTAGCGAGGCAAAATCTTCAGTAGCTGAGCTACCGACTTAGCAGTCTAATTTCTTTACATAAGAAGTTATCACGCTATCTCATTCTATCCGGATTCCTATCAGTTTCTTGGCAGGTATCCTTCATCTATTTCTAATTATTTTTACCTTATTTCTCTCTTATTTGTCCCTTATTACTTACGGATTTGGTTTTTTTTATCTCCTATCTCTCTTTCTTCTCTCTCTTTTTCCCTCCCTCCCTTCCTTCTTTTTTTTTTTTTTTTTTTTTTTTTTTTTGGGTCTTTAGAGAAGGTGGGATCAGGAACAAGCAGGAGAGGGATGGTAGGACCGGAGCGGCCGTCGTTCGTTCTGTTCGGTTCCTCGATCGTCCAGTTCAGCTTCAGCAACGAGGGATGGGGGTCTATTCTCGCCGACATCTACGCCCGCAAGGTACTCGATTCGCAACCTCCAAACCCCTTTTCTTCTTTTTGGTCATCCATTTCATATAGTTCTGATTAGAATTATGGATCCTTATCCGAAATACACGTTGGCTCCGATAAATGTCTACACCTAAAGAGATATGGTGATGATTAATGTTCAAAAAGGCATCTCGATAACATGAAATCTCCAACCAATCAAACCATGAAAAGGGATTAATAGCTTTTCTATAAATCAGAACACAAACATTCACCTGAAGCTCCTGTTTCACTTTATGGAATAAGAAGAAAATTTTCAATATCTTAAAGAACCTAATTTATAAGCTTTACCAGCACAATCGGCTCTGTAATGGAGACTCAAAATGTGAAATTTTATCTGAATTAGTTATATGCTAATGTTAAAGCATTCAATTTAAGCTACACTTCATGAATGAAAAAGATAGTTGAAGATGTATCTCAGAAAGAAGTTGTGAGCAAGATAATTGAAATTTGTTAGGGGAATCCCTCACAAGTGCAGAATACGGATCTCCACCTAAGAACGCAACACTGATGACGATATCGACACCATACGAGGAAGGATAAAGAGAGAAGCACGAAACAGGACCAAATAATGTGGATTGGCTCAAGGCCTACCCCCACGGGGCATGCAATATTTTTATGAGAGAAATCTATAAAATATAAGAGGATATCATATACTCTCGACTCTCATACATCAATCTCTCAATAACAAGCACAAATCCCTTATAAAAGCTCTCAAAACTTTCAAGGAGACACTCCAGCCGCCGCCAACCCACCCTCTCACCGTCTGCCCTTTCAAAGGCCCAAAAATCTCTTCTGTCCGTGTATCCCCTGCATACACCCCACGTATGCCGCACGTGGACCACATGTGAATCGCGTGTGGACTGCATGTGAACCATCGCAAGCCCCTGTGTGTGCCCCACGTGTACGCCATGTGATCGTGTGCTGACCATGTGTGCCCATGCATGGACCACGCGGTTGTGCCCTGTGGACCACGCATGCACCGCACAACGGCGCTTAAGGTCCGCGTGCCTATGGGATGCATGCCTGTGGGCCAGCTCTTCCTTGGGCTTTGGCTTCCATCAACCAATCAAGGTCGAAATCAAGGTGCCAAACCAACAAAATTTCTATACTTTGGAAAAAATAAGGATGTTCTTGTTGAAACAACACGATGATACTTGAATTTTCTTTTTTTTTTTTTTGGTAATGAAAAGGGATAGGGGGGTTAAAACCCGATGTAAGCTCCTGCCCCGTCAGGTAACGTTCGATGCAAGGTGCTTAGATTTTCGTAACCTTTCTCATCTATAGGTGAGTACATCAACCTGACATCACTAAGATGTCGGCTGGTAGCATGGGGACATAAAGAAAGAAAACCTTGATCTCTCATCCAATCCAACTTATCACAGGTTCTAGGAAACAGTTCCTGGATTTAATCAAGTCACCGCGCGTGGATTATGCCTCGAACCCGCGACCAATTGGATATAAGGCAAGGCCTCTATCAATCGGGCTACCGCCTTAGCATTAAATGGAAGGGTGACCCATCCAGACTTTATTAAGAGGAATTGGTATTACAAGTGACTGTAGTTACAAACAATAGAATTGATTAGCAGAGGAGATTTGCCAGACAAGGCTCATCGAGTTGCAGCTAGCTGCAGTCTTGGAAATAGAGTTACTGGATGAAATGTTAAGTGTGTTCTAAGGATCTTTTCATTGCCGCACTCCAAATGTATTAGCATGTAATATATATATTATCAGTATCAGCAAATATGTAAAGTTGATGTATAATTAGACAATATCAGCACAGCATTGGCATATGCTTAGTGCATGTCTCTACCAGGTATCATGACAAATTGGGCTGTAAAATGAGGTCTTGGATAATGCGTTAATTACAATTGGTCACCAAAAGGTGGTGTTGCTGAGAGTGCTTTTAACTGAAAAAATGCATTTAGTCTAGTGAAGATGGCCAAAAGCTTAAAGTTCAGATTATATTTTCTATGATGAAGTAAATCAAGTCAAAGGAATTTCTTAAGAAAATGCTCTGACAGAATGGACACGATCCTCTGAGTTATTAAGTGCCCCTGCCAATATATCATGTTGATTGAAAAATGTAATGTTAGATATCAAGGGTCCTCCAAGATGAGCGTGAGCTTAGCAAGTTTTGTTACCTGTACCATTTACAAAACTACGAGAGGTTGTCAACCTGGATTCGAAGTCATATTAAGATTGTTAAAAGGATCCCAGTCTAGCTGATACAGTATGAGTAATTTATTTTGCAGTAATCTTGTCAGCGAAGTTTTGTTTCTTCACTGTCTGGTTCTCATTATCAGATGCTTGTAGTCACTTCACAATATCAGACAACTACACAATCATGGTTGGAGCAGCCAATCTGATACTTGCCTCCAGAACCCACTCTTCATCCCTCTCCATTCAGCACATAGAATGGTAATCCATCAAACTCCACCAATCAACCTCTTCCTACTGCAGACCAAAATAAACAGTGCAACTTTATATATATTTTAAAGAGAAGTAGACAAAACTCTATTCCTTTCTGTGACATTTGTTTCTGACTCTTAGGGCTCTTCTTCTTTATGCAAGCAAGACCTACATGCATATTTATCTTTGGCTTTTCAGAGAGCATTTGCTGAAAGTTTCTATGGGCTTAGTAGCTTCAATGAATTTAGGAGACTAACAAAAATGTAAAAATTAATTTGATGGTGAGGTCTTATGCTTGTATGGTGACAGTCTGTTTAACTTTTCTATCTTTTCCTTATGTTTCTTCTTAAATTGGAGTGCTTATGGTCTTTTAGCTTCAGCTCTCACTTTCATTGAGATTCCTAGGAGAATGTCACCACTCTCTGCTGCATCACAAGTTTACTGATTTGTGCTGTTTAGTCCAATACTCCAATTAGCTGAATGCTTGGATGAGACTCCAAAGGGGTGAAAATATCTAAAGGTGTGGACTATTTCTTCCTCAAGCAATATAAGAATATTGCACTTGTCAAACAGAGGGGTTGCTGTTAGAAGCTTGGAACTTTGGAAGACTAAGGGAACTTGTCATTTAAACCACATTGTTGAGGCAAACACTAAAGGTTGCTTCATATAGTTAGACCAAACAGCAACACCAGAAAGTCAATAACATCTTAAAAGTTTTCCTAGCACAACCATACGTCCAGGTATCCAGCACTGGAAAACCTATAGTCCATACAGTTTAGTGTAACATATTTTTTTGACATTAAAATTTCGGTGCAACTACTATAATCACTTGGTTACTTTTATAATTCTCTGTGATTTGGAATAGGCTGATATTTTGCTGCGAGGATATGCTGGTTGGAACTCAAGACGTGCTCTCCAAGTGATTGACAAAATCTTTCCTAAGGTATAAACTTGCCTTTTCAAACATCAAATTGTCAAATAACTTAGTTAAGTGATTTATCTGATATGCTTGAAAGGAATACTCTTTTAAGATATTGTACAATTGGCTGTGAAAATTCTAGGTCAATTCAGAATGCTTATATGCATGTCCAATTGGTGAGTTATCTGTGTGAAACATTTGTTATAAATCCATGAGTGCTGTTAGAGAATTGGTTCAATTCAGAGTAGTCCACATTTGTCAAACATCAGCTATCTCTAGTAGTGCAATAGAAAAAAGTACAGTGATAGAAAAAAGGACAGTAACGTGACTGGATAACTCATATGCATACTCAAATAAAAAAATGCCAAGACCTTATTCAGGTCTTGATGATCCAAGCTTAACTGTAATTTAACCACTTCTAAAGACTGCTGCCTCTCTAAGGAATGCATTCTAACCATAGTTTCACTTTATAAAGCAAACCTTTGAGATGTGCACTTCCTTGTAGCAACCTGTCTCATGTAGTATATTAAAAGATAAATCCTGTCTGTTGTTTAGAGAAAAAGTTCTGTGGCATCATTTATTTTAATATTAGTTAATTTCTTCAATTATTTAAATTCTCTCATCCATCTTAGTGTTTCACTCCCATCCCACCACTGAGGTGAATGTCCCATTTGGCCTTCCCATGTATTAGTAGAGTATATTCCCCCAGGAGGCTGATGGATCCCTTGGCCTTTCCATATATTAAAGAGAATATTTCATGACAGCATATTTGGGAAATCAAGAATGAGTTCCTACTTAGAATGAAGTTTGGCTTAATAAAGATTAGAGTATGATACAGGAGACATTTATTATAAAGAGCATTGCTAGAGTATGAAATCCAGGAATCCCTGTTGTGAATTAAGAGTAAAAACTCTGTTCAGTGTTCAGTTCATTACTTGAACAATGGGACATGCAATAATCTCAATTTTCTGGTCTGCATGATTTAGATTTAAACCTTCACAAAATGGGGAAAGTAACATACTAGTTCAAATTAGAGATACCCCCTATCAATGATAGAATACTGGTGGACAGAACGTGGTGGCCACTAACCTCTTCGATGCCAGCAGCCAGCTCAAATAAGTGGATGGAGGAGGACAGGTGATGCATACCAAGTTACCAACTCAAACTGTCTTAATGATTTAAGGAGAGGAGTGCCAAATACCATCCCTTCCCTTTCTACCCAGCATTGGCAAAAATGGTTTAAGCCTTAGGGAGGTGAGAGCTCTAGCTGTTGCATGTTGGCAAGAAAGGCTCCAAGTCAACCCAACTTGCCAAAGGTTTCAGGTGACAGTCTGGGCTGGTCAGCCTGGTCAGTCTGCATGGGTCTTAAAGCACCGATCTCTACTGCTATTGCAAGCTATTCCTAATCTTTCTTGCATTCACTTTGTCGTTTAGATCAAGACAGGTCTCTTGCTCATCCTGCACCGGTTTGCTTATTTTAAGAGTTTGATGGTTTTCTTATGATTATATTATGTTACTTGTTTCAAGTGTTACCCTTCATATGTCAGGTTGAGTAAGTTAATTTGCATCTGTTTATTTTGTCCTAGGATGCAGCTGTGCAACCTTCATTGGTAATAGTTTACTTTGGCGGCAATGACTCAATGAAACCTCACCCATCTGGCCTAGGTCCTCATGTACCACTTCCTGAATATATTGAAAACATGAGTAGGATTGCGAAACACCTCAAGGTAACTCTGAGACTAAAATTATTGGAATGTTCCTTTTAGAGAATTTGCTGACATTACATATTACTTTTTATTCAGAGTCTCTCTGAAAAAACACGCATTATTTTCCTCAGTTGCCCTCCTATCAGTGAGCAAATGCTTCGCCAGTCAACAAGGTGCTGAAATGCCAAAATGTTTGTTGTTTGTTGTTCTTGTTTTAACATCTTACCTCGGTTTGTTTTCAAATCCAGTCCCATTCTAAGAGAAATTGAACGTTCAAATGAGACCTGCCAAAAATATTCTGAAGCTTGTATACAACTGTGTAAAGACATGGACGTGACGGTTATTGATCTTTGGACTGCCATACAGAAGCTGCATGACTGGGCTACTGTCTGCTTTACGTGAGTCTGCTTCTTCATGCCTTGTTATTAGACTTTGCTCAATTCACTGAAAGTCCATATCCCTTAAGTGTCTTTTTTTTTTCCATACATTTTCTTGTTGTCCACAAGAAATGGTATTTTTATCTGTTTTGCTGTCTTATTCACCACATTTTTTTTCTTTTAAATCTTGATAATACTCTGGCATTTCTTCATCAGAAGATACCAATATTGCTTTGCTTATCTGATAATCCATATGTGTCTGCAATGATTGTTCGGAATCGTCAAATCCAGAAAATTTAGCTGTTTTCTCTCATTTCTAAATTCTTCTATCCATCTTATCTTAATGATTAATGACCTGTATCATGGATGAACTATCTCAAGATTTGGTACTGACAAAAACTCTGTCCAGTGATGGCATTCACTTTTCCCCTGAAGGAAGCAAGATAGTAGTGGCAGAGATACTGAAGGTCCTCAAAGAAGCAAAGTGGGAGCCTTCATTGCACTGGAAGGCCTTGCCAACTGAGTTTGGGGAGGATTCACCTTACAATGTTGTAGCTGCTGATGGAACATCCACAATCAACCTCTCTGAGTCGACTTTTTACCGTGAAATACAATGGGACTGAGGTATTCTTTTGGCACAACCAATTTGGCGTTGATGTGCGGTTATTATGCAAGATCTCATGGGGTGGTAGGAAGCACACCAGACAATTGTTATTCCCTTTGAGCTCTGCTAGTCTTATGTGGTTTTTGTTATGGTGCTGGAACAAGGGATATTTGATGGATATGAATAATATTTCTCCAGGCTGAACTTAGCATTCTTGCAATGTGACAGATTGCTATCTATTTCTTCCTGCACCTCATTTGTGTAATGATTGTTTGTTGCATTCTGTTCTTGCAAGATCTAGGTATTGAGGAAAATGTTACTCTCATTCTGTTCTTTCACCAATGTTTTGAGTCTCGGGTCATGTTTCGAGCTCCATAGTTGAAATTGTATTGCAACTCAAGTCGTATTGCAATCATGTTGTAATTGTTGACATGTAATGAAACTCTTTCTGTGTTTGTATGAAAGAGAAGCATCTTTCAAAGCCGTTCTGTTAAAGACTCTGCATTCAAAGGAGCATTTGATGGGCATAGAGCTAAGAGTGTTATGGATAAAGAGGTTGGCATCCAAATCACTTGCAATGAGGGCCTGTCTATGGGCTTGCCACCCATTTGGAGGGAGTGCAGGCAAAGCGAAAATAAAAATAAAAATAAAAATAAATAAATAAATATATATATATATATATATATATATATATATATATATATATATATATATATATATATATATATATTAAATTACTTACATATTCAAGTATTTACAACTTGTCATGCAATCATTTTGATTGCAAGTTGGCCTACCATAAAACAATCCTTAGTTATGGTCCAACAAACAATTTACTATAAAAGTTGAGTTATAGATATCCAAACAAGTAGGCTAACTAGCACTTGCAACTTAAGCTGTGTGGGATTCTTGAAAGAATAGTGCCATGAAAGCAAATCATATTTATTATATAATAAAGATGGTTTTCATAGATATGGTGTATTGTGTATGAAAGTTATGAGTAAGTCAATAATGAATCAATTACTCGTAGTAAGAGAAGAATTTATTCTATGTAATTTCATCAAATGATGATTTAGGAGATTTTTTATCAAAACAGAATGAAATTAGAAAAAAAAATTTAATCTTTTATCAGTCGAGTCCTAATTAATGATTTGATATTTGAATGAATAAAGTGTTAGAGTTTGATAATTTTTCATATCTATCGCTTATTCGGGATAAAGAAAGATCGAAAGATTGAATAACACAATAACTTACCACTGAAGGATATTTTGATAATTTTATCAAATTTCTCATCTTCTGGATAGGCATGATATGTTGCTAGACATCAATCAGGTCTTGTAGATTTTCATAAATTAAATTGATTAAATTCATGAGTTAATTTGAAAGATGGTTCAAATTGAAAACTATGATTAACTCGATTTGACCTAATTCAATTAGTTAATTTCTAATCGAACTAAATCGACATGAATCTAGACCTATTATTAGCTAGATATAGAGTCCAAAGGGTGACACATGATAAAAAAATTGATCAAGGAAGTCAATTATATTTTTATTAGGATGATAGAATCCTAATTGGCTAGCTAATTAATATACTAGCATATGTTGACTAGTCTAACTCCTGACCTAATTAGATTGGATTTAAATGCTTGTTATTTGGGCTAACTAATTTGAATATTACTTAAATTGGGTTAAACCTTAAGTGAGGGAGCCAAATTGGAATTTATCTTGATTTTATAGTTCTTATCCATGCCTTGAACCAAGAGTCTTAAGGGCTTGGGACTCTTGGTACCATGCGCACAATATAAGAGGTGCAGAAGGACTCGTCCTTCTGTAATTAAATTATTTTTTTGTTGATAAAGCTTAGTCCCGATCCTCTCTTATCTATGCCCATTTGGATTGGATTTGACTGGTCAAATGGATAAATTTTGAACGTGAATTCATGTGGCTGCATGAAAGGTTGCAATGCTTGGAATATATGGCGCCTGGAATGGACAAGAGTCCTTCTGCTTATTAATCACCTTTTTCAAATAAGATCACTTATTTTATATTCTATGGTTGACCAAGTCTTTAGTTGATTAATTAAAGGCTTAATTATCAGATTATTTCGAAGAATTGTGATAAGCAACTCTTGGCGCAAAGTATTGTAAAACACAATATGTTTATGGTGTTTCATCGCACCTTTCTGCCATTAGACTACTTCTACTTGAAGGGTCTTATCTAATATATTAAATATCATATTAAGGACTGATGAAAAGATACTTTAAGCACCTCCTCTCTAACTATTTAAAGGCTTTGATAATTGAAGTTAGATCATCTGAAGTTTGTTCTGGCAACTCTCTTCATTTTCTTGTTAGGACAAGTCTTTTATTTTACGACAAGTTCGCCATTTTAAGACAATGGCTTAGGAAGAGAATTAGAAGGGACAATAAGATAGTAAGAGAGGTTTTGAAAAAGTTTTGAAGTGCTCTTTGAAAGAGAAAAGGTCCTAGAAGAGAGAAAATGCTACCGAAGAAAGAAAAGATGCCAGGAGGAGTTTTTAATCAAGCAAGCAAGAAATAGGAGTGCTTCCTTGATCCAGTTCCTATATGGATCACCTCTGGAGGGCATACACTTGTGTGCCTAGTAGAATAAAGGATATTAGCGATACAGGTATTCTTCTATATCCTAATATATTGTCTTGTTAATTATCATAGTCAAGAGATTCCGGGTCTAGGATTTCGGTTGACTAGAGTTTCAAGGATTACAATTTTTGAAATCCAGTCTTCTACTATGCAACCGTAATCCTGTAGTAGTATCAGAGTCACCTTGATTCATTCAATTAATAGTCAATTAAATATTTGAATGATTATATGCTATCTAATTATATCTAGTATAATAGTTGTTGCATATGTTAGTTAATGTATGCCACTGATTAGGTATCTCACTTAAACCCTAATCGACATAGAGATATGTTTAGATTATTTAGTTGTCATTATGAAATAAGGTTGTTCCAACATAGCGGTGGACATATGTTATATTATAAGGTTATCCTAGAATGATGATACACTTGGCACATATTATATTGTAGTGTAATATGCTTATTAGATAGTTTATAGTATTAGGATATGCATGAGACCATGAAAGCCCTCTTTAAAATTATATTTGGCCGTAGTATTATAAAATCATAATGCAAATTCATTTAAGGTTTGATTGATCAATTGGTGTCTATGAAAGTAGTTCTAGGAAAGTAAAAAAAACATGGTTTTTAATTTGGTCTATTGCTTACCTAGCCAAGTTTTTGATATATAAGGCAAGCGGGAGGGCCTCCCATCTCTCTCTCTCATTTACATGGCCAATTTTATTGATTTAAACCTTGAATTGGAAATGCTGATTGGTTAAAATATTACTAAATGCCTTCCCTCATGCTAAACCAAATTCATGTCAAAAACTATGTAGGTTTGTTGTATAATACAAGGCCTACTTTAGGATTTGATATGAAATTTGTCTTGGTACGTCTAATGCTTTATAGCATGATTGATGGTATTGCTTTATTGTGTAGCATAAGAACAACATTATTCAAACATGATTATATGGAAATGAAGGGTCTAACTAAACTAAGATATTATAGTTTGTTGTATAACACAAGGCTGTAAGTATATTAGAGGTAGCTGTCATGTTGAGAGTTGCATAAGTTACAATTGAAAAAAAAAAATTCTATACTTGAACTCATAAATGTTTGTTGTGTAACACAAGGTATTTATGAGAAATTGGGATCTCAACCCCACTAAATAACAGGATTTCTTGCTTACCATAGGTAAGGGCTATAGTATTTATAGTAAAATAGTGGGAGATACAATTATGGTGATAAGGCTCATCTTTTTTTAATTGATGGGAAGAAGAAAACAATAATGAAGAAGGGTTTAAAAAAAAATGAAATCCTAAAAAAAGCATCCAGAAGAGGAAGAAGGCAAAGAAGCCCTCTACTGATAGAACCTATTTTCACAGCGGCAAGCAGAGGCATTGGAAGAAGAATTGTAAGTTATATCTTGCTAGTCTGAAGCCTAATGCTGGTAGAGCATCAAAAGATTTGTGCATGATACAAACTAACTTGTTATTGAATACTTTAACTTCTTATTCATGGGTATTGGATACCACATGTAGGTCTCATATATGCAAGTTTTTATAGAAAATTCAGAGAATTAGGAGCTTGAAGAAGGGTGATTTTGAGCTTTATGATATGAGTGGTGAAGCCATTGAAGCAGAAGCTATGGGCACCTATCTATTATTATTGCCTTCGGACAAAATTTTAGAATTAAAAGATCGTTACTATGTTCTAAATATTATTAGAAATATTATTTATGTACCCTTGTTATTACAATAAGATTTTAAAATTAATATAAAGAGCAGTGGATGCTCCATTTTTCATTCTAATAATTTTTTTGGAAGGGTTTATTTATTAATGGTCTTTTAGTTCTTTCACTCAATAATAAAGTTTTACTTGTTGAAAATAAGAAAGGAAAGCAAGAAGATGTTAATGTCACTTTTCTCTAGCAGTGCCGATTAAGTTATATTTGTGAATCTAAGATAAACAAGTTATATAAAGATAAATTATTTGATCCTTATGATTATCGATCATTAAGAACTTGTGAGTCATGTCTAATGGATAAAATGACCAAGTCTCCATTCACAGATCATGAAGATAGGGAAACTAAGTTATTAGGGCTAATACATATAGATAGATGTGGACTAATGTCAACTTAAGCCAGAGGATGATCTCTTATTTCATCACCTTTACTAATGATTTATCTAGGTTTGGATATATATATCTTATGAAACATAAATTCGAAGCCTTTGATAAATTTAAAGAGTATCAAAGTATGATTGAGAAACAAACTAAAAAAGTATTAAAATCTTTTGATCAGAATAGGGAGGAGAATACTTATCTAGTGAATTTCTTAATCATTTAAAGGATAAAGGCATTCTCTCGGAATAAATATCTCCATATACATCATAATTAAATGGTATAGCAAAAAGGAGAAATCACATGTTATTAGACATGGTAAGGTCCATGATGAGCTTCATCGATCTTCCTGGATCTTTCTAGGGTTATGCCCTAAAGATTGCTACCTATATACTAAATAAGGTACCATCAAAATCAGTAGCTAGCACTCCATATGAATTATGAAAAGGCAAAAGGCCAAAGTCTTAAATATCTTAAAACTTGGGATAGCCATGCTTTTTTAAAAAATATATTTGGACATAAGCTAATTGCTAGGACTAATAAATATAGGTTCATAGGTTATCATCGAGAAAGTATTGGATACCTCTTTTTTCATCCTACTGAATAAAAAGTTTTTGTCAGTAAGCATGTCTCTTTCTTGGAGAAGGAATTATCCAAGGAGGCTTAGTAAAATTCAAGACTAACAACCTACTCCTATATACAATCAACCTCAAATTTCTCAACCACAAGTATCTATTAATCAAATACAACCACAACATACACCTTCTCTCCGTAGGACAGAGAGAGTACGGGATGCACCTCTCAGATATGGCTTTGTCATTGAAAATGATAATAAAGCCAGCATCATTCATGATGATTATCTTATAACCTATATGAAAGCTATCAAGAGTAAAGACTCTGACAAATGGCTTGATACCATGAAATCTAAAATGGACTCTATGTATTCCAACCAGGTTTGGACCTTGGTTGATCCACTTGAGGGGCTAAATCCAATAGGATGCAAATGGATTTTCAAAAGGAAGATTGGAGCAGATGACCAAGTAGAAACCTACAAGGCTAGGCTAATGGCAAAAAATTTTAGACAAAAATATAAAATTGACTATGATAAAATATTTTCACTAGTAGCTATGCTCAAGTCCATTAGGATTTGGCTTGTTATAGCTGCATACTACGATTATAAAATCTGGCAAATGGATGTAAAGACTACCTTCTTCAATGGATATCTTGAGAAAAAAGTCTATATGTCATAGCCAAAATTTTTTTTATCTCAAGTGGGAGACCAAACCAAGTATGCAATCTTAAGAAATCTATTTATGGATTAAAGCAAGCATCGAGGAGTTAGAACATCCATTTTCATGAAACAATCAAGGAAATTGGTTTCATCAAAACTATGGATGAACCATGTATATAAGAAGACAAGTAGGAGTGCCATTATCTTCTTAATATTGTATGTTGATGACATACTTATCATTGGAAATGATATTGTAATGTTGCAATCGGTCAAAGCTTGGTTATCTAAAAACTTTTCTATGAAGGATTTGGAAGAAGCATCTTATATATCAGGTATAAAGATCTATAGAGATAGATCTAAGAGGATACTTGGCTTATCCCAATCCAAGTACATTAACTTAGTCTTGAAAAGATTCAATATGGAGAAAAGTAAAAGGTGTTATTTGCCCATGAGTCAAAGCATACATCTTTCTAAAAAGATATCTCCTAAGATACATGAAAAAAGACAAAGGATGAGTAAAATTCCTCATGCTCCAACGTAGGATCAATCATGTATGCCATGTATGTACCAGTTCTAATATTACTTATGCCTTAGGTATAGCAAGCAGATTCCAAGTTGATCCAGGAGGGGATCATTGAAAAGCTGTGAAAAATATTTTTAAGTATCTTAAAAAGACTAAAAATATTTTTCTAATATATGGAGTATCAGATTTAAAACTAGAAGGCTATATTGAATTTAATTTTTAATCATATCCAAATGATAGTAAATCCATATTAGGGTATATATTTACTCTATATGGAGGTACAATGAGTTGAAATAATACCAAGAAGCAAATTATAGTTGACTCAGTTACTGAGATAGATACATAGCTACTAGTGAAGCCACTAAGAAAGCTATTTTGATAAAAAAGTTCATCTTAGAGTTGGATGTAGTTCCTACGATACAATAAATATAGCTACTTTATAATGATAACACTGGAGCTATTACACAAGCTAAGGAACTGAGGTCTCATCAAAAGTTCAAGCACATCCTAAAGTTCTTCCATCTCATTCGTGAAATCATTGAAAGACAAGATGTGGTTATAAAATGAGTAGATACAAAGAACAATATAGCAGACCCATTCACTAAGGTCCTTCCTCAATAATAATTTGATCGTCATTTAGATTGTATAGGAATAAATACGAGGACGATTGGCTTTAGTGCAAGTGGGAGATTGAAAAAATAGTACCCTAAAAGCCAATCATATTTAATATATAACTGGGACATTTATGTAAAGTTCTATCGACTCATGTATGATATTATATTAACAAATGATATTTTGATTTATCATATGATGTGTCTTTTATCTTTTTATTTTAAGATTATGATGAACCCCATAGATTAGGGCAATGATTTAGGATTATGATAAAGTTCATAACAGTGAGACCTAAGATCTTATAAACCTTAATCTAGAATATTCTTAGTCGAAGAATCATCAAGTCGGGGATTGATATTTCTAGAAAGACTGGCACATTCTATGTATGCTCGATGGAGAGAGTGATTGATCTCACGATCACTTGTATAGGAACACTAAAACAAGGATGTGGATGCTCATCAGGATATGAGTTCACTAAATTAATCTATTATAAGAACATTTTATAGAAGTCTTATTTACTTGTCAAAAGATGATTCTTTTAGTGGGAGTTGTAAAGTGATCCTTAGATCAGAGATCATCATGAAATATTATACACATGAATCCATTTTTGGTTTATACTCATTCATGACTTAGTCATGTATGGGGTGTTCATGGATACGGTGAATTATGTATGAAGGTTATAAGTAAGTCAACAAGGAATTGATCACTCCTAATAAGAGAAGTATTTATTCCATGTGCTCTCATCAAATGATGACTCAAGAAGTCTTTGATCAAAGCAGGATAAAATTAGAAAAGGTTTCTAATTTTTATCGATCGAGTCTTTATTAATGATTCGAGATTTGAATGAATAAAGTATTAGGGTTTAACAATTTTTTTATACCCATTACTTATTTGATATAAAGAGAGATCAAAAGAGTGAATTGCATGGTAACTTATCACTAAAGAATATTTTGGTAATTTCTATCAAATTTTTCATCTTTTGAATAGGCATGACACGTTGCTAGACATCAATCATATCTTATAGATTTTCATGAATTAAATTGATTAAATTCATGAGTCAACTTGAAAGATGGTTCAAATTAGCAACTAGGATTAGCTCGATTTGACCTAATTTAATTAATTGATTTTTAATCGAACTAAATCGATAGAAATCTAGACCTACTACAAGCTAGATATAGAGCTCAAAGGATCACACATGCTAAGAAATTGATCAAGAAAATCAATTATGTTTTCATTAGAATGATAGGATTCTAATTGGCTAGCTAATTAACATACAAGCATATGTTGGATAGCCAAACTCCTGACCTAATTAGATTGGGTTTAAATGCTTGATATTTGGTTTAACTAATTTAAGTAGAACTTTAATTAGGTTAAGCTTTAAGTGAGATAGCCAAATTGAGATTTACCTTGATTTTATAGCCCTTATCCATGCCTTGAACCAAGAGTCCCAAGGGCTTGGGACTCTTGGCACCAATATTGACATGTGCATAATATAAGAGTTTTTCTGTAATTAAATCATCTTTTTGTTGATAAAGCTTAACCCCTATCCTCTCTTATCCACATCCATTTGGATCGGATTTGACCGATTAAGTGGATAAATTTTGGACGTGAATTCATATGGATGTATGAAGGGTTGCAATGCTTGGAATATTGGCACATGGAATAGACAAGAGTCCTACTTATCAATGACCTTTTCTAGATAATATCACTTATGTTATATGCCTTTTAGTACGGTTGATCAAGTCTTTAGTTGATTAATTAAAGGCTTAATTATCATATTATGTTAAAGAGTTGTAATAAGTAACTCTTGGTGCAAAGTATTTGTGAAACATTATATGTTTACAATATTTTATCGTACCTTTCTGCCATGAGCTCCTACTTGAAGGGTCTTATCTAATATATTAAATATCAGATTAAGAGTTGATAAAAAGGTACTTTAAGTGCCTCCTCTCTAACTATATAAAGGCTTTGATAATTGAAGTCAGATTATCCGAAGTTTGTCCTGACAACTCTTTACTTTTTCTTATCAAGACAAGTCTTTTATTTTAAAACAAAGGCTTAGGAAGAGAATTAGAAAGGACAATAGGATAGTATGAGAGGTTTCGAAGTGCTCTTGGGATGGGAAAGGTTTTAGAAGAGAGGAAAGGCTGCCGGGAAGAGTTTTTAATCAAGCAAGCAAGAAATATGAGTACTTCCTTGATCCAGTTCCTGTGTAAATTATCTCCGAAGGGCACACACTTGTGTGCCTAGTGGAATAAAGGATATTAGGGACACAAGTATTCTTCTATATTCTTATATATTGCCTTGTTAATTGTCATAGTCAAGGGATTCTGGATCTAAGATCTTGGTTGACTAGGATTTTAAGACTTAAAATTTTTGAAATCCAACCTTTCGCTACGCAACCACAACCCTGCAATTCCACCCCTAATGATGATTGAGGGCAACTTAATCCTGCCCATTCTCGAGTGCAGGACCAAGTTGTTTCAACCTCAAGGCTAGCCCCACAGCAACCATGTGCAACACACGAATTCTACAACAATGAGAAGCAAATGAAGAACAAGGTGAATGATTTTCCATTGTTTGTAGAAAGCTTCGAAAAAAAATGAATGATAAATTACAAATTGGTATCGAAATTAATCTGCCTTGCCTCCTGATTGACCAGGTTGTGGTACAACAGTTGTGCTAAACTACTCCCCATATGGGCGATGATTTTTCCCTGTGCTCGTCATACACCTGCACTTCCTCTTGCTTGTCTCACGCGCACTGTACACATGGTAGTATTCCATTCATGCACAAGAACTTGGATAAACAACGCTATGAGATTCTATTTATGAATTTTTTGAGCAAAATGCTTTTTGTATCATAGACTAGGTATGGTCGGCTTTGAGTTTTATGGCCAATCATGCAAGTAATGCTATAAGCAAGTTCATGATAAAGTCATCACTTAACCCTCCCGCATACTTGGAATTATAATAGGGGTAAAATATTATTATGACTGCAAGGGAAAAATAAACTAGCAGATGCCCTAATTATTAGTTTTAAAAGAGAGAAAAGTTCATCAGGTGAGGAAAAATAACCAGAAGATTCATTGACATGCGAATTGACTTGCAAATAACATAAGGAGGCATCTGGGAGCTCGCAATCTAGATAAATTATTAACAATTTAAAGGGATCCCATTATCTAGATTACCACCTTTTTGATAATCTTGTAATTAAAAGTCTAGACTAATTTACTCTTTGGTAAGATTTTTTTATTTGGTAAGGGGATGGTTATCTAGATTATTCTGTTCAGTAAGATTTTTTTTGGCGATAATTGAAATTGCCAAGATAATTTGGATTATCTTTCAGGAAATAATTTGAATAGGTTTGGAAAGAAATGGTTATCTAGATTACCATCTTTTTGATAATCTTGTAATTAAAAGTTTAGACTAAATTACTCTTCCAAAAAATCTCATATAAGTCCTCTAAGCTATCATTTCTTTCTCCCTCATCCAACAAATCCTATGTTGGTGGATGTATATGAACAATGGCTACCTAATTGACAAGACCGAGTCTAGAGTTACACTCTATGTCCTTAAGATAATTTCATCCCGCAATGGTGCTTACAGTTTTATGACAATTGTCTCCCAGGATACAACGGTCTTTTTCTGATGAAAGCAGACTACAATTAACCAGAAATTCGAACCAGGAATGCTTTTCTCTCTTTGTATGCACTATAACTATACTCTATTTTCAGAGTATGCAAATGCCTAAGAAACTTACGATGCATTATAGCTATACTCTGTTATTCAGAGTATACAAATGTCTAAGAGAAGGAAGGAAAAACTAGATTGAATATATGAAATGAATGAGAAATGGGAACCTATTTATAGCCTTAAGGTGCCCCTTGGAAGCAACCTTCTGATTTCATCGAAGGGAGTTTCCGATGTCTTTTCATAGTGAGATATGCCTTTATGCGATCAATATGTTTTTTCAATCTCGATCGAACGCCATGATATGCTAATTCATACTATGATCTCTAGATCACGCGATCAGCATGCTTCTCAATGCATCATTTCATGATCCGATGGCATCCCTAATCTCAAAAGAAACGTTGATCCGTGAACGGACGCGTGATCCGTTATTTCGTAATTCTGAAATCCCGTCATCCGAATTGACTCGAACCACTCGAGTCGACTCCTTGCTGCAGAGAGCACCCTGGTCGAGTCGGCTTGATTCCCTCGAGTCAACTCGTCCGGACTGCATGATACCATTCTGTGGATCCGAGTCAGCTCGAACCACTCGAGTCGACTCGGCCAGACCGTGTATTACCGTTCTGTGGAACCGAATCGACTCCTAGTCATCCGAGTCGACTCGAGCCACTCGAGTCGACTCTCCTCCCTACAATCCTGATCTGGTGCCAATCAATCTCGACCGTCTAATCTGTTTGATCAGAGAAAATTTAAAGGCTCCTCAAGCTCCTCTCGACGTTGGCTCCTCAAGTTCCTCGCGATGATGCGTACGTGCAAAGTATGCCTACAAAGCACCCATTGCGCCCTTGTGGCACACGCACATGCACGTGCGGGTGATGCTACGCATCACCCTCAAGCTCTCCCCACCTATGGTGAGCCTTAAAGCAAGAGCATGGAAAAAGGTTTTCTTATAAATAGCCTTCTTTTTTTCCAATCTTTCCATGTAGGACTAAAAGTTTCCATCCCACAGGATAGTTTAAGAATAAAAAATTCCTATTCACTTTTTCCAACAATCCTCCACACGAATAAAATTTTGAACTAAGATCAAAGATCAGTAAAGGCGATCCCTCATAAACATAGAATTTTTAAATACAAATGAATATGCAGACATTTAAAGAGAGTAAATGAAATGAAGTTGTATCGGGATAGGTAGCTTGTGGCTTTGAACCTTCCTTTATATTTTGTTATCGAGTTTACTTGCTAAAAGTGAACGTGATGTCTTGAACTTTTAGCATTTGATATAAACTAAGACAATAACAATCACACAACTTCTTTCCGAGCATTCCTTTTGGTTCTCATGGTTGTATTCATTTTGGCCCTGAACAACTCCTGGTTTCATGAGTGCTTTAGATAATTAAAGCCTTTAAAATTCTCATCAAATTGGCCCAGTTCATACTCACATAGGTGATTCTTATTAAGAGTATTCTGCTATACCCCACATGATATTCATGTCATAAAAATCATTAAAAGCTGTGCTTATCCTAGTATCTTTAACAGGTAGCATTAATTATCATAGGAATGAGTAGGAATTTACATTCTTAGTATTTCGTTGACCTCTTCATAATTTAGTTGTCCCTTTTGAACCTAGATCTTGGGATCTCCAGTCAATTAGGTTGGGTATCCACTATGAAGATTCATTTGTTATAGGCTTTAAACCTATTCTCCTCGATAAACAATTTACTTGATCTCTTGGTAAACCTTTTGTCAGTGGATCTGCAAGGTTTTTCTTTGACTGAATATAGTCAATAAAGATTATTCCATTTTCAAGTAATTACTTAATGGTATTATGTCTGCGACGTATATGTCTAGACTTACCATTATACATTTTATTCTGTGCTATGCAAATAGCTGATTGATTATCATAATGGGTGCATATTGCAGACACAGGTTTAGACCAACATGGAATATCCTCCAAAAAATTTTGAAGCCATTCTGCTTCTTCTCCAGCTTTATCTAAAGCTATAAACTTCGATTCCATAGTGGATCGAGCTATATAAATTTATTTTGAGGATTTCCATGATACTGCACCTCCTCCTAAGGTGAACACATATCCACTAGTAGATTTAGTATCTTCTGAAGAAGATATCCAATTAGCATCACTATATCCTTCTAGTACAGTTGGATATGTTGTATAATATAATCCAAAATTTAGAGTATATCGTAGATATCGTAATACCTTTACTAGTGCTATCCAATGATTTGGACCTGGATTACTGGTAAATCTACTTAACTTATTGACATCATATGCTATGTCAGGATGGGTACAATTCATGACATACATTAAACTGTCAATTATACGTGAATATTACAATTATGATATGGGTTATCCAGTATGCTTAGCAAGATGTAGATTAATATCTACAGGTATTCTAAGCGGGCCGGTATCATACTCATTAAACTTATTTAATATTTTCTCAATATAATGAGATTGAGATAATATTATTCCATCATACGTTCTAGTGATTTTAATCCCTAGTATAACATCTACGATATCCATATCTTTCATATCAAAATGTTTGATCAACATTTTCTTTGTTTGTTTAATCATATTAGTATCACTTCCTATGATTAACAAATTATCCACGTATAAGCAGACTAACACATATCCTGTAGGTATGGTTTTGGCATATACACATTTGTCACATTCATTGATTTTCAATCCATTGGACAACATGACATTGTCAAATTTTATATGCCATTGTTTAGGTGCTTGTTTTAATCCATATAAGGATTTCACAAGTTTGCACACCTTCTTTTCTTTGCCTGGAACCACAAACCCTTCAAGTTGTTCCATATAAATTTCTTCCTCTAATTCACCATTAAGGAAAGCTGTTTTAACATCCATTTGATGTATTTCAAGATTGTTAATGGCTGCAATAGTGATTAACATTCTTATGAATGTTATCCTTATTATAAGTGAATAAGTATCAAAGAAGTCTAGACCTTCTTTTTGTTTAAAGTCTTTAGCTACTAATCTGGCTTTATACCTATTAATTGATCCATCAGCCTTTAACTTCTTCTTGAAAATTCATTTACATCCCAAAGGCTTCATACCTGATGGTAAATCTACCAATTCCTAGGTATGATTATGCATGATGGACTCAATTTTGCTATTAATAGCTTCTTTCCAAAAGGGTGCTTCTGGTATAGACATTGTCTCTTTGAATGTCTGAGGTACATTTTCTATTATGTACGTAACGTAGTCAGGACCAAAAGATTTTGTAACTTTAGGTCTCTTACTATATCTAGGTTCATCTTCAGGATGTTTTTCTTGATGACTATTACTTGCCAAATTATCATAAATTCTTTTATTTGAACTTGTACCAGATATCTCTTTATAAGGAAATATCTCTTTAAAAAATGATGCATTTTTTAAATCCATAATTATATTTTCCTGTATATCAGATATATCTTATTTATATACAAGAAAGCGATATACACTACTGTTTTGTGCATAACCAATGAAAATACAATCAAAAATTTTAGGTCCTATTTTGACCTTTTTGGGATATGTAATAGCTACTTTAGTTAGACACCCCCACACTTTTAGGTAATTATAAGAAGGTTTTTTCCTTTTCTATAACTCATATGGAGTGATATCCTTCTTCTTAAGAGGTATTTTGTTAAGAATATGATTAGCCAATAGAATTGCTTCTTCCCATAAATTCTGTGGTGTACCAGAATTTATCAACATGGCATTCATCATTTCTTTTAATATTCAATTTTTGCGTTCAGCAATTCCATTAGATTGAGGTGAATAAGGAGCTGTAGTTTGATGAATAATGCCATGTTCTTAACAAAAGTCATTAAACAGTGCATCGTATTCACCGCCTCTATCACTCCTTATAGCCTTGATATTTTTACCAAGCTGATTTTCAACCTCATTCTTATAACATTTAAACATATCTAAAGCCTCGTCTTTAGACTTTAGTAGATACACATAACAGTATCTTGTTGAATCATCAATAAATATTATAAAATACTTTTTACCTCCTCTAGATTGTACTAACTTCAAGTCACATTAAATTACTGTGGATCAAATCTAGATGTTCAATATTTCTTTCTACTGAGTAGAATGGTGTTTTGGCTAGTTTAGCTTCAACACATATCTCACATTTGTAATATGGATCGATTTTATAATTAGGTAACAATTCTAAATTCATTAATTTTTGTAATGAATTAAAATTCACATGACCTAATCTATCATGCCATAAATAAGAAGAGTCAACCATATAAACAGAAGAAACATCTTTATTCTTTTCAAGGTTGCGATGTACAGTCATTACATTCATCTTGAATGATCCATTATTCAAGTAACCTCTACCCAGAAAGATCTCCTTTTAGTAAGTACAAATTTATCAGACTCAAACACCATCCTAAATCCATGTGTGTTTAGGAGGGAGCCTGATACCAAGTTCTTACAGATGTCAGGAACATGCAGTACATCGTTCAGTAGAAGCTCTTTGTCATATATCATCTTTAGAATAATACGGCCAATTCCTTCTATCTTTGATGTAGCAAAGTTACCCATTAGTAAATTTCTACCTCTGATAGGAGTATATGATGAGAACATACTCTTATCAGAGCAGACATGTCGAGTAGCTCCAGTATCAACATACCATTCATTTGGTTTATCAACCATGTTTGCTTCAAACACAACTACTGACAACGTCATCCCTAACACTTCATGGGATAGGGTATATTCAGTAGTATTGACTTCCTTCTTTTCTTTTTCCTTGAAACGACAATCCTTGGATTTGTGGCCTATTTTACCATAAATGAAGCATTTGCCTTTGAACTTCTTAGGATTATCCTTCTTTTGTTTATAGCCTTCACTAGGAAACTTGCATTTCTTCTTGTTGACCTTTCCTTCCATGAAGTTGGCCTTAGGCTCAGTATGATGTCCTCCTATCTTCTTATCATGTCTCTTGTTGTATTCCTCAATCCTCAGGTGGACAACTAGATCTTCAAGTTTCATCTCCTTCCGCTTATACTTCAGGTAGTTCTTGAAGTCTTTCCATGATGGAGGTAGCTTCTCAATTATAGCGGCTTCCTGGAATGACTCACTCAGAGACATCCTTTCTGCATGTATCTCATGCAGTATGATTTGCAGTTCCTGAACTTACTCCATGATGGTCTTGTAATCTACCATCTTGTAGTCAAGAAACTTGCCGACCACAATTTTCTTATGGCCTGCATCCTTGATCTTGTACTTCTTATCCAAGGATGCCCACAGCTCTTTTGCTGTGCTTATACTACTGTACATATTATACAGAGTATTCTCTAATCCATTAAGGATGTAGTTTTTACATAGGAAGTCTAAATGCTTCCATGCATCTATAGCAGCGATAATTTACTTGTCGTTCTCTCCTTCCTTCAGGACTGGTGGATCTTCGTTGAAAACTCTTACCAGATTTAGAGTTGTCAAATATAACATCATCTTCTGTTGCCATCTCTTGAAGTCAGTGCCGGCAAACTTCTCTGGCTTCTCGGCCTGAACTGGTGCAACCATTGTTGCCATCACTTGAGCAGCACTTCAGTACGGGAATTTGTCTTAAGATTGTTGGTGGAGAGCTTTCTCGGCCTGAACTGGTGCAGCCATTGTTGCCATCACTTGAGCAGCACTTCAGTACGGGAATTTGTCTTATGATTGTTGGTGGAGAGCTTCACCCGCACGCGGGTATGCGACGGGCGACAAGGGCGCAATAGGCGCTTTGTAGGGGCACTTTGCATCGCGAGGAGCTTGAGGAGACGCACTTTGCATCGCGAGGAGCTTGAGGAGACTTTAAATTTTTCCTGATCAAACAGATGAGACGGTTGAGATTGATTGGCACCATATCAGGGTTGCGCCCTTGTCGCATACACGCGTGCGTGTGATGCTACGCATCACCCTCAAGCTCTCCACCTATGGTGAGCCTCAAAGCAAGAGATAGAAAAAGGTTTTCTTATAAAGAGCCTTCTCTTTTTCCAATCTTTCCATGTGGGACTAAAAGTTTCCATCTCATAGGATAGTTTCCATCCACAGGATAGTTTCCCATCCGACATGATAGTTTAGGAATAAAAAATTCCTATTCACTTTTTCCAACATCTTAGTCATAAGAGGCTGCTTCTCATGCCGGTCATTCTCGCCACCATTTTAGTCATTATCAGCTATCTCTCTTATGTAGCCAGTAAGTCATCTCTCACATCTTTTTTTTGTATTCTTGCTTGGTAACCTGTGGAGGGAAAGGAAAAAGTGGAGGGGGTTGCAAAGAAGTTATGGATATTTTGAAATTTTGATTTCATATTAATAATAATTTGATTGTCGTACAAAATCGATCAATCAAGATTTTTAGTAATTTTTACTGTAATATGATATGCACGTACCAAATACAGTAATCAATATTACTAGTAATCTATATTACTAGCAATCCAAAATTATCTGGCGATGCACCAAATGGAACCTAAATATTTTTTCAAAAAGAGCAAAATATAAAGGATAAAACAAAATAACAAAAGCATAAATATTTAAATTTCAAGCCGTTAACATTAGGTTCACACATGACATAAATTTATTGCGACAATTGATAGCTATGTTATACGTGTTATAAATACAGCATCAGAATTGCCATATGTAATTGCTGGGGGAATTGCATATTTGTTACATTTGTCACCTAAGAGATCATGACCGATGGCAAGATCTTTTGAGAGCCAATAATATTACTTACACGTTATTAAATTTGTTTTGTGAGAAAGAGTCGTGCTGTACCCGATCAGCTATCCTCCAAACAAGACCCATCGAAGGTTCGACCGATCCACTTGAGATCTGACTGACTCACCTGAGATCCGACCGATCCATTTCAGCCGGGCCCCTATTGGCCCAAGACGAACCGCTCCAAGGATGGCCATGAGATATCAGATGTTTCCTCCGGCTGGTATTAGGATGCCGTTACAACAGGATCCTAGCATCTGGGCGCCATTACCCTGTGGATCCCACGATCTCGGCGCCGTTACTCTACAGGTCCCACGATCTGGTGCCACGTGGCCACTACCAAGATTCTCCTAGAGATATATTGGCCATTCCCAGCCTGGTCCCTAACAGGTTCTGGTGAAGTTCCGTGCCTATATAAGGTAAGAGGGAGACTCCGAGCAGTAAGAAAAAAATTTTT
This sequence comes from Areca catechu, assembly GCA_021397845.1. NCBI lineage: Eukaryota > Viridiplantae > Streptophyta > Magnoliopsida > Arecales > Arecaceae > Areca > Areca catechu. The sequence goes on from CM038051.1 coordinate 21,671,163, forward strand.
CCTTCTCCACGAGCCTATCTTTTTTGGATTCCTCTATTCTGTTACCCGGAGATCCACACTGACTTAGCCATCGGAGTGTTCCCACCGGAGTACCACCGGTCCGTGAGATATTTTTTACAGGAACCGGGGAAAGACGCGCACTCTAGCCAGGCCGAGAGAACCCAATCCGGGAAATTCAGCGGCAACAAGTTGTAAAATCTATTTTCTACAAGGATTCAATTTCCTTGACATTCTTTGCCTAATTGTAGAAGATTTCATTGTATGATTATTTTTCACACGGTTCTTTTAGAAAGTTCCTAATGTTTGTTTAGGAAGCACAACATATAGCAATACGTGGATGCCATATATTCTTTTAGATGACTTGCAGGTCTTCTTCTTCTTCTTTTTTTTCTTTCTTTCTCGGATACAAATGGGCAATTATGAATGTAAACCTAACCCAGTCTATAATCTAATAATTTTGCAAGTTGTGCTAATCCAACCCATGAATTTCATAAGATTCTCGGTTTAATTATCCAAATAGACCCAAACATATCATGAAACCCGCAGATCCATGACAAAATATATTGTCGTAAGAAAAATTACAACACCTGACAGTTGCCCAACTTCTAACTAACCATTGCACTAGAGGACGGCGGAAGTTGCAACAGTAACAAAAGTTGCATGAATTAAAAGACCAAATTACAGAATTTCAAACGAAGGATCAAACTTTTTGCCAGTCTATGGCATCTACTAAAGATTCGTGCAAACTCTGTTTCATACTTGCGCAATCTTTAAGCACCACAATATCATCCCTTGGAGAAAGAAGATGGTTACTGGTTATGCTTAAGATATTCTGAATGTCTGCAAACAATAAATTAGCCGTCCCAAATAGGAAGGTTTGCAAACCTATACTCACTCCACTTTGCAAGTTCAATGGAAAAGATCTTTCTCCAATAGTCCAATGTCATGTCAGCACCCTTGCTAGTGTCAACTTTATATATATATATATATATATATGCTTCCATAGGGTGGTCGTCTCAAAATCCATAGAAATTTTCTTCACGAGTCCGTGGAATCGACCATCACCTCAGCATGTGTTGCACCGCGATTTAGCATGGCCATCTTACCACCCCCACCTTCGTACATTATTATGCTGGCCATGGACAAGTTGACATTGAAGTGAAGTATTAACAGGATTTTATTCAACATCGTTGTCTCCTAGAAAACCTCTACAAACATTTACCCCTTAACTTCGTGCATCGCAAACATATGAATTCTACAAGCATCGAGGGTGTATTATGACAATATTTCACATAATATTTGCTCCGTGACAAATTTTGTGCAATATGTTCACATGAACTTGCTTCAAACTTTCAGGTTTCTTCGCATCAGATATAAAACAAACTTGCCCATTGGTGCAGTACTTTATATCGCTGAGCCGGACCGTCATCAGATATAAAAACAAACTGGCAATTGGTGCGGTACTTTATACTGCTGGGCCGGACCGATGCCGGTCCAGCGAAACCGTTTCCCTCTTGAAACCCTGGTGCCGGGGGAGAGAGGGGCGGAGGCGAAAGGAGGCGCTTGCGATGGCGACGCGTACGAAGTTGGTGGCGAAGCGGTCGAGCAAGTACCTGGAGGATGCGCTGTACGACAGGCTCTTCCGGGAGGGGAGCTCGCCGGCGAGCGTCCGGCGGGAGCTCGACGACTTCCTCAAGAGCCGCAAACGCGTCTTCAAATGGGAGGTCGGCGTCACCATCCGCAAGCTCCGCGACCGCAAGCGCTTCCACCCCGCCCTGAAGGTCTCCTGCTTTCCTCCTCTCTCCTTCTATTCTCGTGTTCCTTTTCTTTTTTTTTTTTTTTGCCACTTATGCTTCTGATATCAGATTTATGCGGCCTGTTCTTTTAAATGAACAAGTTTTAATAGTAGGATTTCCATGGATCTCGCTAGTAGTTGGGTTGAGTTTAATGTATTATACGTTGGATCCCTTACTTTTTTTTTTCGTATGTTAACTGTTTGTGGAAATGACTGGATACTCGTCATGTTATTGTTTGTTTGGAGATTAAATTCCAGGAAATGAATTCTTTGTGTTGTAGTGCTAATCCTGTTAGTATAAATTGAGCGCACGGCCCCAGTCTTAATATCATCCTAAGCTACTGAGTGAGGTGCCATACAATGATTAGATGATGACGGGTCATTTGTTACATTCTCGAGGTGGTGGATAAAGTTATGAATGGGTGACTTTTACCATGGATTTCTTTTCTTGATTGGGCACTATAAGTGTATAACATTGGCCTTGTTTAAGGAGTGAAGAGTGTGTGACTATGAATGAACTAGTCATAAAGGTTAAACAGCTACACATATGCTGGTTGAACTTATTAATGCCTTTTAAGTTACAAAATCAATGACATTTGTTGCAAATGTTGATATGTTTGCTTGGTGGCTGCTGGGATAGTGATGGAGGAAGACAGGACTTGGACGATACTGGCAGGGACCAAGAATCTTTTTCTTGTTCTTTGTATGTAAATTGACAAGTTATTTTTAGGCTTATAAGTTAAGTACTCTTAGTGAGATCAAACAGGTTATCTAAAGTCCATAATTGAGCTTCTAAGGTATTTTGGGAGAAGTAACTATTCCATCCTTTTCAGAATGTTTAAGTGATTTGAGAAGGAAAGATAGATTGCATCCTATAATTTAAGAAGTTTTTTTTTTTTTTTTTTTTTTTTTTGAAGGTATCACATTTTGAGAAACACATGGTATATTTTTTATTGAAAATGGTCCCATGTATAACAACCTTTTGCTAGCTTTCATCTCACTTTGTTGCTCTTAGCACCTCAATAAATTCTAATGTAGAACCATTAAGGGGAATGCCATCTGCATAGTTTCAAAGTTTGTTAATAAAATGGTGCTTATAAATTGGGTAATTTGCCACTCCTACAACCGGAACTGCAATCTATTCTTATTTTTAGTTTCATACTGTTACACAGCTTGCTTTCAATTGGAAGCATGTTTTGGCTTTGAACTCCAGGCCACAGTGCACTTACCTTCTGCATTGAATATGAAGGGTTATCTCCCGCTTTAAGGTAGGAACTTGTGTCTGTGATTTTATCTTGATAACTATGCCTTATATTTATCTTCAGTCTTCACCATGTCAGGACTAGAATTCTTGATGTTGTTATGAATTTGCATTGCAAGCTCAAACTTTTGTCTTTGTGTTGATGCTACACAAAGCTTCCTTTTGATGAAAGCACACGATTGCTTCTAAACTTCACGGCACTGTAAACTAACCCGCTACTTTTGAAAGAAAATTGAGGTCTTCCTCCTATTTTAAGCTAAGATTTGAGTCAATCATTTTTGCTGATAGCTATAGAGCATGGTTTCAAGTGCTGGACCATGCTTGCTGGCACATACTGTGTCAGGCTAATAATGCAGCTTGTAAGGGTTAGGTCCATACCAGTTAGGTTTTCTAATGCAGTTTTTTAAAATTAACAGAGGTCTAGTTAGTCCATTACATTCATTGATCCACAATCATCAGCTCTACATGGATGAAACGGGGTGCTTTTATTTGCTTGGGATTGCACTTGTGTCACAAATCGACGTTCATGTAGCATAAGCTGAAATATATCTTAAACCAAATTTAAACTTTTAACCCCTTATTGTTAAAGGAAACTGCTTATTACCTCATTTGAAGTCTCCTGATATTTACCCCTTTTTTCTGAGGTTATGAGGAGGTTGAATGTTGTTCTATATATATGTTAAAGAGAGGTAGTGTTGAGCTGAGGTTGGAGAAAAGAAAGGTCACATCTTGGAGAACAACAGCTCAAAATGGGTGTTTGATGCTGGTATGGGACTGGTTGACTTTTAGGCCTTTTAAGACATTAAGGGCTCTGCATATCTTTTATTCTTTTTCCAAGGGGAGGATGTTGGGAATAGGATTGCTATTCTGCCTTGTGCATTGTTAGTTTATTCTTGATACTATATTCTTCTTTGCAATTTGATTGGCTCATTGTCTGAACACTTGGATTCTGAAGCTCCTATAACATGCCCTCTTTAGTCGTTTAAAATCTTTTGTTCGTTATATAGTTGGAACTCCCACTCCCTGTTTGAAGAAGAAATATCTTGTTTTGTATGATACCATTGATCTATGTTAGCAGATTTTCAGCTCTACCAGCCACTCTATGGTGTTGACAAATATTCACTTAGTTCTACTCTCACAAGGCATCTTAAGAATGATAATACAATTTATATCTGAGATAGACTCATGCTGCATGAATTTTTTAGTTCTGGTTTGCTTACATGCATTTGACTTGGCTGCTACTTCTGCCCTTTCAATAAAATTATTTCTTTTTGTAGCACACCGGACATAGTAAAGAAAAGATAAATATGAAAAGAAAATTCTAGCTGAAGGAGAATTTGCTGTCATGTCCCATTTGTTCGCAAAATTTTTATGATCTTTCTTGATGCAGCTTTCAGAAACCATGGCCAGAAGAGGGATGAACTTGACTGTCAGCGATCAAGCTATACATCTAGATCTTATAGCCAAAGCCAGAGGTGTTTCTACCGCCGAAGAATACTTCATCAATCTCCCAGAGTCTGCTAAAAATCACCTTACATATGGTGCACTCCTCAATTGCTACTGCAAGGAGTTAACGACTGACAAGGCTGAGTCCCTCATGGAAAAAATGAAGGAGCTGAAGTTTGCCTCGAGTCCTATGGCCTATAACAGCTTGATGACCCTCTACACTAAAACCAACCAACCAGAAAAGGTTCCTAGTATCATACAGGAGATGAAGACTAATGATGTTTTGCCGGATTGTTATACTTACAACGTCTGGATGAGGGCTCTAGCTGCCATGAACGATATCTCTGGTGTTGAAAGAGTCATAGAAGAGATGAAAAGAGATGGGCGAGTTACTGCTGATTGGACTACTTATAGTAATCTGGCATCCATTTATGTAGATGCTGGCATGTTTCAGAAGGCAGAAGGATCTCTCAAAGAACTAGAGAAAAGAAATGTGGATGATGATCTTGGAGGCTATCAGTTCTTGATCACATTATATGGCCGAACTGGAAATCTAGTTGAAGTGCACCGCATCTGGCGCTCTCTTAAGTTGGCGCATCCTAAGATGGCAAACATAAGTTATCTGAATATGATTCAGGTGCTAGTGAATTTGAAGGACTTGCCAGGTGCTGAAGCATGCTTTAAGGATTGGGAATCAAAGTGCTCAACATATGATATTCGGGTGGTGAATGCGATGATTAGAGCTTATGCTAAAGAGGGAATGTTAGATAAGGCTGAAGCTGTTAAGAAGCTTGCAAAGATGCGAGGGGCGAGACTTAATGCCAAAACATGGGAAATCTTCATGGAATATTATCTGAATAAAGGTGATATGAAAATGGCACACTGGTGTGCTGACCGTGCAATCAAGAAGGGGAGAAGCCATGGTAGGATTTGGGTCCCACCTCGTGAAGTGATCAGAGCTATAATGGCATACTTTGAGGAGAACAAGGATGTTGCAGGTGCTGAAAAATTCCTTGAGCTTCTACAGAGAGTGGAGAATGACCTAGGAGCAGAGGTATTTGAGGCCGTCATAAGGACATATGCTGCTGCCGGGAAGAACAGCCCAGGGATGCGGAGGCGTCTGAAAATGGAGAATGTGCTTGTGAGCGAATCCACTGAAAAATTGCTTGACACTCTGTGTGTTGAATGATTCTTTCTTCATATAAAGTTGATGATGCTATATTTTTCCAACTTAGCAACTGATTATTTTGAGGTATGTTCATTTCAACCTGAAATAGGCTTTTATCCCTATCAGTATTTTCATGTGATGTTGTATCTGGTTCATGTTTCCAGTTATGAGTTCTCATAGATTGTATGCACATCTGTCTTAATTTTTAATAGAACAATGTGTCGCACTTCTTATCAAGTTCGTCTACAGTGCACATTACTGGAATATTTCATTATGATAATGAGATGGTTTACAACTTCATCGAAGTTGCAGGTTATTGATGAAGATAGTTTTGACGCACCATAATAGAGAACAGATCTGTCTTGCTATTCGTTAGCCATTGGTGTTGCTGTTCATCAGGTGTTGATGAATGCATGTGAAGTTCCAAATGTTTTTGTCATATATAATCAAGTCACAAGTCAATTCATCTAGGCCAATCGTCCACTCAAATTATTCAAAAGATCAAATAACTGAAGTTTATGAGATTCTAGGCACGGGACCATCACACTCAGATGCTAAATGATCTTGAAAAAAGCAACAGAATATAATCTGAGTCAACCTACCAATGGAAAAATGAGGCCCGAACGGGCTTCTGGCTAGGGCTGGAAATGGGCCAGCCCATTTCCTCGCTAGGGCTGGAAATGGGCCGGCCCAATGGGGGCTGGAAATGGGCCGGCACAATGGACTTTGGACCGGCCCAAATATTATATTTTAAAAATTTTTGGATCGAATCCGGGCATCCCTTTGGTCCAAAAATTAAATGGATTCTATTTTACAGCCCTAAGACTAGTCGAATATGCTTAAAATTTCGTCCGCAGCCTGAACCAATTTCAGGTCGGCCCAAAATTTATTGAGCTGACCTAGTCCAGTTCCAAATAATGGGCTTTTGGGCCGGTCCATTTCCAGCCCTACTTCTGGCCAGTCTGAGGCCGAAGCATTTCGGATGGGTCTTTTAAGCCTGATGGGCCTAGCCGGGCTTAAAATATGGACCCCTTCTTAAAATGAGCAGGACTTGGTATTAATTTAGCCTGGCCCCAGCCTAACCTAACATGGATCTTAGAGAAAGTTTTTGTGCACCGTGCAGTGCAGAAAATCCAACGTGGCCCACATCACTATTTCTTATTGGTCTACGTCGATCCTAACTGGCTTGATGGGACGAGAGTCCGTATCACTGGCAGGTATAACATGTTAAAAGTTGAGCGTGACGTTTATTAATTATTGTTCAATTTTTTTATAATTTTTTGTGCTGACTAAAATACCCTTTCCCTCCAACCTACTTTTTTCTGTCATCTTGCTTGGATTTTGGTGAATCTAAAATATTGTTCCTAATACTTCAAGCTAAATGCTTCAGTCTGAAACATGCTCTGGCTTTGATCTGATGAATCAGTCTAAAATGTGCTCTGAGAGTCTTGTCATAGGAATTAACTTTCAAATGTTAATATAAGCTTCTTCCTCGCTCTAAAAAAGTGCTCTATTTTGGTTCGAGATTGGAATAAGCCACCGAAGATTTCTTCTATAACTTCAAGACAAAATATCATTTCTAACAGAAAGTAAACCAAGCCTTAATAGAATCTTGTTTAGTTTTTTTTTACAATTCTTTTATTATGTCAACTGTTTTGGTAGTTAGAGAAAGTTAATGACGTAGGAAACCATATAATACTCTTTTAGCATTCATGGAATTTTATAACACTCTAGGAGTTATAATTTAGTCTACAGGTGATAGATATTCCTGGTAGGAGGGGATAATAAATATAGTTTCATGTTTTTTGCATGGATGTCCTAGTTTTGTAACTAATGTTGTAGTTTTTGAATTGGAATATCGTAATATTGTTTCAGCATATTATTGTCATCCTTTAGCATTCGTAGCATGTCATGATATCCTAGGAATCATAACTCAGTCCACAAGTGATAGATTCTCCTGGTAATAGGGGTTAATATATTTAGTTTCATATTTTATGATTGGGTGTCATAATCTTTTATCTAGGATATCCTAATTTCCAAACTAGGGTGTCGTTCCTTGAAAATTTTTTTACAAATATTTTTTTCTCCTGGTCTTTTTATCACAATCTAACAATCTTATTCAAGCCAATGCACGATTGAAATGTCCTATGATGGAGGACAAAAGCCTTCATTTTCTATTTTGTACCGAGTTGTTCATGTTTCAAAATTTTAGATACTGAAGTTTTCTAAAAAACATTTTATTACAATGTGGTGTCATATATCAGCAATGCATGCTGAAATACTTTTGTAACGGAGGATCAAAATATCTTATTTATGATTTTGTACAGGAATGTCATAGTTTTTTAACTAAGATGTTATAATATTGTTTCAGCATATTATTGTCATCCTTTAATATCCGTAGCATATATGATATTCTAGGAGTTATAACTCAGTCCACAAGTAATAGATTCTCCTAGTAGGAGGAGTTAATATATTTAGTTTCATGTTTTATGATCGTGTGTCATAATCTTTTAATTAAGGTATCATAACTTCTAAACCAGGGTGTCCTTCCTTGAAAACTCTTTTTTTTAGAAATATTTTTCCTCCTGGTCTTTTTATCATAATCTAACAATATTATTCAAGTCAATGCACGGTTGAAATGTCCTATGACGGAGGACAAAAGCCTTTATTTTCTGTTTTGTACCGAGTTGTTCATGTTTTAAAGTTTTTGATACTAAAGTTTTCTCATAAGCATTTTATTATAATGTGGGTGTCATATATCAGTAATGCATACTGAAATACTTCTGTTACGGAGGATCAAAATATCCGGTTTATGATGTTATGCAGGAATGTCATAGTTTTTTAATTATGATATCATAGTTTTTGAATTGGGGTGTCGTAATATTGTTTCAGCATATTATTATCATCCTTTAGCATCTATAACATGTTATGACATCATAGGAGTCATAACTCAGTCCATAAGTGATAGGTTCTCCTGGTATGTGGTTAATATATTTAGTTTCATGTTTTATGATCGGGTATTATAATCGTTTAACTAAGATATCGTAACTTCTGAACTAAGGTGTCGTTCTTTGAAAACTCTTTTTTTAGAAATATTTTTTCCTCCTGATCTTTTTATCACAATCTAATAATCTTATTCTAGCTAATACATGATTGAAATGTCCTATGACGGAAGATAAAAGCTTTCATTTTCTATTTTATACCGAGTTGTTCATGTTTCGAAGTTTTTGATATTGAAATTTTCTCGGAAGCATTTTATTATAATGTGGGTGTCATATATCAGCAATGCATACTAAAACACTTCTGTTACGGAGGATCAAAATATCATGTTTATGATTTTATGCACGAATGTCGTAGTTTTTTAACTAGGATGTCGCAGTTTTTGAACTGGGATATCGTAATATTGTTTTAGCATATTATTATCATCCTTTAGCATCCGTAGCATGTTATGACATCCTAGGAGTCATAACTCAGTCCATAAGTGATAGGTTCTCCTGGTATAATGGGTTAATATATCTAGTTTTATGTTTTATGATTGGGTATCATAATCTTTTAACTACGTATTCATAATTTTTGAACTAGGATGTTATAAGCTCAAATATTTTTTTTAATAAATATTTAGTTTTATATCCGTATTATCATACTGTAATGTCATATTCTATCCAATGCATAACACATTATTTATTATATTGTAGATAAAATGTCATCTAAAACTATGCATATCAATGTTTATATTTTTTTTGTAGATATTTCTACAAATGGCGTTGAAATTAAAAATCTGGAAAAAATCGAAGATGATCATTTGGATAAGGTTGTTGGTATTGTTCACAAGAATGCACATTCTCCTATCACCCCGAATGTAAAGAATGAGTCTGTTGATCCTGAAATTGGAATGAAGTTCAATTTTACAAATGATGTATATAATTTCTACAATAGATATACAAGGAGAGTAGGTTTTGGAATCATAACAGTGTGTAGTAGGTCTAACAACAACAAAGAAATATGCTTCAAGCATCTAGTATGTTCGAGATAAGAAAAATCTAGAAAAATTGATAACTCCATGAATCCTAGGGATACTGACAAAATTGATTGTAAGGCTTTAATAAAAACAAGACTAGATTCTAAAAATGGTAAGTAGATATTGGATAATATTTTTTTATAACATAACCATGAGCTGTCCATATCATCAGCTGGTTATTTACGGTCCCATAAAAGGATCAGCACACCAGAAAAGGCAAAGATCAATAATTTATATGCCGTGAATATTTTCATAATTCAAATATAGTCTGCCATGGCAAGAAGAAAAGGGGATAGAAAATAATTATATTTTATAAATAAGGATGCTCATAATTTCATCTATCGAAAATGTCAGAGTCAGCTGAAAGAAAGAGATGCACAGTCAATGATAATCCATTTCATACAAATGCAAGTAAAAAAATTAAATTTCTTTTATACTTTGGACCTGAATGATAATGGACAGCTCAGGTCTGTCTTCTGGATCCATCATGGATCAAGATTGGCAAGCATTTACTTTAGTAATGTACTAATCTTTGACTCAACCTATTTGATAAATACATATCAAATACCTTTTTGTTCATTTGTCGGAGTCAACCATCATGGACAATCTACATTGCTTGGTTGCGCATTATTATCAAATGAGAGGATTAAGACATTTAAATGGATTTCTAATCAAGCTGTATGCAAATGGTGGTCAACCACCTAATTGCCATCATAATTGACCAAGATAAGGCAATCAAGGTTGCTGTTAGGGATATTTTTCTTAATGCATGACATAGATTTTATCTTTGGCATATATTAAAGAAGATTCCTGAAAAAATTGACCATATTTGTACTACAAATTTCAAATTTATGGTTGAGTTTAAAGAAGCGATATATGATTTAGTTATCATAGTATCTTTCGAGGAAAAGTAGGCACATTTAATGGAGAAATATGAAGAATGCAAGGCTGTATATTGGTTAAATGATATTTATAAATGTCGGGATAAATGGGTTCCGATTTATCTTAAGGATACATTCTTTAAAGGTTTGTAAGTCGTTATGATTGATTAATGTTCATGTTTGTAAATTTTCAACAAACTTTGTATCTTAATACTTCTATTTTTTGAATATTTATGAACAGGGATGTCAACTTCACAAAAGAGCGACATCATCAATCACTTCTTTGATGGGTTTATAAACTCGATGACTACACTCAAGGAATTTATCGATAAGTACGAAGATGTCTTGAAAAAAATATATGAAATACAAAATGAGGAAGATAATAAAACGTTAAATAAATATTTATCTAAAGACATCATCTCCTTTCGAGAGGCAAGCAGTAGGAAAATATACAATACACATATTCAAGAAATTTCAGAATGAGGTTCTTGAAATGGCTGCATCAAATATTAAATTAGTTAAAGAAGTTGATAACTATGATGTATATTCTGTTAAATTATTTGAAATAATTGAAGTTGATGGAATGAAGAAGGAGATTATAAAAATTTATTTGGTTTCATATGACAAAATTTTGGAGGATGTTCAATGCTAGTATGGATCCTTTCAGTACAAGGGTTACATTTGTAGGCATGCCTTATTAGTTCTTCATCAAAGCGACATATTTTGTATCTCAGATAAGTACTTCTTGAATAGATGGTGAATGGACATAAAATATCAATTCAACGAATTTGAATGCAATACTCAATTTTGTGATAAAAACACATGAAAATCACGGTACGTAGTCAATAAATTATTGAAGTTCTGATGTCTTATTTTATGTTTATATAAACCTATTATATATCATGAAATCCTAATACAAATATTATATTTTATTGATCGAAGATATGCTTTGATGAGTCATCGGATAATGAAGCTTGTAGAGATAGCCTCCATGTCTGAAGATGCACTTAATTTAGTGATGGAAGATCTTACACCATTATTCAGAAGAGCTATAAATGCTAACTATGCAGCTAAACAAAGCACATAACTTCTAATCCAAGATCCTGACCAACTTACTACGAAAGGTTGTCCAAGAGAGAATAGAATTAAGAGTGAAGTTGAGAAAAAGTCAAAAAGATCAAGAAAAAATATGGATAAGGCTTCCGTTGACACTCCTGTGCAAAATGAAAGAAGAGGTAGACTTTCCATAATATAGTAGAAGTACCAGAACAAGTAATTGAACCCACTATACTATCTTCCAATTCTTTTTTAGATGAATTTGATGCTTATGTATGCAATCAACTAACACATGAGAGGATATAAAATGTTGAATTTTCGTACAGTCCTATTTATATTTATATTATTCGAAGGAACTTAAAATATGATGCATTGGATATGTGATTGAATCTGTTTATTTCAAATATAAATTTTAGTACTACTTTAAGTACCCAAAGTCTAAAACAGGGATAACAGAATTATGACACCCCTTGATATAATAGATGACATCCATTTACAAAATTAGAATATCACGGCATGAAATAAAAAAGTGAAGTAAATAACTGCTCCTAACAAGACTTTCCATCATCCATGTTCTGAAAAATGACTCCCACAGTATCATAAAATTACCACGAATGTTATAAGATTACTCAAAATTGCCAAAATAGTATTATGACACCCCAGTATAAAAATTACGATATTGTTGCCCAGTGATGATGCAACCCAAGAGGGGGGATGAATTGGGTTTTATAAAACTTTTTAAACTATTTCAACAAGTATGTGCTAATTGCAATTAAGTGCTTGTGTTTTGCCAAAGTGTTTGTGTGCTTACTGAAAATATGCAACAAAATTAATAAAGTAAATGCACAAAGAAAATAATCACACAAACATAACAAATTTATAGTGGTTCGGTGCACTCCAAGGCACCTACATCCACTCTCCAAGTTTTCCTTGAGAATTCCACTGTAATCACCAAGATTACAGTCGATTAGTTTTTCGGGCTCACTAATCAAAACCCAACTTATTTTCTCGGGCTCACAAGTCAAAATCCCTTGTTGGTTTTATAACTTAGGCTAACCAACAACCTCCGATGGTTTTATGGGCTCACCAACAACCTATATTGATTTTACGGGATCACCAACAACCTAGTTGGTTTTACGGGATCACCAAAAATCTCTTGGTTTTCTAAGACTCACCAAAAATCTTTGATACAACAAAGTAAGCACAATATGAAAAGAACACAATAAAAGCTTTCTTAAATAAAGCAAATATTCTTTGAAGCCCTTCGATATTGATGAAGAACTTGTCTTCGATATGTTGAAGCCTTTGAATGTTGGTAAAAATGTGAACTTGGAAGCTTTCTCTCAATCTTGGAAGCTTGAAGGCTTAAACCACTCAAAATAATTATCCTTAAGTGTATTCAATAAAACTCTCCGAAGGATTACTTTTCCATTTGATTTTTGGTATTTATATAGCTCTCCAAATCATATATGATCATTTATGACCGTTGGGGATGAAAAACTAGCCGTTTGAAGCAAGTTGAAGTCAATTCTGCACTTCTGAAAAACTAGCCGTTACACCAAGTGTAGACATTTGAATTTCCTGAATTTTTTTTATAAGTCGACATTTCACCATGAGTCGACCTCTTGAGTCGATACTTAGATCAGCTCAAGGCAAAAGTTCTGGTTTGACACTGTTCTATCTTTTTCTTATTCTCAGGTCTTGAGTCGATACTTAAATGTGCCAGTGCTGAAACTTCTCCAAAATTGATTTTTAGCATCTTCAAGTTCTTCCTTATAAATTCAAAAATCTATATACTTGATTTTTCATTAATTTAAGAACTTTCTTCAACTGAAAATATGGATTTTTTCATTCAACATGGATGAGTATTAAGATCTGATAAACACATTTAAAAATATAATTAGTACTCATATATATTTAAGTATTTTATCATCATCAAAATCAAGACCAGAGTCAACAGATACACATGCACAAAATATAAAATAAAATTTTATAATTCCTTCTACCATTAATATATGTCATCCGTGGCTTGGTTTATGACTCACAAAGTGTCAAAATTTGCCACGGATGCTATAAGATTAATCAAATAGCCCAAAATAGTATTATGACACCCAAGTTCATAAACTACGATATTCTAGTTAGAAAACTACGACATTTATGTAGAAAATATAAAATCAAAGTTCTAACCCCTTCTACCTGTAATACATGTCATCCGTTGCTTAGTTTATGACTTTCAGATTATTAAAAATTGCCATAGATGCTAGAAGATTACTCATATTGGCCAAAAATTACAACACTCTAGTTTAAAAACTATGACATCCCAGTTAAAAAAATTACAACACTCATGTACAAAATGTAAAATAAAACTTTCTAACAATTTCTACATGTAATACATGTCATCGATGGCTTAATTTATGACTCACAAAGTATCGAAAAATCTCATGGATGCTAGAAGATTACTCAAATTAGCCAAGACAGTATTACAATATCCCAGTTTAAAACCTATAATATCCTAGTTAAAAAACTATAACATCCATGCAGAAAATATAAAATAAAAGTTTATAACCCCTTCTACCTATAATACATGTCATCCGTGGCTTAGTTTATGACTCCCAGAGTATCAAAAATTATCATAGATGCTATAAGATTAATCAAATATCCCGAAACAGTATTACGATATCCAAGTTAAAAAACTATGACATCATAGTTAAAAAACTACGATATCCATGCACAAAATGTAAAATAAAACTTTCTAACCACTTCTACCTATAATACATATCATCGGTAGCTTGGTTTAAACTTCCAAAGTATCAAAAAATGTCACAGATACTAGAAGATTACTCAAATTGGTCAAAATAGTATTACGACACTCCAATTTAAAAATTGACATCCTAGTTAAAAAACTATGATATCTATACAGAAAATATAAAATAAAAGTTTTTAACCGCTTCTACTTGTAATACATATCATCCGTGACTTGGTTTATGACTTCTAGAGTATCAAAAATTATCACGGATGCTATAAGATTAATCAAATATCTCAAAACAGTATTATGATATCCTAGTTAAAAAACTATGATATCCTAGTTAAAAAACTACGACATCCATGCACAAAATATAAAATAAAACTTTCTAATCCCTTCTACCTATAATATATATCATTCGTGGCTTAGTTTATGACTCTCATAATGTAAAAATATGTTACGGATGCTATAAAATTAATCAAATAGCCTGAAATAGTATTACGACATCCAAATTCAAAAAATATGACATCTTTACAGAAAATGTAAAATAAAATATTCTAACTCCATCTACCTGTAATACATGTCATCCGTTGCTTAGTTTATAACTTCCAGGATATCAAAAATTACCACGAATACTAGAAGATTACTCAAATTGGCTGAATCAGTATTAGAACATCCTAGTTTAAAAATTATGATATCCTAGTTAAAAAACAACGACACCCTTGCAGAAAATATAAAATCAAAGTTTCTAACTTCTTCTGCCTGTAATACATATTACCTGTGATCTGAATTAAAACTCTTGCAATGTCATAATAGACTTCTAACAAATAAAGTTTAAGTAAATATTGAAACATGATTACGGCATCCTAGATATATAGTTATAATATTCAAATTGAAAAACTATGACACCCTGTCAAGAAACATATATTCCTTTATAACATCGTCACATCAATGAAGAAATTTGACATTCTGGAAGTAAACATAACATCTAAAATACAAAAACTTCCTGTAATGAAAAAATAATATTTAAAGCATTACTATTTGAATGAATTATAGAATTTTTCTTTGAAAATAATATTTAAAATATTAACATCAATTGACTTACAAATTTTTGTAACATATTACAAAAGTGCATGAATTGAAGAGAATAAGAATATTAAACAAAATTTGTTTTTACATACTAAATTTTAATAACACTATTAATCTTCTGATTCAGGCTCTCTTTCAATAATCTTGCTGCTAACTGGCATCGGTAGATACTTATATATTTTTCTATGAAATCCCAATTATCAAGCTTATCCCTATGAGTAAGAAATTTCATATATTTCAAGCACTATAATCTGAAGTCTAGTGATCCTGCAGGTTGGAAAGGGCATTTAGCAATCTCTAGCATAGACCAATTCTTCATCTTAACATTGTCACAGAATATATGAAATATTGGTCCGAGTATCTTGTGCCACTTCCTTGCATTCACTTTGTACCTGAAATTATATTTTATTGAATTCAGATGCATCAATACCTTTGTTTGCATGTCAACCACAACCAGGTGCTAGTAGAAATTGTCTGAGTTGACGATGGTGAACAAATATCGAAATTTCTTCTTATCTTGATCACTGACTCAATCAAATATCAGTCATGGCTGTTCCAGCAAGTTCTTGAAATAGTGATACTGATGTCAGGCACATGCTGGAGGTCATTACAGGTACAATTATACACTTATGATATCTATCCGGATGCTCTATCTAGTTATTTTTAATGAACTCATGCCCGGCATTAATTATCTAGCAATGCAATATAAACTGATTAATTATAAGTAACATGATTTCATACAATTATGAAAATCAATATAAGAATTATTAAAAAATATATCATAACATACGTAAAAAATAAGAATGAAACAACATAATACTCCATTATTTGCATCATCAACTATCATGTCATTATTTAGCAGATCGAAAATATTTTTTCTTGTGATAGTATCTCCAAATTTATTGGTATAGATGACCTCTCTGAATTTAATAAATATAAAAGATATTATACATTTTCAATCATAAAGTAGTATATATAATAGAAAAAAATAGATATAACTTACGAGTTGTCTTTTCTTTCAAAAAGGTTTTAATAAAAATTTTCATCATCTTCAAATTGAAAATTTAAATTTGATTCATCGACTGAGATCTATCCACTATCTTCATTTTTTTTGGGGGTTAGCCTATTTTAAAAATAGAATCTGTTATCATTTATGAGGACTTCCGTAACCTAAATTGGTTTTTCACTCTCTTGATAAGTGAAAGAACCATAGATTTTTCTTTCTCCCCTCAGCATTCTCACTCACAGGGGTATCCTTCAATTTTTTCTTTATCTCATATTCAACCTCAGTCACAGGGGTGTCATAAACTTTTTCCTCCATCATAGGTTGATCGTGCTCCATAACTTCCACCTCATCCTCAATATCATCTACCTCCGTCCCTTTGTGTCCTTCTTTATTGGCATTGCTTTTTTTTACCAATGAACTTAGGAGTGTTTCAATTATGGCAAGCATTTTTCTTATATCTTCTACTTCATTCTTCAACTATGCATAGCTTGTATAACTATTTTCAGGTTCCGGGGATGCTACTGTTTCTTTAGTGATAAGCCATCGTTCCGTTATCACAAGCTCAATAGCTCCCTCCACCTGCAAGCCAAGAACAATAACAAAATAACTTTATAATAATGATAATGATATTTTGTTCATTATATTTATGAAATAATGGATTATCTTACCAACTCATGAGGCTACAAGTTCGCAAGGTGAGCATTCTATGTCTTCAATTACCGTCATACCACTTTAACAGCCAGGTAGCTTATTTGGATATGCCGGGGCTCTTAAGGTGTTATGCTCAAGAAACCAAACCTGTACATAATAATCATGTACTTTAAATATATGAAAGATTTAAAATAAATATAATTATACTTTTACTGCATATTAATGATCCTTACCATCAAAGCATCTGAACATCCATACAGGGTAGGCTGCCTCCTACCCTTGTCACTTCTCTTGATTTGGACTGGCTCCCCAGATCTCAAGCACCAAGCAACATCTAGAAAAGCCAGAACAGTCAACTCCTTTATTGTAGAAGCCCAGTCGATTTGTCCTAGCTGAAATAAATCATCCAAGGGATGATATATCTTGGACAAGCTTGATTTGACTTTGGAGACAAGAATAATGCAAACATGTATGCGATCCAAAGTCTTACGCTGTCCTCGACATCCTCTTGTATGTTTGATGAATGAAGTTGCACTATCAACTTCTCTAGTCCCTTATTCTGAAGATTTAATTCCCTACCAGATCTTCAGAATAACCTTCCCTTTTTATCTTGGCCTTCCATGGCAATATTGTTTCCATGGCATGGCAGACCCAAAATCAGGGCCACGTCTTCGATGTTGAATATAAGTTCATTGCCACAAAATATAAACTTGTCACCTCCCTTGTAACATCTAATAATTTTAGCTAGAAGTCGCCCGTCGACTACTAACAGCTGCATGTCGACGAACACATCGAATGGGATTTTCTAGATGATTTCTAAATGAAGACTAGAAAAATCCATCTTCCACACTTTTCAACGTACATTGCTGGCTTGCAATGGTTTTTAAACAGTTGCAAAGCCTTCACTCTAGATAGCCGAACTATTGCAAGATCACCTGAAATATATGTAAAAAATAAATGTAAGTTATTAAACAATAAATTCTAACTAACTATTATAAAAAATATAAGCCATTCCAGCATAAAAATGTATAGAATATCATAATATTTGAAATAGGATATCATAAATCCTGAACTAGGATGTCACAATCCTATTTCGAACTTAATTACTCTTAATTCTTTTCACACAGGCTTGTTATGACATGGGGAGTGTCATCATGAGATTGTAAAAGTTTTAATTCAGACCACAGGTGATATATATTACAGGCGGAAGAGGTTAGAAACTTTGATTTTACACTTTCTGTAAGGATGTCGTAGTTCTTTAACTAGAGTATTGTAGTTTTTATACTAGGATATTGTAATACTGTTTCGATTATTTTGAATAATTTTATAGTATTCGTGGCAATTTTATGATACTCTGGAAGTCATAAACTAAGCCAAAGATGACATTTATTACGTATACAATTGGTTGAAACTTATATTTTACACTTTCTACAAGGCTGTCGTGGCTTTTTAAATAAGATGTCATAATTTTTATACCAGGATGTCATAATACTATTTCAGCCATTTTGATTGATCTTATAACATTTGTGACAATTTTTGATACCCTGGGAGTCATAAACCAAGCCACGGATGACATGTATTATAAGTAGAAGGGGTTACAAACTTTTATTTTATAATTTCTATATGGGTGTCGTAATTTTTTTAACTAGGATGTCATAGTTTTTAAACTATGATGTTGTAAAACTGTTCGGCCATTTTAAGTAATCTTATAGCATCCGTGATAATTTTATAATACTCTGGGAGTCATAAACCAAATCACGGATGACATGTATTAGAGGTAGAAGGGGTTAGAAACTTTTATTTTATAATTTCTACATGGGTATTATAATTTTTTAACTAGAATATCGTAGGTTTTAAATCGGGAGGTCGTAATACTATTTCGGGCTATTGATTAATCTTATAGCATCCGTGGCAATTTTTAATACTCTGGGAGTCATAACCCAAGCCACGGATGACATGTATTACAAATAGAAGGGGTTAGAAACTTTTATTTAAATTTTCTGCATTGATATCATAGTTTTTTAACTATGGTGTCGTAGTTTTTGAACTTAGATGTTGTAAAACTGTTTCGGCAATTTTTAGTAATCTTATAGCATCCGTGATAATTTTATGACACTCTAGGAGTCTTAAACCAACTCACGGATGATATATATTACAGGTAGAAGTGGTTAAAAATTTTTATTTTACATTTTCTGCATGGGTGTCATGGTATTTTAAGTAAGGTGTCATAGATTTTAAACTGGAATGCTGTTATACTGTTTCGACCATTTTGATTAATCTTATAGCTTCCGTGACAATTTTTGATACTCTGGGAGTCATAAACTAAACCACAGATGACATGTATTACAGGTTGAGGGAGTTAAAAACTTTTATTTTATATTTTTTGCATAGATGTAGTTATTTAACTAGAATGCCGTAGTTTTTGAATTTGGATATCGTAAATTCTAAACTACGGTGTCAAGAAACTGTGCATGGTGTCATAATTTTATACTATGAAGACTTAATATTTTTAAAAATATATCATGACATTCCTTTATATAAATAAATTTCAAAAATTTATATTAAAATATATAATTTCCTTACATATTTATGGTTCCGTAGCTTCTTTTGGGAGGGATCTTAAGGGGGTGTTATCCTTTCCTGAATAAACAATAAGTATAGTGCTTCTTTCCTCCATCTGCATTTACATCTTACGATGTTTTTGTATTCACCGTCTGCGTTGAAAGACGAAACCATTTTCTCAATTAATTCAAGATTTCGAAAGTGTATCTTTCGTGATATACTCGAGAACTTCCAGCTCACCAACAGCTACTCGACCACTAAAGAAAAGAGCAAAAATACAAAAATGGAGAACACTCTGGAGGTGTTGCTAACCCCTTCTTTTTTTTTCCTTTGCAGAAGAAGCAGAAATGCTTCCAGCTCACCAGCGACTACTCGACCATCAAAGAGAAGAGAAAAAATCAAAAAATGGAAAGGAAACTGGGAGTTTCGCTCTGATATTGATGGTAGGCAAAAATAATGGAATGAACTCTGGGGTATCGCTTTGCTCCTAGATTTTTTTTTCGTTTGCAGAAGACGAACCGCTTCCATATCAGAAGCACATGTCTTCCGAAAAATAAAACGGCAAAAAGATTATTTTTCATGTTTGAAATGACTGCAAACATGACGAAGCTCCGATAAAGATACGGACTTCCGTCCCATCCTGTTAAGCCATGTAGTATCGATATGAACCAATAAAAAATAATAGTGTGGGCCACATTGAATTTCATGCAGTGCACGTGGTGCACAAAGACTTACTCCGGATCTTATATATTATACGACGATGCTTATACATGAGGAATGTGATTTGGCTGACCAAAAATTATTAATAGCTCTTTTTCATACGCCAACACTCTTTCTAAATAACTGTAAATACAATCTCACGGCCTTTGCAATCACGCGGTGCACAAAGACTTACTCCGGATCTTATATATTATATGATGTATACTTATACCTGAGGAATGTGATTTTGCTGACCAAAAATTATTAATAGCTCTTTTTCATACGCCAACACTCTTTCTAAATAACTGTAAATACAATCTCATGGCCTTCGCAAATCCCCTTCAAATATTTAATTTTTGCAAGTAGTTTTTTATGCAAGTAGTTTTTTATATTTTTTTAACTGAAAACAAAAAAGGTCCAAGAAATCCAATGCCCTGCCCGAAGCCAGACCAAGTGCCAAATTCGAGCCAAACTAATTTCGGTTATATGCTTGGTTGAGCAAGGAATTGCCATGTTCATATACCAAAAACCAAAACAATTTAGATGAAGCGAGGGATTAGCAAGACGGTCCCAACTTTTCAGCTGGTCATAGGAAACGGTACCGATGACCTGGATTGAGTTATCCTCACAAAATTTTTGTTAGACTTGCTCCATCCTAATTCTACATAAAAATAAAAGTTATAAATAATAATAATAGTGGCAGCAACAGCACCGAACAATAATAATAATAAATTGTAGTTGGATTATTGTGTAAAATGATAAATGGGATACCACGTATCTTTTTGAAAAAGAATGATTTGTGGCAATCCATCAATCTCAGGATTGCACCTGGCATGTCAGCATAACACCATCTGCACTAGAAATATAGCTTGACGTACATAGATTCAGCTATGACGATATGGCTGAAGCCTCCTGCAAACCCAAATTTTGCGATTCAATTTTGAAGGGAATTATTATCCTATACATGGAAGGAGCGACAGTCGAGCTCCGGCTAAAAGGATACAATCCCACACCAACCGTCTCCCGACTCCTTAAGCGATGTTGCTTGGATATCATGGCATGGCACCAAAATGCCTTCTAAAATGGTGATTTGAACTACAAATGTAAAGCACTCCTCGGACGCCATACACTTGCTAAGAAACAACGAAAATCATCACACCAGAACGGTAAAATTGACCATGCGAGCTAGACTTTGGGATGAGAAATCACAACTTCCGAAGTCGCTTCCCACCTAGGTGTTCTTAAGACATAAAAGGGATTCTCTCGTTGACACCGACAAAAATGTGCCGGTTAACTTCATGTCTTGAACTTCATCAGCACCACCACCACCCTTCAGCATCTTGTTTCTAATGTGGCTGCCATGGGCTTCATTTCTTCTGTCCTTTGCTCTGATTGGATAAACCTTGGGCCGTTGTAGTTGTGGCCACACTGACACGAAAGATAAACTTCAAATGAGTCTCTTGTTAACAATTTCCTAAGAGTAGCATGTTGATTGCATCTCATCAAATTCTAAATGTGATATTCGCAAATAAAAGAGTGTAGGATTTTTGGGGACCTACTACAATATTTTGATACACTATAATAGGATATGAGTAGCAGTTTCAGTCTTCCGGGTGATAAAGATATGACTGCAACTTGAAAAAAATATAAGCCCATAAGTAGATTGCTTACATTGTGGAGCGTCTGAGGTTATAGCGCTTCGATCCTGGGGTTGCTGTTCCAGGAGATGTAGGTTGCCGTCTTTTCCTATGCCCCCGACGTGATACGCTTCCAGAATGCACTTCGCTATCCCCTGCATCGAGCTCGCTATTTGTCAATCCAGAAGCATCCGAAAAATGGGTGTTCTGCTCTGCATTTGATGCCACCTGATCATCATGAACCGAGTCGTCTAGGCTTTCTTCATGAACACACTGAGAATGTATGGCTTCCCCATTTGACAGTTCATCTTGTTTCTCTTCAAAATTCACCCCGGTGATAGCTTTGGCATCTTCAACAACTGCCTTAACAGAGTGCGTTCTTTTGAGAATTTTACACCTAGCATTTGAGCTGGATTGATGCTGTCTCTGTTTCGATGCCTGAAGGTGGGAATTAGTCTCAGGAAGCAGAAAAGATCCCTCCCTGCCATTCTGTTCATGAATTGATGGAAAATTTGGCACACCTTCCGTCTCCTTTGCACCATTGCCTGACTGAAATTTCATCATTTCAGTGGAAATATCTGCCACTCCAAATGAAGGCTTTGCCTCATCATTAGCTTTATGTAGGCCTTTTGATTCTCCATTATACCAAACTCCAGCAGACTGAGCCTTACACATATCAACAGAAGTATTCACAACACTAAAAGATGGTTCATGTTGGAACTTCGCTTCATCCTCTGAAGACTTTGCATCAAGATGAGCATCAAATAAACAGGACTTCTTTATATGACCATCAGAAGACTGATTTGCCACTTTTCCATGGGAGAATGAGCTCGAACATTTTTGCAGCAAGGACTCATGGCCACGTGAAGTAACATGTTGAGGGCTTGTACCCTGAGAAGATGCTTCTGCATTCTCACCCTCCATACGCTCCTTCAGATGGTCATCAGCAAGGCTTGACAGAAGAATGTTCTCTGAACCCTCAGTTCCTCTTGGAGTTTGAATACCATGAACATCTGAATCATAAATTTTGAACCCACAGTTTTTGCAACACTTGAACTGCTTGGCCAGGGCAAAAATGCGCTCTTTTTCCTTCATCAAAACTACTTGTTGATTCTTCAGGCTCTTGCTGATAAACTGGAGGATACTGATATCATTCTGAATATCCAGCTGCTCATCTTCCCGTTTATTTCTAGAAACATAGAGTTCTTTATCCCCAGCCAGCCAATCTTGATCTGGCTTCAACTTCTGAATTTTCAATTCATCTGCATCCTTGATATCAGCATGTTTCTTCTTGAACAATTCAACAGGATCCAATTGGTGTACTAATGAGTTTCCCAAAGTCTCCTTTATCAGTCTAAGTTCTTCCGACACCATCTGGATATGAATGGTCAATTCCAGCCTCTCTTTCTTCAATTTTCCCTCTTCAACACATTGCCATTTTTCAAACCTTTCTTTCTCAACATTGAGCAGCTTTAGCTCTGTTTCCAATGCTAATTTTCTATTATCCAGCACATCTGACTCTTTCTCAAGCCTGTCCCTTTCATTTCTCAGCTCTTCCATTTCTTTTCTGTGTGATTCTTTCATGATCCTGTAATCACCAATCTCCTGCTCTAATTTTGATTGCAGTTGAAGATGGCGCACCCTCTCCTCCTTAGCTACTTTAAGATTTTCCTTCTCCCTGATAGTTTGCAGTCTTTCAGCTTCTATTGCAGTTCTTGAATTCTCAAGTTCAGTTTGAGAAGACACCAGCTTCTGGGTATCTCTATCTAGCTTCTCTTTTTCATCCTTCAACTTATTCTCATCTTTTCTTATGGAGTCCTCCCTCTCCTTTAAAGCATCCAATATCTCGTTAAACTTTTTCTCTTTGTTCTTCAATTTCTGCAATTCAATATCCAAATCCTGCTCTTTGTTAAAAATTTGTACCTCTCTGATATTAATTTCAGTGGACTTTTTCTCCATTGCATCCAATCTGTCTTTCACCTCTTGATCAAAGATGTTTCTTTTCTTCTCCATCTCCAACTCAAATTCTTGTTTCTTGGAATCCAGAATCATGTTGTGATCATCTAAAAGTTTCTGGATCTCTACCTTCACAATTCCAAAAAGATAAGTCAGGATTATCCATCGAAAGTGGGAAATAACTTGTGTGGTCAAGAAAGTATGTTAAAAGAAAAACATAAAGGAGACCTGAAATGAAACAATAAATAAACAAGAAGATCCTATGATTAATGATGATACATATGAAATTCACCAAAAGGAGGAAATTCACTAAAAGTTAAGATTCAGGTGCTAATAAAATCACCATACAAATGCTAAGCATCCAATGCTAAGCATCCAGTAGTCCATCACGGGTCAGATGTCACAACATTTAAAATTTTATTTGAATAATCAAATACTTCGAAGAAGATTCGGATTGAAAGAGCATCTATGATTGTAACAGTTAAATTAATACTTGAAATTGTTCTTTGCAAATCAAGCTTAAGTCCTTCTGATGTGTCTACTATTATGTATTGCACAACATTTGTTAGCATACAGGAGCTGAAGCAGAATATATGGCTTTCTTGTACAGTCATTTCAAAATGCAGAAATTTCTGTTAAATGAATACATGAAGACACACTTTTATAACCATATGTCTATCCCAACTATTTGTAATCTGGCCTTTCATGTGATAATTACAGGACTGTTTCACAATAGACACTCATCATCTAAAAATAAGATTTTCTTCTTTTGCAACTAAACATCTCTCTTTCTTCCTTGACAGCTTCTTGCAATCAAAGTAACAAAAATTCGAAAGAAATAAAGTTGCAAAAAGAGACAATATATTTGGGATAGTTCAAGCAAAACTAACTTAAATCTAACCTTCTCTTTAGCATCTAAAGCTTCCAGTCCTGCGCTGATTTCCCTCTCTTTATTTTTTAATGAATTATTAGCAACCTCCATTTCTTTTCTTGCCTCTTCAAGCTCTTCCTCGTACTTTTTGAGAACAATATCTCTCCCATCTGCCTCCTTCTCTCTCTCATCAAGGAATCTTTGCTCCTCGTCAAGCTTTTTCTGACGATCCTGCAGCTTCTGTTCCCAAGCTAGCAACTCTTCTATTTGTCGAGTGAGAGCCTTGTCATGTTTTCTCTTTCTGGATGTCGTAGATTACAATTATAATTACCATTCAAGAAACAAAAGTAATTTAAGGGAATCAAAGAATGCAACAATCAAGGCATATTAATAAACTAGGTAAAAACTTAAATTAGAAGAGCAAAAGGAATACCCAGTTGTAAAGGCTGTGGATTCTTTTTGAAGCTCATGTTCATAAGCCTCCACATCTAATTTTCTATCCATCTCTGAACTCTTTCGACTTTCTTGTGCTAGCCTAGCATCTGCAGAATGTAGCTTTCCTTTAATCTTCAAATATCTATCCCCAATACTGGCCTCCAGAGAATGAATTTCAGCTAACTTCTTATCAAACATGAATTTAGCTTCCGCATTTTCCCCAGACTTCTCATGAAAGGCCTTTTCAAGCTGAATAAAAACAGATCCACAGAGAGAGAGAGAGAGAGAGGAAATAAATGCCTCGAAACATACAAGAAGAAACAGAGACAAAACACAACTCCATCAAAGGAGGGAGAAAAGATAAACAAAGCAGATCAATCATTTCTTCTACAACGAAAAGATACTAAGAGTACCTAAAATGCATGAAATGTATAAAGAAACTCAACAGTCAGGCATGAATGCAACAACCTTTCAAAGCAATTTAGCAATGCATACATCTGGTATCGACCACATGTCAGATTTTGAGGATGACCTCT
Source organism: Areca catechu (assembly GCA_021397845.1). Lineage (NCBI taxonomy): Eukaryota > Viridiplantae > Streptophyta > Magnoliopsida > Arecales > Arecaceae > Areca > Areca catechu. The sequence goes on from CM038051.1 coordinate 21,696,973, forward strand.
CAAAATGACAAGAAATGATGCATCCGCATCTCAGCACACAGTAAAGTTTCAATTGTAAAAGATAAAAGCATACATGATTTCCATTCAGCTTATATGAATTATTAAAAAAGCATAGCATGGTAGACGAGACTCCTACCACTACATGGTCTAGGAAGGGTTGGATGTACGCAGCCTTACCCCCGCTATAGGGGGGCTATTTCCATGTTCAAACTTATGACTCCAGGTCACAATGGAGCAACCTTAGCATTGCACTGAGACTCATCCTCCAGGTTATATAACTTATTCAATGAATATATATGTATTAAATTTTGTGATGAACAAGCATTTATGCCACAGATTTTCTTTATTCTGAGATGTAACTCATGGTTATAATTGGTAGTTTAAGATCAATGGGAGTGTCAGCTTCAAAAACACATTTTCCTGTATTCAGCATGTATCAACTCACTACAACTCAAAATTGTGTAAGTACCTATTACTTCATATGGCATGTTTTCATAATTTTGCTATTCAGCATGTTGATCAGCCAATTGCAACAACTAAGAGCCCACATCATGACATATCCTGTGTCTAAAATCATGTCCTGACCTTTTATGGAGTTAAAGCCTTAGAGGATGGAGGCATAGACAGTGCCCTGTCTAAGCCTCACCACACTTTTAAGATAATCACAGCTGATGCTAGCTTTAGATTCCACAGAATTAATGTCCTTCCTTCATGGCTCAACACTCAGCTAGTTTTTGTTGCATTCCCCAACTAGAACATAAAGTTTTCTCTAACAAATGTTTGCATCCCGAGTCTTCTCAAATCTCAAGCCTTTCAGCAATGCATGTCTTTTAATGCTGTCAAACAGCTTAATCAAAGGATTGAGAAAGAAAGAATGCTTTAAATTCATTTCTGTGAAAAAGATGTCACAGACCATATAAATGACTTCAAAAAAAGTATTTAATAATCCAGCAGATGGAACTGAAAAGAAAGACTTGCAAGAGCATGCAAACAATGAAGATGATTAGACATATGAAAATGAACATGTAAGTTGAACTTTGCAAGACATGCCCCCCAAGTGGCTAAATATGGAGATTTCAGGTCACCTCTGTAGGGAAAATTGAAAAGATGGTTTTAGAAGATAGCATCAAGGAAACTTTACAACAAGATGGGTTTCACAATAGAGCAACAACCTGACGCATACAGGTTAGAGTGATCAGATCTATACCTACTTGGGCATGCTCGTCAAAGCTTTTTAAAATGGATCAACGATGAAAATTTGGTACAACGTTGAAGTGAGAACATGACATGAATGATTATAGATATACCGTGCTTGAGAGATTTCAATGCATCATATTGGACAAAACGAGCACACACGGTCATACACCAAATAAGTCTAGGTGTGATATTATGCCACCCATGGGGCCAACAAAAAAATATTATAGGCAAATGAGAAATCAATGACTTTCTATGCTTCAGCTACATTCATTGCATACTTAGCTGCTTTTCCACAATAATGATGAGATGCAAAAACTATGCCAGCACAGCACCACAAAGGACAAATTATATATCTCTAGGATGTGAAAAAGACACAAAAAAATATTTATAAATATTAATTTAAACCCACAGTAGAAGAATACAACCCAATTTGGTTGTGAATCTTCCCCCCAACATGCACACCCCAGAAAAAGAAAAGAAAGCCCAATCTGCAATTGCTAATGGTGGGTTTACAACATGTCCGCATTACTAGCATCACTAACCAATATCACAAAAAAAAAATGAGAAGAAAAGAAAGAAAAGGATGAGTGAAAGTACAGATGATTCAAAAACAATCAATTACCAATAAGGGAACCAGCTTAAAATGCAAAATTTTCAAGGAAAACACACATGAAACTCTGCCAAAAAAATCACATAAAAGCCAACAAAGACATCCTCTTGTGGGAAAATTATTACCAACAAATGGACTGGCTTAAAATGCAAACTTTGCAAGAATCACACACAAGAGACTCCCAACAAAATAATAAAAAAATAAAAGCAAGTGAAGACATCCTCTCATGGGCAATAAATGCTGTGCCGGTACCAAGACCCACACCAGTTGCCTCGCGGCACAGTTTGGTACAGTATCGTGTCGTTTTGTGCCAAGCCCATACTTACATAGCAAAGCCAACAAGGGATGGGGAGAGGGAGGAAGGCAAGGAGAGGAATAGAGAGAGAGGGGGAGAGAGAATTAGATGGGGGGTGGAGAAAGCCCTTCAGCTCCTCTATTTCATTTGAAACAGCTCTCTCTCTCTCTCTCGCCCCCCCCCCCCCCCCCCCCCTCTGGCTGGTTTTGTGAACCGAGGGGTAGAATTGCGCCAGTCAGCCCCCAATACAGCTCAATACGCCCCAAACCAGACAATTTATAGTGGTACAGCATACCATGCTCATGGGAGAATTATTACATAATATAAGCAGCAGTTTGCCTGATAAATGAACTGATGTCAAAACTATCAATTTATCAAATCTATGTAAATTCAGAATTACTACTGAGATAATTGTGTTATAACCTACAAAGCACAAGGAGAAATGGAAATTTAAGCTCTACAAATGACAAAATATAATCGTGCCTAATATTAGTATTAACATAACAATATAAGCAACAAATAAATCAAGAAAAGAATGAAATGCAAACATGATTATGTAGCAATAATTATTTCTGTGGTCAGCAGACAGTTTATATTAAAGGAAAAAAGGAAATCTGCAAGCCTCGTACACTAACAATAGACTGCTTCTCAACCACCAAAGCTTTCCTCGTATTCTCATCCTGCCTTTCTAGTTCAGATCTAGCAATCCAATGTGCTGCTCGTTCACGCTTTAGAGTTTCCTCTGCTTCTGCCAATTCTTTCCTTATTTCTTCATATTTAGAAGCCCACTCCTCCTTCTCAATCAGGAGAAGCCCCATATTATATTGGTAGTCATAAAGCTGCTCAAAAAATAGTAAGTTAGGTAACATTTGATAACCAAGATAAATCAGAAGTGATAGATGTGAAACTAAACCAAACAAATACAGATTATACAGCTTCATACTAGTTGCCTGAATTACTTGACAAGAAATGATCTAAAATGACAAACTAGAACTTAGATGAAGTGATCATACAGAACTGAATTGCTGAAGGATAAGCTAAGTTTTGTTAATGATAAAGATCATGAACATAAAACGCTGAATGCAGTTGATAACTACCATATGACAGCAGAAGAGGAAACAAACTACTGAGGCTATGATATACATATATGGACCAATTGTATGACCTCAACCTTACAAGCATCTGCTCAAGAACTGAACCAAAAAAGAAAATGATTTTATGTATAAATGGTATAGTAGCAGTCTTTAAAAGCAAAAAGCAATTCTCCTCATCAGACAGAATAAATCATAGTGCAGTCAAATGTACATGTACAACAGCCAAGATGCATACATGTCACTTTGTCAGACACCAATTAGGAAAAAGTGAAGGTTGACTGTTCGAGGATTCCAACATTAGGGGAAGGAAAAAAGCACTGAGTTGTCAAGATGTGAATATTAATGGTTAATACAGTTAACCAATTGTATCGATGGTTATCCACCACATTTCTCACCTATTCTTAACTAAGTAATACAAGAAAGAAACCTGCCAATAGAGTAATTGATTCCCTGGAAACTCACCTATGATCCAAGCCACATAACATCGAAGTCATAGGTTTGTACCAGTATTATCAACATTCTTATGAATCCACAACTCAGAGATCAACTCCTCCAGATCATACACAAACAAACCCATGACCGGGAAGCATTATCCCTACTAGTTAAGAACATTTTATTTAAACTACATAACCATTAATGAACTTCACCAAATTATCCTCTGTAACTTCCACCCACTTGCTCAGCATTCCCTCATTTAGTCAACTTAAATTAGTTTCTCTGTTTAACAAATTAGAATTACTTTAACCTTTTGCACATTTAGATTTTACAAAGAAGGAAAAAGGGTCAAGGTTGATCTAGGAGTTCTTATATAATGAAGATAGAAGTTTGGTTGGTTTCAGATGCTCTTACACTGTTGAAAAGAGTATATCTTTTCCACCAAAAAACAGTATATTTGGGCAATTTACTGTGTTGGTAGAATTCTATAGTCATCAACAATGTCCAAAAGCGGATGAGAAGCATTCACAAATACAAAGCACTTTCAACACTTAAACCAGATTTAGGATCCTTCAAATGCATACTGCACTCCAAGTCTATGTGTTTTCCTCGCCTTCCTTTGCTTCTCTTTCTTTATTTCTTTCTTTCTGTCTTCTATAATTTTAACTTTGAATTTCCTTTAAAGCTCACTAGAAATTTCAAGCCTTGAAAATCATTTCATGCTTATCTGACATGGAACCAAAATTTTATTCCAAGAGCATAATGATGCCATGTATGTCCAGCACCAAAGCATATGACTTTATTTTTATTATGACTCGATCCTACAAGCAATGGGGCGAAAATCTGTGATCTTCAAAGAATTTGCAATGTTTGCAAGAAACAAGTGACAACATCTATATCTAATATGAGCAAAAACATTGATGCATATATATATAATGTATCATCAAAGGTGGAAGTTTCTAGCAAACTGACAATAACTCAAATCCTTGAAGATGATGCTATTATGCACAATTACTTTCACAAAAGATATCTAACAAGAAGAAACTTAAGGGCTTAAAAGATGAGTCAAGACTAAGGATCCAACTATCAGTCTGTATTGTGCCATGTCATGCACTACAAATGTTCCACTGTATCAAGCCTGATTTGTGGGTAGATTGCCTTAGCCTATATTGCAGCATATCACAGTTAAGATACTAGTTGGCATGGTTCAGTGAGTTAGCAAACTAAGCCTACATTGATAGATTATCGGCTTCCAAACATATTACACTTTATTTACTTTATTTTCCAACAGAAAAAAATAAGAAATGTAAAACTTATAAAATTTGTAAGACATCAGCGACAACTTTAAGCTTGTGGTCTTTTTGTTTAGCATTTTCTTATGCTATATTGCTAGTATTTGGTCTTATATTATGTTCCACTATAAATTTTTCATCACCAATATGCCTCAGAGCTTAACAGAGAACCCCTTTGCAGATCTAAGAGAAATTCCAAGAACCATCTTTCTAGTAGAAGGAACTTAACTGTACCAGTAAAATATGTGCCCTTGTCCATCAACAAACCTTCAAAGCTATATGGTAGGCCCTTCCCTTGCCTATGTTGCCACGGCTAAGAATTCAGCACTATTCTAATAAAACAAAAAAACAGGCTGTCAAGTTAAAAATCAGTTGTAAGATATGCCCAAAGATACCCTTTGACATTGCACACACATGTTGAACCTGTCCTGATTGGCCAAATCTAAAAAAACGGTGATAACGATATTATGCTAGTTTGCATTAGTTTGTGGGTATAAATTCTTTATAGATCATGATGCTTCATTAACAGCAACAGGTATGTTAAACTCTAGTGTCTAGAAGCTACATGGAAAAATCAAGAGTTCAATTTGAGCATGAAAAACAAGTACACTTCCCGTTACATAGCAATTAAAAGTAGCAATTATGCCAAACAAATAAGTTCCCGAGCATATTTTAGGGTGCCTCCATCATTTCTTCCAAAATCCTTGCATATTTTTTCATGACCATGTTTGCCAAGGGTTGGCACCAGATTCCTATGGGTAATTGAGCACAATATATATGATGCTTTGTTGGGATAAGTTAAAACTTGGTGGGGGCCTTACCGACCATTATTCCTAAAACAAATATAAATAAAGAGGTAAATCCAAGCAAAGATCATTATGTCATAATAACCCATCACCAATCTGGAGATTAGGAACATCATCAGCAAATAATGAACTACTGAATAAACAATTTGGGATAATCTAGACTAAACAACCAAAATTATAAACAGTTTGGGATAATCTAGAACATCATCAGCAATTATAAGGTGCAGGATGTTTCATTGGCAGCATTTTATCTCAATTCTGTTGTTGAATGAATGAATTACAAAGACTACCGTAAATTCAAAAATTTAAACAACTTCATGGAAAGTAAAAAGGTGCAGATTACATTTTCAGTTGGTTTATTTTATTTTTACCTATCTCCAGATTTTCCAAAAAAAAGTCTCTTCTGACATCAATTTATAATTTGATATTTCTAAATTTTACTTATGTTATTGGACATGTTTTATTGCCTATAATGTTGAATTGTTGACCATACAATGATCCAATGAATATTTCCTTGAGAAATATATCTCATATGCAGCAAACACATGACACCCCAAAAGCACCTCCCTACTCGCTCTTACATTAAATATGCCTTTTCTTTTTCTCCACCTACTTACTAATAATTTTAAACAATGAAAAAAGATTATCATAATATAATTCCTAGCCACAAGATTTAAGATAATCTTTATTTTCATTTCTTTTCCCCCTAAAATTACACAAGATATGTATCATGTTGATTTTATTCGCTATTTAGAACATTATATTTGAAAGTTTGCTCCCATAATGTCAGTTTAGCATATAGCCCTCTTTGAAAGAAAAGCATTCAACCTATTCTACTTTCATTGGTCAAAGAACTACAAATTTGCAAATGTCAACAAATCAATAGCACCCAGTACCCCTTCCAATCACATAGCAATAAATTTGAAACCTCCACCATAAACTATGCTGTATCATGGATAGATAGAGAAATAAAAAACATGTAATTGGGTCAATGACTCATTGTAACCTCTTTCTCGAGATCTGAGATTCTTTGAGCAAACGCTTCACAATTCCTTCTTTGCAACACAGACTCGTCGAGAAAGCCTGCCTCTCTAAACGACCTCCAGACCTCCTCCTCGCCGCATTCCCTGGCCAAGACAGCACATTTATCGTCCCCAAGATTTGTCCGGGGTGATGGAGGCGGTGCCTCAGCCACCGCAATCCCCTTCCCCTTCCCATTCCCGATGTTAAGAATCATTCCGCTGCCATCTCTAGGGTTTAATGGGGCCGAGCCACTGCTCCTTTCAGCGGCCCTTGGCAGAAGGGACCACCCTTTCTTCTGCCGCGAAAACATCACCAATTCCCCTTCTTGATTACAAAAGAAAATGACCTTAACTTCGATGTAAAAACCATTGGAACCCAAGAAACAAACCCACAAACCCTGATAATTGATATCAAGAAAAAGAAAAATAGAAACAATCGAGAGGAGAAGAAGCAAAAGATCGGCGATCAAAAATTGTCGCTTCCAGCGATGCCAAGGGTGGAAATTTGAGCGATTGGGCTAAAAACCCTATAAATGGAGAACTGCGAGCGTGGATTAAAAAAAAGGAAGCGAATGATTCAAGGACAGCCAACCTGTCAGGAGTCGGACCGACAGGGAAACCAATGAAACAGGGTACGGGTTTTTTGCGATTAGACTCCGCTATTTAAGTATCTAGAAATTATCTATTTTTTTTTATATATAGAGTAACTTTATATTAGGAAAAACCGGCTATTCAAGAAAGCATGTCGAACAAAAAAAAAAACGGACCGGAGACCAGAACGAGAGAAAAAAAATTTTAATATTAAAAAAATTAAAAATAGATGTCAAAAAAAATATTTATATGTTTTTGACTGTCGTGGACATGCGGTGCCAAAAATATTTATCACATGACAGATGGGTTGGCAGTTGGATTAAAATTATCTTTGAAAAAGATGATTGCATACCGAAAAATCATTTTTCGAAAAGATGATTTCTAGCTTTTCCATATTTATCCGTACCTTATATAAAAAATTATTTTTGATAAAGATGATTTGAAATCGTCATAATTTCTAAAATATTTTTTTTAAAAAAATTTAAAAATAATTATGAATGATATTTTCATAATTAAATGAATAGTATTTTCGTAATTAAATCAAAGATTATGAAATACATTTTGGAAAATAAATATTCTCAATCTGATTTTTAAAAATTCAATTCTCAAAATACCTCCCATAAAATTTGATTTAATTATGAAAGTGCCATTCATTTAATTATTAAAATATAATTTATAGTTATTCAAATTTTTTTTAAAGAATATTTTAGAAATTATAAAAAAAATTTAATAAATACGTCTGATATTTCATAAATACAGTTTTTTAAATTAAATTTTAATCTAATAAAATTTTAAAAAATATGTAACAAAATTTAAAAGATATAATAACATTACTTAACAATAAAATTAATTTTAAAAATTTTATAATAATATATTATAATATTTTTTTAATATTATAATAAATATTTTATATTCTAAATTTTATTTTAAAATATTGTAATAATATTTTATATTAATTATGATAACCGGTACGGCCCCCGGTATGGTTGTCGATCCGACCCATGGTCCGGTCGCCGGTCCCGACCCCCGGTCCAGGCCTGGTCCGGCCGGCGGTACGACCACTAGTACGGCCCCCGGTACGGTCACCAGTCCGGAACTGATAATATATTTTAAAATAATATTAATTAAAAATAACATTAATTAATCATATAAAAGTAATATTAATTTAAAATTAAAAATAATATTAATTAAAAATAAAATTAATTACAAGATATTAGTCCGGCCCCCGGTGGCCGTACCGGGGCGGTACAGGGGGCCGGACCGGCGGCCGGATCGGGGGCCGGACCAGCGGCCGTACCGGGGCTGTACCGACGGCCGTACAGGGGGCCGGACCGGGCCTGGACCGGCGGTCGGACCGGGGCAATACCGGCGGTCGTACCGGGGCTGTACAGGAGGCCGGGCCAGGGGTTTATTATAATATTTTATAATAAATTTTAGAGTATAAAATATTTATTATAATATAAAAATATATTATAATATATTCTTATAATATTTTTAAATTAATTTTATTTTTAATTAATGTTATTATATCTTTTAAATTTTATTATATATTTTTTAAAATTTTATTAGATTAAAATTTAATTAAAAAATAGTATTTATGGGGTGTCGGATGTATTTATTAGAATTTTTATGTAATTCCCAAAATATCCTTTTAAAAAAATTTCGAATAACTATGAATGGCATTTTCATAATTAAATGAATACAATTTTTATAATTAAATTAAATTTTATAGAGGGTATTTTGAGAATTAAATTTTTAAAAATCAAAATTGAAACAAGAATTATTTCCTTCGGAATGCCCTTCGTAATCTTTGGTTTAATTACAAAAATATCATTCATTTAATTATAGAAATGCCATTCATAGTTATTTTTGAATTTTTTTTAAAGAATATTTTAGAAATTATGAAATTATCTAGTGTGAAATCGTCTTTAGTAAAGAAGATTTCAAGTTAAAAAATCATCTTTACCTAGACCATGCACGGATGAAAGTGAGAAAGCCTGAAATCGTCTTTTGGAAAGACGATTTCTCGGCATGAAATCATCCTTTTCAAAGATGATTTCAACCCGCCTACCATGCGGCATGTGTTTTTGGCATGAAATCATCCTTTTCAAAGACGATTTCAACCCGCCTGCCACGCGGCAGGTGTTTTTGGCACCGCATGTCCATATCAGCCAAAAATATCTATTTTTATAAATATTTTTTCTGGTACCTATTTTTAAAAAAAAAATTTAGCATTAAAAAAAATTTCAAAATGGGATGCTACATAAAAATAAAACTTTTTTTTTTTTATAAAAAATAAAATAAAATAAAATAAAAGAGAGGGCATGTTGTAAATCATGCATCTTGGCTCTCGTAAGCACAATTTGCAATATGCTTACCTCGAATTACAGCCCCTGCACACCTCATCATGACATGTTAACGTAATGCATCGACATGATGCATGATATAATTCCTCCTACTGCCGATCACCACTCAATTCATAAAAATATTGAAGGTGTCTGCGGATATATTTGGGGTTGAAAGCTGCGTTTTGAGTTTAGAACCTATTTCAAGGTTTTTTTAAAAAAAAAAAAAAAAAAAACTGCTTGGCTATCAAGAGCCAAAACTGTAAAAATGGTTTGCTATATATTTAGTTCATAAATACAAAAATTGATATTGAATGATAAAATAATAAAAAAATAAATATCTAAAATAATTTTAAAATTATTTAAATATAAGACAAATAAATACCATGATAAAAATAAATTTAAATAAAATATTATAACATAATTCTTTCATATATATAGTTAATATAAAACTTAAATAAAATTAAATAAATAATTGTTTAGCATATTCAATCAAAAGAAAGTAATACGATACTAATATACTCCAATACCTATACATCCATTAACAAATCATGTATTCTATCACATACTTAAGCCATAAAGCCAGCAAATCTAGAATTTTTATTCAATGGAGACAAATATTCGAACAAAATTTTATAAAAAAATATAAAACATAATAAAAATTAATTATAAATTTTATTACAATTGTTTTTTCTGAATTTTCATTAAGAACTAGATAAGATTTTTCTCTAATCATTATATATATGATTTTGCAGGATACTAACATAGCAAGTATTAAGAAATGTATTAAAAATAATCGAGTTAAGCAATATAAAAACAATATTGTACTTATAAAATTCAAATCAAAGATGTATGTACATATTAAAAAATTCAGTAAATAAATAGTAACGATGTCTATACACAATTTCTTTGTTCATAGTCTACTTTCTTTTTTTTTCTCAGTTTTACTATTTTTTTTTAGATATATAGTGTTTTTCATAATATTCAAAAAAAATTATATGGCTTTCCAGAGTTTTCGCTATCTCTTTTCACTCTTTTTCATATATAATATTTTAAATTTTTTAAACTTTTTATCTTTATTAAGCTCTTCAAGAATGTAAAAAGTTTTGTTATTTATTTTTATTTTAAATTATGACATCCTTATATCCTTAACATATATATTATTATTAAATATTTTAATTTTAAATTAATTTATCTATATATGGCAATGTATTACTTTTGATAATTTAGAATGAACAACATAAAAAGATTATATTATTTTATATCTATAATATAAAATAAATAAGGATGTCAATGGAGGCGGCTGCCCCCATTGTACATTCGTCCTTGTTTAAAGCTACTATTGTTTAACAACAAAAGGTATGTAGCCATCATCATTATCTTTTTTATTGAACTCCTCATCATGCTTTATATGCTTTCTAATATAATTATGAATTGCCATGCTAGCAACAATAATTTTTATTTGATCATCTAGCTTATATGCAAGCATTATATTTCTCCAAACTCCAAATGTGTGCTCTATGATATTTTGGAGTGATAAATGAGCTTGGTTGAATACCTTATTTGGACCTTATATTGGTTGACTGACACGTTGAAATTGAGGCACATGTAACCTTTCTCCTTTATAAGGTACCAAATATTTTTTTATGTTTAGATATCCCGTATCAACAACATAATATTTATCTATCAAAGCAAAATAATATTATGTTGTATAAAAGAATTAGTCATTCCAATAATAAAGTTTGTAATAGAATTTATTTATGACACTCACCACCTCTTGGATGTGCAAATTCGGTCATGCATATTATATAATACATAGAAACAATAATGAATATAAAGAAAAGTGCAATTCATGTATATAAAAATAAGATATCATGTTGAGTTCTTACTTTGAAATATAGATAAAATTATGATTTTTATCAAATATATTTAGGGATGATATCATTATAATTTGGTGGTGGTCTTATCATGTTAAATGCAAATTTCTCTGATTCTTAAAGAACTATATCAAATTGCCAGCTAATAATCTTCCTAGAATGTTGAAGCCATTCTTGAACAAATTTATTACCAATTCCAAGGCCCTATGTTAACCAAAAAATAGTCATTATTTCTTTAACACTCATTTCTTAGGTATTTATCGGGCCATACTTGTTTCTAAATAGGCTACAAAAATTTTAAAATTCAGGTATCTCTATTTAAAATTGCTCATAGAATCTATTACCAAGTCCATCCAAAATATCCATAACCTACATATGACCAACATATGAAGAATCTTTATATGGCTCTTTATAAATATATTTAAGAAAATAATTAGCATATGCTATTATACTGACTAATACAAATACATCAAGCTCAATATCACTTTCATTATTCTCCTCTTCAGTATTATTTTTTAGTTGAAAAGAATCAATACATTCATCCCCATCTATATTTGCTATCATTAATTGAAAATAAACCCAAAATATGATCCATTACAACTTGTCTTAAAGAACAACAATATAAAATTGAACTCTATAATTATTTAAATGCATGTAAAAACTAACCAAAATGATAAGTGATGAGAATATAATATTCATCATACTTTTAATATAATAAATTTGTTACAATAACATTTTCAATAAAATCTTGAATGGCCGAGTTTGCATTATAAAGCTAAAAAATTAAAATAATTTAAAACTAAAATGATGGGCTAGTTGGTGGATGGTTGTTGTCTTTGTCATAAAATGATCCAAGCTAAGCAAGCTAACTTTTGGGCTAGCTAATGAAACAAATATTTCTCTATATTCATGACATAAGAACAATCAAATTTCTAGCAAAAGAAATCACTCCTATGCTCAACTCCCAGGAGTGTGCTAAGCTAATTTACCACCTATAAAATGCTACAACCATGAGGATCATATCTAATTAAAATGGCCATGCTATGACTCTCCACAACATCAACTAGCCGATTAATTGTTTTGCTCAAAGCAAAGGTTGCTGATAACCATTTGCTACCCTTTGGAGCTGATCTAGTTGCCTCCCTTGCTCTCTTACGAGTTTTGATCATTGATGAGGTACCCTTATGGTCTAAGTTAGAAATCACATTCTCTAATTTTAGTGTATTCTCATGTCTCTCATTATCATTAACCTTCTCACTTATAGCATTTTCTGATATCTCAAGTATTCCAAAGCTTGGAAACCAAGCTCACCTCGCGATGGCTACTATATCCTTGCATAATTTATCCAAGTCAAGATAATGTTCAAGTCCTTTATCCATGTATTTCGCCCACTCTGGATTTCTCTGCATGATTTTAAAAATATTTATTAGTATAAACAATAGCTAAATATATAAATCAAATAAATATATTTATATATATATACACATAAATATATATATCTTAGTTTTTTCCTTCCCACCATTCATCTAGAGCATTTATAGTTTGCTTTGCATGATCCCAACCCAATCCAATTTCTTTCTCCATTAAAGAGTTCCAACTTTGCTGCTCCTTTGCATTAATCCAATGATTTTTCAACGTCATCCTATTATAGTTTTTTTTTGGCCTCCTCATTATAATTTTTCACCAATAAGTTCCACCCATCCTTCATGAAATGGATACCACGTCTGTACCCAACTCTTACAAGTTCATTGCAGTGCTTAACCAAAATGGCATATATGGCTTTTACTATCTCAAAGTGCTTTTTTCTTAATCTCCTATTCATTACCATCATCAATAGCTTTGTCTTTACCTTTTATTTTATTTAAACTTTGTGCCTTTGAAACATGGGATATAATTATGCTTACTTATCATTTTCAAGACTGTCAAAATATTTCAAATTTTAACACCAATATAAAATATTTAAAAAATAATATCTAAAAGTATTTGTAGAAAATGAATAGAGTATTTATAAAAGAATATTTAACAACTAATGACCAAATATTTATAAAATAATATTGCAAAGCCAACCAATTAGTTTTCAAAATTTCAACAAATGCTCATAGGTAGAAAATTAATAGTAATTTGCATAAGTTTTATATGTATAAAAAGCTATGAGAATTATCAAATTAGAACTAATTTTAACTCACCATAATTAGTTGACATGATTCAAGTAAGCTCTTCTATCTAAATGGTGCCAAATCAATTATCTTATCTTTCTGAATTTGTATTATTTTATAAATAAAAGAGAATCAATAAGATTTCTTGTCAAATTCATTTAAAGAGAGTAAGTGAAAGATTTATTTTGGATAATAGTGTTCGATGTATGCCCTAAAAGCTAATCTGGTAGACACGGTAATCTTTTTTAGATTATATTTTTATACTTAATCAATTCTTATATTAGTAAAATGGACCGCTCTTTTGTATTATTGTATAATGTATCATTGAATTATCTAACGAATTAATGTCAATGATACATATTCTCAACTCTTGAGAATTTGAAACATGTATCATTGTAGATGAATTTCAAATTACTCTAAGTCGGATTATTACGGGGATGATAATTGATCCATCAAGATCGGTGTAGGATTGCTTTCCATTGGAAAGAGGGGTCTCGAGTTTAAAGTTTGAGAATACTATAATGAGAGTATGGTAGGGATGTCAATTTTTACCGATCCGGTGGATACCCGACCTGACCCCGATCCTAATAGGGGGTAAAACATGACCCGTCTAATTTATAAATGGATATGGATTTTATAAAAAAAACTTGACTCAAGTTCAGATCGGGTGCTGGTAATAGTATGCCCTTACCCAAACCCATCATGTTTATAAAATATTTAAGTTCCCCTTCTTCCTCACCTTCTTCCCTTTTTTTATCATTACTTTTTTATCATGTTCTTTGAAAGTAAACTAGGTTTTAGATTTTAAGTAAACTTGATTTTATAGGATTAAGTATACCCAACTCAACTTGATCTAAACATGACTTTTTTTATACCGACTCGACTCGACCTTAGATGGGTATGAAGCAAGTATAGGGCAGGAATTTTTTGGTGGGACGGGTATGGGATTTGGATGACCTGATCTAAACCCAACCCATTGCCATCCCTAAATACAAGTGATTATTAGAGAACAATGGTACTGAGCTTGACCATACAAGAAATCACTTAAATGTATACTCCTTCATTAGTGACTTTTTCAATACTATGATAATGTGAATGGATCTTTGATCTGTGATGCTTGGCTACTCAGAGTGAACTTGATGTCATTTGACTATACAATTACTTGATCACCTAGCCATTCAGGTTCTTCGACATATGTTGGCTATATTAGGTTAACTGTAGGAGTATGATACGTATCTAGATGGGATCTATTGATCTCAATAGAAGAGAAGTAGTCCTATACGATTTAAGAAACTGAGTTTTTAAGACCATGGCCATTATAATATGAATGATGGAAAAAGTTGTCATGAGTTTTCATAATTTGGACTTGAGTTGATTGAATCTTGTATATAATAGATGAAGGGATTTAACAAGTTTTCCATAATCTATCTTATCGAGATTCATCGTAGAAAGACTGAATCACACGATAACCATACTTAGAGATCTATACATTATATTCTACTAGATTGCCACTATATATTATTAGGCATACTGGTAAATTATGAAAACTCACTAAAATCATTTTCAGATTGATGGTCCTTGATTAAGGTGAGTTAAAATTATTTTAATTTTATTGAAAAGAGTTTCAGTGATACCATGATGGAAATAATAGTATATTTTACTACTACATAGACTAGAATCTATGGGATCATACATAATAGAGATTTAGACTTAATCAATTGGTTGGATCATGATCTAATTATCAATGTGATTGATGATTAGAATCAATTTATAAAAGTTACAAGTAAGAGAAATTATAAAAAAGACCTAATTGCAATAGTTGCAATATAATATGATTTGATCAAATTTATATTTGACTCTTAATTGAATTAAATCATATTTAATGTACTTAGACGTGATTTAATTCAAGTAAAATTGGATTTTCCAATCCATTTAGGAATTGGACTTAATTCCTAATAGATTTGGCTCAATTTGACTTTGAATCGATCTCGAATTAGAATTGAATTGGACTTGGATTGATTCCGTATTGGATTAGGAATTAAAGATTTAGTTGGATTGAACTCTTTCTCTCATCCCATGCCCATAAGGAAGAAAACATGTGCCAAAAAGGAAAAGGATAAGCACAATTCCTCTTTTTCTTGCACCAAAAGAAAAGAGAGATAAAGAGGTGTCCCAAGTATTTTGGGTGCCTGGGACTCTCTCTCCTCTATTTTTTTTCCATGCCCAAAAGGTCTCATGCCAATAGTTGTTACACATATTTTGGGAGTTGGGTTTCGCATTACGAGAAAATTTCTTAGCACCAAGTGTTGGTGCCCCCTCTCAAGACTTATGCTTTAAGGTGTTGTCCCTTATCTCAACTTCTTGTATTTGAATTTGATTCAAACTAGAGAAGGGGTGGGGTCTATCAAGAGGGGAGGAGCAAGATTAAAAGGAAGCCATCCTTCCTCATGCAAATCATAATTTATTTCTTCTTCCCAGCATCAAAAGAAGAGAGCAAGAAAACTTGGCATCCACCTTTTTTCCTTGGTGCCTCATCTTTTCTTTCCCATGCCATCCTTGAGAATAGAGAGACAAAGAAAAAAAGAGAGGGTCTCTTCCATCTTCTTCCTCCCTTCTCTTCCTCCTTCCAGCATGAAGGTATTCATGCAGTGTTCCTCTTCAACTTGCTACCTTCTACCTTTATTCTTGAAAAGAATCGAAGTAGAAGATTAGATCTAACATTAAAGAAGCGAGATCTGCAAAGAGCACTAACATCTCAGTGATCTCGAGTACTTGTGATCAAGTCAACTCCGTATAGACAACCATAGAGGCTGGACGATTATGAGGCTGCATTGAAACTTGAGAACATTTATATCTGAAGTTTTCAAGAAGGATTAAGCGTATAAGGTATAGCTATGATCCTTATTTCTGATTATTAGAAATTTTATTTTGCTATCCTGCATATGAACTAGATCTGTAAGTGTTACATAGATTAGATCTATGCATGCTTGTAGATTAAAATGTTTAATTTTCTCTTTTGTTGCATGATACAAGTTTATTTTAATAATTCTGCATGCTATACCTATGAGAAATTAACAGCGGTATCAGAGTCAAGTTTGTATGCATGAGAATAATCAAAACTAAATTTCTAAATTTTAGATTTAAAATATTTTAATTAAAGTTTGATATTAATCTAAATAAAATTATCCTAATATAACGTTTACCCATTATGTTGCAAAGGTTGTCCTACAATGATGTTGAATATTTTTGAAAATAGTTTTCTTGATTGCTTGATTAAAATGTTTAGATCTAAATTTTTTATTCATGTATAAGATTTGTCATGTTTTTAAAATATAAAATCTTATGATTAATTTCAATATCAGACTAAAATAAAGTTGTCATGACATAATGTCTGCTTGTTATGTTGGAAAGGTTATCCTAGTATGATGTTGAATGTTTTCATGCATATTTAATCAAAGTAATTATATCTAGATTTTAATATACATATATGAGATAGATGTTATTTTCTTTTAGATCTAAATTTAAATTTATATATGAGATATATGTAATGTTAGATTAGATCTAAGATTTTCATGCTGATTCATGTTTAGTTTAGATCTAAAAATTAGATTTAAGATATGAATTTTTATATTTATGCATGATGGAATGGTTATGGGTAAATCAAATTAAGTCTGTAATATGATTACAACTAGGATTTACAATTAACACATAATGGACTGAATTAAGATGAGCAGTTGATCACATCGAGTCAAGTAGTTGATTTCAATTAGGTCAAGAGTGCTCTAGATCAATTCAATAATTATAGTTGATCGAATTGATCAAGATCCATATATTTATTGATTAACCCTAAAAGACCCGATTCTGGTTTAGTGGCTCGAGCCTAAATCACTAAACTAACCAATTCAAAATTGATTTATCAATTGGTATTTAAGGTTAATGCTTGAAAAGTGGTTACTTAACTATGATCATTCACTTACCTAACCAATTCATTAGTGTCTAAGGAAAGCAACGGGGAGCCTCTCATCGATCTTCACTTACTGGCCAACTTTGTTGATTAGTCTTGGATTAGGTTGCTTAGTGATTTGAGTTCATTTATGCCATTTAAATTAGTCATTTATATGAGATGTGGAAGACTAATTAGAAGAGTCATAAATTAAATCTCTTCATAAATATTAAGTTCATAGATCTTCCATCATTGTAGAAATGCAAATATCCTTCTAGTGTTGACTATTCTCGGCTGGATACAGTGGTTCAGTTGTATCAGGGAGCACACCACTTTATTAACATGAGATGTAGTAGGATAAAGATGGGGTTAGGCCTAATAACTATTAGGTAAGGGATCCAATAATGGCATTATACTTACTTTGAATAGTGGATCTGACTTAATTACGAAGTATCACCAATAATTATTAGGTAAGGTCGACATGATATAGAGGCCAAGTCGTTGCAATATGCTTAACAAGTATTAAATAAGAGTTGTCCATTCATTGACTTACATATGACCAATAACTATTAGGTGAGGTGCGTTGATCAGTGGGACCATAGTATCCACTAAGATCCTAGTAATGTAGAGATTTCCACATCTTTACTGAGGAGTGTGAGAGATCCGAAAAATAATGTGAATACTTATTTATTTCTTAAAGTTCATAAAATAAATATAATAATTAAATATAAATATTTAACTAGAATCTTTTCTCTTTTCGGTTCATAATGTTAGCTTCAAATCTCTTAGCTCGAATTCTTGATTCCAACTATCTGATTGCTACAAACTATAATGATTGGCTTAAAAACTTGAAAATAGTTCTTAATTATGAAAAGCTAAGGTATGTCATAGACCAGGAACCCCTTACATTGCCAAACCATCCTATCACTGATCAAAGGGTAGCTTTTGGTAAATGCATGGAAGATGACAAGGTAAAGTGCTACATCTTGGTATCAATGTCCAATAAGCTTCAATGCCAACATGAGGATAATCAAACTACTAAGGCTATTATCACTCATCTAAAAGAGTTGTACAGCAAGCAAGCCAAACAATGCGATATCAAGTCTCTAAAAGACTGCTTAATGCTAAGATGCATGAAAAGCAAGTGGTCAATGATCATTGTTTGATAATGATTAAGAACATTGAAGAGCTTGAGAAGCTCAGAATCCCTATGCATAAGGAACTGCAAGTGGATCTGATCTTGTAGTCTTTTAGCGGTTCATTTGGTCAATTTATTATGAACTACCATATGAACAAGATTGTTTGCACTTTATCAAAGTTATTAAATATGTTAGTGACAACTGCAAGGATCTCAAAAAGTTCAATGGGCAATGTTCTTATTATGGAGTGGGCATTTGGTTCCAAGAAAAAATCTAGTTGGAACAAGAAGAAAAAGCCTACAAAGAAACAGAAAAAAGAAAACAAGCTAAAGAAGGACACTCCTAAGAAGGTGATAGATAAAGAAAAATGTTTTTATTATAACAAAGATAGCCACTGGAAGAGGAATTGTCCAGTCTAACTAGAAAGCTCGAAGAAAAAGGATGATGTACCTTCTGAAGTTATGTCAGATATGATCGTAATTAAAACAAATTTAATAGTTTCCTTCATTCTAGTTGTGTCATAGACTCTAATTCTAATGCTCATCTATGTACTTTAATACAGGGTTTAGTAGAAAGTAAAGGGTTGAGAAAAGGCAAAGTGGTCTTTCGAGTCAATAATGGTGAAAGAGTTGCTGCTGTAGTTATTGAAACCTATCCTCTTCAATTATTATCTAGATTTTGTTTAGTTTTAAGAAATTATTCTTATATACATATTGCTAGCAAAATTTTAATTTCTATATCTATATTAGTACAGGAAGACTATATATTTAATTTTACTATAGATAAGTTTTAATTTATTTTATAAATAAATTGGTTGCACATGCTTTTATGATTATCAGTCTCTAGCATTTACATACGAATGCATCTATGAATGATTTGAGCAGATAGTGAGTGCTATATGATCTAAAAGATATAGGAATGAGCTAAATCATAAGTATTTATGGCATTTTAGGTTAGGTCATATTGGAGGGGAGAAAAAATTAAGAAAGGATGGAATCCTTGGCTTATTGAATTCTGAGTCATATCTAGTTTATGAATCCTGCCTTCAAGAAAAAATGACCAAACTGTCCTTTGTAAGACATGGAAAGAGGGTCGTTGAAATACTTGTCCTAATATACATTGATGTGTGTGATTTATTTGATGTGCAGGCAAGGGATGGCTATTTTTATTTTATTACATTTATCGATAATTACTCATGGTATGGATATGTGTATCTCATGAGATACAAGTCTACGGTCTTTGAAAGGTTCAAAGAATTCAGATATAAAGTAAAAAAGTAGATCAAAAGATTCCTGAAGGTTCTTCGATCAAATTAAAGAGGAGAATACCTTAGTGAAAAATTTCAAAAATTATCTCAAACAAAATGGTATAGTCTCACAATAGACTCCTCTTGATATACTTCAACTCAAACAGGGTATCGGAAAGGATGAATTATATCATATTAGATATGGTCGGATCTATGATGAGCTTCATAGACTTATCCCTGTTTCTTTGGGAACACACTCTACTTTCTATAATTTACTTATTGAAAAGGATTCTCTTTAAATTTGTTCCTACCACACCATAGAAGATGTGGCACGGTAAAAAACTAAGTCTTAGTCATCTCAAGATTTGAGGATATCCAGTCCATGTCAAAAGGTAACATACGGATAAGTTAAAAGCTAAGTCTATAAGAACTCATTTTATAGGGTATCTTAAAAAGTTATTAGGATATTACTTTTACTTTCTAGATGATCATAATGTGATTGTGAGCCAAAATGCCATATTCTTGGAAAACTAATTTATCTAAGATGAAGGTAGTGGGAGGCAAATTGAGTTTAAAAAGAAGGTCTCTAAAGAGCAATGGGTGTACAACCTACTGAATCTATTCATTCTAAGCCAGTTAGTATAAAACCTCCTTCACCTCATAGTTCTAGTAAGATCTCCCATCCTCTTGAGAGGTGTATCAAAACAATCACAGAGGATCTAGAGAAAAAGTTTCTTGTAAGAGATAGGGAACATGGAGATGATCCCAAAAACTATGACAAGATAATGTCAGACATTGACTTCGAGAAGTGGTTGAATGCAATGAAGTCAAAAATTGACTCTATACATTCGAACCAAGTATGGACTTTAGTGAAACCACCGGAGGATATTATATCCATTAGATGCAAATAGATCTTCAAAAGAAAAATATATGCAGATGGAAAGGTAGAAACCTATAAAGCTAGGCTAGTGGTTAAAGATTATAATCAATGTAAAGGTATTGATTATCAGGATACCTTTTTACCTATGACCATGCTAAAATCCATTCATACATTGCTTGTGATTGCAACTTATTATGATAATAAAATTTGATAGATAAATGTAAAAGCTGCATTCCTTAATAGATATCTTAAGAAAGATATCTATATGGAGTAGCTTATGGATTTTACTTCTAGTGATAGAAATCACAAGGTCTGTGAGCTACAAAGATCCATTTATGGATTAAAACAAGTATCTCAAAATTGGAACACTCCTTTTAATGATGAGATTAAATTAATTGATTTCATAAAAAATGAAGAGTCTTGTGTCTAAAAAAAGTTAGTATGAGTGCTGTCACATTCCTTGTACTATACATTGATGACATTCTTCTTATTGGGAATGCCATTTCTATGCTGACCTCGGTCAGAAGTTGATTGTCCAAAGAGTTCTTCATGAAAGACCTAGGAAAATTGTCCTATATTATGGGAATAAAAATTTATAGAGATAGGTCTAAAAGGATATTAGGCCTTTCACAGAAAATATATATAAAGGAGGTGCTAAAAAGATTCAGCATGAAAAACTCTAAGAGAAAACTTCTATCCCTTAGACATGGTATATATCTCTCTAAGAAAATGCATCCTAGCACATCTAGGGAGATTTAGTGCATGAGCAAGATCCCTTATACTTCGGCCATAGGGAGTCTCATGTATACATATTCAACCTGATATAGCCCTTGTTGCGAGTGTATAAGTAAATATTACTTAAATCTAGGTGAACAATACTAGATAACTATCAAGAACATCCTTAATACTTGAGAAGAACTAAGAATTTGTTTTTGATTTTTGAAGGAGTATTTAAGTTGCGAGTTGAAGGATACACTGATTCAAACTTTATGTCTATTGATGATAGAAGGTCTACATCAAGGTATCTGTTTTTATGCAATGGTGATTCAAGTAGCTGGAAGAATTCTAAGCAACCTATCATTGCAGTTCAACTATAGAAGCTAAGTACATCACTGCATTGGAAGCTACGAAGGAAGCCTTTTAGTACAAAAAATTTATTGCGAAGCATGGTGTTATGCCTATTAATGTCATTCTATTGTACTATGACAACAACAATACCATAGCCCTTACTACAGAGCCCATGTCTCACTAGAAGTCTAAATACATCAAGCGACGATTACATATCATAGGTGACTATCTCAAGAAGAAATATATCGAGATAAAGATAGTTGACTCCATAGACAACGTGACGAACCTACTTGCCAAGTACTCAGCCAGCAAAAAATTAAAGCCCACCTTGAGAAGATGGGACTTAGGTTTATCGTAGATTGACTTTCATATAAGTGGAAGATTATTAGATGTATGTCATAGAAGCTAATTTGGTAGACACATTCTAATATTTTTTAGATCATATTTTTGTACTTAATCAATTCATATGAGAATAAAATGGGCAATTCTTTTTTATTATCGTGTAATGTGTCCTTAAATTATCCAAAAAATTAATAGTCAATGATACATATTCTCAAGAATTGAGAATTTGAGACATGTATCATTATAAATTAATTTCTAAATTATTCCTGATCGAATCATTACGAGGATGGTGATCAATCTATTAGGATAGTGCATAGATTGCTTCCTTTTGAATGGATAAGTTTCGAGTCTATAGTATATGGATATTGGAGTAAGGGTACAAGTGGTTGTTAAATAACAACGATATTGAGCATGACTATACGAGAAGTCACTTAGATGTTTACTCACTCATCAGTGACTTTCTTGATACCACGATAGTATGAATGGTTCTTTAACCTATGATG
The DNA here is from genome assembly GCA_021397845.1 of Areca catechu. Taxonomy (NCBI): domain Eukaryota; kingdom Viridiplantae; phylum Streptophyta; class Magnoliopsida; order Arecales; family Arecaceae; genus Areca; species Areca catechu. The sequence continues at coordinate 21,719,814 of CM038051.1, forward strand.
CCTCGGCTATTCATAGTGAGGTTAATTTAGTTTGACTGTATAATTACTTGGTCTCCTAGCTATTATGGTCCTTCAATATATGTTGGCTACATTAGATTAGTTGTAGGAGTATGATATGTATCTAGATGGGATCTATAATCTCAATAAAAGAGTAGTTCTATACGATTGAAGAAGCTGAGTCCTTAAGACCATGCCCATGGTAATGTGAATGATAGAAAAGAGTTTCTATAAGTTTACATAATTTGAACTTGAGTTAATTGAATCTTGTATTTGATAAATGAAGAGTTTAACAAGTTTTTTATAACCTTCACCTTGTTGGAATTCATAATAGAAGAACTAAATTATATGGTAACTATACCTAGAGATTCTATAAATTCTTAATCCAGGATGATATAAGTTCTAATTTTATAAATGCAGCAACTAAGTGAATTCAAGAAAAGATGTAAGTGAAAATGCAAGATACTTAGTATTACTACCTATTTGTAATAGTTTTAAGACTATTCAAGAAAAGGATCGTAGGCTATTTAAGAATCTACCTATATTAGAATTATTCTACTTTACTTATATCAGATTTAGTCTAAGGAGAGAACACTCAATATACTATATGGCCAATAGCAAATATATAATTAAATCTTAGACTAGATCTTATCAAAACACTAAGGATCTCAAGATCCAAGTTGAGCAGCTTTTCTTAGAGGGGATCTCTGACTTCTTATTCTGAAAGAATTATCAGAGTCGTTAGTTTTGATATATCATTGAAATCCTTTACAATTCGTTGAAAGTGATCTATTAACAAAGAAAAAAAAATAGATCAAATAGAAATTTAAAAGATGGCATAGAATGAAAAAAAGAACTGAGCATAAGAGATGGAAAAAGGAAGGGTGGCATAAGCAAGAACATGAGGGATAGTTGATGCAGGAACAGAGCTTTACATCCTTGAGCTTCACATCCAATCTCACAATCTCAATATCAAGGTAGAAATAATTATAATAAATTAATTTTATTTATGCTCCAAGGATTTTATATAGGTAAAAGTATAAAATAAAGATGTACATGGGCTCTTCATAGGATAACATGATAACTTTCATTTAAATATAATTTCATTTAAAATTAAACTAAAACTCGATCCTTAGCCTTGATCTTATCTATATGGGATGATAAATCTTGTTGACCCAAACTTGCATGCTATCCAATGTTCGACCAAAAAATATATGACAAAAAATATGGCAATGAATATATGGTGGCATATCTGATTAAAAAGTTCTTTTACTAATAAATCTCTAAATACTGAACAACATAAATTTGAATCCATATAAATAAAATAATTAATCCAATTGACAAATCTAATTGAGTGCACGATAAATCAGCTAGAAGAAATAATAAAGCAACTAAGGTAAGGGTTAATCAGGCTTCTATAACCATAACAATGCTGCTAGTGTTATCGATATCTGAATCGTCATCGTGCTTATGCTTGAATCTGAACTAGTTTTGTAGGTAAGTTGATGTTCTCATCAATTCTCCTAGGATAAGGAGAACTCGATCCCATCAAGTATATGCCAATCCTGCTTAAGTATTGCTCAAGAATGTCTGAGACGATCCTTTGCAACTTCTCATGAGTAATTTAAAAATCATTTGACTTGGGGGCAACCTTTTTAATGAACCAGGAAGCATTGATATCCTTGACTCCGTGTAGTTACTACTTGCTCATCAAGGATTCTCTCAATTTGTTCATGTCTCTTATAAATTTGTGCTTTTAGAAATGGACACTCAAGTAAAGGTTCACTCTCAAAGGATGGAACATGCTTAAACGGATCACTAGATATTGTTGTTGGTTCCTTATAGGCTACCATATCTAATACATTAAATATAGAACTAATTCCATAATATGATGGTAGATCTATAACATATGCATTTGATCCTAATCATTTCAAAATCTTAAATGGTCATGTTCCATGGATATATAATTTCCAAACAGTTCATATGAGAATTGTTCGGGTCTAACCCTTATCATTACATAATTATCTTTATTAAATAATTAAAGATGCCTATGTGAATCCGCTAATCATTTATAAATTTAATTTTCAATATCAATTTATTTGCTAATTTTTATATACAGATCCCTAACATATTATACAAAATCTTGAACTGAATAAGACATTATAGCATGCACAAGTAAAAGAATTAAGTCTACTGGTTTCCTAGTTTTATAACCTTGAACAATCTCAAAAGGACTCATACTAGTTGACCTATTGATCAAATTATTATATGTAAACTCAGTGCATGGTAAAATCAAATCTCAATTTGACACGTATTCACCAACCAAATATCTTAGTAGGTTTTCTAAACTTCTATTCACTACTTCAGTTTGGCTATCTGTTTGAGGGTGATAGACAAGAGAGAATTTTAATTTCATTCCTAACATATGCCACAAGGTCTTTCAAAAGTAACTTATGAATTTGACATCTCTATCAAACACTATAGATTTATGTGACACATATAACCTAACAATCTTGTCAAAAAAAAGATGGACTATCTTAGAGATATTTGATATTTTTGAACATGATAGAAAGTGAGCCATTTTGGAGAATTGATCAACTACGATATAAATAAAGTCATGCTTTCTCAGAGTTCGTGGCAATCCTAATACAAATTAAAGTCCATACTCACATCTTTTCATGGATAAGTAGGAACTGGCAGTGGAGTGTATAACCAGTGTTCTTCTTAGTTTGCTTTACTACGACATATATCATATACTGGGCTATTATACGGGCAACATCTCATTGAAGACTAGGCTAATAGAATTAGACTTTTATGGCCTTTATTATTTTGTTTTTGCTGAAGTATCCAGCTAAATCTTTAGCGTATACTTTCCAAATTAGAAAGTCTCTAACTGATGTCCAAGGAACATACAACTTGTTTTCTTTAAAAAGAAAACTATCTTGTAAGATAAACTCACTATACTCATTGGTAGTCCATTTCGTAGGATTTCAAAAACCTTACCAAAATCCGGGCATTTATCATACTCATTCTTAAGCTTCTTAAATCCCATAACTTCAGCACTCAAAATAGACAAAAGGGTAATTCCTCGACTAAGCACATTGGCCACTTTGTTCTCTAGTCCAGACTTATGTTTTAGCATAAAAGTATAAGCCTGAAGAAATTCTACCCACTTATCATGTCTAGGGTTTAATTTCTTTTATAAATTCAAGAATTTAAGTGCTTCATGATCAGAGTATAAAATAAATTCATATGATGACATGTAATGTCTCCAATAATAAAGTGCTTGCACCATAGTATAAAGTTCTTTATCACTAGTGGAATACCTTTGTTTAGTCTCATTAAGTTTCTTACTAAAGAAGCTATAGGATATCCTTCTTGACTCAAAATGCCACCTATTTTAATTTCTGAAGCATCACAAGCAACCTTGAATACTTTGAAAAAATCTGGTAATCTAAGGATGTGTGCTTTACTCATTTTGTCCTTGATCTCTTTAAAGGCTCTTTTAGCATTATTGGTCGACTTAAATTGGTTTTTCCTAATGCAATTGGTAACTGAGACCATAATGATGCTAAACCTTTTTATAAATTGTCAATAGAAAGTATCTAAACCATAAAAACTTCAAACATCATAAATATTTTAAGGTATTGTCCATTCTACTATCACTTTAACCTTTTCAAGGTCAACAGACATACCTTCAGGTATAATGACAAAACTTAAGAAAATTATATGATTAGTCATAAAAGCATATTTCTTAAGATTGCATACATGTTTTTAGCTCTCAAGATTTGATAAATTTATCTAAGATAGTCTAAATATTCATTCTTAGATTTACTATAGATAAGAATGTCATCAAATAAATAATAGTACAGACTTCCATAAATGGTCTCGGTACCTAAGTTATGAGTCTCATGAATGTGCTAGGTGCATTTGATAATCTGAAAGGTATAACTAACCATTCATACAAACCATCCTTAGTTTTAAAAGCTATTTTTTACTCATTTCCTGGTCTAATTTGAACATGATGGTAATCACTTTTAAGATCTATTTTTTAAAAGATAGTGGCTTCGGCTATTATATCCAACATGTCATCAAGGCGGGGTATGGAGAAATGATATTTGATTGTAATCTTATTAATGGTTTGATTATCAATGCACATCCTTCAAGAGCCATCTTTCTTAGAGATCAATAATACATGTACAATACGAGGACTCAGCCTCTCTCTAATAAATTCTTTTTTAATTAATTCATCAATTTGCCTCTTCAATTCATCGTGTTCAATTAGATTTAACCAGTGATAGGATAAATTGGATAGGGTGGAACTAAGAACTAGATCAATTGTGTATTGTATATCTTTCATAGATGGTAATATATTCGATAGATCATTAGTCAAAATAGCATCAAATTCACTAAAAAATCTCTTGACTTCTGGGGATACTTAATTTGAGTAGGCTCGCTAATTTCTTGAACTACTAATACCCAAAAAGTAAAGCTTTCACTCACTTTCTTTTCAATCTCCTTCATATTGATTAAATTTAGATTTTGTTCTTCCTAGATTCATTAATTTTGGTTAACTCGAAGTTCTTATTGGGTGTGGATTAAGGTGGGTTAATCTTAACCTTCTTTCCATTATAAGTGAAAGAGCATGAATTAGATCGATCAAAAAATATGACATCTAAATCGAATAGATATGGTTTTCCCAGAATTATATTGCCTACCTTCATAGGTAAGATATCCACTAAACCTTATCCTTATATAAACTAAATTGGATGGGTACATAACATCTAGATTTAATCGGAATGGATATTGTGTCGATCCAAGAAACTATGTAAGGACTAGAGTGTTTAACTAAGGTCAATCCTAATTTCTTGATGGCATCGGTTGATATGGTATTTATACAACTACCACTATTAATGATAACCTTGCATGATTTGTTCTTCAATTTTATAAAGTGTAGAATATCATAATTATACACCAATCTTTGCTTTATTTGGACTGGGCTATGATACACCTAACTATGCCTAAGGGTGCATCACTGTGATCGGTGCAGGTAATTCTTGATTTTCATTATCATATCCCTCAAATTTTTTAGCAAGCTTAGGGTCAGCCTCATACACTTCTTCCTCCTTACTATTCAGAACTTTTTCTTCATCCTGGTCACTTATATGTAAGGCTCTAATGGGATATTAGACTACAAAGTGACCGGTTCTTTAACATTTATAACTCCTGACTTGGCCAGTATTACTCCTAAAAATCTTCTTTCCCTTATCTTTCCTACTAGATGCTGGTCTTTATGTTATGGATCGATTAGTAGGTCCTTTGAAGGTGCTAGTTCTCACTCTAGATGGGGTTGGTTAACTAGTGAACTTGCACTGATCAAGTCAATAAGAGATTAAATATCTAGAAAAGTACTCGTAGTCTAGTATGACCTAGTAAGCCTATTCTAAGATGATGACCTGATGCATATATAACTCGAATTGAATATCGTCACGAAGTCTAGCTCGAAACCTAAATAAGGTCACAACATAATTTTCAGTGACAATGTAATGCATAATAAACTTATCGAATCATATGATGTACTCATAAATATGTCTATTTTCTTAGGCCAATCACTATCATTGATTTAATAGATGCTGATTATAGAACATGAGTAGGTACTTTTCTCTTAATTTGGCTTTCAATTGGTTCCATCTATTAGGTTATGTCCTCTTTGAAAGAGTAGACGTTCCATAATTTCTAGGTATAATCGAGCTTGCAAGATCAATTTCAATTTGGTAAATCTAACCTTCATAGCCTCAGACATTTCGTACTAATCAAAATAATGATCCATGCTTGACTCCCATCGAGGTATAATTTTGGATATAAATTACCATCGAAAGTGGGTGCCTCAATCTTAATGTTCCCGAGGATTTGATTATCTTGATCCATTGGTATTTTCATGGGACAACCCTCTAATTTTGATCTATGGCTAAGCCTGGGGATATGAATGATCTCTCAAATCTATTAGTGCGGGTGGAATACTATGATAGGTTTACAAGATTGGTTCACTCGATCTTTCTCTAAGAAGGTCATTCACTTAGGTTATTTAGGTGATCAAAAATGGTATTCCACATAGCGGTCTAACTATGTTCTATCAAATTTTGTTTAATGAGATTAGGTTTCATACTAGAATTAGATTAATCAACTAGAGGTGGGTACTTGGTTTTGGTTCGAGTATGCATGCACAATCAAGTCTAGGAATTTTTTAGACCTAAAGTTCAATATAACTCGAATCGATTGAGCACAACTGATCCTACTATCTAGATCTATCAACCAGCCAGATAAGGGTATAGTTATCGGATGCTCTCCTTGCTTTTACAAGAACCTAATTAGAGAACCACAAACTAGCCTCGATGTTTGCCTCTTTACCATTTGCCTTAGACATTGATTTTTAGAATACATTGTAGACTCAATTTTAGTCAAACTATACAAACGGACTTATTTCAAAACCCTACATTAGTTTCTACTTGATTTTAGTTAAGGCTTGGGTTTAATTGATGCTAAAGATTTTTTATGGGCCAAGAAAGGATGATGAAATTTAGTCTACATTGATTAAAATTATTCCACTTCACTTATATCAGAATTTAGTTTAAGGAGAGAACACTCAACTTACTATATACTCAACAATAAATATAGAATTAAATCCTAAACTAGATCTCACCAAGGTACTAAAGATCTCAAAATCCAGGTTGAGCAACATTTCTTAGAGCAGATCTTAGGTTTTTTGTTTTGAAGAAATTGTCGGAGCCACAAGCTTCGATATATCATTGAAATTCATTCATAATTCATTGAGGGGATCTATTAACAAAGAGAAAAAAATTGATCTGATAGAAATTGAAGAAATGACTTGGAATGAGAAGAAGAACTGGGCATGGGAGATGAAAGAGAGAAGGGTGGCACAAGTAAGAAGATAAGAGATAGTTGATGCAGGAACAATGCTTCACACCCTCGAGTTTTACATCCAATCTCATAATCTCAATATCAAGGTAGAAATAATTAGAATAAATTATTCATGCTCTAAGGCCTTTATATCAATGAAAGTACAAAATAAAGATATATATAGACTCTTCATGGGATAACATGATAATTTTTATTTAAATATAACTTTTATTTAAAATTAAACTAAATGTCGATTCTTAGTCTTGATATTATTTATGTCGGGCAAAAAATCTTGTAAACCCAAACTTGTACACCATCCAATGTTCGACCAAAAAATATATGACAAAAAAATATAGTATTGAATATATGGTAGTATATCTAATTGGAGAGTCTTTCTATCAATGAATCTCTAAATGCTAAACAATCCAAACTTAAATCCATATAAACAAAATAACTAACCCAATTAATAAATACAATCGAGTGTACAATAAATCAATTAAAAAAATAGTAAAGTAACTAAGGTAAGGACCAATCTGGCCTTTATAGCCATAACGATGATGCTGGTGTTGTCGATACTCTGGATCATCATCGCATCTATGCTTGAGTTTGAACTGGTTTTGTAGGTAAGATGATATTCAAATCAATTCTATTCTCTATATGCTACTGGCATTATTAGTGAATTGTGAGAACTTAATAGGATCATTTTCAGATTGATGGTTCTTAATTAAGATGAGTTGTAATTGTTTCAATCTTTTGAAAAGAGTTTCAATGATATCATGATAGAGATCATGGTACATTTCACTACCAGACATAATATGACCTATGGGGTTACACATAATAAGGATTTAGATTGAATCAATTAGTTTGATCGTGATCTAATTATCAATGTGATTGATGATTAGAATCAATTTGTAAAAGTTACAAACAAGATGAATCATTAGGAAGACCTAATTATAATAATTGCAATGTATTTTGATTTGATCAAATTTGGATTTGAGTCTTAATTGAATTAAATTAGATTTAATTTAATTATGCTTGGTTTAATCGAGTCAAATTGGATTTCTTGGTCTATTTGTGAATTGGACTTAATTCATAATCATATTAGAATTGAGTTTGGCTCAAATTGATTTTGAATTGGTTTCAAATTAGATTCAAAAAAATTAGATTCGAATTGGGCTTAAATTGATTCCTAATTAAATTAGAAATTAGAGACCCAGTTGGATTGGAGAGAGATAGAGAGGAGGCATTCCAAGTATTTTGAGTGCTTAGGACTCTCTCTCCTCTATCCCTTTTCTATGCCCAAAAGGTCTCATGCTAATAGTTGGTGCACAAACCTTGGGAGTTGGGTTTTCATGTGAAAAAATTTTCATAAGAAAATTTCTTAACACTGAGTATTAGTAGTCCCTTTCAATACTCCTACCTTAAGGCGTTGTCCCTCATCTCAACTTCTTGTGTTTGAATTTAATTCAAATTTAGAAAGGGATGGGGTCTATCAAGAGGGTAGGCATAAGATTAAAAGGAGGCCATTCTTCAATCATGCAAATCATAATTTATTTCTTCTCCCCAATGTCAAAAAGAAGAGAGCAAGAAAACTTGGAATCCACCTTTGGTCCTGGCACCTCATCCTTTTTTCTTTGCACCATCTTCAAGAGTAGAGAGAAAGAAAGAAAACGGAGAGTCTCTTCCATCTCCTTCATTCTCTTCCTCCTTTCAGTATGAAGGTGTTCCTGCAGCATTCCTTTTCAACTTGCCTCGTTCTTGAAAAGAATCGAAGTAGATTATTAGACCTGACCTTAAAGAAGCGAGATCTACAAAGAGCGTTAGCACCTTGATGATCTCAAGTGCTTTTGGTTAAGTCAACTTTACGTAGATACCTGTGGAGGAAGGATGTTTGTGCAGCTGCATTGAGACTCGGAGATATTTAGATTTGAAACTTTTAAGAAGGATTAAGCATGTAAGATATGGCTATAATCCTTATTTTAGATTATCAGAAATTTTGTTTTGTTATCCTACATATGAACTAGATTTATAGGTATTACATAGATTTGATCTATTCATGCTTATAAATCAAAAGGTATAATCTTTTCTTCTGCTGCATGATAAAAATCTATTTTAACAATTCTACATGCTATATATAAGAGAAACAAATAGATAATATGTAAATTTTTCATCAAACACTTGGTTAGATGATTTATTCTTAAATTGCTTATTTTCTTATGTTTTTTATTTGACTGTTAAGAAATAAAGCAAGACACTAAAACATGTCTTCTTATCCTTTTTCTTTTTCCTTCTCTTCTATCTTTCCATTTTATTACCTTTTGATTTTTTTCATATTAAAAATTAAAAATAATAAATTACAGACTCAAATGGAATATAACAAGTTGCTGACCTTTTTTTGGTAAAGTAGGAATATATTATTAACTTAGGAAAGAAGTGTGCATAGGAGCAAGTAGGAAAAAATAGGCAACAAGAGGCCTAAGCAAAATAAAATATAAATCCTCATAAACATGGTGGCCTTGTATATACCAAAAACAGAGGAATACACAGCAAAAAAGAGAAACAAAAATTGAAAAGTTGATATATATAAAAACTGAGAAGTAAAATTACCCATATGATAACTAAGAAATGTGCTTGCCAATAAGAAGTTAAGATATTGATACTTTAATACTCTATAGCATCAAACATTGAACCCAAGCAAGTTTGTTTGTGCATGTAGGCTATTCACTCGATCCCCCTACCATAGCTAATGTCACATCATGACATTGAACAGCATGCTTTAATTTCAACTAAAATTAGAGAATCTCCTAGAGTCAATCGAGCCTTAGAAGCCAATACTCAAGAAAAAAAAAAAATCAAAAGGGAGCATTTGAAGTACACCACATATCAATTCAAAATCATTCATAAATATCTCATTACGAACATAAATGTAAAAATCTATCAAATCTAATCAAAATCATCACAAATCATACCCAAAAAACAATCTAGCAAGAGTTGTTTTTTTTTTAAAATAATCAAATAACATAGAGTCCAAATATAACAAAAAAGATAACTTTTTTCTCTTGAGATCAATGCGAAAGGAAGAACAAGATGAACAAAAATATGCCATGGCCTCCACTGCTCAATCTATGGCAATGGAAGACGGTGGTGAGAAGCCTTCAAGAAGATGGGTTGGATAAGAATAGTTATTGTGGGAAGATTGGTACATTTAGTAGTCATAAAGAAGTAGATCGTGCAAAGATATCGAGAGATAGCATATTATTTTTAAAAAAATAACTTTTTGTGAACATAATGTTTCGCTTGTAGGACCATGTCTAGCAAAAGTGGAAGAGGTTAACTTCAAGCGAATCACGTTTCAAAGGATTTTAAATATAATTAAAAATTACTTTTGGTTATAGCCAAATATCTAAAATCTAATTTTTAAATTTTAAATCACTTTTAAGAACTACAAACATGCTCCGTGCATTGAAAAAAATATTTTTGACCAATCGAGCAACAAGTGAGACTAACTTACACCACTAATCTATACCAATCCTAAACTACCCCATCCTAAGCAAATGATGTGGTGATAGTTAGGAAGTGATTAATAGGAGTGGCAATGGGGTTGGGTCAAATTAAGTCAAATAGAGATTGGGTCAAATGCAAGTTTGAACCCAACCTTTGAATTGAATATATAACTCGATCTAACTCATATAATAAATAGATTAAATCATATATTAAATAAATTAAATGGTTAGATATGTTTTTAATAGTTGAATACATTTAAACATGTTAACTAAGTTAAGAGGATCAAGGTAAACAACTTTAAAATAAGTCAAGTAGATTTTGAATGGATTAAATGAGTTAGGTTTTGACCTAATCCAATTATTAAATAGATTAACAAATGATTAAATGGATCAAATGTTTAAACCTAAAAACAATCCATTTAATAAAAATACTATAGACCATTTGAATAATTTATATATGATCCAAATCTATTTTATGTCAAATCTAAATTTGCTTAAAATGGGCTGGTTAAAGATTGGATTGATGGGTTAGGTTATGAATTGGTACCAACAGTAATTGATATAAATATTTCAATATTTACTAGTAATGACAGCATTCCTTATCTCCCTAACTATTTCAAAAATCATATTTTGTTGGACTGAAAAATATACTATTGGACATGTAAATGTGTAATGCTAATATGATAGCAGAGTTATTTATTGGACTCAGTTAGCATAATTCATCTTAGACCTAACTCAATATTTTTATTGATAATTTATATAGTTAGTTAGTCGATAAAAGTTTCTTAAAGAAGAAGGTTGCTTTATAAAATAAAATAAAACTAATTTTAAGGGTGTATGATACAATTTACATGGTATAATAAATAGTTAAAAATAAACTTTTATCTTGATTATTTTAGTCCACTTAGATAATCCTTAAATCCAATATATTCTGATTGGTTAAATTTGAATGCAAAAACTAAACTTGAAATGATTTAAAAAAAGTTGTGTTAGGATCAAATGGAAGTAATACAACATTAAATTAGATTTGGCCAACATAGATATGAACTATATTTTCTTCATATAATTCTTATTTCCATTAAAGTTTAAAAAATTTTAGCTAGCTATCATTCAATATTACACTTAAAGGGTTTTAAGTTGACATATATACTTTAAATAAAATCTAAATAAAGCATGCATTTTACCTTTTCATATCAATTATTCATAAAATAGAAGTGGAGGATGATAATATTGATGCATTAAAATAAATGAAAATACATTTAGTATTTTCAAACAAAAATGAAAGAAGAGATGTTTTTGAGAATTGTTCATATTAAAACAATTTGATAAGTTATTGACAAGCTTTGTTATGGTAAACTATCAAGTAATAAAGATGATACATTATTGATATGAAAAAAAAAAAAAAATGAACCTCTCGTGATTGCATGGTTATAGATTAAAAACTTATAGAAAAAAACTCTAATTTAACTTAGATGAATTACAAAAAAAACTTTGAGGATAATTTAAAAGCTAAAAATAAAGTATATTGAAAGGGAGACAGTATCAAAAAAATATAAATTCAACTTTAGTTCATTTCATTCAGCGATGCTTACTAACCAATTTAAACATAGCATGTTGTTAAAATATCTACAAACAAAATGATACTGCTTCTTTTAAGTATTTTAGGTATTGCTTGTACAACATGCAACCATTTTATGATACTCCATTCTAGCATCATTCTATTTGACTTTTCTTGGAGTTAGATTATTACAAACAATCATTGAATTTTTATAAATTAAAATTTAAGTATCCTTTTCAAATTTTCGAAATATCTAAATTATAATAATTTTGCATATGCATAGCACGTACATTAATTAGTAAGATTGCAAATAAAATATACATCCTATATAAAATTTTCTGGAAAGCTCCATTATGGAGCAGTAGATTTTTTCCTTATTTTTATACAAAAGTTGCAATCACGAGAAACAATAAATAAAAATAATAAAAGAATTCTTTTACTAAAATCCTGCTCATGCTCTTCATTTACCTCTTGGATTCGAGGTTGATGGAGACAAGTAAATTTTGATGTTCTATAATGATGGTGATGGATGCCATTACTAGCAGTGAGCCTACCTTTATTACTATCCCCATGACCTTCTATTACTTCATTAAACTATGGTTTGAATTTTGGCCTCCATTTTTATCTCCACAACCACCATTTGTCGATTTTTTAATGATAATTTTTCTTGGTCTTCCATGATAGCTTTTGGTAGTTAAGGCAATCTTTGCTAATAGCTAATGAGCTTACCCAAGGAATGAGGTTTCGGATAGAGGATAAGGAGAGAAACTAGTATAGTCTATTTAATATTTACAATTTACTTTTACAAGACTTATGAATATAAACAAATGTCGATGTTGTATGGCAAATTCTAGCAATATATATGTGTGCATAGCTGCATTTCCTAGATATGAACTACATACAAATAATGAAATGGGCATATTTCATAAGAAATGGAAGCTTTACAGAGATCGGTTTTCTTAATGCTTTTCTTCTTCTTCTTTTTTTTTTTTTTTTTTTTTTTTTTTTTTTTGTTGAATAACTAATCTTCAATTCCCTATATATGAACTAATGGCAGATAATTAAATAAGAATATTTTATAAGGAAGAAAGCTTTATAACGATAGGTTTTGTTATTGTTCTACTTTTTCAATGAACAAATAACCTTTAAATGATGAATTTAATGAACTAACTCCTTCACCAAGTATCTTGTTACTTTGATTTACTTATGTGATCTTTATTTAAGTGGTTCAAAATCCTCTGTGTTGCATTTTTTTTCTTTGTATAAAGCATGTATTCCTATATAGCTGCCATATTTCCCATATCCAAAATGGAAGATTCTTGTACGATCTCTCTTTAGCAACTATCATACGTGTTTGGCATCCCAATATGACACTTACCATTTTTGAAGATAAGTGAAAGGCTTTTGTTTTTGATATAGGCAACATGATGGCCATCCAAGCATTCATAGTCCTTCATGTCATAAAAGATGCATATAGACAGGGACAGACCATACTAATATTTTTAAAAAAGATAAAAAAAATATAAAAATAAATAATATTAATAAATAATTAAAATTAATTTAAATATTTTTTATAAATATTTTTTAAATTATACTTATTTTATTTCATAAGATTAAATTCATTAATAATGAAATCTACCGTAAAATTTTCAACTATCCTTTTATCGATATAAGTGACTAAATAATCGATAAAAAAATCGTCTTCCATCTTGCTGCATAATCTGGTCTTGACAATTTTCATTTTTGAAAATATTTTTTCTATAGTAATAGTTGAAACCGGAAGAGTAATAAGCATTACGGACTCGTAGAGGATGTGCGCGCACCGACCACAGTAGTGGCAGCATTGCGCCGAGTACCGTTGGCACTATACAATGGGATGTGACATCCATCGAGCGACGGTGCCAAAGATGATGGGGTGTGAGTGCAGTAGTATTGGTGGAAGCATGAGGCATGACGGGCGCCCACCCGTCCGTGCCCTCCAATATCTGATTATACTACGTGATAGATCCGGTTGCTAAGACGGTGCGCGGCTTCATCGCTTGCAGTATTCGTCAGTGCGACGAAGCTGACGAAGGCCACCAAGATGGTAGTCATAGGCCAGCGCATCGGTGGTATACGGTCTTATGTATGCGCAATCGCCTAGTCTCGTCGTGGGAGCATTCTCGTCGATCGCATCACATGACAAGTCCGACCGTCATTTTATCCATCGATGTGGTGAATGGGATGGTACTGACTGCATGCAGTGGCTTGGACCACGACGAATTCTGGAGACGGGCATTGGTCGAGTAACAAAAAAAAAATTCTGACTTCTTCTAAAAAATTATAAAAAATTTTAATGAAAATAAAAAATAAAATTGGTAGTTATCCAACTTTTAAGTAAAGAAAGCTGATTTATAATATTTATTTTATTTTAATTTTTTTTTAAGATTCTTCAAGTTATATTTAATATCCTCAAGTTTAGAAGGAACGAACACACACACACACATATATATATATATAAAAGTTTACATAAAATCTTAATTTATAAAAAAAAAAAAATTAAGGGGGCCAAGGGGCCTCCTCGCTCTCCTGGCAGTTCATCATTGTATATATTTAAAAGTTTATAAAAAAATCTTAACTTATAAAAAAAATAAAAAAAATTAAGAGGGCCAAGGCCCCCCTTGCCTCCCGGTGGTCCGCTATTACATATAGGGATGGTAATTTTTATCGACCTGGTGGATACCCGACCCGACTCGATCCTAATGGGACGGATAAAATCCGACCTGCCTAATTTATAAACGGATATGGATTATATAAAAAAAATCTGACTTGGATTTGAATATGGTATGGGTAGTAGTACGTCTTGATCTAAATCCGACCCGTTTATATATAAAAAATTATGTTTATAAAATATTTAAGTAAATTAGATATGTGATGGATATATCCAACCCAACTCGACTCGATCCGTTTAAGTTTTAAGTAAACTATATTTTATGAGATCGGGTATACCTGACTCGATCCTATCCAAACATGATTTTTTTTATACCTGACCCGATCCACTCCAAGATGAGTATAGAACGAGTATGAGGTGAAGAATTTTTTAGCAGAACGGGTATGGATTTTGGATGACCCGATTCAAACACAATCCATTATCATTCCTAGATGCATGCACCACGAAAGAATCATAATTTTGGTGTCCTTCCAAATAGTTGATTTCTTAAACATTGAGTTTGAAATAAATCATTATGTGACGACAACTCCGGAAGAAGAGATTAGTAAAATCTATGAAAATTTATACAGGGATTGGCTAAATATTAATTGCCAGGTTAGCACATATGGGTGGAAGAATATTTCATATGCATGTAACAGGTGGAGGAAAACTTTATCAAAAGAAAAAAGTCGATAATAAATTGAGCAAGACTTATCGAAATCGTAATGTGTTATATCTAACCGGCTCACCATCAAACAAAATCGTCACTCTTGCTGAGATCCGACCGGGTCATTCTTCTGAAGATCCGACGGACGCTCTTCTCCAGAAATCCGATCCACTGAAGTAGAGATCCGAATGATCCATTTCTGCTGAGATCCGGCTCACCCGTTTCTGTCCAAGCTTCGACGGACGCTCTCCTTCAAAAGTCCGACCCATTGAAGTGGAGGTCCGACTGGCCTCCCAGTCGAGATCCGATCGACCCACTTCAAGGATCCAGAAGACTCCAGAAGTCTCTTCCAGCTGGTACCAAAATTTTGTTATAACAAGATTCCGCCACATCAGCACCACTACTACACCGTTCCCACGATGTTGCCCATCTTGGCGCCACGTGGTCACTCTCCAGATGCTCCTAGGGACAGATCGATCTTTCTCGGCTTCTCCCCTAACGAATTTTGGATCGTTCCATGCCTATATAAGGTAACCGGGAGACCTCGTTTTGGGCTAAGTATACTCTTCCCTCTCCGTATGCTATCTCCATCCAATTCTTCCATTCTGTTGCCCTCAAGCTCTCACTAACTTAAGATCGGAGTGTCTTCCATAGGAACACCACCGATTCTTGGAATTTTGTTGCAGGAACCGGGAGAAGAGCGCTCTAGCCCTGCCATCCGAGACCGGTCCGAAAGTAGTTGCAGCAATATAATGCTTGACTTAATTATCTAATAACCTTAAGTGATCTCCACGATCACTTGCATTAATTATTTATTATGCAACAATTATTGCTAAAATAAAATATAGATCGCCTTCTTTAAACGCTATGAAGGGCCCTCCTTTTTTTTTTTTTTTCTTTCTTTTCTTGCAAACATATGAAAGTCCTTTATTATCACTGCTGTTTCTAAATATGCATAGTTTCTCACAAATTTTTACATATAATTTGATGAAAAAAAATATGTCAAGCTACAATTTTTTGGATTAAATAAATTAAAAAACTTACATTTGACAAATATGATCGATAAAAAGGCGCAAAGGGAACCACCGAAGGTAAGGCTTTTATGGATAAGATTCTATCCTTTCGGCCTTATCCTTTTCGGCAACGATTTCATTGATAAGTTTCTTAATCACTCGTTTATCGAATAATAACATGCCTGATGTGAAATAGTAAAAGGAAATAAAGTTATCAGGATGACGAATATGGTACCATGAAACGAAAATAGCATGACAATATCTTCATCCCTTGTCTTGCATAATCCAATATCTGAGACACATAAAAATTTAGAGTCCTGTAAGGTCGTGAGATTGAATAATTATATAACAATATGTCCCCTTCCTGTTACTGTTTTTTTTACTTGCAACGTGAATTTGTCCATCACCACCCAACTAGGTTTCAAAACGTGCGCCCTTTAGAGATGCAAGAATGAACTCCAAACTGGTTATATGTTAATCTAAGTATCTAACCCTTCCGAGCATGCGCAATCCTTTTTTTTCATGAACTCCGATTCAAATTTTATTTTTAAAAAAGATCGACGGCAACTTGGTTGATAAAAATTTTATCTCGAATTCGGGATAAAATTTAAATCCTGAAATTATTTTCTGAAATCATGATAAAAAATCTATCGATAGCTACGCTGATTTTAACCTTTCTATCAAAAAAAAATAAAAAATAAAAAATAAAAAAGTTGCACTCGCTTGAACATCCTTTCATTCCAACTAGAAAACCATGAAGAAAATATCTTAGGATCCCAAATGAATCCCGTACACCCCTTTTGAGTCCTATATATAGAATAGAGGCCCAGTCCGCGATGGGGGTCAAAACCACAGTCGTATTAGTAAGAGGTAAAGCTAATATAGGGCTTCTCTCTTCTCCCGTCCCTCGTCCCGACCACGGTTAGGGTGGTCTCTCTACCTCTTCCTCTATATTTCTTGCACATAAACCGGTCGAATCTCGTCGGTTTGCATCGGTGCCGTGCGAGGGCGAAGGTCATGGCCGCAGAGAGCTCGAGATCGGGGCCCTCGGCTGACTCCTACATTGGGAGCCTTATTAGCTTGACCTCCAAAAGCGAAATCAGATACGAAGGCATCCTCTACAACATCAACACCGAGGAATCCAGCATTGGATTGCGTGACGGTAGCGACTTGCTCTCGTATTGCGTTTGTTCTTTAGGTTTTCTGGGTTTGCCTTGTTTTTTTGGGTAAATTCTAGTGCAAGTTGGGATTTTGAGGCATTTTTGGGGGTTTTTGGTTTTTTCGGCTGCTATCTCAGGTGTTCTTGGATGTGGGCGTTGCTAGTTTTGCGATGACCTGGTTCTCTTGTTTTCATCCATAGAGGATTTGGCTGTTGTTTTTGTTAGTTCGTAACTTATTTTCCTTCTCCATGATCATCGTTCTTTTTTTTTTTTTTCCACATCCGTTGTTTGATATCTATTCTTGTTTTTCTTAAATTTTCTTGTCGGTTTTCTTTCCTTATGGTTTTCTGGGATGGCGATTCTTTATATGTCTATATATATTTTTCTTCTAATAGCTTAATTCTTGATTATGTAGGAGTTTTTCCAGTTGTTCCAGTGTGCGTGTTTTTTTTTTTTTAAAGATTCTGCTAATTAGCCTTTTCTTTGTGATGGAATTCTCTTCATGTCATCCTTTGTCAAGAATGTAATAAAGTCCTTTTGAAGTTTCATGGGGAACTATGATGAAATCTGCATATAACTCAGCATGTACTTTTGGGTAATTTAGAGCTGTGGATCTTCTTTTGTGGAAATATTTGTCTTTTTGATGCTGTTCTATAATCGTTGAATTAGCAACATTTATTGTTCAAATCATGGTATCGTGCTCAAGATTACATTTTCATATATGGATATGTTTGCAAATCAATGCATCATGCAGAAGCCCAATTTACAAACTTGGGCATCTCTTCAATTCAGGTTCAAGCCTCCATGCATCTGTATGGCAATAACTTTTGTTTTTGGAATGGTATTAGAGCTTGGCAGGTACCATTGTTCTTTTTTTTTTCTTATAAAAATAAAAATATATTATTATACTGTTGCCAGAGCAAGTCGAACTCTGGCATTGTGCTTGGCTAGGCCATTCTCCATGCAAGAACCTTCAGTTTTGTGCCTTTTTGGGGTTAGTTAGGATTAAGTCTTGCAGAAGTGAAAACTGGTTATGCATTTGTATCCTTTCAAATTTGTTCTCTTCACAAGTTCAAAATATTCCACTAGATCCTGTACGCTTTCCATGACAAACTATTGGTAACAAATTAACAATAGTCCTGCAAAATCAGTTGTCTCATTTTTTGTCTTAAACTGTTTTTATTGATTTTGTCTTTATGCAATATTTTGTTTTTATTAACAAAATTTCTCTCTCTCTCTGCATGATTTTTTTTAAAAAATCAATGCAACAATGATCATTATTAGAATTACCTGCCCTTTTTAAGCACTCACTCTTGTTAGAACTGTTACTTATATGTTTCCTTTTTTTGATTACATGGAAGGATGTCTAATTTTTAAATCCTGGAATAGAAAATTCTATATATAAGATGTTGATCTTTTGCTGATAGATGGACTGGGAAAGTGGCAAAATATTCTTTAACTTTATTTTGAGAAGTAGTAAAAGATCTTAATGGGAAGTTAACAAGGATAATCATGTAAGTGTATGTTAATCAATGACTTAGTTCTTGTATACTTATTTAGCAACTGCTGACTACTTATAGCTGTTGGTTAATGGCAATGCTAAGGAAGCGTTTCTTCTAAACTTTTGGTGGAAAGGGATGTTTACTTGCAATTTTTCTCAAGAAATAAACAAGGCTGATGCAAGGTTGCAAATGAATGCATGCCGGAAATTTATAGTGAAAAGAATCGTAATGGATTTTTAATGTAATGATGGCAATTGATAGCTATTAAGTTCGTACTGGTGGTTATTGGGACTCTTTTGGGGGAGATATCATACTAAACCTGCTAAGCCACTTAGGAACATTATTTTTCCACTTGTTGGAATATCTTCCATTAAAAGAATATTATTACACTGAATTGAAAATTCGTAGACAAATTGATGAATTCGTACTGACCAGTTTAAGACCTAAGGCATTCTGCGGGAGAAATTATTAAAGTCAGTATTCATGGCTGATAATCAGACTCAAGCAAGGCTTTTATCATGCTGAGTTTGGTCAAGGAAATCCATGCTATGGTCTAAGTTTATTTTTAGGCCAAAATAGTTTTGAATTAGGTATAGCCTATCCTTGACACGACCAAGGCCCTGCTTGGAAGTCTAACTATGATACAGTTTCGTGTAAAATAACCATGCCTGCCAAATACTGTTCTGATGCCTAACTGTAAAATAATGAAACATAACTTATATATGCCCCTCTTATGTTCCCCCATTCCCTATCGCCTCCTCTTCCTTCCCCTTCCCTTATCTCCTCTTCTCCTTTTTCCACTTTGGTCTACTCAGTTCCATCGCCTCAACAGCAATTGCTAGTCTCATGACCTGTTTCTTACTTTATACATGCTAACTCTGCAACCATGCTTTTGCCATTTTCACTGCCTCCAACCTCCATAACCCCATGATTGTCCTCTGTTGCTGGTAGGTTGGATCTTTGTCAGGTGGGAGAGAGATGTTGGGAAAGGTGAGTGAGTAAGAGAGAAACCTAGGGGAGAGGATGAAATAGAGCTTTCCTTGTTTATGTTTGAAACAAAGAAGGGCTAAAGTTCTGAAACCTCTACTGAATTTTCTTTTTTCCTTTTTTTTTTTTTTTTTTCCAGCAATATGGTGGTATCTTTTCCACCACTAGATTTCAATCCTGGACGTCCCCAACTGCAAGCTCTTTGGAGAGAGGTGCCAGCCAACTGAGCTAACAGTTGTTGGCCCTCTACTAGTTTTTTTCTCTTTTTTTCTGAATTAAAATATTAAAAATGGCTCTTTCTGATTTAACACATGTATAAATTATGGGGAAAATGCCTCTAGAACATGATAAAATCTTCATGATTACTGCAAGTCTTAAAAACGTGTCAACAGTTTGTTTTTTGCTTATCAATATTTTTAAATGCCAACCACTTGAGCTAAAAGTTGTTGGCCCTCTACAGTTTTTTCTCTTCTTTCTGTATTAAAATATTAAAATAATCTCTTTCTGATTTAATGAATGTATAAATTACATGGAAAAGTGTTTCTAGAGCGCGATAAAATTCTTCATGATGATGCAAGTCTTATAACATGTCATCTATTTATTTTTTGCTTATCAATATTTCTAAAAGTAATATATGTTAATTCTCTTTAAGCTAAACGTATCAATCATAAACCTTGTATCTATGCATGTCATGTCTTTATTGCAAAAGTTATAAAAATATGTGACATCATAGATTTTTTTGTGTTCTTGCCTTAAAAAAATAGTTGAAAAGTTTTATATAATTCAGAATGTCTCTATGATATCAGGCTGCATAATAACTGCAAATTACTTGGTTTTACCAGGTTAAGGAACATGCATGATGAATATTACACTACAGACTAAGGTCAGTAAAGGAATCTAATAATTAATGGCACCTTAATTATATGGAAAGATGGAAGCATTACTCGGTTCCATTTTTTCTTAACAGAATAGTGACATTTATAATTACCTCCTAGACATACAATAAGAAGACAATGCAATTGAACCTTACCAGATACTTTCCAATAAAACCAACCAAAGAGGTGCTGGTGAAACTATTTCTTTTGTTAGATGGTGCCTGAGAAAATTGCTGTTAAGATTTTACAATCCAGATCAAGCACTAGACTGTTTGGATCTCATCCTACCATGGGGATCAGTCATGGTCATAAGCTCTCTATCGGTACTTTGGATCATAATATACAACCTGATCATGTAATTTGTATATGGAAATATGTGGAACTATTTTCTATAGCTTAAATTGCTTATTCATCGCTAACAAGTCGCAAGCATGTAAAGTGAACAAGCTTTTAGAGATTTTAACTTCTAAAATGTAAATAAAAAGATGTTTTGGAGTTCGTGGATTTAAAAGTAGGAGATATAGTTTTGTATTTAGCGGGAGGCATAATTTTTTTATTTTTAGCAATCATTTATTAAAATTTGACTAGCATCCAGCATGGGGTTGCACATGCTTGTTGAAAAAAGAAGCCTTGTGTAAGTGTGCTCCATCATCTGCTTGACATTGATCACTATTCTCGAAAAGTTTCTCTGGGAACTATGAAATGGAGCAGTTCCAAGTCCTGCAGTGTTCTGGACTCTTAACCAGAAGGCCCAGGAGTCATTCCACACTCGGGGCTTTCCCATTTTATATTACAAGATATATTGTACTAAAAGTGTTCTACCTAAAAGGATCATTGAATTAATTAATAGGTAACATTTAAATATGTTGAATGAGCAAACTTGGTGTCTCTTTCATTGGACATCGTATAAACCATCTTATGACGGTGGAAAGTTGGTTTCTTATATTTATGGATTGTTATTCTTCATTCATCTACTTTACAATTGACTCTCTCTCTCTCTGATTGACATTTATTTTATATTTTTATAATTTTGAAAACAATTAAAAATTGTCTTATGATCCAAAAGTAGATCCATGTTCTGATATAACATCCTCTATGATTGACAACTAAGTCTGGATCTTTATATCGTTGCTTGATACTGCAAGCATTGGGCCTTTTTAATCATCTATCTTTAAAATAAGCTTCTCTTACTCATGTCATTCTCTCTTGGTTTTTGGTGAACACATGTAGGCTGCATGGTTTATGGCTGCCTGAAATTGTTTATATTATATCAAGCTCTTCTAATCACAAATTATATTTATGTTGCTTTATTCTTGCAGCAGAGAGTTGTTTGTTTGGATTTGCATAAAAATATCCCACAATTGGAAGGCTTGTTACCTCGCTTTATTACCATTTCTTATAATGTCGCATTCCTCATAGGCACTCTATTGGCACCATATTTGCAGAGTATTTTCATGATAGCATGCTTTATCATTGAAAAATCATTTCATGGCTGTTATTTATCTGCTGGATTTTGTGTTTCTGAAATAACATCCATTGATTCTTGTTTCCTATTTTGTCTTGGTAGTGCGATCTTTTGGAACTGAAGGACGGAAGAAGGATGGTCCACAAATTCCTGCTAGCGACAAAATCTATGAGTACATTCTCTTTCGTGGGAGTGATATCAAGGTAGACAAACACTTCTGAGTTAGTTTATTGTCCAGATATTAAGAATAAGTCAGAAATGTGAGAACAATTATTGATCATGGATTAGAATTTATAAACAGTCTGCATGCACAGTAAATTTTTGTTGGGACATAAACTAAATAGATGCAAAATGCAAATCAGAGCCATTTATGCATCTTTTTCCAAACTTCAAATAAATGCCCAATTACAAGTCAATTGATACTGCTTGGCTTAAGGTTTTACGTTAAATGCTATGCCTTTTTCTGTTATGTTCGTGATTGATTGTTTGCATGTGCCTGGCTTATCATCTTGAAGTATCAGTTTTGCTGCTGTTATGTTCATCTTTGCTTGCTTTTGTATTATCTTGCAATTGTTCCTTTTTCCCTCTGAAATTCGTTGTTATTTTTTCTTATTTCAAAACCCTTTTTAGTCTTTGCAACTCTCGTTTAAGCTATTGGCTTTTCACTGCTGGACCTCTTCATTGAAATGTCTCTAGCTCCCTCCTTGATTAAACTGTCACAATCTATTATTTTATTAATACAATTTTAAGAATCATTGATATAGCATGTAGCTGTGCAATTATCTAGCTGACTTGACACCATCCATTTGTTTGTGAAACTATTGGAAACATTCTTGTACTGATCAGGCAATCATGCCAGCCTCCCAGCCTTTCATTATTAAAAATATTAATAGCTTTTTAGTATTGATTTGGTATCAACATGGTGACCATCTTTTTTTTGTTTTTTGAATTGTGCACCATATACCTTGAACTCGAAGCAGTATGCATATACCTTGTACTCAGAGCAATATTTCATATACTCCATCATTAATTTATTATCACACTTTCTGGTTTCTTGTTGCATTACTAGTCACATTTATGATGCATCATTCTTTAAATAGATTGCATCATTGTCTGAGCTAATTTTTTTATGAAGGGCATATAACTTACTGCAGATACATGTTTTTTAGTGTTTTTGATGTTAGATACTGGTTAATTCTGTGGAATGTGAATCGTGGGATCAGTAAGATGTATCGGTTTTTAATTAATGAGCTGTTATTAAGAATCTGAAGAGGTATATTGCATATAGTTACATTTGGATATTATGCATGATATGGTGTTTCATCATCTCTGCTGTCCCATGTGTAGGCCATCTGCTGAAGAACTGATGGTCCACATGAGTACTTGGCCAACTTTTTTTTATTTGCTATTTTTTACTAATTATCCAACAAAAACATCTAGCCTTCGTTTTATCTCTTTCTGGCATGGATGTTATTAATCCACTGATTCAAGTGGTCAACGTGTTTGTGCAGCCATCCACATCTCTGTCATGATGGTGGCTATTTGTGGGGATGTTAACTGTTAATGTTTATTTCTTTGCATAAACTCTGGTATTTAGAATTCTTATAAAACATCAAGATTTCTCATTTGATTTATGCTGGAGCTTCAAACATACTCTTCTGTATGTTTATTTTTTCTGATTCTGAATTATTATCTTGCATTGGTTTCAGGATTTACAGGTTAAGTCTTCACCCCCTGTTCAGACTGCTCCTATACACAATGATCCTGCTATTATTCAGGTAATGCAAGATGACCTTGCAAAATAGAACTTGAATTAATTTAATAGTCTGTGACTCAATAATATTGTCAATGTTGTGCAGTCACACTACTCTCATCCTGCACCTTTGTTGACAACTACAAGCTTGCCTTCTGTTGGAAGTGGAACTGCACCGGATCTTGGTTCCCATGCAGCTCGACTGGGGCTCCCAAGGCCAACATTTCAAAGCAGCTTGCCTCAATATCAACCTGGGGGAAGCTTAGCATCATGGGGCTCCTCGCCACCTTTGCCTAACGCAAATGGCTCTGGACTTGCGATGCCAATGTATTGGCAAGGATATTATGCACCCTCAACAGGGCTTCCTCACTTGCAACAGCAACCTCTGCTTCGTCCACCACCTGGATTGCCAATTCCTCCGTCCATGCAACAACAGTTGCAATATTCTGGAATGAATGCCTCATTACCATCCGGATCTCCAAGTTTGCCGGAGATCCCTCCTCCTTTATTGCCACCTGGTAGCAGCACCCTTAGTCTAACATCATCTATGTCACCATCGTCGTTGGCTCCTGCCTATGCTAGTGCATTAGCTCCTGAAACATCGGCAAGTCCAATGCCAAGCAAGCCTTCTGTCACTTCTCATCCTGCAGCAAGTCTTGGTCCTAATTTGCCATTTGTGCCCCCATCAACTTCTAGTCTTGAGTCTGCCCCAACTCTCTCTCAGAATATGCCATCCATCATTGGCAGCAGACCCAGGACGGTTCCTAGTTCTGTTGTTACTCTTCAAACTATATCCCAGGCCATGCCCTCCATTACTGGCTCATCCAGTTCAAGCCAAGTTGAGTCATCACTACTATTGGTAACTCCAAGTCAGCTGTTGCAGCCTGGCCATTCCATCCCTACTTCGTCTGAGTCATTGCAAATGAACAACAATGATGTAGAGATTAAACCACCAGAATCTAAGGTTAAACCGTTATTACCTGAACCATCTGCATTGGCTCCAGCTGAAATTAAGGAGCCCATATTGCCATTACCGGAATCAACCGAGCAGAAGGTATGCTTGTGAAATGCTTGTTATCTATTAACTCCTGTATCATGTTTTCTGAACTTGCTATCTCCATAATTGTCATTTTGTTTCTACTCATCTTCTATAAGCTAATAGTTTTTTTTTTTATATCTTGTCATGTTACTAATCATATTATAGTAATATAGACATGACTCTTTAAACAATCATGCTCACATATCTTGAGAATGTGGAAACTCAAAAATCCTATCTAGGCTGACCCAAAGCTGTGCTTGAGTGGGTTGGGCTATTAGGCCAAGTTGGGCCTAATTTACTTGGGTTTTATGAAAAAGCCACATTGTCCTGAAGATTCTCCTTTCTTCTGAGCTACACTCATTTTAAGTGGCATATTTCATCAATCCAATTCCTTGTTCCTTTATATCTTTTGGCATCTTTCTTCTTACTGTTCAGATTGTATTGTTTTGGTTTTTCAGATTTTTCTGTCACATTGTTGAGCCCAGACCATCTATGATTGCTTGTATATTTGCCCTATAGTCATGTTGAATTAGCTGGCCATTTTGGATTGCTATCTCATTTGTATCAGTGCTTCTTTGCTTCCTTTTTGTTAAATTTCTGTCTGTCAGTTATGCAATATTTTGTGCAACATTTCTTGTTTCAATGTGCGCTTTAAGATTCCTAGGTCAGAATTTCACATGCATGAAATCTAGCTACATGTACTAGTTCATGATTTGTTATTAAACTTAGTTTAACTGTAGACTCAAGTTGTAAGGATGTTTTATTCAATTTGGTAAATAATTTATTCTTTAAACTTGAAAAAGTAACTCACGGACCCTAGCTTTGTAATACATTACAGAAATGAGTACCTCTTAAGAAAGTGGATACAACAGAAGTAAAACAATTTAGTTTAGATAATCAAAAATGGAAATGAAGAAAGTTGCTCATCTTAGAGGACTTGTTAGAGACTCTATTTGGGTTGCTTAAAGAGGGACAAGGAATGGGAAGTGGGGAGGGAGGCAGAAAATATTGGATGGTGGATTTAAATGGGGAATATTTTGGGATACTTTCAGCATTTCTCAAGCATTGCATTTCAATGCGATCATTAAAACAGAAAATATTCAGACTTGCTCTAGAAAATGAGAAGAAAATACCTCAAATATGATGGGGATGCATGTGTATGCCTGTTTTGACATGTTACAGATTAATCTTTGACCATTTTATTCATGCTTTGCAAGGAATGAGGGTTATGTCATTAAGGATTCTGATGCAGTATTGATGAAATCTGATTCCATACAATGATAAAATGGAAACATTTTAGAAACATTATACCTTATGTATTATTTTTAATGGTTTTTGGAAAAATTATGACTTTGTAGATCGGAACACGGGAAAACTGGAGCATAAGTTAGTTGAATCAGAATCTGTTTAAGAGTCTGTTTGGTGATGCGGTAGCTTTTGGCCACAACATAGTTTTTGATAAAAGGCTGCATTTTAATGTTAAAAGTTGCTTTTGGATAATGCAGTTTTTTGTTTGGTTATCTATATCTTAAAGTTATTCTGAGCTATAGAAATAGTTTGTTGTACATTTGATTGACAAATCCAAAAGCTGCTATTGAATGACAAAATGATAAAAAGGTAAATATCTAAAATGATTTGGACATAAAATTTCATATTATTTTTATTATATTTATTTTTGTATTTGTTAATCTTGATTCACATGAGCTCAAAGGCATGAACAAGAAAGACAGAAATCATTGCCTTCATCACGAGGATAGAGATAAGAAGATTAATTTGAAGAAAGAGAATCCTGCTATACAAGAAAGTCAGGAAAATGAGGACATGGATGGAGATAGAGGAGATTAATCTGAAGAAAAAAAAGAGTATGACAAAAGGGGATGTGGATGGAGATCGGGAAATCAAGAAAAAAAGGGGATGTGGATGAAGATGTGAAGTGATTAATCAGGGAGATGAATGGAGATGAGGAAATTAATCTAAAGAAAGAAAGTCTGGATATACAAGAAAAAAGGAATAAAAAAGGAGACATGTAAGGGGTATTGAGAGGTAACATATTTTTTTTTAAAAAAATAACTTCTCATAAATGCAATATTTAGCTTGCGGTCTTGCTTCCACGGAAAGCAGGAGGAGGTAAGCTTTACATACATTGCATTTTGTGGATTCAAAATTACATTTGGGTTGTAACCAAATATTCAAAATCCTGCTTTTAGATCTGTGGAATCATTTTTAACCAGTGCAAATGCACTACCAAACATGCACTAAATGGAATCATCTTATTATTGGTCTATGGTTGGCTTACTAGAAAGTTTGGAAGCTGAATTTTAATAAGACCATTTTTGAAAATGGCTTTGCTGTCCAAGGAGACTACTAGAAGGAATTTAAAACTATTACTTCATAGCCATGTTTTTTCTTTGATTTGAACTGATGTGGAACGCTAAAAGAACAACTGGTGCCCTGATTTACTGTTATTATACTTCTGATACTGGTCAAAAGTATGGTTTTTATAATTTTTTGGAAAAAGTGTTGTTGATTTTTGTGTAAAGGTAGTTTCCTGTATCATTTTTCTCCTTTTTTCTATACTGCTAGGGAGGAAGACTGGTTCAACGAGGATGAACAAGTTAAACTCATTGTCAATTATTGTTTTTGAGATTTTATTGCTACACATTTGCTTTAAACATACCTTTTTTAAGTGATATGGGTTATGATATATAAATTGTTTATCCAGCCAAATGAAGCTGCTTTGCGGACTTATCACAGCACCAGGGGGCGTGGAAGAGGAAGAGGAAATGGGGTATTGCATTTCTTTGTTCTTTCAATGCTTCTAATTATTTGTAATTGTAACGTGACAACCTTTCTGAGTAGCTTTATAAGGCATGAGATTCCCATTGCTAATCATAGGAAATGTCAAAGCAGAAAAATCTCCCGCAATTTCGGCCATCTGTTTTTAGTATGCTAAACCAAAATCCATGTAAAATTCAGTTAATAACTATTTCTTAGATAGTGTAATGAATTTTTCATACTGCTACCCACGCTGAGCATATATTGATATGTTCATTATTTTCCATGCTGAGCTGGTAGCAATGACTAGAAACCCTTGTGGTTAAGGTTTTGAATATCTTATAACATTGCATTAGCTTTAAATCTTTAATATATTTTTCACTTGTGAACTATTTAGTAAGTGGGGTTTATTTGTTGGTGTTAATCTACCTTCCTTTCTTGAATGGAGGTGCATGTGTTATGTTTTACCAATCCTTGCACAAAGATATTAATGAATTATGGGAAACTCTTAATGCCCTTTAACATTTACTAAATTTCTTGCAAACTCAAGACTTCGCTTAGGATATCCCTCCTGATCCCGTAAAACTGCTGTCACCTTGCAGTAAAATAAGGAAATGATTGTCCTGTTTTCTTCATTGGCAAGATGGACAGTAGTTTCTCTCCTAATCTGCCAGTTTTCCTTCATCATATTGTCAGATATTCTTGTGGGGACATAGGAAATCAACTAACTGAACTTACCATGGAGTGATTATGTGAACCTGTTTTAGGAAAACCTACCTCATTTTTTGATTCTCAACCTCTTTAAATATTCTATGCTTCTTAAGGGTAAGGGCTAAGAGTTCTGTGCTGCATGAAAGATGAGAACTGCAAAGTTGCACATAGCCTCTTGATTCTTCTTTTATGCAAAGCCTACTGAATAATTCAATGTGTCTTCTAAAACATGTTGCAGAAAAATCTTTAAAACACGTTTATCTTTAGAAGTTGTATTTTTCAATAGCTATTCTGTTGGAGGACCCTTCAACTGCTAATACAAAGGCACCTGCTTCCTAAGTGATTCGGCATTTCTTTTGAGAACATGCACTTCCATGCTCCAGTTGAATCTGCTCCATTTCAGAAAACAAAGCTTTTGATCAGTGAAAATATAGACATTTTCTTTATAAGTTTTTTATGAATCATTATTCAAGGCACTGTGGTAATTTTTTCTACAAGGTAAAAATTATTCCATGAATCATTTATAATGCATTTTATTAATATCATAAACAGCTCAGGTTATTTAGTTTATCAAATTAGATCAACTTAATATTAATTAGATTAGTGTGGCCTACATGCAATATGTGGGGGCAACATGAATACATAAATAAGATGCACATAGATGTGCACTTATTTAACATTTATGGAGGGCTTTTCTTGTAGTCTTAGCTTCTCGTTTGTGTCACAAACCCTTGTATGGATAATGAGATCTAGCATATTGCCACATGTTGACCATTTGTGGTTGCCAGTTGGACTTACAGTTCCTTAAGCACTGGCTACTGAATTTGACTTAAAATGATATGTCTTGGTTCCAGTTTGATAGATTAACTCTAGTTTATTATTTATTTATGCAGTATATAAACAAAAATCATACTAATGTTTCACTGCAATTTGAATGCATACTTCATGTTTGTGAAGGATTTAAGATCGTCTTCATGGATTTAAATAATGATTCTTGTCTAAAATGGATCCCTGCAATTTTAATGCATACTTCATTCTTCCTAACAATTCTATGCCTGGCATAGCTTTTATACATCCTTTTTTAAGTGCTGTTTGTGGCAGCACATGTTTTAGGGTAGTTTTCAAAACACAGAAAGGATTTTGACCAGTACAGCTTCCACATGATCATGTGGATAAGTGTGCATAAGAAGTGTACGTAGATATTATTTTTCCAATTCTTATTTAATATCCTTTGTACCCAGGCATGCGGGATTCCTTCAATAATCTCTTTCTGTGTCATAGTATCTCTGATTGTCAAACTAATCTGTATGAACAAAAACAAGCCACTGTTCTATCAATTGGTAGTCATCTTTATGGATCTTCTCCAGAGTTCCTATTTAAGGCTGCATCTTTTCAATTTCAACGTCCCCACACTCTAATAAATCCTGATTTGGTCTCTCAAACCTTTTTTCCGAAACCTTTACTGTAAAGATGTTTGAACTAATTCCACCAAAGATTTTCAACGAAGCACCTACAAATGAAACCCCTAATTTTCTAAATCTATTTTTTGGCAGTTCTTGCTAGCAATTATAGTTGAAAAATGGGCTGTATGCGGTGATCTACTTGGAAGGACACATGCATGTATCCTTCATATCTACACTAGCATGCATGTTTCCTTTGTTATTGCATCAGCATGCATGTGTCTTCCATCCCTTCATTAGCAGCTCAATCACGACAGATGTCCTCTTCAAGTGATCTTCCTTTGTAGTTATATCAGCATGCATGTATCCTTTTCCATGACCAAACACCTAACCATTACACTGGCGCATGGTTGCAAACTCAAGCAGATGTGCAACCATTATGTAAGTGGCTGTAGTTATGCAGTTACAGAATGCATCCTATCTTGATGTTGTTTACTTATTTGATGGAATGGACCTTTGTCTCTGGTCTTGCAGTATCCACGCCCAGTCACCAGATTCACTGAAGACTTTGATTTCACAGTAATGAATGAAAAATTCAAGAAGGATGAAGTGTGGGGCCATCTTGGTAAAAGTAAAGCCCAGATACAGGATGGGAATGGAGAAGATGAAGCTGATGATACTCTGGAGGACGATGATCCAGAGTCCATAAAATTGGAGATAAAGGTACTATGACATGTTCTTCTTAAGTAATACTTTTGCATCAGTTGTTTAAATATCAACATGTTCTTCTGAAACAAACATTAAAAGAGTTTAAATATTGTTTCCCCTATCACAAGAACCAGCTACTGACCAATATTTCCTTCCGTAAGCCTGTTTACTGCAAGGATGACTTCTTTGATTCACTCTCTTGCGACACACTCGGCAATGGTACAAGGAATGGGAGAACCAAGTTCTCTGAGCAGTTGAAAATAGACACAGAGGTCAGTTGAACACATTCTTGATCTTGACCTGTATACCACTTCAATGGAGATGTTGCTGTGCAACTAAATCTTTCTATGCAGACATTCGGTGATTTTGCAAGGCATCAGCCCGGTCGAGGTGGTGGGCGTGGCCTTCGTGGTGGGCGTACAAGGGGTTCATACTATAGACGAGGGTATGGCTACACCGGGAGGGGACGAGGCCGTACTGCTTTGAACCGTGCATCTTAAGGATGCTGCTGGCACTAGGATATGTGCCAGTGGATTGAGACAGGAAGTGACTGATGATGACAGGGCTGTCTTTTAGTGTACTCTTGGGGAGTGCTGTTTGCTTACCTGTGTGATTGCTTTATAAAATAAAGAGAAGCTCAGGGGGAAACAAACGGGGAGTTTTCAGTTCTGTGAAAATAAATCCAGGGATGGCAAGCGAGCTTGTTCAAGCTCCTATAATCATGCAGGTGGCATGTTTGAGGCCTTGTCTTCTTATAACCATGAATGTTTTAGGTTTAAATCTGTGCTGTTTTACTTTGGTTCCCGTTTGTCATTCTCCTGAAGATCTGGCCCAGGGGACTAACGGTCACCAAGGTAGTTTGCTCATGTAGTGCACAGCTCGGAAATGCTGTGGAAAAATGTCTGATTCTGAGAAGGCATATATTAGTGATATTTAAAAATAGCAGCAAATAATTTCTCGTGTTGATTGTGTTGTGGCCAATACCCTCTATCAGCAGGGTTTGGTCTATGTTTTTGTAATTTCTTCAAGAGGAAAACCATACAGATCCGACGTACTGCTAATTTTGTGCGTTCTCCTAAAGATCTGGCCCTGGAGACCGAAGTAGTGTGCTTATGTAGTGCACGTATCTGGAATGCTGGGTAAAAATCTCTAGGAGTTTGCTCATAAATCTCGACTCGGCATTTTCAAGAAAGTTCTCCGATGGATCCAAAAGTTTAGACTACAATTGCACCTTCAACATTTGCCTCTTCTCAGCTTCAATCTGATTGGATGTGCCGAAGTCATTCTCTAGTCCTCTTCCTCGAGTGGCAAGTCAAAAAGCTTGGCATGAACCATTTCTGACCACCCTCTCTGGTGGTGGCACCTTGCAGGAGAGTATAGCCTCGATGGCAAACTTTTTGATCCATGGTCCATATCAATAACAAGCATATGAAGCAAGATAGACTGATACAGGGGTTAAAAAAACCTCATCATGGTTTGTGCCTCGATAGGGCTGTGGCAACTTCTCTTTTAGCAGCCATATGTGGTATATCCTACGAATCTATCATAATTCTAAATCCAGGTAAAAAGGACCAACATTGTATTATATCGTATGTTTTCAGCTTACAGTGTGGTCGAAACGAATTCGTGGGAATGGGATGGGAATCGGATGTCACGATGCATGGGAAACCGGAGGCCAGTCCTCGATTAGCCGCGGTCCACCTTACGTCTGTTTCCATTTCCCGATGATTTCAACGGTCCTATCCTCGTAAGTAATGTGATTTCTTTCTTTATGTCACCGTGAATGGAGTGAAGAGCCCTAAGAAACAAAGTATCCGAACCATTAACTTATTGAGTGGTCATGTTGACTATTAGCACAGTGTTGAATTTTCAAATAAATGAAGAAAAAGCCCAGGGTTGCCATAAAAAATGTGTAACGCCAAAGGGTGATTTGTTCGAGGATCATGGACCCGCCAACCCCAATTGGAAGAACCACTGGTAGTTCAACATGGAAACTGTTCCTCCATTCAATCAAAAAGGTAAAGGAAAATTGTTCTAAAATTGTTTTGAGTAGATATTTAAATAGTATTTTATTAGATGTGCCGTAAACATGGAATTCATAACTATAAAATTAATGAATCAGAATTTATAAATATAAAATTGATGGACCAGAATTTATAAATATGAAATTAGTAGGCCAGAATATGTAAACATAGAATTGATGGATCAAGAATTGATGGTAAGAAATTGTAAAGATGTTAGATTGTGAAAATTGATAAACCAAGATAATTCTTTATTTATTTTATTTTTATATAGATCGGCTAATATGATCTATATATTGGTTGTACTTGATATATAATAAAATCAAAAAAAAATCATCTTATTTTAAAATTTTATATATTTTTTAAATATATGTACAAAAATAATAAAATATAAATATTGATGGCATTTATTATACGCAATCAGCTTTTCTTTGGATTGGACTAGAGGTCCGAACGATCCGCTGTGGCAGAGGTCCGAATGACCCACTGCGACAGAAATCCGACCGACCCACTTCAACAGAGGTCCAAACAACTCGCTTAGCATAGGTCCGAATGACCCGCTGCATTAGAGGTCCGAACGACCCGCTCAGCAGAGATCCGAACGACTCGCTGCGGCAGAAGTCCGACCGACCCACCTCAGCAGAGGTCCGAACGACCGGCTCAGCAGAGGTCCGAACGGCGTGCTGCAGCAAAGGTCCGACCGACCCACCTCAGCAGAGGTCCGACCGACCCATTTCATCAGAGGTCCGAATGATCTGCTTCAGCGAATGTTTGACCGATCCGCTGCAGCCAGACCCATACTAATCAGAAGGCTCTAGAAGCCCCTTACAGCTGGTACTAGAATTCTGTTACAACAGATCCCACGACGTGACCACATCCTAGTGCCACCTGGCCACTATCCTGATTCTTCTAGGAGTAGATCAGACATTTTCAGCCTAGGCTCTAATAGATTCTGGTAACGTTCAGCGCCTATATAAGGTAAATGGGGACTTTGAGTGATAAGGACATTTTTCCTTCTCCACAGGCTATCTCCTTTTTGATTCATCCATTATGTTACTAAGGCCCCCACTAACTTAGCCATCAGAGTGTCCCCCGCCGGAACACCACCGGCCGTGGGACTTCTTTGCAGGAACCGGGAAAGGAGCGCTCTAGCCAAGCCGAGAGAACCCAATCCGGGAGATTTGATAGCAATAGATTGGTACTAGAGGAAGGGGCCTGAACCTTCGTTCTTGTCTCCCTTCTCTAAAAGGAGGAATCCGCTACTAAATAAAGCAATGGTGAAAGGAAGAGCTCAGAATACCTCCATCAAGAGAGGTCACTCACTATCAAGGTCAGAAGATCCTCCTAGGGAAAACGACGCCGTCCAACCTACCATCACCCTGGAACAACATCAGCTCCAAACTCTTCTGAATCGCATCGACACCCTTGCTGCCGCGGTTTAGAACCTTCAAGATACAACCAACAACAGGCAGCGGCCCCTTGCGGCATCCCAAACCAATCATCTACTTGCTGTTGAGGGAAGTTGACAGCAGGGAGCATCGCAACTTTGCTCCCACCTAGCATTGGAGCCCCGAAGGTCTCAGGGAGCTCATGCAAACGGAAAAAGAGCGAGGTCCGCCTCACTCTCCTTCACAGACTCGACTCCTGACGGTGATCAGCACCACAACGAGGATCCAAGGGACTACACCAGCAAGCTCCAGCGCATGGAGGAGCAGATCGTTGAGCTGGTCGATCAGCAAAAGGCCGACGAAGCGCAGGCGTATGATTCTTGCCCACCTTTCTTCGCCAAAATCATGGGGAAAGCTATCCCCCTTCATTTCAAAATTTCTCAGGTGGATGCCTACGATGGCACTACCGACTCGCTGGATCATCTGGGCACTTACAAGGCCCACATGATGGTACAGGACACCTTCGAAGCCCTCCACTATATTGCCTTCCCTGCGACGCTCAAGAAGGCAGCTCGAATGTGGTTCTCCGCCATCCGACCAGGTACGATTCACTCCTTCCCCCAGCTGGAAAAACTTTTTCTATCCCATTTCAGGACTTGCAGCTGGGCACCGAGGAATACAGACTCTCTTCCTCGTGCAACAAAAGGAATGACAAACTCTTTAGGACTACATGGCCCAATTCAACTCAGCGACCATGGAGGTCCCGGACCTCAATGAAGATGTAGCTAGGTCGGCCTTTAAGAAGGGTTGCGATCGTCCAGGCTCACCTTCTCCCTAGACAAAAAGTTCTTGACAAGCTACTTCGAACTACTAGCCCGAGCGCAGAAATACGCCCTGGCAGAAGAACAGGCAGCGAGCCGATGCCAGGCTGAAGGGAGGTCGGCCCCCAAGAAACGGAGCGACAAGGCTCCCGAAGTCCAACCTTCCCAGCGAAGGCATCAACTCGGCATGACGTCGCAGCCCTAAAGCTGAATGACTTCTCCAAGAAGTTCGAGACTTATGCGCTTCTCTCCCTCCCGAGGGAGAAAATTCTTATGGAGATAGATAACGAGACCTTCTTGCAAAGGCCTCGCTCGATGAGGAGCCTGTTAGACATTAGAATAATGAGAATTAACCCAACTTTATTTGATTAAAATTGATACTTATGCGATAGAATTTTTGAGTTTGATTTTTGAGATGGGGATGATCGTAAAAAAATATCAGATAAGGAGATAGCGTAGAGTTTGAAAATCAGATTGAGATGAGGAAATCACCGCGCTTCCCACATGGACCCGACACGGTATTTTTCATCTATAAATACCTCGATGATTTTCTTCTGCCAGTGAGAAGAAAAAAAGAAGAAAAAAGGAAAATTTTTGGGGAGGTTCCACTTGCTGTCCGTAGTTTCAGTTCCTGTTACTGTCACAGAGAGTTAGAGTCGGATAAAAAAAAGGGAGAAAAGGACCCTTGTTCCCTTACTTTTCTTTTATTTTCTCTGTACCCCAATTTTTTTATGCAATAAATATTTATTTGCTTCATATTAATCCATGATTGTTTATTTTTATTTTGAAGTAATGCTGGAGTCATGTTGGATTAGCGTTTAAGGTAAGTCGAAGTGAATTAATTTTGACTGACCTATACCTAAGGGACGGGCCGTGATCCACGGGTACGGGCCGTACTCTTGAGATAGGTCATATCTGAATTATTTTCATGAATTTATTATTTGCATCTATTTTTTGTATTAGTTCTAGTTTATTTTAGTTTATTTTAAATCAAAAGAAAATTCTTTTTCAAGATAATCCCAAAGTCTCTGTGGGATCGACCTTTACTCCTGCTATTCTACCCTTTAGAGTAGTGGAATTAAGGTTCTAAATCGGTGCATTACGACACGCACCAGATTTTTGGCACCGTTGCCGGGGACTTTCGGCGTTATTCTGAAAAAAAAAATCAACAATCCAAAAATCCACAAAAAAAAATTCAATTATCGAAATTTTACATTCAAATTTCAAAAAAAAAAAAAATTCAAATTCCAATCTTGAGTGCCCTGACATAAGGTTGCCCTGGCATAACTAGGAGGTTATGTTGAACGGTTGTCCTAGGATACAAAAAGGTTGAATAATTTTTATTTTTATTTTTTAGATTCACTTAGGTAAATTTATTTTTTTTTGCAAAACCAAAAAAAATATTACCCAGACATTTCATAATTTATTAGGATCAGAGACTTAATCATCAAAATTAAAAAAATTTAAGTTTAATTTTATTTGTTTATAACTTTTTGGACACCTTAGTTGTTGCATTTCATAATTTCATAATATACTTAATGGCACAACCCATTAATCAGATAAGGTGGGGAGATCAATACCCTTCCTTAGCCCACAAATCATCAATCTAGCATCTGTATTGACCCAAGCCTCTAATTTTAAAATTAATTAGACGTCAACCCTAAGGATTTCGAGCTCAATAGGACAAGGAAACCCTAGAGTTGGACCGGGTTCAGATCATTTAATTCCTTGGTGTCAAAGGAAAGTGGTTCAGGGGATAGAGCCCGAAGGGAGGTGAGTTAGTTCTGCTTACCTGGCCAATTTTTAATTGGTGTCTAAGGCAAGCGATAAGGGAACCTTCACCAACCTTACACTTACCCGGCCAAGTCAGTTAATTGATCTTGGGCTTGGAGTGCTCGAAGGTAACCTTGGATCAGTTAGGAGCTGTTTAGATTCAGGTTAACCCTAGGATAGTGATTTTGATTTGTTTCACTTGTTTGAAAAAAAAAAAATTAAATTAAATTAACTTTCTTCTCTCTAGTTTAGGACTCTCTTAGAAACTTCTCCTTTAGACCTCTTCTCATTCTTCCACTTTTCAATTAAAAAAAAAAAAAATCTTTGATTGTTGTTTCCTTTAGGAGGGAGGGTGTATGTTAATGTATTCTAGGCGTCGACTTCGAGAACCTAAACATATATCCCTAGATCCGAAAATTGAAAGCTCCAGTAGAGCAACCAGCCCAGGTACTATGGATCCTAATCAAGGAATTGACCCTCCGCTGGAGGAGTACTTCACTCCTTCAAAATACACTTATTCACCTTGTATCCAAGTACCCCCTGTAGATGCCGTCCAGTATGAAATCAAGTCCAGTGTGATTCAGATGTTACCCTCTTTTTATGGACTTGCGACTGAAGATCCATATAAACATCTAGATGAATTTCTAGAAATCTGTTCCACTGTTAAGATACAAAATTTCTCTGACGATGCTTTAAGGCTTAAGTTATTCCCTTTTTCCCTAAAAGATAAAGCCAAATATTGGTTGAATTCCCTAGACACTGTGACAATTTCAACTTGGGATCAACTTCAGAGGGAGTTCCTTAAGAAATATTTTTCCATAGGAAAGACGAATCAAATTAGAAAAGCCATTACTAGTTTTTCCCAATTAGATGGAGAAATGTTTCGTGAAACCTGGGAGAGATTGAAAGAGCTGATTAGAAAATGTCCTCACCATGCCATACCCAAATGGCAATTAGTCCAGTGCTTCTATGATGGTTTGTCAGAAAGGCACCGACAAATGGTGGATGCCTCATGTGGAGGAACGTTCATGCTTAAAAATGAACATGAGGCATGGCAGTTGTTTGAAACCTTAAGTGAAAATTCTCTACATCATATGTCAGCTGCCCGTAGAGATCCTCCCACAGGACCTGTAGTACCCAAGAGAGGAGGAATGTATGAAGTTGGTCGTGCTGTAGACATCTATAGCAAGGTTGATGAGCTATCTCAGAAGCTCGACCAACTTTTGCAAGATGGAAATAATTCCTCCTCATCTCATCATACTCATGAAGTCTGTATTATCTGCTCGAGTTCCACCCACACCTTAGGTGATTGTCCATCAGCTTACCAATTTCCTGAGCTTCTTCAGGAGCAAGCTTATCAAGCTCAAACCCGAATGGCTCCTAGACCAGGAAACGATCCTTGTTCGAACACGTACAATCCCGGCTGGCGCAATCACCCGAATTTTTCTTGGAAACCCCAACCCGGAATCAATTCATCCGTTAGGCCCAACTATCAGGAGACCAAATTTCAAAGCATGCCATTTCCACAGTATCAAAATGCCCTACAGCCTCCACAACCTCCACCAAGCAATCTTGATCCTTCCTTTCAAGAGAATATCCTTCAAACTTTAAAGGAGGGGCTGAACATGAATACCCAAATCCTTCACTCCCATACCCAATCCATTGCCAAGCTAGAGACTCAGATAGGTCAGCTAGCTACAGCTTTCAATCGGAGAGAAGAATGTAAGTTGCCTAGCCATCCCATTATCAATCCCAAATGTCAATATATGGCTGAGAGTTCCACAGGACCTGAAAATTTTTCTGAACACGCTAAATCTGTTATAACCTTAAGAAGTGGAAAAACATTGAACCAGCCTGACCTGACCCAAGAAGTAGAGGTGGCTAAGCCAGAGAAAAAGAATGAAGAAGAGAAGGAATCCATTGGTCAAGCACCTGTACCTAAGGCTCCATTCCCTAGTGCTTTGGAGTCACCTTTACCATTGGATAAGAAAAATTTGAAAATGAATTAGATGCTTGAATTATTCAAGCAAGTCCAAATAAATTTACCTCTCCTCGATGCCATCAAGCAAGTTCCGGCTTATGCCAAATTTTTTAAGGATTTGTGCACTCAAAAACGAAAATCTAAGGCACATATCCTTAAGAAAATCCTCTTAACTGAGCAAGCCAGCTCAGTTTTTCAGCAGATAGCTCCACCCAAACTCAAAGACCCAGGTACCCCAATTATCTCTTGTGTCATAGGGGACCTCACAATCAAGAAAGCCTTGTTAGATTTAGGTGCGAGTGTAAACCTTCTCCCAGGCTCAGTGTATGATCTGTTTAAATTCGGAGAATTAAAATCCACGACGGTGACTTTACAGTTAGCTGATCGATCCGTCAAGGCACCCCGTGGAATGCTCGAGGATGTGTTGGTAAAAGTAGATAAGTTCTACTTCCCAGTTGATTTTCTTGTTTTGGACATGGAATTTAGCGGTAACCCTAGTCAGATACCCATCATTCTTGGAAGACCTTTCCTAGCTACCGCTAATGCTTGCATAAATTGCAGAACAGGGGTTATGGATGTTTCTTTTGGGAATAAGAAAATGCGGTTGAATGTTTTTAATGCATGCCAAGGACCACCCTCTTATGATCATAACGAAGTAAACATAATAGAAGAAGTAGTAAATAGGAATCTTCCTGTGTTGCTTGATTCGGATCCCTTGCAAGCATGTTTGACACATTTTGGAACTGATAATTTTGATGTTGATGAATATACAAATGAAGTGAATGCTTTGTTAGAGCCACCCAAGTTTAGCACCATTCCTCCTTGGACTGTGAAATATGAATCATTACCGACTCAATCAAGCCCTTTAGTGCCATCCTTAGAAGCACCACCCAATATGGGATTGAAGCCTCTTCCTGACAAGTTGAAGTATTCTTTTCTTGGATCCAATGATACCCTTCTGGTAATCATTGCATCTACTTTGACCTCTGATCAGGAACAAAAATTGATGGATGTACTCAGGGAACATAAAGAGGCAATAGGATGGACAATAGCTGATCTTAAGGGAATTGACCCTTCTGTTTGCATGCACCACATTCACTGTGAAGCAGAAGCTAAACCACATAGGGACATGCAACGAAGGCTAAATCCAAACATGCGAGAAATTATTAAAAAAGAAGTGGTTAAATGGTTGGATGCCGGCATTATTTACCCAATTTCGGATAGCCAATGGGTCAGTCCAACTCAGGTAGTACCTAAAAAGTCAGGAATTACTGTCATTCAAAATGTAAAGGGCGAGTCAATTTCTACCCGAGCAACCACTAGTTGGAGAGTGTGTATAGATTACCGGAAACTGAATGTTGTTACTAGGAAAGATCATTTCCCTCTGCCTTTTATTGATCAAATTCTAGAGCGACTAACAGGGCAAAGTTTCTTTTATTTTCTGGATGGATATTCAGGATACAACCAGGTTCCAGTATTTCCTGTAGACCAAGAAAAGATCACATTTACTTGCCCTTTTGGAACGTTTGCATTCAGGCGCATGCCTTTTGGTCTCTGTAATGCACCAGCCACCTTTCAACGATGTATGTTGGCCTTATTCTCCGATATGGTTGGTCAATTCCTTGAAGTGTTTATGGATGATTTTTCTGTTTTTGGATCTTCATTTGAGGACTGTCTCCATAATTTGGCCAAGGTATTGAAACGCTGTATAGAAACCAACTTAGTCTTAAGTTGGAAAAAGAGCCATTTTATAGTTCATGAGGGAATTGTACTCGGACACATTATTTCTGAGCGAGGGATTGAGGTTGACAAAGCTAAGGTTGAATTAATCTCGAAATTGCCTCCCTTGATCTCGGTTTGACAAGTACGATCCTTCCTTGGCCATGCTGGTTTTTATAGACGATTCATCAAGGATTTTAGCAAAATCTCTCGACCATTGTGTGATTTACTTGCCAAAGACAAGTTCTTTGATTTTAGTAAAGAATGTTTGGCCGCTTTTGACATTCTTCGAACTACTTTGACCACTGCACCTATCATCAAGCCTCCAGATTGGACTTTGCTATTTGAAATCATGTGTGATGCTTCTGATTATGCTGTAGGAGCTGTTTTAGGATAAAAGCTTAATAGGGAACCCCATGTAATTTACTATGCTAGTAAAACTCTTTCAGATGCACAAATGAACTATACCACTACTGAAAAAGAGTTACTAGCAGTTGTATTCGCCCTAGAAAATTTTCGATCATATTTATTAGGGTCTAAGGTCCTAGTTTACTCTGATCATGCTGCATTAAGACATCTGCTATCCAAAAAGGATACAAAGCCTAGACTGATTCGATGGATCCTTTTGTTACAGGAATTTGACTTAGAAATTTTGGATAAGAAAGGTTCCGAAAATATGGTAGCAGATCACATTTCTAGAATCTTAGTAGAATACAATAAGAAAATTATTGGAGATAGGTTTTCTGATGAGCAGCTATTCTCAATTTCTTCTACCAGCAATCTCCCCTGGTTTGCTCATATTGTGAATTATCTGGTAACAGGGCAAGTTCCTCCATACTAGTCACAACAAGAAAAAGATAGGTTCTTTTCACAAATCAAATATTACTTTTGGGAGGAACCTGAATTGTTTAAATACTGTTCAGATCAAGTGATCAGGCGATGTGTCCCTGAGAGTGAATTCAAGAGTATACTCAATTTTTGTCATTCTCTTGCATGTGGGGGATACTTTAGTGGGAGAAAAACTGCAGCAAAGGTGCTGCAAAGTGGGTTTTATTGGCCAACTCTCTTTAAAGATGCACATGAATTTGATCGTAATTGTCTCAAGTGTCAACAAAGGGAGAATATTTCACGAAAAGATATGATGCCCCTAAACCCCATTTTAGTTGTTGAAATTTTTGATGTATGGGGTATTGACTTTATGGGACCATTTCCTCTTCCTTTGGATTTGAGTACATTTTGGTAGCAATGGATTATGTTTCGAAATGGATTGAAGCTGTGGCAACTCGAACTAATGATCACAAAGTTGTAATCAAGTTCATTCAGCATAACATCTTTAGTCGGTTTGGGTGCCCAAGGGCCATTATTAGTGATGGGGGTGCGCATTTTACAAATAGACACTTTGAAGGATTGATGAAAAAGTATGGAATTACCCATAAAGTAGCCACACCATATCATCCCCATACTGGTGGTCAGGTTGAAGTTTCGAATAGAGAGATCAATCACATTCTTGAGAAAATGGTAAGACCCGATAGAAAAGATTGGTCAGAACGTTTGGATGACGCTTTATGGGCTTACCGAACTGCTTTCAAGACCCCTCTAGGAATGTCTCCGTACCGGTTAGTGTTTGGAAAGGCTTGTCACCTACCTGTTGAATTGGAACACCGTGCATTTTGGGCTATCAAGCAATTTAATTTTGACATGAAGAATGCAGGTTTCCATAGAAAACTTCAGTTAAGTGAGTTGGAAGAGTTACGAAATGAGGCTTATGAGAGTTCGAAAATTTACAAGGCTCGAACAAAGGCTTATCATGACAAATTCATTAATAGAAAATCATTTGAGCCTAATCAAAAAGTGTGGCTCTACAATTCTAGGTTACGTCTTTTTCCCGAAAAACTCCGCGCACGATGGGATGGACCTTTTGTAGTAACTCAAGTATTTTCCCATGGAGTTGTTGAACTTAAGGATCCTAAGCAAGGAAATGATTTTAAGGTGAATGGCCAGCGTTTGAAACCGTATATTGAAGGAATCAGTGATGGAGAAGTTGTTGAAACTCTTGA
Source organism: Areca catechu (assembly GCA_021397845.1). Classification (NCBI taxonomy): domain Eukaryota; kingdom Viridiplantae; phylum Streptophyta; class Magnoliopsida; order Arecales; family Arecaceae; genus Areca; species Areca catechu. The sequence goes on from CM038051.1 coordinate 21,762,294, forward strand.
TCTTGAACACCCAGTGTTGCTGTGAAGATCAACTTAGTCTGGCTGAAGACTATAAACTTAGCGCTCCTGGGAGGCAGCCCAGCTCTTTCCTTAGTTCTTGCTTTAAGTTCATATTTTAACTTCTAGTTCTTTGTTTTTAGAATAAATGGAGTAATAAAAGAAGATTGCGGGAACATGGTGATTCAGGGACATCCAATTCCATACCCTACCAGGTTGTATCCTTCTTTGCCATTATGTTTTTAGTATCCTCTTCCATTGGAGACAATGGAAATTAAGTTGGAGGGGTAATCTAATTAATTAAATCAAATCCTCGAGTAAAATTTTAATCAGTTTTTGTGTACAAAAATTTGTCTCGAATTGAAAATAATCAAGCTCACTAAATGAGGAGTGATTAATGGTTTAGAAAATTTTAGAGATACCGAGGGATGATTTATCAAGAAAACTCTATAAGTGGTAGAGTGTAGTCCAGAAAATTTTAGAAGAGTAATTTCAGATCCTTCAGCCTATTGATCTTAATAATGAATCTTACTTATTTTGGTATAGGCATTATAAAAAGTCCCCAGTTAAAAAATTCCTGAGGTTAATAAAGATTTTTAGCATCTCTTACTGAGTAACCAGGCCCCTTCGTCTAAGTAAGCATTGTTGTTCGCGTCAAAAGGTGAGGATGTAACGAAATCTTTCGTAGAGTTAGTCTTGACTTAGCCTTTTTGACTCGAGTCAGTAAGTCCGAGAGGTGTTTTACACCTAATGCCCTAAAGCCAACTGGTTTGGGAGTCATTGGCTTAAAGCTCACTACAAGGATTAATTAGAAAGCAAGGTGTCAAGACATTGCACTGACTTTACATTTAAAAAAAAAAAGAAAAAAAAGAAAAAGAAAAAGTGGGGACTAAATAAATATTGCACCAAAACCAAAGTAAGTTGGAAGATTTAGAGAGTAAGATAGAAAGTTGGGAAAAGAAAAAAACTCTTAAAACTTCTATGGACTTTATTCTACTACTAAATAGGTGGAATTAGTAATCTAATGAAATACCTTTTTAATAACCTAACCAGGTATCCTTTGATTTTAGGGTTAGTACGATAATTTTCATTTCAAGGACCATCTTAATACACAATACATTCATTTCCTTTACTCGAGGACGAGCAAAGTTTAAGTTGGGGGTGTGTTAGACATTAGAATAATGAAAATTAACCCAACTTTATTTAATTAAAATTAATACTTTTTGTGATACTTTGTAGGAATTGACTCCATAAACGTGTAGATCTTGATTTTAGGAGTCCAACATCTCAAACGGAATGTAATTCAGACTTTGAACGGGCCTGAAATGGATTTTAGAAGATTTTAACATGGATTTCAGAGCTGCACGGTTTTTGGAGCATTACCTTAAAACCTTTTAATGGCTCATGGTGGACCGGCTCAATGGTCCACCGCACGAACCGCCGGTCCACGGTAGCCATTGCTACCGGTCCACGGGCAGAGCCGTGGACCACCGAGCTCCGTTTACTCCGAAACTTGATGGAGAGCTTCCCCCGGCGCCGCCCAAGCTACCGTCGACCTCGTTGCCAGTCGGAGAAGCCCCCGTTCGACCGAAAAAATGGTCGGAATGCCGTGTCCGCCCCTGTCGCTATCCGCTGCCGTTCCGGCTTCGCCGCGAGCCACCATGGAGCCACTATCTGACCAGCTGTCTCCGCCCAACCTGCAGCCGCCGTCCGCTTCCGTCAACCCGCTGCTGCCTCCTCTTCCGCATCACCGCCCATGGCCACGCCGCCCAGCCCTTCCACGGCATGCTGCCTCCTCTTCCGCATCACCGCCCATGGCTTCGCCGCGAGCTACCATGGAGTCCTTCCACGGCCTGCTGCCTCCTCTTCCGCATCGCCGCCCATCCCTTCCACGGCCTGTTGCCTCTGAAGCCGTCTTCGCCTAGCCGTTACCTCCGTTTCCAAGCTCCTGAAGCTGCTTGTCACCGTCCCTGCTGTTCAGACCGGGATGTCCAAGGAAGCATCGGAACGAGAAGAGATGTCGGACGACGCTGGATGGACGCCGGATTGTGCGATAGAATTTTTGAGTTTGATTTTTGAGATGGGGATGATCGTAAAAAAATATCAGATAAGGAGATAGCGCAGAGTTTGAAAATCAGATTGAGATGAGGAAATCACCGCGCTTCCCACATGGACCCGACACGGTATTTTTCATCTATAAATACCTCGATGATTTTCTTCTGCCGGTGAGAAGAAAAAAAGAAGAAAAAAGGGGAATTTTTTGGGAGGTTCCACTTGCTGTCCGTAGTTTCAGTTCCTGTTGCTGTCACAGAGAGTCAGAGTCGGATAAAAAAAAGGGAGAAAGGGATCCTTGTTCCCTTACTTTTCTTTTATTTTCTCTGTACCCCAATTTTTTTATGCAATAAATATTTATTTGCTTCATATTAATCCATGATTATTTATTTTTATTTTGAAGTAATGCTGGAGTCATGTTGGATTAGTGTTTAAGGTAAGTCGAAGTGAATTAATTTTGACTGACCTATACCTAAGGGACGGGCCGTGATCCACGGGTACGGGCCATACTCTTGAGATAGGTCGTATCTGAATTATTTTCACGAATTTATTATTTGCATCTATTTCTTGCATTAGTTCTAGTTTATTTTAGTTTATTTTAAATCAAAAGAAAATTCGTTTTCAAGATAACCCCAAAGTCTCTGTGGGATCGACCCTTACTCCCGCTATTCTACCCTTTAGAGTAGTGGAATTAAGGTTCTAAATTGGTGCATTGCGACACGTACCAGAGACCCTCCACATCAAGAAACAGGGACAAGTACTGTCGATTCCATCGTGACCACGGGCACAGCACTGAAGACTACCTCTAGTTGAAGGATGCAATCAAATATCTAATCAGACGGGGGTACCTGCACAAGTACGTCTGATCCTAGAGGAATCGGGCTAAAACCTCTATGGCTAGGGACCCCCCGAAAGAAATAGAGCTGCCCAACCAGCATCCCACTGATGGAAATGTGGGTATGCTCCACCTTTGGTCTGACTGGAGGAATGAAGAAGACCAAGACATTATGAAGAGGCCCCAAAATTCTAATGTAATTAGTTTTTCCGACGAAGACCTCTTAGAGGCCCAGATTTCTGGGAATGACCCTGTGGTTGTGTCGACAGTAATTGCCAACTATGATGTAAGAAGGATCCTTATAGATAATGGAAGCTCTACAAAGGTTGTATTGTATGATACTTTTATCAGAATGAATCTGCCTAGAGCTAAGCTGCAAGAATCTCCAATGCTGTTGACAGGGTTCGGAGGGAACTCCATCGGCATGGAAGGAGAAATAACTCTGCCCGTTACAATCGGGTCAGAGCCTTGTCAAAAGACCCTCCATCAATTTTGTGGTCGTACGTACGACCTTGGCCTACAATGCCATTTTGGGACGGCCAGCCCTCAACAAATTTCGGGCCATTGTGTCTACTTACCACATGCTGGCAAAGTTTTTGACCCGGAATGGGGTCGGAGAAATGAGGGGAGAATGTAGGATGGCTAGGCAGTGTCTGACCATCTAGGATAGGTAATCGGAAGATCGTTCCACCTTGGAACAGCTTGACCCCAGGGCCGAAGCTGACTGCTACGGACAACCGATCGAGAAAATCCTGTTCGTACCCCTTCGGGAAGACGATCCCACTAAAGTCCTACATATTGGAAGCACACTCAGTGAAGAGGTCAAGTCAGAGCTGGTCAGCTTTTTACGGAATAATGCCGACATCTTTGCCTGGTCGGTGTCGTACATGCCAGGCATCTTGTCAGAGGTCATAACCCATCAGTTGAAGGTGGACCCAGCTTACAAGCCTGTCAGGCAAAAGAAGAGGAGTTTTGCCCCTGAAAGATAGAGGGCGATTGATGACGAGGTCAAGAAGCTCTCTGATGCTGGCTTCATCAGAGAGGCTCATTACCCTGACTGTCTGGCGAATGTTGTGATGGTAAAGAAGGCCAATAAAAAATGGAGGATATGTGTAGACTACACCGATCTCAACAAAGCTTGTCCGAAGAACAGCTTTCCTTTACCAAAGATCGATCAACTGGTGGACGCCACTACCGGTCACCAACTTCTGAACTTTATAGATGCCTTTTCTGGGTACAACCAAATCAGAATGCACCCGAAGGATGAGGAGAATACAGCCTTTATCATTGATAAAGGGCTGTATTGCTATAAGATGATACCCTTCGATCTGAAGAATGCCGGAGCCACTTTTCAAAGATTGATCAACCGGGTTTTCAAAGGGCAACTTGGAAGAAACATGGAGGCGTATGTTGACGATATGATAGTCAAGAGCCTCCGAATAGCCGACCATATCAAGGATATGTAAGAATCCTTTGATGCCTTGAGATGTTATCGGATGAAGCTGAACCTAGCCAAGTACACTTTTGGGATAACCTCCAAAAAATTTCTTGGTTTTCTGATCACAAAAAGATGAATCGACATCAACCCTGATAAAATCAAGGCCGTCATCGATATGGGGCATCAGACCAACAAGAAGTAAGTGCAGGAGCTTACAAGCCAAATAGCCTCTCTCAACCGTTTTATCTCCAGGTCAGCCGAGAAGTGCCTTCCTTTTTTCAAAACCCTGCAGTAGTTGGATCGCTTCCAGTGGTCCGACGAGTGTCGGTCAGCCTTTGAAGCATTGAAGGAGTACCTGAAGACCCCTCATTGCTAAGCCTGTGGAGAGAGAACCCTTATACTTGTATCTGTCGGCATCGAACGAGGCAGTGAGCTCCGTCCTCAATCGGAATGTGGAGAACAACTAGCAAAGGCCTGTCTATTATATTAGCAAAGTTCTCCATAATGCCAAAACGAGATATCCCAAGATGCAAAAGCTTGTTTATTCCTTGATCATATCAGCCAAGCGGTTGCGCCCTTACTTTCAAGTGCATCCGATCGTCGTCCTAACTGATCAACCTCTCAGGGCGATCCTCAGAAGCCTCGACACCTCCGGTCAGCTTGCCAAGTGGGCTGTCAAGCTGGATGAATTTGACATCTCTTTCCAACCTTGGTCGGCCATGAAGGCTCAGGTAATTACCGACTTCATAGCAGAGTGTACCTGGAAACAAGAAGCACCTCCGTAATTGGCCGACACACCTAAGGAAGACATTGCTGAAGAAGAAGAGCCCACCTGGATGCTTCATGTGGATGGAGCGTCTAACATTGCTGGGTGTGGAGCAGGCTTAATCTTGGCCGGCCTCGATGGACAGAGTCTGGAGTATGCCTTGCATTTTGCATTTCAAGTATCAAACAACCAAGCGGAATATGAAGCCCTCCTTGTAGGACTCAGAATAGCCGACGAGCTGGGTATCGGTCGGATCAGGGCCTTCTCCGATTCCTAACTGGTGGTGAACCAGGTGAAGGGTGAATTTGAGGCGAGAGATTCGACCTTAGCCAAATACTTGGGCAAGGTACAAAGTCTCGTAACTCGACTTAAATTCTTCGAGATTTTCCATATACCTTGAACGCAAAACTCTCGGACGGATGCCTTGTCATGATTGGCCATTGCCATCACCAACTCTTCCGACCGAACCTTTGTGGAATACCTGTAACGCCCAAGCATTGCTGAAGAGACGGTCAGAATCCATCAAGTGGAGCAAGAAGCCTCTTGGATGGACCCCATCCTTGCGTTCCTCATCAAAGGGACCTTGCCGGAGGATAAGACTAAAGCCAAGTGTGTACGCTGGACTGCCTCGAAGTACGTCGTCCTCGATGGCACTCTATATAAACGGTCGTTCACGCAACCACTGCTTAAGTGCCTGGGGTCGTCGGACGTCGACTATGCACTCAGGGAGGTGCATAAAGGCATCTATGGTGACCACCTGGGAGGAAGATCCTTGGCCTACAAAATTATCCGGCAAGGTTATTATTGGCCAACCATCCAGAAGGACGTATCGGACTTCGTCAGAAAGTGCAACGCGTGCCAAAGATATTCCAATATTCAGAGATGACCGGCTAGTCAGCTAACCCTGCTAACCATTGCTTGGCCATTCACACAATGGAGAATGGATATCCTTGGGCCGTTCCCGCCGGCCTCCGAACAATGGAAGTTCTTGATTGTAGCCATCGACTACTTCACCAAATAGGTGAAAGCTAAGCCACTGGCACAAATCACAGAAACCAAAGTAGAAAACTTTGTCTGAAATTACATTATCTTCCGGTTTGGCATTCCACAGGCCATCATCACTGACAACAGAAGACGGTTTGATAATCCAAAATTTTGGGAGTTCTGCCAGCAATACCATATTTCCCATCGGCTAACTTCAGTCGGACATCAATAATCCAAGGGAGAAGCCGAAATTACCAATCAGATGATCCTGCACGGGTTGAAGACCCGACTGAACAACACGAAGGGATTTTGGGCAGAACTCCATTCGGTGCTCTAGGCCTATTGGACCACCTCCCGGACGGTAATTGGAGAAACTTTATTCAATCTAACATATAGGAGTGAGGCGGTCATACATGTGGAAATCTCCCTGCAATCCTTTCGGATCGATCATTTCACCGAGCCAGCCAACTTTGAGCGAAGAAGAATTGACCTCGACTTGCTCGAGAAAACCAGACTCAAAGCCGATTTGAAGATGGCGGCATATCGCCAAAGGATGGCCAAGTATTACAACAGTCAAGTCAAGGCTCGAAGCTTCAGGGTCGGAGATCTGGTTCTACGGAGGACTGAAATATCTAGACCGATCGAATAAGAAAAACTCTCCCCCAACTGGGAAGGCCCCTACAGGATAATTGAAGTAATTCGAGTAGGAACCTACCGACTCGAACATCTGGATGGATGTCAAGTAGTAGATAACCTTCGCAAGTATTATCAATGAAGGCAACAGTTCATTTCACAAAAAGGTCCGACTCCAGTAGGCAAAGGCTCTGGGGCAGCCCAATCCGAAAGTCTGACCTCGATCGGCAGAGGCTCTAAGACAGCCCAATTTGAAAGTCCGATCCCGGTCGGCAGAGGCTCTAAGGCAGCCCAATCCGAAAGTCCGACCACGGTCGGTAGAGGCTCTAAGGCAACCCAATCTGAAAGTCCGATCCTGGTCAGTAGAGGCTTTAAGGCAGCCCAATCCGAAAGTCCGATCCCAGTCAGTAGAGGCTCTAAGGCAGCCCAATCCGAAAATTCGATCCTAGTCGGCAGAGACTCTAGGGCAGTCCAATCCGAAAGTCCGATCCCAGTCGACAGAGGCTCTAGGGTAGCCTAATCCGTAAGTCCGACCCCGATCGGTAGAGGCTCTAAGGCAGCCCAATCTGAAAGTCTGACATGACCTTGGTCGGTAGAGGCTCTAGGATAGCCCAATCCGAAAGTCCGACCCCGGTCGGCAGAGGCTCTAGGGCAGCCCAATCCAAAAGTCTGACCCCGGTCGGCAGAGACTCTAGGGCAGCCCAATTCAAAAGTCCGACTCCGGTCGGCAGAGGCTCTATAGCAACCTATTCAAAAATCCGACCTTGCTCGTGAAATTCTATTTAGAATCCTTAAGCATTCGAAGGGTTCCCTTGTAAGCAACCAACTTGAAGGTTCGGACTAAACCGATCCTTCCACACTTAGAAATATTTCTAAGAACTGGTGCTCGGATTGAGCAACTGTTCAACACTTAGAAATATTTTCAAGAAAAACGAGTTCGGATCGATCCGATCGTTCCAAATTCAAAGAGACAGACACTAAATACACATGTCAAAAGAAGAAATATTTCCATTGCTCAACAAAAATTTTTTACAGAAGCAAGGCAAACTTTTACAAATGTTTCTAAGTCTAGCCCTGTGAGTACATAAGAGGGACTTCGGTTTTGGCCCCCTGCACCACGCCCAAAGTCTTGACCGAGACATCCGTCGGCTCTGCATCGACAACAGCTTGGACGTCGACTCCGGTATCTGGCAAGCCCCCTATGGCCCTACCCCTCCTGTGTCGGTGATGGCATGAGCATCGGCCCCAGTGTCGGCCGGGCTCGCTCCTTCCTCTACTAGCTTTGGCAGCTCCAGGGCGGACAGATCAAGCTTTGGAAAGGCATCGGCCACCTTCTTCAGACAATCCTCGTGGCCATAGTTGAAGCTGGCTGCTTCGGCCTCCTTTATCTCTTCGTCGAAGCTGGCGGAAGTCTTGACTCTGCTATGGCGTTGCCGACTGCCTTTGCTGCCTGCTCCTTGGCCTCCTTCAGTAGGCCCATATACTTTGCTGCCACAGCTTGGTGGCCTCGCGAGTGCCTCTCAGCTTCGGTTGATCGGTCCTCCTCTGTGGTCAGCCGACGGACCAGAGAGCTCACCTTCTTCTTCTTCTTCTTCTTTAATTTGGCCTCCCGGTTGGCTAGTTGGGTATGCAGGTCTTCTACCTGCTTCTTCAAAGACTCGGTTTTGGCCCGATTGATCGATAGCCTCTCTTCGACCGCCCTCTTGGCCGCTTCCAACTCTTCGGCCTTCTTGGCCATTGTCTGTGCTGCATAGAGCATCTCGCCAAGCCCGTCGTCCATCAGCGAGATACCATGGATAAGCTGCAAATGAAAACTTGAGTTAAATCGTGCACAGAGAAGAAAGAATGGAAAAAAGGAGGTTAAAACAATAACCTACCCTCATCATGTCACGGCTTCCTTCGCGACATCGTCCAGTTTCCTCCGACTTGACTCCTCCCAGTCAACCTCTGACATGGAACCTCTCATCAGCTCTCTGGCATGCCCCACGTTGTGGAGGGTGCGCCAGTGCCGGTATGTCTCGAAGCGGGCATCGTAGGCCTCCTCCCTTTCGGTTGCTTCCTTCCTTTTGTCCTTGGGAGGAGCCGCTTCTGTCGGCCCTATGGATGATGAGGCTAGAGCCATCTCCGCACCAATCGGCTCTAGCAGTTCCTGCTCCGGTTGGGTAGCCGACTGCCTGACGGGGGATGAATGGGCTCCCGACGCCCTTGCTGCAAGCTGCTCCGACAGAGGGACGTGGTCCTTGTTAGAGTCCACCAACACCACTACCGCGGGCCGTTCCTCCACCCGCTGCTTCTTCAGCTGGTTCGCTGTCGGCCTCGTGAACTGGGCAGCCCTTTTCTTCGCCACCCGCTCTACCACCTTGGCCCTGTCATGCTTCATTTTAACTCCTGTTGCAGGGACAAGACCAAAGTTAGTACAGAAGAAAATAAAGGCTGCAAAGTGAAAAAGAGATCGACGACGGTGCCTTCTATCCTACCTAAAAGTCCGTGGCAGCTAATCCCGGCCATCCGAAGGCAGTCCTCTCGGAGCAACTCGTATACCATGGTAGGGCCGACCCCCGTCATCTCATTGAAGTTGGCCCGGTCGGCCATGAGCACCACCCTCCCATCGATGGTTTTCGGCCTTGGCACTCTCCACAGTTTTTCGAAACCCTAAGGTTGGAGGCTATCCACGTAGAAGAACCGGGATTTCCACCCGTGGATAGCCGACGGAAGATCCCCTAATATCTTCCGACCAGGACGGGGACTGAACATCCACCATTCTTGGCTCCTGAAGTCCTTCTTTAAGATAAAGAAGTTGGTGAAGAGGGAAGTCCTAGGTTCGGCTCCGGCTTTACAGCATAGAACCATGAAACAACAGATCGTCCAAATGCTATTCGACATCAACTGTATAGGGGAGACCCTATAAAGACTGAAGAGTTATACAAAGAATTCAGGTAGGGGAAACCAAAGCCCTGCCTTAAGGTGGTCTTCGTACATCGGAAGAGCCCCCGGATTCAGTGGTCCGGTCACCCTTCCTTCTCGGTTTGGGACAGTAAGGTGTAGGATAGAGGAAATATTATATCTAACCCTAAGGGCTTCTACCCTCTCCCTTGTCATCTCAGACTAAATCTCACTGGGGCCTGGTTCCCTATCCCTGTAGGTGGAACTGCGGCTGCCATACGCCATTCTAATGAAGGTTAAAGAGGCAGGGGAAAGACTGACCTGAGAAAGGTTTCTAGGAAGGCGGAAGCGGAAGGAAGAAGACACTCTTTCTCTCTCTTCAAGCACAGATGCAGTAGAAAACTCCCCCCGGGCTCTCAACACCTTCTTTTATAGCCCCGGAGGGACCGTTTTCCACCGTCCCTCAAGCGCCACGATTCAGCAATCAGGCGGTACGACTCTTCACACGATGCAAGCCAATGCGATGTAAGGAAACACATCCAGACCATGATCCGCGTGGCCGCCATATCAGCGGCGAAGAACTCACCCTAGACACGATGCCAACTGCCCGGATGCCGCCACATCGCACCAGTGGCATCCGAAGCCCGACGCTGGGTGAGCCAGGCTGGTTGCTCATCATTGCTCCCTGTATGCATTAAATATCTCCCTCCGCCTCCAACGTGGGGCTGACACCTATCTCAAACGCAGGATTCTGGAGTGGGACGCAACCAGACGCAGTACGCTTGATCAGATACGCGATCATCCCAAGAACGGATGCATTAAATAAGAAATGATGCTCTCGTCCTTCGAGGTTGCAGGTCCCTTCAAAGGCCAAGAGCAAGGGGGCAAATGTTATACCCAATTAGCTTTTCTCTGGATCGGACCAGAGGTCCGAACGACCCGCTGCAGTAGAAGTCCGACCGACCCACCTCAGCAAAGGTTCGAACGATCCGCTGCACCAGAGGTTCGAACGACCCGCTGCACCAGAGGTTCGAACGACCCGCTGCGGCAGAAGTTCGACCGACCCATCTTAGTAGAGGTTCGAACGATCCGCTGCAGCAGAGGTCCGACCGACCCACCTCAATAGAGGTCCGATCAACCCGCTTCATCAGAGGTCCGAACGACCTGCTTCAGCGAAGGTCCGACCAATCCGCTACAGCCAGACCTATATTAATCAGAAGGCTCCAGAAGCCCCTTCCAGCTGGTACCAGAATTCTGTTACAACAGATTACACGATGTGGTCACGTCCTGGTGCCACCTGGCCACTATCCTGATTCTCTTAGGGGCAGATCGGATATTTTTAGCCTAGCCTCTAACAGATTCTGATAACGTTCCGTGCCTATATAAGGTTAATGGGGACTCCGAGCAGTAAGGGCACTTTTCCTTCTCCACAGGCTATCTCTTTTTTGATTTCTCCATTCTATTGCTAAGGTCCCTGCTAACTTAGCCATCAAAGTGTCCCTCACCGGAATACTATCGACCTTTGGAACTTCTTTGCAGGAATCGGGAAAGGAACGCTCCAGCGAAGTTGAGAGAACCCGGTCCGAAAGATTTGACAGCAACGGCATTCATATAACGCTGAAAGAATCTAGATTCTTTGACTTTACTTTCCCTTTTCTTAAATTTAAATATTAACTAAATGCACCATTTGTATATTGCCATCATTGTTTGGCATGTTGGACCTTAATTGGTGATTAAAAGTTTAAAACCTCCTTGTTCGCTTCCCATCAACCTCAAATTAAAAAAAAAAAAAAGAAGTCAAGTATATAACCTATTAATGACTTCGACAATGCATGTTCTTTCATCATGTCCTTTCCAAAATTTTAAATTATTTTAAACTCTTATGCAAATATGGAGTAAAATTTAGACCCAAGAACATGATGAAAACCGAAAACGCCATCAGCATTGACTTTGTCTAAGCCAATTCAAGACCGTCGACAAGTTATGACAAACGTGATGCACACGCAAGGAAAGAACTTTAATCATCGGTATTTGTGGTTAACAAAATGACTAAAAAAACTTCCCTGCCACAACTGTGAATGAAAAATTTATGTGAAAAACTTTTTTCTGAAATACAATCACGAGGAACTCTCTGTTTATCAGAGAATGAGTTTTTCCGATAAATATCCCATAATCTAGCAAGAACTCCTGATAAGAAGCAATCTAAGATAAATTCAGCATTTAAGCCATATTCTTTTTTTTTTTTTGAACCTTTAGCATTATAATGAGCCCCAGAAATATAATTACATATTTTGACTATATATTTATTTTATATAAAAACAATAGGAATTGGGAGTCTTGGAAGATAGATAGATTTATGATAAATCAAAATTGACTGATTTGAGGTCAAATATGATTAGGTGAAATCTCCCAAAAGAAAATTCAGCAACAGCAAAACCAAGCATTCAACAAAACAAAAACGAACACAAACCAAGATATAATAATAATACCCATAAGGCTCAATGCTGCAACAACGTGCTCAAAGCCTCAACCCACGAGCCCAGTTTAGCAACAAAGGCGGTCCTTCTAGCTTGCCCACGGCCCATCTTCTTCCCCCCTTTCCTCTCCCATAATCCATTTCTCGCCGCGGCGATCGAAAAAAAAAAAAATGGCGGCAGCTCCGGCGATCCGATTTCCGATCGTGCTCGTGATCCGGCTGATGGGGTTCACGGCTGCGGCTCTGATCATCACTTGGGTGACGCATTTCCGTGGAGGAATGGCCCTCATCTCCGACAACAAGGATCTCATCTTCAATGTAAACCCTCTTCATCTCTCCCTCGATCTTTTTTTATTTTATAGTTTACCATCAGTTTTTTTTACTCTCGATTGAGATTGAGCACTTAATCTTTTGTCCTTGAAACAAGATTATTCCAATCTAAATTGTGTTTGATTGGAATTTTGAATGGCAATATTACCAACCTACCAAAATCGGATACGAAATTTTATTGGAAACCTACCAAACTTAGCACGAAATCTTCTGTCCACCAACGCCATTCCAGCCATGCAAGATCTTCCCTAAACCCTAAACTCTGCGATAGAAAACTTCTTTCCTTATCAGGCAAGAAAGGAACTACGTATTGTAGCCAACACAATCATGAATTGAAACTAAGCTCTTAACGCGAGAGAAGTTGTCGATTGCTTCGTTGATTTCATCTCCCATATGGATTATGACTGGATCAAATAGATTCTTTATTGAATTCCTATACGTGCGATTCCTTAAAAACCCGAGGATTTTTCTTTCTTTTTTTTTTTTTTTGGCGAAGAGATATCCTCATTCTTGATTATATGCACTTGCGTATTGTCTCTTACAGTTGTTGCGTGTGGTTGTGATTTAGAATGCATCAACCAAGCCATCCTACTCGTCAGGGTTTCATATTATGTTTTAGAGATATTGCAAGAGGAATCACCCAAGGCCGACAATTTAATAGCATGGTCTTTTAACCATCTTCATCTTTCCTAGCCGCTACAAGAGTTTATGGGATTTAATGCTATATTTTCTTCAACTTTCTGGTGACAACAGTGGGCATGACTGTTGTCACACGGCAAACTCTAACCCAGAATTTTTCGTGTGCCAGCACTAGGCAAGCCCTGCCTAGCCAGCCCTTTTGCTTCTGCACTCAGCCACCTAAGTGCCTGGAATGTTGCTTGCTGCTGCTTGCGGCTGCTGCTGGTGGTGTTTGGTTCTGCTCTCCAAGAACCCGCAGCCCATGCCTTGTTGTCCGGAGTTCCTGTTGATGTTGTCCCGCACCCTCTGCACAAAACCTCAGTGTTGTCTCAAGACCCATCACACCAACACCCCACAAGGAACACTCAAATCTTACAGGGAAACACCACCAACCTGACTTGATTCCCTCTCAAACCAGGATACACTTCTTACATAGAAATGTCCGCAGCAATTCAAGGTTGCTGCCCCTCTCAGCTAGCAGTAGAAGGTCTCCTCCCTTCTCTTTGCCGCCCAACAGCTCCTTAGCCCCACTTAGGCCTGCGGTTGACATGCCCAACCGCTAGCAGTTGCTGGAACTACCCAGCACTTCTTCTAACTGCCACCCAGCAGTCATGTGAGGGTAACTACCCACTCACACATGCAGTGGACAAGCCCCACTGTCTAGCCAACCGCCGGTAATCGCCCAGCCCATTTCTGCACCCAATTGTTCTTGGTCTGGTTCGGTCTTAGCGCACCTAGCACGACCTTCTAGCTAGCTTGGATGTGCCCTGACTTGGGTTTGTCCAGTCCTTCCTGCGCCCTTCTGGTTTGGCTGCTCACGCCCAGCAGCATGCGCACCCCCGCATGCCCGCTCGGCACCGCGTACACCCCTGCGCGCCCATGGTTCGGCTGCCTCGTGCCTTGGCAGCCTGTGCACGCTCGCGTGCCCGCTCGGCCCTGCAAGCACGCCCGCGTGCCCGCTCGGCCCTGCAGGCACGCCCGCGCGCCCGTCTTGCACCGCGCGCACGTCCGCCTCGCTCCTAGCACCGCATGCACGCTCGCGCGCCAGCGCACCCATCTAGCACCGCGTTCACGCCCGCTCGGCCTGGCCTCCCTGAACCTCGCCGCGCGCGTATCTAGCTTGCGCTCTTGCTCGGCCCTGCAGCCTTGCGCGCCTGCACCTGCGGCTTGCACGCCCTTGCAACGCTGCGCTGCACTCGCCCCGCGCGCGCCCGGATCCGGCCTTCGCTGCCCTGCGCGTGCTCACCCCGCGCACGCCCGGATCTGGCCTTTGCTGCTGCATGCCTGGCCTTGTCTTGCGCCTGCCCAGCAACCTCATGCCGCATTGGATGCCCACGTCCCAGCGCACCAAGGGCATGCATGCGCACGCCCTGTCATGGCTTGGCACACCCGGCCAAACCATCTCGCCTGACATTTTTCCTGTGCCAAGCGTTGGGGTCGTGATAACCCCCCGCTCTTGAAATCGACGACGTCCTCATCGTGTCACCCACCAAATAGTATTGAACCAGATCCTCAAATTGCCATAATGTTTCTCCTCGCTCCCAAGTAGCATCCGCCTCACTCTCCCCCTTCGAATGCACTAGAAAATCTGTCCTTTGGTTCATTCGACTCTCCCCTACCGTGCGGTGAGCCAAAATCTTCTCAATCTCCTTGTCAAACTCTTTCCGGGTAACGGGAGGTGCTCTCCTCCCTTGCACCCTGCTAGGATCAACATCTTCATAGTAGGGCTTCAAGAAACTTACATGGAAGGTTGGGTGGATTTTCAGCCTGTTCGGTAGGGCCAACTTATACGCCACATTCCCCACTCGCTGCATGACCACAAAGGGACCATCATAGCGTTGGATAAGGCCTTTGTGATACCTCCGATCAGTCACCTTCTTCCAGATTTGTGGGGTGAGTTTCAGCAGCACCTTGTCCCCTATGTTAAACTCCAAGGGACGCCAGCCCATGTCAGCATACTTTTTCATGCACCGCGCTGCTTTGGCAAGACTTGTCATGGCTTCCTCCTTCAGCTTTGTCTTGTCCCTTGCAAAGCGATAGGCCGCACGACATAGCCCCTGGTCCTTTTGCTGAGCTACCTCCAATGGCGTCAATGGCTGAAATTTCATACAAAGTTCGGCTAGACTCAAACCAGTGGTAGAACTCTTGTGTAGGTTGTAGCAAAACTACGCTACAACTAGCAACTCCACCCAATTTCTTTGACTAGCGGTGGCATAGTGCCGCAAGTACTCTTCCAAGAGGGTGTTATTCCTCTCGGTTTGCCCATCAGTTTGTGGATGATTCGCAGTGGAGAACTTCAGCTGAGATCCCATCAGCTTGAAGAGGTAAGTCCAGAATTTTTCCGTAAACTGAGGATCCCTGTCGCTCACCATGTTGCTGGGCAAACCAAATAGCTTCACTACATGCTGGAAAAACAATTCTTGCTGCCTTGTCCGTTGGGCATGTTTCAGGTGCTATTATGAATATAGTATACTTGGAGAATCTGTCCACCACGACCGGCACTGACTTCAGCCCTCCCACATTGGGAAACCCCACAATAAAATCCATAGAAACCGATACCCACGGCTTCTCTGGGATGGGCAGCAGCTGCAACAATCCAGTAGGCTTCCTTCTCTCGGTCTTGTCCATTTGACACACCACACGTCTTGACATATACCTCCACATCCTCCTCCATCTTGGGCCAATAGTAACTTCTGCTCATCAAAGCCAACATCCTCCTAAGTCTAGGATGCCCCGCCCACTGCGGGTCATGGGTCTCTCGTAGCAACTCCTGCTTGAGTCCGCCACCGTTGGGAACATATAACCGACCTTCTTTGGCATAGAGTAGGTTGTCTTCGATCCAATACCGTCGAATCAACCTGTCCAACACCTGTTGCCGCAAATGAGTATACATTGAATCTTCTTCAACTTGCCTCTTCACCCGGTCTAGGAAGGTAGTATGAATGGCAGTAAGGGCAGCAACATAGCCCTCTACTTCCTTCCTGCTCAAGGCATCCGCCACTTGATTTTGCCTACCAGGCCTGTGCACCCACACAAAGTCAAATTCAGCCAAGAATTCTTGCCACCGAGCTTGCTTTGGAGTGAGCTTCTTCTGCGTCTTGAAGTATGTGTTGGCTACATTGTCAGTCACAACTGTGAATCGGGTTCCCAACAAGTAATGCCTCCACACATCAAGACAATGGATCACGGCTGCCATCTCCTTCTTATGGGCCGAATACCTTTGCTCCACTTCCTTCAGATTCCTGCTCTCATAGGCCACTGGGTGTTTGGCCTGCACTAGGACTCCTCCAAAAGCCCTATCTGAGGCATCGGTATGTATCCTCAAATGGCTCACTGAAACACGGCAACCTCAACACCGGCTTGGATGCAACAGCTAACTTGAGTTTGTTGAAGGCTTTGTCACACTCTTCTGACCAAATCCACTTTTGGTCCTTTAGCAAGTCAGTCAAGGCACTGACCTTCTTGGAGTAGCCTTCGATAAACCTCCTGTAATAGTTAGCTAAACCCAAGAAAGATCTCAAGTCCGAAACTCTAAGGTATGGGCCAATCAAGGATGGCTTGAACCTTCCGTTCATCCATCCTGATTTCACCTTTCTTGACCCAATGCCCTAGGAAAAACACCTCCTGGCGACAGAACTCACACTTCTCCTTTGCATAAAGTTTATACTCCCTAAGCTTAAAAAAGACTTGTCTTAAGTGGCTAACATGCTCATGCAAAGACTCACTATAGACAACTATATCATCTAGATAAACTACCACAGACTTGTCTAGGAATTCATACAAGACATCATTCATCAAATTGCAAAAAGTAGCAGGGGCATTGGTGAGTCCAAACGGCATCACTAAGAACTCGAAAGAGCTGTACCTCGTAACACATGTAGTCTTGGCTTCATCACCCTCCGCCGCTCGCACTTGCCAATATCCCGAGCGCAAGTCTAGCTTGGTGAAATAGGATGCCTTGGCCAGCCGATCGAACAAGTTCACTGTATGAGGGACCGGATACTTGTTCTTGACCGTCACATTGTTTAGCGCCCTGTAGTCTACGCACATCCGCATAGACCCATCTTGTTTCTTTTGGAAGAGAATGGGAGCACCATAAGGAACCTTGGATGGCTGAATCAACCCAGCTTGCAGCAAGTCATCGAGCTGCCTCCTCAGCTCTGCCAACTCACTAGGCGCCATACGGTAGGGTGCTCGAGCAGGGGGTCTTGCACCGGGTTCTAGCTCAATCTGGTGGTCAATGGCTCGTCTTGGCGGTAGCTCCCTGGGTAATTCAGCCGGCATAAGATCAGAAAACTCCTCCAAGATCGTGGCCACTTCATCCAGCACCTCCACCTTGGTGTCGGGTTTGACTTGCACCAATGCAGCCAAATACGTCGGTTCCCCCTTCTTCAGCCCCTTATCCACTTGCTTAGTTGAAATTGATACTCCTTTCTCCCGATCACACTTGAGAATTCCTCCATCTACCTTCATGAAGCAGGGATTCCCCTCATCCCCGACTACGATGCCCTTCAAATGTGGCATCAGGATAACCTTGGCTTTCACAAAGAATTCCATCCCCAAGATGAAATCAAAATCATCTAAAGGGACCACCATGACACGGCACCGTCCTTGCCAAGTGCTCAGCCTCAAAGAAATCTCAGCAGCTCCGCGAACCGGCGTTGCACCAGAATTCACGGCCTTGATGGTACTGCTGCTCTCCAACAGGTTCAGTCGCAACCTGCTGGCTTCTCTTTGGGACACGAAGTTGTTGGTAGCCCCCGTATCAAGCATAGCTTTCACCTCTTTCCCATTGATTTGCCCGGTGGAGTACAGCAGATTTCCATAGTCTGCTGCTTGCTGTTCACCAGAAATTGCGTTTAGTAATAGCATGGGGTTGACCCGGGACGACCCTGCCTCCTCCCTAGCAGTCTCGTCGCTGGCAATGGCAGCAACTTTCTCCTTCTTCGGCACATCTTGGCACGGTGAGGACCTCCACAAATGAAGCATCCCGGCTGGTATGGGACCTTCATGTAGCCTTGCTCTTTCTTACCGCTGTCCTCCTTTGTGAACTTCCTTTTCTTCTCGTTGCCCTTCCACTTCTTCACCTTGGCAATCTTCTTGTCTGCCGTTGTAGAAGGGGTAGCCATCCGGAAATCCAGCAATCCCTCGGCAGCGGCCATAGCCGAAGGGATATCCTTTACGCCTTGCCTCAGCTTTTTTTGGGCCCATGATTGCAGCCCCGATGTGAAGTTGAAGAGCTTGTCCTCCTCTGACAAGTTCTTGACGTCCAGCATCAACGAGCTGAACTTCTTCATATACTCTCGGATTGAGCCTGTCTGCTTCAGCCTCTTAAGAGCTTCCCTCGCCATCCACGAGGTGTTGCACGGCAGGAACTGGTCCTTCAGCTCCTTCAATGACTTCCATGTGGTGATGCCCGGTCGGTTGGCGCTAAGGTCGTCTTGCATCCTCGTGCGCCACCATAGTTTGGCATCCCCCATGAGATACATGCTGGTGATGGACACTTGCTCCTCCTCAGGTATCTTTGCCGCCCGGAAGTATTGCTCCATGTCCCAAAGAAAGTTCTCCAACTCTTTGGCATTCCGGCATCCGGTGAATTGCTTCGGCTCTGGGACTTTGATCTTCGAAATGGAGCCCTCATGCGGGTGGACTGCTGTGCGCTTCAGTAGCTCAACCTTTATCTCCAAGGACCGAATGGTCGCTTGTTGGCTCCGAATCACCTCCGAGTTCTCCATCTTCAAGGTGTCCAACTGGACCTCCACTTCTCGAAGTAGATCATCCAGCATGGCTTGCATTCTAGCCACCCTCTCGGCATTCTCCATGGCCGTCACCACCAAATCCGAACATCCTTCTGGTAAATCACCAACCATCTCTTCCAGCCTCTGAATCCTCTTCTTGGCTTCAGTTAAAGTCATCTTGGCACAGATTTTTGCGACTCCGGCCTTGAACCGTGCTCTGATACCAAGTTGTCACATGGCAAACTCTAACCCAGAATTTTTCGTGTGCCAGCAGGCAAGCCCTGCCTAGCCAACCCTTTTGCTCCTGCACTTAGCCACCTAAGTGCTTGGAATGCTGCTTGCTACTGCTTGCGGCTGCTGCTGCTGCTGCTGCTGGTGGTGCTTGGTTCTACTCTCCCAGAACCCGCATCCCACGCCTCGTTGTCCCGAGTCCCTGTTGAGGTTGTCCCGCACCCTCTGCACAAAACCTCAGTGTTGTCTCAAGACCCAGCACACCAACACCCCACAAGGAGCACACAGATCTTACAGGGAAACACCTCCAACCGACTTGATTCCCTCTCAAAGCAGGATATACTTACATAGAAATGTCTGCAGCAATTCAAGGTTGCTGCCCCTCTCAGGTAGCAGCAAAAGGTCTCCTCCCTTCTCTCTGCCACCCAACAGCTCCTCAACCCCACTTAGGCCTGCAGTTGACATGCTCAACCGCTAGCAGTTGCTGGAACTACCCAGCACTTCTTCTAACTGCCACCCAGCAGTCATGTGAGGGTAACTACCCGCTCACACATGCAGTGGACAAGCTCCACTGCCTAGCCAATCGCCCGCCCATTTATGTGCCCAATTGTTCATGGTCCGGTCCGGTCTTGGCGTACCTGGCACGACCTTCCAGCTAGCTTGGATGTGCCCTGACTTGGGTTTGCCTAGTCCTTCTTGCGCCCTTCTGGTTTGGCTGCTCACGCCTAGCAGCACGTGCACCCTCGCGCGCCCGCTCAGCATCGCGTGCACCCCCGCGTGCCCATGGTTCGGCCGCTGGCAGCCTGTGCACGCCCGCGCGCCCGCTTGGCCCTGCAGTAGAGCTGTCAACAGGTCGGGTCCAGACCCGAGACCCGCGGGTCTGGACCCAATGGGTCCGGATCTGGATCTCAATCTGGACTCATTTACCCGGACCCGATTAGTCATAGTTAAATGGATCCGGGTCTGGATATTACATATCCAGATTCGACGGACCCGAAACCCGATTAAATAAAATAATATGATATATATTTATATAAATATGGGATGTTGTATCATAATCGAACGGTTAAAAAAATGAAAGAATAGAATCCTCCACTCTTACAAGCCCATGGGCCATAGTGGTATTCGGGTCTGGGTTCAGGTCTGGATACCCGAGATCCATTCGGGTCTGGGTTTGGTACCTTAAAATTGGACCCGTCGGGTATTCCGGTTCGGGTCCGGGTCCGGTAGCTAAAATCGGGTCCGGGTCTGGATATCTGGGTTCCGACCCGAACCCGACCCATTGAGAGCTCTACCCTGCAGGCACGCCCGTCTGGCACCGCGCGCACGTTTGCTTGGCCCGGCCACCTCGCTCCTGGCATCGCACGCACGCCCGTGCGCCCATCTGGCACCGTGCTCACGCCCGCTCGGCCCGGCCGCCCTGAACCTCGCTGCGCGTGCATCTGGCCAGCACACTTGCTCGGCCCTGCAGCCTTGCGCGCCTGCACCCGCGCGCGCCTGCACCCGCGCCTGCGCGCCTGCACCTGCGCGCCTGCGTGCGCGCCTGCACCTGCGGCCTGCGTGCCCTTGCAACGCTGCGCTGTGCTCGCCCCACGCGTGCCCGGATTCGGCCTTCACTACCCCGCACGCGCCCGGATCTGGCCTTTGCAGCTGCGTGCCTGACCTTGTCTTGCGCCCGCCCAGCAACCTCATGTCGCACTGGATGCCCACGTCCCAGTGCACCAAGGGCATGCATGCGCATGCCCTGTCATGGCTCGGCACACCCGGCCAAACCATCTTGCCCGGCATTTCTCCTATGCCAAGCTTTGGGGTCGTGACAGATGCATGATCAGTTTTTTTAGCTAATTTTGGATTGTTGTAAAATAATTGAACTATATGAGAAGGCCTAGGGCAGTTTGGACATAGCATCTTATTTTTTAATTATAAATTTTATTGGAATTAAGAATGGCTTTTAAATGAGCTGGTGGTGTTGGCCGCACAATTCTCCTCGGTTGTAAAATGAGTGCTATTGATGTCAGTTCCAAGCTGGGAGGAGAAAAGATCGAGAGTTAATGTCGGGTTATATGGATACGAAGCTCAAACAATGACATGGATCCTATATTCACTTATACTAATGTTGATTGGACTCTTGTCGTGACACCCTAGAGATCTAATCTATTCTGGTGAAAGTTACGGAAATATTGACTACTTTGTCCTGTGGGACAAACAAATCATAGCCTCTTTGGGTTGAAAGATGGGTGAAGCTTAGCTAGGGTTAGGGCACCTCCTTGTGCAACATATTGCAATGGTGTTTAGTTGAAGTGCTAGAAAATGACATTGGTTAATAAAACTAGTCTCCCAAAGAAGATTTGATTTGCCTTGTGAAATATTGCGACTTTGACTACTATACACGATGGTGCATGTGCTACATGCATCAGACAAAACAAAGAAAAAACTGTAGAAGTTGGTGGTTGCTACAAGCTTCTATATGCTGGGAAATATTTGGAATACCTGTGAAATATTCATGGTTTGTTTAATCTTTGTATGGGTACGTACATGTAAGTGTTTGCACATATGCTGATATGCATTTCTTATTTGTGGTGACGTTCATCTTGCTTTGTGCCACTGTACCTGTGGATGTTGGGGTTGATGCCCTTAGGGAGACTGGTTTCGATCTAATGAATATAATCGAATATGCCAGCACACAACAGGACTCTGGATTACACCATCCTGCTCTAAGACATGGGTCATCTTCTAGGATCATTCCTATCACTGATCAGTCATCAGTCCCTAACTTTGATCACTAGAATTACTTGTTCTTCAGTTACAACTGTCATGTGTAGGTGTAGCAACACAATGCTTTCTATGCACCTTTTCTTAGATGTTTACTTGTTAATTATTCTGATAATGATGGGTCTTTTTTGGGAGAACTTTTTGCATTATATACAGAATAACTACAGATACCAAATCAAATGTATATTGATTTCATCATAAGCTAGAGGAAAAATTAATGCAAGTTTTCAGTTGTATTTATGCATAAACAAGAATTGCAGAATTATTTTACTTATCTAAGTAGATATAAATTTTTTAAGTTGACATCTTTTTTTCCATATTGTTCAAATATATATATTTTTTTGTAACCAAGTAAGTTTTTTCCATCATTTGGTTGCTGACATCTGTGTTAATTGTTATTCGAACATCTTAGTCTATACAATTTGCATTATGTTTATTTATATACCTTCATACATTGATTTATATGGAGCAAAGTATGCTTGATTTTATGTATTCCATTAGATAACCCCATAAAATATTATATTCATTGATACTAATGTTGATGGAAGAAACTGGTATATTGCATCTTTGTAGGTTCACCCTGTACTGATGGTGATTGGATTCATTCTTTTGAATGGTGAAGGTAAAAGAATTTCTGCCTCTGTACCATCTTTTAACTTAAAGCAACATCCACAAAGATATCTTGATCATGTGAAGACATGATTGTTTTTCGTATAAGTTGGTTTTTGATTGATCTTACTAAATTCTCTGCCTAAATATACAAAGGCTATACTCATAAGCATTTGAATTTTATTCTCAGGTCCTAAATAGTTATCTTACTCATTTCTTGGTTAAGATTTTTAATGCTAAGAATTTTATGCCCATGAAATGTTTAGAATTTAATATTCTTTATTAAACATTAAACTGATGGGCTTAAGCAAAAAATGGCAATGTCACCTAAAGAATTATGAAATACATATGTATTGCATTGTTTTCTGATGTGGTTTAGCATAATAGCATTATTGTCCAACAACCTGTCTGACACAGGGCTTTCATATTATGTGTCTAAGTCTTGATGAATTCTGCTTCTCCTGCCTTTTTTTTGGGATAATTGCCAGCTATATGTGCAGCGGGCTGAACATGTTTTCCTGTTGATTGGCCTTTTTACTTGGAACAACATACCCAACTTGCTGAAATAAAAGCTTGTTTACTACATAAACTAGGAGGTGGAGCAAAAGCCGTGCATGCTTTCTTGGAATACTAACATATGATTAGACAAACTTCAGGTTGTCTGAATGGGTAGAATATGTGTCAGCAATTTTTACAAAAAACACCAGGTGAACTTAGATGTCACAAACTATTTGATTTGCTTCTTAAAAAATAATAAAAGCCTTATATCCTGCAATCTAAATTGTTATGCTCTCCACATTTGTTTCTTATTAATTTTTTTTCCTGTCTCTGCTTGCATCAATTAATAGATATTAGATATGCTAGGATTGCACAACTCTTAATGGCAACCTAATTTTGAGAAAAGATATATTCCATTCACTCATGGTCTCATCTGACTTTTATTTAATAACTCTGGTTTTGGTAACACCATTGGAAAAAATGCTGTAACCAAATATTCAAAAATTGTTGGATCCTGAAATTAGAGAGGGCTGAAGACCAGCAAACTTTCACTTTGTGGATTCTTGAATTGGTTTCATTCGGATTCCATCTATTACAGGGAAGAAAAGTAGGAAGATGATAAAATAGGGAGATGATGAGATCTTATTGTTATTGGTTCTATCATCATCATGATCATGATCATCACATATATCATTATATGTCATCATTGTTAAACAAGTATTGAAACTTTTCTTATTTTTTGGTTCACTAAATTGCTGGTTACATTTTATCATCTATAGACCATAAACTTTGGGGAAAGCAAGGATAAAGAAAGAAAGAACTACCGCAACATTATGTGCACACACACTCCACATATTTGTGCAGACAGTTGCATGCATTATTTTATCCATTAAAAGAATAAGAACTTTTATTGAAAGTTTTGTAGGAGAAATTATTGGTTTGAGTAAATGAAGAACTCAGAGCTTTTCCTCTTTAAACTTGAGATGGATGCTGGAAAATTCATAAAAGCTTGAAGATACCCATGCAGTTCTTTTCAGTAATATTCTAGGAGACTCGCCAAATCAAATAAGATGGAACATGTCCACTCATTTGAATCTCTTTGTTAGATTCTGCTATGTGCTATATGTTGATTTCTGGTCTCACTTTCTCCTTTATTCTTCCTCCATCAATGACTGGAATGGGGTGACTGCAGCAATGTTGGCATACAAGACAACTTCAGGAACCCAGAATTTCAAAAAGGCGGTGCATCTTACAATACAGTTCCTTGCCTTATGTTTGGCTTTAGTTGGCATATGGGCAGCTTTAAAATTCCATAATGACAAAGGAATTGACAACTTTTATAGCCTGCATTCTTGGTTGGGCCTGGCATGTTTCTTACTATTTGGCGTTCAGGTGCTTTTGGAGTTCTTTCCATTAACATTGGAATATATTATTTTTGAAAGCATATTTATCTAAGTGACTATGGTTGTCATCTCTGTGCAGTGGGGGACTGGATTTGTAACCTTCTGGTATCCTGGGGGCTCAAGACATCTCAGAACATTTTTGCTTCCATGGCATGTATTTTTCGGGGCATACATATATGCCCTTGCTGTTGCTACTGCTGTTACTGGCCTCTTAGAGAAGGCTACATTTCTTCAAAGCAACAACGTAATATCACGCTACTCAAGTGAGGGTTTTTTAATCAACTCCTTAGGTGTACTGCTTGTACTTCTTGGTGGATTTGTTATTCTTGCGGTCATTACTCCTAAAGCTGTCAAAGGTGATGCATATAAAGGTATGTCAAAGTAGGCAAAGAAACAGTGCTCCATTCCATCGGCCCATGATTTATTTCTTGGAAGCTGTATTTGTACACTGCGGCACAAACTTGTTCCTGTAAAGATGATAGATGCAGATATTTCTTCATCTAGCAATCTATATTTTCTTTATAATGGTGCTAACAAGTACTTCAATGTTCAAACAATTAGATGAGACTTCTGCGGGAAATTTGTCTTAGCTTCATCTCCACCCTGGCATCCGTGCACCTGCTCTCCATGTTTTCACTTCAGCCAGACCCATTGATTAAGTGCTTTGTATCGTGGTATTGGTTGCCTCCGGTATAACATGTAATGACTGCAAATTTCTTAGATTTATGTTATAAGAATGGGTCAAACTTTACTGTTTTTTTACATGCTTGGTTGTGGGTACAAGCATCTTTCCTTTTTGTATAGTGCTGCTTATATACCAATGCCAAATATTTTGTGATGACATGGAGGGAATAGAGAACACTACATATATATTGGTGATAAAAACTGTTTGGTCATCTTTGACTCCCCCCCTCTCTCTCAGTGAACCTGTGTATATTATCAAGTTTTTTTGAATAAATTGTTGCCTCCATCTTACTTCGTATTTTATAATTGCATTTATAAAGAGTCAATGTTTACTCTTAAACCAATTGATACGACAAACAGCAAGCAGCCTTTTCCCTTCACGATGAAGTTAGTGATGTGCTACTTTGGTGTCGACTGGATAAGATTAAATCGTGTCTTTACGGTAGAATAAGGAAAATGATTGGAAAATGAAAGTTTACAGAGGGGCTATTAAGGAATTGTTCAAATTTTATTTAGGAGGCCCTAACTTTTATTTCATTGCCCTAAAGCAAATGCATTTGGTTAACCAATAATATATCAGTTACTTTCTCTAACCTTGATAAGCAAAAGAAAATTGAAATTCTTTTCTTTCGAATGTCGCCAACCAATTAGTGCATAAGCGGTCGGTTACAGAAGGCTTTTATAAGCGGTCAGCTCTAACCTTGCATGGAGGGCTTTTAAACTACTAGCAGCACTGCCTATTTAGGGTTCATAGGGCTGTTGATGGATTCATTATAACAGATAAACTTGATGTATACCAGGAATCACATGGCGATGGAAAAGGCAGTGATTTGCAGTCCTGATCATCTTGCCTTGATCATGATCATGTAGCTGTTCTGGATGCTAACGATTCATCGACCGTTCATCCTCTGCTTGTCTGTTCCCTATCCTGTAAGCCTATGGGAATTATTTCAACGAGTCATTCTTCAGTTCTCTATTCATTGCTAGAAACATAATAACATATTTATTTTGGTAGGCTGTGTTTGCATATATTTTTTCATTATTGACAGCTGCCATGCCGCATTTTCTAGATTTCGTTCAAGTCGACACTCTGAATGGGCACTCAGATTTTAGATTTTGTACCAAACAAATTTCATATCGTGGGATAGCCTAATATGTACGATTTATTTTATTTTATTTTATTTTATTTGCCCTGATAGAAACATAAGTTTAGCTCAATGTACTGATTATTGTACCACAGATCGTCCTTAATTGCAAACAGACTTTCTGTTCTAATCCCAAGTTTGATTATTCTCAAAAAAAAAAAAAAAAATAATAATAAAAAAATCCCAGGTTTGAATAAGACTGCCTTTCACATTAAGCTTTCGTAATGTAACGCAAACGTTTTAGGTACATTGCCGAGAGCATATGCCTATACACCACTTTGATGCCCTCTTTCTTCTTAAACTTGAAAACTCCAGTAGGCTATACATCTTGTGATGAATCAAGAAAGTTTCATTATTTTCTACCATTCATATTTTTTTCCATAACATTGATATATAGAGTTGGTATGCGTAATGGAAATCATGGACCTATGAGTAAATATCATTAATCTGTTGTCGCCAATATAAGAAAAATTCGTGTTCAACCCTGATGTGGCATTTTCTATCCCCCACCTCTCTGTTGATTGGCATCATGGATGACATGTTTTGTGCATGCCACCCGGGCACGCATAAAAGGGTCATCTCATAAACAGAAAAGTATCATATCATAAGGATGGTCGTATGTGTTAAGAGTCCAAATATATTAATTTCGAAATAGTCTATGTACGATAGTTACTATAAGCAAACTGATTTATGAATATTATAAAAATATTATTAGTAAAAGTACCATAAACCTGGAAAATGAGAAACATGAGCGTAAGATTAATATATTACAGAAAGCACGTGAAAATGCATGTTAATCATACGAAAATCTTGACGTAGTCTTGCTAGTTTCTCAAATTAAAGTGTGTGACAAAGAAACTCTTCTTTTGATGGGTATCTAAATTTTCCCTTCCCTTTCTTTTTTTGGTTTTTGGTTTCAATTTTAGATGATGAGCAGTAAGAAGAGGCGGCGAAGAAGTCCCTCTGTTCGTTCCTTGCCACGTTTCTTTCTTCGATGTTTATCTGTCGACAGCCTGTTTCCTAGATGTTTCTTTTATTTGATTTTGTACCAAATTTTCTAAATAACTGTATTAGTTTCCCTAGGTATTCCAATCTTAATGGGGAATGGGTTTTCGAGCAACCATGATTTTTGCTACCTTTTGATCTTGTTTGGACAACACAACCAGCTTTATTGATGGAATTTATCCTGCATTAAGAAACAGTATCTTGTGATATTGCCAATCATCTTGTATATCTTTTTTTTTTTTTGCTAATCATCTTGTGAGAATTGAGAAAATTCTGAAAAGCCACAATATTGACCTACAATTTAGGTATTCATGTTTAAGGCGATCAAGTGTCGAAAAATAATGCTTGAGCACCAAACTTGATCTTTCATGATTGTTACATTATAAGCATGTCAGTCTAAATTGCACTATCCATATTTGCGCAAGACATGCACCCCAAGTAGTTCTTCAAACGCTGTGTAAAGAGGAGCGGTGATGAATGATTTATATATCATAAATATTGGTAATGTTTTGGACCGAGGGATTACGTATTTAAATCCCCTAATTAAATAACTCTCACTCAAAAGATGAAACTCTTTGGAGAACATATCCTTATCTAATCTTAAAGCTTCTTTTTTATGCAATGATGTTTAGGAACGCCCGCAAGATTAAATTTCAGCTTCATTTTCACCTTTCAACCTAATACTTTCCTCTTCGAACTTCTCACTGCTTGAGCTGGTCTCTGCAGTCTACGGACCGAGGAAGTGCTGTCCCATTCTGACTCCATGATGCAGGCTGAGCCCAAGACTACCTTCCATAACTCAATTCAACTCGATCTCCATCCATATTCTTGCCAACCAAAAACGTCCACTTTTACTAGCTGGTGACATGGTCATTTGTCCCGGAACACCATGAAATTGTCCCATTGTTACAGTGGTTGGTAGTCAGACGGAGAAAGCTTGTAATGGTTTATAGATCTTCTCATGAAGCACCATTTATTCTAGTTAATCACTTCTTGTTGTCAGAAGCAAAAGAGTAGCATATTAAGTAATTCATACAACGGCTACTATTCTTTGATGCATTATAATAAGTTAATAACCATTCAATCTCTTACTATTACTTCTTTGACGTACTATGACAAGAAGATAACTCATCTATCCAGTTCGTAGTTGATGGGATACTCTGGCAAGTTATTAAGATCCCAACCTTCCAACTTTTATCTCACATTTATTGGATGACCCCCAATCATGGAGCCCAAGA
The DNA here is from genome assembly GCA_021397845.1 of Areca catechu. Taxonomy (NCBI): domain Eukaryota; kingdom Viridiplantae; phylum Streptophyta; class Magnoliopsida; order Arecales; family Arecaceae; genus Areca; species Areca catechu. Next base: position 21,790,689 of record CM038051.1, read on the forward strand.
TCCGAAGCAGCGGTCAAATATTTGACAGTGCTTGTCCGAACCTGCCATGATTAAGGACTTCGCATGAGTACGTGTCTATAATCAGCAGGCTAGACTTGAAAAAAAGGACTGGTTCCATCTAACAATTCTTACAGTTTTTCTAAAAGTTCACACCTTATAGGATGTGGGACCCGTATGAACATGATGCTTCTTTTTCAAGTAGAAGATGGTTGTGAGTCATTGGCCCTCGCTTATAGGTCCAACATTTGCCATACCGCTACTGAAAAATTCGGAGTTTTAGAAGGCTTTTGTCATAGGATGTGTGCCGAGATAAAATGATCTCCCATGCTTTGCTGAAGAAAGCGAAACATGTAACAGCAACGATTAATCCCTGCTTTATTAGTTTAACTTTATATAATTATATTTCATGGAATGTTTCCTTTTTTAGGTCCAAGTATAGAGTCCTAAATTATCGGAGCTTTTGAATAGAGAAAGAGTTGGCTATTCATCTAACTCAAAATCAGACACAGAATAATGAACACATTAAATGTTATGGATCTGAATAAAAACTAATGATACTCCTTTAGATGGAGTAGGTCGAACCCAACCGAACCATTCTTGATTACATGATATAGGAATATATGATCTAATCCAGTCCAACTTGTTTCTGATTACATGCATTGGTCCTAGGCCCGTCCAGTGTTTCCGAGATTATTAGCTCCTGGCAATCTTCATGTCAATGAGAACCAATTTAATTTAGCAATTTGTCTCTCCACATTAACTTGAACCAAAGGGTACGACTAAATTTGCTCCGGGCCCATGCGTGACTCAACCTGTCTAATAAATAAAAGACATTGCAGCGTTTCTCCTTAAAGTTCAAGGGCCGACGTGCATTGTCGTTGCAGAGCTACACCCTGTAACTGAGATAAGAGGATTCTATCTTGGTGTCCAAGCAAGGAGAGGCAAAAGTTTTGGGACCATGAGACAACAAATTCATTGCAATGAGACATGGAAGAGAGAATGTGGTGGAGAATCTAGGATGCCCTAGTTTTTTTTTTTTTTTTTTTTTTTTTGGGACATTAGAACTCGGAGCTCAAGAATCTCAGTGGGAAAAAAAAACAACTTGAGACATTGAGACATCGGTCTGATCTCTCTGTCTCACAGACAAGGTAGTAGATTGCTGGCACTCCAATAATGTTTTGTGGGGGCATATGCCCCTACGGCACCTCTCTTTTTGATGCACCTTGGGTTCTCTGGTCTCGTGTCAAAAGGTGGGGTGGCATGCCCTAAGGCGCTACCCTTAATGGATTAGGATAAGGTGACCATAACAGTTCTCCCATATGGTAACGGCCATCTAGGTCGTACCATTTTGAGTTCTCTTTGGATGCACGATAGGTGCGTGGACTGTGAGATATATACTTGTAGCTTGATCAAGATTTCCGTAAGAACCATTTCCCCCCCCCCCCCCCCCCCCCCCCTTGAAAAGAAGGTGGAAATTATATCAGTTCACTTCATGATGATCTTGATGAAAACTTTCATGCATTTCTTTTTGAATTACAGATGTTGAAAGCACATAATTGAATTATTATCAGTCTTAGACAAGTCGGAATATAGACAGATAGATTAGCTTGACTAACCTTTCTCCTCATGGACATATTCTCTATACATTAACTCTTACCCTTGTTTCAATAAGGACAGACGAGGTTGCATTTTGCCTCCCTCTTCATCAAAAAATAAAAAAAAATAAAAATGACGAGCCTTTTTTTTTTTTTGATAAAAAAATGACGAGCTTTTAATGGCTAAGAAGCATACCGATGCACCAATTGCTCATGAGTTTGCAAAGTTAGTTCACTAGCTACAGTATAAATCCCTACTATTATGGTCAAAAATTGCCGAAGAATAATTTTATGTGCGTAAGCGAATATATTACTCTTGAAAATAATGTATGTTCGTTTAGCAGAAAAAAAATAGGAAAAAAAAGGTCACTCTACCTTGTTGTTCCCCAATGGAATCCCTAGCCTTACAATGAGGTAGAGAGGACTTTGGACCTATAAAACAAATTCCTTCCATATGAAACTTACTCTTTCAAGAGCATACACATACTTGTAGCAGTGAACAATTCCAAATAGCAGAATTTTATCGATTATGTTAATTCTAGCCAGTACCTAACTCACTAGATTGGTTACTTTTGTGTGGAAAGATAATCTCACTTATAATCTCCTCGTACCCAAATAAAAATCAATTTTGTTAACCAAGTTTCGTTCATGGCATATGCTCGGCTATATATGGAGCCAGAAGTTTTAGCTGACCACCTTAGTATTTGCTCGTCTTCAAGCACTGGGCATATACAATATTATAGGATATATAGCTAAAAAGCAATTTTGGGACATTTGGTGGCACATATACCGACCCAATTTGTTGTTATTATCTCCAAGAAAATCTTCCCATAAGGTATTCCAGGGTTTAATGTAGCTGATTTAGTTTACTTAACAGGAAAAAAAAAAAAAAAACTGATATCAGTTTTGTCATGATAGTAATGAATGTGAAATAAGTTTGGACTCCAGTTCTCTACTCTCTCTTTCGTAAGCTAATGTTTATGACCTAATTTGTCAATCAAGTGGGCAATATGAGAGTTTCAGGTACATATATCCCATTTGATGTTCTTGCTGGTTCCTAGTGGCAGCCAATTGTGGCCTAAAAATTCATAAAGTTTAATTTTGTCCATAAGGCGATATCAAGCATTTAAGCCACTGTTATCATACTTTACCCAGTATATTACACTCAAAATGACAAGCAAGACCTGTCACACTGACCGTTGCAAATAAAACAATGACATCAGGGACAGAAAGGTTGTGTAATGATATATCTTGATTGTATAAAATAACATAATCTGGATAATTAGTTAATCAAGTATGAGTAAAACTTGCAGCTACAAATGTATCTTAGGAGATGTCTGATGCCTGCACTTAAATCAGATTCTTATAATTAAATATTTGATATGCTGAAATCTTGAATATGCTGATTCCAATAAATTGACAATTGTTTACTATCAGATAATTATTAAGATAGTATATGCATCCTAATAAATTGTGCGTATATATAAGCAATACTAATATGAATAAATCATAAAGCGTAAAGCGAAGAGAAGAAACATGATTAATCTAAAAAAAAAAAAGAAAAGGAAAATAAAGTCAAGAAAAATAGGACATGCAGGGTTATTGAAAGAGCAATGCATCATTTTTAAAAAAATAATATTTTTTTGTAAATACGATATTCGGTTCTGGGCTGTGTTTATAGGAAATCGACGAGGTCAATTTTACGAAAGTTATATTTTAAAAATATTCAGCATGGTCCAAAATTATTTTTGAATTATAACTAAAAACTCAAAATTATATTTTTGAATCCAAAATCATTTTTAATTAATACAAACACACTTTCAAACATACACGTAATATATATAATTTAAAAGAGTTGCTTTTAAAGATTTTAATGCAACCGTTGCCGTGCATGACAACAACATCCCCAGCCTAGTAAATGTGTTCCGAGATTTTTCGACCTTCATTAGACCTGCTCGTATGGTGGACCTGCCCTTAAAAGGCCAAAGCTTTACCTCGGAGGGATTGTCTCGTAGAGTAATTCTTTGTGCACTGCATGCGGTGCAACAAATCTAGCATGGTCTGCATTACATATTTTTGTTGATTCAAAAATATTCATTGTGGTATGATGGGACAAAAATTGAGATGACTAGTATTAATTAAAATTTTCGTCCAGACAAAAATATCCTTATGATATATTATTTCAAAATCTACGACATCCTATTTCAAAACCTACGACATCCTGGTCTAAAAATGACCTGAAACAGTATTACGATACCATAGTTCAAAACTTACGACATCCTAGTTCAAAAAATACGACACCCTGGTTCAAAAATAACCAGAAACAGTATTACGACACCCTAGTTCAAAAGCTACGACACCCTAGTTCAAAACTTACGGCACCCCTGCAAAAATATAAATTAAAACCAGAAATAGTATTACGACATCCTAGTTTAAAAGCTACGACATCCCTGTAGAAAAATATAAATTAAAACCAAAACAGTATTACGACATCCTAGTTCAAAAGCTACGACACCCAAGTTCAAAACTTACGACACCCCAGTTCAAAACTTACGATACCCCTGCAGAAAAATATAAAATAAAATCTGAAACAGTATTACGACACCCTAGTTCAAAAGATACGACACCCCAGTTCAAAACCTACGACACCCCTGCAGAAAAATATAAAATAAAACCTGAAACAATATTACGACACCCTAGTTCAAAAGCTACGACACCCTAGTTCAAAACCTACGACACCCCTGCATAAAAATATAAATTAAAACCAGAAACAGTATTACGACACCCTAGTTCAAAAGCTACAACACCCCAGTTCAAAACCTACGACATCCTTGTAGAAAAATATAAAATAAAACCTGAAACAGTATTACGACACCCTAGTTCAAAAGCTACGATACTCCAGTTCAAAACCTATGACACCCCTGCAGAAAAATATAAAATAAAACCTGAAACAGTATTACGACACCCTACTTCAAAAGCTACGACACCCTAGTTCAAAACCTACGACACCCGTGCAGAAAAGGAACCGGATGGAAGGTATTTTGGTCTGGACAAAAATTTCAAATAAAGCTGAATAGTAATTAATGCTAGTCATGCTCAGCTCCCATCCTGTCATGCTACAGTTAATATATTTGGACCAATAAAAAAGTGCGGTGCGGGCCACGCTGGATTTCCCGTATCGCACGCGGTGCACAAAACTTTTTCTTGTCTGGTAATGGCTAAGCTAGGCATGTTCCTGACCACAACTGATATGTAAAAGTATATTTAATATATATTTGAAATATTTAAAAAATAATTTTATGGTATGTGGCAGAATAAATTTAGTGCGATAAAATAATTTAGAAATAATATAATATAAGATTATGAATCTGGCCTGAGAGGTGGGTAGAACCACTGTCCTAAAAAAGATTTGGTCCCTTTCTCATGTGAAGACTAATTGGACCATACGCTCTCCTCCAAGGTATAACCCGGAAGCCAGAACCCCAATGCCCATCGGTGGCACGATCTCGAACAGACGCCAATCAACTCGTTTTCAGTCCAAAAAATTTAAAGTGAAAAAAGAAGAAGATCTCAAAATTGGAATGTAGGAATATTAGAGAAGAAGGGAGAGCTTGAGATGTTGGATACTTTGAAGGGCTAGGATAGAGGCCTATTTATAGGCTTAAAATTCCAGAGAAAATTCTCAAAATGTCCTTAAACTAGCCGTTATGGCTGTTACAAGAATTAAATTTGAAATTATTTAAAATTTAAAATGAAAAATGGCCAAATAATAAAAAAAGACTCATTGAAAAATAAAAAAAAATGTCGCAGGATGTGCGTCTGCGTGGAGCGCTCGTGGAATGCCCACGTTGACCGCTCGCGGAATGCCCGCGTGGAGCGCTCGTAGAGATCGCTCGCGGAAGCGCGCTCATAACATGCACGTGGGGGGAGGGGAGGTGTTTTGTTTTTTTCCCTTTCCTCGGCCAAGATAACGATCCCCCACAAAAAATAAAATAAAATAAATTAAAAAAAGGTTCAATATTATTAAACTCGATAAATAATATGAAATTTTTGAATTTTTGCTGTGCTTAGTACAAGTACCTTTTAGGTTTGAACTTGTATTTAGTATAAGATATACATAGTATGAAAACGAGCTGATCATAATGTGGGGTAGCGCTATATAGGCCATCCACTTGTCTTGATTTTTATGAGAGTTACTAGGGATTCGCCCTAATCCCATAGTCACGGCCTCATGACTACTCTCACTAAGATAGATCCTCCAAGAATACGTGCAACGGAATCGTATATTACTGAACTCACAGTCTTGGATCTATTAAGAGCCATGCTCAACCTAACTGTCACAATAGAGTACCACACCATAGGGATAGGATAGAGATAGACTCCTAAAAATGATGCTCTTAGACGTCACCTCAGAGATCGTTTCTCTTTGAACCTTAACCATGGGATTGCCATGATGGAAGGGTTCCACTCTGGTGACTAATATATGGGCTTAAGCCCCATCTTCCTCGATGTCTCAGAAACCGTAGCTTTCGAAAGACCTTTAGTCAAAAGATCTGCCAGATTCTGTTTTGATCTTATAAACTGCAGTAATATTACATCTTTCATTTTATTTCTTACAGTTTTATACCTGATCAGGATATGATTATTCATCTTTTTATTAGTTGTCTATTGATTTAGGAGATCAATTAGAGCTCTATAATAATAATTTAAAGAAATTTTTAAATTTTTTGGTGAAAGAATTTCTATATCATTTATTAAGTCTTTTAGTTATTGTACTTCAATAGATATAGTGTCAAGAGCTGTTAGCTCAGATTCTAATATGCTTCCAGTAATTATTGTTTGTTTACAAAAGCTCCAAGATACTGCAGCTCCTCCTTACAAGAAGGGATACCCTGTGGTGGACTTAACATCTAATTTATTTGTTATCCAATTGGCATCACTAAACCCTCAAGTACTTCTGGATAACTAGAGTATACTAGAGAGTAATCTAAGGCTCCATTAAGATATCTAAAGATTCTTTCTAAGACTTTCCAATATTCTTTACTAGGATTGTTAATATACATATTTAGTCTGCCTACTGCATAAGCTATATCGGGACATATTCTATTTAAAATATATAATAAGGATCCTATCCTTTGAGAATATCCTAATTGATCAATAGGTTCTCCTAAATTTTTAATTTAGTGAGAGCTATAAACATAGGGGGTAGACATAGGATTTAAATCAAAGTATTCAAACTTTTTAAGTATTTTTTCTATTGAATATGGTAGGCTTATTACTATTTCACTATCTATTCTTTCAAGCTTCATTTTTAGAATTATATCAGCTTCTTCTAAATCTTTCATATCAATTATTTGATAAGTAGCTTTATTTGATATTAAAATTATTTTTATTTTTATTGTTGATGAACGAGGTCGTTCCCTTTGGATCAACTCGAAGTGCATCCTTAATATAGAAAACAATATTGTGAAATCTAAATCCATTAATTAAACATCCATTGTATTTGTTGACTATATTAACTGGATGTTTTGTTAGACAACGAATAATAGCTGGTAGATCTTCTTTTTCTTGTTCTTGTAGCCCCTGAACCCATAAAAAAGATATTATATTATTCAATTAGTAATCATATATATTTTTTCATAAGGCAAAAATTAAGAAAATAATGATACATTATTTACATGTCTACAAAATCATTGTGGAAACTTGCTTATATAAACAGTTTCAATATCCCTTTTTGATGAATGAGGTCGTTCTCTTTGGATCAACTTGAAGTGCATCTTAACATAGAAAACAATATTGTGTAAGTTTTGTAGTAACAAATACAAATTTCAAAATATCGTGTAATAAAGAAAATCACTTTTTACTCATAATGCATATGGCTGAACCTCCCCTTGATTGAATAATATATATCGATGAGCTTGATCCAACTCCACATTATCCATCTTATAAGAACTTTCAGCACCTAAAAGCCGGCCTATGTTAATGCACATCTATCCCACTTTGGTACAATCATCATCTCTTCCATGTCTATTTAATCATGTCTTAACATCATCATCTAAGAATCTTGATGCAAATGTCATTGTTTCCGCAGCCAAATAACTATTTGCAATTGAACCTTCTGGTTGTGCTTTATTATGCACATATAATTTCAATCTCATGAAGAACCTATCATCATGACCACTAAATTTCACTAGTTTACAATACACAAAAAACTAAAAATGCAGTAAATTAAAAATACATCAAATTCAAAACATATATTTCAATTAGATACATCCATCAATAATTAACTGGAACAGCAAGTCGAGCTTCATATGGCAAATGAACAAGCAAGTGAACCATCATATCAAAGAAACTGGAGGGAATAACATCTCCATATGACATAAGAGAACTGGAATCCTTTGATCAAGTAAATAAAAATCATTTGCTGAAGAAGTCTTTGAGCATAATTGCAAGAAAAACTTGCTCAATTCAGTGACTACCCACTTAACTTCCTTACTTTTTATAGACCGGATTGCTATTGGATGTAGTTGTTGCATAATTACATGACAGTCATGACTTTTTAGCTCCCATATCTTTTCATGAACTGGGTCAACATGCCTAGAGATGTTAGCTGTATACCCATCAGGAACCTTCACATCTTTAAGAACTTGGCACATGCTTTTCTTTTCCTTTTTACTTAATATAAAGTGAGCTGATGGCAACAAGATCTTTTTCAGACCTAATAGAATATAAATAATATGATATATTATAACATATTATGGTAAATTATAATATAGTATAATTATATTTTTAATAGTTCAAAATATAAAATATAACATAGTATATTACAACAAATTATAAAATATGCTATATTATATTATATTATATTATACTATATTATATAATGCTATATTATATTATATTATACTATATTATATTATATTACTTTATGTTATATTATGCAATTTTATAATATAAAATAATATAAAATAATATGATATATTATAATATAGTGTAATATTTTTGGTATTTAAAATATAAAATATAAAATAATATATTATAATAAATTATAAAATATGTTATATTACATCATACTATGTTATATTATATTATATTATATTATATCATATAATATTACTTTATGTTGTATTATGTTATTTTAATTGATAAAATTATATAAAATCATGTAAAATCAAATACAAATATATAAAACTATATTATATTATATATAAATATATTTTAATATAATCTAAATTAGTATTTGATAATATAATATAAAATAATATGATATATTATGATATATTATGACATATTATAATATAGCATAATATTTTTAATATTAAAAAAAATTAAATATAACATAATATATTATATTAAATTATAAAATATGCTATATTATATCATATTATATTTTATTATATTACTTTATATTATATTATATGTTTTTATCATGCAAAATTATATAAATCATGTAAAATTAAATTAAATTATATAAAACTATATTATATTAAATATTAATATACTTTAATATAACTAAAATCAATATTTGGAATTATATTAAATATAATAGAATATAAAATAATATGATACATTTTAATATATTATGATAAATTATAATATAGTGTAATTATATTTTTAATATTTAAAATATATAACTTAAAATAATATATTATAGTAAAATATAAAATATGTCATATTACATTACATTATATTATATTATATAATATAAATATATATTATATTATATTTTTAGTCAGGTCTCGGGTCTGGATATTAAATATCCAGATCCAACCTATTTATGTTAGAGTTAATCGGATTCGAGTTTGGAATAGCTCTAGACTTGGAATCAGTATTAATTTTTTTGGACACTCTTTTCTTGGCATATCAATATTTATCTATTATATTTGATTTACTCATATTTAATAGTTGAAACGTAAGTTACAAATTGATTATAGCATTTTCACGTTCACCAAACGTGGATATATATAACCTTTTTTTTAGAATTTAAATTTTTACTCATGTATGTATTTTACGTGTCTAAAATCATAGATGCATGTGACTTTTTTTTAGTATGAACTCACAATCTTGGATCTATTAAGAGCAATGCTCAACCTAACCATCATAATAGAGCACCACACCATAGGGATGGGGTAGAGATAGACTCAAAATGATGCTTCTAGATGTCACCTCAGAGATCGTTTTTCTTTGAACCTTAACCATGAGGTTGTCATGACGGAAGGGGTCCACTCTGGTAACTAATATATGGGCTTAAGCCCCATCCCCCTCAATGTCTCAGATATAGTAGCCTTCGAAAGACCTTTGGTTAAAAGATTTGCCAGATTTTGATCTTATAAACTGCAGTGATATTACATCTTTTATTTTATTTCTTACAGTTTTATACCTGATCAGGATATGATTATTCATCTTTTTATTAGTTTTCTATTGATTTAGGAGATCAATTAGAACTCTACAATCATAATTTAAAGAAATTTTTGGAATTTTTGGTGAAAGGATTTCTATATCATTTATTAAGTCTTTTAGTCATTGCACTTCAATAGATATAGTGTCAAGAGTTGTTAGCTCAGATTCTAATATATTTATAGTGATTATTATTTATTTATAAGAGCTCCAATATACTACAGCTCCTAACAAGAAGAGATACCTTGTGGTGGACTTAACATCAAATTTATTTGTTATCCAATTGGCATCACTAAATTCCCCAAGTACTTCTGGATAACCAGAGTATACTAGAGAGTAATCTAAGGTTCCTTTAAGATATCTAAAGATTCTTTCTAAGGCTTTCCAATGTTCTTTACTAGGATTGCTAGTATACCTACTTAGTCTGTCTACTGCATAAGCTATATCTGAACGAATTCTATTTGAAATGTATAATAGGGATTCTATCCTTTGAAAATATCCTAATTGATCAATAGGTTCTTCTAAATTTTTAATTTAGTGAGAGCTATATGTTGGCTTTAGCCCATGATTTTGATGACTAACAAATGTTGAGTATATGTTTTATATTAATGTTTCAATTGTAGTTATGAGTTTCAGGATATAGGCACCTCAAATTTTTAATATAAAAGTATCAAGGCACTCATTGGAAGCTAAGCAGTTTTTATTGTTTAAGAAGTTTTCTCATCTTGAAAAGGCCTCAAAATAGATCAATCGGAGCTTTACAAAAAGTGTATTGAAGTTTCATTGAAGAACATCTTGAATTTTGAAAGTTGGCACAAGTTTTTGTAGAGTGGCAGAGTTAAGTGTCGACTCATGGCATGCAAAGTGTCGACACTTCAGAAGGTAGGCATGCAAAAATCTCTTTGGCATGCCAAGTGTCGACTCACAGAAATCAGGTATCGACTCACAGAAATCAGGAATCGACTCACAGAAATGAAGTGTCGACTCACGGCCTGAGAAAAATGAAAATACAGAACTATGCCATTCTGAGATGTTTTCTATCAAGTGTAGGCTCAGGAGACTCAAGTGTCGACTCACAAGGTTCGAGTATTGACTCAAAGCCTGAGAACAAAAAAAGAACAGAACTTTAGTTTGCCAGAAGTTTATACCTTGAGTCGACTCATACTGATCTAAGTGTCGACTCATGAAGACTCAAGTGTTGACTCACAGAAGTCAAGTATCGACTCATAAGTTCTGACAGCTATAACGGCTATATTTTTGGAGAGTCAGATTTGAGCCCTACAAGCTCCCAACGGCTAGTTTTGCTCCACCAATAGTATTAAACTATTTTTTGAAAGTTTTTGAAGTATTTAAGCCTCATCAAACTTATTCATGAGGAACTTTTTTGAAGTATTTAAGCCTCACCAAACTTATTCATGAGGAACTAACTCACAAGAGATAAGACATTCCTTGAGAACTTCATTTCTAAAGTCAAAAAGAGAGCAAAAAAAAAAGATTTTCACTAAAAAAGCTTACAAGCCTTCATTTCAGCATTCTAAAAGTAGTCTTTGAAGTGATTCCAAAGGGTAGACAACTCAAACAATCATCAAGAGCCTCAAAGCTTCCATATTCCACTCTGTGAGAGAGTTTGCTTGTATTTTATTTTTGTATCATTGTGACTAGTTTCAAGGATGTTTGAAACTAGGTGTTAGGCCCTTCCAAGCCTTGAATTGGGATCTAAGCCTAGGTTGGCTTGAGTGAAGATTGTTGGTAAGCCTAAGTGAGAAAACCAACTTTGGGTTTGACTTGTGAGCTTGTTGAAAACAAGTTGGTTGTAATCTAGATTGATTATAGTAAAATTTTCAAGGGATGGCTTAGGCAGTGGATGTAGGTGCATGGTGTACACCGAACCACTATAAACCTTTGTGTTTGTGTGTATGCTCTTTGCTATTTTGCATTTACTGCTTATATTCTTAGCATTGCATCTCACTCATTTGGTGCACACTTGCATTGCTTCACAAACACATTAATTTTAGCACATATCTGCTTTAAATTTTTAAAGAAATCCAATTCACCCTCTCTCTTGAGTTGCTACACTGGGCAACAAGTGATATCAGAGCTTGGTACTCAGCATATAGGTCTAACGATCTTGAGTTAAAGATCTATATGGCAGCCTAAATCGGTGTTGGAATTGTTGAGGGACAAGCCTCAAATCATCCCTCCTTGTTTAATGGCATAAATTATACATATTGAAAAACATGCATGCGCATTTATATTCATGCCATTGATTATAATATTTGGAGGACTATTGTTAAGGGTCCTCATCAGCCTACCACCTTGGTTAATAGCATTCTCACTCCCAAGTTGGAAGATGAATGGGATAAGAATAATATTAAGCAAATTGAGCTTAATGCTAAGGCTATGAATTTACTGTTTCATGCTTTAGACTCAAGTGAGTTCAATAGAATCTCAAATTATCTCTCCGTTAAGAAAATATGAGACACATTTGAAGTTATCCATGAGAGTACACATCAAGTGAAGACTACCAAAGTTAACATGCTCATTCACACATACGAAATATTTAGAATGGAACCATCTGAATCTATTAGTGAAATGCATACTAGATTTACTAACATTATGAATGGTATGAGGAGCTTGGATAAAGTCATTTCTAATGCTGAATTAGTGAACAAAATATTTAGTTTGCTTCCTTCATCATGGGATCCAAAGGTGATAGCCATTGAAGAAGCTAAGGATGTCAACACAACTTCTTGAGCTGCTTCTAGGATCTCTCATGACATATGAGCTGTCACTAAAGCAAAAGGTTGCGGACAATGATAAAAAGAAGAAGACCATAACATTTAAGTCCACAACCAAGGATGATTCAAGTGATGATTTTGATGAAGAAGATGATGAAGATGAAACAGCTCTCATCTCAAGGAAGTTTAGGAGGTTCATGAGAAAGAAAATGTATAGTTCCAAGAAAAAGTCTCAAAAGGGAGAGCCTACTAAAGAAAAAGAAAAAGAGAAAGAAAGGGAGCAACCTACTTATTTTAAATGTAAGAAACCTGGCCACTTCAAGATGGACTGCCCCTTATTTAAGAAGAGCAGAAGGAAACTAAGAAAAAAAGCAATGATGGCCACCTGGAGCGAGAGCGAGGACTTGAGTTTAGATGAAGAGAAACAAGAAGTCACAAATTTTTGCTTAATGGCTAATGATAAAGAGGTAAAATCTGAACTTGAAGATGAATTTACTTTCGAAGAATTGCATGATGTTTTTGATAATTTAATTGTTGAGTATCAAAAACTTAAAATAAAAAATAAAGAGATAAGGAAGCAAAATTTGGAATTGATTAAAACAAGTGATGAGTCCTTGATTGAAAATAATTGTCTGCTTCAAGAAAACAAGAAATTAACTGATAAAATAATCTTTTTGGAAAAAGAAAAAGGAAGATTTGAAAAAGGATAAATCTTTTGCTATAACTAAAAAAACTACTAAACAAAACAAAGAGCTTTTGCAAGAAAACAAGAAGTACAAAGATGAGCTTCAAAAATTAAAATCTTTTATTGAAAAGTTTACTTATAGTTCTGAAAAACTTAATATGCTTTTAAATAATCAAAGAGCAATTTTCAACAAAGCTGGATTAGGTTTTAAACCACAGAAACAATAAAAGTTTTTCAAGAGTTTTTTTGTACATGCTTCATCTTCTATTACTTGTTATTCTATTGGCAACGTAGGACATAAATCATATTTGTGTAACAAAAGAAAGTTGAATAAAATTGGAAAAGTTTGGGTTCCAAAAGGAACCATATCTACTAACCCTAAAGGACCCAAGATGACTTGGGTATCTAAAGTCTCCACTTGATTTGTCATTGTAGGTGTGTCTTGCAACCAACAAAAGAAGATTGTGGTACCTCGACAGCGGTTGCTCAAGGCACATGACTGGAGATGTGGAGCAGTTCTCTTCTCTTAAATATCAAAATGGTGGAAATGTAACCTTTGATGATAATAAAAAGGACAAAATTGTAAGTATCGGTAAAGTCCATATCACCTCCTCCACTTATATAGATAATGTTCTTTTTGTTGATGGCTTAAAGCATAAATTACTTAGTATTAGCCAATTTTGTGATAAAGATTTTAAAGTTATTTTTGAATCTTTTATGTGCATTGTTTCTAGACTTGATGACAATGCCATCAAGTTTATTGGTCATAGGCATGACAACATTTATATAGTTGATCTTGATGATCTACCAGTACAAAATGGTCAATGCCTAGTGGCAATGAAAGCCAAGATCAATGAAACTAGTTGGCTTTGGCATCGTAGATTAGGACATGCAAGTATGCATTTACTTTCAAAACTTAACACAAAGAATCTCATAAAAGATTTACCAAAACTTAGTTTTGAGAAGGATAAGATTTGTAGTGCTTGCCAACTTGAAAAATAAACTAAATCTTTTTTTAAACCTAAAGGAGTCGTCTCTACAACTAGACCCCTAGAATTACTTCATATGGATCTCTTTGGACCTACTAGAACAACTAGTTTGGGAGGTAAGAAGTATGGTCTAGTTATTGTGGATGACTTCTCACGTTTACATGGATCATGTTTTTAGCTCATAAAGATGAAACTTTTTTTGTATTTATTAAATTTTATAAAAGAGTTTCAAATGAAAAAGGTGTTTCAATTATTTCTTTACGAAGTGATCATTGTACAGAATTTGAAAATCATGATTTTACAAAGTTTTGTAGTGAAAATGGTATTCATCACAACTTTTCTGCATTTAGGATCCCTCAACAAAATGGAGTGGTAGAAAGAAAAAATAGAATTCTTGAAGAAATGGTATGCACTATGCTTTGCGAAAATGATTTGCCTAGATATTTTTGGATAGAAGCCATAAATATTGCTTGCTATGTTTTAAATTATGTTTTAATCCAGTCTATTTTAAAGAAAACACCTTATGAGCTTTGAAAAGGTAGGAAACCTTCAATTAAGTATTTTCGTATTTTTGGATATCACTGTTTCATTTTAAACAATGGCAAGGACAATCTAAGTAAATTTGATACCAAGTTAGATAAGAGTTTTTTTTTAGGTTACTCTACATCTAGCAAGGCATATAGGATCTTCAACAGAAGAACATTTCTTATTGAAGAATCCATCCATGTTGTGTTTGATGAGACTGATAAAAAATCTTCGAGAAAAGAAGATATTCTTGATGATAAAACAGGTATTCAAAGAACTAAAAAAGTGAACATCAATGAAGAGCCTTCCAAGGAGCAAGATGATAATCAAAATAATGAAGGAGATCAAGTACAGGGAGTTGGTGACTCATCTGCACCTAACCCATTACCTAAAGAATGGAGGTATGCTCATGAACATCCCAAAGAATTTATAATTGGTGATCCATCGAAAGAAGTAAGTACTCGTTTCTCTTTAAGAAATGTATGTTATTATTTAGTTTTTATTTCTCAAATAGAACCAAAATTTATTGAAGAAGCTTAAAATGATTATAATTGGATAAATGCTATGCAAGATGAACTAAATCAATTTAAAAGGAATAATATTTGTACTTTAGTTGAAAGACCTACTAATGTTTCAATAATTGGTATAAAATGAATTTTCAGAAATAAACTTGATGAAAATGGATTAGTTACTATGAATAAAGCTAGGCTAGTTGCCAAAGGATACAATCAGAAGGAAAGGATTGATTTTGATGAAATCTTTGCTCCTGTTACTAGACTTGAGGCAATTAGGCTATTATTAGCATTTACATGTTTTATGAATTTTAAACTATTTCAAATAGATGTTAAAAATGCATTTCTAATTGGTTTTATTGAAGAAGAAGTATATGTGGATCAGCTCCCTGGTTTTGAAAATCATGAATTTTTTAATCATATTTTTAAACTTTATAAAGCTTTGTATGGTTTGAAACAAGCTCCAAGAGCTTGGTATGATAGATTAAGTTCATTTATACTTAAAAATAAATTTTCTAGAGGAAATGTGGATACCACATTATTTTTGAAAAAGAAGAATGATGATCTCTTAGTAGTACAAGTTTATGTCGATGACATCATATTCGGTGCTACTAATAAACGTCTTTGTCAAGAGTTTGCAAAGCTAATACAAGGAAAGTTCGAGATGAGCATGATGGGAGAGCTTAATTTCTTCCTCTGACTTCAGATCAAGCAAACAAAAGAGGGGATCTTTATTAACCAAGCTAAGTATACAAGAAAAATCTTAAATAAGTTTGTAATGGAGAATACCAGATCATTAGATACGCCTATAAGCTCCTCTTGTAAACTTGATAAAGATGAATCAGGTAAAAGTGTAGACCAAAAGCTATATAAAAGTATCATTGGTTCATTGCTATATTTAATTACAAGTAGGCCAGATATATGTTCAGTGTTTGTATGTGTGCAAGATATCAGTCTACTCCTAAAGAGTCACATTTATTGGCTGTTAAACGCATACTTAGATACTTGTCTGGTATTATATATATTGGACTGTGGTACTCTAGAGATTTATCATTTGAATTGATTGCATATTCTGATGCTGATTTTGCTGGATGTAAACTTGATAGAAAAACTACAAGTGGAACTTGTCAATTTCATGGAGTTAATTTGATTTCATAGAGTAGCAAGAAATAAAATTCAGTTGCTCTATCTACGACGGAAGCCGAATATATGCAGTTAGAAGCTGTTATGCTCAAATCCTATGGATCAAACAACAACTCGAGGGTTTGGCATCAAATTAATTAAGACATCCATAAGATGTGATAATACTAGTATAATTAATTTAACTAAAAATCCTGTTCAACACTCAAGAAGCAAACATATTGAAATAAGACATCACTTCATAAAAAATCATGTGCAAAATTCAAATGTGATGCTTGAGTTTATTTGTACTGATAATCAATTAGCTGATATTTTCATAAAATCTCTGAGTGAAGAAAGATTTTGCATGATTAGGAGAGAGTTAGGTATCATAGATCCCTTTGTGTAAAACTCTTTCAAAATTTGTCCTTATTCAAATTCTTGTACTTAAAATCATATCTTTTATGTCTTAAACCCTTCTCTAGAAATTTCATGATTTTTAAAATTTTTATTGATTTTTTTGGATTTTTTGGCCAAGTGTCGACACTTGATTTTTGGCCAAGTGTCGGCTCATGCCAAGTGTCAACACTTGACCAAAATTGAAGTGTCGACTCACCGACAGAAATCTAATTTTTTAGGGCATCATCTATTTATTCCAAAGCCACCTGTCCTTTGTTTTCCTCTGCTCTAGTAGTCCCCTAGCACTCCATTGACCTCGGAACAGTGTTCTTCCATCCGTGTCCTTCGATTTTTTGGTAATTTTCTCACTTTCTCCTCTATTTTGGTCCGATTCCGCACCTTTTTCTCATGATTTTTGTTGATTCAGCCCGAACCCCTCTTCCCGATTTCATTCCTCTCTTCAATCTATTTTTCCACTATTTTCTTGTGGATCGGCTCGAGCTATTGCATATTTTCTTCTATATTTCTCCCTCTCCTTCCTTTGTGGTCCATTCTTTGACCGATTCTAGCTTGCATTCACCGTTTCTTCCCATCGATCTTTTTCCCTATTTTGGTCCTTTCCTCTTCTCTTTGGCCTTTTCCAGTTCACCCATTTCTTTCCTTGGTCTTTCCCTCTGTTGGTGATTATGGGACCCCGTAAGCAAGTGGTATCAAGGAAAAGGTTGAGTCAAGGTTCTATCGAGAGGAGAACCAGGGATCGAAGTGACACTGCCAGAGATCAGCAGCATGAGCATGAGAGAGTGGCACCCCTATGGTCCCTCGTAGTAGAGAGAGTGTCGGGGAAGATCACCGTAGCTGGACGTCGAGTTGACTTGGAGTTTTTTGATCACGAGGATTTTCATCTTGGAGAGATTCTTGAGGTAGCTAGTTTGACCTCCTTCTGCACTATGAAGGAGAAGTATTATCCGCATCTTATCAAAGAGTTTTATGGGAGTCTGGCTACCAGTGGTGTTGCCGATCTCGCCGCCGCGCACATGCCTCGGATCCGCCGATCCTACCAGACCGCCTTGCTCCTGGGGCCTCCTGGCTGGGGCGAACCTGTAAGAGAGGGTCAGAAGACCCTGACCGGGGATCCCGGCGAGGGAGCTCCGACGGTCAAGTTAGTAGACGGCGAGAAGGAATAGATTCTCCAAGACGGGCCCCCGAAGGAGTCCCA
The DNA here is from genome assembly GCA_021397845.1 of Areca catechu. Taxonomy (NCBI): domain Eukaryota; kingdom Viridiplantae; phylum Streptophyta; class Magnoliopsida; order Arecales; family Arecaceae; genus Areca; species Areca catechu. The sequence continues at coordinate 21,808,864 of CM038051.1, forward strand.
ACTCAGAGAATTTACTAGCAAAAAGGGTGCTGTAGGGACCAGAAACCCGGCCGGGCCTCCTTGCCGAGCTCACACCAAGCGATCCCCTCTCGGGACCCTCGATCTTACTCTCAGAGCGGGGCTTTTGGCCACTGTTTCTTACTCGTCCCAGCTTACCTGGTCGCCTCCAATTTCCTTCCTTTTATCTCCTCCCGCTGCCTGCCTGTCTTCTGCTCTTGGGAGGCTTCCCTCTCCATCCTTTTATCTTTCCCTTTTTGGTTTTGAGGGCCAGGCGGCTTTCCGACTTCGTTCGCCGAGCCCAGCGAGGAAAGGGTAAAGAAAAGGGGGGTGGTGCCGGCAGGGCGGCCGGCCAGACCTCGGGCCCAGTGAGGGCGCTCTCCTTCCTAAGTACCGGCGCTGTCCGTTGACGGGCCATGTTTTGTCAGAACCGCGCCTCTCGACTACAGGACCTGTCGGGCCGACGTAAGTGGTGTTTCGCGTGCCGCCGCCATCTGTATGGGGCGCCGTCTGTGGTGCGCATGGCTCGAGGGCCAACCTCGGAACCTGTGCCTTCGCTCTTTAGGACCTTCTCTGTACGGGCATCCTGACCTCGGCCGAGGTGGACCCCTCCCGGGTGGACACCTGGCGAGGTGGCAGAAGGGCGCCCGGCTTCGACCGAGATGGACCCATCTCCGGGGGCCACCTGGCGAAGGAGCGAGGGAGCAGCCGACCTCGGCCGAGGTGGACCCCTCCTGGGTGGACACCTGGCGAGGTGGCAGGAGGGCGCTCGGCTTTGGCCGAGGTGGACCCGTCTCCGGGGGCCACCTGGCGAAGGAGCGAGGGAGCAGCCGACCTCGGCCGAGGTGGACCCCTCCTGGGTGGACACCTGGCGAGGTGGTAGGAGGGCGCTCGGTTTCGACCGAGGTAGACCCGTCTCCGGGGGCCACCTGGCGAAGGAGCGAGGGAGAAGCTGACCTCGATCGAGGTGGACCCCTCCTGGGTGGACACCTGGCGAGGCGGCAGGAGGGCGCTCGGCTTCGGTCGAGGTGGGCCCGTCTTCGATGGCCACCTAGCGAAGGAGCGAAGGGGCCCGGTTCGACCTCGGCCTTGGTGGGACCGTCTATGGGCGCCACCTGGCGAGGGAGCGGGGGAACAGCCGACCTCGGCCGAGGTGGACCCCTCCTGGGTGGACACCTGGCGAGGTGGCAGGAGGAGCCCCGGACCGAACTCGACTTCGACGAGGGCGGTAACGTCTCGGGACATCAGCTGGCGAGGTAGCCTGGGGGGCAAGGGCCGAGCTCGACCTCGGTAGCGTGGGAACCAAGGCTGACTTGGCCGAAGAAACCTCCACGTGGCTCGATCATACCTGACGGAATCTGAGCCCGGCCACATCATCATTACGGCCGTAACAGTTGCCCCCCAGCCCGCCATTCCGTTGGGGCATCGTAGAACGGAACATCGGGATTAAATGCAGATATGACGTGGGGAGGCGAAGATCTTGCATCATAATTGCCGCGATCCTCGTCGCCGCTTCTCGGTGCGCCCGAAGTCCTATAGGAAGCCGCCACGTGTCGCCCACTTGCCCATAATAAATGTGTCGCTTCGAAGCAGAGGCCGTTTCCCTGCTAACGAGGCGTCGGTGTCGGGCGTGCGTCCACGCGGCGATCATCCAGTGGCTCGGGGCGGAATGACGGGTACGGCTGCTGTCGACTGAGTTTGAAAAGGAGGGAACTTTTCGGAATGAGGCCTTTTCCCTTGCTTCGTGGGCGGTTTGCTGCAGGCTAATTTCCACTGCCCCGCGTTCGTGCAGCGCATTTTCGGTGAGTGCCTCCATTTTCTCCCTAGTTCCCCTCTTCTCCTTCTCCGAATCTTCCTTGCTTTCTTCTTTGCCATGGCGCGCCGTCGCTATGTTTCCTCTAATCCGGACGAGGCCGGTCCTTCGCGGCCGAGGACTCCGTCTTCTTCCTCCTCGGAGGAGGAAGTGATCTCGGAGGAGACCCGCAGGCGACTGCAACCTCGGGGTATCACCATTGGCATCCCCAGGGGTGTCCGGTCTCCTCCTGTCGCTCCTGCTTTTTCGCTTCTTTCCCTTCCTGCTCCACCTCTTCTTTCTGCCGGTCACTCCGGTCATGCTTCCACAATGACCGAAGGCGACCTTTCTTTGCTCCGGGAGGCCCACGGCATCCCGGGATCAATCCGTCTGTTTGTTCCGCGGCCCGGGGATCGCGTCACCATGAGTGGCCCCGGCCGCATAGCCTTCTACGAAGACTTCCTTCTCGGGGGTCTTCGGTTTCCTCTGCACCCCTTCTTCCTTTCTTTCCTTAGCCACTTCTGTCTCGTTCCGGCCCAGTTGGCTCCCAACGCTATCCGGGTCATCTTTTCTTTTATTGTCTTCTGCCACTTCCACGGGTTTGTTGCCCGTTTCTCCCTCTTCAGGGCTCTGTTTACCCTGAAGAGGTACTCCACTGACGACGACTGGTGGTACATCTTATCCCGGCCCAGGTGTCTCCGGTTCGACCTCCCTTCTTCTATCAAGGACTGGAAGAATCGGTTTTTCTTTGCCTCGATCGAGGATGTTGACTGGGCCTGGAGCGAACCGGACCGGTCTCCGAACCGGAACTCCCAGGTCGAGTCGGCGGACCAAGAGGCCTATTCGCAACTCCTGAGCGATGTGGTCCCGGCGCTCGAGGTTCTGCTCTCGGAGCAGAACTTATTTGAGGCCGGGATCAGTCCCATCCGCGAGCCGGGTGAGACTCAGTCCTCCCTTGACTTCTGTCTTCTTTCTCCTCTTTAGCCGAGCTGGCTGACTTCTTTTCTTTAATGTTGCAGGGATGAAATTCTCGCCGGAGAACCTTCTGGAGGGCGCGGCCCAGAGGGGCGTCGTCGAGGTGGATGAGCCCGCGACGAAGAGGGCTCGTACAGAGGTGAGCCAGGAGGCCGTGCCGGCGACCGTACCCAGCCCGGTGGCCGCGGCTCCCTCGCTCAGACTGCCTCGGGGCGGGGCCACTGATGCGCCTGCCGTCAGACCCGGCGATGCTGCCGGCGAGGGGGCTCCACCACCAGCAACTCCGCCAAGCGCCGGCCCCGTCGTTGCTGCGGCTCCGACAGCGCAGCCCGCGATCTCCGCCGCACCGTCGACGACGATTCTTGCTGGAGGGGCAGTCGCCGCCGCAGCCGACCTGACGGCTCCGCCACCGGTGCTCACCAACTGCTGCTCCGTGATTCGCGATAAGGGGCTCGCGGAGAAAGTGATGGAGTACGTCTCCACCGTGCGGGATCGCCGATCTCGAGGCGGGAGGGACTACGCCGACGCCCTGCTCGGGATCATCCCGCAGCTCTTCACGGTAAGTTCAAACTTAGGCTCCTTTATCTTCTTTGGCCTCGGTTAGCTTTTACACTAACCTGATTGCTTTGCTGTGCAGATTGGGAACGACGTGCTCTTGCTGAGGAACTTCCTCATGGGGTACGCGAAGAAAGATGCCGAGAAAGAAGAGAAGCTCGGCAAGCTCGCGACTGACGTCAAAGATCTTATGGAAAAGGGGGTCGAGCTGCGAGCGAGCAACCAGACCCTCCAGGCGGACCTGGCACGCACCGAGGGGCGAAACAAGGACTTGGAGTCCTCTCTGTCCGAGGAGAGGGACTCCAACCAGCGCCGCGCGGAAGAGGACGCGGCCGAGAGGGCTCGCCTTCGGGCCCATTCCCAGTGGCTGGAGCGCCAGCTGGAAGAGGCCAGACGGGAGGCGAGTGCGGCGAAGGAGCGGAGCACCTACGTCAATGGGCTTCTCGAGGCCGCGAAGCGGGAGGCGCAGGAAGCCATCCCGAAATTCCGGGCCTCCGACGAGTACATCTCGGAGGTCCGGGAGGCAGCCGTGGACTCCTTCCTGAAGGGGTTCCGGATGTGCCGGGAGAAGATGGGGTCCTTCTACCCCGAGCTTGACCTCAGTGGGGTGGTGCTCGGAGGTACGAGGCAAGGACCCGACCGAAAGGCTTCCGGCGCAGTCGAGGCCACAGCTGCGCCCCCGGCGATCGACACGGCCGAAGCCCCGGTGCAACCCCCCGAGCCAGCAGCCGTCGACGGTGAGGGAGTGGAACCTGCGACCCAGGCTGAGGGCCCCGCCACCACGCCGAACTGAACCGTTTATCTTCTTCCTTTTCTTTGTCGTTGTTGTTTTTTCTCTTCTCTCTCTCTCTTTTTTTTTTAGGGACTCCCGGCCTGTCGGGATTCCCAGCTTGTACTTCTCCTTCTCGGATCAATGAAAACACAATTTGTCCATGTCTCGAATTCGCTTTCTTTACCACTCTCCCATCTCCTCTTTTTCCTTCTTGAGATGTTAATGTGGAGTGCCGGAACGAGGGTGGACCTGGTCCCGTCCGTCGCCCAGAACAAAGGTTGGGACGTTGCGGACCGCGTGGCATCAGAGTAGGCCTCGAGCAGGTCCATCTTTGGGAATGCCTTCGTGCTCGCGTGGGGGAACTGGGTTCTGCCCCGCCTTCCAGACCGAAGCCCGGGACTTCCGGACTGAACCCCGGGGCTGCAGGCTTTCTCAAGCCTTGCGCGGCTTGCCGAGCTGTTCTCCGTGCTCGCGTGGGCGAACTGGGTTCTGCCCCGCCTTCCAAGCCGAAGCCCGGGACTTCCGGACTGAACCCCGGGGTCGCAGGCTTTCTCAAGCCTTGCGCGGCTTGCCGAGCTGTTCTCCGTGCTCGCATGGGCGAACTAGGTTCTGCCCCGCCTTCCAGGCCGAAGCCCGGGACTTCCGGACTGAACCCCGGGGCTGCAGGCTTTCTCAAGCCTTGCGCGGCTTGCCGAGCTGTTCTCCGTGCTCGCGTGGGTGAACTGGGTTCTGCCCCGCCTTCCAGACTAAGGTCCGGGACTTCTCGCTTTCTTTGGCCGTCGGTCACGATCGGGCATGCCGAACCCAGGGCCATGCACCGATTTTCCTACGAGGTGAGAAAAGAGCGTTTGAAGCAAAGAAACTTTATTGCAGGAGTGGGGAACCTTACATTACTGATAATACATTCTTAGGTTCGAGGCGTTCCACGTCCGGGAAAACCTGGCCCCTCCCAATTCCTCCAGGTAATAGGTACCGTGGGCGAGGGCTTCTGCTACCCGGTACGGGCCTTTCTAGTTTGGTGAGAGCTTGCCGCATTCCCGTGGCTGAGAAGCTTCAGCTCGCCGGAGGACCAGATCTCCGGGACGAAAAAATTTCGGCCGCACTCGGGAGTTGTAATACCTGGCCACCCGCTGCTTATACGCCGCCATTCGAACTCGGGCCTTGTCCCTCGTCTCTTCAAGAAGGTCAAGGTTGAGCATCATTTTGGCGGGGTTCTCTGTCTCGTCATATTGCTCTACACGCAGTGTGGGTAGGCTGAGCTCAATCGGGATGATACTTCGGCTCCAAAGACGAGGTTGAACGGGATCTCGTCGGTCGCCGTCCTCGGGATGGTATGGTATGCCCAAAGGATGCTGGGGAGCTCCTCGGCCTATCTGCCCTTGGCCTGGTCCAGTCGCGTGCGGAGGCCCTGCAAAATGGTCATGTTCGTGACTTCGACCTCTCCATTGGTCTGAGGATGCGCCACCGAGGTGAAGCGATGCCTGATGCCAAGGTCGCCGCAGAACTCTTCAAACTCCCGGCAGTCGAACTGGCGCCCGTTATCAGTAACCACGGTATGGGGGAGGCCGAAGCGGCAAACAATTGACTTCCAGAAAAACTTGGCGACGTTTGCCTCGGTGATCCGTGCCAAGGGTTCGGCCTCGATACACTTCGTGAAGTAGTCGATGGCCACGATCAAGAACTTTCGCTGTCCAGATGCCGGCGAGAATGGGCCCAGAAGGTCCATCCCCCATTGGGCGAATGGCCACGGAGCTGAAAGCTAGGAGATTGGGTTGGAGGGCCGCCATTGCACCGTGGCGTGATGCTGGCACCGATCGCACCTCTTCACGAAATCAGCGGCGTCTTCTTTCATCGTCTCCCAAAAGTAGCCCTAACGAAGGGCTTTGTAGGCCAATGCTCTGCCCCCACGTGGTTCCCACAGACGCCCTCGTGAATCTCCTGGAGCACGAGTCTGGCTTCTGCGGGTCCTACGCATTTGAGGAGGGGGTAGGAGTAGGATCTTTGATACAATTGCCCATCCATCAGGACGAACCGCACGGCCTTCTTTCTGATGAGGTGGGCCGCCTCGCGGTCCTCTGGCAAGGTGCTGCTGGTTATGTATTCGGCGTACTTGTCCATCCAGCTGGGCTCACGATCGACCTGATGCACCCCCACTGGGGTCCCGTAGCTTGGGTCCTTAAGGTGCTCCACGTGAGCGCGACCCAGCATCGTGTCCGGCAGGGTCGTCAGACGGGAAAGAGTGTCCGCACGGGCGTTCTCCCTGCGGGGGATGTGGAAGATGTTGAAGCGCCGGAAACCGGCCGTGCCCACCCTGACGAGCTCCAAGTATTTCGCCATTTGGGGGTCGTGCGCGGCATACTCCCCGGAGACCTGTCCTGCCACGAGCTGGGAGTCAGTGAAGGCCTTAAGGTTAGCCACGCCCAGCTCATGGGAGACCCTCAACCCAGCGAGGAGTGCCTCGTACTCCGCCTGATTATTTATCGTGACGAACTGGAAACGGAGCGTGCATTCGGCAACGACCCCATCGCCGTTGGTAAGAATGAGTCCGGCTCCACTCCCGCCAGAGTTCGAGGCTCCATCTACGTGGAGGATCCATGCATCCTCTCCGGGCCCCTCGGTGCCTGCTTTCAGCTGCTGGTGCAAGGGATCCTCCTCGGGCTCCTTGCCTAAACCCATGCATTTGACCAAGAAGTCGGCCAGCACCTGAGCTTTCATGGCCGACCTGGGCCTGTACGCGATGTCGAACTCGCTGAGCTTCAGTGCCCACTTCGCCAATCGCCCCGAGGTGTCGGGTCGGCTGAGCACCACTTTCAGCGGCTGGTCCGTCAGGACAGCGATGGGATGCGCTTGGAAATAGGGCCTGAGACGCTGAGCAGACACTATTAGCGCAAAAACAAGCTTCTCGGGCCAAGCATACCTGAGCTCCGCATCGCGGAGAAGTTTGCTGGTATAGTACACCGGCCGCTGGACTCCTTGGTCATCGGTCCGAACCAGGACCGAACTGACGGCTTCCGGGGTGACCGCCAGGTAGAGGATGAGTTCCTCCCCCTCATCGGGCCGGGAAAGCAGCGGTGGCAATGCGAGCGTCTTCTTCAGCTCTTCAAAGGCCTCCTGGCATTCCTCGGTCCAGGCGAAGTCGTTCATCTTTCTCAGCACCTTGAAAAAGGGACGGCAGCAATCTGCCGACCTGGAGATAAAGCGGCTGAGGGCCGCAACCTGGCCGGTGAGTTGCTGCACTTGCTTCTTGGAGGCGGGCTGCTCCATATCCAGGATGGCCTGGACCTTCTCCGGGTTGGCTTCAATTCCTCTTTGGATCACCATGAATCCTAGGAACTTCCCGGCGGAGACGCCGAAGGCGCACTTCGCAGGGTTCAGCTTCATCTGATGATGCCGGAGGTTGCCGAACGTCTCCGCCAGGTCAGCTACGTGGTCCGAATCGGGTTTGCTCATTACCAGCATATCGTCCACGTACACCTGCATGTTGCGGCCGATCTGGTCCTTGAAGATCCTGTTGACCAGATGCTGGTACGTGGCCCCAGCGTTCTTGAGGCCAAATGGCATCATCCTGTAGCAAAAAGTTCCGTGATCGGTGATGAAGGCGGTGTGCTCCTCGTCCTCCAGGCTCATTCGGATCTGGTTGTATCCAGAGAAGGCATCCAAGAATGACAGGAGGCGATGTCCCGAGGTGGTGTCGACCAGCTGGTCGATCTTTGGAAGAGGGAAGCTGTCCTTCGGGCAAGCTCGGTTGAGGTCGGTGTAGTCCACACAGATCCTCCACTTACCACTTCTCTTTCTTACCATGACCACGTTCGCTAGCCAACTAGGATACTGGACTTCCCGCACAAAGCCGGCGGCGAGGAGTTTTTCCATCTCCTCGTTGATGGCCTTCTGTCTCTCCATGGCGAAGCTCCTCTTCTTCTGGCGGACTGGGCGGCAGCTCGAGTCCACGTTTAGCCTGTGCGTGATGACCTCGGGCGGAATGCCCGGCATGTCGGCCACCGACCAGGCGAACACGTCTGCGTTCGCGCGGAGGAACTCCAGCAGGCGGGCCCGTTCTTCTTCTGGGAGTTGCGCCCCGACCTGCACCGTCTTCAGCGGGTCCGAACCAAGGGGATAAGTCAACAGGCATTCTACGGGCCCCCCCTGGGTTCCTTCTCCCTTAGGTCGAGGTCATCAACATCGGGGCCGAACTCTGCGCCCCGGGCGCCCGGGACCATCTGGAGGCAATGCGGGACCGGCTGGGTCGTCCCCTTCATCACCCCGAGCCCGGAAGGCGTGGGGAACTGCACCAACAACCTTTTCGTGAAAATCGTGGCGTCCAGTTGGTTGAGCCCGGGATGCCCGAGAATGGCGTTGTAAGGCGAAGGGAGCCTGACGACGGTGAACGTCATCAGGACGGTCGTCTGTCGAGGTGGGGATCTGACGGTGACCGGGAGAGTGATCTCCCCTTCGACCCCCACAGAGTCCCCGGTAAAACCTACCAGGGGGGTATGCACCGGTCTCAACTGATCGTGGGACAAATTCATCCGAGAGAAAGCATCGTAAAAAAGCACGTCAGCCGAGCTTCCACTATCCACCATAATTCGATGTACAGGATGCTTCGCGATGGTCATCTCGACCACCACGGCATCGTTGTTTACATTCTCATTATCCTTCCCCTCCTCAGGAGGGATTACATTCTCCGGGTTCCCGACTTCCCGGGCTCTCTTCGCCGCTCGCCCGACCCCAAGTGAGATCATGCCCACGGGCTTCTCCATCGGGCGGTTATCGATTGCAGGAACTGGTGGTAAGGCCGCGAGCGGCTGCCCCTCCGGGGGGACCTCGTTCCTGACGAACTTCCTGAGGTAGCCCCTCTTGATCAGCTCCTCGATCTCCCGCTTCAGGTTGCGACACTCCTCCGTGTCATGACCGTGCTCACGGTGGAACTGGCAGTACTTCGATTTGTCCCGGATACCCCTCGGGTTCTGAGGAGGAGGTCGGCGGAGGTAATGTTCGCCCTCAATTTCCATGAGTATCTTTGTCCGAGGTGAGAGAAGAGGGGTGAACCTCCGCTCCGGAATGGCCTTGCCCTTCGGCCTCGGATTCGGGCGAGGGTCGGCAGGTGGCCCGGGCTTCCGAGCTCCAGAAAGATCCCTCGGGGATGACCTCTTCGGAGTCCTCCCGTCCAGCTCTCGGCGGGTGCGGTCGGCCTCCTCCGCTCGGATGTACTTGTGGACGCGGAGGAGGAGCTTGGAGTTTGTCCTGGGAGGCTTCTTGTCCAGGGAGTAGGTCAGGCGGGACGTCTTGAGTCCGCGCTTCAAGGCCAGCATGGCGACGGGCTCATCCAGGCTGTAGATTTCCAGGGCTGCGGTCTTGAACCGGGTGATGTAGTCCCGTAGCAGCTCCTAGTCCGGCTGGCAGATGGAGAAGAGGCTATCCACCTCTCTTGGCACCTTCCGACAAGCGTTGAAGTGCGCCACAAACTTTCCTTCCAGCTGGTGGAAGGAGTAAATGGATCCGGGCTCGAGGCGGGTGAACCAGACTCGAGCGGCCTTCCGGAGGGTAGCGGGGAAGGCGATGCACAAAAGAGCGTCAGTGGCCCCCTGGACCCTCATGAGAGCCTTGTAGCTCTCCAGATGGTCCAGAGGGTCGGTGGTCCCATCGTAGGGATCCACCTGCGGCATGCGAAACCGTCTCGGAATCGGCTCTGCCTGGATTTCTTCAGAAAAGGGGGGACGGGAGTCGTAGCCTGCCGGGTCTGCCGATGAGTTCTGCAGGTCGGCAAATCGGCGGGCGAACTCCGCCAACTTGCGCTCGTGCTCCTCCAGGCGCCTCTCGGCCTGATGCCTGATGGCCTCGTCAGTGGAGTCTTTCACCGAGGCCGCTGGCGAAGGGGGCGCCGATCGGTCTTGGCACGAAGTCACGCCTCGGCGTCGCTTGCTGTGATGCGCCGTTTCGGCTTCATCGGCCGGGGATTGACTCTCGTGATCCATCGAGCCAGAGTAGTTTCTTTTTGCGGGAGCTTGGTGGCTCCTGCGGGGGTTGGAGACCGCCCTCGGGTGGGATGGCCTGCCCTGAATAGAGCGCAGGCTCCCACGCGGCCCCGCGGCCCGAGCCGCGGGGGTCCCCGGCTGTGGCTGCGTCACCAGGGACCGCTGCTGATGTTGAAGCTGCCGGACCGCCGAGGTCAAGGTCTGCAGCTGTTGGATGACGGCCGCGAGGGGCCCGTCTGCCGAGGTCGGCGGTAATGGAAGAGGAGGGGGAGCTGGGAGTTCCCTCTCCGGGCTGTGGGCCCCTTGAGGGGAGGGAACCTCCCCCACACGGCTGGTGGATGCCTCGCGCCCACAAGTGACCACCATTGTCGGAGAGCGCGGTACCTGCAGAAAGCCGACTCCTGCTAGGGGGTGTTGTCCTGCCCCCCTACCTGGCGCGCCAATCTGTTGCCGATCTCGTCGCCGCGCCCGTGCCTCGGATCCACCGATCCTACCAGACCGCCTTGCTCCTGGGGCCTCCTGGCTGGGGCGAACCTGCAAGAGAGGGTCAGAAGACCCTAGCCGGGGATCCCGGCGAGGGAGCTCCGACGATCAAGTTAGTAGACGGCGAGAAGGAACAGATTCTCCAAGACGGGCCCCTGAAGGAGTCCCAGACTCAGAGAATTTACTAGCAAGAAGGGTGCTGCAGGGACCAGAAACCCGGCCGGGCCTCCTTGCCGAGCTCACACCAAGCGATCCCCTCTCGGGACCCTCGATTTTACTCTCGGAGTGGGGCTTTTGGCCACTGTTTCTTACTCATCCCAGCTTACCTGGTCGCCTCCAATTTCCTTCCTTTTATCTCCTCTCGCTGCCTGCCTGTCTTCTGCTCTTGGGAGGCTTCCCTCTCCATCCTTTTCTCTTTCCCTTTTTGGTTTTGAGGGCCAGGAAGCTTTCCGACCTCGTTCGCCGAGCCTAGCGGGGAAAGGGTAAAGAAAAGGGGGGTGGCACCGACAAGAAGGCCGGCCAGACCTCGGGCCCAGTGAGGGCGCTCTCCTTCCTAAGTGCCGGCGCTGTCCGTTGACGGGCCCTGTTTTGTCAGAACCGTGCCTCTCGACTGCAGGACCTGTCAGGCCGACGTAAGTGGTGTTTCGCATGCCGCCGCCATCTGTACGGGGCACCGTCTGTGGTGCGCACGGCTCGAGGGCCAACCTCGGAACCTGTGCCTCAGCTCTTTGGGACTTTCTCTGTATGGGCGGCCTGACCTCGGCCGAGGTGGACCCCTCCCGGGTGGACACCTGGTGAGGTGGCAGAAGGGCGTCCGGCTTCGGCCGAGATGGACCCGTCTCCGGGGGCCACCTGGCGAAGGAGCGAGGGAGCAGCCAACCTCGGCCGAGGTGGACCCCTCCTGGGTGGACACCTGGCGAGGTGGCAGGAGGGCGCTCGGCTTCGGCCGAGGTGGACCCATCTCCGGGGGCCACCTGGCAAAGGAGCGAGGGAGCAGCCGACCTCGACCGAGGTGGACCCCTCCTGGGTGGACACTTGGCGAGGTGGCAGGAGGGCGCTCGGCTTCGGCCGAGGTGGACCCGTCTCCGGGGGCCACCTGGCGAAGGAGCGAGAGAGAAGCCGACCTCAGCCGAGGTGGACCCCTCCTGGGTGGACACCTGGCGAGGCGGCAGGAGGGCACTCGGCTTCGGTCAAATATATGAAAGTTTTTAGTCTTTTTCTCTACTATGTATCAGTTTTTAGTCATGTATTAGACTCTGATTATGTTTTAGTTTATGCTTGCTTATCTTATGCAAGCAATTTTGTTGTACTGTAATTCTCTTAAATATATGAAAGTTTACTTTTATCTCATGATTACTCTTTTTTCTGTCAAATTGCTCTGATACCAACTATAGGATCATGGCCCCTAACCAACTTTGTATGCTTTAATGCATTAATTCAGGAGGAGATTACTCTTTTTAATGATTAATGTTGACAAAAAGGGAGAGTAAGATCTATATATAAGTATTTTCTGCAATTTTCTAAAATTCTGAAATGATTTATATCTTAACTCACATAAGGGGACAGAAAATAAATTTAAAACTTGTTTGGTGCTTCTCCTCTATGAAATTATGTTGTATAAACCTTTTTTATGAGCTTTAAGTACATGCTTACTTGAATATGTAATACAATATCTATAATTGAACTTGAATGCTTATATACTCAAGATTTTGTCATCATCAAAAGAAGGAGATTGTTCGTTTTAGCCCTTGATTTTGATAATTAACAAAACATTGAGTATATATTTTATACTAATGTTTCAATTGTAGTTATGAGTTTCAGGATATAGGTACCTCAAATTTTCAATATAAAAGTATCAAGGTACTCATTAGAAGCTAAGTCATTTTTATTATTTAAGAAGTCTTCTCATCTTAAAAAAGCTTTAAAATAGATCAATCGGAGCTTTACAAAAAATGTATTGAAGTTTTATTGAAGAACATCTTGAATTTTAAAGATTGGCATAAGTTTTTATTAAGTGGCAGAGTCAAGTGTCGACTCATGGCATGTAAGGTGTCGACACTTCAGAAGGCTGGCACGCAGAAATCTCTTTGGCATGCCAAGTGTCGACTCACAGAAATTAGGTGTCAACTCACAGAAGTCAGGTGTCAACTCACAAAAACGAAGTGTCGGCTCATGGCTTGAGAAAAATGAAGATACAGAACTATGCCATTCTGAGATGTTTTCTGTCAAGTGTCGGCTCATGAGACTCAAGTATCAACTCATAGCCTGAAAACAGAAAAGGAACAGAACTCTGGTTTGCCAGAAGTTTATACCTTGAGTCGACTCATGATGATCCAAGTGTCGACTCATAAAGACTCAAGTGTCGACTCACAGAAGTCAAGTGTCGACTCACGGATTCTGATAGCTATAATGGCTATATTTTCTGAGAGTCATATTTGAGCCTTACAAGCTCCCAATGACTAGTTTTGCTTCACCAACGGTCTTAAACTATTTTTTGAAAGTTTTTGAAGTATTTAAGCCTCATCAAACTCATTCATAAAGAACTAACTCACAAGAGACAAGATATTTCTTAAGAACTTTATTTCTAAAATTAAAAAGAGAGCAAAAGAGAAGATTTTCACTGAAAAAGCTTACAAGCCTTTATTTCAGCATTCCAAAAGTAGCCTTTGAAGTGATTCCAAAGAGAAGACAACTCAAGCAATCATCAAGAGCCTCAAAACTTCCATATTCTACACTATGAGAGAGTTTGCTTGTGCTTTATTTTTATATCTCTGATTTTATTGATTGTGACTGGTTTCAAGGGTGTTTGAAACTAGGTGTTAGGCCTTTCCAAGCCTTGAATTAGGATTCAAGTCTAAGTTAGCTTGAGTAAAGGTTGTTGGTGAGCCTAAGTAAGAATACCAACTTTGGGTTTGACCTGTGAGCCCGTTGAAAACAAGTTGGCTGTAATTTAGGTTGATTATAGTAAAATTCCTAAGCGGTAGCTTGGAGAGTAGATGTAGGTGCTTAGTATGCACCGAACAATTATAAATCTTTTTGTTTGTGTATGTGCTCTTTGCTAATTTGCATTTACTGCTTATACTCTTAGCATTCATCTCACTCATTTGGTACACACTTGCATTACTTCACAAACACATTAATTTCAGCATATATCTGCTTTAAATTTTGAAAGAAACCCCAATTCACCCCCCCTCTTGGGTTGCTATGCTGGGCAAAACTATAATCATAGGGGGTAGATATAGGATTTAAATCAAGTATTCAAACTTTTTAAGCATTTTTTCTATTGAATGTGGTAGGTTTATTGCTATTCTACTATATATTCTTTCAAGCTTTATTTTTAGAATTACATCGGCTTCTCCTAAATCTTTCATATTAAAATTATTGGATAAGTAGCTTTTAGTTTTTTGGATTATTTTTATTGATATTCCAAATAGTAATATATCATCTACATATAGGCATAGTATTATATAATCAATATCCTATCTTTTATAATATACATATTTATCATATTCATTTATTTTAAAGTTATTATTTAAGATAATTTTATCAAACTTAATATGCCATTGTCTAGGAGCTTGTTTTAAACTATAAAAAGATTTGATTAGTCTATTTACTTTATATTCTTGTCCTTTTATTTCAGATCCTTGAGATTGATTTATATAGATTTCTTCTTCTAATTCTTCATTTAAGAATGCCATTTTTACATCCATTTGATAAATTATTAATTTATGAATTGAGGCTAAGGCTATCAAGATTCTTAAGGTAGTTATTCTCGCTACAGGGGTACATGTATCAAAGTAATATATATCTTTCTTTTGGTTAAATCCTTTTACTACTAACCTAGCTTTATACCTTTTTATTATTCTATATGGCCTTAATTTTCTTTTAAAAATCCATTTTGTTCCTATAGGTTTGTTTCCAGGAGGTAAATTAGTTAAAATTCGAGTTTTATTTTCTAAGATTAGTTGAATTTCACTTTCTATGGCTTCCTTTTAATATAATGATTATGATGATGATATTCCCTCATCATATATAAAAAGTTCACCTTCTACTAAGAATGTGAAGAAGTCATCACCAAAATCTTTTTCAACTCTTTTTCTTTTGCTTCTTCTTAGTTCAGGTTCAGTTTTTAATTCTGGTTCTGTGGCTCTAGAGGAAGATGGTTCACATTCTAGGGGTCTAGAGATTCTAGTCTTAAAAAAAATATATCCTCAAAGAAAGAGTATCTCTAACTTCTAAGATTGAGTTATCAGTTATATCATTAATCTTTATTTTTATAACTAAGAATCTATAGGCAATACTATTTTGGGCATAGCATATAAATATAGCATATATGGTCTTAGATCCTAGTTTTCCCTTTTTGGGTTCAGGGATATTAATCTTAGCTAGGCACCCTCATACTTTGAGAAAGTCTAGGTTAGGAGTCATTCCTTTCCAAAGTTCATAAGGAGTTTTGACATTATCCTTAATAGGTATTCTATTAAGGATGAAGCAAGAAGATAGAACAGGTTCTCCCCACAAGTTCTTAGGTAAGCCAGAACTAATGAGCATAGCATTTATTATATCCATAAGGGTATAATTTTTACACTCAACTATATCATTGGACCGTGGAGAGTAAGGAGTAGTAACTTGATGAATTATACCATGTTCTTGATAGAACTGGAAGAATTCATTCGAGGTATACTCCCCTCCTCTATCAGATCTAAGAATTTTAATATTTCTTTCTTGTTGATTTTCTACTTCATTTTTATAAATTTTAAACTTGTCGAATGTTTTATTTTTAGATTTAATTACGTAACTGTAATAGTATCTAGAAAAATCATCTATAAAGGTCACTATGTATCTATTACCATCATGGGTTATAGTCTTGGTAGAGTCACATATAACACTATGTATTAACTCCAAAATTAAGAAATTTCTTTTAACTGATTTGAATGGTTTTCTTGGTTATTTGGATTCAACACATATTTCACATTTAGATGAATCTAGATTTGATTTAGGATATAGTTTTAATTCTATCATATATTTAACTTTTTCTAAGTGTACATGACCTAATCTGTCATGCCACAGATTTTGTTTGGACTCATTTATAAGATAAATTTGATTCTCATCTTTATTAATAAAAGGATTTATTACATTCAGTTTGAATAAGCCTTCACTTACATATCCTTTTCTTATGAAGGTATTATTTTTAGTTATTATAACTTTATTACAATCAAGGACAATTTTGTTACCCCTCTAAACCAGCTGAGACCCGCTAACAAGGTTTCTCCTAAGATCTGGAATATATAGTACATCCGTTAGGATGAAAACTTTTCTTGATGTCGTCTTCAGGTTGACTCGGCCTTGTCTCACGATTCTGGTAGCTATGTTGTTCCCTAAGGTCACACCTCTACTTAAGTCCTGAAAAGTAGTGAACCAGAAGCAATAAAAATAAATATGAATATTAGCTTTTGAATCCAACCACCAATTAAAGTTGGAAGAAGTAATATTAATTTCAGGGTTCAAGCTTACTGACCTAAAGGTGGAGTCTTCTAGACCTTCAACATATAAGCTTGGGGTCCGGAGGAAGCAGAAGTTTGCAAAGAGGCTCCTTCTTCCAAAGATGTGTATCAAAAGGTTTACGGGTTTTAAAGGTTTTACCCTTGGATTTGAACTTTTTTGGGTTAGGATAGTAGAGTTGGTTTAATTGATATTGGTAGTTCGGTTGAAATTTAGGTCTTGATTTTGGTTTAGTGTTGTTATTGGTTTGGTATTGTTGAGTTAGGTTAGCTTGGACACTAGGAATTCTAGTTTGTTGGTTTTAGATCTATGTTGGTCTTCTATCCTATTTGAATTTAGAAGTTGAGCTAGGGTTAGCTTTCCTTGCTTTTGGAGCTGATATTTGACAAAGCCATTCCAAGAAGGAGGCATTTTATCTAGAAGGTTGGAGACCTTAAATCTTTCAGAGAATTTATCTCCATTGGTTTAGAGTTTTCTAAGGTACTCTTGGAATTGGTGAAGTTGATCATTGATAGGTATGTCTTCTACCATATTGAACCTAAGAAATGATGCAGTGTTGAATCATTCAACCCCAGTATCATCAAGGTCATATTCAAACTCTAAAGTATCCCATAATTCCTTTGCATTCTTAGTCGACAGATAAATATCGTAGAGTAAGTCGAACAAGGCACTGAGGATTCTGCCTTTACATAGTTAATCCTCTTCGGGGATAGTTGGTGTCGTTGAATTAGAGGAACAAGTGAGTTGGTCAATCACTGACTAAAGTCCTAAGATAGCTAAAATCTCATTTAGATTTGCCACCTCCTAAAATGGGATCTATCAAATTTTTCGGATTTAAGACTAGTGGTGTTATTCTTAAGGGTTGTCATTGGATCCAAGTCAGGTTCATCGAGAAAGATCTAGAAAATAAAAGTAATTTTGTTAAGGATTTATTTAAATAATCTAAGCATTTTTTTTGGCATATGTTTCTAAAAAAAGTGTCTCCTTTTTTTTAATTAAGGTTTTATTAAAATGATCACCAGTGTGATTGAACATGTGGTTTGTTAAGATTTTTAATTAAGTTATTTATTTTTAAATCCTAAAGACTTTGATTAATTTGTTTGTGTAGCATTTTAAAAGTTAATTTGCATACTGCAGTACAGGTTCAAGGAGATCTTCAATTAATTTTGCAAAATACAAAGAAACATATATTATGCTATAAATGATAAAAAATATAATTATATTATTATTATATATATATATAATAAGTAGGTAAATAAACTATAATTAAGTACAAATAATATGCACTATAAATTAAACCAAATCTCCTTAAGACTGTTTATTTTTCGTAGTAGGAATATATATATATATATGTATATTTAATACATATTTGAAAAGTTTGAAAAATAATTTTGTGGTGTGTAGTAGAATAAATTTAGTATGATAAAATAATTTAGAAATACTATAATATAAGGTTAGGAATCTGGCTTGGGAGGCGGATAAAATTACGGTCCAAAAATAGATTTGGTCCCCTTCTCGTGCGAAGACTAATTAGACCATATGCTCTCCTTCAAGATATAATCCGGAAGCTAGAACTCCAATACCTATCGGTGGTACGATCTCGAACGGATGTCGATTAGCTGCCAAAAAAATTTAAAGTGGAAAGAGATGAAGATTTTAAAATTAAAATGGAAGAATATCAGTGAAGGAAAGGGGAAGATCTTGAGATGTTGGATACTTTGAATTGCTGGGATAAAAGCCTGTTTATAGGCCGGCTCAAAATCTCAGAAAAAAATCTCAAAATGTCCCCAATCAAGCTATTACAAACGTTACAAGAATTAAATTTAAAATTATTTAAAATTTAAATTAAAAAACAGTCGCATAATAAAAAAAAGTCGTCGGTAAAACAAAAAAAAAAAAGTTTGGCCGCTCGCGCGGAGTGGTCGTGGAACGCTCGCGTGGATTGCCCGCGGAGACCGCGGGTGGAAGCGCGCTCGTAACGTGCGCGCGGAGGGGACGGGAGGGAAGGTATTTTGTTTTTTCCCCTTTCCTCGCAACGACAACCTGTACATCCTTTGCCAAGAGAAAAGTTTCCTCCCAATTGAATAGGTTCTTCTTTGTTTAGGAAAGATCGCGGTAAATGTGAATGGAGAAATTAGCAATCGAATCTCTTGCAAATATGGTCCGAGACAAGGAGATCCTCTCTCCTATCTTCTGTTCATCCTTGCAGTGGACCTGCTCACTAAATGCTAAATGCGGTGGTTTCCATGAAAATTTATGAATGATTGGGCAACCCTTAGATTTGTGGTGGCATAAAAATACTTCAATATATGCTGATAATACCTTGGTCTTCATCAAGAAGAAGAAAGACTTACCTTGCTGTATTGAAAATTATACTTTATTGTTTTAAGCTAATATCGGGTTTATACATTAACTTTCAAAAAAGCTCGACTGACTTCATTAGTAGGAGATATGATGGTATTAGCTGCTTGACATATACAAAGTGGTTGAACTACCCAAAACTTAATACACCATTCAAATATCTGCGGCTATCACTTATTATTGATGGCTCTAAACCATCCGAATCTAATTCGAGTCTCTTGCTACAAAAGATTGAAAATAAGCTTGCCTCTTGGAAAGGTAAATATCTTTCTTTTGGTGGCAGGTTAGTTTTGATTAATTTGGTAGTCACTGCACTCTCACTATACTATCTTTCTTTCTTCAAGCTCCGGGTATGGGTTGTCAGAAAAATGGAAAAGCTCAGGAGGTCATTTCCTTGGTCGTGTACGACATCAACAAGTGGGCTCTCTTGTGAGGTCAGCTAGTCCAGTACTTGTCTTCAAAAGGAGGAAGGAGGTCTCGGAACCAAAGACATTCATCAAATGACTACTGCTTTTGCCACCAAATGAGGATTCATTACGAATAATCATGGGATGGGGAGGAAACAAGTTCAGATTGCATATCATAGGAATGCAAAGCTCTCGAGATGTTAGAAACCACCATGGAGATGCTCAAATTTTTAGAAAGATGTAACCAACTCCTTCCCCCCCCCCCCAAGCTTTCTAGAACAGAGTCCTCTTCAAGGTTGGGAATGGGAGAACAACTGCATTTTGAAAAGATAGCTGGTTGTGCGAAGCACCTTTGAAGCTCATGTTCCCCCTTCTTTTTGCTTGCTATTCAAAAGAGAATGGATCCATGGCCGATTTCTTCAATTGCCATACCCAGTCGTGAAAATTTAGATCCTCTAACTATCCTTTAAGGATGTTGCAAGATCAGCTGAAATCTTTTGAAATCTTTGCTTGCACCTTTTAGACTTGACAATGAGTAAGGCAAGATTGAGTGAAGACATGTCACCGATGGAAATTTCTCAATAGCTTACCTGTATAGGTTCATCAATTCTAGGGGTGTCCTAGCTTTGTTGGATAGGCAAGATTAACACCCACCATGCTATTGGCAAGAAACTTGGAAAGAATTTAAGGGGGTGTGGTCTATATGCCAAAATCCTACCGAAACAGTGAACCATTTGTTCTCTGATGGCCTCTTCTTTAGTTTGTTCCATGTGGAGAGCCATCTCGGTCAACTCAGGTTTCTTTCTTTTCATAGATTTTTTGAAGTGCTCTGGTGGAACTAGACGCGAAGAAGAAACTTCCTTAAACCGGCTGGGCCTGTGATCCTTATGCTCATTGGGGCAATCACCGGATGCTGTTGGAAGGAGAGGAGTGCAAGAATCTTCCTCAACAAACATGCTTCTCGTTGCTTCATGGCATATGAGAGCATACACCTCTTCAACCTTTAGTCTGTTCTTTGTAAAGGAAGTTCTATAATGAAAAAGTATGGCAAATTATGGTCTAAAATCAAAGTTGCCCCTGCACTTCTTCAAGATTTCTGACCTGTATCATTCATTGGCCTGACTTGCCTCATTTGCATCAGGCTTGTTTCAGATGCTGAAGACCTATATCAGACACTCTATTTTCTTCTGCAGAGGAAACTCTGCTGGACATCGAAACCCCTGTGGTGGTTGTGGAACCTCTATGAAATCCTTCCGATCTCGCTCTCGATGCTTGAGTTTGTCTGATCTAGGGCTGCTTAATCTGTTGTTATAGCCTAAAACGTGTACTCCTACCTCCCTCTTTTCCTTTCCTCTTTTTTCATTATACTCTGCTGCTGCACTCTCCGGGGGGTTGCAGTGGCGTTGAGGTATCCTCCGGTCTTTTCTGGGAGTTGGGATACTACTTTTTTTTTTTTTTTTTTTTTCATGAAAGGAGATATACAAAAAGTTCATATACCGGGATTACCGGTGGAGACACTCTGATACTCAAGTCAGTAAGATAGAAATGAGATGGGCAACAACTATAAAAGAACTAAAATGAATGAAGGGGTAGCCAGCCTACCTGTTGGATATCCCTCTTACAAATTTATAGCATCATAGGGGATGGTGGAGGACTATCAGGAAGTAGTGTGATGTATTTTAAATTTAAACTGCAAGTGCACCATGTATAGTGCAACAAGTCCGGCATGCACGATCGATCCCACAAGGAATTGGATATTTGAACTATATTTGAACCCTTGCTCGGGCAAGTTTTAATAAAGATGGGGAGAGATTATTTCTTTACTTTCTACTTAAAATAAAAATTAATGGAAATAAATAATTTAAAGATCTAGGACTTTTGAATCTACTAGACCAATGACTTAGAGAGACTTTCTATGATTTCTTTTATAATATTTTTTCAACTTCTTTCTTTGTATTAACTAAGTATGGATTATGAAGAGATTCTAATTCAACAATAATTTATCAAGGTTCCTACAAGGAAGAAGAGAAAAAGGGTTTAAAATATTGTGAGCTTTCTATCTGTTATCCTCTTGCACCGAATCAAGTATGAACTATGAAGGGATTGAAACCCAACAACAATCCATCAAGTCTCTTAGCAAGAAATTAAAAAGAAAGAATTCTAAAAAATTAAAAGTCCAAGAAGAGATCCTAAGAAAGAGCTTCTAATCATAGTCTAGCTTCATTGCCATCCCTAAAAAATTTGCTTAGCCAGACATGATCTAAATTAATACTTTAAAATTATTTAAAAATATAAAATAAATTTCACACTACTTGCCAAATTTAAATTGTAGAATTTAAAAATATACAGAAATTAAACTAGACTAATTGCAAAAATTAAATTGCAAGAATTTAAACTATCATAGTATTAAAATTAAAATTTATAAAAAAAT
The DNA here is from genome assembly GCA_021397845.1 of Areca catechu. Lineage (NCBI taxonomy): Eukaryota > Viridiplantae > Streptophyta > Magnoliopsida > Arecales > Arecaceae > Areca > Areca catechu. The sequence continues at coordinate 21,830,111 of CM038051.1, forward strand.
TGAAACAAGAATAAAATTTTATTGCTAAAAAAAAAAAAATTACAAAAATATTTAACTCCTAAGCCATTAACGGGGCTTGGAATTAAAAAAATAAAAAAAATTAGAACTTGATAGAGGCTCTTTTTTTTCAACTCACTCTCTTTCTCGTATATTGGAAGGGTGGAAAAAAATGAAAAGTACTCTTTCCATAGAGTATACAAACTTTTTATAAGTGTCAAGGGAGAAAGATTGTTTACATTCTATCGATGTAGGACTAAAAAAATGAAGAGATTTAAATTCTGGATGAATCTAGCCATAATTCTTTTCCTAATTCATTGATGAATCTGGATGCAAATCTCCTTCAAATTTATTGATGAATCTGGTCCCAAATCTACTTTAAGTTCATTGGTAGATCATATGAAGACTTCTTATGGACCAAGCTATTCATCCATGGTAGACCCATCGTATATGAGCTTTTTTGGGCCACCTTTAAGATGGAGTTGGGCTCCAATTGTTCACTATTTGGACTCTAATTTATATCCTTTAAACATGTAGATCGGGCTCTTTGTTATGATGCATCTCTTTACTGCAAAATACAAGAAAAAGCATCAATTTTAAAAAATAAAAATAATTTAATCTATAAATTAATACTTTTATTGTTAGATTTTTGTACTTATCACATCCCTTAACTTGAGTCTTACTTATCCTCGAGTAAGAATAAAAGATAGTTCATGAATTGCTTATTAGAAAATAATTGAGGGAGCTACAAAAATCTCTTAATACTATATATAAGTTTGCTCGAGCTCAAAGATTTTTCTCAAATCTTTTTTATAAGTAGAAGATTTTTCATTAGATAGTAGATGAAACAAGTCATTGAGATATTAATAATTTTTAGTAAATTGGTTAAGTACAAACTCCTCATTTTTCCAAGATAACTCTTGACCAATTACTATTATTATTTCTAAATCTTCAAATCTCATGGAGTGGTGAGATATTATTTTGGTGCAAATATGTTCCTTTTATTATTATATCTTTTTTTTAATACAGACCGTGCAATATCTTAACCTCTTCAGCTTTCTATTGATCCTTGTAACAAGTTTTTGACCAATGTCTCACAGACTAGTCGGCCTTAGGTGATGCAGGATTGTACGCTCTGATACCAAGATTGGTGTCGGACCGTTGATCGTTAAGAAACGATCTCTAGATTAGGGTGTCCAATTTAATTAAATTAAATCTAATTAAATAAAAATAACCAGCAATCAATTGGGTCAGGTTATCAAAATGGATCTCACCCGAAAACATGGAACCTCACGAAATTTGGAAGAGGGAGATCATCCTGAAGTCGTCCAAAATCCGGAGTTCACGAGCGAGGTGGATCAGAAGCCGTTGGACCTGGAACACCAAAAAAATAAATAACGAATGAATTCCAAAACAAACAAAATTTAATTTAACCACAATGCTCTAAAAACTGTGCTTTGAGATCCGTGATATTTTGAGAACCGTGCGCCTCTGGGAGTCGTGCGGTGCAGAAGTCGGCAGCAGCGAACGTGAATGCTTTCACGTTCGTGCTATTTTTTTTTCTCCTTCACCACGGATCAACACCAAGAAACAGGGGAGGGGAGGTCGAAGGCCATGCGGCTAGGTTCGCCGGCGTTGACTTTGGGCGACGATGGCGGATCAACCGGCGGTGGTCTCGGAGATAGCTGGCGATGTTGGCGGATGGGGCAGAAGGAAGGGGCTTCAGGTGGAAGACCAGCGGGAGGGTTCGCGGGAGAATGGAGGCACCGGAGGAGAGGGGCTTCGAGCGGTGGCGGGGTGGCTCTCACCGGCGATGGCTTGCACAGGCAGAGACGGTCCAGCTGTGGTCGTGCGGCGGTCATGGAGGACATGGCGGCAGCAAGGAGATGGGCGACCATCCGGCATCGGGGCAGATGGGATGCTCAGCTCCGCCGTACGTTGGGACGGCTTCGGAGGGGCCGATCTGATGTCTTGGGGTTTCGGTCGGGCAGATCTCGGGGGAGAACGGTGGTCGAATGGTGCTTCGGATTTTGACGACGATCGTGGGGAGAGTTTGGTAATCGGGAAGTGGTTAACAGGGGATTGTAATATCTGAGAACTTGGGATTAGCTGGGAGTAGAAATAAGGGAGAAAGAAATCCAAGAAGAGACGGAGAAAGAGATCAGAGAAGAAGAGAGAGAAGGGGAAGAAGAAGAGAACCGGGAAGAAGAAGTAGCACAAGAAAGAAGAGGGGGGAGGAGTCGGGATATACCCTGTTGTTTTCTCAAAATATTCATTCGCTAATTTTCTTATTCATGGCAAATATACCTTAAATAAAGCAACAACGATAAAGATAAATCCTAAACAATCATAAAATAATCGAAATGACTAAGTATTCCGATAACTCTTAAAAAATAAAAAATCTGATCTCCGATTCGGAGATATCCCAAATCCCACGTACACCCATAAAATAATAAAATGATACATCAAGATTCGTGATGGACTGGCACCGAGATCTGGGCTGGCTGGGTCTGGACTGGCTGGATCTGAACTGGCTCAATGTCCCCATCATTTTCCCTGTGGCGAGGAGAACTCGACTCTGTCGAGTCAGGCTGGAGGTGCTCAAATAAATTTGGATCAATGTTCTGCAGCTCCTCTTCAGTAATCCAGGAGTCCTCTGACTTCGATCTGCCTCGCCAGTGAACCAGGTAGCGGTAGCAATTTTGACTCCTTGAAGACTTGATCTTCTCATCCAAAATTCGTTCAATCACATCGTGTTTTCCTCTCTTTTGGAAAAGTGGACTCTCAAGAGGAGGATCACTCTCAAAGAATGCAGGCTCAAATACATCACCAGGTGTCAATGCTGGTTCTTTATATTCAATTAGATCCAAATTATTAATCAAATTAACTCTTAATTGTTTTTCAGCTCTAACCTCATGGTCTTGTTCTTCGTAGGCATCGGCTAACCCTGTGTCAGCAGTGTAAACTTCTTCTTCAAGGACATCACCTAGATTTTCTTGTTCTTCAAGTGTCCCTATATGCAAGGTTCTAGATGGACATTGGCTAGCTATATGACCTATCCCATTACATCTAAAGCAGTGGATCTTAGAGCTGCTTCCACGGGAAGTTTCCCTTATAATCCCTTTTCCATTATCATCTCTCGGGGGTCGACTACCAGGGGTCTGACTAATGTTAGGTTGTGGACCAGTCGGGGCTTGGTTCATGCTAGGCCTTGGACCTAAAATTCCTGGTCTAGAAAGTTTAGATCTACGAGTGATAGACATTTGCTGAAATCTTTCATAGTCTTGAGCTAATTGATATGCTTGCTCTAGACTATAAACTTCTCTCAAAAATAATTCATTTTGGATATCCACTCTCAGACCAGCTCTAAACCGGGATAAAGTGACGGATGGGTCTTCACTCACATTACATCGCATAAGGTATTCATCAAATTTATCGATGTAATCATTTACAAGTCCAGTTCCTTGGGTCAACCTTTGCCATTGGTCCAAAAGTCGCTGTTGATAAGATGCAGGAAGATACTTCTCTCGAAGCTTATCCTTCATCTCATCCCATGTTCTAACGGGGTCCTGTCTCCTATGAATGGCTAACCTCTGGACATTGTGCCAATATAGCTTTGCTTGACCTAACAATCTCATTTGGGCAAACCTAACTTTTCTATCCTTAGACATATCATACCAGGAGAAGTAATGGTCCATATCAGCTTCCCAGTCAATATATTCTTTGGGGTCCAGGCGACCTACAAAACTTGGGGCGTTAACCTTAACACTCCTCATGATTCGTTCATCTTGATCAATTGGGTTGTGATAAGGCCTAAGTGTTGGATGATTACCTGGATAATCATGTCGATCCCTAGGGTCAGGTCGAAGGATTTGAGTACGACCACCATCATAATCTAGGTAGTCATTTCGGTCTCTAGGGTCTCTAGGATTTGGAACTCTAGGATCTGTAACTCTTGATGAAGAGTTCCTAATAGGGTAATTGGTGTTCACTAGTCGTTCCTCTTCAAGAGTTAATACCCTGGCATCTAAAGATCCTAACTTGCTGTCAATTTTTTCGAGTCTACCCATGATTACTTGAAGGGAAGCTTCTAAACTGGGATCCATTTTGTTATCTAAGGAAGAATGTTCTGATTGATACTTGATTCATGTCCTAGTTGTCATGCAAAATTGAAATTGACCCTAACCTAACCTATTGCTCTGATACCAATTTGATGCAGGACTGTACACTCTGATACCAAGACCGGTGTCGGACCGTTGATCGTTAAAAAATGATCTCTAGATTAGGGTGTCCAATTTAATTAAATTAAATCTAATTAAATAAAAATAACCAGCAATCAATTGGGTCAGGTTATCAAAATGGATCTCACCCGAAAACATGAAACCTCACGAAATTTGGAAGAGGGAGATCATCCTGAAGTCGTCCAAAATCCGGACCAATAGTTCACGAGCGAGGTGGATCAGAAGCCGTTGGACCTGGAACACCAAAAAAATAAATAACGAATGAATTTCAAAACAAACAAAATTTAATTTAACCATAATGCTCTGAAAACTGTGCTTTGAGATCCATGAGATTTTGAGAACCGTGCACCTCTGGGAGTCGTGCGGTGCAGAAGTCGGCAACAGCGAACGTGAATGCTTTCACGTTCGTGCTGTTTTTTTTTCTCCTTCACCATGGATCAACACCAAGAAACAGGGGAGGGGAGGCCGAAGGCCATGTGGCCGGGTTCGCCGGCGTCGACTTTGGACGACGATGGCGGATCGACCGGTGGTGGTCTCGGAGACAGCTGGCGATGCCGACGGATGGGGCGGAAGGAAGGGGCTTCGGGCGGAAGACCAGCGGGAGGGTTCGCGGGGGAATGGAGGCACCAGAGGAGAGGGGCTTCGGGTGGTGGCGTGGTGGCTCTCACCGGCGATGGCTTGCACAGGCGGAGACGGTCCGGCTATGGTCGTGCGGCGGTCGTGGAGGACACGACGGCAGCAAGGAGATGGGCGACCGTCCGGCATCGGGGCAGATGGGATTCTCGACTCCGGCCATACGTTGGGAAAGCTTCGGAGGGGCCGATCCGGCGTCTTGGGGCTTCGGTCGAGCAAATCCCGGGGGAGAACGGTGGTCGGACGGTGCTTCGGATTTTGATGACGATCGTGGGAAGAGTTTGGTAATCGGGAAGTGGTTAACAGGGGATTGTAATCTCTGAGAACTTGGGATTAGCCGGGAATAGAAATAATGGAGAAAGAAATCCAAGAAGAGACGAAGAAAGAGATCAGAGAAGAAGAGAGAGAAGGGAAGAAGAAGAGAACCGGGAAGAAGAAGTAGCACAAGAAAGAAGAGGGGGGAGGAGTCGGGATATACCCTGTTGTTTTCTCAAAATATTCATTCGCTAATTTTCTTATTCATGGCAAACATACCTTAAATAAAGCAACAACGATAAAGATAAATCCTAAACAATCACAAAATAATCGGAACGACTAAGTATTCCGATAACTCTTAAAAAAAATAAAAAATCTGATCTCCGATTCGGAGATATCCCAAATTCCACGTACACCCATAAAATAATAAAATGATACATCAAGAATCGTGATGGGCTGGCACTGAGATCTGGGCTGGCTGGGTCTAGACTGGTAAGATCTGAACTGGCTCAATGTCCCCATCATTAGGGTACTAGATATGGAACATCCCTCAGGCTTATTGGCTCGAGTCAAAAAGGCTATAGATCAAAACTAGTTGCATAACAAAGTTTCTTCACATTTTCATTTTTTGAAGCGAAACTCAATGCTTACTTAGATGAAGAGGCCTGGTTACTCGGTGGAACAATATTTAAAACCTACTTTTATTATCCCATTCTTTTTTTTTTCTTCTTTTTTTGACTAATAAAGGAAACTTTGCATTTGTTAATATCCACATATATCCAATAAGTAGATTCTTCTTTGATGCGAATAGGAGTGTTAGAATTACCCAAAAATTTATTTCATTCTTACTTACCCTTTTACTTGAGTCTATTAATATTTTGTCCATTAGTGTTTCAAAAATTATCTAGATTGTTCAATCAATTACTTATCAAAAGTGTATAATTTACCTTAAGTCCAAAACTCAACAAGTATAAGAATAAGAAGGTGCATGTAGCTTCAAATATATAATTATTTTGATTATTATTTCTGCATAAATAAAAATAATTACTAAATGTAAGCACAATATGGTTTGAAAGGAAATGAAGATACCTGAGAAAGAATTTTTACTAAGCTCTCTCCCCAACTTAGCCAATGGAGCCCATTTAAATTAGGATTTGATAAACCTAACCATATTAAAAAGGAAATAATTAAAAAGAAAGAAGTTGGGTTGCCTCCTAAGAGTGCTAAGTTTAAAGTCTTCGGCTAGACTAAATATTGACAGCAAGCTAACCAAGATATGTTGGTTCATAGAGAACCATGGCCTTCCCAATAGATTCTGTAGACAGTTCCAAGAATAGTTTTTATTGTTGACCATTAACTTTGAAAGCATTACCATTGCTTGGATTTTCGATTTCTACAGCTCCATATGGAAAGATTTCTTTAACTAAGAAAGGTCTTGTCCATCTAGATTTAAGTTTTCAGGAAAAAGTTGTAATCTCAAATTATATAAGAGAACTTTCTATTTAGGAGTAAAAGATTTTCTAAGAATTGCTTGATCATGAAATACTTTTGTTCTTTCCTTTTTACACCATGGCATTCTCGTAAGCTTCATTTCTAAGTCTTCTAATTCATTAATCTGAAGCTTTCAATGGTTTCCGGCTATGTCCAAGTCCATGTTTAATTTTTTGATTGTCCACATAGCTTTGTATTCTAATTTAACAAGCAAGTGATATGGTTTTCCAAATACAATCCTATAAGGAGACATTTCTAGGTTAGTCTTGTAGGTGGTGCGGCATGCCCAGAGTGCATCAACTAATTTTAAAGACCAATCCTTTCTATTGGCATTAACGATCTTCTCCGGGATTTGTTTGATTTGACTATTGGATACTTCTACTTGTCCACTAGTTTGAGGATGATAAGGTATGGCCAACTTATGGATAATATTATATTTTTTTATTAATGTGGTAAAGGGCCGGTTACAAAAGTGTGTCCCCTGATCACCAATGATTGCCCTAGGAGTACCAAAATAATAGCGAATATTTTTTTTAAAAAAATTAATGACCACTTTGCTATCAATGGATCTACATAGAATAGTTTCTACCCACTTAGAGACATAATTGACAACCACTAAAATATATTTATTTTCAAAGGAGTCTGTAAATGGTCCCATAAAATTGATCTCCCAAACATCAAAAATTTTGACCACCAAGATTGGATTGGGTGGCATTATGTCTCTCTTGGTGATTCGACTTATTTGTTGGTACCGAGCATAACTTCTATAGTACACATGTGCATCCTTAAATAAATTAGGTAAATGAATTCTACATTAGATGACTTTGGTAGTTGTCTTCTTGGATACGAAGTGACCACCACATGCTTGGTCATGATGAAATGATAGAATACTTCTAATCTCATTATCCGGGACACACCTCCTAATGATATGGTCAAAACATTGTTAAATAGGTATGGATCATTTCAAATGAAATACATCACTTGGAAAAAGAATTTGTTTTTATCTTGAATAGTTCAATGAGAAGGAACTTTACTAATGGCTAAATAATTTATAATATCAGCATAGTTCAGTGGATACGGACATGAGTTGTTCATCAGGAAAGAATTCGTTGATAGATGGTTCACTAGATGGTGCGACTATGATTCGAGACATAGTTATAGTATTCTCTATTCCTTTCTTGTCCTCAATCTCTAGGTCAAATTCTTGAAGGAGCAAGATCCATCATATTAAGTGCACCTTAGCAACTTTCTTTGCTAGGAGATGTCTAATGATGAGTGGTCAGTATAACCAATAGTATGCAACCCAACCAAGTAGGACCTAAATTCTTTAAAGGCAAAGACAATGGCTAGGAACTCCTTTTTAGTGGTCATGTAATTAAGCTGCGCATCATTTAAGATTTTACTTGCATAATAAATAACTTTAGACATCTTATTAATCCTTTGACCTAAAACTGTACCTATAGCATGATCGAATGCATCATACATGAGTTCAAAGGGTTCGATTCAAATACATGGATGAATGATGAGAGCTAACATGAGTGCCTTTTTTAAGAAATTTAAAAGACTATAGGCACTCAAAAGTGAACTCAAATTTTGCTTCCTTTGCTAACAAATTTGTTAATAGATGAGCCACTTTGCTAAAATTGGGTATGAACCTTTTATAAAATTTAGTATGTCCTAAAAATAAATAAATTTCTTTGACAGACTTGGATGGTGGAAGGCTTGCAATCAGGTCAACTTTGGCCTTGTAAACTTTTATTCCCTCTTTTGAAACTATATGGTCAAGAACTATACCTTTTTTAACTATGAATTGACATTTTTTTTAATTAAGAACTAAATACTTCTCCTTATATCTTTCTAGAACTAGTCTTAGATGGTTTAAATATTCAAAGAAGATAGGGCCAGAAATAAAAAAGTTATCCATAAAAATTTATAAAAATTATTTAATATGTTAGAAAAATATTGATCATACATCTCTGAAAGATTTCTGATGCATTACATAATCCAAAAGGCATGTGCCTGTAAGCAAAGATTCCAAATGGACAGGTACATGTGGTCTTTTCCTGGTCTTTAGGGGCTATGGGGATTTGGTTATAGCTGGAGTATCCATCAAGAAAATAATAAAATTCCTGTCCAACTAATTTCTCTAACGTCTGGTTAATACATGGCAAAGGAAAGTAATCTTTCTTTATTGCTGCATTCAATTTTCTATAGTCTATACAGACCCTCCATCCTATGTAGTCAATAAGTTTATTTGCTTCATTCTAGATCACTATTATCCCAGATTTTTTGGATATCACTTGTACAGGGCTTACCCATGAGCTATCAAAAATGGAATAAATAATTTCATTATCCAGTAACTTCAAAATCTCTTTCTTGACTACAGCCTTCATGGCTGGGTTTAATCTTCCTTGAGCATCTCTAGTTGGTTTAGCCTTTTCTTCTAGGTGTATCTTATGTTGAACTATGGAAGGACTTATTCCTGTTACGGTCGTAACGATGACATGGCATGTCTCAGATTTCGTTGGGTGTAATTCGAGCCACGTGGAGTTTTTTTTTTTTGGCCAAGTCAGTTGCGGCTCCACCCCGGCCGAAGTCGAGCTCGGCCCAGGCCCTCCTGCCGCTCCGCCAGGTGTCCACCCAGGAGGGGTCCACCTCGGCCGAGATCGGCAGCTCCCCTGCTCCCTCGCCAGGTGGCACCCTGAGATGGTCCCACCTCGGCCAAGGTCGAGCCGGGCCCCTTCGCTCCTTCGCCAGGTGGCGCCCGGAGATGGGACCACCTCGGCCGAAGCCGAGCGTCCTTCTGCCACTCCGTCAGGTGCCCACCCAGGAGGGGTCCACCTCGACCGAGGCCAGTGGCTCCCCTGCTCCCTCGCCAGGTGGCACCCTGAGACGGTCCCGCCTCGGCCGAGGTCGAGTCGGGCCCCTTCGCTCCTTCGCCAGGTGGCGCCCGGAGACGGGACCACCTCGGCCGAAGCCGAGCGTCCTTCTGCCGCTCCGCCAGGTGTCCACCCAGGAGGGGTCCACCTCGACCGAGGTCGGCGGCTCCCCTGCTCCCTCGCCAGGTGGCACCCTGAAACGGTCCCACCTCGGCCGAGATCGAGCCGGGCCCCTTCGGACCTTCGCCAGGCGGCGCCCGGAGATGGGACCACCTTGGCCGAAGTCGAGCATCCTTCTGCTGCTCCGCCAGGTGTCCACCCGGGAGGGGTCCACCTCGGCCGACGTAGGCCAGCCCGTACAAAGAAGGTCCCGAAGAATGGAGGCGCGGGCTCCGAGGTTTCCCCTCGAGCCGTGCGCACCGCACCCCGAGAAGGGCACCCCGTACGGAAGGCGGCGACATGAGAAACATCACTTACGTCGGCCCGACATGTTCCGCAGTCGAGAGACGAGGCCCTGACAAAATAGGATCCGATAACGGACAGCGTCGGCGCCTGGGAAGGAGAGCGCTCATGCTCGACCCGAGGTCTGGTCGACAGTCTGACTAGCGCCCCCCTCCCCTACTCTTTCCCTACTGGGCTCGGCAAACGAGGCCAGAAAGCCGCCCGGCCCTCTAATCCAGAAGGAGAAAGAGAAAGGGGCGGAGGGGAGGAGATGAAAGCAACAAAGGAGCCTCCTGGGAGCGGGAAGCGAGGGGGCAACGGGAGGAGATAAAAGGAAGGAGAGAATAGACGACAAGGTAAGTAAAGTGAAACAAGCAAGAAATGACGGCTGGAGACTCCGCTTCAAGAGCAAGATCCAAGGTCCCGAGAGGGGGCCCCCTTGGCATGAGCTCGACAAAGGAATCCAGTCGAGTTTCTGGTCTTTCTGACACCTTTCTTGCTTGCACGTTCTCTGAGTCTGGGACTCCTTCGGGGGCCCGTCCCAGAGAATCTGTTCCCTCTCGCCGTCTACTAACTTGACCGTCGGAGCTCCCTCGCCGGAATCCCTGGCCAGGGTTTCTGACCTTGCCTTGCAGGTTCGGTCCAGCCAGGAGGCCCCAGGGGCGAGACGGTCTAGTCGGATCGGCGGTTCCGAAGCCACAGGCACAGTGGCGGGATCGGCAACAATTCCCTTATTGTCTGTCATGATCCAGTCTATTGCTTCTTGATTTTCTCTCAAAATAGTTAACAGCTCCTCTTGTTTAGGATTTAGATTGGAGGCAATAATTACATGCAAGGTTTTCGTTGGACCAAATACACATACTTAAGATGCTCAATGAGAGATTTTAATTCTAATTTGGGTGCCTCCTCTATTGATAGCTTGGATGATGGTTTAACCATTTCCATGAGTATTTCAGTGGGAAGCTCCCATCTCTGGCTATTTCTATTATCTATAGGTATTTCATTTATGTTCTCATATTCATGGGTTGGCCAGGAACTAAACTCAAGATCGACTTCTTCATCCCTAATGTTTATGGGTTCATAAATTTCATCTTGGATTACATTTATATTAAGCATGTTTGGTGGATTTCTATTCCAAATTAAATATATTCAGCTTAATAGTCATGTTCCCAAAGGATAACTTTATAAGTCCATTCTGATAAATTGGTTTTAGCATTAGTAGTAGCTAGGAATGGTCTTCTTAAAATAACTGGAATATAATCTTTAGGATTTGATACTGGTTCAATCTCTAAAATAATGAAATCTACAAGAAAGATAAAATTGACAACCTTAATTAGAGCATCATCTACCATTCATTTAGGGATTTTAAAGAATCGGTTTGCTAATTATAATGTGATCCCTATTGGTTGAAGTTTTTCCAATTTCAATTACTCATAAATTGAATAGGGCAGAATATTTATACTAGCCCCTAAAAATCAAGTAAGGCCTTTTCAATGTGGATTTCTCCTAAAACACATAAAATTATTGGAGATCCATAATCTTTATATTTTATGGGTATGTGACTTAACAAGTATGAGCTCATACTTGCTGCTAAGAAAGCTCTCTTCTATACATTGATGGTCTTGGTACAAAGATCTTTAAGAATTTGGTATAAGTCATAACTTGGTGGATCATATATAGTACAAGAATATTTACTTGAACTTGCTTAAATACCTCTAACATTTTATCTAAATGTTCAGATTGTTTATTAGACCTTAGTCGATTTAAAAAAGAAGCTCTAGAAATTATGGGTACCTGGTTTGGTTACTTTTAATTTTAGAAGCTTGAGTTTGTAAGGCAGGTTATTCATTGGATGACTCAATACATGAGTTCTCTCTAGTGTCAAATGTATCTACCTTATTATCCATTTGTTTTCCTGATCTTAAAGAGTGAATAGTATGCACTTGATTAACTTGGTTTCCTTGGAGTCGTGGACCATTTTGGTTTCTTAGATTGGGCTCAGGTTGGCTTGGTAGCCTACCTCGTTCTCTTTTATTAATGGTAGATGCTAGCTGATCCACCTACATTTCCAAGTGAGCTATAGCTTGGGAGTTTAAATTTAGGAGTTGGCCCGTGGTTTATATAAAATTACTTAATGTGGCATTAGTGTCAGCACTAGATTTGGCTAGAGCTTCCAGGCTTTTCTCTAAAAAACTAAATTTTCAATCATTGTTATTGAAACTTGGTGGTGGTGGATTGTTCATCATAGGGCTAGGCCTTGGATTTTGTTGATTAAAGCTTGGACCACCTACATTTGTGTTCTATGATTATGAAAAAATTGGATGATATCTTCATTCTGGGATATATGTGGTATTATTCATTGGTCTTTGATATGTGACATCACCTGTGCATATCCATTCTCTATTGGGTTCATCAAGAGAGGACATTTCTCAAGGACATGGTTTGGTATATTGCATCTATTGCACATGGGTACAGATACTTGGTTCACACTAGCTAATTTCTGAAGTTCTAAGGCCTCTAACATGTGTATCAAGGTTGCAATTTTGGCTTCTATAGCTAGGAAAATCTGAATTTGGTGTATTCCACCTCTTGAATGTGTGGATCTTTCTGATTTTTTAGTTATTTTTCATTGTAAGTTCTTTTCAGCTAGGTCTTCTAGAAATTGCTAGGCTTCATTGGGTTCTTTATACATAAATTGATCCTGGTACATGGACTTTAGCATAGTTCTTGAATTTGAATCTAGACCTTCATAAATTATTTGATATAGTCTCCAAGTTTCTATTCCATGATGTGGGCATTGGGTCAAGAGGTTCTTGAAGCGGTTGAAGTATTTCCAGAATGACTCACCAGCTAGTTGATAGAATTGGTTTATTTCATTTCTAATTCTAGTTATTTTATGATAAAGAAAATATTTTTTTAGGAACACTCTTACAAAGCCCCTCAAGGTTGTGACAGATTGATTTGGAAAACTATAGAGCCACATTTTGGCATTATCCTTAAGGATAAAATTGATTAATCTCAGCTTAATTTCATCATCTGACAATTGTTACAGCCTCATGGTTGTACAAACCTCTTCAAATTTCCTAATAAATATATATATGCATTCTCCATTCTCATGAATTTTGAAAGTATATTAATATTCTGAGATTTGATTTCAAAATTATTTATGATAGGTTGGGACAACCTGATGCAAGAAGGTTGGATGGAATCGACTGGATAACATAAATCCTTGAGAGTTTAGGACTGATATGTTACATCCATTGTAGAGGTCGTAGGATCTAAAATTGAAATTGAATCAGTTTTAATTAGTTGACCTGATATCCTTTTCCATGCAGAAAGTAGAGAATTGACTATATTTACTTTGTCTTCTATTTTAAAATTTTTTTATATATATATATTTATATTATTTTTTTTTAGAAATTTTTTAAAGGTTTTTAATTAATTCAACCTTTTCATATCCTAAGACAACCATGCAACATAACTTCCAGTTATGTCTGGGCAATCTTATATCAGGACAATCAAGATTGAAAAAAAATTATCTAAAATAAGATTTTTTTTCTTTTCTTTCTTTTTTTTGTAAAACAGAGAAGAGAAGAAGGAAGAGTTCTAAAGACAAGAACCTGGAGATTTTTTTATTTTTATTTATTTATTTTTTTCAAACAAGTTTTGCATAAAATTAATTCTATCATAGGATTAGCCTAGAACTAGACAACTCCTAACTATTCCAAGTCAGCCTTCGAGCACTCTAAGTTCGAACCAATTCATCAAATTGGCCGGTAAGTGTAAGATTAGTAGGGGTCCCCATTGCTTTCCTTGAATACTAATTAGATTGGCCAGGTCAGCAAATAAAACTAATTAAAGAACTACCTTTCTTCGGGATTAAGATCCCTAAACCATTTTTTTAGACATCAATTCAATGATCGAAACTAGCTTGGTACAACTCTTAGATGTTCTTATCCTAATGAGCTTAGATGACCTTACGGTCAATATCTAACTAATTTTATTTATAGGCTTGGTTAATACAAATGAAGAAAACTTGTTTGTGTGCTAAGGATAATGAACTCCCTACCTTATCTTATTTAGGTTTGTATCCTTAAAATAATTTAAAAATACTTATGCACAACGAAAAATAATAAACAAATTTAAATTAAAAATTAATACTAAACTATGATCAAAATAATATGCTAAAAAAAGAAGGGATAGTTTAAATTATGTACCTAGCTTCCAGCACTCACCAACCTAAAAAATAAATAAATAAATAAGTTAGAAAGATCATATTAAAGTTAAACCAAAAGTACGAAGAGCAATAATTTTGAAATATAATTTAAAACAGGCCAATTCCCTAGCAACGGTGCCAAAAACTTGATGTATTTTAAATTTAAATCGCAAGCGCATAGTATGCAGTGTAGCACATCTAGCAAGTACGAGTCTATTCCATGAAAAATTAGATGTTTGAACCGTGTTCAAACCCTTGCTTATGCAATCTTTAACAAAGATGGGGAGAGATTGTTTTTTTACTTTTTACTTTAAGTAAAAATTAATCAAATCATGAAGATAAATATTCTAAAGATCTAGTATTTTTGAATCCACTAAATCAATGATTTAGAGAGCCTTTCTATGATTTCTCTTATAATGTCCTTCCAACTTTTTTCTTTGTATTAACCAAGTATGGATTATGAAGAGATTCTAATCCAATAATAATCTATTAAGGTTCCTACAAGGAAGAACAAAAAAAAGTTCAAAATATTGTGAGCTTTCTCTCTATTATCCTTTTTGCACCGAATCAAATATGAACTATGAAAGGATTGAAATCCAATAATAATCCATCAAGTCTCCTAGCAAGAAATTGAAAAGAAAGAAGGATTCTAAAAAATTAAAAGTCCAAGAAGGGATCCTAAAAAAAGCTTCTAATCATAATCTAGCTTCATCGCCAATCCTAGAAGATTTGCTTAGCCAGACATGATCTACATTAATACTTTAAAATTATTTAAAGATACAAAATAAATTCTATACTATTTTTTGGAATTTAAATTATAGAATTTAAAGATGTGCAAAAAATAAACTAGCCTAATTATAGAAATTAAATTATAAGAATTTAAACTATCATAGTGTTGAAATTAAAAATTACAAGAAAATAATTGAATCAAGAAGAATAAAATTTTATTGTTAAAAAAAATTTGATTATTAAAATATTTAACTTCTAAGCTATTAACAGGGTTTGGAGTTTAAAAAAAAAAAAACCTACAGAGGCTCTTTTTTCTCAACTCAATCTCCTTCTCCTATGTATAAGGATGGAAGAAAGTGGGAAGTACTCTTTTCATGGAGTAGACATGCCTTTTTATAGGTATCATGAAAGAATGATTGTTTACATTCTTCCAATGTGGGACTAAAAAAATGAAGAGATTTAAATTTTGAATGAATCTAGCCATAATTTCCTTCCTAATTCATTGATGAATCTGGATGCAAATCTCTCTCAAATTTATTGACGAATCTTGTCCCAAATCTCCTTCAAGTTCATTGATGGACCATATGAAGGTTCATATGGACCAAGCTGTTGTCCATGGTAGACCAGTAACTTGTGGGCTTTTTTAGGCCACCTTTAAGATGGGGTTGGGCTCTAATTGTTCACCTTTAAAGCATCAATTTAAAAAAAAAAGAAGATAATTTGATCCATAAATTAATACTTCTATGGCTAGATTTATGTATAGGTTGTAATAGATTCTAGTAGTGTTAGAATATTATCTTCCATATCTTTTCTATTATGATAGTATCTGTTGCAATGCCAGGATCTTGTCTCCATGATCTTCTGCTAGGACAGTTGAAAGTTGTTGTGATCGCTAGGATAGCTAGGACACTTTTCATCACCTACTTGGCTACAATTGCTCTTACTTTGCTTTAGATGCTTATACTCGGTTATGGGTGTTTAGCTAGTGAATACTTGATCATGGTCCACTCCCAGCTTGGCCTGTGATGCCACTATCAAGACTTTGATAGTGTTGATGAGGGGGCCTCCATGCTTCACTCACATAGGGCCCGGCCCGAGAAAGGGCTCCAATTGGGCTTGACTTAAGCACCCAGTGCCGACGAGGGAGGCTCAAATAGAGGGATGGTGTCTCGGATGTCACCGTTTCAAAGAGAGGCCTTTCCAAAGGTGGCTTTGGAGGCTCTCCAGAAGTCAAGGCTATGTGATGGACTAATGGAGATGGTGGCACTAGTCGAAAAGTTGGCGATGATGATAAGAATGCTGACTGATCGGCAAGATGCAGATGGGTCGGTGCTAATGATGGCTAGTCCGTGTGGAGGAGTGGCACCACCAAGTCATCATACTAGCACAAGGATGAAAGGTCATGTAAACATGGTTGTCGGGGTGGCCCTCTGATGATCCTCCATGTTCATCTAGGTCCAGTCAAGCTTGCCGAGCACTGGGATGGATCGTCGAGGCAGATGGCACCATAGAAGTGTGACCGGATGAGGTCCCAAGAATCCAAGCTGACATCGAGTCACCATGAGATATTAAAGTCCTGTTGTGTCCTGTTTGTTTGGCTAATTCCTATCATCGATTATACGTGGATGAGACCGTGCAACACGTTTTTGAGCAGGCCTCCACCAAAATTTGGCTCATCTTTGGCATGGTGGTGGGATCCCATATTGTTCAGTGTCGTGTTCTAGAGGTGCAGGCAGAGTCGGACTGAATCGACATGGTCATGCTTCTCGGCTATAGCTGAGAGTATGACTACACAGACAGCTTAACCGCCGGGTTCATGCCGAGCCCCAATGCATCGGGGGAAGAACAGGTGGTTCAGAACATACCGAGATGGTCAGGGGGCCAAGCCGAGGCATCTGGAAGCCGAGGTGGGGTGCTGAGGTAGCTGGCCTCATAGGCCATGCCAAACGGGTCGTGAGTGTGCCAGAGACGATCGACCTCGAGGGTCATCTTGCAGTGACAGAGTTTTGGTGGATGGTGGCAAGGCCTGGTGAGCTCCGACAGATGGTGACGAGGTGTGTGATCCTCACAAGAGTGGTGCGCGGAAGGAGAAACTTTGCTCCCACTGAGGGCAGAGAGAGCCATGGCCTTTGTCCTTCTATTTTCCAAGGAACTCTCTTTGGAGAGGGAGCAATGGCTCTCGAATTGACGTTGAAGGGGGCATGAAGGTGACCTTGTAGATCGAATGCATGTAGCCATCGAAGCCAGTGTCGAGGGAGGGGATGGTGGCATCATCAACGATGGGCTTGATGAGCTGGGCAAGGAAGATGTGGCATGAGGGGAGGAAGATGATTTCAAAGCCCCAAGGTACTGAAAAAATCAATGTCAGGAGGAAGTGGAGGGCCCACCATTTTTTGAGAAGACCATCACCGTGTTGGGGTCAAAATGGTGGCACAATAGAAATCATGCATAGGGAGCGAGGCCATGACCTTGGTGTGGTGTACAATATCCCGAATAATGGGCTTGTGAGGATATAGATCCTTGTGAAAAGAGTCATCGTGCATGTTGGTGCTGCTTTCAAATTGCGGGACCTTTGGTACCATAATGTTGAGATTTGAAGAATGAAAAAGTGGGAAGCTCCATCATTTTTGGAGAAGAATCCTTCCTCTATTTCCTTTATTGAATAGTCGGTATGTCAAGGTTGAACATGGCTATAACATACTCTATAAATTCTTTTCTTCTCTTTTGAATAAAGGCTGGGCGGTCTTCAAGCCTCCTTCAATCCTCTCTCTCTCTCTCTCTCTCTCTCTCTCTCTCTCTCTCTCTCTCTCAAAAAAAAATAAATAAATAAAAAATAAATAAATAAATAAATAAATAAAAAAGCCCCTTCTATTTAACCATTTGCAATGAATTTGTTTTAGGCATCCCATTATTGTTAATGCCAAAAATGCATGAAGAGTTTTCACTTATGTGAAAACATATAACACCATAACCTTTCTGCCTTCATATATTGTCATTTTTATCTAAATCCAGAAACAATGTGCACCTTGATGGATAACATAACATACAAATTTTGGACGTACGATCAGCATCATATCGGTCCAAGTTATTGCTCAACATTCAACCTGATAGAAGGATTCGAACATGGCCAGTCCGACTTGGATCAGCTCTTTGGCACCCTTGTCCTTGGTGAAGGAGTTACCAGATTTTAATAATAAGAAAAGAGAATCCAGACATGGAACAAATTAAGTCTTAACAGATTCGTTGGAAGATTGACTAAGAAACTCGCTGGCTAATCAGATTTATATAGATGCAATATTCCTGGACGCAACCAGGTTGAACTCAACACATCTCAAGCCCCACTTGATAACTTTGTCCACTTCTTTTCATCTCTATCATTGGAGCCAGCCCAAGCAATCCTGCAGCTGGGGGAGACTGGAGACCAGAGAGACAGCTGCTAAGCAAGCAGCCATCCCCGTACTTGGTCAACTTGGATTTTTAGAGAAAACTCTCTAGCCTGGGGAACGGGTCTCTCCAGATCTCTTTTCTAAGTTTCTCCTGGGAGTCGCCTCTAAGCAAGGAGAGAGGGACCGCTTAGCCTCATCCCAATCGAGCGCAACCCGAACCACGAGCCCGGTGCCAGACTCCGATGCCCCGAAAGGGTGAAGACAAGAGGGCGGGGCATCTCTTTATTTATTTATTTATTTATTTATTATTTTAATTAACCCGGTCGTTTATATTCATCTAGTATGAATATATTCAATAAAATTAAAAAAAAAATAAAATATTTTTAAATTAAAAATAAAATGTTTTTTTAAAAAAAATTAAATATTCCATCCATCAGTGCTTCTACCGTTCTTTTGTTTGCCTCCTTTTGTCCGCTTGCTTATACTTGACTACTTCGAGTGCACCTAAAATTTGAAAGGGATCCGAGAAGTACATTTTAGGCTTGGGGAGAAGAGTTGCACTCCAAAATTAGATTGGATATCTAGGTGGATATGGACCCGACCCGGCCGGAAAGTATAATGTTTTTGATTTTTTTGACAGCACTCTATCCTCCTCGATTTCCTGGTGCTAGATTTCAGTCGATGAGTTGCATGATAGAAACTTTGCATCATTGGTGCTGTGAAGTATGAAATCGATAAAGACATCGGTACTTTGAAGCATGATGACCATCGATATTCCTGAGGCCTTTGTAAAACAATTATTTCATATAAATAATTTTAAGACATGCTAGCCACTACATTTTTGCTCTCTTGCTGCACGGTAAGTATGATTGCATGGTCTACTGGAAGGGTCCAAATCTATGGTCAAGGATTCAAATTTGATTTGACTCGGACCTAACCCATTCTGCTTCGCATCTATAATTTAGATCAAGATTTTTGACCCTTAACTTCGGGAGGCCACGTAATTCCAACTCTATATCTGATCCATTGGTCTCGGCGTTTTGTATAGGTGCCGTTCGGATTGGAAGTGGGCCAACCTTTGACTAAATTCAAGTTTGTCAAATGGTTGTTTTGGACCGGCACTCTAACCTATTGTTGGAGGGGAGCTTAGATTACTTGTAGAATGGAAACATTATTTCCATTGCAAATAGTTGGAGATTTTGCTGGTCTTGAATTCTTTGAATTAATCCAGGTGAGAGTTCTAAATAATATACAACAAGTATTGCTATTTCTTTAATTAACTTCGTGCCTCATCTCTCTCCCTCTCTCCCCTGTTTCCCTCTCTCTCACCCATCCTATAACCTTGGTGCATCATCCTTCACACTCTTAAAATACTTAGTTAATTCAAATAAAATTCATTCTCTTAAAATACTTAGTTAATTTAGTACTTAGCTTAGAAAGATTAGCACCTTATTTCTCTTTATTTCTCTCTCATTGCCGTATCTCTAGGCAAACTGTATCTCTTTATAAGAAGCAATAAACATTTTTAAATATTTTTATTGGAAGAAAGATAAAAAAAATATTTAAGGATGTTTATTGTTTCTAAAAAAGAGACAACCTTAAATATTTAAGTTACAAAGACGATTTATCCCTTCCATTAAAAAAAAGAAAAAAAAAAGAAAGAGAACCTCTCCTTGTGTTGTGTCTCCTGCACGGACCATTTTTCCTCCTTGAAATCTCGTACTAGATGAAGCTAGTCAAGCAAGAAATTATAAACATCTATATATTTAAATATATTTGGTGACCATGGATGTCAGAATGTCTAAAAAGATGCAAGAGAAACATCATTTCCCATCCAAAAATACAAATTCAATAAAACTATGATAAATAAAAGGACATTCATTAGCATTGCACATACCAACAAAAGATAACCACATATATATATATATATATATATATGAAGGCATACAAAGCTAAGCTTGGCTTGAAATTAATTATGCACCTAAAATAATAATAAAATGAAAATATTGATGGGAACAATCCGATCAAATTTTATTTTCAGGAGGTTGGATCGTTGGTCGTTAAAAAATGACCGTTCAATCCAGGGATAGAGCTAATTATTCAAATAAACCCTCTTTTTTTTGTTCCATATTTTCTTTCCTTTTTTCCATATTTTCTCTCCTTTTTGTTTTCTTCATTATTTTTTTTAATCCTGGACCAGGTCTATATGAGGCTGCTGGACCGAGTTAATAGAGACAAGAGGTTGGGTCTTCTTCTTTGCCGGTCTCTCTTCTCTCTCGGTGAGGACTGTCGCGTTAGGCGAGGTGCTCACGTAGATCCGGCGACGGTGAAGGCAACAACAATAAGAGGCTCTAATAGATCCGACGACGGTGTCCGATGAAGGAGGATGCCCTTCGACAAAGGCGAGGGTGGATGTCCTTGACCTCGCAGCTCTGGCAGATCCGGCGATGGTGCTTAGCTTCGACGAAGGTGGCCACCATGAGGGTCTCCAGCAAAAATGGCTTTGATGACGGTGATTCCTGAGCCTTCCATGTCATTATTTTGTGGACTGTAGGCTCAGGTAGGCAATCCAAGAGGGGGGGTGAATTGAACTTTTAAAACTTTTTGTGATTCGAACAATATGTGCTAATTCAAAATATGTGTTTGTAAGATAAATATAATATGCAGTGGAAATTATAAAGTAAATGCAATAATAAAAACAATCACAAACATAAAACAATTTATAGTGGTTCGGTGCACTCCAAGGCACCTACATCCACTCCCCAAGATCCTCTTGGGAATTCACTATAAGCTCAACCGATTACAGTCAACTTGTTTTTTGGGCTCACAAGTCAAATCCCTTGGTTTTCACGGGCTAACTAATAACCCCTTGGTTTTCCAGGCTAATCAAAAACCTTGATGGTTTTGCGGGCTCACCAACAACCTACCTTGGTTTTGCGGGCTAACCAAGAACCTAGTTGGTTTTACGGGCTAACCAACAACCCAACTTGTTTTGTCTTCGGGATCACAAGTCAAAACCTTAGTTGGTTTTTACCACATTGGCTTACCAACAACCTTTGATGGCTTTCACTAGGCTCACCACCGACCTAGATACAAGAATTGAAGAATGAAAATAAAAAGCTTTCTTACAAAGCAGATTTTTCGTTGAAACACATTGATTGTTGATGTTGAGCTTGTCTCCATGTTGTAGAATCTTTAATGGATGCTAGATCATGTTGCTCTTGGAAGCTCCCTCTCATTTTTGAATTCTTGGAGGCTCAACACTCAACAACTTGGATCCTCAAAATATCCCTCGCATATTTTTACTTGGAAATCAAAAGATTTATCTTTCAAACCATGGATCCTCTTTTTTCTCTTTCTCTCTTGCTTCTCCAAGTGTTTAAATAGCCCTCCAAATCTTATTTGACCGTTTATAACCATTGGGAATGAAAATATGGCCGTTTAAAGCAAGTAGGAGAAGTTCTGCAGCTTTTAAAAAACTAGCTGTTACAACAAGTGTCGACACTTCACCTCCAGGTGTCGACACTTCAGTTTCAAGTGTCGACACTTCAGTTTCAAGTGTCGACACTTCATTCTCTAGGTGTCGACACTTCACTTCCAAGTGTCGACACTTCAGCTCCAGGTGTCGACACTTCAGCTCCAGGTGTCGACACTTAACTGAAAGTGTTTTCTGAAGTTTTCTGTTTGTCTCAGGCCTTGAGTCGATACTTCACTCTTCAAGTGTCGACACTTGATCCTCAGGTGTTGACACTTGCTTCCCAGGTATCGACACTTCATCTGTGCCAGGCTGAATTTTCTTTAATTTTTACTTCTTTGAGTACCTATAACTGATTTATACACTTAACGCACAATTAGTACTCAAATATACTTAAGTGTTTTGTCATAATCAAAACTAGAGTCAACAATCTCCCCCTTTTTGATGATGACAAAACCTTTAAGTATATAAACAAGGTAAGCTCAAAAATAAATATAACATGCTCCAAAAGATAAATAATAAGAATAGAGCAATGAAGCAATGAAAAACATTGAGCTCCCATCAAAATATGATCCAAAAATAATTTTTCAAAAGCTCCCCCTTAACATATGATTTCTAAATTATTTTTCAAAGTTTTTCAAGATATTCGAACTTTCAAATTTTCAAATTTGGGCTGCCATGATCTTTAGCTCAAAATCATTAGATTTTCAAACAGAGCACCGAGCTCTGATACCAATTGTAGGCTTAGGTAGGCAACCCAAGAGGGGGGTGAATTGGGTTTTATAAAACTTTTATACTATTTAAAATATCTATGAACTAAAGTAAGTATGTGCTAATGCAATTCAAGTGCTTGTGTATTTCAAATAAATGCAGCGAAAATAAAGAAATAAAAGTACAAGGAGAACAATCATACAAACACAAAGATTTATAGTGGTTCGGTGCCAACCAAGCACCTACATCCACTCTCCAAGAACTTCTTGGGAATTTCACTAAGTTTGGTTTTATAACTTAGGCTCACCAACAACCTTTACAACTTGTTTTGTCTTCGGGCTCACAAGTCAAGTCCTAGTTGGTTTCAAGGCTCACCAACAACCATCCTTGGTTTTACGGGATAACCAAGAACCTAAACAACTTGTTTTGGCTTCGGGCTCACAAGTAAAACTCTAGTTGGTTTCAAGGCTCACCAACAACTACTTTGGTTTTTAAAGGCTTACCAAAAACCTCTTTGATTTTCCAAGGTTCACCAAAAACCTTAAGTAAAATAATATAAGAGCAAGTATAAATGAATACAATAAAAGCTTTCTAAAATAAAGCAAATATCTCTTTGAAGTCCTTGATTGTTGATGAAGATCTTGTCTTCAAGTTGATGAAGCCTTTGATTGATGCTTGTAGATGTAGACTTTAAATGCTCTCTTTGAAACTTGGAAGCTTGAAAGCTTTTAATCACTCAACTATTGAATCCTTTAAGAATATTCAAGAAACTCACCAAAGGATTACTTCCCCATTTGATTCTTGATGTTTATATAGCCTTCCAACACTTAAATGATCGTTTATAGCCGTTAGGAAGGAAAATATGACCGTTGGAGCCAAGTTAGAAAAGTTTTACAGTCCAGAAAACTAGCCGTTACTGTTCAAGTGTCGACACTTCACCTCCAGGTGTCGACACTTCAGTTTCAAGTGTCGACCCTTCAGTTTCAAGTGTCGACACTTTATTCTCCAGGTGTCGATACTTCACTTCCAAGTATCGACACTTCAGCTCCAGGTGTCGACACTTGACTGAAAGTGCTTTCTGAAGTTTTCTGTTTGTCTCAGGCCTTGAGTCGATACTTCACTCTTCAAGTGTCGACACTTGATCTTCAGGTGTCGACACGTGCTTCCCAAGTGTCGACACTTCATCTGTGCCAGGCTGAATTTTCTTCAAATTTCACTTCTTTGAGTACCTATAACTAATCTATACACTTAACGCACAATTAGTACTCAAATATACTTAAGTGTTTTGTCATAATCAAAACCAGAGTCAACATGGGTGATGGTGGACGACGAAGAGATGGGCGGCAATCATTGGAGATTTCTGGATGGTTGGCAGTAGTGGATGGAGCTAGGCGACCGTGGGCAAAGTAGTGGGGCTCTCCGGTTGGGAGGGCAACGATGAGGGGCTTGGATGGTGTCAGTGGTGCAAGGAGAGTAGAGGAGTTGGAGCGGTGGTGGCGTGCGATGTCGATCTGAGGTGCTGAGGACGGCGAAGGGGCGTTATAGGGGTCACAGGAGGAAGGCAGAGGCCAGGGTGTTGACGGACCAGAGGGAGATGGCATTGTGGATTGGCTTGGCCGTGGGACATGGAGGGTGGCGGAGCAGAGGTCCACGACGGAGGTTGTCCGGTGGTGAGAGACGAGCTTAGTCGGGGATAGGCTGTTGGTGGATGGGATGAGCAGAGAGAGGGGCTCACAGGTGGGGTTGAAAGATTAGCAGGGAGAAAAGGAATA
The DNA here is from genome assembly GCA_021397845.1 of Areca catechu. Taxonomy (NCBI): domain Eukaryota; kingdom Viridiplantae; phylum Streptophyta; class Magnoliopsida; order Arecales; family Arecaceae; genus Areca; species Areca catechu. Next base: position 21,854,337 of record CM038051.1, read on the forward strand.
GGAGAAAGAGAAGAACAGGGAAGAAGATGTAGAGGAAGAGGAATAAGAAGGAGAAGAGGAAATAGGGAGAAGTAAAAACAGGGAAAGAAGTTGAGAGGAAGATGCAAAAGAGAGGAGGAAGAGAGAAGAGGAGAACTTACAACTTATTTTAATAGACTTAGATAACAACCGAAACTAATCTGAGATATTCCAATTCTAACAAACTTAGATAATAACTGAAACTAATATGAGATACGGATTAATCTTCTAAACAAACTAATCCTAAAACTCCGATCCTAAAAACATCTATGCTGGGCATGCATCAGGATTGGGATCTATGCTGGGCATGCATCGAGATTTGTGTTGTACATACATCGGGATCTATGATGGGTGTGCATCGGGATCTAGCTGTATCGAGATCTGTGCTGTATCGGGATCTGTGTTGGCAAATGTTCCTATCATTCTCCTAAGATGAGAAGAACTCGATTCCATCAAGTCAGGCTTCATGCTACTCTGAAAGTCTCCAGTCTTTAAGAATCTTCTGGCTCCAGAATGTGCAAAGCCTGCAAACTATTTTTTTTATGTAAATAATTCAAGTGTAAATAGAATATAATTGTTCTAACCTAACCTATACCATGCTCTGATACCAAAACTGATGCGGGATAATCTAATCAAATTTTGGTTCCAGAAAATTGGATCGTTGGTCGTTAAGAAATGACTGCTAGGCTAGGTTAGTTTAACCCAGAGATAGGGCCAATTATTCAAATAAACCCCTTTTTTTTCAATAAAATTCTTCAATTCCTTTATTTCCTGGATAAAAGATACTTTAAATAAATCGAAACTTTTCAAAGAGATCCGAACCAATCTTAAAACAAATTCTAAACAACCAAAAACAAATCCTAACAATCCTAACAAGTTCAAACAAACTATCCTAAAATAAACTCCGAAAGAAACTCAAATTGATCCTAAAAATAACTTATTTGAAACAAACTAATCCTAAAACTCCGATCCTAAAAACTTCAATGATATCCCATTCCCCATACACCCAAAAATTATCTACATCAAAAGTAATACTGAGTGTGCATCGAGATTTATGTTGGACGTGCATCGTGATCTGTGCTGGGCATTCATCGAGATCTATGGGATATGGGCATACATCGGGATCCGTGTTAGCCAATGTCCCCATCAGAGATATATATATATATCTGCCCGCTTACATCCCATTTAGGGATGGATATATATATATATCTGTCCGCTTACATCCCATTTAGGGATGGCAATGGACCAGGTTCGGGTTGGGTGCATAACTATCCAAATCCAAACCCGAATACTCAATAAACTATTCAAACCCGTCCCAAACACTATCGAGACTAGATTTTTTTTATCCAAATCCATCTCAATCGGGTATCGAGTAATTCAGGTTTACCCAGCCCGAACCCAATTGAATCATATTAAATAGTTTTTTCATTTTTGTCAACTTTAAAATCATCTACCATTTTATAAATCATACATACATTAAACAAATAAAATCTAACTACATTTTTAGTTCAACAGCATTTAGTTTCATATTCAAAATAAAATTTAAATTATCTTAAATAAATAAAATTTAACAAGACTTAATTAAATACTTTTGAAATAAATAAAAATATAATATATATTAATTATATATATTCAAATATTAAAATAATTCAAGCTAGGTTTGGGTCGAGTATATATCTACCTAGTCCCGGTCCAAATCCAAAGTTAAATATTCGGGTTTTATCCAAACCCGGTCCAAACCCAGTCAAAATGTTGACTACCTGGTCCAATCAGGTCGGGCCGGGACAGGTACCCATGAGTTTGAGTTTTGTTGCCATTCCTAATCTCATTCGATCTTCAAATACAAGCTGGATGCTTGGTCTAAGTCTTCTCCCACGGCAAGTCTCGGATCCAATGATGCACAAAATGCTGATCCACCAAGTTGTATGCATAAATGATGTGGGAGTACTGCATTGCTGAAATGGACTAATGAGGGAGGAACTCATGTTCTTTCTCAATGGTGAACTCTCTCTTTTAGAGGCCACGAAAGTTGCTATGTTAGCTGAACAATAACTCATGCACGAAAGATGCTAACATGATTGTTTATGGACTTCGAAAGACCCCAGGCTTTGTTTGAATACAAAGTGAGAATGTGGCTATCTAGATCTTCGAAGATCAGTTCCCATCTACTTCGACAGGATTGCTGAAAAATAGAAGAAACTTTAGATTGTATGGTAATATACATGGCTTATGGATTTACTTTAGGGATCGTTTCATGCTGATTTTTTAGATATTTTATTTTTTGATCCCTTGGATTGTTAATTCTGGATTGATTTAATAAATCTGTTTTACTGAAAAATTGGATGATTTGCGTGGTCAAATAAGTCTGCTGAAGTGTTGCTTGACCTTTTAGAAATGTCCATATTCTAAAAGCTTGCCAGTTTGTTGATTGTTGTATTATTTTCTCGTGTGGTGTCACTTACTGAAATAAAGAGAGAACTTATTGGTCTTTGACAATGATAGATGGATGGCTAATTCCATGCTATAGACGACACTTCCAATCGAGTTGTCATCAAATTGCTTTTTTGTTGCATGGTCACAATCGCCAAAGGAAGCATGTTGCCATGCATGCATGCATGTGCATGTTTGTTGCGAGTGTTATCTAAAGTCTTTGATGTTGATTGGGTGGTCCTGGTTGGATGTCATCATTTTCTTTGGAGGTTATGCTGTGAAGGATGGAGCAAATGTAGGCAAAAAGCTGAATGATCGATATGGAATGTTAGCTTGATAAGTTAATATTGGCAACCTCTATAAGAATCTAATGCTGCAAAAGAAATAAGTAATTTGGGGAATTCCAAAAAAAAAAATAAAAGTACATTTGTCTACTTAAGAAATGCACCTTATAGTAACACCCATTGATGATTGTCTTATAATTGCATTCATAGGGGGGTCCAGATTGTAACGGTTCTCTTAGAAGCTAAAATTACATGAAAGTTCAGAAGTAGATATATACACAATATACTTTTAGAAATGAGATCCCAAAAAAAAAAAAAAAGTACAACTACTGCGCTTCAATGTGAAAGGAGTTTATTAATTTGTAGTCAAATTAACTCTAGTAACTCACGGATAGCATTAAATTCGATCCCAACCATTTGGGCCCTTGCATACAGAGAGCAGAACTTTTCTCAACCATTACACTTGTTTACCATGATTTCTCTTCTCAAGCACACTGGACCTGAAACCAAGAAGTTTATAAAATGATGCACCGAGAAAAGGGGATGCCAACTGCATCAAGATATCCTGGCCGAAATACTATATGATCTTTTGCATAAATTATTTTCTAAGTACCTCCAGCCTCGCATGCAAGATATAAAGAAGGTCATTTTAGAAAACATCTTTCAAATGCTTGGAATGTCTAATAGGTCACATATCTGCTGTATGAAGAAGAAAAAAAGAGAGGAATTATTACTAGTACTTTTCCTTGGCCACTTTAGATTTGGTCCAAGTTCCATATCTGCAATTCATACGCTCATGCATTGGAAGTATTCAAAAATACATAAAAATGAACATAGACAACTAGAGCTTCTTCTTTTTTTTTTTTTCTTTTTTTTTTGAGGAGAATGGAGACTGATGGAATGAGCCATTAGACATCAATATTATTGGTCGAAGTATAAATAACTAATTACAGAAGAAGCAAAGAAATTACGAAGAGAAAGAGGCCACATAAGGATCTCGACAAAGTGCCGGTAAGAATGACAGGAATTGATTACAAGAGGAACTCGGAAGAAGACCGAAGACAATACAGTAAAAAAGATCACATAGACTCACAGTCTACAAGTTTCTTCATTATTGTCCATAGGAGGTAGGAGAAACCAAAAAAACAAAGTAGCATCCGAGCAGCGGGGTGTCGAACAAATGCAAGGTTACAGAAGAATAAAGAAACTGTCTCCTAATTTAGAAGAGCCCCAACAATCTGAGCTTTTAGTACGTGGCATGTTCACAGTGTTTGCAATACAAACAATCCATATTCATGTTAGAACTCGCACACGTCGCAGAGAGAGGAAGGGAGAGAAGGAAATCAATACCGAAGGGCTCGACCTATTTTCTAAGAGAAGCCCCAGCTCTAATAAAGTCGTGGACCAGCTCCCACAAATGCACCAATCTCCCACTGGTACGAGCGAAAGCAGGTGCAAACATCCAAAAGAAGCCCAAGCATGTGCAAGCAAGCAGATGGCATGAGGAAGGCAACAATGATTGAAGGGGATATTATCTCTATGAAAGCTCTCTTTCTGTGAGATTTGTCATATCAACACCAAGCCCATCTCTTTTATCAACCCCACTCTTGCCTTTGGATCATCCATCAACAAAGATCATTTGGCTTGAGATACAAAAGCATAATCCAAGAGAAATGCGCTGCTTTGACCCTCTAACAGCTCCTAGTGGAAGAAAGCTTCATATCAATCGCACAAACACTTCCAAATGGGATGTGGATCACCCTATCAGAGGTCGCCACGGAGTGCGGCAAAGGCCGGTTATGGGCCAACGGATGCCAGGGCAAAAAAGATGCCACCGCAAAAGCTCCGCACCTTTAGTTTCTCATTCCAATCTTTATGGTTAAATAAATTCATCACCCAGCTCAACAAAATATGCTCCTTGAATTGATTTGACGATATTTAAAAGGACAGAGTTGTGTGTGGTTCGTAGCGAGCTAAGAGTATCGGTCATGCTTTTTCTGCCACTTCCAGATGTAATGCTTGAAAAGCTCGAGTGCAGGGCCATAATTTAGCTTGTGGGACTCCAATTCTGATGCATTGCAAGAAAAAGCTATGGTATTATCACATAAGATAGCAGATCTGACAATGAGAATGAAATATTAATAATATATTACTGATGCGGCTAACTGCTGATGCAGCATCCACGTCTAACGTGGCTAACGCTGACGTGGTACTCGCCTCGATTACAGTAAATCTCTAGTAAAACCTCCTGACTAAGAAAGGGCTCCTAGCCAAGTAGAGCCCTTGGCTGAGAAGAGCTCCTGGTCGAGTAGAGCCCCTTGACTGAGAAAAGCTCCTGGCCGAGTAGAGCCCCTTGACTGAAAAGGGCTCCTTGCCGAGTAGAGCCCCCGATTGAATAGAGTTTCCAGCTGAGCTTGGCTCCACTCGTGGGAGGATCATTCCCTCCACAGATCAAGGTGGAAAAATGGATCGATGATACAATGAAAAAGCTGCAAACCCCAGCGAGCATGTATGGCCCGCCTGGTTCCAACACCATGGCAGAAGGCTTGGGTGGTGATAGGAGGGTGCGATGTCATCATCCCCGCCGAATCTGTCACGATGCTCGAGAAGGAGCACCCTGCAAAGGGGAGGAGGCGCTCTACTGAGCCTGTCACCCCTGCAGAGGAGTGCCTTGCCAGGACCATAGGTCCTATAGTACTCCGTCAAATTGCTCATGATGCTTGGAAAGGAACACCCCACGAAGGATAGGAGGTGCACCACTGAACCCGTGCCTCTTGCAGAGGAGTGCTCTACCGGGACCACAGGCCCTATAGCACTCCACCGAACTTTTATTCTGGCAGAAGAGTGCTCTGCTAAGACTCCAATTTCTATCCTACAGGATTTTGCAAGGCTTGTGCCTCTCTCAGGGGAGTGTGTTGCCAGGGTACCAGATCCTATCTGATGGTGTCACCTTCTATATATAGATAAAAGGGACCTCCGATCAAGGTAAGTGGCAAGCAACCCCTGCTTCTTAAAAATAAGAAGAAATCTCTCACTCTCTCTCTTCACGGTGGTCATCCGGGTCTCCATGATAGAGGATCTGTTGCTCTTGACTGCCAAACTAACTTGATCGTTGGAGTGTCCCCGCCGATATCCCGGTTTAGGTTTTCTTTCTTGTATGATCATTCGATGGTTGGGAATGTCCAGGGGGAGGGACCCGACCTCCTCCAAAGTGACTGACATGGCATCGGGACCCACCAAGTCTATAGGCAGGAATGATGTTGGTGGCAATAGATTGGCACACCAGGCAGGGGAAGAGCAAAGACGACACCAACGATCATCAACTTAAAACCATCATCCTGTTACAATGATCCCATGGTTGTAACACATGCGTGTGAACCAGCCATGTTGGAAATCCATCCCACCGTGGTGACCGGCACAGTCAGAAGGTGGAATCTCCAGTCCCATCACCTCCATCGCTAGCAAACCAACATGTGCAAATTGCTGTGCTCATGCAGCAAGTTCAGATGCTGACCACGGCAGTGCATCGGCTGCATTACCAGTATCGATCCATGGCGACATAACAATAGCCAGGGACCCCCGCGATCCCTACCATCGTCGCCCATACCAGCCTTCAGCCTTTTCAGAAGGGACTGCCATGTGTATGGGCGATTCATACCCGTGCTCCCTGCATCACCCGCAGAAATGCCAACCGCACCAGGGAAGGGGTGCTAGGACAGTTCGATCAATCGAGAGAGTCGCTCTCCGATCTCGAACTATGACAGCCCCTCGCACTGATGGTGCCAGTGCACCAGGGGGTTGAAGCATGAGCTCCCCCAATCTCTACCTTCCTTCCCTTCGATGGCCTCGATAGAAGGGTCAATCAACGAAGCCATCCGATGGCAGGCTGAGAAATGCCTGGAAGAACATGAGTGCAGGCTTGCTGACCTCGCCCGCCAGTTTGCCGACTTCCAGGTTTCTTCCCGTGAGCCTGCGGGCTACAATGCTCGCCCTGTTATCTCCCACTAGGTTCAAGAGGAGCTAATCCCCAGCCGGTTTTGCATGCCCCAGTTGGATCCCTACAACAGGACCACGGACCCTCTTGACTACCTTGAGAGCTACATAGCTCTTATGCGGGTCTAAGGGGCAACGAACACCCTCCTCTGCACTACCTTCTCGCCACACTTTGCAAGGTGGCCCGACTCTGGTATTCTCACCTTGAGTCGAGGAGCATTGACTCCTTTGAGTAGGTAGAGAAGAAGTTTGTGGCACACTTCGACGCCTACTGCAAGGTACCACGGGAAGCTGACAGTCTCATTTTGGTCTGCCAGCAGGATCATGAGTCCCACAAAGACTATGTGGCCCGCTTCAAGGTAGCCATCCTGGAGATCTACAACCTGGATGGATCCATTGCCATGCTGGCCTTGAAGAGAGAGCTTAAGACCTCCCGCTTCACCTACTCCCTCGACAAAAAACCTTCCAAGTCTTACTCAGAGCTCTTACTCCGTGCACAAAAGTACAATCGCACAAATGAAGTCGATCGTAGTCGGAGAGAGCTTGATGGGAGAACCCTAAAGAGGCAGGCCCAGGAGGAGCCAGGTGAGCCCCGGGGGCAGAAGGTCGCTTCAACTCCATAAGAAGGTCCGAAGCCAAAAGATGCCCATGTCAAGGACAGGGGGTACACTCCTCTCCTTTTCCCAAAAACCAAAATCCTGATGGAGATCGAGGATGAGCGCTTCCTGTACAGCCATCCCCCATTAAAGCCATCTGGTGGTCACGACAAGTCCAAATGTTATCAGATCCATCAAGACCATGACCATGACATTGAAGATTGCCACCACCTGAAGAAGGAGATTGAGGAGCTGATCCGACGGGGCTATCTCAGGAAGTTTATTAGGGGAAGAACTCCATCCAGAACCCGAGGCATTGAGGTCCACAATGCCGCCATCGACAACCAGCCCATAGAGAAGCCAGCGGGGATGATCACCTGAGGGGCAGGGCGAGAACTGAAGAGGGCTAGGTGGGAGGAGAGAGCCAATGCTATAATTCCTTTCATGGAGGGAGATCTGGTAGAGGTAGTGAACCTGAGTAATGAAGCTGTTGTCATAGATATGATAATAGAAAAAGATCATGTAAAAAGGATTATAGTTGATAGTGAAAGCTCCACATATATCCTTTATTACGATGCCTTTATAAGGATGAATCTATTTCCTAACTTGTTAAAATCGGTCTTTACACTCTTGGTCGACTTTATCGGAGACTCTATTGGGGTTGAGGGAGAAATTACTCTTCCAGTTATGACTGGATTGCCTCCTTGGCAGAGCATAATTTTGATGACTTTTACTATTATCCGACTCCCCCTGGCTTATAATGTGATCCTAGGACAGCTCAGGCTAAACCTGCTTGATGTGGTTATCTCAATCAAGCGGCTCCTCGTCTAATTCCGTTAGGTGGCCCGGCATTGTCTACAAAGCACCCCCAGGGTCCAGGAAGCCAAAGAGGGTCCTGCGGTAGATCAACTAGACCAGTGAAAGCGAGATGCAAAAAGGAGGTCAATCGAGCACCTACTGTCGTTCTCCCTCGGTGAAGATCCCTCGAGGATGGTGTAGGTGGGAGACCTTTTGGCCGAGGAAGAAAGTGTCCGGCTGCTCAACTTCTTGTGACCAAATACAGATATCTTCGCCTGGACTACTTCAAACATGTTAGGGATTTATCCTAAAATAATTACATATAAGTTGAACATTGATCCTAGAAACCGACCGGTTCGACCAAAAAAAGAAGCTTCACACCAAAAAGGCAAAGAGTAATAGATGAGGAGGTCGAAAAGCTGCTTGACGTGGAATTCATCCAGGAGGTGCACTACCTCTGTTGGCTTGCAAATGTAGTCATGGTCAAGAAAGCTAGCAAGAAATGAAAAATTTGTATAGACTACATTGACCTCAACCGGGCATGTCCAAAGGACAGCTTTTCGCTATCCAAAATTGACTAGCTTGTGGATGCGACGTCAAGGCACGGGCTACTTAGATTTATGGATGCATTCTAGGGATATAACCAGATCTGCATGGATCCAGAGGATGAGGAGCACACCATGTTCATGATGGATAGGGGACATTCTACTATAAGATGATGCAGTTTGGCCTAAAAAATATGGGAGCGACTTACCAGCATCTAGTCAATAAGGTCTTCAAGGATCAAATAAGCCACAACATGCAGGTTTACATGGACAACAAGCTTGTCATGAGTGGCCAAGTGTCAAACCACATTACTGATATGAAAGAAGCCTTTGATAACATCCGACTCCACCAGATGAAGCTGAACACGATGAAATACACATTTGGCATTATGACAGGAAAGTTTCTAAGTTTCATGATCATCCAGTGTGGGATCGAGGTAAACCCAGAGAAAATATAGGCAATCATAGATATGAAGCATCCAACTTCAAAAAAGGAAGTCTAGTGCTTGACTTGCCGCATCGCCATCCTTAGCTGATTCATCTCATGCATGGTCGAGTGCTGTTTGCCATTTTTCAAGGTACTATGCGAAATGCATGACTTCATCTGATTAGAGGAGTGCAGGGAGGCCTTTAAGGACTGAAGGAGTTCCTTGCCTCGCCTCCCTTGCTTTCCAAACTGGAGGTAGGAGAGGAGCTTCTCCTCTACCTGGCTATATCCCAAGGGGCAATCAGCTCAGTGCTAGTCCGCACTGATAAGAACGATGTCTAGAAGCCTGTCTACTATACCAGCAAGGTGCTACATAATGCGAAAACTAGGTATACCCGATCTAAAAAAAAAGTTTTTGCACTTATCATATTTGCTTAGCATCTCAGGCCCTACTTTCAAGCTTATCTGATTGCAGTACTCACTGACCATTCTCTGAGGGCCATTTTAAGTTGACTGGATATTGTGGGATGCCTGGCCAAGTGGGCGATGAAGCTTAGCGAGTTTGATATCTTGTACCACCCGAGACTCTTCCCGAAGGCCCAGATATTAGTCGACTTCTTGGTAGAATGCACCTAGGCAAACGATAACCCAGAGGAAGTCCCCTTCAAGTCGGTGCAATGGCCACCCGATAAGGGGATGACATGGATCCTCCATGTTGATGGTGCATCAAACTCAAGGAAAAGTGGAGCTGGCCTCATACTCGCCAACTCAGATAGAGTAGTCGATGAGTATGCATTGCGCTTCATCTTTAAAGCAATGAATAACCAGGTCGAATACGAGGCCCTCCTAGCAGGACTAAGGGTATCTTATGAGCTGGGAATAACAATCCTAAGAGTCTTCACTGATCACAACTTATGGCAGGTCAAGTTACGGGTGAGTTTAAGGCTCGAGATCCCATGATGCCGAAATACCTGGATAAAGTGTGCTCCTACACAACGAGCTTTTGGCACTTTAGCATCTTTCATATTGCCTGAGGGGAGAGCACCCGTGCCGATGCCCTCTCTAGGCTTACGACCTTACTTGATTCCTTATTGGGGCAAACATTCATTGAGTACCTGGAGGCTCCCAGCTTCGGGATGGTAGACGAGGTCCAGCCGGTCACCCATAAGCCATGTTGGATGGACCTCTACATCAAAAACATAGCCGAAGGGATCTTGCTTGAGGACCACACAGAGACCGACCACTTGATGCAGAAAGTTGCCCATTTTGTGCTGATAGATGGGCAGCTTTATCGGAGATACTATTCTTACCCCTAATGAAGTGTCTGAGGCCTTCGGAGGCCGCCTATATCCTCCAGGGGATCCACAAAGGTATTTGTAGCAATCTTGTGGGGGGTAGAATGTTGGCCTACAAAACCCTCGGGCAGGGTTATTTCAGGGATACCATGTGAGAAGATGCAGCCGAGTTCGTACGAAAGTGCAATCGCTACCAGTGGCATGCCCATGTTCAACGGCAGCCAACTTCTCCATTTCTTAACTCTCCTCTCCCTAGCCATTCGCCCAATAGGGGACGGACATACTGGGGTCATTTTCACTTGCATCTGGCCTGCAAAGGTACCTGATCGTCATCATCGACTACTTCACCAAGTGGATAGAAGCGAAACCTCTGTCATGGATTACTAAAGGCAAGGCAAGATCTTTTCTATTGAAGTCAGTCATCTATCATTTTGGTCTCCCTCATACCATCATCACCGATAATGGGCGATAGTTCGATAACCAGGCATTCAGGGAGTTCTGCACCGACCTGAGTATCCACCACCACTTCATGTCGGTAGGCCACTTGCAAGCTAACGGGGAGGCCGAGGTGACGAGCCAGACTATTCTCTAGGGGCTTCGCACCAGGCTAGATGAAGCAAAGGGCCAATGGATGGAAAAGCTTCCCAGCATACTGTGGGCCTACCATACCACACCTTAAACTTTGACGGAAAAGATGCCATTCAACTTGGTCTCAGCATTGAAGTGGTGATACCGGTAGAGATTGGCATGTCGACATTGAGAGATGAGCAGTTCAACGAGTTGAGCAACCTGGCTCGCCTACTCCTTAATCTTGATTTATTGGACAAGATGAGGGATAAAGCCCGACTCCACATGGCCGCGTACCGGCAATGAGTGGCTCGCTATTACAACTCGCTTGTAAAGTCTAAGACCTTCTGTCCAAGAGACCTAATCCTAAGACGGGCAGAGGTGTCCAAGCCTAGTGAGTGCGGTAAGCTATCGTCAAATTGGAAAGGCCCCCTCATGGTGGTTGAAGCATTGAACCAAGGAGCCTATCGAATTACCAAGCTGGATGGCACCCAGACCATGTGAACATGGAATGCCAGGAACTTGAGGATTTATCAATAATGTATGTTCCCCATCCAGGAATGGAATGAAAATGCTCTTCGATGGAACTGCTTGACCTCACCCTTCTGGAGAACGCCCATTCGTCCGACCCAAGGTCAGGTGAAGTTCAATAGAATGCTTTACAGCACCGTCCTCCTGGACGACTACTCCATAGCACCCATGCCCATCCGTCCAACTCCAGGTCGGACAAAGTTCGACGGGGTCTCTACAGCACCATCCTTCCTAATGGCCTATTCCGCAACACCCGCACCCATCCATCCGATCCCAGGTCGGACAAAGTTCGATGGGATGCTCTACAGCACCGTTCTCCCAGACGGCCTACTCCACAATGCCCATGCTCATTCGTTCGACCCCAGGTTGGATGAATTTTGACGGGATGCTCTACAGCACCGTCCTCCTAGATGGCCTGCTCCATAGCATCCGTGCCCATCAATTCGACTCCAGGTCAGACGAAGTTCGACGGGATGCTCTACAGCACTGCCCTCCCATATGACCTTCTCCACAACACCTGTGCCCATCCATCCAACCCCAGGTCGAACGGGATGCTCTACATTATTGTTTTTCCGAACGGCCTACTCTATAGTGCCCGCATCTATTCATCTGACCTGGGGTCGGACAAAGTTTGCCGGGATACTCTACAGCACCGTTCATTCGGACGGCCTGCTTCACAGCACCTGCGTCCATCCGTCTGACCCCAGGTGGATGACGTTCAACGAGGCATTCTATAGCACCATCCTCTCGGATGACCTGCTCCATAGCACCGACATCTATTCGTCCAATCCAAGATGAGATGAAGTTCGATGGGATGCTCCACAGCACCGTCCTTCTAGACAACCTGCTTCACAGCACCCGTATCCATCCGTCCAACCTCAGGCTGGGCGAAGTCTGGCAAGATGCTCCACAACACTAGTCTACTCCACAATGCTCGAGCTTGCCCCACTGACTTAGAGGTAGACAGAGCTGGCAGGACACCATGCAGTGTCATCCCCTTGTAATGAACCATTCTACTACCCTGCTGCCCGATCACTAGGCCGAACGACGGGCATTGTACAAAAAATGAAGAAGAGAGAAGAGGAAAAGCAAAGGAAGGAGAGTTGAATTAGCAAAATGCTCAAATTCATTATCGAAAGAAATTTTACAAGGGAAGGAGAACCCCGATAGTCCGGGGAGCTCAACAAAATATTTCAGACAAAAAAGAGAGGGGGGAAAAAGAAAATTCCTACAGCTATTCATGGCTCAGAGCTCGGAGCCGGGACCCCACCATACTTGAAGGTCTCCATGGTGGCATCGATCATCACCCCCGTCTCGACCATCACTTGTGCGATGGTCTCCCACACTAAGCTTGGTTGGGTTGGCCTTGCAGTAGTCTCGATAGCTTGGGACTCCTACGGTGGTGTCGGGTCAATCTCAGGCTCGGTGGCTTTGGCTGGATCGACTCGGACGGAGGGGTCTGCCTCGCCTCTCATTCCCTCGGGTTCGTCAATGACGATGTCGTTCAGGTTCGAGATGTTGAAGACCGGTGCCACCTTCTTCTTGCATTCTTCAAAGCCCTTGCTTCACTAACTTTGTTCTCGAACTCTGCTAAGACCTTGTACTGCACGATCACCTTAGTTGCTTTTTCCTTCACCACCTCGACCACCGCCTCGACTATGGTGGCCTTCACCTCGATTGCCATGGCTCAGTCCTCCGCCATACCCAGCTACATCCGGAGGGCACGTAGCTACCCCTCCTAGTGGAGCATTATGGTAGTGGACTCGATGAGACGTTCCTTCAGGAGAGCAATGTACTTCATCTTGTTCGCGATCTCGACTTCACGGACTCCCACCAACTCCTTGAGATCGATGATGGAGTCGCATGAGCTCTCGAGCTCAGCCTTCGGCTCCTTCACCTAGGCCTCCAGGCTCGGTATCTAGTCTGCCAAGGCCCTGACTTTCATCTCGGTAGTGTCGGCCCTGCTGCAAGTCTCTGCTTATCGCCAGGCTAATAGTTGACATGCCTCCTTGATGAGGAAGGCATCTTGGATGGCCTGGGGTCAAGAACAAAGAAGAGCGGTTAGTCAATCTTTCCATCCCCTAAATCCAAAGCTTGGTGGGAGTATAGAAAACTTATCGTAAGAAGCTGGGGGAAGATCCCAGAGATGGTCTCATCCACTATGCAGTCGCTCCTCCCCTACAGTCTCAAGGCTGCATGATGAAATCCAGCAACCTCTCAACTAGGTCAGCATCAAGGGTGACCAACATGTGGGGCGGCACCATCATGGAGACCCTGGCCATTCTAGAGATTGGGACCACGGATGAGGAGGGGCCGGTTGATACTGGGCCCGATGGCTAGGCCCCTGCTACTATAAAGGTCATGGGCACAGTCAGCACCCTCTCTAGCTTCGTGATAACGCCCATCTCGGGGGATCGCAGGATTGATATGACCTTGGGAACGACTAGAGGGGGTTTGGGGGGTTTCTCCCTCAACTCAGCGACATCCCCGACCGCCTCAATAGCTGGTGCTGGAGCCTCTCTCACCCCTTTCTCGTGAGGCCTCTCTGTTGACTCCTCGCAAGGCCTCTCTGCTGGCTCCCCGCAAAGCCTCTCCTCCAGCTCCTCTCGAGGCTTCTTCGCTGGCTCTTATCGGGGTTTCGTTGATGATATGCACTTACGAGACATCTGTCGGATCCTATTGATCGAGAACTTCATATCTGCATTGGTGAAAAAGCCCGGTTAATTATCGAAAGTCATAGGAGAAAATAGATCTTAGACCTTACCTAAAGATCGGATCGAGCTGATCCCAGTGTCGAAAAGGTTCTGCTCGGAGAGAAGGTCCCGTCTGTGAGAAACCTTCGAGATGATAAGCTGGTCATACACCTCTTGATTGGCAAGTTCCACCGTGGAATTATGATTGGGGGACCGGTCAGGGTTGCTCCAAACCCAGTTGACTCCCTCGACCGAATAAAGAGGTATCAATTCTTCCATCCCTTGATGGAAGTGGGCAGGTCAAACTGAAGAGTCCTAGAACGGGGTGTGATGAACCACCACCCCATATCCATGAGGTAGACGGAAAACTATGCGACTATGCCATGAAAATGGCACAGGATAATGAAGGAGCAAATGACCCTGAATAAGTTCGGGGTGAGCTGGACTGTAACTAACCTATAGTTATCTAAGAAAGACAAGATAAAAGGATGGAGAGGTAGTCAGAAGCCAAGGAAAAAGTCCTCATACAAGGCGATCCAGCCTGGCTCGCCTGAAGTAACTCGCTTATCCGGGCCTAGGACCATGATCCAGATGGACTCTAGAATCCCGTATACCCCCCGGAGGTGAAGGGCATCCGCCCTGGTCATTGTCTAGATGGTGCCTGATAGACATGCCAGGTCTTGTCTCGAGGATGATGGAGGGGGAGGCAAGGCAAAGATATTGGGATCTACCGTCTAGCGGGGATCTCGGGAGACCCAGAAAGGGACATTTTCCTCCTCCTCGCTATCCGAGGCAGGAGGCCTAGACCGAGATGACCCCATGACAAGTAAGTGGCAAGCAACTCCCGTTGCTTAGATAGAAGAAATCTCTCTCTCCCTCTTCGTGGTGGTCATCCGGGACTCCACGACAGAAGATCTGCTGCTCTTGATTGCCAAACTAACTTGATCGTCGGAATGTCCCTATTGATACTTCCGACCAGGATTTTTTTTCTTGCAGGATCATCGCTAGTCGGAAACGTCTAGGGATGAGAGATCCAACCTCCTTCGGAGCGATTGACGTAGCACCGAAATTCATCAAGTCTATAGATAGCGACGATCTTAATGACAACAGATATTATGAACTCAAATCTAAGATAGAAGAACTTGGCAGGAAGCATTGATCTAGCTGCTTGGCTTATCATAAACCGGTCAGTCTCCTTTGAAGTGTTGACGCGTCATTCGAAACCTAAGGTAGAAGAACTTGACGCGTCATTCGAAAATGAGAATATTGCTCCCGAACTGATATTCTTGGAACATTTGCTAACGAGACACTTCTTTTAATTAAATCCATCTCGCATGGCATGAGAATCTCACCTCAGCCGAAGCTTTGCAAGAGATATACAAGGAATGTTAGATCTATTAGATCTATGTCTAACGTGAGATAGCTCCGTACGTAAAAGAAGGATTCACCATTGTACGAATTTACTGCTGAATCGTGTAATAATCATTTCCAGATTTATGCATAGTAAATGAAAGGACGAATTCCAAGTGCTTGGAAATACTAGGCTTAAGTGCTCAAGAGCTACATAAACCCAATTCAGAATAAACGGTAGATCACACTCTCCGCCACTGCTTTACCCAAAAAAAAAAAAATCTCTGCTACTGAAACTCTAATCTAACTTAGAGACTGAAAGCTGTTTGCTGTTTGGACGCAATTGACTCCCTCTTGCTATCTAACACCGATCCTAAGAACAAGCGAGAATTTCCGTGACTGTTGGTGCCCTCCTCCGGGCGTATAAATAACCAGAAACCGGGGCAGTTTGACAGCCATAGGCGCGCTGCTCACCTTCCACTTCCCATTTCCAGCATTAAAAAGGAAAATCCCATTCCCGCCCCATAAATAAAACACCCCAAAATTTCCCCCAAGCTTCACTCCCAGAGCAAAGTAGTACCACTCCCCCAAACTACAGTCGGCTCCATTTCTGCCATTCCACAACTCGTAGCTCGCCGAATTCCCCACCGCATGCCACTGCCCCAACCGCCGATAGCACCACCACCACCGTGTCCGGCGGCTGAGAAGTAAGAAAAAGTAGGGCCGATGATCACGTGGCATGACCTGTACACGGTACTGACGGCGGTGGTGCCGCTGTACGTGGCGATGATCCTGGCCTACGGGTCGGTGCGGTGGTGGGGAATCTTCTCCGCCGACCAGTGCTCTGGCATCAACCGCTTCGTCGCCATCTTCGCCGTCCCCCTCCTCTCCTTCCACTTCATCTCCACCAACGACCCCTACGCCATGAACCTCCGCTTCATCGCCGCCGACACCCTCCAGAAGCTCATCGTCCTCGCCGCCCTCGCCGCCTGGGCCGGCCTCTCCTCCCGCGGTTCCCTCGACTGGGCCATCACCGTCTTCTCCCTAGCCACCCTACCCAACACACTCGTCATGGGAATTCCCCTCCTCATCGCCATGTACGGCGGCTTCTCCGGCTCTCTCATGGTCCAGGTCGTCGTTCTCCAGTGTATCATATGGTACACCCTCCTCCTCTTTCTCTTCGAGTATCGCGCCGCCCGCCTCCTCATCGCCGACCAGTTCCCCGACACCGCCGCCTCAATCGTCTCCTTCCGCGTCGACTCCGACGTTGTCTCCCTCGACCGCGGCCGGGACCTCCTACATGCCGACGCCGAGGTCGGTGGCGACGGCAAGATCCACGTCACCGTCCGCCGCTCCAACGCCTCCCGCCGCTCCGTCTCCATGGCCATGACCCCGCGCCCCTCCAACCTGACCGGCGCCGAGATCTACTCCCTGAGCTCCTCTCGGAATCCTACTCCTAGGGGTTCCAACTTTAACAACTCTGACTTCTTCGCCATGGTCGGCGGCGCCCCGGCCCCCCTCCGCCCCTCCAACTTCGGCCCCGCCGACCTCTACTCCCTCCACTCCTCCCGCGGCCCTACCCCCCGGCCCTCCAACTTCGACGACGGCGGCGCCGCCGTCGGGTCGCCACGCTTCGGGCATTACCCCGCACCCAACCCCGAAATCTCGTCCGCCTCCGGCGCCGCAACAAAGAAAACCAACGCCACCAATCCGACACCACCGACGGCCGCTGCTGCGACGCAGCAGCAGCAGAATCGAGCGGCGCAGCACGACGCGAAGGAGCTCCACATGTTCGTGTGGAGCTCGAGCGGGTCGCCGGTGTCGGAGGTCGGCGGTCTGCACGTGTTCGGCGGCGCGGACTTCGCCGCGACGGACCTCACCGGCCGGCCGGACCACGGTGGTGCAAAGGAGATCCGGATGCTCATCCCCGCCGATCTCCCCCAACATGGCGGAACCAAAGGTAACTTTTGCAATACTGAATAAATCTATGTTTATCTAGATCTCGTCGTTAATTTTATTTCCTTTTCAAATTAAACGTTTAAAAGGAGTGGCAATACCGGAGAGTGAGCATTACGGAGGTGGAGGACAGGCTTTTGGCTTCGGAGGAGGGAAGGGATTAGAAGGTTTGGGGGAGAAAGACAAGGCAAAAGGGCCAGAGGGGTTATCGAAGCTGGGGTCGAGCTCGACGGCGGAGCTCCAACTGAAAGGTGGCGGCGGCGGTGGGCCTCCCGACAGCGGCAAGAACCCCGACCACCAGATGCCTCCGGCAAGCGTCATGACCCGTCTGATCCTCATCATGGTGTGGCGCAAGCTCATCCGCAACCCCAATACCTACTCCAGCCTCATCGGCCTCATCTGGTCCCTCGTGGCCTTCCGGTTCTGCCTCTCAACTGGCTGTTAATTTGTTTCTTTTTCTTTTTCTTTTTTTTCTTTTCCTGCCTCCTGACGTATTCTTATTCTTAGCGGCTTAATTCGGTGGCGAATTGTTTCTTCCTACTCTTTTTTTTTTTAATGCTATTATGGGTACAGGTGGCACGTATCAATGCCGAAAATAATAGAGAAGTCGATCTCTATACTATCCGACGCCGGGCTGGGGATGGCTATGTTTAGCTTAGGTGGGTTCTGATGTTGTATCGTTCACTTGCAAGCGGACAAATAAATACGGATCTCATTTATTCTACAAATAAGCCGTATATTTGAGTTTTATTTAATTTCGGGACCCGTTCCCGGTTTATCCGTCAAGAGGTGGGGCCCAAGGAGGTGCCACTTGTCCTCTCCTCCTCGAACCTTGCTTCCTTTGGCCCCAAACGGAAATAATGGCGAATAGATCGGAAACCGTTGAATTTACTAGTTACCACGATGGTATTTTTCTTCTACCGATAATAATAATAATAGTGTTGTCGGGCGCTAACGGCTACAAGGAAGTGGGGGTGGGTCCAAGGGTGTCTGGGTTTGCTGCAGGGTGGAATGATGATGTTGGGTGGTGCTGGTGTGTGTGTGTGTGTGGCAGGGTTGTTCATGGCGCTGCAGCCGAAGATCATCGCGTGCGGGAACTCGGTGGCGACGTTCGCGATGGCCGTCCGATTCCTCACCGGCCCGGCGGTCATGGCTGCCGCCTCCATCGCAGTCGGCCTCCGCGGCGTCCTCCTCCACGTGGCCATCGTCCAGGTACGTTTCAAAAACTCCCAACTGTAGACTGTAGTGTCGAATGGGCTGGCAGACGCGTATAGTGTACGTCGAATTCCCAGTGGGCAAGAGGAGTGGGCTGGCAGACGCGTATAGTGTACGTCGAAATCCCGGTGGGCAAGAGGAGGGGTCAGACGGTCAGTACATTTGATAGGAATGGAACGAACAGCCGACGGACAGGAACTGGGCGAGCAGTCGCTTCGCCGCTGCCGTCAGATCATGATCTGACAGCCGCGACGGCTGGATCTCTGAATTGATCCCGTTAATATAGCGTACGATACTCTTGTACACTAACCGAATATCGGTGCATGGTTTGTGTTATTACAGGCGGCCCTTCCCCAAGGCATCGTCCCCTTCGTGTTCGCCAAGGAGTATAACGTCCATCCCGCCATTCTAAGCACCGCGTGAGTATATTAAACAAAAATAAAAAAATTTTAAAAAAATACGTGTCGATTCTGTTTTTATTGTTGATTTTACTGATTTTTGTTCGTTAATATTTTGGGCCGCAGAGTTATTTTTGGAATGCTGATCGCTCTTCCAATTACATTGGTCTATTACATTATCCTGGGATTATGACTCCGTTTAAACGAGGCGTGATGGTGTATCGTTCACCAGCGCATGGTGGGTCCTATGGCCGGGAAATTCGGAAGGACGGCATGAAGGCGGCGAATTTTCCAAGCAAAGGAGAAGCCGGAATTATTCGTTCTCTAAAAGGAAAATAGAAAGGCTTCTATCTTTTCTTTCTTTTTTATTTTAAAATATTCGCCTTCTGCGATCGGTGTTCGACTCGCGAGATTTACTTTTTCTATCTTTTTCCCTTTTTTTTTTTTTTTTTTTTTTTTGCTTTATTAAAACTTTTTTACTTTATCTTTGTATTTCTACTGCGGTGCGGTGAATAGAAGCCTTTCTCGAAACTCAGAGGGAGAAAGGTTTTGTTTGGCATCAAACACGAACGCAACTGCCGTCCTTTATAAAAATCACGAAAAAATACGGAAAAATTCGTACTCTCTCTATCACACGCACTCGCACACAGCTGTGTCGTTTTTAACGGCCAAGCAGAAGAAAATCCCAGCTTTCAGGCGTCCCACTTGTTCCCATGAACCCTTTCATGCAAGATTAATCAAAGGTGGTGCATTGATCGGACGGTCACTGTATGATATCCTGTTGGACGGTGGAACACGCTAAATTCGACCCTTCCTTTTTGTCCTCTAAGTTTCGGAATTGGATCAAAGCCGGCCAAGGGTCTTATCCTGGAAGCATCTCCAGGACCCACTAGATCATGACGCGTCGCATGCAATAGTGGGGCCCCGAAATTAAAAGAAGGCGATTACTGATTGGATGCCGGTAGCACTAATCATCAAGTTTAGGCGGTCCCCTACCCTTCACACGAGCCGGTGGGAACAAAATTAAGCCCATTGATCAAAATTTAGGGTCCACCGTGCCGAGGTGCATTGATGCTGGTCCGCCGTGAGGGTGAAGGCATCGTTTGGGCAACGTGGACCTCAGTGTTCCGGCAACCCGTCGCGATCGTACGGTCGGCGATGAGTCGTTGTCTTCGCTGGACCTCGCAAAATTATAACATTGTGTGTCCTTCCTTCGCAGCATGCCCAAATTCGGGCTATATTCACCTCCTCCGTGGGTTGATTCCGGCAGAAGATATGGGATTTAGTCTGATTATTTATTGTTAAAAAGATCTAGCAGGCAGCAAGCGTACAAGAAAGAGTTATAAGAAAAATACGGTCGGAAACTTGCTCTATTTCTCCAAATAATGTGGAAGAAGTGGATGGGAAACCGCTGCAAGCTTATTAGGTTTTTAACTGCTTTGCATCCTCTTTTAATGAGTCTCATAATTGTCCTATTCTCCTTAGCAAGCTGCTTCAGAAATCTCTGTGTGGAAATTTGTTGGCCAGGATACTAACAAATTCTTACTAAAATTTTTTAAGATCATCATACGTAAACAATCATAATTATGATAATAAAATCATTGGATCTGTTACAAGTGTGTTGTGCGGAGTCCAAGTCGGGCATTGCAAGTTCAACTTAGCACTCGAGGGAGGTATGGTGGTGGCATCTTTGTGTTCGTCCCACTCACATAACAAGGTCAAGTAAATCTAAGAGTTTCGAGCTATAGCCCGTCACTCCGTCAGTAGCAAGTAACAGCCCTGCTCGACTTGACAGGAAAATCCTTGAGATCCGAATTAGTATTAAAAAAAAGAAAAGAAAAGAAAAGATTGGACATGAACCATTGACCAATACATACATCTAAACCCACCAAGCAGCAGAATGTGGCTAGATGCCACGGGTATAACCTTTAGTCACCTCAACAAATAAAGCTGAAATTTTTAAAGCGGAAACTCGGATCTTTGCTAATCTGCGTGATACCTCAAAGGTCTGGCATTCACCCACCGAAATCCACCTAGAATATTCTAGTAATTAATTGCAAGCAATTGCATAGAGCACGAGACCACCTTGCAGTGTATGCTGTAGTACTCTACAGAGTTATAATATCTACCGTTATGGTTACAATCCAACCATCCATACGAATTAATTGGATCGATAATGAAGTTAGTGACAGCAATCTTGATCAAACAGAACAATATTAGAATAAGAAGTAGAGATAAATAAATTATAACCATTCCGGTAAAGAGCATGATAAATTAAATTATAAAAATAAAATTTTAACAGAACTTGTTATACCAACAGAAGATGCCGGTATACTCAATCTTGACTACCCCGCACCCCCTAAGCCTCCCAGGTCTCGCCGCACAAACTTCCATCCATCTGAAAGCTTTGAACGCGAACAAGAGTAGCTAAAAGAACTCCAAGAGATAAGAGCCAAAGAACGTGGCGTCGGACATCGCTTTCGATCTCGCATCCCATCATGCTCCCGCCCCACATGCCGGTTAGGTCACCCGTTCCTATCATCCAAGAGACGTCACCGGTCACGGCCGTCTGATCATCCTCGTACGGTCCCTGATCGTGGGTCCCCCCTTCTCGGGTAAGTACACGTGGGGCCCCTCGAATAGGTCGAGGCCTGGGGGCATGTGAAGGGGCCATGCGTGCAGCAACATTCTTCCATGTCGGCAAAATTCGTAGACCAATTTAGCCAGCGTTCTTTTCTCCTCCTCCTCCTTTGAGTGTTCTCGACGGGGATTTGCGCTCCTTTTAAGGCCGGTTTTGGGGAGAAAACACAGTTAACCATTTGTATGCTGGCCTGAGCTTAAATATCATTGCTGAAGTATGTTTGAAGCCTTAGCTTTAGGTATCGGGCTTCACAAAATAATTTCCCGGAAATATGGTGTGGTGTCTCCTAGGGTCAGGTGTTTGCTCGATCCCCATTCCTTTGGCTTTGATTCCGTCATTGTTGTAGGAATGGAGGGGAACATACGCCATGGTGGATCATGGAACCAAGGGATTTGCTTGAGGTGGTGTCGGTTTTCGGTTGGTCGAGGGTTCGTTGAAGAGGAGCGATCATGGATTTTTCGATAAAGAAGAATACCATGCTCGTTTCATGTTTCCAAACTTTTTTTCTTTCTTTTTTTTTTTTTTTTTTTTTTTTTTGCGTGGTTTACTTCAAGCAATTTGACGCGTCTTGGCCTTTTTCATAAGACAATTTTGCGCATATGAATTTTCTCGGAGAATGTTAACCCATCAAGTAGATTATCGTGTTTAAGAAATCTTCGAATGGGTAACTAGATTTGTTTTATCTAACCACCCTAGCTATATATTATATACCGAAGATCGCACTTTAGAGTTAATTAAGCTAAAAAAATAATTTTAGGGTCGCCTTTTGTTATAATTGATATGCTTACGAGGCAATTGTTATTTCCCTGGCTGGTTTCCGGCAATTGGGGATTATTAATTAGACTTTTCCATCAAGCAAGCGAATATAGGGACGCTGGCTAAGTATTCCACCAAAAGATCTCCTTGTTCCCTCGAACTAATTGATGCTTCTCAATGATTAATTGCTTGCGTAAGGAGAAAAGTATTTCAATTAACAATCCTAGCTCCACGCATCATGGTTGCTTTTGAAGGTCAATTGACGAAAATTTTAAAATAAATTCCAAAATTAACAAGAACAATTAGAAAATCAGGTATATATATATATATATATATATATATATATGTATGTATGTATGTATGCTTTCACAGATACCATTGTCATCATATAATGGTTATATGATGCTTTTAAGAACCTTAAAAGTTGATCATGAGAGTTAATCATTTAATATAACAAGATAAGAAATCCCCCGGTAATATAGTTAACACTCGAACAAAAAAAAAAAAAAAAAAAATCTCAAAACTATACAGAATGCTTACATACCATGAGGAGAGGCATGCAGACGCACGCATGGTGCAAAATATTTTTGTTCAATTTTCTTAAATTTTGAGAGGACCTATATGATGTTCTAATTAATAAGTTGAAACGACTTAGACATGAAATCAAGGTTTTAGAGATCTGTCCTAGGGTTTTCAAAGTTATTTTCCACCACAACGGTAATGCGTAGATTCAAAAGAGTTTTGAAGGTGGTGAATAAAGCAAAGAAAGTCAAGAATTAAGCTTGTGATCGAGAAGGAATTCTATATTTTCTGCTAGAAAAGAGAGGATGATCTGATTGGTTTGGGAAGGAGAGCTACCAAGCTCTAATAAACCGGAACATGCCTATCCATGCACAATTGAACCGAAGCACAATATTTTTATCGCAAAGCATTCAAGTTTTAACTATAATTAACAGGATTAATGTTGTTGATCCCATAGTTTCATACTTCGTTAAAATACACAGGCGAGTTGCCCGGTAGGCACTGATTAAATCAATTCATAATTCAGTCCAAGTCAAATACAAAAGCAAGAATGACTATAGAACTAATTCATGAACTTGCTAACTTTCCTCATCCTTCTAATTCTCTTATTCTATAATAGTTATCCAGTATTTCTTTTTCACCGGTCCAACCCATTTCATCAACAAACATGCTATTTATGAATCCCATTCCCACAGAAATTCCTATCGGTCTTTACGTAACACTGTTGTAATAGTTACTACTTTCGTAACTGAAGTGATATCCAATTATCCATTATAAGAAAGTGAGAGCCTCCCATGCACCCTTTCTTCTTTGGTAGCCAAGGCGGCGGCGGAGTTTGGAGGCCGAGAAAAAGTATTGGCGAAGGCGAGAGAACCCACCAGGTGAAAGCTAGCTGGAGAGCCGGAAACCCCACGGATAAACTCCCCTTGCACAATTTCATGGAATTAGCTCGATGACGGATCTGATCCATCCAATAATAATCAGTACATCCAAAGTCAAAATTGATAGGGATTAGAAAAATTAAAAAGAAATAAAAAAGTTAAAAAAAAAAAAGAAGGGTGCACGATGCATGCAAAAAGATGTCAAAAAAACTGTGACATGGTGACGTACAAAAAGAAGTCAAAAAAAAGGTGCGATATGGTCACCATCAACTCTATATTTACTGAAAGCAAATTAAACCAATTCCTAGCGATGATAAGTCACATTTGACAGTGGTGATCCGATTTCCATCTTGCATACGGTGCTCGTGGCGTGTTCTAATTAATTTCCTCGATGTGATTGCCCCATGAAATAGTTCGGCTGATTCGGTCATCAATCATATTGACTTTTAAGTAAGAGCTAGGATACTTTCTGATTCAGAAAACGTGTTTGGTATGGTACGGTTCGATCGCTTAGCAATATCTCCTCCGAGGGGTCTTACTGGTTTTGTCCGCTTCGATTGCATCGTTGAATTTAGGTTCCAAAACAATCTCTGGGCTTTTTTTTTTTTTTTTTTTTTTTTTTCTTTTTTTTTAATAAAATGCTCCATACAAGCCTGGTATGAATAAAATTAAACATATCAAGATATAAAATATTCTTAAAGGTCTATGCCTTGTTGTCCGTTGATGCTGAATCCTCACCGACCGGATGGAGTAGCTCGCCTGCCGGTTCGCCGTCGATGGGAACTTGCAAAACAACTCCCCTGACATGAATTTTTTCGGTGGGGACGTTCCGATGCCAAAGTTAGTAAGAATTCGGGCAGCAGAATGGAAACTCGAGAGCATAGAGTGGTGAGAAGAAAGAAGAAAATGGCTCAACTTTGCTCCGAGTTAGCTTACCTCGAGCGTCCCATCTTACCAGTATTTAGAGGCAAAAGTGTAACTACTTACGGTTATGGGAGTTAGTTAGGAAAACCTCCTCATAACAGTGGCTGTCGAAAAATTAGTTATTCGACCATGTGGGTGGTTACCACAACCAAAACAGCCTTTAACCATTTTAAGTTGAAAGATCGTCCAAAAGTTTCAGATGTACTCCTTTTAGAGAAAGTCCGAAGTAAATCCAACAGCCTCTTCGAAGGGCCTTCCTTGGAATGGCTCGAGGAAATGTTAGTTATATGCTGTGGACATATTCCTTTGGAGTGAACAAGGCAAACAACTACTTACTACAATATCGAAAAGATGAAAATATTTTAAAGGCATAGTCTTCGGACCAGGCTGAAGATACGAAGCCGAAGAAATGAATAACATATTTCAGGCACGGTCTTCGAACCAAACTGAAGATACGAAGCCGAAGGAAAGAATAACATCCCAGAGACATGCTCTTCTGATCAGGCTGAAGATATAAGGCCGATGGAAAGACTAACATATCCCAGGCATACTCTTCTGATCAGGCTGAAGATATAAGGCCGATGGAAAGACTAACATATCCTAGGTATACTCTTCTGATCAGGCTGAAGATATAAGGCTGATGGAAAGACTAACATATTCCAGGCATACTCTTCGGATCAAACTGAAGATACTAAGCTGAAGGAAAGAATAACATATCTCAGGCACAGTCTTTGGACCAAACTGAAGATATTTCTTTTAGTGTATTGATTCAGCTAACGGACAAAAAATTTAAAATTGATTCGACTGATGGACCGGTTAATATTTTATATTAAATCGGATTATCATAATATTGTCCTTAATGTGGAAAGGAAAAAAACAAAACTCTTTCTCCCCCCACGTGTGCACCCCCTCGTGTGCATGCAGGCTTCGGAGTGGTCTCCGTGGGCACTCCGTGCAAGCGTTCCGCACGCGATCTCCATGGGCGCTCCATGTGAGCGCTCCGCACATGCATTCTACGGGCGCTCCACATGGATGATGATTTTTTTTCCTTCTTTACTTTTTTTTTCAATGTTTCTTATTTATTATTTGATCGTTTTCAATTTTAAGTTTTTAAATAATTTTGTATTTAATCTTGTAACGGCCATGATGGCAATTTGAGGGCATTTTAGAGATTTTCTCTGGAGTTTTGAGCCTATAAATATGTCTCTATCCTAGCCCTTCAAAGCATCCAAGTTCTCAAGCTCTCCATCTCTTCTTCTCTAATATTTCTCTATTTCAATTTTGAAATCTTTCTCTCTATCCACTTTAATTTTTTTTAGGCTGAAGACGAGCTGATTGGCATCCATTCGAGATCGTAACACCAATGAGCATTGGAGTATTGGCTTCCGGGTTGTACCTTGGAAGAGAGTATGTGGTCCAATTAATCTTTGCACGAGAAGGGAACCAAATCTTCTTTAAGGCAGTAGTTCTATCCGCCTCCCAAGCCAGATTCCCAACCTTATATTATAGTATTTCTAAATTATTTTATTACACTAAATTTATTATGCCACATACCATAAAATTATTTTCAAACATTTTAAATATTTATATTAATGATACACACACACACACACATATATATATATATATATATCTATTTTTCTAAACTAAATATCAACAGTCTAAAGGAGATTTGAGCTAGTTTATAATATATATTGTTTGTACTTAATTATAATTTATTTGTCTTGCTTATTATATATACATATTGTTGCCGATCCCGCCGCAGCGCCTGTGACTTCGGAACCACCGATCCGACTAGACCGTCTTGCTCCTGGGGCCTCCTGGCTGGATCGGACCTGCAAGGCAAGGTCAGAAATCCTGGCCGGGGATTCCGGCGCGGGAGCTCCGACGGTCAAGTTAGTAGACGGCGAGAGGGAACAGATTCTCTGGGACGGGCCCCTCGAAGGAGTCCCAGACTCAGAGAATGTGTTAGCAAGAAAAGGTGTCAAAAAGACCAGAAACCCGGCTGGGTTCCTTTGCCGAGCTCATGCCAAGGGGCCCCCTCTCGGGACCTTGGATCTTGCTCTTGAAGCGGAGTCTCCAGTCTTTGTTTCTTGCTTGCTTACCTTGTCGTCCACTCTCTCCTTTCTTTTATCTCCTCCTGCTGCCCCCTCGTATTTTGCTCATGGGATGCTCCCTCGTCGCTTTCATCCCTTCCCCCCCGCCCCTTTCTCTTTCTCCTTCTGGATCAGACGGCCGGGCGGCTTTCCGTCCTCGTTCGCCGAGCCTAGCGGGGAAAGAGCAGGGGAGGGGGGCGATGGTCAGACCGTCGATCAGACCTTGGGCCGAGCGTGAGCGCTCTCCTTCCCAGGCACCGACGTTGTCCGTTATCGGGTCCTGTTTTGTCAGGGCATCGTCTCTCGACTACGAAACATGTCGGGCCGATGTAAGTGATGTCTTGCGTGTCATCGCCATCCGTACGGGGTGCCTTTCTCGAGATGCGGTGCGCACGGCTCGAGAGGCAGCCTCGGAGCCCGCGCCTCCATTCTTCGGGGCCTTCTTTGTACAGGCTGGCCCACGCTGGCCGAGGTGGACCCCTCCCGGGTGGACACCTGACGGAGCGGCAGAAGGATGCTCGGCTTCGGCCGAGGTGGTCCCGTCTCCGAGCGCCACGTGGCGAAGGAGCGAAGGGGCTCAGCTCAACCTCGGCCGAGGTGGGACCGTCTCAGGGTGCCACCTGGCAAGGGAGCGGGGAAGCCGCCGACCTCGGCCGAGGTGGACCCCTCCGGGGTGGACACCCAGCGAAGCGGCAGAAGGATGCTCGGCTTCGGCCGAGGTGGTCCCATCTCCGGGCGCCACCTGGCGAAGGAGCGAAGGGGCCCGGCTCGACCTCTGCCCAGGTGGGACCGACTCTGGGTGCCACCTGGCGAGGGAGCGGGGGAGCCGCCGAACTCGGCCGAGGTGGACCCCTCTTGGGTGGACACCTGGCGGGGTGGCAGAAGGATGCTCGGCTTCGGCTAAGGTGGTCCCATCTCCGGGCGCCACCTGGCAAAGGAGCGAAGGGGCTCAGCTCGACCTCGGCCGAGATGGGACTGACTCTGGGTGCCACCTGGCGAGGGAGCGGGGGAGCCGCCGAACTCGACCGAGGTGGACCCCTCCTGGGTGGATACCTAGCGGGGCGGCAGAAGGATGCTCGGCTTCGGCCGAGGTGGTCCCATCTCCGGGCGCCACCTGGCGAAGGAGTGAAGGGGCCCGGCTCGACCTCGGCCGAGGTGGGACCATCTCTGGGTGCCACCTGGCGAGGGAGCGGGGGAGCCGCCGAACTCGGCCGAGGTGGACCCCTCTTGGGTGGACACCTGGCGGGGCGACAGAAGGATGCTCGGCTTTGGCCGAGGTGGTCCCATCTCTGGGCGCCACCTAGCGAAGGAGCGAAGGGGCCCGGCTCGACCTCGGTCGAGGTGGGACTGACTCTGGGTGCCACCTAGCGAGGGAGTGGGGGAGCCGCCGAACTCGGCCGAGGTGGACCCCTCCTGGGTGGACACCTGGCGGGGCGGCAGAAGGATGCTCGGCTTCGACCGAGGTGGTCCCGTCTCCGGGTGCCACCTGGCGAGGGAGCGGGGGAGCCGCCGAACTTGGCCGAGGTGGACCCCTCCTGGGTGGACACCTGGCGGGGCGGCAGAAGGATGATTGGCTTTGGCCGGGGCAGGGTTGCATCTGACTTAGCCGGAAAAAAAAACTCCACGTGGCTCGAATCATGCCCAACAAAATCTGAGACATGCCACATCATTGTTACGGCCGTAACACATATAATTATATAATTATATTTCCTTTTCATCATTTATAGTAAAATATTTGTTCTTTTGTATTGTGCAAAATTAATTGAAGATCTCCCTAAACCTGTACTGCAGCATGCAAATTAACTTTTAAAAGACTATATAAATAAATTAACCAAAGTCTTTAGGATTTAGAGACAAATAACATAATTAAAAATCTTAACAAACCGCAGATCCAATCGCACTGGTGATCATTTTAATAAAACCTTAATCTCCCCCTAAAAAAAATAGGAGACACCATCTTAGAAACATATATCCAAAAAAATGCTTAGATTCTTTAAACAAATCTTTAACAAAATTAATTTTATTTTCCAAATCTTCCTCTCTGAACCTAACTTAGATCCAATGGCAACCCTTAGGGATGACATCACTAGTCTTAAATCCAAAAAATTTGATGGATCCCATTTTAAGAGGTGGCAAAGCCAAATAAGATTTTGACTAACTACCTTAGGATTATGGTTAGTGATTGACCACTTTGCCTGCTTCTCTAATTCAACCGCACCAACTATCCCAGAAGAGGAATACCTATATAAAGATAGAATCCTCAGTGCCCTGTCCGACTCACTCTACGACATTTACCTGTCAGCTAAGAGTGCAAAGGAATTATGGGATGCCCTAGAGTCTGAATATGATCTTGATGATGCCGGGGTTAAACGATTCAACACTGCATCATTTCTTAGGTTCAATATGATAGAAGACATACCTATCAATGACCAACTTCACAAATTTTAAGAGTACCTTAGAAAACTCCAAGCCAATAGAAACAAATTCTTTGGAGAATTTAAGGTCTCCAATCTTCTAGATAAAATACCTCCTTCTTGGAATGGCTTTGTCAAAAGTTAGCTCCAAAAGCAAGGAGAGCTAACCCTAGCTCAACTTCTAAACTCAATCAGGATAGAAGACCAATATAGGTCTAAAACCTAACAAACTAGAATCCCTAGTATCTAAGCTAACCTAATCCAACAATACCGAACCAACAATACTAAACCAAAATCAAGGCCTAGATTCCAACCAAACTACTAATACCAATCAAACCAACCCTACCGTCCTAACTCGAACAAGAACCTAAGGGTAAAGCCTTTAAGGCCCATAACACTAGATCCAGCAAGCCTGCCCAGGGTCCAAGTGAAAGATTCTGCTTCGTATATGGGAGGACAAATCATCTTACAAGAGACTACTTTCATCGAAAGAAAAAGCCTCTTCGCAAACCTTCTGCATCCTTCGGATCCCAAGCTCATGTAGTTGAAGGTCCAGAATACTCCACTTTTAGGTCAGTAAGCTTGAACCCTGAAATTAATGTTACTTCTTCCAACCTTGATTGGTGGTTGGATTCAGGAGCTAATGTTCACATTTATTTTGATCGTTTATGGTTCACTACTTTTCGGGACTCAAATGGAGGAGGTGTGACCTAGGAAATAACACAGCTGCCAGGATCGTGGGACAAGGATGAGTCAACCTAAAGATGGCATCAGCAAGAGTTCTCACCTTGATGGATGTGCTATATGTTCTAGATCTTAGAAAAACCTAGTTAGCGGGTCTCAGCTGATTTAGAGGGGATACAAAATTGTTCTTGATTATAACAAAGTTTTAATAACTAAGAACAATGCCTTCATAGGAAAAGGATATGTAAGTGAAGGGTTAATCAAACTGAATGTAATAAATTATTTTGTTAATAAAGCTAAGTACCAAATTTATCTTGTAAATGAGTCTAAACAAAATTTGTGGCATGACAGGTTGGGTCATGTACACTTGTAAAAGGTTAAACTCATGATGGAACTAAAACTAATTCCTGAATCAAATCTAGATTCATCTAAATGTGAAATATGTGCTCAATCCAAATAACCAAGAAAGCCATTCAAATTAGTTAAAAGAAATTCCTCAATTTTGGAGTTAATATATAGTGATGTATGTGGCTCTGCCAAGACTACAACCCATGATGGCAATAAGTATATAGTGACCTTTATAGATGATCTTTCTAGATATTGTTACTGTTACCTAATTAAATCTAAAAATAAAACATTCGACAAGTTTAAAATTTATAAGAGTGAAGTAGAAAATCAACAAGAAAGAAATATTAAAATACTTAGGTCTGATAGAGGAGGGGAGTATACTTTAAATGAATTATTCCAGTTCTGTCAAGAACATAGTATAATTCATCAAGTGACTGCTCCTTACTCTCCACGGTCCAAAGGTATAGCTGAGCGTAAAAACTAAAAATCGTACCCTCATGAATATGGTAAACGCTATACTTATTGGTTCTGGCTTATCCGAGAACTTGTGGAGAGAAGCTCTTATATCTTCTTACTTCATCCTAAATAGAATACCTATTAAGGATAGTGGCAAAATTTCTTATGAATTTTGGAAAGGAAGAACTCCTAACCTAAATAATGGTACATTAAATTTGATGAAATTATCTTAAATAATAACTTTAAAATAAATGAATATGATAAATGTGTATGTTATAAAAGATAGGATACTGATTATATAATACTATGCCTATATGTAGATGATATATTACTGTTTAGAACATCAATGAAAGTAATCCAAGAAACTAAAAGCTACTTATTAAATAATTTTAATATGAAAGACTTAGAAAAAGTTGATGTAATTCTAGGAATGAAGCTTGAAAGAATAGATAATGGAATGGCAATAAGCTAGCACATTCAATAGAGAAGATGCTTAAAAAATTTAAATATTTTGATTTAAATCCTATCTCTATCCCCTATGATTATTGCTCCCACTTAATTAAAAATTTAGAAAAACCTATTGATCGATTAGGATATTCTCAAAGGATAGGACCCCTATTATATATTTCAAATAGACCCGTCCAGATATAGCTTATGCTGTAGATAGACTAGGTAGGTTTACCAGCAATCCTAGTAAAGAACATTGGAAAGTCTTAGAAAGAATCTTTAGATACTTTAAGGAAACCTTAGATGACTCTCTGGTATACTTAGTTATCCAGAAGTACTAGAGAGATTTAGTGATGCCAATTGGATAATAGATAAATTAAATATAAAGTCACCACAGGGTATCTCTTCTTGTTAGGAGGAGTTGAAGTATCTTAGGACTCTTGTAAACAAACTATAATCACTAGAAGCATATTAGAATCTGAGCTGATTGCTCTTGATACTACATCTACTGAAGTACAATAGCTAAAAAACTTAATAAATGATATCGAAATCCTTTCACCAAAAATTTCAAAAAAAAATTTAAACTATGATTGTAGAGCTCTAATTGATATGCTAAATCAATAGACAACTAATAAAAAGATGAATAATCATATCCTGATCAAATTGTAAGAAATAAAATGAAAGATATAATATCACTGCAGTTTATAAGATCAAAATATAATCTGGCAGATATGTTGACCAAAGGCCTTTTGAAGGCTACGATATCTAAGACATCGAGGGGGATAGGGCTCAAACCCATATATTAGTTACCAGAGTAGACCGTTTTTATCATGGCAACCCCATGATTAAGGTTCAAAGAG
Organism: Areca catechu; assembly: GCA_021397845.1. Classification (NCBI taxonomy): domain Eukaryota; kingdom Viridiplantae; phylum Streptophyta; class Magnoliopsida; order Arecales; family Arecaceae; genus Areca; species Areca catechu. The sequence goes on from CM038051.1 coordinate 21,886,462, forward strand.
AAATGATCTCTGAGGTGATGTCTAGGAGCACTATTTTTAAGAGTTGACTCCATCACATCCTTATGGTGTGGTGCTCTATTGTGACGGTTAGGTTAAGCATGGCTCTTAATATATCTAAGGCTGTGAGTTCAGTGATGTACGATTATGTTGCACGTATCCTTTGAGAATCTATCTTAGTGAGAGTAGTCGTGAGGTCGTGACTATGGGACCTAGGCATATATCTAGTAACTCTCATGAAAATCAAGGTAAGTGCATGGCCTAGATAGCGCTATCCCGCATTATGATCAGCTCATCTTCATATTATGTGTATTTTATACTAAATGCAAGTTCAAACCTAGAAGGTACTTGTACTATGCATAGTAAAAGTTCAAATGTTTCATATTATGTAATGAGTTTAATAATATTAAACTTTTTTTTATCAAATTTGTTTTGTTTTTTGTGGGGGATTATTATCGTTACCGAGGAAAGAGGAAAAAATAAAACTCCTTTCCCCCCTCGCGCGCATGCGAGCTACGGAGTGGTCTTCGCGAGCGCTCAACGCGGAGCATTCTATGCACAATCTTCGCGGGCACTCTGCGTGAGTGTTTCGTGCGAGCATTCCGCGAGCGCTCTGCACAGACGACAATTTTTTTTTCCTTTTTTGATTTTTTTTCAACATTTCTTATTTATTATTTGACCATTTTTAATTTTTAAATAATTTTGTATTTAATCTTTTAACGGCCATAATGGTTATTTGAGAGCATTTTGGAGATTTTTTCTATGATTTTGAGCCTATAAATAGGCCTCTATCCCAGTCCTTCAAAGCATTCAAGTTCTCAAGCTCTCCATCTCTTCTCCTCTGATATTTCTCCATTTCAATTTTGAAATCTTCCTCTCTTTCCACTTTAAAATTTTTTGGACTGAAGACGAGCTGATTGGCATCCGTTTGAAATCGTGCCACCAATGGGCATTGTAGTACTGGCTTCTGGGCTATACCTTGGAGGAGAGTGTATAGTCTAATTAATCTTCGTACGATAAGGGAACCAAATTCCTTAGGGCAATGGTTCTATCCGCCTTCCAGGCCAGATTCCTAACCTTATATTATAGTATTTCTAAATTATTTCATTGCACTAAATTTATTCTGCCACACACCACAAAATTATTTTCAAACATTTTAAATATTTATATTAATGATACATATATATATATATATATATCTATTTTTTCTAAACTAAATATCAACATACCTTTCGAGAGAGTACATTGGCAGCCTTTGTTGACTCTGGTCTTGATGTTGATGATTGACAAAATACTTAAGTATATATGAGTACTAATTGTGTGTTTTAGTATGTTCATCAGATCTTAGTACTCATCCATGTTAAATGAAGAAATACTTATATTTCAATTGAAGAAGTCTTTCAAATTCATAAAATTTCAAGTTATAAGGACTTTTCTTAGATTAAGGGTTAACTATTTAAATAACTTATTTTGTCAGAGCCTTCATCGCCTTTATCAGTAAAGGAGTGTCAAATCTAGGGTTTGAGTCACGTGTTCCTGATAGAATTAATTTTCAATAAATTATCTCTATCCCTAACATATTTTACTATGTTTGATTTGATTTAAAGGTTTAATTAATGTTAAGTTATTCAAATGAGTACTTTATATATGCTATGCATGGACATGTTTTGGCAAAATATTGAGTTAAACATATATTTATTTTAAAAATAATTATATTAATTTGCATCGAAAAATATGTTGTTTGTTGGTTGTTATGTTCTCTAGTCTGACTATAATCACACAAGTTAGGATCAAGTCTCCTTTTGGATCTCTAGTGGGATGATCACTGATACATAACCGGTGGACGATATGTGTAGTTAGGAGTTAGTTTCCTTCATGGCCTAGCCGATGGGGCAATCGCTGGTACATACTGAGTATGCATGTTATCTCGTGGGATATCAGAGCTAGTATCCTTCTAGACCTTCGGTGGGGCGATCACTGGTACATGACCAACGGGCGGTATGTATAGTCGGGATCTAGTCTCCTTCGGGACTAATCACGGGCCAATTATGGCCGTAGTCAGAGAGACTAGAAGAATGAAGTGGGAGGGGATGGCCATTCTTGGTTGTTTTGTTTTGAAAATGTACTGTTATCACTTGTGTATAATGAAAATTCATATTGATTGTGCTTTATGAAAATTTTATATTGATTGATTTGACTTATTTCATCAACTTATGTTCTATGAATAAATATTAAAGTTTATATTTTGTAAACTAGAAATTATGATAATTTACTGGGCGCGTATAGCTCATTATATTTTTCTTCCTTTTTCAGATGCTACGGAATAGTTGGGGCATGGGATCATACTGTAAGAAGCTTAGAAATTTGCGGAAGTTTTGATAAGTTTAACTTATTTTTATGTTTAGTGGTCACGAGATCGGATTCATTATTATTTTTATTATTCCGGTATTTTGAAAAATTTGAAAATTAAAAGATAGACCTTGCATATTTGATAGAATTAGATCCTAAGAATATGCAGCTGTCTATCGTACGCTTGGCTCAGACATCGAGCCAAAGTGTGACAACCAGGTCAAACAAATTAATGCATTACTTCAAGTCAAGAATGGCCTCCTAAGTCTAATAAGTAAGAACTACTGCCATGCCAATTGGTTGTCTGGGTCCATATCCGAACATTGTTGGACAATGGACACTAACCAAGATTTTGAGCAGACCCAGGGCCTATCTGATCAAAAGATGATAAACCTGCACCAATTTGGCTTGGCCCTAGGCCTAACCAGGAATTTGATCCAAGTTTAGACTCAATAAGTACCCAGTTTCATACTTTGATCAGACTGGGCCATTGCTTATACTCGAATTGGCTGGAAAATATAGATCTTATGTGGTCTAAATACATATGGACCTAATCTAACTACAAGCAAAATTGGGTCCGGTTTGGGTTTATCGAAGTCCAATATAGAACGTATTTGACCAACTTCTCTTGTGTGGGCCATATTGCGCCATTGGGGATCTGATAAGGGCTCCAACTGTGCAGTAATATAAGAACACTGGGCTTACTTCTGATCTAATTTCTGGGCTTCCACAAAACTATAGGCTACAAAACCCCTCAAAGAATAGGTAGCCTTTAGCCCAACCCAGTACCCAAATGATGTTGAAGTGAAGTTGATGCAAGCGAATGGTTGACATTTCTTCCAAATATACCTGTTAACCAGATTACATATTCCAATGGGAATATGTTTAGAAACATTGGTGCCTTTATATCTATCACTAGAGATGTGCTTGTGCTCCATTAACACATTCAAGTTAAGGCATCAAGAGGGCAACAACAATCTGTCTACAGCCCAAGTTGTAAGAATTTTCTAGAATGTGAATAAACAACAAACTATCATTAGCTTAAACAGTCTGGGTGAAATCTTGTTTCCCTAAGATAACCAACCACCATAATGAACTGAACGAGACTTAAGTTAGCCACAAAAGATCTGTCTAATTTTCTAAATACAAATTTCACGTATGAAGGTTGGAGAGGAGACAAGCCTCAGGAAGGCCATTTTTATTAGTTGGTATTGCCAAGAAATCAGTAGTTACAGCCACAAAAGTCTTTATATTAGAGAGTGTCCATTTCCATATTTCAACATCATGATGAGGAGAAAAGATGTAGCAATATGATAGCATTACGAGTATAGGCTTATAAACCAATTTAATGGGAATGTCCAAATTGGCAGTTGCCATCTCGACCAGCAAGCATAAATACCTTGGATCTAAAGCATGAACATCAATAAAAAATTAAAAAAAAAAGAAGGAAAAAATACAAATAAAATATAAATAATGTTTTTTAAAAAAAAAAAAAAAAAAAAACAACAACAACATGTGCAGACAACTTGAAGAAACAGCATTGTTGCCTTAAGTAACTGATCACCATTACTTCATGCTTAGGTATAGCCCTTCACACAAACTAATCTTGTTTCTTTAGTGTTGTCAACCATTTTAGCATTTCTTACAAAGAAGAGGAAATGCAAAATAAATAAAAAAAAAAAAAAAAACACTAAGTAGTACCAGCACATTAGAGGAATCTCTATATTGTAACCAATAAAAGGATCCAAAATTTATAAAAATTATAGATTCCCAACTTGGTGGACAAAAGTCCCCGACAAAATTTGTAAGAACTATACAATAAATCATGGTGCTTGCGGGTGGGGAAACATGTGAAATAGGGAAGTAAGAATTAACTAGTCTTGGCATAGAAAATAATTCTTCATGAGAAGAAAAATTGACAATGTTGCATCACCGAGGGCACTCAAGACGTGAGAGTCACATCAGTCCTAGAATGTGGCGTCTTTTTATTTGTCATTTGGACCTAAATGTGACCCTTTAGTTTAATTTACATTATTTAATAATCCATGTTTATTATATATTGTCTATTTAAATAACAAAACCTTTTGCAAACCGTTGCTGGACTCTTCCTTCGGGGTGTCGAGGGACGGCAGCGTTGTATCTGGTCGGATCCAGGCCAGGACATTCGGGTTTGAACTTTGGGTCAGAGCCTGACCTGAACCGAAAGAACCAGGCCTGACCCCCTCACGATTCAGTTATGCTATAGGGCTGCGTCAACCTCAAAATTGGGGCCCATCGAAGTTTTAGCATATCTCAAAGTCGGGCTTGACCCAAAAGTTGACTGGTCTCCATTTCCAGGCCCAATTCAGGCCCATGGACTTAAACTGATCTGAAGCTCTGTTGTTTCTGGGCCTTAATATGAGCTCAAGCTCAATACAACTCAGAGAGAGAGAGAGAGAGGAGAGAGAGAGAGAGAGAGAGAGAGAGAGAGAAGGAGAGAGAGAGAGAGAGAGAGAGAGGAGAGAGAGAGAGAGAGAGAGAGAGAGAGCAAGCAAGGGAGAAAAAGGGGTTATGGGGGGGGGGGGGGGGGGGGGGGGTTATCTTGGGAGGTCACTCCTTCCGCACATGCTAACGTCTCTCTTGATCAATGGGAAGAGTTATCTATCAAATGACTCTGATCAATGAAATCACAACCATATGTTTTTCTACTTGAATAAACCATGTATGCTACACATGTAGGATACTAGTATCGCACTTCCCTTTGTCGAAATAAGATGAAGTTTGATGTGGATGGATAATCTTCAATTGAACCGGCAAATGCTTGCTTGAGCCAAATATGATATCATAGATAAATTTGGGCATGTTATCTTGTCTGCGGACGATCAAAATCTCACTAGCTGGACCACTGTACAAAAGATTGGGTGGCTAGGGATCACACAAGCATGGCCTCAATTAGACATAGGCAATGGGCCATGCCTAGCCCGGCCTGGGCCTATCTACCCTCGATTTAAATGGACTGTGTTAGGCATTAGGCCTACAAGACTTTAAAAAAAAAAAACTCCAAACGAGTCATGCCTTGCATAGCCCATAACAGTTTTTTTTTTTTTTACTTTTAACCATTATTTTTTTATTTTTATCATTTTAGCCCTCTAAGAACCTAGTTTATAGATAATTTGGATGAAGTAAAAATCCAACATCCCCTCGCCTATTTTATATTTACTCCCTAATCTTTTTTTTAAAATTATTAAAAATTATTTTTTATAATTTAAAATATATATATATTACAAGCCATGCAAGAATGGCCCATGTTAAGAAGGCCGGGCCAGCATGTGGGACATGCTATGCTTGACCAGGCCCTTATGAAACATGCCAGGCCTTAGCCGCTGGCTTCAAACTCCCAACCCAGCCCCCTTATTTGGGCCAGGCCATGCCATGCCAGGCACCGCCCAACCTGCAGCCCATGTATAGGCTTCAGGTCAAAATACATATTTCTCATTCTCCCTATCGAGAAAATATCTTGTCGATATTCCAGTCTCGCCAAACCCAATCAAGGCATATCAGTGAACAATCCACAGGAAAAGAAAAAAAATAATAAAAGAAAGAAAGTGCTACCAACTTGCTTTTTATAAAAAAAAAAAAAGCGGTGCACGGACGGTGACACGCTGGGCTAGTCACGATAAAAATTGATGCAGCGGTTAAAGGATCAAGCTCCAAGGTAGGGCACTGGATTCATCATTGGAGATGCTCGTGGGTATGTCCTTCTGCCCTGGTCATTCCTTTGAATCTCATGATCACACCACAATCATAGTTTCTAGCAACCCTACAAGCTATTATCTTCACCCCATTCATTGAACTCAAATTTGGATGGAATGAGATTCAATGACCCTATTTTGTTTGGAATTCAGTTATATCTTTCATTTTAAAAAATAATAATCTTTTTTTATAATATTATGCTTTATACATATCTCAAAACACTCCACCCCATCTTGATAGATCCTAGAGCGATCATGATCAACCGTTGATATTATGAAAGAAGATGAATCTTTATTTTTCTTCTTTTCTTCTTCTTCTTCTTTTATCATCATTATCTTCTTTTTTTTTTCATGAAAGATACCATCCAAACTGATTTTTGTTAAATATTGGCACGATCTCCCAGCAACTTGATGCTTTTTTTTTTTACCCTCACCGTAAAGAGAGGGTAATTAGAACGGGAAATGATAGGATCCGCTTCTGCAATCATCTTTTGCTATGACTTGGGAAGTGTGCCATCTCCGTTGCTTCTGAGTCAAAGAATCGAACAACTGGTGTCCATGGCGGAGGAGGGGAGAACACGGTCGACAGAGGGCAAGGAGTTTTTGAGCTTCGATGAAGGTGAGCAATCCTGGTCGAGGGTTGTTCACGGAGCGTCACGAGGCTCCTATTGGACGGCTCACAAGCTCCCCGTGGAGGAGCTGGAGCAACTTCAGGCATACTTCACGAAGGTCTTGGAGCTGCCGAAGGCTGACTTGGAGGAGGCGCGCTGGGACTGGCAAGGTCTAGCTGTCGTCTTCAAGAGTCTAGGGAGGCGGGTGTCGGCGGAATGGGTAGCGAAGGAAGTCAGATCTAAAGCTAACCTAGCTTCTAATCCGGACATGATACCTCTGGCTGAGAACCATCTTGTGGTTCGACTTAGATCGGAGTAGGAGTGCACCTTCATCAGATCCGACGAGCCTTGGTTTGTCAGGGGCAGTTGTTGGCAATGGAGGACTGGGAGCTGGATTTCGTCTCGAGCTAGCAGATGATTTAGAAGGTGGTGGTTTGGCTCCGTCTTCCGGGCCTCCCACTGGAGTTCTGGAAGTCGACGTCCATCATGATTATGGCGAAGGAAGCAGGAAGACCAATCTCTACGGATAAGTTCACTGATCATCTCAAGAAGGCAGGTTATGCTCGTGTCCGGGTGGAGCTTGACGCTACTCAACCGCTCAAGCTTGGGGTTCTAGTTCGTGGGAAGAAGGTATTTTGGCAGCAGTTTGTTTACGAGAAACTTGTCGGGGTTCTGTTTCCGTTGTGGGAGGATAGGGCACGGAGACGATGACTATAGGTTTGCTATATCTGGAGATGTGGAGGGTCAAGAGGGGACTGACCGGAGTGAATTTACAAGGGATGAAGGCTCTGTTCTGGAGGTAGCTAAGCTAGTTGGCGTGGAGGTGGAAGGAGCTGGCCGGCCGAGGTTGGGGCCATGGCTGGTGACCACTCATGTTCATCAACAGAGGCCGGGAGAACTCTAGTGAAGGAGAGAAAGGAAGCTGGCAAGGGCAGGGAATCGGGGAGTGCATCCCCTGATCACCCCTCTTCTTCTCCATCGAGGGCTTCTCCTACCATCGGGACATCTACTCCGAGTTCACCACCGGACTCGGATGGGTGGAAAAAACCTAGCAAGGTGGCATGCTGCCGCTCACCGGGGGCTAGTTCGGGAGAAGTTTCCAGTGATGGAGCTCCTCCGATCTCAGGCTTTGGGATGCTCGTTTCGCTGGAAGATAGTATGGGTTTCGGCCATACTGAGGCTGGCCCAAAAGATCATTACATCGTGGACCTAGGCTCCGGTTCCCTGAAGCATGGCCGAAGCCCTCCGTCTTTGCCTGCTTCCAACCTGAAAGGGGTCTCCTCGACGGTGCTGGAAGCGCCAGTGACTGAATCGGCTTCAACAGCACCGGCGATGGCTAAGGTGAGTCACTCTGATCCTTGTATGAAAGGGGACCAGGGGGTAAAGGGCTTCCTCTTTCTTCTTCGTCCTCCTCTGGCAACTTGGTGGGTAATGGGGTGCATACTGATAATCTGGCTGCTCGGGAGGTGTCGGATGGTCTGAGGCCGGGTGGTAAGGCTGCTAGAGCCTCCAAGGGAAACAGCCAATGGAAGAGATGGGAGTGGAAGCTGGACCTAGGAGGAAGGACCAGCGAGGAAATCAGGATACTGTTGGTGTGTCTGCTGGAAAGCTTGTTGAGCTAGTGATCTTGGACAGGGGATGTAGCTCCAAATTGGGAGGTGATCCATTTCAAGCTGCTGAAGAACAGCCAGTCCGGGAGTGTGGACCGATTGCCTCAGGTGTTGTGATTCCGATTCAGATCTTTGATGCTCGGGAAGTTCCAGGTCATGAGGAAGTGGTTAGGAAGCTTAAGGTGGCTTTGTTCACTACTGGTGTAGGTGCAGAAGCAGGCAGGGGTATCAATGTTGATTTCGAGGAGAGCTCTTCTAAGGGGTGTTGAATCTTTGTAATGAAAATCCTTTCTTGGAATGTTAGAGGGGCGGAGAAACCTTTCTTTGCCTCTTCTTTTCGAAGACTTTGTCATCTGCATTACCCTAATATTTGTATGCTTCTTGAAACTAGATTGGGTGGGTCTGGCCCGCAAAGGATTCGTCGATGTCTTCTAAGGGAGTGGGATTTCTATGTAATTGATTCCAAGAGGTTATCTGGTGGCATTGTGGTTGTATGAGATAGGGGACAGCCAGAATAGATGTGTTCCATAAGTGTTCATAACATGTTATTCTGGTGGTGACTGAAACCATGGGCCCGACTTGGCTCTTTTTGGGAGTAAATGCTAATACCAGCTATAAGGAAAGGAAAATTCTTTGGCATGAAGTTTCTCTGTTGATTGACCACGGGATTCCCACTTTTATTGTTAGTGATTTTAATTGTATTACCAAGGCTGAGGATAAGAGAGGTGGTAAACCCTTTGCTCGGAATATGGCCTCTAGAGAATTTAGCCATTTCTTGAACTCCAATGGTTTGCTGGATCTAGGGTTTATGGGATCTCGTTTCACATGGTGTAATAATAAATCTGGAGGGGCAAGGGTGTGGGAGAGGCTTGATAAAGCTGTGGCTACAATGGGTTAGCTTAATCTTCATCCCCAGTTTGTAGTACATCACCTAGATAGAGTGGCTTCTGATCATTGTCTTATTCTACTCTCTACCTCCTCTTAAGCTCTTGTCCATGCGCTCTTTAGATTTGAAAGGATTTGGCTCTCTTACCTGACATCTTGGGATGTGGTTCGGGAGGTTTGGAGGATACCGATGCGGGGAGATGCTCAATATCAGATTACTTGTAGGTTGGAGCTCCTCAAGCTGCAGTTGCGTAAATGGAATAGAGAGGAGGTGGGAAACATTTTTACCAGATTAGAGGAGGTTAAGAGGGTAATCTATGATCTACATATGAAGGAGGGGAGGGATGGGAGCCTGCATGATGGTGATTTGTATTCTCTGTGAACTAATCTGGCTTCTTATCACTCTCTTCTTACCCAGCAGGAGACACTGTGGAGGCAGAAATCTAGAGTACAGTAGTTGGCTAAGGGGGACATAAATACTCATTTCTTTCATCAGGCCATTCCTATTCAGAGGCATAGGAATCGGATTGTGGCCTTAAAGTCTGATGAGGGACAGTGGCTTGAGGATGAGGAGGATGTAAGGCGAGAGGTTGATTCTTTCTTTAGATCTAGATGGAGGGCCAACTCTGGGCCTTCTCATCCTCTCCATGTTTCTTTACTGGAGGTGTTGGTTTTCCATGTTCAAAATGCTGCCCTTCTTGCTCCTGTTATTGAAGCTGAGGTGATTGCTGTTCTTTGATCCTTGAAAGAGGACAAAGTACCTAGACCGGATGGTTATCCCCCTTTGTTCTTTAGGAGATACTGAAGTATCATTAGATATGATGTTATTTTTATTATGCAAGCATTTTTCTCTATTGGTCAGATGCCGGATTTATAGAAGAGGACTTATGTCACTTTTGTTCCCAAACGCCCTGAGGCTTGTCATCCTTCTTACTTTAGACCTATTAGTCTTTATAGTACTCTTTATAAGATATGTTCTAAGCTATTGGCGAACAGGATGAAGCCTATTCTTCCGAGTATCATCTCTCCGAAGCAGGGGGCTTTCATTGGGTGTCGGAGTATTTCTGACAATGTTTTGCTAGCTCAGGAATTTATGTATGATATGCGAAAGGCTCCTGCTAGGAGTGATCTTATGGCTATTAAGCTAAACATGAAAAGGGTTTTTGATCGTGTAAAGTGGAGCTTTATGGAGCAGTCGTTGCTAGATTTTGGTTTCCATCCCCTTTAGATCTCCAGGATTATGGCATTTATTATCAGTCCTTCATTCGCTATTATTATTAATGGATCTCCGTCGGAGTTTTTTTACTCTACAGTTGGGCTGCGATAAGGTTGTCCCCTCTCCCCCTATCTATTTATTTTTTGTGCTGACTCTCTTTCGTGAGCGTTGTGATATTCTGTTAGGGAATCGGCAATTCAACATATGTTGGTACTCCTATTGTGTCCCGATCTCGCACCTTATGTTTGTAAATGACTGCTTACTTCTAGGCAAGGCATCAGAGGCTACGGCTCAGGGATTGAGGAGAGTGCTCCAGGCTTATTGCTTAGCTTCTGGACAGAGGATCAATCTTGCAAAATCAGAGATCCACTTCAGTCCGAAGCTTCCGGCCCATCATCGCAATTTGATCACTTCTATTCTGGGGATTGAAGAGGAGGGGTCTCTTTATTATCTGGGTATTCCCATTTTCAGTGGTTCTCTTTGTAGAGCTGATTCCAGTTTGGTGCTGCACGCGATGCATGATAGAGTGGAAGGCTGGCAGGACCGGACTCTATCTTTGATGGGTAGGCTCACTCTATTTAGGTCGTTCTTTCTTCCTTACCGATCTATTTGCTCACAAATACGATCATCCCTAAGGCCATTATGGTTAAAGTTGAGCAAATCCTTCGGACTTTCTTATGGCGGTCGAATGGAGCTCCTAGGAGAGTCAATCTTGTGGGGTGGCAGTTTGTTTGTCAGCCTGTTAGAGATGGAGGGATGGGTATTCATTCTCTAGTAGTGAAAAGGGAGGCTCTCTTGGCACATCATGTTACCAGGCTCTTCTTGACTCCTGGTAGCTTATGGTCTTCCATTATGCTTCATAGATATGATCTTCAGTTCTTGGAGGGGGGAGACATCCTATTCCCGTCGCGGATTTGCTATATGGAGGGAGATGATTAGGAGGGCTCCGAATGTTATACATCATATAAGATGGATTATGGGGGATGGTAGGTCTGTCAAGATCTTATCTGATCCGTGAATTTCAGATATTGCCTTGGATAGGTGGCCTACTTTTCTATCTTCTGATATTCCGGCTTCCATTACCATAGTTGATCTTTTCCTCCGGGGGTGCATAGGTGGGATCCTATTGTGGTTACTCACTATTTTGGTGATGTCTTGGGGGAGAGAGTCTTATCTATTGGGATTCCAGTGAGCCCTTGCCCAAATGTTAGAGTTTGGAGATTTATTTCTTCTTCTGCTCCTCTGGCTAATCTCTATTCCATTTATTGTCCAGAGCCACAGAAGGATATCAAGTTGCATGGATTTGGTCTCTTCTAGTGCACCCTAGGGTGAGGTTTTTTATCTGGAAGGTAGCTTGGCGGCGACTTCTTACGAGATCTTTACTATGTTCTCGTGGACTCCACCTTCCTTCTTCTTGCACGATCTGTGTAGCGGATGATGAATCTATTGGGCATACACCATTTTATTGTCTGAGAGCATGATGGGTGTGGTCTCTGGCTGGTTGCAGTTATTTTATGTACCATGGTGATGATGTTGTTGATACCTTTATACATGTCCTTCACTCTCCTCACTCCTCTGCTTCTCTGGTGTTTATAGTCTATTTAGTGTATCACATCTGGCTCACCCGAATGTCATGGTATTTAGCTCTGGCACTTATTCGACTAGGTTCATTATTGAGAGAGTTGGGACTCATTTTGAGGAGTATGAGGATCTGATTGTAGATAGTGCAAAGATCTAGGATTCCGGTTCTGCTCCTCGAGCACCTCGTCAGGTTTTTATCTCCTAGAAGTCCCCTTCTCCGACTTATGCCACAGTTAGCATTGATGGGAGTGTTAGAGGTGGGACTGATGGTGCTGTCTTTATTATCCAGGCTTCGAGAGTTGAGTTTCTTGCTGCTGGGGTACTCGACTCTTTAACCCTATTGTCCCGATGGCTAAGTTTCATGAAGTTGGATGGTATCAAGTATGCCAAGATAGTTCTTCAGCTCGACCGTCTTATTATAGAGGGAGACTCTTTGACGATTATTACTTGGATCCACAATACCCTTCGATCTATCTCAGATTCAGGATATCGTTACACTTTTGTAAAGATGTTCAGAGATCGTTGTCGGGCATGTTTATCATGAAGCCAACTTGGCTGCTAATTGAATGGCTTCTTTATGACGAATCATTCTGTCGAGATCTCTTGATCTCGTTTAGAAAAGATGTCAGCACCTTCCAGAGATATTTATCATTTAGAGATATTTTGTTGTTTAACTATATTCGCTGTATTCATTTCAGAATTATATCTTGAATGATCTGATTAAATTAATTAATTATTATTTATTTATTATTATTATTATTATTAAAAAAAAAAAAAAAAGGCGAGAGAGAATGTAATCAGACCGCTAACGCCCTCTCTGCCCTTTCTCTAGGCTTAGAAAACCCTATGGGATACTAGCAGTTGCCGGTCGGGTGATTTTCCGGAGAGTAGTGTAGCCCCTTGCCTTGCACCCAAAAATAAATAATAAGAAGAAAAAGAAATCTTCCATTTACAAAAATTATCACAAAGATTAGAAGTTCGCTTCTTAATTTAGAGACAAAAAAAGAGCTCATCTTGATCTGCTCCTCAGATACAGCATGCGCATGGCTAACAGGCGGCGGAGGACGGATGGTGGCGGGGGTGGAAAGGGAAGGCAGACGGCAAGCTGCTGCTGCTGGTGGTGTTGGTGGCGGCGGTGGTGACGGCGCGGGGAGTGGAGGTGAGACGCTCGCAGCGAGGGCACATGGTGAGGGCAGAGGCAGGCATGGGCTGGCGGGTGTGAGGGGAGAGGATGGTAGGCGGAGCCACCCGCAACGCCCGCAGTTCCTCCACCTCGCGCTGGAGGCGGCGGTTCTCCTCCGTCAGCGAACCGAAGCACCGCTTCAGGTACTCGCACTCCATCTCCGTCTGCTTCAGCTTCGTCCTGTCTCGCCAACGACATCAAAGCATCGCCACACTTTGTAATTTTAAATCTCTTTTCAAACAATGAATTATACTTTCATATAGTTAGTTGTTCAGTTCTGCAAAGAAAAATTCCTAAAATTATGGAAATCAAGGACATGAACCTATTTTTACAACAGTACATGAAAAGCTTGAAGAAGTTTGATGAGTTCTCGAGCTTTATGGGCATATCTTCTCTACCTTTTGAACTACCAAAGTCCGAAAACATCAAAACTACTGACATCCATGAAATTACCCAGGCACGGACTCGAAAAACAGGGAATTGAAAGATATTCCTATTTCATTCTTTTAATTAAGATATCTTTTTGTTATTTTTTGAGCCAAGATCTTATCCTGCTGATGGTTAGAATTAAAATAAACTTATGGTTGGAAAATCTAAAAAGATCCATCCAGGTGACCGGTGGCCAACTTTCACCAAGGCAGTTAATTGATTCAAGCCACTTGCAAGCACCTCACATTCAGCCCATTAAAAGCTTGAATCAAGCATAAAACAAAAAGCGACCGAGACAGTAACCTGATTGATAAAGGTATTGCCTCACTATTAATCGATCTTGAATCGAAGGTATAATCCTAGCAATTACTCAATTAAATTTAAAATTTTTTTTGAATTCCCTAGAACGATGACTACATCCCTTAGTCATCCCGAGACTTATCCCCCCATTTTTTTTTCTAACAAAATGAAAAAAAAAAAAAGTGTAAACAAAGCCTTGATACCGGCCATTAGGCTTGAAATTTATTTCATCTCAAGCCTAAGAAGACATCCCATTGACCAAGCCCGGTTCGATAAGAATGAAATCAAAATAACCGCTTATTCTAAGTAATTCCTTGGCAGCGTTACATTATTTAATCCGTACATGTCCTAGAGTATGGTCATCAACAATTTGGAGATTTAACATGCGAAGGTTTTTATTTATTTAAATTTCGAAGTCAACTCAAGCTCTGTAAAAAAAAAAAAAGCTCAATTGGACTAGATCAACTAAGAAATGAATCGAGCATGATCCTAAATTCTAGCTTGAAAATAATTCAAGCAAGCTTTATCAAACTTCAGTCAGTATTAGCTCAACCGAATCCCTAGTGTTGCCGTCCGGATCGTCGTGGCCCGTAGCTGCTGATGGTGTCGGATGGTCCGCGTCCGCCCGCCGGGATGCCTCCGGTGCCTCGAAACCTGCAAGACAACCAACGTCAGTGACCTGGACCGGGGATTCCGGTGAGGGCACTCCGACGGTCAAGTCAGTGACGATCTAGGAGAACAGATCCTCTGGTCGAGCCCTCTGGATGAGCTTCACGCTAGGAGGAGTGAATGGAGTGTATGAGAGTGTGAGCGAGTTGGGGGATGTGGTGGCCGGGGTGGTCTTGCCCTCCTCTCTGGCCCCTCCCCCTTCTCCTCTTTCTCTTTGTAGAGGTTGCGTTCTTGGAAAGATCGTGTGTTCTCTCCTTGAAAGAGTGTTGATCTTGCTTGGAAGTCCCAAAAAAAATGGATGTCGTTACCTCCCTTTTTGTTTATTCTGGCTGGGTCTTTTCCTTTGGCTTGCCTCGGGGTTCTCCCATGCTGTCAGACGGGTACAATAAGGTACCGTGCCGTAGACGAGACGCCTTCTTTATTGGGTAGTGGGGAAGCCACAGCATGCCTCTGACATTCCTTTTATTTGCCCTTCCTGGAAGTCTGGCAGGACCTCGACTATTGTGCCGCCGCTCTAGGGGACTGCGCTCCTTGGTGGAGTCTTTTCTCCAGTCGTACGGCAGGTCGGTGGAGGGCATGGTGCCTTGATGTGAGCTTCCTTTCTTTCTGGTGTGTTGGCTCCACCCAGTGATTTTGATGAATAACAAAACATTGAGTGCATATTGTATTCTAACGAGGATTTCAAGTTGTGAGTTTTCAGAAAGAAAGCACCTCAAAATTCCAAAAACTTACGGTGTATGGCACGCAATGGCACGGAGCAATTCACACATATCCGGGCATCCACTTCATCGAAAAAGGGCATATAATTGATTAACTAATATGTGTTTATGTGTTCATGAATTTTATTTTGGTTTCGAAGCATTATACTTGAATCTGGATGTTTTCAATCTCAAGTGTCGACACCTGGACAGTCAAGTGTCGACACTTCAGCATTTGGCACGGACAAAAATCCTTGGCACGCCAAGTGTCGACACCTATATTCAAGTGTTGACCCAAGTGTCGACACTTAGGTTCCAAATGTCGACTCAAGGCCTGAGATTTTGAAAATACAGAATTTTGTTGGTTCAAGGATTTTTGTGTCAAGTGTCGACACCTGTGCATCAAGTGTCGACACTTGAATGTTCAAGTGTCGACTCCCAGAAATCAAGTGTCGACACCTGACAGCCAGTGTCGACACTTGCAGCCTGACAGCTCTAAAGGATCTATTTTTCTGGCTTGCAGAAGTTGGTTTCAAGCTTCAAACGGCTATTTCCAATAATCCAACGGTCACAAACCGTTTTTAGAAGGTTTTTGGTGTATTTAATCTCCACCAACCTCATTTTAAAGCAAGAGAACAAAAGAGAAGAGAAGGAAAAGCAAGAGAGAAGTCTATTCAAGAGCATTCA
The DNA here is from genome assembly GCA_021397845.1 of Areca catechu. Lineage (NCBI taxonomy): Eukaryota > Viridiplantae > Streptophyta > Magnoliopsida > Arecales > Arecaceae > Areca > Areca catechu. The sequence continues at coordinate 21,902,408 of CM038051.1, forward strand.
AGTCCACTCAAAAGCTAATATTCTCTCCAAACTTCAAATCAAAAGTCTCTTCTAGCTTGATTCCACTGAAAAGCCTACAAGCTCAACCTTACTTCATTCCAAAAAGAGGTATCTTGAAGAAGAGTGAAGTCAAAGCATCCTTTTGGGCTTCAAAGATTCCAATCTACTCTTGAAGAGAGTTTGTTGTAGTTTTTTAAATTTCATATCTGTTTTAATTGTGTTTTGACCTGCTTTCAAGGGTATCTTGAAAGAAGGTTATTGTGGTTTGTTGGTGAGCCAAAGTGTTAAAACCAACTAGGGTTAACTTGTGAGCCCGAAGACAAAACAAGTATTTAGGTTTGTTGGTTAGCCTAAGTGACAAAACCAACATAGGTTTTGACTTGTGAGCCTTGTGAAAAATAAGTCAACTGTAATCTGGTGTGGATTATAGTGGAATTCCCAAGGATGGCTTGGGGAGTGGATGTAGGTGCTAGGTTTGCACCGAACCACTATAAACTTTGTGTTTGTGTGTGATTGCTCTTTTTCTCGTATTCTTTAATTAATGCTATCATCTTGCATCTAATTATTATTGCTCACAAGCACCACAGACCTTCATTTATTGTGTTAAATTTTTTAAAGACCCAATTCACCCCCCTCTTGGGCTCCATTTCTGGGCAACATGGTGTGAATGGGCGGCCGTGAGCATTAATGGCGACGTGGCGGGTGATGTCGTATGGTCCTCGGGGGCCCGCAATCATCTTCGGAGGGAGGTGCTGCTCCGGCGCCATGTGGCCACGTCCCGGGAGCGGTTATGGCGAGCACGAAAGTCAGCGCGGCTGCGGTCGGATGGGGGTGCTGGCCCCGTTGATCAGCGACACGTGGCGTGACCTTTGGGAAAGCCGTAACGGTACGGTCGGACACAGGTTATCTCGAATGGATGGGTGAGTCCTTTCGAAACGTATCTTTTTTCAAACTTCTTCGCACTCAGAGTCGTACAGGAGCCTTCCTCTTCTTTTTCGGCCGTCAGCATCTTCCTTAAGCTTTAGCAGATTAGCTCTCCCTTCTCGCCCGTTAAAAGTCGCCATAGGTCTTCCTCCGTTCGCCTCCTCCTTGTCGTCTAGGAGTTGTTCCGTTCTCTTCCTTTCTCTTCCATGGACCGCTTCGGTCCCAACTTTCGTCCCTCGTACCAAGCTGAGGCCGGACCTTCTCGGTCGAAGACTCCTTCTTCTTTCGATGAGGAGATGTAGGCGGCGAGGTACAAGTTCAGTAGAAGGCCTTACCATGGCCCGGTGTCCATTAGGGAACTCGGGTTTTCTCCTCCTCCCCGTTTGGCCCTCCTTCCTGCTCCCGCTCCTGCTTCCACTTCTGTTTCTGCTTCTCTTCCTGAGCCTGAGCCTGAGCCTTCTCGGTCGATAGGTCCCGGAGGGGTCACTTCGGTGATTACCGCGGAGGACCTTATGTCTATCCGGGAAGCTTATGGCATCCCCGAATCCATCCGGCTCTCCACCCCTCGTCCTGGGGAGCGGATTACCTCCAGCGGCCTCGGCGGATCGCCTTCTACGAGGGCCTTCGTCGAGGGTCTCCGCTTCCCTGTACATCCTTTTTTCCTTTCTTTCTTAGCAACTAACTACGGTTTGTCCCTGCCCAGTTGGTCCCCAATACCATCAGAACGATATTTTGTTTCATTGTTCTGTGTCACTTCCACGGGGTTGTTGCCCGTTTTTCTTGTTCATGGCCTTCTTCACCCTGAAACGCCACCCTACCGAGACGGGTGGTGGTCCCTGTCTTCCAGCCCTCGGGGCATCAAGTTTGTACTCCCCTCTTACATCAAGGGATGGAAGAGTAGGTTCTTCTTTGCCTCAGTAGAGGGGATTGACTGGGTCTGGAGCGACCCAGATCGATCTCCGAATAGAAACTCTGTCGAAGATGCCGACCTCGACATGTATGACCTATTCAGATCAGCCGAGTTTCCATCACTGGAGGTCTTGTTATTGGAGCAGAGCCTTCACGAGGCCGGGGTCAGCTCGGCGCAGGAGCCGGGTGAGTTCGATTTGACCACCCCCCCTCATTTTTATTTATTTTTCTTTCTCCCCTTCTCTCTCTTTTATTTTTTTATTTTTTTTTGTTGAGCTGACCTCGTTCTCTCTGATGCAAAAATGAAGTTTTCGATGGATGAGCTATTCTCGTTTACTGAGGAACGTGAGCAGGCTGCTAAGGCAGGTGAGCCCGCTCCGAAGAGGGCTCGAGCCGAAGATGGGACATGACCGGTGTAGGCCGGGGTGGATGCACCGATTCAGGAACGACGGCGGAAGAGGACAGCCGAGCCCGTCCCCGTGCCTGCCCGGCAGCGCGAGCTAGTAGTGGCGGCCGAGCTCGAGTTGGTCGCCAGCACGAGATCAGCTGCCGCCGCCACCAAGTCGGCACCCCCACCCCGGAGGTCATCAACGTCGATGAGGAAAGGGGGCCGCAAGAGATTAGGGTGGCGCCCCAGGTGCGGTCCGATGCTGCGCGGCCTCGCAGTTGGCACCGAGGGCACCACTCGCTGATGAAGGAGCTGAGCCGACGGGGACCAGAGACAGAGATTACCGGAAGGTCCCCTTCAGGTTGGGGCCGAACGTCTCTCTGGTAAAGGATCCCAGCCTCGCAGAGCGGATGATGGACTTCTCCATCCAGTCCTGCGACCGGCGGGATGGGAGCGGGAGGCTCCTGGGCGACGTCGTCTGCTCGACATTCGCCAACCTCTATGCTATAAGTTTCTCCTCGCCTCTTCTTGGTCTTTCTAGAGCTTCTTTTTCACTTGATAATTAACATGCTTTCTTCAATACAGCAAGGTAGGGATCTGCTCCTCATCCGGGACTTCGACCGGAATTGGGCGAAGGGGGAGAAGGAGCGGCTGACCGAGCTCGAGTCCTTGAGGGTCGAGGCGAGCTGGAAGAACAGGGAGGCCCAGGAGGCCAACCTCAAAATCAAGAGCCTCACGGCTGAGGCCGCGGACATCGCCAAAGTAAAGGAGCTTGAAAGCGAGCTCGAATCGAAGAGGACTCGGTTGAAGGAGCTTCGAGCCGAGTCAGAGAGGAAGGTGGCGGCCACGGAGAAGAGGGCCGCTGAGGCCGAGAAGAAGGCCGGTGCCGCCAGCCATGCTGCCGAGGTTGCCGAGAAGGGAATGGCGGCGACGGTCCGCCAGGCCGAGCGCGCTGAGGATCTGGCGGCCGCCAAAAAGAGCAAGGCAGAGGGCGCCAAAAGGGATGCTGCCAGCGCGGTGGCTGCCTTCAAAGCTTTCCCCGAGTACCTCAAGGAGGCGGCGACGGACTCCTTCGCTAAGGGGTTCGCTTATTGCCATCAGTAGTTGTGGGGTATTCCGTCCGAGCGACTGGCCGCGCTCCGGATCCCGGAAAAGAAGGCTTCCTCTGCAACGACGATGGTGGTGGAAAGGGAGCTGCACCAACCGAGGCCCGTACCCCAGTGACCTCGGCGGTGCCTAGCCTCGGAGAGCCGACACCGTCAGCGACGAGGGCGGCACCTACGCCGCAGCCGGAGGTAGCTGATCCATCCTAGCGGCTCCAACAGCTGAACCTGCTCCTCCAGCGAAGGTCGCCCAGGAGCATGCCCAGGCGACGGAAGTGGAGGGAGAGGTCCCAGCTATGCGCCGCTCGAGGAAGGAGCCAGCTACTTAGGATAGGACCTTTTTTCCTTTTTATACTTGTACCTTTCTTTCATCTTCCTTTCTTCTTGACCGGGTCACCCGGCCTGTCGGGACCCGGAAGATAGTGTAATCAATTCCTTCAGTAATGAATTTCACTTTCGCAACCATTGTGCCCCTATTATCTGTAATGTGGAATGTCTATTCTCTCTCTTCTCCTCCCTTTCTTTGCTTCTTCTTCTTTTTCGGTGCAGGGAGGTCCGAGAAAGGGAGCCGATGACTTCGACCGGCATGGATCCGGTGTTGAGCTTGAGGTCACGCCGGTGATGAATGTCGGCCTTGGACCCAGTTGCTTAGGGACATGATTCAGTAGTCGCCGTTTCGAAGCTGGGCTCGGAGACGTCGAAGGATGAGATCCATGGCATCAGAAATCTGAGTCTTGAACCTTAGTGTCTCGGGGCCAGTTCCAAGGATGTTGATGATTGAGGATTGCGGCGCCGGAAATCTGAGTTCTAGACCTCTGCGTCCTGGAGTTGGGTTCGCAGGCACTAAAATCCTGGGGGCTTCTCAGGTCCTTTGCTGGGGAGCTGGGCTCGCCGGTGCCAGAGGGACATCTGGTCTTCGGTGCCGAAGGGTCATCCGATCTTTTTGATGCCGGGGAGCTGGGCTTGCCAATGCCTGGGGGCTTCCCAGGTCTTTGTGCCGGAGGACTTTTCTCCGGGCTTTGATGCTGGGGAGCTGGTCTCGCCGGTGCCTGGGGGCTTCCCAGGTCTTTGTGCCGGAGGATTTTTCTCCGGGCTTTGATGCCGGGGAGCTGGGCTCGCCGGTGCCTGGGGGCTTCCCAGGTCATTGTGCCGGAGGACTTTTCTCCGGGCTTTGATTGGCGATGATGCTGTCCAGCCCAGGGGACCTGAGCTCGGAGGGGCGCCTCGCGGCGAAGGAGGCTGAGCTCGACTCCTGGCCACAGGTCCCGATCTCGAGGGGTCCGTCTTGGATGGGAGTTCGTGCTCGGCTCTGGCCTAGGCATCCCGGGCTTGCAGGAGCAGACCTGGCGGAGGACGTGGCCCGGCTTCGACCGTCATCGTGGAGCCAAGCCCGGGGGCGTTGACGGTGACGAGCTACGTGGCTCGAAGGTGCCTTTGGCCGGAGGTTTGAGCTCCGGTCTTGAGCAGGCATCCTGGAGCTGGGCTCGGGGACGTTGATGACTTAAGATGGTGCTTTGGAGCTGAGCTCGAAGAGGCGTTGGTTAAGAGGATTCCCTTGGCGGAGATCCGAGCTCCAATCTGGGACTGACGTCCTGGAGCTGGGCTCGAGGACGTTGGGACTTGATGATCTGGGGCATGGCTCAGAAGATGACGCCTCGGAGCGGGGCTCGGAGACGTTAAGTGCCTGGGGCTTCTCAGGTCCTTTGTCGGGGAGCTGGGCTCAACGGTGCCGGAGGGTCATCTGATCTTTGATGACGGGGAGCTGGGCTCGCCGGTGCCGGAGGGTCATCCGATCTTTGGTGCCGGGTAGCTGGGCTCGCCGGTGCCGGAGGGTCATCCGATCTTTGGTGCTGGGGAGCTGGGCTCGCCGGTACCGGAGGGTCATCCGGTCTTCGGTGCCGGAGGGTCATCCGATCTTTGATGCTAGGGAGCTGGGCTCGCCGGTATCGGAGGGTCATCCGGTCTTTGATGCTAGGGAGCTAGGTCGCCAGTATCGGAGGGTCATCCAGTCTTCGGTGACGGAGGGTCATCCGGTCTTTGATGCCGGGGAGCTGGGCTCGCTGGTGCCGGAGGGTCATCCAGTCTTCGATGCCAGAGGGTCATCCGGTCTTTGATGCTAGGGAGCTGGGCTCGCCGATGCCGGAGGGTCATCCGGTCTTGGTGCCGGAGGGTCATCCGGTCTTTGATGCCGGGGAGCTGGGCTCGCCGGTTGAGTTTCCTGCACGGCAGATAGGTCGTGTTGCAGAAAGGAATCTTTATTTCTCATGAAGGGAATACTTACACTACTGATAGTATCTCCTCGAATTACAAGCATTCCAGGTCTGGGGGAACCTAGCGCCATCCAAGTCTTCTAGGTAGTAGGCCCCCTGCGAGAGGGCCTTGGCCACTTTGTAAGGGCCCTCCCAGTTCGGTGAGAGCTTGCCGCACTCCCGGGGCTGAGATGCTTTAGCCCAGTGCAGCACTAGGTCGCCAGGTCAGAAGTTCTTCTGCTTCACCCGTGTGTTGTAGTATCGGATGACCTGTTGCCGGTATGCGGCCATCCGGACCGAGCTTTGCCCTTTGTTTCTTGGAGGAGGTCCAGGTTGAAGAGAAGGTGTGCCGAATTATGCGCTTCGTCATACTGCTGTAAGCGGAGCGTGGGCTCACCGAGCTCAGCTGGAATCACCGCTTCGACCCGAAGACAATGTTGAAAGGTGTTTCGCCCGTTGCCATCCTGGGCATTGTGTGGTAGACCCACAGGACACTCAGAAGTTCTTCTGCCCATTTGCCTTCATTGATCCAGCCTGGTGCGGAGTCCTTGAAGAATGGTTCGGTTGGTGACCTCGGCTTCCCCATTCGTCTGGGGATGGGCGACCGAGGTGAACCGATGCCGGATCCCGTGCTCGGCATAGAATCCCTCGAACTCTCGGTTGTCGAACTGTCGTCTATTGTCAGTGATGACATAATTGGGGAGTCCGAAACGGCAGATGACAGACTTCCAGAAGAATTATCGGATATTGGCCTCCGTAATTCAAGCTAGCGGCTCCGTCTCGACCCACTTGGTGAAGTAGTCTATCGCCACTAGCAAGAACTTTCGCTGCCTAGGTGCGGTGGGGAACGGCCCCAGGATATCCATCCCCCATTGGGCGAAAGGCCAGGGAGACGACAACTAGGAGATCAGTGCAGCCGGCAGGCGCTGGATGTGGGAATGGCACTAGCACTTGTCACACTTCTTGACGAAGTCAATGACGTCCTCCCTCATCGTTTCCCAGAAGTACCCCTGGCGGAGTGCCTTGTACGCCAGAGTCCTCCTTCCTACATGATTCCCACAGAGGCCCTCGTGTATCTCCTAGAGCACGAAGGTTGCCTCTGTGGACCTGAGGCATTTCAGGAGGGGGTAGGAATAGGATCGACGGTAGAGCTGGCCATCCATCAAGATGAAGCGGGCGGCTTTCCTTCTGATAAGGCCAGCTTTTTTGCGGTCTTCCGGCAGTAGGCCGTCCTGGATATACTTGGCATACTTGTCCATCCAGCTCGGCTCGAGGGTTACTTGTTGCACCTCCTCGGGGCTTTCGTAGCTTGGACTTTCAAGATATTCGACGTAGGCGCGCCCTAGGGATGAGTCCGGTAGGGTGGCGAGCCTTGACAGTGCATCCGCACGAGCATTTTCTCCACGAGAAATATGGGGGGAGCAGTAGTAGTAACGGAAGCCTGCCGCACTCGAACGGACCTTCTCCAGGTACTCCACCATCTGGGGATCTTGGGCCTCGTACTCTCCAGAGACTTGTCCGACAACCAGCTGGGAGTCGGTGAAGACCTTGAGGTTCCGTACGCCCAGCTCACTGGACACCTTCAGGCCGCAAGGAGCGCCTCGTACTGCTTGGTTATTTGTGGCGAGGAACTTGAAGCGAAGTGCGCACTCCGTCACCACTCCGTCGGAATTGGCGAGGATGAGGCCTGCTCCGCTCCCGCAAGAATTGGAGGCGCCGTCCACGTGGAGGATCCAAGGGTCCTCCAACGGGCCGAGCTTGGCTTGGCTCTCCGGGACCATCCGCTGTGCTTCCTCAGGAAGCCCTGTACATTCGACCATGGAGTCGGCTAGGAATTGGGCCTTTTGCGATGAACCTCGGTCGATATGCGATGTCGTACTCGCTTAGCATCAAGGATCATTTGGCTAACCTTCCGGAAGTCTCGGGGTGGCTTAGCATGGTTCTCAGTAGCTGATGAGTCACAACCACGATGGGGTGCGCTTGGAAATAGGGCTAAGGTGCTTAACAGACATTATAGTGCAAAAATAAATTTTTCGGAGCTTCTCCAGGTACTCCACCATCTGGGGATCTTGGGCCTCGTACTCTCCAGAGACTTGTCCGACAACCAGCTGGGAGTCGGTGAAGACCTTGAGGTTCCGTACGCCCAGCTCACTGGACACCTTCAGGCCCGCAAGGAGCGCCTCGTACTCCGCTTGGTTATTGTGGCGAGGAACTTGAAGCGAAGTGCGCACTCCGTCACCACTCCGTCGGAATTGGCGAGGATGAGGCCTGCTCCGCTCCCGCAAGAATTGGAGGCGCCGTCCACGTGGAGGATCCAAGGGTCCTCAGCGGGCGAGCTTGGCTTGGCTCTCCGGGACCATCCGCTGTGCTTCCTCAGGAAGCCCTGTACATTCGACCATGGAGTCGGCTAGGAATTGGGCCTTTTGCGATGACCTCGGTCGATATGCGATGTCGTACTCGCTTAGCATCAAGGATCATTGGCTAACCTTCCGGAAGTCTCGGGGGGCTTAGCATGGTTCTCAGTAGCTGATGAGTCACAACCACGATGGGGTGCGCTTGGAAATAGGGCCTAAGGTGCTTAACAGACATTATTAGTGCAAAAATAAATTTTTCAGAGCGGGTATACCTGATCTCCGCATCATGGAGTATTTTGTTGGTGTAGTACACCGGCTTCTGTGACCCGTCCCGGTCTGTACAGACAATGACCGAGCTGACGGCCCCTGGTGTGACCGCCAGGTAGAGCAGGAGCTCTTCCCCATCTTTGGGTCTGGACAACAGAGGTGGGGAGGTCAGGAACTCCTTCAGCTCTTCGAAAGCCGTCTGGCACTCTTCGGTCCAGGTGAAGTCATGCATCTTGTGCAGCGCCTTGAAGAAAGGGAGGCAGCGGTCAGCCAACCTCGAGATAAACCGGCTCAAGGCTGCGATTCTCCCTGTCAGGCGCTGAACTTGCTTCTTGGATATTGGGTGCTCCATATCCAGGATTGCTTGAACCTTCTCTGGATTTGCCTCGATGCCTCTCTGGGTGACCATGAAGCCGAGGAATTTCCCGGCCGCCACCCCAAAGATGTACTTCGCTGGGTTGAGCTTTATCTGGTACTTCCGGAGACTATGAAAAGCTTCAGCGAGGTCGGCAATGTGGTCCGAGCTCGGTTTGCTCATGACGAGCATGTCATCCATGTACACTTGCACATTCATGCCAATCTAATCCTTGAAGACCTTGTTGACCAGACGTTGGTACGTGGCCCCATTATTCTTCAGACCAAATGGCATCATTCTGTAGCAGTATGTCCCCCGGTCAGTGATGATGGCAGTGTGCTCCTCGTCCTCCGGGTGCATCCGGATCTGATTGTACCTGGAGAATGCATCCATGAAGGAGAGCAGCTTGTGCCCTGACATGGCATCCACCAGCTGTCCTATCCTTGGCAAAGGGAAGCTGTCCTTCGGGCACGTCTTATTGAGGTCGGTGTAGTCTACACAGATCCTCCACTTGCCGTTGTTCTTTTTCACCATCACCATGTTCGCCAGCTAGCTCGGGTATTGCACCTCTCAGACGAAGTCGGCGACGAGGAGTTTCTCAACTTCCTCGTTGATGGCCGCTTGCCTTTCGGGGGCGAAGATTCTCTTCTTCTGTCGAACCGGCCTACACTTCAGATCAACATTAAGTTTGTGGGTGATGACTTCAGGGAGAATACCTGGCATGTCGGCTGTCGTCCAGGCAAACACGTCCGCATTTGCCCTTAAGAACTCTAGTAGCAGAGATTGCTCCTCAAGCAGCTGGGCTCCGATCTGCACGGTCTTCGTCTGGTTGGTCCCGAGCTGGTAGGGAAGCAGGCGCTCGGTCGGGCCTCCCCTAGGGTCCTAAACCCTCTGATCGAGCTCGGTTGCTCTGGAATCCTCCTCGGGCACCCGGGCCCCGGGGAGCATCTGGAAGCAGTGCTGCACTGACTGGGGCATGCCCCTCATCTCCCCCACACCGCAAGGGGTTGGGAACTGGACAAGCAACCTCTTAGTAGAGACGACAGCGTCGAGGAGGCTAAGCCCAGGTCGGCCCAAGATCACGTTGTAAGACGAAGGAAACCTGACAACCATGAACGTCATCGTGACGGTACTCTGTCAAGGTGGGGTCCCGGCAGTGACTGGGAGAGTGATTTCTCCTTCTACTCTTGTGGAGTCTCCCGTAAAACCAACGAGGGGAGTATACACAAGCTTGAGCTGAGTAGGGGAGAGATTCATCCGGGAGAAGGCATCGTAGAAAAGTACATCTGTAGAGCTTCTACTATCTACCATGATGCGCTTTACAGGATGCTTTGCGATTATCATCTCGACGACCACAGCATTATTATTTATATTTTTCTCCCCACTTTTCCCATCCCTCATAAAGGGGGGTACATTTTAAGAGTTCCCTGCCCCCCGGGTCCTCTTGGACGTGCGCTCAGCTCCCCAGGAGATCATGCCCACCGGCTTCTCTGTGGGACAGTTGTCGATGGCTGGAGCTGACGGGAGGGCAACGAGCGCCTAGGACTCTGGTCGAGTTCTGCCCCACATATTTTCTGATGTAGCCTCTCTTGATGAGCTCTTCGATCTCCTATTTAAGATTGCGGCATTCTTCGGTGTCGTGCCCGTGGTCACGGTGGAAGTGGCAGTACTTCATCTTGTCACGGGTGAATGATGGCTTCAATGGCGGTGGACGCCTCAGATAAGTCTCGCCCTCGATCTCCATGAGGATCTTCGTTCTCGGGACAAGAAAGGGAGTGAAACTCCCTTGAGGGACGGGAGCATTTCTTAGCCTTGACGCTGGTTGGGAGCTCTGAGCTGGCGATCTCGACCTCCGCACTTCAAGCTTCTTGACGGGCACCGGCCCCTTCAGTGGCTTCCTATCAAGCTCCCGCCTCGTACGATGCGCCTCCTCGGCGTGGATGTACTTTTGAGCCTAGAAGAGTAACTCGGCACATGTCTTCGGGGGCTTCTTGTCGAGCGAGTAGGTCAGGCGGGAGGTCCTGAGCCCTCGCTTTAGAGCCAGCATCGCCACCGGCTCCTCCAGGCTGTAGATCTCCAATGCAGCGGCCTTGAAGCGAGCCATGTAGTCTTGTAGCGACTCACGGTCTTGCTGCTTGATGGAGAAGAGGTTGTCTGCCTCGCGTGGCATCTTCCGACAAGCGTCAAAATGAGCCACGAACTTCTGCCCCAACTGGACAAAAGATCTGATGCTTTATGGTTCGAGGCGGGTGAACCACACCCGAGCCACCTTCCGAAGGGTAGCAGGGAAGGCGACGCACAGAAGGGCATCAGTGGCCCCCTGGACCCTCATGAGGGCCCTATAACTTTCTAGGTGGTCCAGGGGGTCGATGGTCCCATTGTAAGGATCCACCTACGGCATGCGGAACCGACGGGGAATCGGCTCTGCTTGGATCTCCTGGAAGAAAGGAGGGCGGGCGTTATAGCCCGCTGGCTCACTAACAGAGCCATGCAAGTTGGCAAACCGACGGGCAAATTCTGCCAGCTTGCGGTCATGCTCTTCCAAGCGCTTCTCCACCATGCACCTGATGGCCTCGTCTATAGACCCCTCTGCTGAGGGGGGCGGTGAAGGTGAGGCGGACGCGCGGCGCCTGTGGCAAGGAGCCTTGCCTTTCCGGCCCTAGCGGGGCTTAGGTGCCCCTCGGCCAAGGTGCAGCGAGCAGCTTTCTTCGTTAGTGGAGCTGGCCCACCGTCGTTTCATTGGGGCTTGATGGGTACCTCGAGGGTTTGTAGCTGCTCGCAGCTGCAAAGGCCTCCCGTGGAAGGAATGCAGGCTGTCGCGGGGGGCTGCGGCATGGGCCGCAGGAGTCTCTGGCTGTTGGTGGGTGGCCAGGGACCGATGTTGATGCTGGTGATGGAGCTGGCGCACCGCCGCGGTGAGAGTGTGCATATGCTGGGCAAGTGCGGTCAGCTAGGTCTCCAGTGGGGACGGTTGAACCGGGACAGGTACTTCCATCTCCGATCCGTGGGGGTTCCCGTGGGAAGGGGATGCCTCCGCACGGCTAGGAGAAGCTCCCCTTGCCCGGGTGGTCACCATCCTCCCGATTGACTAGCTAAGCGAGGCTTGAAATGGATCAAGTATCGTCCTGCTTCCCTTCCTGGCGCTCCAATCTGTTACCGCCTGGATCGTCGTGGCCCGTAGCTGCTGATGGTGTCGGGTGGTCCGCGTCCGCCCGTGGGGGATACCTCCGGTGCCTCGGAACCTGCAAGACAGCCAACGTCAGTGACCCGGGATGGGAATTCCGGTAGTGGCACTCCGACGGTCAAGTCAGTGACGATCCAGGAAAACAGATCCTCCTGGTCGAGCCCCTCCGGATGAGCTCCACACTAGGAGTGAATGGAGTGTATGAGAGTGTGAGCGAGCTGGGGGATGTGGTGGCCAGGGTGGTCTTTCCCTCCTCTCTGGCCCCTTCCCCTTCTCCTCTTTCTCTTTGTAGAGGTTGTGTTCTTGGAAAGATCGTGTGTTCTCTCCTTGAAAGAGTGTTGATCTTGCTTGGAAGTTCCAAAAAAAATGGATGTCGTTACCTCCCTTTTTGTTTATTCTGGCTAGGTCTTTTCCTTTGGCTTGCCTCGGGGTTTTCCCACGCTGTCAGACGGGTACAACAAGGTACCGTGCCATAGACGGGACGCCTTCTTTATTGGATAGCTGGGGAAGCCACAGCATGCCTCTGACATTCCTTTTATTTGCCCTTCCTGGAAGTCTGGCAGGACCTCGACTGTTGTGCCGCCGCTCTCGGGGACTGCGCTCCTTGGTGGGGTCTTTTCTCCAGTCGTACGGTAGGTCGGTGGAGGGCATGGTGCCTTGATGTAAGCTTACTTTTTTTCTGGCATGAATGACGGTCGTGGGCATGAATGGCGACGTGACGGATGCTGTCGTATGGTCCTCGGGGAGCCCGCCACCGTCTTCGGAGGGGAGGTGCTGCTCCCGTGTGGGTTGGTGTCTCGATCTGAGTTGAGGACCGAGCTGGGAAGATGGGGCCCACTTGCAGGGGACCGGTCTCGTGGCGGCTCGGCTGTGCGGAGGAGGGCCGAGCTCGGCGCCAGGCCAGGGGAGCCCAGCTCTTACCGAGCTCGGGCTAGCAGAGGTGGATGAGGTGCGCCCGGTCCAGGGGACCTAGCCTCGGAGGGTTTCTCCGTGGCGGAGAAGGCTTGAGCTCGACTCCGGGCCGCGGGACCCAACCTCGGGCCCGAAAGGTTCGCCTCTGGCAGGGTTTGAGCTCGACTCCGACCTGGCGGGTACCGACCTGACGGAGGACGGAGCCCGGCTTCGATGTGCGACCCGTTGGCATCGGGAGCTCAGCCCGACGAAGGGGCCTGTGGTGGTAATCCCACGTGGTGTCCAATGAGGGCTCCACGTCAGGCTCCTTGTCCCACGTCAGCGAACCGGTCACATCACCTAGGTATCACAAAATGCAAATGATGGACCTAGCTAGACATGATTTCTTGCATGGAACCATGGTTCAACCATACCGTACCACACCGATCAAGAATCGGTACCGTTCACCTATATAAATCAATCCAGCATTAAAAACTAAAAAAATTCAATTCCACACCGGTACAGTACAATACTATACCCGTATGTACCGTCTAATTCGGCCAAGTTTGGTACGGTTCAGATCCAATTCATGTTTAGTTCAGCGATCCTTGAAAGAAAATGAGAAAGATTATTTTTTTTCAATTTATCAATACCGGTATACATACATGTACGGTATGATACCGTACCTTATCGATCACTAACCGGCATAGATCCCGGTATCGATTCAGCGATCCTTGCATGGAACTATTATGGACTTTAACATAAATGAAATTCGTGCATTGCATTTGCAAAACCATGATCAAAATTTGAGGATTTCTACTTAATTGTCATCTTAGACCATGCCTATCCTATCCTTGACGGCCTTTACAAGCTATATATCCACTACATTAACTTCTGAATAAAATGTTTCATTCCCTCGATCTCAACCCGGAGTGCTCATACAGCAAGCCAAACAAATAATATCATTTGCGCTGTAATGGCCTTCGATCACTTCTCTTGAAGGCTTTATAGCAAACCATCTCAACCAGGATGCGGAGAACTGCTGCTTCGCACCAGTAGGCACCTTGGTGAACGCATGCTAATTGTCAAGCATTATTTCTTTTTGGCAATCAAATGTCAGGCACTATTTGAATGTATTAACCGTATCATGTTAATCTCATGAAAAAGATCACCAACTTGTTCTTCATAAAAAGGTGGCCACCATGTGAATTGTTAGAACTCCAAACTTAATATCAAGTTACATGGCGTCTCTATTATTTTAAGTGCTCTTTTAATTGGACTTTCAGAGTTGAATTGCGTTTATATAGGAGAATTTTAGAGGATGATAAAAGGTGGGGGAAAAAAAAAAATTTGTATGCGACGTGGCTACCATGTCTCACTGTTTTTTTCCTCTCCCCTTCCTTAATCACGTGAAATGCACGTGCTTTACAAAGCTTGGGTTAAAGCTCAGCTATGAAATTAACTCAAATATTAACATGGACTACATTCCCATCTCAGTGGCGATGGGTTTTTGGCAATGTATAAGGTAAAAGGAAGCACCAGATTTAACCATGAACATTATACCCAGTAAGTAATTCAATTTCTGCATTAATTTTTGGGTAAGGCTATCTAATTGACTTTCCTCGATGAAATTGCCTACGTGGCGACAAAAATCGGGCTAAAATCTATTCCACGATGCATTGTCACTCGAAACGTCAGCGGGTGACAGAAACAAAACAAGCATACAAAAATAGTGTTTGCTTAAGTCCCGGGTGGCCAAACCGGTAACTACATAGAATGACTTTTGACCGAAAAGACTATTGCCGGTTTATACAAAGCTACTACTTTAAATACCAAAGTTTATATTGCACTAAAGTTACACGCACTCCAAAGTTGCCACCTTCTGCCAATCCTCCCAATAGGATCCAACACGATCCGTTTCCAAAACCCAAAACGTACCGCTACTTAAAGCTGAGAAAATTTATAGCCTTGGAACTCAATGCAGAGAGATAGAAAAGGAGAAGGGTTTTATTTCACCTGGCCCTGCGGTTCTGAAACCACACCTCCACTGTCGCGGCCTCAGCTTCAGCCTCATTGCTAACGCCTCCTTCTGCTTCTGCCGTTTTGTTCCAAACATTCAATTTTTTTTCCCGATTAATAAACCACCCAATAAATACTAGATAATAAATATATACATTAATTACAGGATCATAAACATCAATAATCAATAAAAATTAAAAAGACTAGTATGAAATAAGATGCTAGACCACCGATTTAGAATGAAAATAATATATATATCCCCCTACCCTTTTTTCTATCAAAAAAAAAAAAAAAAAAAATATATATATATATATATATATATATATATGTATATTGATTAAAGGGCTAGAAAACAAAAAGAATACTAGGAATATAAGGGGGCTTGCTTTATATTATGATGTGATAATATAAAAACTCACGGGGTTGAGGGTGTGATTCTGCCTGAAGCTTTCCTCAAGCAACCGAGACTGCTCTTTTGAGAGCCGGAGCTTCTTCGGTCTGGGGGTTCCTCCCTCTTCCTCCTCCTCTACGCTTCCCACGGGGAAATCCTCCTCAGCCCCACTAGCAGGTTGATTTATGTCCAACTCCCTCACATTGCAACCACCCCCTTCTACATATATGTGCAACAACAAGATCAAAAAATCGTATCAACAAAAAAAAAAAAAAAGAGAGAGAGAGAGAGAGAGAGAGAGAAATTAAAATAGAGAAGATGAGGGGCCTCAAATATCATCATACAGTAGAGAGAAAGCGAGGGTACAAATTAAGATCGTCATCATCATCCAATACATCATCATGCGGCAACACATGGCCTAACGAAACTCACGAGATTAAACCTCTCGTCCAACAAATGAAAGACGAGAGATATTTCTTCCATCTTACCGGAGCCAGTAGAGGTTCTTAGCCCAGGGACAGCGATGGTCAGCTCCAGCCCAGAAGGGGTACCCCCAAAGCCCGCCATCGGACAACACAGAGGAAGGAGAACAAAAGGCGGAAAGAAGAAAGGAACAAAAAGGTCAGAACGATAATAACAAGAAGAAGAAGAAGAAGATGGATTATAACGGCGAAAAAGGGAAGGGGGGTTTTATATAAAGGGCAAGGAAGTATTAAAATAAAACAAAATAGTTAATATGATTTTATTTGGGGGGGGGGGGGCGCAGTAAAAGGGAGGAGTAGTGTGGTCCCCTAGGTGGGGTTTGACTCGAGTGGTCACGTCAAAGTGGGAGGGGATGTAACGGGGCGAAAGAACGACACGTGTCCGGACGCATGGCGGAGTGCAGGTGAATAGCCGGCAGGTCCCCCTGTTTGACGATGGCTTGAGTCGGCTTGTCGGGCCTCAGGTCGGCTGCCGTAATCATTGGGTGAAAAAAAAAAAACCTCAGCAGTAATTGACTTCCCCCGCCATGCCTCCCCACCCACCTCCTTTTGCCTTCCCACACTTGCACCCTTGGTACTCCTACAAACCTTTCACACACATCACCGTGCTTTTGACCACGGCCATCCCGATGTCTCGAATACTTTCCATCGTGTTAAATTATATTATATATATATTCTACTATTTTTTTTTGATGAAAATATATATATTCTTTTTCCTCATCATTATCACCTATCTCATGTTGCAGCTAGTCTTGTCTCTTTCCTTGGTGGCTTTGCTAAGATAAGTTTCCTACGACGTGCTTGTATGTTAGAATCAAATATATTGAGATGAACATCCAATGGTATCTTTAATTTTCTATATGTAACCTGAAAGTTTTGCATGCATGCAAAATTTCATATGAAATCTACATGATTGATCAATATATTCAACAACCCTAATGTTACAGCCGTGACAGTGACGTGGCCAGGCTCAGGTATCGTCGAATACGAGCGAGCCACGTGTATATTTTCCCGGCCAAGTCAGCGCCACATCCTCAAGGCCAGGATCGGCAAGACTACACCACCCGACGACTGCTTGAGACAAACCGCCCTCGCCGAGGTCGAGCTTGGCTCGGAGTTCCTCTACCACTTCATCGGTGCCCGGGCCCAGGAGGGTCCACCTAAATCGAGGTCGGCTGGTCCTTCGCCCTTCGCTAGGTGGCCGCCCGGAGACGGGCCCACCTCGGTCGAAGCCAGGCGACCTCCTGCCACCTCGCCAGGTGTCCACCCAGGAGGGGTCCACCTAAGCCGAGGTCGGCTGGTCCTTCGCCCTTCACCAGGTGGCCGCCCGGAGACGGGCCCACCTCGGCCGAAGCCAGGCGACCTCCTGCCACCTCGCCAGGTGTCCATCCAGGAGGGGTCCACCTAAGCCGAGGTCGGCTGATCCTTCGCCCTTCGCCAGGTGGCCACCCGGAGACGGGCCCACCTCGGCCGAAGCCAGGCAACCTCCTGCCACCTCGCCAGGTGTCCACCCAGGAGGGGTCCACCTAAGCCGAGGTCGGCTGGTCCTTCGCCCTTCGCCAACTGGCCGCCCGGAGATGGGCCCACCTCGGCCGAAGCCAGGCGACCTCCTGCCACCTCGCCAGGTGTCCACCTAGGAGGGGTCCACCTAAGCCGAGGTCGGCTGGTCCTTCGCCCTTCGCCAGGTGGCCGCCCGGAGACGGGCCCACCTCGGCCGAAGCCAGGCGACCTCCTGCCACCTCGCCAGGTGTTCACCCAGGAGGGGTCCACCTAAGCCGAAGTCGGCTGATCCTTCGCCCTTCGCCAGGTGGCCACCCGGAGACGGGCCCACCTCGGTCCGAAGCCAGGCGACCTCCTGCCATCTCGCCAGGTGTCCACCCAGGAGGGGCCCACCTAAGCCAAGGTCGGCCGATCCCTCGTCCCTCGCCAGTTGGCCCCTGGAGACGGGCCCAACTCAGCCGAGGTCAGACCGCTCGTACGGCGAGGGCCCTGGGGCGTACGAATCCCAGACGGCGTCCTGTACGGAGGGCGGTGGCACGCGGGACATCACTAGCATCGGCCCGACAGGTCCCGCAGCCGAGAGACGCAACCCTGACGACACAGGCCCCATAGATGGATGGCGCCCGCGCTTGGGGAAGAGGGCGCTCTCACTGGGCCCAAGGCCTGACCGGCGCCCTGCCAGCGCCGCCCTCCCCTCTTTCTCTTCTGTCTTTGCCTTTTCCCTGCTGGGCCCGGCGGACGAGGTCGGAAAGCCGCCTGGCACCTTTCACCGAAAAAGGAAAAGAGAAGAGGACGGGGAGGGGAGTTTCCGAGACGGAAAAAGACAAATGCGCGACGGAAGGAGATAAAGAGGGAAGAATCTGGGGACGACAAGGTAAGCCAATTAGCCTGGGGACAAGGAGGAAGCACCGGCACAAGGCCTTGCTCCGAGAGAGGAACCAGAAATCCCGAGAGGGGAACACTGGGCGTGAGCTCAGCAAGGAGGCCCAGCCGAGATTCTGGTCCCCAGAGCGTTTCCTTCACCAGTTAACTCTCTAAGTCTGGAACCCTTTAGAGGGTCCGGCTGGGGAGTCTGTTCCTTCTCGTCGTCTACTGACTTGACCGTCGGAGCTCCCTCGCCGGGATCCCCGGCCAGGGTCCTCTAACCCCTTTATTGCAGGTTCTCCGCGGGAAAGGGGGCTCCATCACCAGGCGGTCAGGAAGGATCGGCTGATCCGAGACACGGGCGCGGCGGCGAGAACGGCAACACCTAACAAGTCCTATCATACTTATCAAGTTTACTTCGCTACCTCAAGCAAAAACATGATTATTTATGCTATCTTCTTGTCAAAATTGCTCAAATTGCTAGGATACGGGGAACATGTTAAAAAAATAATTGATTTTAGTGGTATGGAAATATAATATTATTTTTTATAAGTTTAAATATTGTATAAAGGGTCAATAATTTCAATAAAAAATTATTGTCCTTGATAAAAAACCTCAATAGTACATTCAAAGTTGCAAACACCTTCCTAATAATTACATAGCAGATTTTTTTGGTAAAACATTAAATAGTAGTTGATGTAGAGGCCATTTGTAGGGTAAGTAATGTTTAACATTTCTCACAAAATAGTCATCGGTATTCTTATAATTATTGTAATGGAATGAATAATTTTGATTCATCATCTTCGATTTAATTCTTAGCATTTATGAATCTTTATTCAAGGATTTAGGGGACATTTATATTTATAACCGAAAAAACTAGAAGCATTTATATTCTGCACCATCTGATTTGGATACTTCTCTGACCTTGGCGTGGTGGACCTCAGCTTAGACTGAGGGCCCTAAGATCGGCAAGTGCTGACTTGGTCTTTTTGGCTCAGGCTAAGAAGCAGGATGTCACCTAAGCGTGATAAGTTATCCATTTTAGAAACCAATCACTCCCCTCGATTGCAGTACACCACATGCCAAGAAGGATAATCAACACAACAACTTGCCCACCCTTCATCCCAATTAAATGCATCGACAATAATACCATCTAATATATATATATCTTAAAATATATAAAAAAAATGAGCTGCCTCCTTGTAAAATGTGTAATGTAATTTCGAAATGTTCCCATGTACCGCCACATTGAATGATTTAATCTTATAAACTTTATAATTGAATTCAGAAAAAAATTTGAACAACATGATGGTAAACTCATCAACATTTCATTTTTTTTTTTTTTTTTTTTAGAATTCATATAAGAAACAGCACATTTAAATACTGGTCCCTTAAAAAAAACGACTCCATAAATATCAACAATAAGGATTCGAGCTAGCAATGATTCTAAACTGCGACCATAAATCGACATGAATTGCGTTGTCTGCAAGCCTATCAGATTTTCTTTACGAGGTACATGGGCAATTATACCATTCGAGTGTCTCTTAAGAATAAATTTGGATTCTCTGCATTTATTATGGATAACCATCCCATCATCCCTTTTATGGATACATAATTTTATTTCTTTTTAAAATATGATAAAACATCATAAATACCATATATAATGTATTATCCTAACAAAAAAATATATTTATTTTTAAAATGGATGATATGGCACCGATACGCAGTGGTAGCGCATCTGTGGTGCAAAAGCTTCACCGTGGACGGATAGGATCCGGTCTCCTCGTGAAGTCGGGCAGGGGCATCCGGGAAAAAGCGAATCCCGTCGCAAAGGAGGACGACCTTAAATAAGAGACCATCTTTTCAGTACCCATCAAATCATATCTATTGTCATTTATTTGTTTGTTCCAAGTGTCCGTAAATCCTTGTGTCTCGATCTTTAAGATCCTGAAGTTTTTAAAAGTGAAATAATTTGGTCCGGATGTAAAAACCTGGACTGCACCCGGGCAGAAAGTAACGAAAATGATTTGATCTTTATCCGAATCGAATGAGTTTGAATGCCAATTTGAGCTATGAATGTGCGTCGACCATTAAATAATCATCGATTTATTTTGTCAAAATTATATTGTTCCTTCTTACAATTTTACTTAAATTTAAATAAGAAATTTTACTTTACTCAAAACCTTGTGCAATTAATAATCATCGGTTTATTTTGTCAATTGAATGTTATTTGATAATATTCCTATATTATTTAGTTACTATTTTTCATCTAAAGTGAATAAATATGTATCGATTCTTTATGTTTTGTATCGGGTAAGAATATTTAACCAATTGATGGAGAAAATCTCAAATCCAATTTCAACCAAAATAACTGGAGTTGAATAATTCTAGATTTAGATTTCCAACTCATTCAAAGTTTGAGTTACTCTATGCTCCAATTGAATTTGATTTTATCTCAACCCTACTCTTGCTATTAATATGCCTACATCACACTTTAGCATCAAGGATATTAGGCTCTTCAAATTTTATATTTGCTAAATCTTTTACTATTGACATTCCAGAGGAGCCAATAGATCCTATCAAACTAACACACCATTTGTTAGTTTAATCAATCTAATCTTATGTATAACACGTACATTTTTGCCTTGAGTTAAGGAAAAATAGTTGTTTCGAGGATAAGTGTTAAACTCTACATCTTCGTAGGTGGAACCAGAAATCCTCATAGCTAGATCAAATTTTAGATTGGTTTGCATTGAAATTAACAATTAGACCTGCTCAAACCATGGGTTGCCCGTCCAGCCCTCCTAAGCCTGGCTTATTTAAAATGGGCATAGATTTTGTTTTCAATCCGGGGGGTTGGATCGGGCTTTAAAATCAAGTCAAAGTTGTGAAAATGGGATGAGGCTGAGCTTAGATTTAGATTGATCTGGTTGGACTTGTATGGCCATATCCACCTTGAAGACCCTAACCTGAGATGAGAGACTGAGACTCTGATCCCTAATTCTTCAAATCATTCTCTCTTTTGAGTTCTCAACCCTAGGATAAGAGTTACCCTAGATCTCCTATTATCCCTCTATTTATAAAAGATGCCTCATCGGTTACTTCCTGAAACCACACCATTAAGAATGTGGGGTAACTAATCTTATCATGGTATCAAGGTTGGTTAGTCACACTGTGAATTAAGTACAACATGCTTGAGTGTTTGTATTCATGATTTTTCACTAGAATAGTGGGACTCTTAGTCGGGTAATTGCCAATTTGTCGATCACTAGATCTCAGTTGAAGGTCGTAATCAAGAACTTATTAAAATCTTTTTGAAACTTGTCGAGACACAGCTGTTGCCGCCTAAATCACCGTGGCCTGTAGCTGAAGATGACCTTGGACCACGCCCTTGTCGCTGTGGGACCTGCCTGCGTGTCCGGACTTGCAAAATAGAAAAGACCCGGGCCGGTGATCCCTGCGGGGGCACTCCGATGCTCAAGTCAGTGGTGATCCAGGAGAACAGATCCTCCTGGTCGAGCCCCGTAGATGGACTCCATGCTAGGAGGAGAAAGTAATATACTGGGAGAATGTAAATGAGTTGTGAGTGGAGCAGGAGAAGTAGTGACGAAGGAGAGTTTGGACAGGAAGGCTATGTCCGTCAAGACCCTTCCGGTGGGTCTCCGGTAGCCTTGGACACCTAGTCTCTTAGTCACTCTCCTGTGTGCCATCCTTCTTGCCCGTTAGTTGGCTTACCTTTTTCTTGGAACCTTAGAGGGCTCTTTTAAGCCAAGGTGGCTACCAGATGCCTACCTTGAGATCCTCCCATCGCTTGCAGGCGCGTGCGGTAATGCTTCGTGCTGTGGATGAGATACCTTTCCTCATTCGCGATAAGGCACCTATCATGCACTCTGACATTCCTTCCGGTCGCTCTATTTCGAGAAGTCTGGCAGAGCCTCGATCAAGAGGCAACCGTCTCCTGGATTTGAATCTCCTGGATCGATTTTCTCTTCTGGGTGGCACAGACGATTGGTAAAGAGTGCAGCGCCTCTATCGGGGGACTCTTTCCTTTTCGGTGTAAGTGATAGCTGGGGCCATTATTGCGGCTTGGCAGGCGCTTCTCCATGGTCCTTGGGTGGCTATCCGCCGCCCAAGGAGAGCGGCGGTGTACTTCGGTTGCTGGTCTCTTCGACCGAGATGGGGTTGGTCCGGAGGGGCGGAGCTCGACTTCGGCCAGGGCATCTCGACCTCGAGGGAGCTGCCTGGCAAAGGAGTCCATAGAGGTGGA
Organism: Areca catechu; assembly: GCA_021397845.1. Classification (NCBI taxonomy): domain Eukaryota; kingdom Viridiplantae; phylum Streptophyta; class Magnoliopsida; order Arecales; family Arecaceae; genus Areca; species Areca catechu. The sequence goes on from CM038051.1 coordinate 21,924,555, forward strand.
GCTCGCTTCGACCACGGCATCTTGACCCTGAGGGAGCCGCCTGGCGAAGGAGTCCCGAGAGGCGGAGCTCGACTTCAGCTACGACGTCTCGACCTTGAGGGAGCCACCTGGAGAAGGAGTCCGGAGAGGTGGAGCTCGACTTCGGCCACGGCGTCTCGACCTTGAGGGAGCCGCCTAGAGAAGGAGTCCAGAGAGGCGGAGCTCGACTTCGGCCAAGACGTCTCGACCCTGAGGGAGTCGCCTGGCAAGGAGTCCGAGGAGAGATGTTCGACGTGACAGCTTCTTCCGACATGGCTTCTGACTGGGTCTGACAAGGGTTACACATCAGTGATCATGCCACATCAGTAGCTTTCCTGGAGCCTACTTGGAGCCTTCTTTGCTAATAGTTGACTAGACTAGAGGGTTGCAAAGTCTACTCAGCTATGGGCCAACTAGATGGAGGTGCTGCAATACCTAATCGATCATAGGTCAACTAGGTTGAGAAACTACAAGATCTAGTTAACCATAGGTTGCTAGATTGAAAGATGGTAAGGCCTAATTAGTTATGGGCCGGCTAGATGTCTTCACCTTGGGAATTACTCTTTATTTTTGGAACTACTTTTCACCTTCGAAACTAGTCTTCACCTTCGAAACTAGTCTTCACCTTCTGAACTAGTTTCCACATTTGAAACTATCTGGTATTTGTTGCTGTTGCCCAGATATGGTGCCCAAGAGGGGGGGTGAATTGGGTATTTACAAAATTAAAGCAATATATGTGCTATCAAGTTTTAAGGTGAAGAGTGATAGTGCTCAAATAATTGTGCAACGGAAGCAATGAAATAAATCAACAATTAAAGAGCAAAAGAAGAGCAATGCAAACACACAAGAAGTATAGTGGTTCGGTGCACCTAGCACCTACATCCACTTCCAAGCTCCACTTGGGAATTTTCACTATAATCTTTAGATTACAGCCGACTTGTTTTACCAGCCTCACAGTCAAAACCTTACACACTTGTTTTGGCTTCGGGCTAACAAGCAACCCTAGTTGGTTTTATCAATTGGATCACCAACAAACCTTACTCACTTGTTTTGGCTTCGGGCTAACAAGCAACCCTAGTTGGTTTTATCAATTGGCTCACCAACAAACCTCACTCACTTGTTTTGGCTTCGGGCTAACAAGCAACCCTAGTTGGTTTTATCAATTGGCTCACCAACAAACCTCACTCTAGTTTCAAATTCCCTTGAAACTAGCCTACCACAAATAGAATCTTAATACAATGAATAAAAATAATACAAACTCCTTTTTGAGCAATAAGAAATTCGTTGAAGCTTTTGATGGAGACTCTTCAAGCCTTTTCCCTTGGAATCTTTGACCTCACTAAATGCCAAACTCTTGAAAGTTGGATTCCTCAAAGATGGAAAGCTTTTGGCTAAGGAATCTCTTGGATTTCTCACTCTTTTTGGCTTGGAATTGCTTGAAGGCTTTTTACTTTCACTCTAATCCTTTTCACCTTGTCTCCATGTCTTTTTTGAAGTTTGGTGGAGGTTAAATACCTCATTCATGCTGAAACAACTCCACAAGACCGTTAGAATCAAAAATATGGCCGTTTATGGCCGTTAGAAATCAAATCAGAAGTTCAGAAAAACTAGCCGTTATGCCATGAGTCGACCTCTGGATCAAGTGTCGACCTCAGGTGTCGACCTCTGGACAGGTGTTGACCTCAGGTGTCGACCTCTGACCTCTGGTGTCGACCTCTGGATCAAGTGTCGACCTCAGGTGTCGACCTCTGGACAGGTGTTGACCTCAGGTGTCGACCTCTGGACAGGTGTTGACCTCAGGTGTCGACCTCTGAAGCGTGCCACTGAAATTTTGCCGTGCCGGCCTTGCTGAACCATCTTCAAATCCTTTCATATTAATTTCAAAGTCCATATATTTGATTTTCCATTAATTTAAGGACTTTTTCAACTGAAATACAAGCATTTCTTCATTCAACATGGTTGAGTACTAAGATCTGAGAAATACACTTAAAACATAATTAGTACTCATATATACTTAAACATTTTGTCAATCATCAAAATCAAGACCAGAGTCAACAATCTCCCCTTTTTGATGATGACAAAATCTTTAAGTATATGAATAGGGTAAGCTTAAAAAGATTAACAATAAGATAAACATGCAAGCTCAAAACAATAAGCACCAAGCTCCCCCTCAAAATATGATCCAAAAAATCTTTAAAAATATTTTTTAAAATATGCAAAAGAAAAATTTAAAATTTTCAAAATTTCTTCTTCTTACTAATTCTTTCCTCTAGATAAAAACATTTTACATTCTTCTCCTCCTTTTGCACTTTCTTTCATTTCTCAAAAGATTTTTCATGTTTATCCAATCTTCCCCTTTTCATACTTAACAATTTTCTCCCCCTTTTTGACATCATGAAAAAGGGTGAAAGGCAATACAAAGTGGGAATGAAGTTGGAAAGAATAGCAAGTAGGTCATCAAAATCAATGCATGAAATCAAATATTTATGATATCAATTGAATATGATATAAGGTGAACAAGATACCAAAGAATGTAAGCACATGCAAGAAATGATTTGATATATATTATCCATTCGCTTTACTTGTTCATGGGATAAGGTCACAGCGGCACCCCTACACGTCATAAGAGAGCCCGTTGAATGGGAAGAGAGGGTCTTTAAGCCCTACTTATCTCCTATGACCGGACGGCCATGGTGACTAACCCAATCCGAAGCGGTTACTAGGAAATCTTATATAAAATTTTTTTTTGATGCCAATAGAATATGATACCATTTGAATGTAACTCCTCCAAAGAATTAGATTTGAAAACAAGAAGGAGTACCGGAGCAATATAAGCAAAGCATGATATCAACAAGATATTCAAAGTATCAAATATGATAACAAATCTTTGGATGCTCCCCTGAATGTTATTCCTCCTTTAAAAATATGCATTTATTTCAGGAATAAAACATGAAAGCTTATGCATCAAGATTTAAAATTTTTCAAGATATTCATGATTTTCAAAATACAAAGCATTTATATCGCATAAAAATGTTTAGCATTATTTCAAATTTATTTTAAGATGATTTGATATCCATACAAATGCTAGAAGTAATATGATATCAAGTCTAGCTATTAGGGCAAGGGTTTGTCAATAAGCATACCTTCTTCTTAAAAGTAACCCTTAACTACTAGTTCTATACTTGATCCAAATCATTTCTAGATTATGCATAGATGCCAAAAATAAAAACATATAAATCATAGCATTTCACTTGAAATAATTTAGAAACTATATTAATCAAAATCAAGTGAAGATCTAATAATCACAAGTTTGACCATGAGAGCTTGAAATCCATCAACATCAAAATGGTCATGATCACAACAAATGATTATTAGTCTAAGCTTGATTCTAATCAATCAATTAAAACATTTTTCAAATCAATATGCATCTTTAAAAATATTTTTCATGAAATACATTAATCAAAATCAAGTGAAGGTCTTACAATCATAAATTTAATCATGATAGCATGAAATTCATCAACACCAAAAAGTTCATGATCATAGCCAATGATGATAAGTCCAAACTTGATTCTAATTAACTATTTAAAATAATTTTTCAAAGTAATTGATGCAATAAAAATTAATCTACAATTTTAATTATGGAAGGAGATGTTTAGAATTTACCAATATACATAATCCTTCCTTTTACCATTTAGTCCAAAATATAGCTTGTCCACTTCTTTAAATTGTCTTGTACAACCTCTTTTCAAGAACTTCCTTTCTTCATGTTGGGTTGCAAGACATTCCTGCAAAACAAATTAAGTGGACATTTTTGGTACCCAAACTTTCTTGGGTCCTTTATGATTAGTAATTATGGTTCCTTTTGGAACCCAAACTTTTCTAGAAGGATAAGCATTGAAACCACATTTATAATAAGAATTGAAAGAAGCAGGAATATTGAAGTTCTTCAAGAGTTTTTGCTTCTTTTCCTCAATCAAAATATTTTTCACATTAAAAACTTTTTCACATAAATCTTTTGAAATAACATTTTTTTTTTCTAAAAATTCTTTTTCTTTAGAAAAATTATTCTTTTCATTTTTAAAAATATCAATCTTGGCATTTAAATCATCATTTTTATTTGCAAGATTGCTGTTGTCAAGAGAAAATGAATCTACATGCCTATTTAATTTCTTGTGCTCAATTTTTAGCAATCTGTATTCATGCACAAGATCATTAGATGCATCATGTGATTCTTTAAAGGTAAAATCATAATTATTTTTAGCACATACCTTTTTCTCATTTGCCATGAAACAAAGATGGGCAACTTCATAATCTGTACTTGAATCTTCGCTATCGCTCCAAGTTGCCATCATTGCCTTGAATTTCCTTTTGGCCTTGAGAGCTATTATTTTATTTTCTGTATCAGCTTCCACTATCCTTTGCCATAAGTTCAACTCATAGGTCATGAGTGAACCGATAAGCTCTTCCAAAGGTAAGGTTTCTACATCTTTAGCTTCTTGGATCGCCGTCACCTTTGGATCCATGATTTTGGCAAGGATCTAAGAATTTTGTTCACCAAATCAGCATTAGTATAGATTTTGCCAAGACTTTTTAATTCATTAATAATAGTCATAAATCTTGAAAACATATCAGATATAGATTCATAATGCATCATTTCAAAAGTTTCAAAAGAATGTATAAGCAAATTAATTTTAGTGTTCTTCACTTGAAGAGTACCCTCATGAGTAACTTCAAGTGTGTCCCATATTTCCTTCGCTGATGTGCATGTAGAAACTCTATTAAATTCATTTAAGTCCAATGCACAATAAAGCAAGTTCATTGCTTTAGCATTGAGTTCAATTTGTTTAATGTCATATTCATTCCAATCCTCTTCAAGCTTTGGAATGGAAATGCCATTAACCAAAATGGAAGGAATATGAGGACCACTAATAATGGTTTTCCAAAGATGATAACTAATAGATTGAATATGGATGCGCATGCGAGTTTTCCAAAATATGTAATTTATGCCATTGAAAAATGGTGGTCTAACACTAATACCTACAAGGGTTACCATAATCTTTAGCTCAAAATCGTTAGATTTTCAATCAGAGCACCGAGCTCTGATACCACTTGTTGCCCAGATATGGTGCCCAAGAGGGGGGGTGAATTGGGTATTTACAAAATTAAAGCAATATATGTGCTATCAAGTTTTAAGGTGAAGAGTGATAGTGCTCAAATAATTGTACAACGGAAGCAATGAAATAAATCAACAATTAAAGAGCAAAAGAAGAGCAATGCAAACACACAAGAAGTATAGTGGTTCAGTGCACCTAGCACCTACATCCACTCCCCAAGCTCCACTTGGGAATTTTCACTATAATCTTTAGATTACAGCCGACTTGTTTTACCAGGCTCACAAGTCAAAACCTTACACACTTGTTTTGGCTTCGGGCTAACAAGCAACCCTAGTTGGTTTTATCAATTGGATCACCAACAAACCTTACTCACTTGTTTTGGCTTCGGGCTAACAAGCAACCCTAGTTGGTTTTATCAATTGGCTCACCAACAAACCTCACTCACTTGTTTTGGCTTCGGGCTAACAAGTAACCCTAGTTGGTTTTATCAATTGGCTCACCAACAAACCTCACTCTAGTTTCAAATTCCCTTGAAACTAGCCTACCATAAATAGAATCTTAATACAATGAATAAAAATAATACAAACTCCTTTTTGAGCAATAAGAAATTCGTTGAAGCTTTTGATGGAGACTCTTCAAGCCTTTTCCCTTGAATCTTTGACCTCACTAAATGCCAAACTCTTGAAAGTTGGATTCCTCAAAGATGGAAAGCTTTTGGCTAAGGAATCTCTTGGATTTCTCACTCTTTTTGGCTTGGAATTGCTTGAAGGCTTTTTACTTTCACTCTAATCCTTTTCACCTTGTCTCCATGTCTTTTTTGAAGTTTGGTGGATGTTAAATACCTCATTCATGCTGAAACAACTCCACAAGACCGTTAGAATCAAAAATATGGCCGTTTATGGCCGTTAGAAATCAAATCAGAAGTTCAGAAAAACTAGCCGTTATGCCATGAGTCGACCTCTGGATCAAGTATCGACCTCAGGTGTCGACCTCAGGTGTCGATCTCTGGACAGGTGTTGACCTCAGGTGTCGACCTCTGAACAGGTGTTGACCTCTGGTGTCGACCTCTGGATCAAGTGTCGACCTCAGGTGTCGACCTCTGGACAGGTGTTGACCTCAGGTGTCGACCTCTGGACAGGTGTTGACCTCAGTGTCGACCTCTGAAGCGTGCCACTGAAATTTTGTCGTGCCGGCCTTGCTGAACCATCTTCAAATCCTTTCATATTAATTCCAAAGTCCATATATTTGATTTTCCATTAATTTAAGGACTTTTTCAACTGAAATACAAGCATTTCTTCATTCAACATGGTTGAGTACTAAGATCTGAGAAATACACTTAAAACATAATTAGTACTCATATATACTTAAACATTTTGTCAATCATCAAAATCAAGACCAGAGTCAACAGTTGCCATGCTTCTTAGTTAAAATTCGTGCAGGTAAGTTGCCATCGGGTAGCTCCTTGGCCTACTCATCTCTATGCCAAGTCGTTTTCACTTTGTTGAGTATATTTTTCTTCTCTTCTTATTCAGTTCATCATAGGCGTGGGTTTGCACCCTAATAGCACATTGGCATGCTAGGTAGTGGAGCAAGAAAGCGAGACATTTTTTATTCAGAAAACTTCAGACCTCTCCTCACAAAAAAGCATAATGCCCGTCACAAAAGCAAGATATGCTTCTAGCAACACTATCAAGCCGATAGCATGACAAGAAGAACATGATAATCATGTGGAGTTCAATCCTTCACAATCAATTATGGTAGAGGATAACCAGCAGTTCCCTACCCTTGTGCAACAAGTGCAGTCTTTGACTGTCATTGTGCACAATCCACAATAAGTGGCCAGAAGGCCTCAATTGCAATCAGAGGGGCCACCACCACCTCCAATAATTCTTTCTCATTGTGATCGCCAATAGCCTACCATGCCATCTCAGCATAGCTGACAATTACCTGTGACACCTCCTTATGAAGTTGACGATCCTCACATTGATGGGAGAAACCATGACTACTGACACATTGCTCCCAGCATTCAGAGCATCGGTCATGCCCAGCTCCATAACCAAACATCAATAAGGGCAAACAACACCATTCACCATCTTAGTATCTGAGGAGGGCTCTACTCCAGGATATTCCCAACATCAAGAGGAGTTTTCGATGCATAAATGACTACGAGTGAAAACTACAAGAGCTAGATAATCGACTTGAAATATTCCAAATGAGTCAAAAAGGACCATCTGGCAACTTGGAGTTCAACACTTGACCGCCATTCACCCGATGGATTATGGATGAGCCAATTCTAGCTTGCTTCCAGATGTCATAGATGGATCCATACGATGGTACCTCGGATCCATTGGACCATCTCAAGAGTTACAGAAGTCTTATGGCAATTCTAAGGGCTATAGATGCCCTGCTTTGCTTGGCTTTCCCAACTACCCTTTAAAAAGTGGCCTGAGTATGTTACTCGGGACTCCGTCCATGAAGCATCAGCTCCTTCAAATGACTGGAGCAACTATTCATGGTGCACTTTTTTAGTACCAGTAAGAAATTGCCATGCACCTTTAGCAGCCTCTTTTCCATAAAGTAGCGAGAAGGGGAGAATTTGAAGGACTACTTGGCATGTTTTAACACCACCATTCTGGAAATCTATGACCTCGATCAAGACATGGCCATGACAGTCATGACCCAAGGATTGCACAATTTGTCATTTACTAACTCCCTAGAAAAGATAGCTTCGAGATCATACTCAAAACTCCATGCATGGGTACAGAAGTATATTCATGCTGATGAGGGTATCACGACTCAACGATAATTTAAAGGCAGAAGAGTATGAAGCACCAAAGAAGAGAAAGGTCCAAGAAGGGATTAAAGAATCCCCTTGACAATAACTGATCCTGAGGCCAAGGAGCCGAACCTACAGATATGACAACTATACTTCCCTTTTGGCTCCTCGATCCCAAATTCTTATAAAGATTGAATGGTAGAGTTATCTTCAGAGGCCCTGCCAATGAGAGCTTCTTTGAGTTCTCGCAATCAAAAGTACTGTTGTCATCGTTGGGATTATAATCACGGCACCGAGAACTGCATTTAACTTAAGAATGAGATTGAAGTTCTGTTGGCTGGGCCAGCTCGCACCCTCGTGGCGTGTGTCCAGTGTAGGGTCTGGGCCCACTGGGTGTGGGTGCCATCGGTAAGTCGGGTCTGGTGCCACGTCGACATCCCTTGGTTAGTGCTGCGGTGCTCGTCTCCAGCAAGCCGACTCGAGGGTGAGTACCCTGGGTTGCTCTTGCGGGGGTCGGCAGAGGGGTCGACTCGAGTGCCCGGTTGCTACGCTGGTTTAAGAGAGATAAACCTGCCTCTTATAATAGGGACGTTCCTTTTGTAAGAATGGTTAGGGGCATCGATCCAACAATTGGTATCAGAGCCGGAGGTCTCGGGTTCGAGTCTCCGCAGGGGGAAAAACTCGGTCGTTTCGCTGGGGGGGGGATTGTTGGCTGGGCCAGCTCGCACCCTCGTGGCGTGTGTCCAGTGTAGGGTCTGGGCCCACTGGGTGTGGGTGCCATCGGTAAGTCGGGTCTGGTGCCACGTCGACATCCCTTGGTTGGTGCTGCGGTGCTCGTCTCCAGCGAGCCGACTCGAGGGTGAGTACCCTGGGTTGCTCTTGCGGGGGTCGGCGGAGGGGTCGACTCGAGTGCCCGGTTGCTGCGCTGGTTTAAGAGAGATAAACCTGCCTCTTATAATAGGGACGTTCCTTTTGTAAGAATGGTTAGGGGCATCGATCCAACAAGTTCTCATTCGAGGGGTTATCTCAAAAAGTTTGTCCAAAACTGACAAGTCCAACCCTTGACTAGTCATTTGCATAGCCTCAAGTAGGAGATATACTTAACCAAATGACCACTGGGATAATACATATGACCACTCGGGGGGCGGATACATTGAAAGGATCTCCGAAGGGCTGAAGTCTCTAAACCAACTCAACAGGAAAAACCATCTCTAAACTGGGAAGGCCCTTACCAAGTTGTTAGAGTACTTCAACTAGAAGCCTACAAACTCGAAAAGCTCAATGGATCCAAAATTCCTTGGACTTGGAACACCAAGAACCTTCGCATGCATCAGCGATAAAATTTTTATTTAATGAAAAGCTTTACTTTCAAAAAATTCTTAAAGAATTGGCTACATAATAATCAATACTTTAGTTTAGAAGCCAAGTAATCTATCAGTAAAATTGGGCTTGCTTACACCCGGCCTAAAGAGCAAGTCATAATCGGTAAATCATAAGCAAATATATATAAAACTCGCACAAAAAAAAAGAAGAGAGAGGAAAAGAGTCGGTAAGTAACTAATTAGATTAATGTTAGCTTGCACCTAACTAAAAGATGTATTTGGCATAACTGACCAGAATAAAGTTGACTTGCACCTGACTAAAAGATGTAGTTAGCATAACCAACTAGTATAAGGTTAGTTTGCACCTGACCAAAGATGTAGTTGGCATAATTGACTAGTATGCAACTAGTTTGCACCTAGTTGAACAATCAACTAATATGCAGTTGGCTTACACTAGGTCGAACAACCAACTACTATGTGGTTGGTTTGTCCCTAGTTGAATAATTGATAATTAGTCAATGCATGTGATATGGCAACATCGCTGACGTGGAGCATACGTCAGACCCAGCTGGCCACCAGGTAGGGCCACGTGGCGTTCTCTTCCGAGCTCTCCTGCCAGGTAGTTTGACCAGCGGTCATTCCCACCTCGAGCCGAGCTCGGCACCCCTGCTCCTTTAACAGGTGGCGCCCTTTAATGGGCCCACCTTGGTCGAAGTCGAGCTTGCCTCTGCCACTTCGCCAGGTGTCGACCCAGGCACGATCAACCTCGATCGAAGTGGGCCTGCCTCTGCTCCTTCGCCAGGTGGCGCCCCCTGATGGGCGCACCTCGTCGAAGTCGAGCCAGGCACCCCTGCTCCTTCGCCAGGTGGCGCCCCCTGATGGGTCCACCTCGGTCGGAGTCGAGCTTGCCTCTTCCACTTCATCAGCTGTCGACCCAGGCGGGGTCCACCTCGATCGAAGTAGGCTTGCCTCTGCTCCTTCACTAGGTGGCACCTCCTGATGGGCCCACCTCATCGAAGTCGAGCCGGGCACCCTTGCTCCTTCGCCAGGTGGCGCCCCCTAATGGGTCCGTCTCGATCGAAGTCGAGCTTGCCTTTGCCACTTCGCCAGGTATCGATCCAAGCGGGGTCCACCTCGGCCAAAGTGGGCCTGCCTCTACTCCTTCACCAGATGGCACCCCTTGATGGACGCACCTCGTCGAAGTCGAGCCGGGCACCCCTGCTCCTTCGCCAGGTGGCGTCCCCTGATGGGTCCACCTCGGTTGAAGTCGAGCTTGCCTCTGCCACTTCGTCAAGTGTCAACCCAAGCGGGGTCCACCTCGATCGAAGTGGGCCTGCCTCTACTCCTTCGCCAGGTGGCGCTTTCTGATGGGCCCACCTCGCCGAAGTTGAGTCGGGCACCCCTGCTCCTTCGCCAAGTGGCGCCCCCTGATGGGTTCACCTCGGTCAAAGTCGAGCTTGCCTCTGCCACTTCGCCAGGTATCGACCCAAGCGGGGTTCACCTCGGTCGAAGTGGGCCTGCCTCTACTCCTTCGCCAGGTGGCGCCTCCTGATGGGCCCACCTCGTCAAAGTCGAGGCGGGCACCCCTGCTCCTTCACCAGGTGGTGCCCACTGATGGGTCCATCTCGATCGAAGTCAAGCTTACCTCTGCCACTTCGACAGGTGTCGACCTAGGCAGGGTCCATATCGATCAAAGTGGGCCTGCCTCTGCTCCTTCGTCAGGTGGCACCCCCTGATAGACCCACCTCGCTGAAGTCGAGCCATGCATCTCTGCTCCTTCGCCAAGTGGCGCCCCCTGATAGACCCAACTCATCGAAGTCGAGCCAGGCACCTTTGCTTCTTCACCAGGTGGCGCCCCCTGATGGATCCAGCTCAGCCAAAGTCAAGCTTGCCTTTGCCACTTCGCCAAGTGTCGAACCAGGCGGGGTCCACCTCGATCGAAGTGGGCCTGCCTCTGCTCCTTCGCCAGGTGGCGCCCCCTGATGGACCCACCTCACCTGAAGTCGAGCCAGGCACCTCTACTCCTTCGCCAGGTGGCGCCCCTTGATGGGTCCACCTCGGTCGAAGTCAAGCCTACTCCACGGAGCGTCAGGAGAGCCAAAGGTGCAAGCCTCGAGAATGCTACTGAGGCCGACGCACGTAGTGCGGTATGCCCAGTACAGCATCCACAGACCTGTAATGGTGCGCGGAACCTCATTTGCACCAGTTTAGGCGGGGCACCTTGATCGAGGTACTTGATCCAGCAGTCGGTGACCTGGAACCCCCCTGGAGGGATAGCCATGATCAACGCCTTGAGCCTGAGGGCGCCCGTGCCTGGATCGAGGTCCTGCCAAGTTTTCTGTTTCATGACAGCGCAGAGGACGAGACAAGCTCGCCACTTAATTCCCAATTATGAGGAGAGGTGACCAAGAGGAGAACGCCATATGAGAGTCGTTAACCTCCAAGGCTCCCAGAGGGGGAGAATCAAGGCAATGAAATGCCCAACAATCTCAAACGGGCACCACGGGCAAGAAGGAAGGTAAGCAATCAAGAGGGCAAACGCATGCACGGAGAGAAGAGGCGACTCTGAGATAGAAGCTCCGAAGGAACTCGCAAGAGCGAGCCCGGTGAGCTCAGTCGCAGGAACCGGAATGCTAACCCCTTTCATTCTCACTCATCTCCTCACCTAAAATTCCTCTAAGCATGGAGATACAGCAGGGATCCATCTTAGTGGATCTATTTCACTTTGCCACTCACTAACTTGACATTCGGAGTGTCCCCGCCAGAACTCCTAGCCCGGGTCTCTAACCTTGTTTTGCAGGTCTGGGATCTCAGGATTCCAAAGCAAAGGGGACCGAGGTCCGGTGCCAGCTCACAGCCCAGCTCATAGCTACAGGCCACAGCGATAAGGTCGGCAACAGATTGGCACGCCAGGTAGGGGGACGAAAGCCCCTATGCAAACAAGCCCCCCACGAGCTTGAGAATAGCTCAGCCCCAAGCATGGTGGTGACTTACGGACGTGAAGCCTCCACCAGCCGTGCGGGAAAGGTTCCCTCTCCTCTAGGCCCCCGCAGCCCGAAAAGGGAACTTCCCGCTCCTATTGCTCCTTCTCCTCAGTTGCCCTCGGCAGACGGTCAGTATGCTGCTATTGTCCAACACCTACAGACACTGACCGCGGTCGTGAGGCAGTTGCAGCATCAGCAGCGCTCCCTGGTGACTCAACCTCAGCCAGGGACCCCCACGGAAGCCTACGCTCCATCCAAGGCAGGTCGTCCCATCCACGGGCAACAACCAACCCCCGCGAGAGTCATCAGACCCTCGCAAAGAGGAATCGTACTGGATCGGTGGACAACGAGAGCCGATCCCCGACGGACAACAATGACGCCGCCAGGTGCAGCAAGCACCGCCGGGGTAAGGCCCCTCGCCGTGACCCATCGGCCCCTTCTTCTTCAGCGACCTCGATGGAAGGTTCCACTAATGAGGCCATCAACCATCTAGCCGAGAGGCGCCTGGAAGAGCAAGAGGCAAACTGGCGGAGCTCTCCCACCGGTTTGCCAACATGTAGGGCTCCCCCAGCGAGCCAGTGGGCTACAACGCCTGACCGCCCTTCTCCTGGAAAATCCAAGAGGAACCGATTCCGAGTCAGTTCCACATGCCTTAAGTGGATCCCTATGACGGGACTATCGACCCCCTGGATCACCTGGAGAGCTATAAAGCTCTCATGAGAGTCTAGGGGGTGACGGATGCCCTCTTGTGCATCGCCTTCCCGACCACTCTCCTAAAGGTCGCTCGAGTTTGGTTCACTCGCCTCGAGCCCGAATCTATCAACTCCTTCCAACAGTTGGAAGAAAGGTTTGTGGTGCACTTCGATACCTGGCGAAAGGTGCCAAGAGAGGTAGATAGCCTCTTCCCCATCCGCCAGCAGACCAGGAGCTTTTGCAAGACTATGTCACCCGCTTCAAGACTGCTACCCTAGAGATTTACAATCTGGACGAGCCCATCGCTATGCTGGCATTAAAGCGAGGGCTCAAGACCTCCCGTCTGACGTATTCCTTGGACAAAAAGCTGTCCAAGATGTACTCTAAACTCCTCGTCCGCATCCATAAGTACATCCGTGCTGAGGAGGCTAACCATACCAGAGAGTGCTGGATGGAAAGCCTTTGAAGAAGCCTACCCCGAGGGATGTCCATAAAACCCGAAGGCCCGAGCCGCCTGCAGATTTTCGGTCAGGATCGAAGCCAAAGAATGGTCCCATTCCAGAGCATACTTTCACTCCCCTCCGTGCTCCAAGAACGAAGATCCTCATGGAGATCGAGGGCAAGCGCTACCTCCATCGACCTCCTTCTCAGAAGCCGAAAAGCAATCATGACAAGACGAAATACTATCAATTCCATTGCGACCACGAGCACGATACGATGGAGTGCCATAATCTGAAGTGGGAGATCAAGGACCTGATCAGGAGGGGCTACCTCAGGAAGTTCATGAGGAGTGAGGCCCTAGTAGAGGACCAGCCACTTGCAACCCTTCCCCCCATCCCTGCAATCGACAATCGCCTTACGGAGAAGTCGGCGGACATGATCTCTTGGGGGATATGACATGCATCGAAGATAGCCTGGGAGGGAGGAGACCTGGAAAATGTACTCCCCTTTGAGAAGGGGAAGGGATGTGAAGATGAAAATGTAAATAATGATGCAGTCGTGGTTGAGATGACCATCGCTAAGCATCCTGTACATTGAATTATGGTTAATAGTAGGAGCTTCACTGACGTGCTTTTTTATGATGCTTTCTCCTGGATGAACTTGTCTCATGATCGTTTAAGGCCAGTGCACACCCCTCTCGTAGGTTTCACCGGAGATTCTGTGGGAGTTGAGGGAGAGATCACTCTCCTTGTCACCACCGGGACTCCACCCCGGCAGAGCATGGTCATGATGACCTTCTCCATTGTCAGACTCCCATCACCATATAATGCTATCTTGGGCCGTCCAGGGCTCAACCAACTTGACACAGTTATTTTCACTAAAAGGTTGCTGGAGCAGTTCCCTACCGTTTCCGGGGTAGGAGAGATGAGGGGGGCAGTTCAGGCCGTCTAGCATTGCTTGCAGGCTATCCCGGGAGCCCAGAGTGCCGAGCTCGGCTCTAACGTCGACGACCTCGACCAAAGGGTGCAGGATCCCAGGGGTGGCCCCGTTGAGTGCCTGCTGATGTACCCCCTTGGCTCGGACCCACTGAAGATGGTACAGATAGGAGCCCAACTACCGAAGGATGAATGGGCTCCCTTGCTAAGTTTCCTCCGGGCGAACACGGACATGTTCGCCTGGTCTACGATAGACATGCCAGGTATTCCCTCGGATGTTATCACCCATCAGTTAAAAATTGATCCGAAGTGCCATCCAGTTCGGTAGAAGAAGAGGTGTTTTGCTGCAGAAAGGTAAAAGGCGATCAACGACGAGGTGGAGAAACTCCTCACTTCTAGCTTCGTTCGCGAAGTGCAATACCCCAGCTGGCTAGTGAACGTGGTGATGGTCAAGAAGAACAATGAGAAGTGGAGGATCTGTGTGGACTACACCGATCTCAACCAAGCTTGCCTAAAAGATAGCTTCCCTCTCCCAAAGATCGTCCAGCTCGTGGACGCCACTTCGGGATACCGCCTCCTCTCCTTCATGGATGCCCTCTCCAGGTATAATCATATCTGGATGCATCTGGAGGATGAGGAGCATACCGCCTTCATCACGGATCGTGGGACCTACTGCTATAAGATGATGCCCTTCGATTTGAAGAATGCCGGCGCCATGTACCAGTGGTTGGTCAACAAGGTCTTCAAAGACCAAATTGGCCGCAACATGCAGGTATACGTGGATGACATGCTCGTGATGAGCAAGCCGACCTCGAACCATGTCGACGACCTGACGGAGACCTTCCACAACCTTCGCCTCCACCAAATGAAATTGAACCCGACGAAGTGTGCTTTTGGTGTTGCGGCGGGGAAGTTCCTTGGCTTCATGGTGACCCAAAGGAAGATAGAAGCTAACCCAGAGAAGGTTCGAGTGATCCTCGACATGGAGCAGCCCACCTCCAAGAAGCAAGTCCAGTGACTCACCGGCCAGATAGCAGCCCTGAGCCGGTTCATCTCACGATCTGCGGATCATTGCCATCCCTTCTTCAAGGTGCTGAGAAAGATGCACGACTTCGCCTGGATGAAGGAGTGCCAAGAGGCATTCGAGGAGCTGAAAAAGACCCTGGCATCACCACCACTACTCTCCCGGCCGAAGGAGGGAGAAGAGCTCCTCCTGTATATGGTGGTCACTCCGGAGGCCGTCAGCTCGGTCGTAGTCTGGACAGATGACAAAGGAATCCAAAGATCTGTGTACTATACGAGCAAGCTTCTCCGCGATGCGAAGCTCAGGTACTCTCGATCCGAGAAGTTGATTTTGTGCTAATTATGTATGCCCAGTGCCTCAGGCCTTATTTCCAAGTGCACCCTATCACGGTCCTGACGATCAACCGCTCAAGGATGTGCTCAGCCGACCTGACACATCTGGATGCCTGGTGAAGTAGGCACTGAAGCTCAGCGAGTTCGACATCGCCTATCGATTGAGGTCGGCCATGAAGGTGCAGGTACTGACTGACTTTCTATTTGAGTGTGCATGCCTGGGCGAGGGACCGGAAGAGAGCCCCTAGAATCAATAGCCGGACTTGAACCGGAGGAGGACATTTGGGTCCTGCATGTGGACGGAGCCTCTAACTCCGATGGAAGCGGAGCTAGGCTCATCCTTGCCAACAGCAAGGGAGTCGTCATCGAGTGTGCGCTTCGCCTCCGGTTTGCTGCCACCAATAACCAGGTAGAGTACGATGCGCTCCTCGCGGGACCGAGAGTCTCCCCCAAACTTGGCATGACCAGCCTAAGGGTCTTCACCGATTCATAGCTGGTGGCAGGTCTCAAGAGAGTATGAGGCACGAGACCCTCAAATGTCAAAGTACTTGGAGTTGGTGCAAGCGATCATGGTGGGTTTCAGGTGATTTAGTGCCTCCCACATCCCGCACGGTGAAAATGTTCGTGCGGATGCCCTCTCCCCGCTGGCAACCTTACCGGACTCATCATTGGGTCGCACCTACATCGAGCATCTTCAGGCCCCGAGCTATGAGACCCTTGGAGAAATCCAGCAGATCACCCCGGAGCTCTGCTAGATAGACAAGTACGTCAAATATATCATCGACGGTACCTTGCCCGAAGATCGCATAAAGGCCGGCCTCATCAAAAGAAAGGCCGCGTGCTTTGTGTTGATGGATGGGTTGCTCTATCGGAGGTCCTACTCCTATCCACTCCCCAAATATTTGAGGCCTACGGAGGTAGCACTCATGCTCCAAGAGATCCACGAAGGCCTCTACGGGAATCACATAAGGGGCAGGACTCTGGCATACAAGACCCTCCATCAAGGATACTTCTAGGAGAGATGAGGGAGGACGCAGCTAACTTTGTCAAGAGGTGTGTCCGCTGTTAACATCACGCCGTTGTGCAATGCCAACCAGTTGCGTCGCTCTCCCAGCTCTCCGCCCCGTGGCCATTTGCTCAGTGGGGCATGGACCTCCTTGGTCCCTTTCCTCCCGTGTCTGGGCAGCGTAAGTTTTTTATTATGGCTATCGACTACTTCACGAAGTGGATTGAGGCTGAGTCGTTAGCCCGGATCACGAAGATGAATGTCAGCAAATTCCTTTGGAAGTCAATCATATGCCGTTTTGGGCTCCCCCACACCATCATCACCGATAACGGATGTTAGTTCGATTATCGAGAGTTCGTGGAGTTTTGCAACGACCTCGGCATTCATCATCGTTTCACCTCAATGGCGCATCCTCAGACCAATGGGGAAGTCGAAGTGACCAACCGGACCATCCTTCAAGGGCTCCGGACTAGATTGGATCAGGCCAAGGAAAGATGGGCTGAAGAACTTTCCAGTATCCCGTGGGCGTACCATACAACCTCAAGGATGGCCGCGAATGAAACTCCCTTCAACCTCGTCTTCGGTGTAGAACAGTAATTCCGGTGGAACTTAGCCTGCCAACGTTGTGCATGGAGCAATATGACGAAGCTGAGAACCCAGCGCGGCTACTGCTCAATCTAGATCTCCTTGAGAAAACAAGGGATAAGGCTCGAGTTTGGATGGCAGCCTATCGACAACGGGTGGCCAGATACTACAACTCCAGGATGAGGCCGAAATCCTTTCACCCAGGAGACCTGGTGTTGCGCCGTGCTGAAGCATCCCAGCCTCGAGAGTGCGGTAAGCTCTCTCCAAACTGGGAAGGCCCTTACAGGGTGGTCAAAGCACTCCCCTACGGTGCCTACTATCTTGTCAAACTCGGCGGAGCTCGATTTCCATGGACGTGGAACGCCGCAAACTTGAAGATGTATTATCAATGATGTAAGACTTCCTGAACATTAATAATAAAATTCTCTTTTCATGTGCAATGCTTATTTCTGTCTTGTAGGACTATTGCCATCTGGCCTTAGGTCTAGCGAACAAAAGTGAGGTAGAAGACCCATGAGCGATCCATGAAAAATGAAAAGTCCCATGCTTCAGTCCGGAAGGTGGCACAGGACCCAGTTCCTCCACGGCATCCCAGAGTTCAGTCCGGAGGATCGCACGAAACTCAGTTCTAGCATGAAGTCCCAGACTTCGATCCAAAAGGTGGCACGGAATCCAGTTCTTCCACGGAATCCCGAACTTCAGTCCGAAAGGTGGCGCGGAACCCAGTTCCTCCACGGCATCCCGGAGTTCAGTCCAGAGGATCGCACGGAACTTAATTCCGGTATGAAGTCCCGAACTTCGGTCCGGAAGGTGGCACGGAACCCAGTTCCTCCACAGAGTCCCGAACTTCAGTCTGGAAGGTGGCGCGGAACCTAGTTCTCCCACGGAATCTTGGAGTTCAGTCCGAAAGATGGAGCAAAACCCAGTTCCCTCACGAAGTCCCGGAGTTCAGTTCGGAAGATCTCACGGAATTCAGTTCTGCGTGAAGTCCCGGAATTCAGTCCGAAAGGTGGCGCGGAATTCAATTCACCCATGAAATCTTGGAGTTTAGTCCGAAAGATTGCACATGTTCCAATTCCAGCAACCCAAGTTCCCGCACTAAAGATTTGTAAAATGCAAGTCGAAAGCTCCAGTTCCCTTTGAAGCCTGAAGGCCTCGCGAATTTGATTCCTGGGCGAGAGTTAAAATCAAACTTCGAACCAAAGCTGCAGTTTTGACTCCAACACCAATAAATAACAATGAGGATTCGAGCCCGCCATCAACAAGGAGCAGGACAAAAAAGAATAAAAAAAACCAAAAAAACAAAAAAAAAAAAAAACCAATGCAAGAGCAGTGAAGAATGTAAAAAAGAGAAATTTCATTTCTTATTCATATACACTTTTTCCAACATATCATGCATAGAGTACAATTATTATTTCTTTTGAAGATTATTTAGCAGCATTATGATTTGTGTCTCCATGGTCACACTCTGTCTAGCAACTAGAGCTTGAGGGTTCGGGTCTTTGATGGTGCATTCTTAAATGTTTGTACTTGGGTAATTGACATACGGAACTTAAGATACTGACCTTAAATTTAATAATAAAGTTACAAAGCTTGGATTTGAGCTTAGGCAAGGCATATATCACAATCTTAGATCTAATTTTTCAAGGGGACTAGTTGAGAGAGATGGGGCCACTTGCATTAAAAATGGGCACTAAAGGGAAGGCCACTTGAAAAAAGGGGGAAATAGAAGCAAGGTGCTAGCTTGCAAAGTTGGTAAGGTTTCTTGAATGTTTTATCAAATAAGATTTGATGTGTTTGCTATGATTTGGATGGGGTCTGGATTTTTTAAGGAGGGCTTTTCCTTTTTCGTAACCTATTGTATGTGAACCACTTTTGAGAAACAACCCTCCAAAATTGAGAAACAAATCTAGTGTCCCTATCAGATACAATTGATACAGGAATACCATGCAATCTAACAATCTCATCGATATATAATTTTGCTAGCCTTTCCATAGAGAAATTGACCTTGATAGGTAGAAAATGAGCTGACTTTGTTAATCGATCTACAACAACCCAAATAGCATCAAATCCTCTGAGAGTCCTCGGCAATCCTGAAACAAAGTCCATTGTGACATTCTCCCATTTCCATACAGGGATAGCTAGGGGTTGTAGTGGTCCCGCTGGTCTTTGATGCTCAGCCTTTATTTGCTGACAAGTTAAGCATTGAGCCACAAACATGGCTATTTCCCTTTTCATACCTTTCCACCAGAAGTTCTCCTTAAGATCTCTATACATTTTTGTGCTCCCAGGGTGAATAGTGTAAATAGCATTGTGGGCATCGATCAAGATTTCCTTCTTTAGACTTGCATCCCTTGGAACACACAACCTGTTTCCAAACCTTAAGGATCCATCCTCATGAATTCGAAATTCTGAGATTATCCCAGATTGTATCTTCTCTCTAATCTTTTGAAGTTCTGAATCACTCATCTGTGATGCCTTAATTCTATCAATCAGGGTAGATTGTATCTTAAGAGTAGCAAGTGAGAATTTAGAGTTATGCATCTGAATCTCCAAATTCAGCTTTCCAAAATCTTGAAGAATTTCTTCTTGAGAAGTGATTAAGGTTGCCAAGCTACCTCCGGCCTTCCTGCTCAACGCATCAGCCACCACATTTGCTTTTCCCGGGTGATAACTTATTTTCAAATCATAGTCTTTGATCAGCTCCAACCATCTCCTTTGTCTCAAGTTTAACTCTTTCTGAGTGAATAAATACTTAAGACTTTTATGATCAGTAAAAATTTCACAAGATACATCATACAGGTAATGTCTCCAAATTTTCAAGGCAAAGACTACAGCAGCTAGCTCCAAATCATGAGTAGGGTAGTTTGATTCATGTGTTTTAAGCTGCCTAGATGCGTAGGCCACCACCTTCTCCTTTTGCATAAGAACACATCCTAACCCTTTTCTGGAGGCATCACTGTAAATAGAAAAATCCTCACTTCCAATTGGTAAGGTAAGAATAGGAGCTGACACCAAGCACTTCTTCAACTCCTGGAAGCTTTTCTCACAATCATCAGACCAAACAAATTTAATCCCTTTATGGGTTAGTTGGGTCAGTGGCAAGGCTATACGGGAAAATCCCTCCACAAACCTTCGATAATAACCAGCTAGACCCAGAAAACTACGGACTTCTGTCATATTAGTTGGTCTATTCCATTCAACAATTGCTTCAATCTTTGCTGGATCAACAGATATTCCTTCTTTGGAGACTGTGTGGCCAAGAAAAGAAATATTATCAAGCCAGAATTGACATTTCTTCAGCTTTGCATACAATCTCTGTTCCTTTAGTATTTGTAAGATTTTTCTTAAATGTCCTTCATGCTCCTCTGGGTTCTTGGAATAAACTAAAATGTCATCAATAAAAACTACTACACACTGATCCAAATATGATTTGAATATCCTATTCATCATATCTATGAAAGCTGCCGGAGCATTCATCAGTCCGAAAGGCATCACCAGAAATTCATAATGCCCATATCTAGTCCGAATGGCTATTTTGGATATGTCCTCATTCCTAATTTTCAACTGATAATATCCGGACCGCAAGTCGATTTTTGAGAACACCTGAGCGCCTTGCAACTGGTCAAAAAGATCATCAATTCTGGGAAGGGGATACTTATTTCGAATTGTCAACTTGTTCAATTCTCGATAATCAATACACAACCTCAAACTTCCATCCTTCTTCCTGACAAATAGTACCGGAGCACCCCATGGTGAAACACTCGGCCTGATAAATCCCTTATCAAGTAGATCCTGGAGTTGTTCCTTGAGTTCTTTCAATTCAGCTGGTGCCATTCTATAAGGAGCTTTAGACACAGGTTCTGCACTGGGTAAGAGATCAATAGAAAATTCCATCTCTCTGTCAAGAGGCAATCACGGCAATTCATCTGGAAATACATCCGGAAATTCTTTCACAATAGGAATATTTTCCAACCCTTTTCCTTCTTGCTGGAGATCTATAACATTGGCCAAATATCCTGCACAACCTTGCCTCAGCATCCGTTTAGCTTGCACAGCTGTAATCATTCTAGTAGGGGTCTTCCCTTCACTGCCAAAGAAACCAAAAGGTTCATGACCTGGAGGGTAGAAAACTACTCTCTTCTCGAAACAATCTACTGTGGCATGATAAGAAGCTAGCCAATCCATTCCCAAAATAATATCAAACTCTTCCATTTCCAATACCATTAGATCGGATGAAAATTCATGGTTTCCAATGCTTAAAGTGCAGGATGGACAAATCATGTTGACCATGATAATGCCCCCATTTGGAATGGACACCCCGATTTCGAAATTTAGAGGTACTGGTTCCATACCAGCCTTCTTAGTAAATCGGGTTGAGATAAAAGAGTGTGTTGCTCCGGAATCAAATAAAACATGGGCATATGAAGAGACTACTTTGATGGTACCTATCAGATAATTCTTACTTATGATTATATGCACTCAATTAAATCAACTAAAAAAAAAAAAAACTTGCGAAATTACCTGTCACCACAGCATTCGATGCCTGAGCATCTTGCTGAGTTAGAGCATACACACGAGCCTGGGTCTTCTGCTTCTGGCGCTCACCAGATCCATAAGCTATAGGTTGTCCTTGGATAAAAGCTGGTACATTTGAAGGAGGAGGTGCTGGCGGTCGCGGTGCATTCTGAAAGGTATACTGATTTCCAGGATTCTGAGAATGTGGGCAATTCATAGCTTTGTGGCCCTGCTGACCACAATTAAAACAAGCCCCAGAAAACCAACGACAATCCTGCTCTAGATGAAAACCTTGACATCTCCTGCAACGAGGACCATTACCCTGCTGAGGACCTGGATCTTGCCTTTGATTTCCCCTCTGTCTAGGTTGTTTGCCAGAGTGTTGGTTCCCTCGCTGCCCATCAGGTCTGGATCTCTTCCTCAGCTGCCGTTCCCTCTCCTGCTGTATATTATCAACCTCTTGCTCTATAATTTTTGCTTTACTAACGACGTCCCGGTATGAGGCCAGCTGCATGGGTCTTACTCCAGCACGAATTCTGGGTTTAAGCCCTTTCTCAAATCTCCGTGCCTTGATATAGTCCGTGGCCACCAACACCGGAGCAAAGCAGGACAGTTCAATAAACTTGGCTTCATATTGTGTCACGGTCAAGCCTCCTTGTATTAATCTGGTAAATTTACTCTCCTTCTCAAATCTGAGACTTTCAGGAAAATACATATCCAAAAACTCTTGGCGAAAAATATCCCAAGTTATCGGCTCTTCATTGCCATATTGTCTTCTGACAGCATCCCACCATTCCGAAGCTTCGCCTTGCAGTTGATAAGCTGCAAAGCAAACTTTTTCCCGATCCGTGCAGTCCATGCTGACAAAGACCTTCTCCATTTCTTTCAGCCACTTCAAAGATTCAGTAGGTTCAGTAGAACCCTCAAATGTAGGAGGCGCCAACTTCTTAAATTCAGTGATCCCCCGATCCATTTTAGATGACTGACCACCCCTATTCCCCTGCTGCCTCATTTCCTGCACAAGTCCAGTTAGAGCCTGGATAAGACCTACCACCTGACCATCAGAGTTGGCTGTCCTCATATCATGCTGCAGAGGAGGAGGACTAACTGCTCGGCTCTCGCCCTGATCAGGTGATGGGCTACGAGTCATGAAAGCGCCGGCCGCCCGAGATGGACCCGCTGCCTGCGAAGTATCGTGAGCTCGAGAAGCATGATCATTTTGATTTGATATCCTCATGGATCGGGTTCGAGCCATTAAACCTATGCCACAAAAGTTAGTTAGTTAAATAATATAACCTTACTTGTACTTTATTAGTTTAAACTTGCCCTAATTATCTCTACCCCGCTCTCACTATCTAAAACATCTTAATTTCTGAGACAAGCCTGACTCTGATACCACTAAATCTGTCGCGCCCCAAACCCAAGACCTGGGCCAGAAGTGCGACAGACGACCGTATGTTCAAGGAATTCAATCTTCCCAGGGACATACCAGGCCTGTACCGACCATTTCTTATATAAAATGAGTAACCAGGCAATATATCCGCAAAAGTAGGCAAGTAGATATCATAAAGCCAACCGTCATACATTTATCATAATCAAATTCCAAACAATAAATAAAATAAAAATATGATAGTATCCACTAGATCCTAAGCCTCACTGATTGAATCCCTGGCCCACGTGTTCCTCTGATCCTGAAAAAAAATGCAAGGGAATGGAATGAGTTTCCCTTAAACTCAGTAAGTCATCATACGTCACGAATAAAAATTTACCAGGAATCTAGAGTAATTCCATGCATATGAGCAACCAGAATACATAAGCCATTTCCCATTATTAACCTTCTTATTTATTTTTCTGACATCATACAAATTTTTATAGGATGGCCATCCAAACACACTCACTTAGTCCCTCATACTATGACCACGATCGGCCCGTGGCTCGTCCCAAAAGAGTCTAGACCTTGTGTCACATGCCGCACATCGGTCATGTGCCAGCGATAGCCCCGCTGGAGGCCCAAAAGGAGTCTAGCTCTGAGTATCACACGAGGAACATGCTTCCCAGCATGTGCTAGAATAAAACAACAACTCCTGTGTCACATACCGCACATCGGTCATGTGCCAGCGATAGCCCCGCTGGAGGCCCAAAAGGAGTCTAGATCCTCGTGTGATCATAGTCGGACCAGGGAGCAATTACAACCAACTCACCCCATGACTCGTTACATTTTAGTCTATGGTTAAATTTTATAACGCATCGAGATATATGTATGTAGCATGAACATAAACAACAAAATTCAATAACAAGTCAAATAATGGGTTCACAACATGCATGGTAAAATTTTATCGGTGAGTGATAACTTACAGTTTCACCAACTCAGCACTAATCCTGATTTTTCAAGGATGATGACGATCCTGCATCACAATTTATTTTGTTTATTATTTAATATCATTAATTTAAAAAAAAAATAAAAAAAATAAAATAAATCCCTTGGGGCAACCCCAAACAATTCTTTCCTTCTTGCCGTTACTGGGTTGGCCCATTCAAGATAAAAGGCCTAGCCCAACAGGGCATGGCTCGACCAAGTCCGGCCCAACGAGGCCCGGCCCAGCCAAGCCAAGCCCAGCCCGGCCCGGCCCAGCCAAGCCCGGCCCATATCAAGCTTGGCCCAGCCAAGCTCTGATCAAACCGAGCCTAGCCAAAGCCTTCTTCGGCCACGGCATGCCCGAACCCAAGGAAGAACCAGGGAGGATCGACGGCGATCCTCCCGCCCGACCAACACGGAGTTCTCGCCGGAGGAAGAAGAAGGTCCGACGACCCCTACGGCGGCCGTCCGACCGACAGCCGGCGAGCACTGAGCCGGAGACTGCCGCCTGCAACAGGACCTCCCGGTCGACCAAAATCCTTCTCTCCCTCTCTCTCTCCCCCCCAAGCAAGCGAAGGGACGGCGGCGATCCCTGTGATTGGCCGCCCAAGACGGTTGCCGGAGAGGAGGAATCCGGCGGTGGCTTTCTCGTTGCCGGCCACAACCCACGGCTTCAACGAAGAGGAAGAATCAACCGGATTCTCCCCTCCGCCCAGCCGCACGAACACCCACTACCCATTCCAAGGAGGGAAGACTTACCGACGAGGGTGGCTCAGACCGCAACGACCACCGGCGAAGAGCGCTCCGGCGAGGGCAGGGGCACTCGAAGAAGCCGTCGACGCTCTACCACAGGGAGATATTCCCGGATCAACAGAGGTAACCCAAGCCCCTATAAACCCGAGGAAGAACCTTATCTCCCCCACCTCCGGCGGCGTCATCGAATTTGTCCGGATTTCTCGCCGGAAAATCCGATCTTCCGAACCCGTAGAAATTTTGAACTGAAGTCGGCAAGGGCCGCCGACTTCAGCCCAAAACCAGCCCAATAAAAACTTGGCCTCACAAGTACAAAGGTATGCTTTCCATTCCATCGATCTGTGAATCGTGAAACTTTACATTTAAGATATATTTCTACCTTTGATTAAATTAATCGAGATAGAAACTGTTTTGCATACAGCCATGCACCACGTCGATTTCGTAGCACGATGGAAAGTTCTTTGGCTGCATAATTTCATATGCCATGTTTTGATGACGAAAAAACTCAGAAAGTTACGAGTCATATGAAACCAAATAGACCCAAAAAAGGGTAGCAATCGATGAGTAATAGAAAGATCTTGAACAAAGCATAAGAACCACCCTAGCACAATTTCCTTTTTTTTTTTTTTTTTTTTTGATCGGGTGACCATGCAAAGTAACCTTCAAAGAATATGCATAATTAAAAATTCAGGTTCCAACAGAATATTTTAGGGATCTCGGGACGAGACCGAAATATGATACCATCCCTGTATTGGGACAAAATAACCCGTTAGCATTCCAGTATTTTAATTAAGATATCTTGAGACGTCCTTTATCTCGTGTTTTAAGAGGGGACGGGCTACTGACATGTCTTGTTTTATAAAAAAAAATTAGGATATTCTCTGTTCCATGATATTTAAAACAACAAATCAAAACATTTCATTAAATTTAGCGCTTCTCTATGAAGTGCTATATTTAATTACAGCTGATCTAAAAAGGTACAGAGGGAGCCGGAGGTCTTTTCTTACCTCGCCGGAGTCGCCGAGAAGGATACCGACAGCGTGGAGGGCCTGAGGCGTCATCAAAATGGAGAGCCAGCCCATGACCAGCTTGGAATCCGCCATCGTAGATTGGAATGGGCCGAACCTTGTCTTGATGACATTGGACTATTTCTTTCTAGAAACGCTCCAAGGGTCACCTTACCACGTCGTGCTCTACACCCCCCAACTCACGCGCGCGCTCTCCCCCTCCCTCTCCCTTCCTTCTCCCGGGTTCTCACCCTCCGCCCGCCCCCCGGCCGGCGAGCGCCGCCGATCGCGGTGCTCCGACATCCGCCGCCCCTCACTCCAATCTGCAGCCCTCCATCCATCGACGACGACATCGCCGCCCATTGGATCTCCGCCGGCCCGCTCTCGTCTCGGTGATTCTCGAATTTTCTGTCTCCTGATTCCTTATCCTTTTCATTTTTGTTTCTCTTCACCCCCTTTCTTCGGTCTTCGCTCCTTGAAACGTAACCCTAAAGGGAAGATCGCCATTTTGCTGGACGCCCGACCGATCTCCTACCTCTCCTTCGGGCTTTAATCGTAATCCAAGTGCAGATCTCCGACCTCACTGTCATGCCGTAGTAGCCCTAACCCAGTTGCGGATTTCCATTCTCTGCTTCATTCCCTGGCTTACGCAATTCTCCTTCAAGCCCTAACCTACTCCCACTGTGGATCTGTGCGTTTGGATATGTAATTTTTTGGTTGATTTTTAATAGTTATTTTTTTGCCAAATACTTGGTTGCGTTGATGTCTACTTCACTTGTTTCTTGCTATGCGTTTTTGTGGCTGAATCTAATTCTTTTGCTTATTGTTATATTATGATCTTTTGTATATGGTATGATTATTAATGCTGTGCTCTGATTGTTAATATGGAAAATTCTGTTCTTTTCATTGACGTGGTAATTCACTCTTAGATCTAACTATGCTGCTTGAACTTTTTCCACGTTCTTGTATTTTGCTTATGCTATGATCTGGTTATCGAGTATTCATGTTTTTCTTTGATGTCTACTAATGCGGGCTCTTTGTATGCTGCTGCTTAGCATATATAGAATTGCCATTTATTATGGCTTGATGTGTGATTGCTAGTTTGGCATGCTAAACTTGATGTATAATCTGTAACATTGCTGCTTCAACTGTGCTTCTTAAAATCTGAACTGGCAAGAGAGGTATGCCCCTTCCAGTTTAGCCTTTTTGATCAGTGAGGATGTGCAGACTGATGCACGTCAAATGACCCTTTAACCATGCGAAGCACAAATGTCATTTACATCATGTGGCAAAGGGACCTGTTTAAAACTGCAACTTGTGGCTACCCCCTGCCTGCTGCCCCCTTCTTGTGTATGCATGTTCCTTCTTCACCCATTATCTGACCTGCTCTAGAACTTCCTGATCTAGGTTTCTTGGATGTTGGCCAATATGTCCAGGTGAATTTATAATTCTGAGCTGCACTCTCTCTTCGAATCTTTGTTTGGATTTTGACTTATTTCGGGAGTTCATCATGCAGGTACTTTTCTCATTTCCTTTTTGTCAGAGAAATCTGTCCTGTTGGGTTTTGTCACCATAGAGTATGAAGTTTAGTGTTTGAATTACACTGCTCCTGTATGGTAAGTTGAGGGCTTGATTACTGTGTCGGTATGTGCAAATTTCATTTTGTTGTGACTAGATATTATGCTGCTTGATGTTTGTGATAATATTCTGAGCATCATTTTGCTTTTTTGGGGTTTGTGTGCTTTCACATTATTTTCTTGATTTTCTTTTGGTATGATTACAATCCTTATGTATGTTTTTTTTTTTCCCCTTTACTTATGATGTCAAGGCTATGATCTGTTCCTGCAGACATCAAATAAGGAAAGTAAACTGGCTTTCTTGTATTTTTGTCCTTATGATGTCAAGGTGAGCTTTTTCCTTAACTTATTTATATTTTCTGTATCATGAAATGATTGCTAAGCCTGTCCTTTTTTTTATATTTAATGGATTTGCACTTGAAGGTAATTTTTGCTACATAAGGTTTGCCTTTGGTATTTGAAACAAAGGCTATTTTTTAATAGTTAAATTTCTAGTTTCCTGATTATCTGAAACAATGCTTGGAATTATGTGACACGTGCGGTTGATCTTAAAGGGATTGTATTATGGATTGCTCATAGCCTCGTAAAATACTCATTTTTCTGGAGTTTGGTGTTTTGACAAGATAACATCTTGTGTTATGTCAATTGTTACATAAAGATTTGCCTGATGTCAATGTATTCTTTTGTCTCTTTCGCTTTCAAAATGTTATCTAGAGAGAATCGGAAGTGTGTTTGATAAAGAAGGGAGAGCAGTTGTCTATCCTTGTTGTATTATATATGGTGTAAGATGTTAGGCAAGCGAGAGTTCCATGAAGAAACTGGTTTGATATTCTCGCATATCACTAAAATATCAACAACTATCAAATCTTTTCCCAACTATTGGCTTTGTGAATCCTTGTTGTTTTCAAGGAGCGATGACATAATTAAAATTCAAAATTAAGCATAAAATAATAGTAATGACAATAGTCTGGATATTGAAAAATCAATTATATAATATGCTAAGGTATGCTCACAATTTAAATCATAATAAGAAATCTTGGCTTGAGCAGTCCATAGGAGTTTCAGTTTTTGATCCAGTTAGAGCCTCTCAAACATACAGAAACTTTGATTAAATGGATCTCAGCAGGTGACTCAAAAAACTCGTCTTGCCTTTCTCTAATCTCTCCTAATGATCTGATGATGTATATGAAGATTGGAATTTGGTTTTGTTGATATGAAGCTTAGGAGTGATGAATTAATGTGGAGCTGTTCTCTGAAGTTGAATTGATGATGGAGATCAGAGCAGGTGATGTTTTTTAAAGGAGCTGTTTTGTTTATAGAAAACATTGTCAGTTGGTCAAGACATATGAAGGCATATTGAATCTACTTCAGATCCGTAGGATTCCACTGCAATTGAAACGAGTAATTGGAATGAGATGTGGAAGATGATTAATTGGTTATATATATTATTAAGGTCAAGAAACCTGGCTATAAATTTATAAAAGAATGTTGAAAATTAGTAGATTTTGTTTGAGTGAAAATATAGAAATAAAACACTAAGAGGTTAGTCAAAGTAATAATTTGCCAGCATAAAGATATTATTTTTCTGCTTTCACATACAAACAATATATGCCAAAATGTTCTTTAAGAATACTTTAAGAATACGCTATATATTTGTGGTACTTTTTAATATTATATCAGATGAAACAAAAAATCCAAATTGGCCTAGTTTCATTAATCCTGCTATCGACTATATGGGCTTATAATTAAATGTGTCTGTTTTTGAGAGGAAGCACAAGCCCTCCTCTTGATTCCTTTCACAGACCAAGTGGACCTTTTCACTATGATCCTTCGTAGCCTCTCCAATGCTGGAAGGGCCCAGGTTACCAAAAGAATTTACTGTAAGAGTTTCGCTCGGATGGTCAGCCTTTAATGGGGATGGTTAGCTGCTTGCCTGTCTGACACATCTTTATTCATCTTACAGATGAAAAGTCATTTTCCAATAAAGAGTTTAAAATAACTGCAAATAATTTGGATAGTCACATTAACTGCTTTGAATATGAACAGTAGATTTGAGTGGATATTAATATGTTACTGATTGTTTCTGAATCCTTCAAACGATTTCAGCTGTGAGGCGTGGATCTGTGGTTGGTAAAGTAATATGGATGTAAAGGTATTTTTGCCAATAGTGGTCCTTGACATGGCATATGGATTTTATTAGGAGCCCTTTGTTGAGCACTCAGCAAAGGGTTGAGATTGGATGCTCAATCTGTCGTGAGAATCTCATGTTGCATTTTATCATGGACTATTTTAACAGCCTTACCATGAGGGATTGAAGAACAATTGTATGCAATCATGACCTTTCTCGTGATGAGTCGAGCCTATTATTTATGATGTTAAAAGTGTGGCACAATCATAACTACTAGTTTTATTATTGGATCCATCTTCTAATTACATGGGAGGTGATGATTGGTGAACATCTAAATCCACAGAGTTACACCCTGAAATTGATTTGATGTCTTCTTTGTTTTATTCATTACGTGTTCATTTCAGATAAGATGGTTAACTTTTTAACGTAATGTGTAAAATATTAAATTCTGCGCATTCGGTTATTTTATGCTAACAAGACTTTACACGGGTTAAGCTTTAAATGTTTATGTTGTGTTGTAGCAGGTCAGTCCTGCAATAAGCTGGATACTATTAAGAAAATATGCAGCCCATGGGGAATGATAAGCCAGCAAATGTTCCTGGAAGACCTATATCGCCCTCTCCAGCAGCTCCACAGCCATCAACACCTTTCATATCTTCGGGTCTTGTTGTTGGCTTGGGAACCTCTGGTGTTCTGCAAACCACAGCACCATATTTATCCTCAGGACTCACTACTGGCACACAGATGTCCAATTATAGGTCATCACCACCACCACCAATTAGGTATAATGGTCCATCCAGTCCCCCCCCTCCAACATCTTACCCTGGACAAGATGCAACTACATATCAGCAAATACAAGCTCCTAGGTTTCCTCCTGCTCAACTTGGAACTTCCTTGCGGCATCCTCCTCCTGTGGGTCTGCCGGTTACACCCCCTGTCGGGTCTCTTCATCCTCAGCCCCAGATTCCCTCAGTGCCGATGGGCCCTCCACCTCAAACTGCAACCCAATTGTCATCTAGAAGTTATATGCCCCCGCAACCGTCAGAATTATCATTCTCCGCAGCCAGGCCACCTCAACCATCTTTGCATGGATACTCCAATGTTCTCCCCAGAGGTAACATACCACCCTCTCCTGCAGAGACACAGTTCCTTGCTCCCATGTCAGTTTTACAGCCACCATCGCAGCAGGCTTTTCCAGCTTCCCATGTTCCTCCAGTTTATAATTCTCCTTATCATGTTCACCAAGGTGTTGTACCGCCACCACCACCTTTAGGAGGTCCTCTGGGTTATAATTCAAGGGACCAAATGCAATACCCTAACACAGGACCTCCTATAGGAGGTAACCTTCAAGGACTGGTTGAAGAGTTCCAGTCATTGTCTGTCGGATCTTCTCCTGGATCACTTGATCATGGAGTTGATGCCAAATCACTGCCAAGACCACTAAATGGTGATGAAGAGCCTATTCAAGAGACATACCCTTTAAATTGTCACCCAAGATTTTTTAGATTGACAACTCATGCAATGCCGAGTTCTCAGTCATTGCTTGCTAGGTGGCATTTGCCTCTTGGTGCAGTGGTTCATCCTCTAGCAGAAGCTCCTGATGGGGTAACTTTATAATTTCTTTTGCTCATGATAGTGCTGCCCTTGTATTCCTGCGAACTACTGATTAACAATTCTGTTTTTCAGGAGGAAGTACCAATTGTCAATTTTGGACCAGCTGGTGTTATCCGGTGTAGGAGATGTCGCACATATGTGAATCCATATGTGACTTTCATGGATGCAGGAAGGAAGTGGCGTTGCAACCTTTGTTCCTTGCTCAATGATGGTAATTACCAAGCTGAGTTTTTTTTTAATATAAATATGATTATATGACTCTGTTTACCAAGATGTTGGGCTCGGAGTCTTGCAATTGTTTGTTTCTTAATTCTATTGTAGCAATATAGATGCCAGAGTTGCTAATTGATAAGGCTTTTTTTTGCTATATAATTGATTAGTTTTGATAATATCTCACCTTCCTTTTGATAATATTTCCTGGTTACTTGGTGAAGTTTATTGTAATGGTTAAGACTGCAAATTCATAAGGAGTGGACCATTTTGACAAATTAGGAGTAAATTAGGATGGTCTCCTTTGTTGTAAGAAACAAAGATTTAGGTCCTGGCAGGATATCCCGTGGGATACCGAGATGGGGTTCCATCTATGTGTCAGGATAGGATATCCCGCTAGCATCCTAGCATCCCAATCGGGATGTCTTGGGACATCTCTTGTCCTGAGTGTTAGGACGGGGTGGGACGCCGGTGCGTTCCATTCCATAAAAAAATTGGGACAACCCTGTCTCATGGGATTTAAAATCTTGATAAGAAAAACCATCAGATTACTGCAATTATGGATACATCATGTGACAGCTTTCTAGTCCAGGGTGTAGTGAATTTGGCTAATGGAGGTCTCAGTGGTGGTGAAGTTGGGAAAGGATAAGAAATCTTTATGAGAAAATTATTCCTAATAAGCTCCAATTCAGGGCAAGGATAGCAAGAACCAGTCAAGATGTTGATGATCCTTCCAAGTGTTTACAAGTCTACCACATGGGACAAGTTTGCAAGTGCTATACCATGGTGGTCTTGCCAAGTGGTAGACATCACATTACTGCTTATCTTGCTATCACATGTACGTGTATAATATGTGTGGATTGTATATGGTGCTTGGCAAGCAGATCATATCTAGCGAGACAATTGGGATTTGTGTCCAAGAGAAGTTATGATCGTGGAAGGATGAGATTTGATGGATGCCATTATAAGTGTGTTATTTGATCAGTGATGACAGTTTAAAATGGTACAATTGATGGGATTCAGGCAATCAAGTCATAATTGTGGGTTTGGTTCAACACCATAAATTAACAACTTGCTTCAAAGGTTTAGAATATAGAACGCTTTGTTAAAATCATAATAGCAGATCACCTCTAACCAGATGTCACCTTGAATTGTATAGAAACTTTGAGAATGTCTTATTGATATTGCAGATGTGGCATTCGATCTAAGCCATTGGAGGCTGAGTATAATCATATGTAATAGGAAGCACGAACAGTTTAAAATATAGAAAAATTGATGGATGAGCTGAATAAGGCTCAAAGCAACATACACAACTCCAAAGGATCCCAAAATCAGCAAGATATGAATTGCATTGTTCTGAAATGTTGTGATCATGAGCATAGAGGGTAGAGAGTGTAAGGACCATGGAAAAACAAAATGGTAGATCCCAACTTTAGTTGACCTAGATGCTATGTGAACATTGAATCTGATAATCCAAATTTGAAATAGCCATATGGTGATGATAATGCACTCTATCTCCATGTAATATCATGCACATCAATGGTTGGAATTTTAATTGATGGATCAGAAGCATACAGGTTACATACTAGCAAGACATCTAATTGGTTTGAATTGCTTCGAGTGTTTTTTGTTTTTTTATGGGGGGCGCAGGAGTTTGGGAAGAGGTAAAAATATGCTTTGTTTGTAGAGGACTGATCCTTAGTTGATGCTTATGTCCACCACAAAGAAACAAGGGATATTGGATCCAATGGGTCATATGTATTCTCTCCTATGATTTGAATCAATCCCAAACTTCTGACTTGTCCTGGCAACGTCCTGTTAGTGGAAAAGCAAATAATAGTGGTCATTTCTCAGCATGAACTTAGTAATAATGGTCCAGTATATTTATTGTCTTCTAGAGCTGAAGTATCCGAGAGTGATGGACATTGTAGGACCAAGCAATCTTCCTTATAAATTAATGAAATTGTGAAGATAAGAGTATGGATGCAAAGGAGCTGATCCTGAGCGAGCTTAGGCCATCTTGAGCTTGGCTCAAGCTTGTTACGAGTTGGCTGAGCCCAACTCAAGCTCAGTTCATACATGTTTAGGCTGCCTCAAGCTCTGCTTGATTAGGCTTGGTGATAAACTAGTGATTACAGAGAGCATAATGGCGGGCAAATGGTGACCAGTGGTGGGAAGAGGCCTCCTGCCGTTAGTTTAAGTTGATATAAATAAAAAATATTTATAGATCATGTTGTTTCAAAATGTGATCTGAAAGTTCCAAAAATAATGTCACAAGAAAATAATAAAAAGACCAGGCATTTCTATTTTAAATGAATGAGCTGAATGTGAGCAGATCAGGCATAGCTATGTTCAAGTGGTTGATATTTGGAGCTCAAAATTTTGGCTCAAGCTTGGTTTTTAGCAAGCCAAATGCGAGCTGCTAACAGCTCAGCTGTTTGACAGCCCTAGGTATGAGGCAATAAAGCAAATTAATGTTTAGGTATCAGGCAATAGGTCCTCTCATGAAAAATGAAATGCAACTAATAGTTAATATAGGTGTACACACACAGCTCAACTACATGTAATCTTGTATATGATCTTTTCATCTAAGCAATGGATATGATTCTCCTGTGTAGGGAGCATTTTCACTAATTTCACATCTCTTGCTATATAAATGTTAGCGTGTATGTTTTCATCATCAATAAAACTTTCTTGCAGACCTGAGTGTTGAGTTTATTGATTTCCTTATCTTTCTTGATAGGTACTCTGCTAAAAACATTATTTAGTGTATCATTTCTACTAGTGAAGTTATACTATGAAGTATTTTTTTACAAGCTTTATGGATAACATTTGATAACATGGCTTCTGGTTGATTTCATCTTGCCCTTATTTTCAAAAATTTTTCAGCCAAGTGTTATGTTAATATGTATCTGTTTGTCTCTTCTAGTTCCTGGGGAGTATTATTGTGCTTTGGATGCTAGTGGCAGAAGATGTGATATAGATCAAAGACCTGAGCTTTCTGAGGGAAGTGTGGAATTTGTTGCTCCAACTGAATATATGGTGCGACCACCCATGCCACCACTATATTTTTTCCTTGTCGATGTGTCAATATCTGCAGTTCAGTGTGGTTTTCTTGAGGTAACCACTTTTGACTCTGTTAAGTTCATTTTTATCTCTGTCTACTTTCATTCCCCTGACAGTTATATTAGCTTTGTGATCATTTTTTATAATTTTACTTCATTTCTTTTATCTGAAACATGGAATTCATGTTCATTTTCAACATATTTATGCAGATTGTGGCAAAGACCATAAAGTCTTGTCTTGATGAGCTACCTGGCTTCCCTAGGACACAAATTGGATTCTTAACTTTCGATAGTACATTGCATTTCCATAATTTAAAGGCACGTATTATTACCTTCCAATGATCTGAATGCTGAACATAGTTACTCTGTTGATCTTATGGCAAATTTCTGCTCCTATAATTCCACTTCTGCAGGTTGTTACTTTTGTCCTATTTTCTTGTTGATGCTTTATGATAATTAACTTTGCTCTCTATTAACTATTTTTGTTCTTCCAGTCTTCCTTGACACAGCCTCAAATGCTGGTGGTAGCAGATCTGGATGATATATTTTTACCATTGCCTGATGATCTTCTTGTCAATTTATCTGATTCTAGACATGTTGTGGATGCATTACTGGATAGCTTGCCTAGCATGTTTCAGGACAATGCAAATGTAGAATCTGCCTTGGGCCCTGCTCTTAAAGCAGCATTCATGGTTATGGTAAGATGATATCTGCTGGTGACTTATTCTTGATTGTGTCAGTGCTTCTGAGTGAGTTCGATAATTTTGTGTATACCAAATTATGTTATGCATCTGACCTCCCCGCCTCCCTTTATTTATTTTATTTTTTTGGACAGAGTCGACTTGGAGGAAAGTTGTTGGTGTTTCAAAGTACATTACCTTCTCTTGGTGTTGGGCGCTTAAGGCTACGTGGAGATGATCTTCGTATTTATGGAACAGATAAAGAACACAGTTTAAGGGTGCCTGAAGATCCATTTTATAAGCAGATGGCTGCTGAATTTACAAAGAATCAGATTTCAGTGGATGTATATGCTTTCAGTGAAAAGTACACTGATATAGCTTCCTTAGGTAATA
Organism: Areca catechu; assembly: GCA_021397845.1. Classification (NCBI taxonomy): domain Eukaryota; kingdom Viridiplantae; phylum Streptophyta; class Magnoliopsida; order Arecales; family Arecaceae; genus Areca; species Areca catechu. The sequence goes on from CM038051.1 coordinate 21,960,086, forward strand.
ATTGGTCCAAACTCTTTTTGCAATCGAGTAGAATAGTGGCATTCGTTTTTTGACATGTATATCTCTCTTTCTATCGTATATTTAGGATCTCTTGCCAAATATACTGGTGGCCAGGTGTATCATCTTCCATCTTCTCAGGCAGCCACTCATCTGGAGAAACTTAGATATGAATTGGCTAGAGACCTCACCAGGGAAACTGCCTGGGAAGCTGTGATGCGCATAAGATGTGGAAAAGGTAAGTAAATAGTATAGTTTTCTTTTTTTCCCAAACCTGTTGAAATTTTCTTTTGAAAAATTCTATTTGATATTCTAAAGAAATTTAAAAGTGCTACTAGATATTCTAAGGAAATTTAAAAATGCTATTTGATATTCTAAGGTAATTTTTTTGTTCTTCAGGTGTGCGCTTTTCAACTTATCATGGCCATTTTATGCTAAGGTCAACAGATTTATTAGCCCTTCCTGCTGTGGATTGTGATAAAGCCTTTGCGATGCAATTATCTTTGGAAGACAGCTTGATGACAACTCAGACTGTATACTTTCAAGTTGCCCTGTTGTATCCTTTCTCTTTGTAGTTGCTTGTAGAGTCCTTTTTTTGGCCTTAAAATCATCCTATTTTGTTCTTGCTTTCTTTTCCTTAGAAATACAAGCTCACAAACAAGTTGACTCTCAGAAGAAACACTTCAGATGAAAGAAGGGGGAGTAGTTGAACAGTAATAGAGTAAGCAAAAACACTTGAGAGAATGGTCATCATTATGAAGCGATTTTTTAATGCCCACTTCACATGTGCAAAACACATAAGACCGAGAGGGAGGGAAAGTTCCTAGAACAGACAATTACACTTGTGAATGGTGTGTGAAAGTAAGATTCACTGACTCAGCACTGGATCTTGTACCGATATCATTTTATCATGGTGTTGGTATGCGGTATGGTATGAGATGGCAAGGCATACTGAGTGTCAATACAGTACAAGATGGCATACCAATTCAGTACCATTATGGTATAGTATGCATGATACGGTACAGTACCAATCGGTATGGCAAATCTTGTATGGAAGTGTGAGTATGTGTTTGCATGCACCTGTGCAAGAGAGCAGCAAAGAGATGGAGGGATAATAGTTCTTGTGAAAAAAACTTGTGAACTTATGCATGAACTATGAGCACCAACGACAGCTGCCGGAGATGCAGTCCTGTTGTGTTTCTTTGCCTTTTGATACATGTCTAAGAGATTATTGCAACCTTATTGAAAACTTTTCCCTCTTTCTGTAATCTTTAAGTCTAAGAGAATCATGCAGGATTTCTCCCTTTTTGAATGAGCTTTATTACCTCACCAATAAAACAGGTTCTCAAGTGCAAATCAGCATTCTTTTTTTTATGTTTGACTCTTTCTTGAATGGTCCTTGGTAAAAGAGTTTATGCCAAATTTAATAGCTAGCATTACGAAGTGCCAACCGGTCTGTTATCCATTATTCCATCCCGCTTCTTGCAAGTGTTTGAAGCATTTGGACAACATTCGCTACTTTATCTGTCATCTCCACTTCATAAAAAAATCTCTTTGGATATCCTTTATAAGATTTACACCATAACTGTGAGTTCCTGTTATGAAATTTTTCTATGGTTGATCATCAGTTTGAGGTGAAATTTTTGTTGGGGATAATGATGTATATGAATTCTTCTTCATTGTAATCTGTGTTGCAAGTGAAAGACTGTTAGATATGGCCCTTCGTACCAATTCGTTTTGTCTATTCTCAACTTGTTTCTGATGTTCTGCATGTTGCATGCACTGGACGGGGTCAACACAGAGTTGTGTTATTACAAACTCTGTTGTACATTTAACTATCATTTACCTTTTTTATGAGAAATCATGTCTATACTTTCATATTTGCCTAGTTCTTTTATGTGCACGTTGTGTCAAATGTTTGAAGAATGAATGTGAAATACATTGCCATCTCTAGGTATGCTTGAGTTTCTTCTGATGCCAGATTAAATTTTATTTTGTATCCTTAGCAAGCACAAGATATACTTCCTCTTCAGGTGAAAGGCGAATTAGAGTTCATACAGCAGCCGCATCTGTAGTAGCAGATCTTGGGGAAATGTACCGCCAGGCTGATACTGGGGCCATTATCTCTTTGTTGAGCAGGCTTGGTGAGCTAAACATTTTGTGAATTCTGTAAGAGTGATCACATCCTACTATACCTTTCTACTGATTAATGGTCTGAAAATCCTACAGCGATTGAAAACACACAATCTCATAAGCTGGAAGATGCTCGCCAGTTAATGCAGTTAAAGCTTGTGAGAAGTCTTAAAGAGTATCGGAATCTACACGTCATGCAACATCGGTTGGGTGGGAGGCTGATATTTCCAGAATCCTTAAAATTCTTGCCATTATATGTACTGTCTCTTTGCAAGTCTGTAGCTCTTCGTGGAGGATATGCTGATGCTCTTCTTGATGAACGTTGTGCGGCTGGTTACAATATGATGATATTACCTATAAGAAGGATGCTTAGACTTCTCTATCCTGGTTTATATAAGATAGATGAGAACCTCATAAAGGTATGATTCCATCCATTATCATTTCTTGTTTTAGTCAATCTATGCTACTTTCAAGAAGATACTGGCAGGAAATTTACTTGGATATCACCTATTAGAGTACTGACTGCTGAGGTTTTTTTAGTTGTAAAGAAAATTGCATTTTGGAATTCTCATAATATTTCTGATTCTATAAAATGAAATTTTAAATTTAATTGAATGTCATATTAATTCATTAAGTTGACACATGTTTTAACTTTCAGAAATTCTTCTAAGGGAACTGTTTCATCAGAATATAACCATCTCTTTCAAATTATTCTGGTAACCAATCACTAATTCTGAGTTTTATTTATACAGGGTCCAGAGGATTTTGAGAAATCCTCAAAACAGTTAGCCTTGAGTGCACAAAGCTTAGATCCCAGAGCCCTGTATATCTATGATGATGGATTTGGCTTCATTATTTGGTTAGGCAGGATGCTGTCACCTGATTTAGTTAATGGTATACTTGGCCTTGACTTATCTGGGTTCCCTGATCTATCAAAGGTATGGTCCTTGCCTTAAACCATTCTCAAGCTTGTTATTCATGCCGACTTTATAACCTAGACCACTTTATTCTTGTTGTGTGGTAGGTACGTTTCATCTGATTCAAATATAAATTTCAAACTTAAAATCTTTTTCTTAGATAGTACATATTATAACATGTTAGTGTGTTGCTGGAATAATAAATAAACATCTGTTTGAATAACTTGCACTACTTTAGAGCTTGTTATTGATTGCCTATTTTATGAATTAGACCACTGTATGTTTGTTTTGTTGTAAGAATACTTAATCTGATGCAATTCAAAACAAAAATTTTCCTCATGAAATGAATATCATAACATGGTGTTGAAACAATGGATAAGCAACTGTTGTAATGACTTGAGGCATCTCACTTGCAATCTTGTTCCCAAATGCATTATCTCACCAAATTTAGGCTTGAGCAGTTGTACTTTTGCAATTGGTAAATACCCTAAGATCTAGAAGTTTCTTTGGACTTTCATTTAATAGTCTACCATGCTGGTTAGGGCTGAAAACAGATTTGATATAGATTGGATACTAGCATATCCATATCTATATTTGTTTTATTTGACAAATACAGATACGGATACGGATGTTAGCTGAACACAATAATTCAAATCCACATTTGTTTTAAATGGATATGGATACAATTCGAATACCGGAAGTATGGATATAAATATGGGTATAAGTCGCATCATTAAACATTGTGACTACAGAGTCAAAGATATTACTAAATATATAATAAATCAAGTTAATAGCATGTTAATGTAGTCATTTACTTTCTTTAAAAATTTATAAGTGCTATATAAAATTAAATAAGATTTACAAAGATACGGATCTGGTAGTTGTCTATCCATATCCATATCCTTTTTCTTAATGGATTTGGATACAGATATGGATATTAGTTTGATGCTTAAATTTTTATCCATATTCAGATAAATTCAGATGCGAAAATGGATCTGGATGAGTATTATTTGATCCACTTTCAGCCCTAATGCAGGTAAACCTATGGGTTGTAGTTCCTAGCTTAACCATCTCTTTACATAAAAACAAAGCAGGCCTCTTTTTATGAACTCCCACCAAATAAGAGTCATTATGCATTCTCATTAGATAGGGCTTCCATCCTTATTCCCAGAATAATACTCTAGGAGCAATATAATTGGAAGTTCATTGTTCAGCCATCTACGACCTTATTTATGGGGATTTGAGCAATTCTTGTTGATGGGAGTGGAGAAGAGGATGCAGGAGGTTGTCTACCCTTTTAAGATGTAGGGAAGCCACCACCTTCCACTAAAAATCCATTAACCTAAAATGTATCCTCTGTCTAGAGCTTCAATGAGTTTGCAAGATTCTTCTGGCCTCTATTATTGGATGTGGGTCATTCCTATGCCTAAATTCTTATTGTAAGCAGAAAGACTTGTGGTCCTACAAATAGACTTATAGACTCAATGCAATATATTCCATAACTGGTGGTGCTTACCAAGGAGAAGCAGAACCCCGCACCCCTATGTACCCTCTCCTCTTTTATACTCCAATCACCCTTGCTCTCTCCTCACATCACTCCATTGTGACTTCTTTGATGCGGGTCCATCCCAAGTCACCTCCATCAAAGGGTTGAGAAATCTTGACAGTCTTTTTGTCTCCTATCTCCACCATAGCCAGCGAGATGCTTGAATAATTTGTGGCCCAAGTTAAGTTGTATTGTAAGCCTTGTGTAATTGTCTCAAAATCCAATTGCCCTAACACTAGTAAGTTGTGCTTTTATTATACTTGCAGTACAGTATTCTCTTATTAAACATAGCTTTGTGTGTATTGTTAATGTGGTGATTAACACTGGGGCCTTTCATTCTGTAGCTTGTCCTCTTTCCACGGTGGTGTGGCATCATCTTTTCTAACATTTGTTCATTGGAAGTCTCGCTGTTTGAGTTTGTTTCTTTTAAATGCAGAACTTTTATGGATTTTAAGCAAAGAAAATGCTTGATATATTTTGTAGTGATGATGTCTGTAAAAATGCTTCTTAAATAAGTTCAGGGCAAAAGACTCCTTTTAGAACAAATTAGGAAAACTAAGCTTCTTGCTTATTCATGTTTGTATTTGCTCCATGTTTGTTAGACATGAAGTGACCGCGCTATTGAGGGCAAATTCACATCACTTCATCTTATTGGAGGTTTTCTAGTGTTAGCTAGACCTAGATTCTATGAAAACTGAACTTGATTTAAGTCCAACAGAAACCCATTGTCTAGATTTTTGGTTTGGTTTAACTGTTGGAAATTATGATGAATTTCAAGTTGTTTAGGTCTACCCCACCCAAGCTTGGCCAAACTAGCTAGGTAAGATAGTAGTCAAGTCCGTGCTCTAATATTGAACTCGAATCTAGATTAAACCAGACATACCCAATCAAAATTTTCACCTATAAGTATCCAGGAGTGTATGTGTTTACCAAAAGCCAATTGCATAAAGAAGGGCTTATTTTTTAAGGACTTTTACTAAGTTGATTTAGTTTAGGTTTAAATTGGATTCTATATACTTTTGGGGAGAGGATTAGGCTTTTTTTTTTTTTTCTCCTGTTCTGTATTCTATTGTAGAACAAAGTTTTTAGTGTGTTTTGGAGTTCTTCTGTGTGGAATGGTATCCAGGGTCATATTTCACATCTAGGTTGGTGTAGGAAATGTTTTAAGCTTCTGCATCTGTGGTTTTTAATTGACTTGGTTGGTTTTTGCAAAAATATGAACTTGGCTTTTTAGAAAGCTTGAAAGTGTCTTATTTACTTACCTTTTTTCATTTTTTCCAAGAAGGCATATAGAGGTGTTGTAGTTACTTGATGAGCCTATTTAGTAAGCTTATTATAACTTTAGATGCATAAGGATAGGGGATGGTGTAAAAAAACAATTTTGTTGATGAGTGAAGGAAATTAAATTCTATTTTTCTGTCTTTTCCTCTCTTGTGATATTTATTCTCGAGTGTTCTTCCCAGATTGTAAATATGATCATGTTAGGAGCATGTATTTGTTTCCCATGCAGATTTTGCTGCACTGTTTGAATTCATTTTCAGATTTTTAAATATCAGCACTGATCTGCATTAAAGGTGCCTCTTGGAAGTGACTTCGTAGAAATATAGGAGCTCCATAAATCTGCCAAAGGTCTGAGTTCATCTCGTCCAGCAACTGGTGTTTGTTGCTATACTATACAAAGTTTTCATATAGATAATCATGGTTTATAGTGGAATATAATCGGGACTAACCCCTCTTCCCCCACCTCAAATAAAAAAAAATGAAAAAAGAAAGTGAAAGGGTTCCATCATCTGATTCTATATTTTTGTGTGTGGGTAATATCAACATTTGTATGTTCTGTTGTCTAATATCTTCTCTTCTTGACTTGCAGCTTGCATTGCTTGAACATGACAATGAGTACTCAAGAAAACTGATGAGGATAATAAAAAGATTGAGGGAGAAGGATCCTTCTTGTTTTCAATCATGCCGAGTGGTTAGGCAAGGTGAACAGCCAAGAGAAGGTTCCTTGCTGTTTTCTAACCTCATCGAGGATCAGACAGCCGGAACCAGCAGCTATGTTGATTGGATTCTCCAAATATACCGCCAATCACAAAGCTCATGAAGAAGGTAATATGGCTTCAGCCTTCTACCTTTTCGTGTCCTACTGGTCCTTATTCCGTGGCACGAAGAAGAATAGGTATTCGGTTCCGAGTTCTGAGTTCTGATCCTTTTTGTGTTCTGAAGGAACCATTGAGCCTGAATCAAGAGGTGACCGATAATCAAGTTTTGCCTTTTGGTTTGCATTCCATTTGTAATGTGTTGCGACTGTTATTAATTATGTTATATTTATTTGCTTACCTTTTGGTTTCTTTTCTACTGTTCAATAGAAATTTCTTGTTGTATCACAATATGAACTTTACTGGGGTTTGATTAAGTTGTTTTCTGCTCATGGTAAGTTGTATAACTGTTGGCATTGGGAACAGGGGATTAGATTTTCATTTACCTCTTTTGATTTCGAGGTGATTAATTTGATAGCAAGAGTGCTTTGCTTTGTTTATATTTTCTTTATAGATCCTACGGTGCTGCTAGCCTAGCACAAACTGGATCCCAAGTCTGAACCATAAGCAAAATGATTTTTGTCTTAAAATTAGTCAGTTTGTATTCTATTGTCTTTTTTTCTATCTGAAAAACTTTTTGGAAGCTGCAGAATGTTTTGGATCGTGAATCGGTTAAATATGTTACATATATCTTGAATTTGTTCGTTAAGCTTTCCAATCTTTCTATTTGTTGAATGGTTCATTAAAATGTTCCATGACAATAAAATATAAGCTTATTCATGAAATACTTCGAGAGGATTTTATTTGCTGCGTGTTCCTCTTTGTATGCATTTCGATGTATCTATATTATTCAGTTTTTTTTTTAAAAAAGAAAATTCAGATGTTTTCTATATTCAAAATTTCTCAGAATTTGTTAGTTACGTTTGGAAACTTCACGATTTCCCTGCAATTTTAGGGTCTACCGGCCCATATAATTTCATGTTTTTCGAGTTTCAGTACATATCAATGGGTCTTGCCTATGCTATATCAGATGATCATGCCTATACATGTATCGGATGGTCATGCCTCTGTATATTGCCTTTGGTTTTGGTTTACTGTCCATGACCATTCAGGGCAGTAAAAAGCTTTATATGTTGCCCTTTCACAACCAGCCATGGGATTGGCTTGGGCCAACAACATATTGGAATGAAAATTACCCATCCTCTATGGAAGATACCATTTTGCAAACCAATTGACATGTGTACCTTTGAACTGATGTATTCTTTCCCTCTCTCTCTCTCTCTCCCTCCCTCCATATGTAAATCCTTGAGATCTCATCGTGCTCGGCGTTCCAAATCTGGTATGATGTATATTGCTCATCTTGTTTGTCACGAGCCATACCCTGGCATCATTGTATGTAATCTGTGTCCCCAGCAAGCTGAACATCGGGACCTGTTGAAAATTAAACAGCAGGTGATTGCCACATCTCTGACGGGCAGCGAACCTGAAGCGTTTGTTTGTAGACTGGAAGAGCTCCTCGTAACTTCCAAATAAACAATGAGCCGCGAGAGTGTGCTTTTTATCTTCCAAGCAAAACTAACATCCAGGTCGTCGATGCCCTCCTCACTGTCTGGCTTCCACGTACACCTCTCAGACGCAAGTTCGGTGGCTAAGTTGACCGGCCCGGTTGCCTCATGGCCTCCAAGAAAATCGAGCATCCTGTTAACCACGGCAACATTGCATGATTCCATTACCATGTTGGCTGTATGAAGTCACTTAGATAATTCACTTGAGGAGCCAGCTCCATGCTTAAAGTAATGGGTCTATTGATCAAGGAGCCATTATCCGGTGACAAATAAATTGGCTGCTTTTAGTTTATTCCCTTTAGACGCTGCTCGCAATGCCCGATAGCAAACGACTGGAGGATTATAATCAAGCCACTGAAATGATTGGCCTTAAGAATTCTGGCAACAGATTAGTATGCTCGTAAGTTTCCCATGGCCATGCTAATTAGGGTTTCTCCCCAAATCTTTAAGATGGGGATGCCTGATAACAACAAAAATCCCAAGCCAGCAGTCGTAAACCACATTTGTTACAATGATAGCCCCAGTGAAAAGTTCTTGACATCCTGACCATTCATTGTATTAAATTAGAAGGAACTGTAGTGAGAACACGAGAAACCATTGGAGAAGAACACCGACACATGAAAGTAATCGATGGCGATGATGGACCACCGCAGTTTCTACCGATGAATTAAATTAAGGTGGAATCAGCTCTACCGACTACCACTTCCTTAAAATTAAGTAAAGAAGCTATTCTTCACTTGTTATGAGGGAATTTTTAATGCCTCGGACCCATAGTCAGTTTTGGAAAAGATTTATTCGCCGGGCTTTACGAAAATGCTTATATAGATAAAGAAGTATGCCAATATTGAAGAGGAGTACAACGCTCTTCCGGTTCCCATCGATCTTAAGGTGGAGGAGAAGTCAAAGAGTTCCAAGCATATCCTCATTGAGCAGGGCAACTAGAGAAACTGGTGAAGGTCTCGTAGTCTACCCTATCATCAATCCAGGACTCTATCGAGGAATCAGAGGAATAAGTCTCCTCTCAGGGGACGTGATTGTAGGAAAATTTTTATTGATCCCATGGATCATTAACAGAAAATTAGAACACAAATATTTAGATATGATTTCATAATCTGTATTATATAATCAATCTTGATATATACATGTATTCATCATTAATCCAAACCTGAAAGAGATGCTCACATGAACATCGAAGGTAGAGTCATTCTCTCTAGCATTCTCACGGTAGGTGGCTCATCGATGGGGCAAGACATGAGAACAAAACTCACGCAAAAAAATATGATATAATATAATGAGGAGTGGAGAGGGGACTTAGCCTATTATTTATAAGCAAACCTTAACAGGCCCTTCCATCATGGACTAGTTGGGCCAAAATCTATACTGTACCGCCTCAACCACACCAACCCAAAGGAGGTGCTCATAGTCCAAACAATGATTACATAACATTGGGTTCAACTTACGTCTATCAACATGACCGTAAAATCAACCCGATTTTAATAAAATAAATTTTCTAATTGATGTTAGTCCAAATTAAGAAAAACTCTTATATTTTACTACTTGGACTGCATTAATTATAATTTTAAAAATATTTTATTTTAAAAACAACTCTCGAGTTGAAAATAAAATATGACCATCATATGATCCATAAACAACACCTACAAATGACTTGGTCCAACAATATCTATGATATCCAATCATGGGGCCATTTATCACTTATCCGATACAAGATTTATTCATGATTACAAGCATCATAAATACTATCAACATGAGTCTTGGTATAGTAGTGTAGCAAGAAAATAGCATCAAGATGATTATAAAAAAAATGCTATTTTACATTATCAGTCCTCCAATTTTTTTTCAATATGCTTAGAAATAAAATAAGCAAGAAAAATTTTAATGGCATCAACCAACAAGCCATTCTGTCTCATATACTCAATGATGAGATAGCATAATAGGTACATAACCAAAAGAAATATCTCATAATCAAAGCAAATTAAATATATGCACCATCAATCATGATTTTTCTTTAACCACATGCTTTATAACAAGCTAGAGAAACCCCATGACTTCAAAAGAAGTCTGTATGTCTCCAAATGTAATGAGATATCATAATTATCAAATGAGACATACCCATACAACTATCATTCTCAAGACAAAACATATTCTTGAGATACTATGTTGTATTTTATTATTCCATATGTGCACATTAAATATATAGGAATGCAATCCATCGACTATCATGTCAATAATGTATATAAATACACATAATAGAAAAATCAAATGAAACTAAGCTTTAAAAAAGAGCACAAATATAAAGTCACTCCACTAACCAAGCACAATAAAAGAATTCAACATGCCCATATTTTCAACATACTTTATCAAGCATACATGCTTCAAATTTTTGATTAGAGGATCAAATAACATGGACTTTATTCATATGTACTCGATACTTATGTGTCCTTAGATTATAATCCGTAATCAATGATAAATTAAATTTGTCAATCAAGTCAATGTAAATATATCAAAATATGCTAAACTCCCACTAATCTAAAAATCAAAATATTATAAAATGTTCATATTCTTGGCATATTTCATAAAAACTATAGATCTTATTCTTGATCAGGGGACCAACAAACATTACTTTATACAAATATATTTTATAAAATATCTTTCTTTCAACTAAAATCTCTGACTGACAAATATTTTATTTTCGCATAAATAAAGACAATGAAAACTTTTATTATTCATTTTAAAAATATAGTTATCTACAATTATAATAAATTTTAAATGATTTTAAGATAGAATCAATAATTATAGTCCCTGGACATAGTTTCATAATAAAAGTAATATGAATTATGACTTTACAACATGCTACAAACTTTGCATATATATCCAAAAATATCACTAGATTCTATTTCCATGCCTTTGTCATTTTATGAAATAAATCCTCCAGCCATTCACATATTAAAAAATTAAATTGTCACAAGAAATGATATATTTTTATTTTTGTATCATATGATTTCTTTACTAGTGATATATCAATTAGTAATGGAAGTACAATAATTAGTTTGTATATTGAATATTGTTCTTCCACTATCCTCCAGTAGGATGAAATATAATATTTATATAAATAAAAGAAAATAAGAGTAATAACTTATTTTTCCTCCAATATTATATTTCTAATATATGAGCATCTAACATTATGTAAATTAGAATCTACAAACATGACATAATTTGACTCAATATTCTTTATACCTCTATTAGGATAATAGAATCTGTATTCATTTAAAATTACCTAGATAACCATAATAAATAACATATTATTACAAAACCAAAGTTTATTCACTGATGGATTATCAATAATTAAGTATCGTAGGGCAACTCTAACCATAAAGTTAAAAGATATTGGATTTCCTACCAACCTTTAACTCAAAAAGATATCTTGTATAACTATTTTATCAAAAATTTTATTAAAAATATAGATGATAATTATTAGGATTTTATACTAGGGATATCAAAGTAAATTATATCCACTTATTATACTTCGCACCATATCTTTCAAAATGTACTTTGCCTCTCAATCATATCATTTTATTTAGAAATTTTAGGTATGGTATATTAAACAACTATCTTATATTTATATAAATATTTAATAATACTATTCATTTATTATATATGGGATCCTAAATTGTGATTGATATATCTTATCAATATCCTTGTCCTTTTCTCAAAAGTATCAAAAATTCTTGAAACAAAATATGATATAATTATTAACAATTTCACATATATGATTTTAAGTTCATTAAACTACACAGCAGGAAAATTAAAATATGATGAGTAACAAACGTATTAGAGATAAAATCTCATAATACTAATTTTATGTGCAATACTTTCTAGTTTCAAAATATAAACCTTAATACCATCATACCATCTATCTCATATTAATTTATCTATCCATCAGCTATCTAGACTTTTTTTTGTCAGATTCTATATATCTATCACAAATGAGGTCAAAATTATATTAGATCACCATTTTTAAATACAAGAGCAAGAATGGAATCAATTATATATAAATATATTTCAAATACAATGATTCATCTTTTACCACTTTTATAGGTAGTTTTATTTTAGAGTACTCTAATAAGATAACTAAGATGGAAGATCATTATATAATGTAATATCTATATTCCATCATACTTAGTGCTAGCACAATTTCAGTTTTCATATTTTCTTTCAGTCAGAGTATCATAATTGGAGCATTAACTCTATTGAACATAAATATACTAACTGCTAAATAATCTTTATACAGTTAATCAATAAAGAAATATAGAAATATATTTTAAAAAATCTTATTAAACATTATTTTAATGAGAGCCCTTGGTCCAATATAATAAAACTTTCTTTAGAAAGAAAATGACCCATATAAGAAATCTTTCTTCAACATATAATGCTACATAATCCCTTCTAAATAGCTTATAAAAGAATCTTGTAAATCTCAATGAACAGGCCACTTTGGTGGTTACCATCCATCAAAATTCATAAACCTTCCAATCAGGGATTATCAAGTCTTGACCTTTGAGATTGCATAAGATATACAAACAACAAATCAAGATCATGTAATATGTTTAAAGTACAAACAAAAATAAATAAGGGCTTTAAACATAATTACCATGTTCATCATCATAAAACTCTCCTATAGGCAGAAAATATGACATACATCTAAGCTTTAATAATGAGATCAATTTAATGAGAATACAAAATTTTGAAAATATGTCTCTTTAAGGTCAACCAATTTCTTAAGCCCAATATATATATCTTTTCAAAGAAAAATAAAGGCTAACACAATGAGGATACAGAGCATTTAAAAATCTATTCCCTTTCGATAGATAAATTTTTTAAGTCCAATATACCTCTACCTTTGATATTTGATCCAGTCAAAAACTCAATAATAATATTATTATTAACATAAATGACTGCATAATCAAAGAAGACAAGAATGTAAAATACTAGTCAATAGGCATATACCATAAATGTTATATAAGAGTCCAAATGGAATATCACATATTTTTCTTTGGACAGAACATGCAACATGCATAAATACTATTCACATGAAGCCACAAATAAATGAATACCCTAACAATCATGAACCTAATCCCTTTTGGTTGACAGATCCATGAAAGCTAGAGTATCACTGCAATACAATGCCTCATGCAACCTCTTCTAGTTAGAACATAGAACCCCTTTGAGCAGGCGATTGTATGCAATAACTAGAAACCTTCTCATAATGAAAAAACTCATGGATAACATAAATAAACCACTTTGATGATAAATACTTATGCCAATCTATAAATTATTCATGCAGGCAAGACAATATCCAAATAAACATAAAATGACATACTTTAATGACATGCATCCTCAAAGATCAGTTCAAAATGAGATACTCAATAACATGCACCCCACTAATCAAAATATAATATAATAATATATTATAACTATCATTTTTATCAATAACACTTACTACACAACTATAAAATATCTTTGGACAAGAATTATAGTATATAATAAGTATAATAATTAATTACAGTTAATTTTGAATCAATAGTAACATAGACATCAATATGAAATTCCAAAATATAATAAAAAATAAATAATTAGTTCTCAATAACTCAGCTATTCAAAATTTATAAAGTGCTTCGGACCCTTTGGGACTACACGAAAATATATTTGAATTATATAATAATGAATAGAATTGCACATAAATAATTTTTTTTAAAAATATTTAAATATTTCATTAAACATGAAGAACTCTATCAAATGTTCTTAGAATATTATGATTCCAACGATCTAAAAATCGCTCAAATCAAATATAAAATGAGTAAGTTCCAGTAATTTAAGATTTTTAAAATTTTAGGGGCCTATCAATAATTTTACATCGACCCATATGCAATTCTTAATTTTATAGCAGCTTAATTGCAAAACTTTTCTTAATCCAAAATTAGGCTGACTCAATGTGATTTGGTTCAGCCAACTCATCAATTTGGGCTCAACACAATTAATGGATTGCATTTTAAATGGATCAAAAAACTTGATAATCCAAACCCAAAGTCCACTTAAACTTTTCTCCTTCCACCCTTTCTATTCGATGATGGATCAACCATCATCAAGCGGTGAAAATGAGGATCTGGAAATATTAACAAACAAGAAGTACCAAAGATATGTGATGTTTTTACCTCAATGTCATTCACCAACTAGATGATAATGCCTAACATATTAAACATGTTGTGAGCACTAGAGTCTAGGGATGACATGAGGAGCAAGCATGGTATATTTTAAGCATGAACAAACCAATATCCCTATTAACTATTATGACTCTCATGTCTATTAAAAAATGCATGTGAATTGTATGGAAAACATCCCTTAAAGAAAGATATGGAACCCTAAAGAAATAAAGGCCCAACAAGAGGGTTAGGCACAAATGGTCCTTTGATCTTTATGCACCATAATAAAATTATGGTTGTTTGTACTAGAGTTTTCCCAAGTAAGAAAGAGCTGGGCCCTCATTGACGTTCCATAATGTTAACAATTTTTTTGACCAATATATAAATATAAATTTTACATGATCTAAACTGTAAAAGAACTAATATATATTATTAGAAACATCTTGAGCCTAAATGCAAAATGACCTTTTGGACTAATATATAAATACAAATTTTATAGGGACTAAATTGTAAAAGAACTAATTTATAATTTCAAGAAATGTAGGGGCCAAAATGCGAAATAATCCTTCTTTTAAGGGATAATGGGTTATTGGATTTTGGGTTAAAATCCAAAACCCCCGCTAACCTTTTCTTCTTCCCCATGACACCGAAACCATGGGGAATAACCGGTCCACTACCACCCCTAGCCAAAACTCTCCATCGTCGGTGCCTGACTGGCCGGACGGCCACAATGACCGACCAGGAACTGTTGGTCGTTGCCTCCGACGATGTTGCCGATGTCTGATCGAGCCCAACGGTGGGCAATCAAATTATTTTTTTTGTTCCACCGCTGCCTCCGTCAAACCCCTCACCACCGGTGCTAGGACTGGCGGGATAGCCATCGACCAATCGGGAACAACCGGTCGATGACTCCGATGGTGTGACCAGAGATAGGGATGCATCCGATCGGGCCGGTGGTTTCCCTTTTTCTTCCTCCCTTTTCTTTTTTTTGATGAAAGCCGACCAACCAATGGCTGGGATCGTCGCCGGTGATGGGGACGACGACCGAGATTGCCGCCAGTGATGGGGACAATGTCCGTTGAGACTAGCCAAGGACAGCCAATCATGGCCTCTCACGGTCGCCGATCCTCTTCCCCATCCTCCCTTTTTTTGTGCATGATCTAAGAAAACGATCATCGCCACTGACCGACGCCGCCTCTCCCTGCCGTCGCCGGTCACCGATCGACACCGATAATGGTCGGACACGAGGGATCATGGCCACGGATCTTCGATGGGAGATTAGAAGGGAAAGAGGGGGGTTTAAGAAAATTAAATATAATTACAATCTATAATTTTTTTTATCAGATCCAATACCAGATAAATACGAAGAAGATTCTAATCTTCCACCATGAATACCAGGGCTCTGATATCAAATGTAGAAAAAATTTATTGATCCCATGGATCATTGATAGAAGAATAGAACACAAATGTTTAGATCCAATTTCATATGAACTGTGTCACATAATCAATATTGATACATACTTATATTCGCCATTAATCCAAACCTGAAAGAGATGCTTACATGAACATAGAAGGTAGAGTCCTCTCTAGCATCCTCACGGTAGGCGGCTCATCGATGGGGCAAGTCATGAGAACAAAATTTATGCAAAAAATCTGATATAATAATGAATGAAAAGGGGACTTAGTCTATTATTTATAAGCAAACACTAACAAGCCCTTCCATCATGGGCCAATTGGGCTAAAGGTCTATACTGTACTGCCTCAACCACACCAACCTACATGAGGTGCTCTTAGTCCAAACGATGATCACATAACATTGGGTTCAACTTACGTTTATCAACATGGACCATAAAATCAACCTAGTTTTAATAAAATAAAAATTTTAATTAATGTTAGTCCAAATTAAGAAAAACTCTTACAATGATAACTCACCCCTGAGGTATTTTGCCAGCTACATGCCTCTGAATGCACATCGGGAACATATTATGATGGAGGAAAGAGTATACTACCACTGGTGATGAGGATGCACTCTTGACCTAAGCATCGCAACCCCAATAAATACTACCTATATCACGGCGACCGCAGGCATGATATCGAGGACTACCTCTAGCTGCAAGACAGAATTGAGCAGTTTAATCAAGAAGAAAAGCTAGATCATTTTCTCTAAAGGAGGGTGCCCCTGCATTGGTCACCTTTAAGGCCTTGACTGTTGCTACCATTAGAGCCTTGTGGGATTCCTGAACAACCTCCTAAGTAGGAGACAGAGAAAGAGAGGCCTCTTGCAAGCAATGTTAATATATTGAGTATTAATATGTTGACTGAAGTAGAGTCTTCTAGAACAACAAAGAGGCAAAAGGTTGAAAAAATTATCACATTCGAAGAAGACGCGGCTAGTGTCCATCACCCACACATTAGATAGTTGTAACTTAAAATATTGCTAATTACAATGTACATCGTGTTTTAGTTGATAGTGGAAGTGTACTCGATGTTTTGTATTTTTTGGCCTTCTCTCAAATGAATCTCTTTATAGATTGGTCGGCAAATTTGACTTCCCTATATAGGGCTTCTCAAGGGAGCTGGTATATGTAGAGAGGGTAATCACATTGCTTGTTAGAGTTGGCACTTCGCCCTAATGAGTCACTATCTAGTTAAACTTTTTGGTGGTTAAAATCCCTGCAGCCTACATTGCAATCCACGGGCGGCCTGGTCTTTGTGTCCTTAATGCAATGGTCTCTGTCAAACATCTCTATGAAGTTCCCGACAAGGAACAAAATCGGGCATATTAGAGGAAATCAAGTTATGGTATGGAAATGCTTTAATGCCAAACTTCAAGCTGAAGCACAACCTAACTTGTTTCCCATGGGATTGGATACGTGGAACAAGCTGACCAAGAAGCATGGCAAGCCACTGAGGGATATATCGGAGATACCCTTATCAAAGGAAGACCCCAACTAGACGGTTCGAATAGGTTCGATCTTGATAAGGCAACCAAGAAATGACTAACCACATTTTTACAAGAAAATGCTAATGTGTTTGCCCTGTCCATTGCTGAAATGCCAGGAATAAACCTGGATATGATGATGCACATGCTAAACATTGATCCCACCTATCGTCTGATGAAGCAAAAAAAGTGGAGTTTTGTCTCAAAGCATCAAAAGGCCATTATTGAGGAAGCTGACAAGCTAATCAAAACTGGTTTCATCCAGGAAGTGATGTGGCTGATAAACATGGTACTTGTAAAGAAAGCAAACTTGAAGTGGCAGATATGCATAGACTTTACTAACCTCAATAAAGCCTGCCAAAGAATAGCTACCCTCTTTGCCAAATTGATCAATTGGTTGATGCAATCTCTAGTCATGAACTCCTCACCTTCATGGATGCCTTCTTCGGTTATAACCAAATACAAATGGCAGCAGAAGATATGGAGAAGATCACCTTTCTAATTAATTGTGGATTCTTATATTACAGGGTCATGCCCTTTGGATTTAAGAATGCAGGTGCCATTTATTAGCTGCTGATGAATTGGATCTTCATATCAAATTGGCCAGAACATGGTATACGTAGATGATTTGTTAGTCAAATGCCAATTCACTCATGACCACATTACAGACCTCTAGGAGGCCTTCCACACACTATGCCAATATAAAATGAAACTGAATCAAGCAAAGTGTGTATTTAAGGTGATATCTGGCAAGTTCCTTGGTTTCATGGTTTTGTGCAAGGCATCGAAGCCAATTCAGAGAAGATTCGAGTAGTCCAAGATATGACTCCTTTTAGATCTATCAAGGAAGTATAGTGCTTTACTGAGAAGGTAGCAGCCCTTAACCGTTTTGTATCCAGATTAGCAAAAATATATGTCTTTCTTCAAAATACTCAAACAGCCGAAGGACTTCCAGTGGACTATAAAGGTTCAAAAGGCATTCGAGGAGTTAAAGACATGCCTTAGTTCTGCCCTCCTATTGAGCAAGCCTGAATCTGGAGAAGAGCTTTTCCTCTATCTTGCTGTATCCTTGGTAGCAATAAGTATGGTGCTTGTTCCAGAAGAAGGGTTCAAAAATCAATATATTATATAAGTAAGGTCTTCCATGATGTAGAAACTAGATACACAAAGTTGGAGAAGTTCATCTTCACTCTCATCATTTTTGTCAGGAAACTTCAACCCTATTTTCATGCTTATAGCATTATTCGCCTTACTGATCAACCTACGAAGATATGTTGACTCTGGTCATGATTTTGATGATTGACAAAATATTTAAGTATATATGAGTACTAATTATGTGTTTTAGTATGTTCATCAGATCTTAGTACTCATCTATATTAATGAAGAAATACATATTTTTCAGTTGAAGAATGTCCTTAAATTAATAAAAAATCAAGTTATAAGGACTTTGAATATATGGAAGACTTGGAAGGACTTAAAGTTTGATTTTGAAAAAGTTTTAGCAAGTTTTAGTACTGGCACAAGCAAGTGTCGATACCTGGAAATCAAGTATCGACACCTGAAGATCAAGTGTTGACACCTGCAAGCCAAGTGTCGACTCAAGATCTGAAACTTTTGAAAATATAGAACTATGCATTTTGAAGGTTTTTGTATCAAATATCAACACCTGCAAACCAAGTGTCGACACCTGTAGACTCAAGTGTCGACTCACCAATCTTAAGTGTCGACACTTGGAGTAATGGCTAGTTTTCTAAAAACTACAGAACTTCTCCAACTTGCTTC
This sequence comes from Areca catechu, assembly GCA_021397845.1. Lineage (NCBI taxonomy): Eukaryota > Viridiplantae > Streptophyta > Magnoliopsida > Arecales > Arecaceae > Areca > Areca catechu. Next base: position 21,979,221 of record CM038051.1, read on the forward strand.
AAATGGTTAGTTTTTCATCCCCAATGGTCATAAACGGTCATCTATGCCTTGGAGTGCACTGAACTACGATAAAACTTTGTGTTTGTGTGTGATTGCTCTCTCTATTACTTGCTCTTTATTCCTTGCATATAATTTACTATTATCCGCTGCATATTCATTTTGAGCTTAATCACTTTACTTTACAAATACATCAAGACCAGCACATAATTGTTTAAATTTTTGAAAGACCCAATTCACCCCCCCTTTTGGATTGCATCATCTCTGGGCAACAAGTGGAATCAGAGCCCGTAACCCAAAATCGTTGGTATCTAAACTTGGTGCTTGCAAAGAATCCAACGATTTTGAGTTAAAAGATCATGACAACCCTTGTAGGTATTAGTGCTAGACCACCATTTTTCAATGGCACTAATTACACCTTTTGGAAAACTCGCATGCGCATCTATATTTAATCTATTAGTTATTATCTTTGGAAAGATATAGTTAATGGTCATCATATTCCTTCCATGTTGGTTAATGGCATTTCCATTCCAAAGCTCGAGAGGATTGGAATGAATATGACATTAAGTAATCTGAAATTAATGCTAAAGCAATGAACTTGCTTTATTGTGCATTGGACTTTAATGAATTTAATAGGATCTCTACATGTACGTCGGTGAAGGAAATATGGGATGCACTTGAGGTTACTCATAAGGGTACTCTTTTGAATAAAGAATACTAAAATTAATATGCTTGTTCATTCTTTTGAAATATTTAAAATGATGCATTATGAGTCTATATCTGATATGTATACTAGATTTATGATTATTGTTAATGAATTGAAGTCATGGCAAAGTCTATACTAATGCTACTTTGGTTAATAAAATTCTTAAGTTTTTGCCAATATCATGGGATCCAAAGGTAACAGCAATTCAAGAAGCCGAAGATATTGAAACGTTACCTTTAGAGGAGCTTATTGGTTCACTCATGACCCATGAGTTGAATTTGTGGCACAAAGAAATGGTTGCCGATCAAGAGAAGAAGAAGATAATAGCCCTCAAGGCCAAAAAGAAATTTAAGGCAATGATGGCAACTTAGAGTGATAGCGAAGATTCAAGTTCGGATGATGAACAAGAAGTTGTCCATCTTTGCTTCATGACAAATGAGAAAGAGGTATGTTCTAAAAATGATTATGATTTTATCTTTGATGGATTACATGATGCATTTAATGATCTTGTACATGAATATAAATTACTAAAAATTGAGTACAAGAAATTAAAAAGACATGTAAATTCTTTTTTTCTTGAGAATACCAATCTTGCCGATGAAAACCATGATTTAAATGTAAAGATTGATATTTTAGAAATCGATAATAATAATATTTCTAAAGAAAAAGAAATTTTAGAAAAAGATAATTTTGATTTGAAAAAATTATGTAATAAGTGTTCAATGAGAAAAATATTTTATTAAATGAAATAAAAATTTTTAGAAGATCCAAGATTTTTGTATCAAATGATAAGCTTTTAAAGAAAACAAAAATCTTGAGTTGAAAAATAGGAATTTCTTTGTTGCTACTTCTTCCAATATTGCATGCTTTAATTATGAAAAATTTGGGATTAATGCATATCCTTGTAGATTAAAAAAAATTTGGATTCCAAAAGGAACCATATTTACAAACTGATATGGCTACATCGCTGACGTGGAATGTGTGTCAGATCCAGCTGGATGCCACTGGTGCCACGTGAAATTTTTCTTTCAAAATTCCTACTTCTTCGTCGGGTATCCACCCAGGAGGGGTCCACCTCGGCCGAAGCTGTCAGCCCCCGCCCCCTCGTAAGGTGGCACCCCAAGACGGGTCCACCTCTGTTGAGGTCGAGCCGGGCTCCCCCGCTCCCTCGCCAGGTGGCACCCCAAGACGGGTCCACCTCTGCTGAGGTCGAGCCGGGCTCTCCTGCTCCTTCGCCAGGTGGCACCCCAAGACAGGTCCACCTCAGCCGAAGTCGAGCCTCTCTCTGCCACTTCGCCAGGTGTCCACCCAAGAGGGGTCAACCTCTGCCGAAGCTGGCAGCCCCCGCTCCCTCGCCAGGTGGCACCCCAATCGAGGAATGAAATCCTTGCAGACAGGAGCCTGAAATGGCTAGAAGCCCACTGTCAACGCCCCGAAGGGAGAGCTCCCGTACTTGGCCCAAGGTCCCACCAGTCTTCCCCCTTTCGTGACACATGACGGACGAGGCGTGCCGGCCACTTAAATCCCGGACTTGAAGGAGAAGGGGGAGGAGAAGATTCAGGGATCTCCGGGAGCCTCCAGGGGGGAAGGGGGGCTGAAGGCGGTCCAGTGGTATAAAAGGGACGGTGAAAGTGGACGGAAAGGTAAGTCAGAAAGAGGAAATAACACCGAGAGAATGATCCTGGGACCCCCGAAGAAGTCCTCAGGCGTGAGCTCGGTGAACCCAGCGTAGGAAGCTAGGCTTCGACCCTTCTCTTCCCCACACTTCTTTCATCTACATCTCCTCTAAGCATGGAAGTCCTTCGGGAACCCGTCTTAGAAGGCCTGTTCCATCTTACCGCTCTCTAACTTGACCGTCGGAGTGCCCCGCCAAAATTTTCGACCCGGGTCTCTGACTTTGTTTTGCAGGACCGGAGGCTTGGAGATCTCGAGGCGAGAGAGTCCGAGAACCGGTGCCAGCTCACGAGCTACAGGCCACAGCGATAAGATCGGCAACAGATTGGCATGCCAGGTAGGGGGGCAGAATAGCAACCCCTGCACAGACAAGCTTTCCGTGAGCAAGAGCGTACATAAACCATGGTGGTGATGCATGGGCGCGAAGCATCCACCAGCCGAGCAGGAGAGGTTCCTTCTCCCTAGGGGCCGCGCAGCCCAGAGAGAGAACTTCCTGCTCCACCTCCTCCTCTTTAGCCATCCCTGGTGGATGGTCCTTTCGCAACTATCGTCCAGCAGCTGCAAATACTGACTACGGCCGTGCGGCAGCTGCAACACCAGTAGCAACTGCCATGCCAGGGAGCAACGTCCAGCAGCCTGCATGCAAAGCACTGCAGGCAGTCAGGGCGGGAGATCCAGACAAGAGCAATACGCCGCGCGTCGAGATAAGACGCGATGCGAGCAGCGACAGGCACATGCACGCGCAGCAGCACAAACGCAGGAAGCATCGCGCAGAGAGTCGCAGCAGAGAGACGCTGTCAGCTACGCTGGGAGCCGATCACGATGAAGTGATGCTGTTGAGCAGCAGCAGCCTGCAATCGCGGCTGAGGCCGTCCACATGCGGCTGCGTGCACATCAGTGGAGCCACAGCAGCCACCCACGACCGAGCCGCAGGAGTCCGGCCGCTGCGAGCTCTCATCCCAGACGCCTATCGGCACTCACGGCAGACCACGCGGCGCTATCAGACTCAAGAGAAACCATCGGCATCACGAGAGTCGATTCCCGGCCAACGATGCTGAGCAGTACGGCGGAGCAGGCATCATCGGGGCAAGGCCCTGTCGAGACCGATCGGCACTTCCTTCTCCAGCAACCTCGGTGGAAGGTTCCACCGATGAGGCCATCAGGTGCCAGGCCGAGAGGCGTCTGGAAAAGCACGAGCGCAAGTTGGCGGAGTTCTCCCACCATTTTGCCAACATGCAAAGCTCCCAACCGAGCTAGTGGGCTATAACGCCCAACCACCATTCTCCCGGGAAATCCAAGATGAAATGATCCTGGATCGGTTCCGCATGCCCCAGGTGGATCCCTACGATGGGACCACCGATCCTTTGGACCATTTAGAGAGCTATAAGGCTCTCATGAGGGTCCAAGGGACGACGAACGCTCTTCTATGCATCGCCTTCCCGGCCACCCTCCGGAAGGCCGCTCGGGTGTGGTTCACCCGTCTCGAGCCAGAATCCATCAGCTCCTTCCAACAACTGGAAGGAAAGTTTGTGGCATACTTCGACGCATGCCGAAAGGTGCCGAGGGAGGTGGATAGCCTCTCTCCATCCGCCAGCAAGACCAGGAGTTGCTGCGAGACTATGTTACCCGCTTCAAGATCACCGCCCTGGAGATTTACAGCCTGGATGAGCCTGTCGCCATGCTGGAGTTGAAGCGCGGGCTCAGGACCTCCCGCCTGACGTATTCCCTGGACAAGAAGTCCTCCAAGACGTATTCTGAGCTCCTCCTCCATGTCCACAAGTACATCCGAGCTGAGGAGGCCGACTGTACCAGGCGAGAGCTATACGGGAAGCCTTCAAAAAAGCCTACCCAAGGGATGTCCCTGGGACCCGGAGGCCTGGACCACCTGCGGACTTCCGTCCAGGTCTGAAGCAGAAGAGTGGTGCTGCCCCGGAGCAGACCTTCACCCCTCTCCTCACTCCCAGAACGAAGATCCTCATGGTAATTAAGGGTGAGAACTACCTCCATCGACCTCCTCCTCAGAACCCTAGGAACATCCGTGACAAGATGAAGTATTGCCAATTCCATCACGAGCACGGCCACGACACGGAGGAGTGCTGCAATCTAAAGCGGGAGATCGAGGAGCTGATCAGGAGGGGCTACCTCCGGAAGCTTGTGAGGAGCGAGGCCCTGGCGGAGGGCCAACTGCTCGCTGCCCTTCCCCCATCTCGGCAATTGACAACTGATCCACGAAGAAGCCGGTGGGCATGATCTCGTGGGAGATAGAGTGCGCCTCGAAGAGAGCCCGGGAGGCGGGAGACCTGGAGAATGTACTTTCCTTTGAAAAGGGGAATGAAAATGAAAATGTAAACAATGATGCAGTGGTGGTCGAGATGACCATCGCAAAGCATCCTGTACATCGCATTATGGTAGATAGTGGGAGCTTTACTGACATACTTTTACGATGCTTTCTCCTGGATGAATTTGTCTCATGATCAGCTGAAGCCGGTGCACACCCCTCTTGTGGCTTCACCAGAGATTCCGTGGGGGTCGAAGGAAGGAGAGGATACTGAGCCCTGTACCGCATCCTCGCAGCACGGCAGTATCATGGAGTTTACGTCGTCAACTATCACCTGATCTATAGGCGCGTCCAGCACGACGCTGGTATCTCCTAGGTGGTGCTGGTGCAGTTTCTGCTACCTACCTCTGGGATGGCGGTGATGGGGGGGATGGCCCAACCTGTCCCGCATTGCCTACATACGGTCCCAGGGGCCAAGAATGCCGAGGTCGGTTCCACGTCGACGACTTCGATCTGAGAGCGCAGGATCCTAGGGGAGGTCCCGTGGAATGCTTATTGACGTACCCCCTCGACTCGAACCCTCAGAAAATCGTGCGGATAGGAGCCCACCCCGGAAGAAGAGCGAGCTCGCTTGTTGGACTTCCTCCGGACGAGCGCTGATGTGTTCGCCTGGTCTACTGCAGACATGCCGGGTATCCCCCCGGAAGTCATCACCCACCAATTGAAGATTGATCCAAGGTGCCACCCAGTCCGTCAGAAGAAGAGATGTTTCGCTGCAGAAAGGCAGAAGGCCATCAATGAGGAACTGGAAAAGCTTCTCGCCACCAATTTTGTACGAGAAGTACAGTATCCTAGCTGACTGGCGAACGTGGTCATGGTGTGAAGAAGAGTAACGACAAGTGGAGGATCTGTGTGGACTACACCTACCTCAACCTAGCTTGTTCAAAGGATAGTTTCTCTCTTCCAAAGATCGAGCAGCTCGTGGATACTACTTCAGGGCATCGCCTCCTCTCTTTTATGGACGCCATTTCCGGGTACAACCAGATCCGAATGCATCCGGGGGACAAGGAGCACACTGCCTTCGTCACCGACCACGGGACCTACTGCTATAAGGTGATGCCGTTCGGCCTCAAGAACGCAAGCGTCACGTACCAACGTCTGGTCAACAAGTTTTCAAAGATCAAATTGGCCTCAACATGCAGGTATACGTGGATGACATGCTGGTGATGAGCAAGCCGACTTCGGACCATGTCGGCGACTTGGCGGAGACCTTCAGCAACCTCCGTCTTCACCAAATGAAGTTGAACCCTGCGAAGTGCACTTTCGGTGTATCCGCGGGGAAGTTCCTGAGCTTCATGGTAACCCAAAGGAGGATATAGACCAACCCGGAGAAGGTTCAGGCGATCCTGGACATGGAGCAACCCACCTCCAAGATGCAAGTACAGTGACTCATCGGTCGGATAGCCGCCCTGAGTCGATTTATCTCAAGGTCCGCTGACCGCTGCCATCCCTTCTTCAAGGCGCTGAGGAAGCTGAACGACTTTGCCTGGATGAAGGAATGCCAGGAGGCATTTGAAGAGCTGAAGAGGACATTGGCATCGCCGCTATTGCTTTCCTGGCGGAGGAAGGAGAGGAGCTCCTCCTATACCTGGCGGTCACACTAAAAGCCATCAGTTCGGTCCTGGTTCGGATGGATGACAAAGGAACACCGAGGCCGGTGTACTACACAAGCAAACTCCTCCGCGATGCGGAGCTCAGGTATTCTCGATCTGAGAAACTGATTTTTATGCTAATCATGTTCGCTCAGTGTCTCAGGTCTTATTTCTAAGCGCACCCCATTGCGGTCCTGACGGATCAGCCACTGAAAGCGGTGCTCAGCCGACCGGACATGTTAGGGCACCTGGCAAAATGGGCGCTCAAGCTCAGTGAGTTCGATATCACCTATAGGCCGAGGTCGGCCATGAAGGCACAGGTACTCGCTGATTTCTTGGTTGAGTGTGCAGGCCTGGGCGAGGGGCCAGAGGAGAGCCCCAGAGACTGGCAGCCAGTGCCAGGACTAGAGGAGGATGTCTGAGTCCTTCACGTAGACGGAGCCTCAAACTTTGGTGGGAGCGGAGCTAGACTCATCTTGCCAACGGTGAAGGGGTCATCGCCGAGTGTGCGCTCCGCTTCCAGTTCGCCGCCACCAATAACCAAGCGGAGTACGAAGCACTCCTCACGGGGCTAAGAGTGTCCCGTGAGCTGGGCATGGCCTGCCTCAAGGTCTTCACCGACTTGCAGCTAGTGGCGGGCAGGTCTCGGGGGAGTACGAGGCACGGGACCCCCAGATGGCGAGGTCGCCTGGAGCTCGTTCGGACGAGTGCGGCAAGTTTTAGGCGCTTCAGCGTCTCCCATATCCCTCGTGGGGAAAACGCTCATGCAAACACCCCTCTCCCCGCCTTGCAACCCTGCCGGACTCATCACTGGGCCGCGCTTACATCGAGCATCTCAAAGCCCTGAGCTACGAGACACCCATGGAGGTCCAACAGGTCAACCCAGAGCCTAACTGGATGGATAAGTACATCGAGTACATTGCCAACGTACCTTGCCCGAGGATGTGTGGCGGCTGGCCTCATTAAGAGGAAGGCCACATAGTTCGTGTTGATGGACGGGCTACTGTACCGGAGGTCCTACTCCTACCCACTCCTCAAGTGTCTGAGACCTGCCGAAGCCGCACTCATGCTCCAGGAGATCCACGAGGGCATTTGCGGGAACCATGTGGGGGGCAGGACGCTAGCGTATAAGGCCCTCCATCAAGGTTATTTCTGGAAGACCATGAGAGAAGATGCAACTGACTTTGTAAAAAGGTGCGACTGATATCAACGGCACACTGTGGTGCAACATCAGCCCGCTGCTCCACTCTCTCAGCTCTCCGCCCCATGGCCGTTCGCCCAGTGGGGCATTGATCTCCTAAGACCTTTTCCTCCGGCGTCCGGGCAATGAAAGTTCCTGATCGTGGCTATCGACTACTTCATAAAGTGGGTCAAGGCCAAGCCCTTGGCTCGGATCACGGAGGCAAATGTCACCAAGTTTCTTTGGAAGTCGATCATCTGTCGCTTCGGCTTACCCCATACCATCATCACCGACAACGGACGCCAGTTTGATTATCGGGAGTTCAAGGAGTTTTGTGATGACCTCGGAATCCATCACCGTTTCACCTCGGTGGCGCATCCTCAGACAAATGGAGAAGCCGAGGTAACGAACAGGACCATCTTGCAAGGCCTCCGGACAAGACTAGACCAGGCCAAGGGGAGGTGGGCGGAAGAGCTTCCGAGCATCCTTTGGGCATACCACACTATCCCAAGGATGGCTACGGATGAGACCCCATTCAACCTCGTCTTCGGGGTGGAAGCGGTTATCCCAATTGAGCTCAACCTACCGACCCTGCGCGTGGAGCAGTATGACGAGGCAAAAAATCCGGCCCGGCTACTATTGAACCTGGACCTCCTTGAAGAAACAAGGGACAGGGCCCGAGTTCGGATGGCGACTTACCGGTAACGAGTGGCCAGATACTACACTCCAGTGTACGATCGAAGTCCTTCCACTAGGAAGACTTAGTGCTCCGCCGCGCTGAAGCTTCCCAGCCATGGGAGTGCGGAAAGCTCTCCCCAAATTGGAAGGCCCTTATAGGATGGCGGAGGCACTTCCCCACGGGGCGTACTACCTGGAGGAGCTTGGCGAATCCCGGTTCCCTCGGACCTGAAATGTCTCAAACCTGAGGATGTACTACCAATAGTGTAAGGCCCCTTAAACTTCAATAATAACATCTTTTTCACCAAATGCCCACTCTCGTCTCATAGGACAAAAGCCATCCAACTTTAGGTTCGACGAGCATAGGCACGACGAAAGATCCACGAAGGCGCGAGTCCCCTCTCACAAAATCCCGGAGTTCAGTCCGGAGTGTCGCACGAAATTAAATCCCGACATGCGGCCCCAGAGCTCAGTTCGGAAGAGGTCTCGGAGACTTAGGTCCCGGTCCTACAAAATTTGGAGAACAGCTCGGTAGGTCGCACAAGGCTCAATTTCGGCCTGCGGCCCCGGGGTTCAGTCCGGAAGTTCGCAAAGAACCTGGTTCCAAAGCGAAGTCCCGAATCTCGGTCTGGAAAGTGGAGCAGAACCTAGTTCGCCCATGCAATCCCGGAGTTCAGCTCGGAATGCACTACGAGACTTAGTCCCAGTGGCTAGCGCCGGGGTTCAGTCCGGAAGATGCAAAAAAAAAAAAGAAAGAGAGAAAAAGAGAAAGAGAAGGAACAAGTTAACGGAAAGGAATTTTCATTTCAAAAAAAATTCCTTACAAAAAGGGGGGGCCCGACAGGCCGAGAGACCCCAAAGAAAGAAAAGGAACACATAGTCATGCAGAAACAAAGAAAAAGAAAAAGAAATGGGGCCACAGGGGCTACTTCGCTGCAGCCGCATCCTCCTCCGGTTGGGGGGCACCCTCTCCACCGGCGGCATCATCTGGAGGCTGCTCGGGAGCCGCCACCTCAGCTACCACCGCAATCGAAGCTCCTTCTGTGGGCTCCTCCCTCCGGCCTCCCAGAATGACTCCACTGAGGTCGAGCTCGGGAAAGAAGGAGCTTACTTTCTCCCGGCACACCTGTAAGCCCTTTAGGAAGGAGTCAACGACCTCCTCGTGCACCTCCATCCTGAATTCTTCGGAGGCCCGGAACTTCGGCATGGCCTCCTGTGCCTCCCTCCTAGACGCCTCCAGCAGCCCGTTGACGTAGGAGGTCTGCTCCTTGGCTGCGCTCAACTCCTTGAGGACCTCCTCGACCCGGTGCTCCAGCGACCGGGACTGGGCCCTGAGGTGTGACATCTCCGTCGCGTCGTCCTCGGCACGATGCTTGTTCGAGATCCTCTCCTCAGACAGAGAGATCTCGAGGTCTCTTACGCACCCCTCGGCATGACCCAGGTCCGCTCGTAGGGCCTGGTTGTTTCCCCACAACTCGACCCCCTTCTCCATGAGGTCCTTCATGTCGGCTACGAGCTTGGCGAGTCTCTTCTCCTTCTCGGCATCCTTCTTGGCGTAGCTTGAGAGGAAGTTCCACAGCAACAGAACGTCGGTCCCGATCTGCATCAAGGAAGACACGAGATGTCAATAAGATCCAACTGGAACTTTAAAAGAAGAAAGCTCGGGACTTACCATGAAGAGTAGAGGGAGGATCCCCAGCAGCGCGTCAGCATAGTCCCTGTTGCCCCTCAGACGGCGGTCCCGGGAGGTGCTCGCGAACTCCATCACTCTCTCCGTGAGCCCTTGGTCACAAATGACGGAAGAGTTGGCGGCGAGACTCGGAGGTGGAATATGGGCATCGGCAGCAGGCTGGGTGGCCGCCCCTTCGCCGGGCGATGCGGTCGTCGGTGGGGCTGCCATCGCCCTAGTGGCCACCGTGGAGGTGACCGGCGCGGCAATTGTAGCAGCCGCCGCCCGAGGGGGTTCTGGCCTCCTCTCTTCCCCGGCCCTATCGAGCTCGATGATGGGGACATCAGGGGCACGAAACTCGGGCGGCTTGGGAACAGAACCCGTTGCCCTGGTCGCAGCAGGAGTGGGCGCGGGTCCCCGGCTCGCCTCAGTGCGAGCCCTCTTCACTGGGGCCTCCTCGATCCCTTCAGCGGCGTCCCTCTTTAGGGCGCCCTCCATCAGGCTCTCGACGGAGAACTTCATACCTGAAGGAAAAGGTAAGTTAGGCCAGTTTAAAGGAAAAGAAGTGCAGAGCAAAAAGTTAAAGCGAAAGAAGGAGATCCGGGGTCTCACCCAACTCCCGGATGGGACTGACCCCTGCCTTGAATAAGTTCTACTCTGAAAGTAGAACATCGAGGGCTGGGACCACGTCGCCCAGCATCTGAGTATAGACTTCTTGGTCCGCCGGCTCAACCTAGGAGTTCCAGTTCGGGGACCGGTCCGGCTCGTTCCAGGCCCAGTCGACGTCCTCGACCGAGGCAAAGAAGAATCGGCTCTTCCAACCCTTGATCGATGAAGGGAGGTCGAACCTGAGGCACCTAGGCCCGGGTGAGATATACCACCAGTCATCATCGACAGAGTAGCATTTCAGGATGAAAAGGGCCCTGAAAAGGGAGAAACGGGCAACGAAACCATGGAAGTGACAGAAGACGATGAAAGCGAAGATGACCCGGATGGCATTAGGAGCCAACTGGGCCAGGACAAGACGGTAGTGACTGAGAAAGGAAAGAAAGAAGGGATGGAGGGGGAATAAAGACCCCCAACAAGGAAGTCTTCGTAGAAGGCGACCCTCCCAGGGCCACTCGAGGTCACTCGGTCCCTGGGTCCTGGGAGGGAAAGACGGATTGGATCCGAAACCCCATAGGTATCCCGGATCCAGGAAAGATCATCCCCGGTCATCATCGAGGCATAACCGGAGGGGCCAGAAGAAGAGACTTCCACCACTGGAGGAGGAAGGAAGAAATGGGACGAGTGGAAACTACAGGGGGAGATCTAGGACCCCTAGGGATGCCTATGGTCAAAGTCCCCAGCCGAAGTTGCCTCCGGACCTCGACTGGAATCTCTTCCCCATCCGAGGAGGAAGATGATGGAGTCCTTGGCCGGGAAGGACCGGCCTCGTCCGGGTTTGAAGAAACATGACGACGACGCACCATCAAGGAAGAGAAAGCAAGAAAAACTAGCACAAGGATTGGGAGACGAAAGAAGAAGGAAAAAGGTCACAGGCACTCACCGAGATACTTTGTACCGAAGGAATGGCAACCCCTGGAAGATGAAGGGAAACCGCTGCAACTGCCGGTGAGGTGTGAGAAAGTCGAGAGACCTCATTTTCGGAAAGTCCCCCTCATTTTCAAACTCAATCAACAGCAGTCGTACGCCTCTTTCCGTCCCGAGCCATCGGATGACCGCCACGTGGAGGGACGCCCGACATCGACGCTTCGGTCCGATGAAAACTGCCTCATTTTTGAAATGGCGTATTAATGGCCCGTCAGATGCATGCACGTGGTAGCCTCCCACAGGGTCTCGGAAGTAGCAGAAGCGGCGGCAGCGATCATGGCAATTATGGCATGGGATTTTCGTCATTTCCATGTCATCTTTGCATTAACTCTCCACGTCCCAAGCCGTGACGCTTCGATGAGACCTGGGGATAGGGGGCAACTGATATAGCTACATCGCTGACATGGAACATGTGTCAGATCCAGCTGGATGCCACCGGTGCCATGTGAAATTTTTCTTTCAAAATTCCTGCTCCTTCGCCGGGTGTCCACCCAGGAGGGGTCCACCTCGACCGAAGCTGTCAGCCCCCGCTCCCTTGCTAGGTGGCACCCCAAGACGGGTCCACCTCTGCCGAGGTCGAGCCGGGCTCCCCCACTCCCTCACCAGGTGGCACCCCAAGATGGGTCAACCTCTGCCAAGGTCGAGCCAGGCTCTCCTGCTCCTTCGCCAGGAGGCACCCCAAGATGGGTCCATCTCGGTCGAAGTCGAGCCTCTCTCTGCCACATCGCCAAGTGTCCACCCAGGAGGGATCCACCTTGGCCGAAGCTGGCAGGCCTCGCTCCCTCGCCAGGTGGCACCCCAAGACGGGTCCATCTCTGTCGAGGTCGAGCCGGGCTCTCCTGCTCCTTCACCAGGTGGCACCCCAAGACGGGTCCACCTCGGCCGAAGTCGAGCCTCTCTCTGCCACATCGCCTGGTGTCCATCCAAGAGGGGTCCACCTTGGTCAAAGCTGGCAGCCCCTGCTCCCTCGCCAAGTGGCACCCCAAGACGGGTCCACCTCTGCCGAGGTCGAGCCGGGCTCTCCTGCTCCTTCTCCAGGTGGCACCCCAAGACGGGTCCACCTCGGTTGAAGTCGAGCCTCTCTCTGCCACTTCGCCAGGTGTCCACCCAAGAAGGGTCCACCTCGGCCGAAGCTGGCAGCCCCCGCTCCCTCGCTAGGTGGCACCCCAAGACGGGTCCACCTCTGCCAAGGTCGAGCCGAGCTCTCTTGCTCCTTCGCCAGGTGGCACCTCAAGACGGGTCCATCTTTGTCGAGGTCGAGCCGGGCTCCCCAGCTCCCTCGCCAGGTGGCACCCCAAGATGGGTCCACCTCGACCGAAGTCGAGCCTCTCTCTGCCACTTCACCAGGTGTCCACCCAGGAGGGGTCACCTCGGTCGGAGCTGGCAGCCCCCGCTCCCTTGCCAGGTGGCACCCCAAGACGGGTCCACCTCGATCGAAGTCGAGCCTCTCTCTGACACTTCACCAGGTGTCCACCCAGGAGGGGTCCACCTTGGCCGGAGCTGGCAGCCCCCGCTCCCTCACCAGGTGGCACCCCAAGATGGGTCCACCTCTGTCGAGGTTGAGCTGGGGCCTCCTGCTCCTTCGCCAGGTGGTACCCCAAGATGGGTCCACCTCGGTCGAAGTCGAGCCTCTCTTTGCCACTTCACCAGGTGTCCATCCAGGAGGGGTCCACCTCGGCCGGAGCTGGCAGCCCCTGCTCCCTCACCAGGTGGCACCCTAAGACAGGTCCACCTCTGTCGAGGTCGAGCTGGGCCCTCCTGCTCCTTCGCCAAGTGGCACTCCAAGACAGGTCCACCTCGGTCGAAGTCGAACCTCTTTCTGCCACTTCGCCAGGTGTCCACCCAGGAGGGGTCCACCTCGGTCGAAGCTGGTAGCCCCCTACTCCCTCGCCAAGTGGCACCCAGGACGGGTCCACCTCTGCCGAGGTTGAGCCGGGCCCTCCTGCTCCTTCGCCAGGTGGCATCCCTGTGGGTCCTCGTCGGCCGAGGTCAACCCTACTATACAAAGCCTCGAGGAGGTAGAGACACGGGCCACGAGGTCGTCGCTAGAACTGGCGTGCGTCGCATCCCGTACAGGGTGCCAGTACGGCCCGCAGCGATGCACGAAATCTCGTTTACATCGGTTAGACAAGGCCCCGCAATCGAGGAATGAAATCCTTACGGGCAGGAGCCTGAAATGGCTAGAAGCCCATCGTCAATGCCCCAAAGGGAGAGCTCCCGCACTTGGCCCAAGGTTCGGCCAGTCTTCCCCCTTTGGTGACACACGACGGACGAGGCGTGCCGGCCACTTAACTCCCGGACTTGAAGGAGAAGGGGGAGGAGAAGATTCAGGGATCTCCGGGAGCCTCCAAGGGGGAAGGGGGGCTGAAGGCGATCTGGTGGTATAAAAGGGGTGGTGAAAGTGGACGGAAAGGTAAGTCGGAAAGAGGAAAGAACACCAAGAGAATGATCCTGGAACCCCCGAAGAAGTCCTCAGGCGTGAGCTCGATGAACCCAGCACAGGAAGCCGGGCTTCGACCCTTCTCTTCCCCACACTTCTTTCATCTACATCTCCTCTAAGCACGGGAGTCCTTCGGGAACCCGTCTTAGAAGGCCTGTTCCATCTTGCCGCTCTCTAACTTGACCGTCGGAATGCCCCCACCGGAATTCCCGGCTCGGGTCTCTGACTTTGTTTTGCAGGACCGGAGGCTTGGAAATCTCGAGATGAGAGAGTCCGAGAACCGGTGCCAACTCACGAGCTACAGGCCACAGCGGTAAGATCGGCAACACTAACCCTAAAGGACCCAAGAAGTTTGGGTACCAAAATTGTCCACCTAGTTTATTTTGCAGGAATGTCTTGCAGCCCAACATGAAGAAAGAAAGTTTTTGAAAAATGGACATACAAGACAATTTAAAGAAGTGGATCTACTACATTTTGGACTAAATGGTAAAGGAAGGATTATATATATTGGTAAATTCTAAATATTTTCTTCTATAATTAAAAATGTAGTTGAATATTTGTTATAAATGTTGCATCAATTACTTTAAAAATTATTTTAAATGTTTAATTAAAATTAAGTTTAGACTTATAGTCATTGGTTATGATCATGAACTTTTTGATGTTGATGAATTGCATGCTATCATGATTAAGCTTATGATTATAAGACCTTCACTTGATTTTGATTAATGTATCTTAAATTACTTCAAGAAAATACTTTTAAAGTTGTATATTGCTTTGAAAATTATTTAATAGAATCAAGTTTAGACTAATAATCATTTGTTGCAAGCATGAACTTTTTGTTGTTGATGGATTTCATGCTCTCATGATTAAACTTGTGATTATTAGACTTTCACTTGATTTTAATTAATATAGTTTTGCACTATTTCAAGTGAAATGTTATGATTTATGTGTTTTCATTTTTTTTTAGCATCTATGCTTAAGCTAGAAATGATTTGGATCAAGTATAGAACTGGTAGTTAAGGGTTACATTTAAGAATGTATGCATATTGATAAACCCTTGCTCTAGTAGCTAGACTTGCTATTAAATTAGTTTTAGCATTTGAATGATATCAAATCATTTCAAATGGATTGTAAATCATGCTAAAAAGTTTGTGAATGATTAATCCTTTGTATTTTGAAAATCATGAATATCTTGAAAATTTCAAATCTTGATGCATGTGCTATTATATTTTATTCCTCAAATGAATGTATATTTTAAGGAAAATAACATTTAGGGGGAGCATCCAAAGATTTGTTGTCATTATATACATATGATGCTTTGAATATTTTTCTTTGATATCATGCTATACTTATATTGCTCTGATATCCCTTCTCCTTATTTTCAAATCTAATCCTTTGAGGGAAGTTAAATTAAAGTGGTAAATATTTATTAAGAATCTTAAAGAAGAAGAGCTCCTAGTAACTGCTTCGGATTGGGTTAATCACCATGGCTGTCCGGTCATAGGAGCTAAGTAGGGTTTAAAGACCCTCTCTTCCCATTCACTGGGATCTCTTATGATGTGTTGGGGTGCCGCTGTGACCTTATCCCATGAATAAGTAAGGTGAATGGATAATATACATATTAGTGCTAATATATATCGAATTATTTTTTGCATGTACATATCATTTTTTTATGGTATCATGTTCAATTAGTATCATATTTAATTGGTATCATGATTAATTATTTCTTGCATTGATTTTGATGATATATTGGCTATTCTTTCCACCTTCATTTTTATTTTGTATTGCCTTTCACCCTTTTTCATGATGATAAAAAGGGGAAGAAAAATGTTAAGTATGAAAAAGGGAAAGATATGATAAACATGAAAAATCTTATAAGAAATGAAAGAAAGTGCAAAAGGGGGAGAAGAAAGCAAAATGTTATAATCTTAAGGGAAGAATTAGTAAGAGGGAGAAAATTTAAAAATTTTGCATATTTTGAAAAATATTTTTTGAATCATATTTTGAGGGAGAGCTTAATGCTTATTGATTTTGAGCTTACATGTTTATTTTATTGTTAATCTTTTTAAGCTTATCCTATTTATATACTTAAAGATTTTGTCATCATCAAAAAGGAGGAGATTGTTGACTCTGATCTTGATTTTGATGATTGACAAAATATTTAAGGATATATGAGTACTAATTGTGTATTTTAATATGTTCATCAGATCTTAGTAATCATCCATGTTGAATGAAGAAATACATGTTTTTCAGTTAAAGAATGTCCTTAAATTAATGAAAAATCAAGTTATAAGGACTTTGAAATATATGGAAGACTTGAAAGGACTTAAAGTTTGATTTTGAATAAGTTTCAGCAAGTTTCAGTATTAGCACAAGCAAGTGTCAATACTGGGGAAAGCGACACCTAAAGATCAAGTGACACCAAGTGTCGACACCAAGATCAAGTGTCGACACCTGCAAGTGTCGACTCAAGACCTGAGACTTTTGAAAATACAGAATTACGCATTTTGAAGGTTTTTGTGTCAAGTGTCGACACCTGCAAACAAAGTATCGATACCTGCAGACTCAAGTATCGACTCACCAATTTCAAGTGTCAATACTTGGAGTAACGACTAGTTTTCTAAAAGCTACAGAGCTTCTCCAACTTACTTCAAACGGCTAGTTTTTCATCCCCAACGATCATAAACGGTCATCTATGCTTTGGAATGCACCGAACTACTATAAAATTTTGTGTTATGTGTGATTGCTCTTTATTACTTGCTCTTTATTTCTTGCATTTAATTTACTATTATCCACTGCATATTTATTTTGAGCTTAATCACTTTGCTTCACAAACATATCAAGACCAGCACATAATTGTTTAAATTTTTGAAAGATCCAATTCACCCCCCTTTTGGATTGCATCATCTCCGGGCAACAAGATAGTCCTCTACTTACCAGATTTCTCGGGATGAATAGCCAAGTGGGCACTCGAGCTTTTGGAGTTCGATGCAAGCTTTTATCTAAGGCCTTTAATTAAAGTCCAATTGCTCGCTGATTTCATCCTCAAATACACAGTCTCAGAGGAGGAGAGTGCGCATATCGAGTGGACAAGTCCAAGGCTAACCCATAAGAGCAGTGGACCTTATATGTGGATGTCTCATCGAACTCCTTGAGATCAGGAACATGCCTTATTTTGATTGGTCCAGAAGGAGATGTTGCCAAGTACACTCTGCGCTTCGACTTTCCAGCTACCAATAATGAAGCAGAGTATGAAGCATTGATCGTCAGTCTTAAAATTGCAAAAGAAGTTGGAGTTTAGCATCTCGCTATTTTTAGCGACTCTCAGTTGATAGTTGGAAAGTTAAAAATGAATACGAGGTTCAAAAAGAAAATATGAAGAAGTACCTTAGCAAGATAAAAGACTTCGTCTTATTATTTCAAAGATTTGATATTGAACAAGTATTTAGAACAGAAAATGCTAGGATTGATGCACTGTCAAAGTTGGCAACATCCTTGCAATCCGACCTTCGGAAAAACACATATATTAAGGTACTAAAGAAATCAAGACTCGAAGAATCTCAGCTTATCCAACCGATTGATAAGGAGCTAAGCTGGATTGATCATCTCCTTAAATATCGCTAACAATACGAGTTACTAGTAGATCAGAAAGAGTCTCAAAGGATAAGATATCAGGCATCTCACTATGTTATATATGATAATAAACTGTACAAGCATTCATTTTTCCTACCTCTATTGAAGTGTCTGTGCCTATCTAAGACAAATTTGCATTAAGAGAGGTCTATGAAAGAGTCTATAGAAATCACTTGGTGGCAGATCTTTAGCTTATAAGATACTTTCACAGGTTACTATTGATCCATTATGTAATAGGATGCAACTGAATTTGTGTGGAAGTATGACTGGTGCCAAAGAAATGCTATCATTCAGTATCAATTGGCAACACTTTTGACTTCAATTAATAGTCCCTAGCCTTTTGCCTAGTGGAGAATGGACATTCTTGGCCCATTTCCTCGGGCAACTGGATAGTCCAAGTTTTTTTGGTGACCATTGATTAATTCACCAAATGGGTTAAAGTCGAGCCTCTCGCCCACATCACCAAAGCTAGGATGAGAGATTTCATTTGAAAATCAATTATTTGCCAGTACAGTCTTCCTAGGATTATAGTTACAGATAATGGCCAGTAATTTAGTGGTGTGCGGCTTTGTGAGTTTTGCCAAGAATATGGCATCACCTAGCACTTCACTTTGGTGGTACATTCCTAGGCTAATGGTGAAGCCAAAGTTACCAATAAGACTCTTCTGCAAGATTTGAAGGCCTGGCTAGGCCAAGCGAAGGGATAATGGATCAATGAGCTTTATCATATACTATAGACTTATCGGACCACTCAAAAAATCTTGATAAGAGAAACTCCTTTTAGCTTTGTGTTTGGAACTGAAGCAGCCACTCTTATGGAGATTAGACTTCATTTAGAGTTGAAGAGTACAATAAAGATACCAACTCTGATGGCTGGATAACTGCTGGATCTCTGAGGCAGAGAAAAAGACGACAGATACATAGATTCTCCAAGGATGGACAAGAATGACCTATAAATGCCCAAGTGAAAACCAAAGAGTTCAAAGTTGGCAACTTGGCGCTATGGTGGGCTGAATTTTCAAGCATACTAAGCAAGAAAAGCTATCATCCAACTGGAAAGGTCCATATTGACTGGACAAGGTAATCCATCAGGCACCTATTGATTGAAGCAGCTTGATGGAACTCTGCTATCTAGATCTTAAAATTCTTCCAATCTCTGCATGTACCTTCATTATATGAACTTTACTTTTTCTTAAAGAATTTCAAGTTTATTATTTGATGTGCATATTTTTGCATGTGATTTGTGCTTCATAGAATGGGGGATTAACCTATGATTAACCCCAAGTACATGAAGACCTCTATTTCCAAGAAACAGGGTATTAACCTTCGATGATCCTTTAGAGCCCTTCATCTCTTCAGATAAACAGAGCCTGAGAATCCTTCATCTCTTCAGACGAACTAAGCCTAAGAGCCCTTCATCTCTTGACGTGAACTAAGCTCGAGAGCCCTTCATCTCTTCAGATGAATTGAGCCTGAGAGCCCTTCATCTTTTCAGATGAATTGAGCCCAAGAACCCTTCATCTCTTCCAATGAATTAAGCCCAAGAACCCTTCATCTTTTCAAATGAACTGAACTTACCTAAACTCTTGGTCTACTAAGAAGCAAGGGCCTTCATCTCCTTGGCTGCTTCCACCACCTGCATTTAAGGAAGGGCATGATATCGTATCGAGAAGTAAGGGCGAGCATCCTTAGATTTGAAGTACAGTTGACAGTGCTCCCTTCATCCAATCCATTCCTGACTTAGACTCGGGAGTAGAGGGTAAGTGTTACAGGAATATTTTTGATACCTTGTACATATAGTCAGTCTTGGAAGTGGCCAACCTTTGTGCTGAGCCGAGGCATCTTTATATTTAATCATTTGTTATAGATTCAACTTGAGTCTTATCAATCATGTGATCCACTCTGACAATTTTAATTAATTAGCCTCCTAACATATGCAGAAACCACCCACACCATGTAGATAAGGCCAAAAGTAATAACTGCCTTTCACTTGGAGAGCATATAAAGGCTAAAATTCTGTGCTAGTAACAATATGATAAACAACACGATACTATCAGAATTACATAGTTTTTCAATCATCTTCCACAAATAGCCAAGAGTCCCAGGAATCCAAGTGAAATTTTTTCAGCTCACTACTTCCTATATGTTTCAAGTCTTTGACTTGAGCATCAGAAGGTCTTCGTCGAAGCCAACTACGGTTAAAGACTTTTTTCAGGTCTCTTTAATAGCGATGCTTGCCAGTCGATTTC
Organism: Areca catechu; assembly: GCA_021397845.1. Lineage (NCBI taxonomy): Eukaryota > Viridiplantae > Streptophyta > Magnoliopsida > Arecales > Arecaceae > Areca > Areca catechu. The sequence goes on from CM038051.1 coordinate 21,998,970, forward strand.
TTCTCCAACCTTGAGCCAGAATCTATAGCAGCACCACTAATCCAATCCTTATGCACTACTTGGATCTATAGCAGCACCACTAATCCAATCCTTATTTCTCCTACTACTAGAGCAAGATCTTCTGTTACCACGCAAAGGAAAGAGAAACATATATACTAAAATATAGTTGTATTTATACACAATATTATCCATTCACTACTATAAGGGCAAACATGTCCATGTTTAACTTGAACATTGGGGGCTGAATACCCCAAAGTAGATATTTGCAGAGGTAGATGCGAGGCAAATTGAAAAACAAAATTTCCAGCCATTCTTGCTAACCCATCTGCTGGTTGGTTGCATTCCCTGAAGGCATAACAAGCTATGTCAGTGTCCACGGACACATCACAATGAGGAACATCTTGAAGAATGGGATAAGGAGCTAGTGAGGACCACAAGAGAAGTTCCTTAATGTACTTATGTGTCCAATTAATGACTGTTAATGAATCACTCTCAAGCCAAATGCATGTAAATCCAAGACAGAAATTGCTATAATTAATCTACACCAGGACCGCATGAAGCTTTGCTTCTGTTACTGAACCATATGAGACTTAAAAGAACCCTGCATACAAGACGATGCCATGGTGATCCTTGATGATATAACCGAGCTCTACAGTAGCTTTTGACCAAGATGCATCAAAATTGATTTTAGCCAAATCACAGGATGAGGGTAACCATGAAACAAGTACAGCAATGACTAAGAAAGAGCTAACAAAGTTGCAGTACTACCCCATGTCTATGCTTCCTTGGTTCCGTTTGCAGTTGTTTGATGCCTAGAAGAATTCCGTTGCAAGCTGTTTTGCTGAAAAACAAATATCTATGGTTATCTTTGATTGGAAAATACGGTCATTTCTATCAGTCCACATAACCAAAGCAGTGCAAGTTACAAACAAATACTTTGCAATACTCAATAACCCATACCTTATCATGAAAATGATGCCAAAATGAGAAATGGGAGATTTGGAGGAAACTTTCTTTTAATTTTTATTTATGATATATATAAGACGTTAAACAAAATTATTCTCAATAAACTTTCATACTGGGAATTTGCATAGGATAAGAAGGTACATAAGCTAGCAGAAGAGAACTGCTTATAATTATTGCTGCTTTTTCTTGTCTTTTTGTATCTATAATATAATAGATTTAGTTAAACGCTAAAATGTCTTCCTAATAATACGAGTTAAGGAAGGAAAAAAAAAGGTAGATAGACTTTTGAGTTGCATTTTGCTCCTCTGATTCTTCCCCTCAAGGGTTAAGGTAAATAACACATAAGAAATAAAAAAACAAAGCAAAAAATCAAGGGTTAAGGTAAATAACACATAAGAAATCAAAAAAAAAAGTAAAAAATAGAAGCAACCTAAAAAAAACTGAAAGAGGAAGCATCCATTTGGCACCACTGCTATTTTTGTATTTTGTGTCTCTACAAGTTAACGAAATACCAAATGGAAATTCATATTGAAGATAATATATACATAAAACTTCTGTTTTCTTGCTTTCTTTTTCTTTGCTTTTTTTTTTTTTTCTGAAGGCAATAAATTTTCACTGCCAAAAGTATCTAAGACCTTTTTTTTATATATAAAAAAAGTGTTCCATTACACACGCTGTTCAGTTTAGTTTATTTTTATTAAAATTTATAAAGAAAAAGAAAAAAAAAAAAAAAAAAAAGGAGACAAAAGCAGTCCCACCGGGTTTCAGTTGCTGGAAAGCCTTTACCTCTCAGGGAATTAAATATATTGTTCAACACGATGTTTCTCCGTCTGGCCATTAAAAAGTTCTCTTCTTCTTGTTTACACTTTCCAGGATTAGAATGTAGATAATTTTAAAGCGTAAACAAAAAAATTTCTTCTTATTTACTTACACAAGAGGGTATTTTAAGAATGAAAAAATTTTCACATTAATCATTTAAACGTCAAAAAAAAATAAATGATTCTGATTGTGAAATGTGATGGGCATCAAAAAATTTTATGCCCAATCCTGCACGGCCGGCCATCCACGGCCGCCCCCTTCCCAAATCTGCCTCTCGGAGGTGACACAAATTGGGTGTTCATCCTTACCACATCTCAGATCTTCACGTCGCATCAGATACTCTGGCTAATCCCGAAAGAGCTTTCTCGCCGAAGATAATTCATTATTGTTAGATAATGGGTTCTAGAAACAGAACAGCTCAAGAGGAAATCAGATAAAATTTGACAATTTATCAATAATGCATGTTCAAATCAAGCATCAAGGTCATTAACCACCCAAAAAAAAAAAAAAAGGCAACAAGGTCATTGAATATGTAGGCAAGCCTTGCTACAGTAGCCTTCAAAAAGAGAACACTGCATCGCCTCAAATAACATCTGATGAATTTTAATCCTAAAATCTTCCAGAACGGTATGTAATTCTCAATAGCTTAGAGACTTCTAACTTACAGCATATAACATACGAAATGTACTGGCTGGAAAAGATAAAAAGAAAATAATGTGTTGGAGCAGTGCAACACTGCATAAGCCATCATCCATTTGTACTGTTGTAGTTACCAAGTAGCACAAATTAGCCAGTAAAATGCCAGCATTGACAAGCACGCACAAGCAATAAGCAAAATGAGAAAATCCTAATCACACAATGAGAAATTTTTCTAGTTTCCAAAGCATTTTATCATCCCAGTTTCCTAAATCCCAGCACTCAGAAAGCAGCAGCAGGTAAATGCTCACTGCCCTGCATCTCATAAAAAACCCACGAATACTTGGTAATGATTTTCATTGCAGAATAAAGACTTCATGCAGAACACATTGTCATCAGTTTGTCACATCAACAACTGCACCAGTCAATTCTTAATCTACTACAATGAAACCAAAACATGCCAAGGATCAAGAAAGGCAGTTGATTTCAAATACCAAAGGTGTCAGGTGCCAGGTGCCACTAAACGAAACAGCACTCTCTGACTTCTCAGCTGGTATCAGGTTATGCTGTCAGGGGATTAACAAAGTATCAAACTTAAATAAGCCCACCGGATAGTATTGCAAACTGAAATGGCTACTTTCTGTTAAAGATGTCAAAATCAGAGTACAAACCTGGTTGGCTTTCAGACTCTTGCAACACTCTCAGAACGCACAGGTGGAGTTGATGACGGCCTGTTACAATGATGAGCAACTGGTCAGTCCTATCCTGCCTAGGCATCATTAACTTGCATACACTTAATATCAGAGAAGATGACCAACTACAGTAACAAATAAACAACTAGAGCAATATTGCACGAAAAAGCAATTCATGATGGATATCCAAAAATAATGGAGCAGGTCACACCAGCATCTGCTGCCACACAAGCCACAATGAATATTGTACATTATTTGAAAGATTAACAAATATTTGTGGCCAATTTCAAATGATGATATTTAAGTCCAAGAAATCAATTCAAAGGCACATTTCCTAGATTAACCGCTAGAGTTCTTGAATCCACAATCCCCTTAAGCAATGGAAAACACAGAAACACTCATTAATTACCCAGCCTTTTCTTCTTTTGTTTTTTTTTTGAAGAGGGAGTAAAGCCTTAAAGGCTAAACTTTGATGACCATCAGAAATTGCACAAATGTCAGATCACCTTGCGATGTTTGGGATTCCTTCACATATGAATCTTTCCCTAGATAAGCCTCCAGCATCCTCCTTGTCTAATCTTGGCACACTTCCATGTATGTCTCCGTCACATGGGAACTTTCCCCACATTAAGGTCTTTCTATGTCTGTTTTGTATGGGACTTTAAGAAGCATTTTTTATCCTTATTTAGGAAGCTTACAGCTTATCTAGTCATGGAAAAAGTTTTGGCATTTGACTAAAGAATGGTATAAGAGTCTTATGTCAGTTATTAAAGAGATTGATGATTTGAAACATAGTGTGGTGCAAGGTTTACCATACTGGTTTGGGCACTCATACTGGTACCTAACTGGTAATACGTGTCCTTTATTTATGGACAGAAATTGCATGAAGATTTAGCTATCACGTTAAGAGTCTAAAAAGAGAGTCATTTCTTATGCAACAACATCTTATGCAGATTTGATGAACACTCAAACCAACTTTTCTTCCATCATGAGGGTGCTAGTGGATGTTGTACACATCCTATAGTTCAATAAGAAATTCAGCATTCTTAAACCAAGTGCATAAATGTGTGCACATGACACCCCCCCCCCCCCCCCCCCACCAACCAAAAAAAAAAAAGGAAAAGCATGCACACACCTAAAAAGAAAAGACTACTGCGAATGAAGCTGATTTCTCGTTGATTCCCCAAGTTTATTACCTTTAATCCCTAACTACTTGTTTTATCATTCTTTCAACAAATTTGTTTACCGAAATTTTTTTTTAAAAAAAAATTACTTGCAATAGACAATCATATGCTACCGTAACATCTCTTTGTAAAAAAAATAATTTTAACTGGTGTTGGACATGAATCAGCCACCTCATTCCATGGTATACTCAAATTGCTGAAGTGAAAACTAACATGTTAAAGAATCATAATACATCATACCTGTTTGTTAAGACAAACTATTTGCTCTTCCATACCTTGTGCTTATAAAACATGAGATAAAGCGCCAAAATCTTTCTGAAAAGGAACCAGTGAAAGGAGAACAAAAACTCTTCCAAGAGTGGATTTTTTCCCTCGGTTATGTTATCAAATTTACAAATAGTATAAGTAAATTATCTTGTTTCGACTGCGTAATAACCTAGTAAACATGTCTGGTTGAGAACTAAAGTTCAACCGAAGACCGTAGAAATCTGAATCATGCAGCATAGTATAAAAGAAACAAATAAAACTACATATGCAAGAATAAATAATAGATCCATACTGTTCAGTTCGTGCTTTCTTGCGTTGACGTCTCCCCTTATGTTTCTTCTTCGAGCACTTTCTCTGGCTATTAACATTTTCATATTGAGCATCACTGGATTGCATAGATGGCCCAGCCAGATAATTTACTTGGTTTTGTTGTGCACGATAAGACTCATTAGGTGACTCAAACACCCTACTCATTGATTCTGAAGGCAGACTGCCTAGTTCAAGATTGGCAGTGATGTGCCATTTCCATGTGGTCCAAAACTTTGTTCACATGGGTATTCTTCTCTAGGTTTGTTAGCTTCAGGAAGAAATGGATGTGCCTCTGCAGCAGAAGGAAGTTGCCCCAAGAGCAATTGCTCATGCTTTGCAACACCAAGTAAGTCATCATTTGCTGGGGTAGGCTGAATTTCTTTTTTTTGTGCAAGATTTGACAGTGATGTGTCACTTTCAATCAGTCCAGAATTTTGTTCGCATGGATATTCTTCTTTATGTTTCTTAGCTTCAGAAAGAAATGGCTGTTCTTCTACAGCGGCAGGAAGTTGCCCCAAGAGCAATTGCCCATGACTTGCAATACCAACTAAGTCATCTTTATGTTTCTTAGCATCAGGAAGAAATCGCTGTGCTTCTACAGCAGCAGGAAGTTGCCCCAAGAGCAATTGCTCATGACTCGCAATACCAACTAAGTCGTCTTTATGTTTCTTAGCTTCAGGAAGAAATGGCTGTGCTTCTACAGCAGCAGGAAGTTGCCCCAAAAGCAATCGCTCATGACTCGCAATAGCAACTAAGTCATCATGTTCAGGGTGAGGTTGAATTTCTTTTCCTTGCACAGTACTCATAGAGTCATTCCTTGCTAGCTTTTCAAAGGCTGCATTTCCTTGCTGCGATAAACCTGACACACTATTTTGTTGTATTGCAGCATACAACTTACCCTTGGATTTTATAATTTGTGACATGAGAATCCTTGTATCAGAGTGAGCTGCAAAATCATTTTGAAGGATTAAAAAGCTTCTTCTACAAGTAACACTATGACTTCCTAACAAAAACTCTAAATTAACCAGGCCTAAAGCAAGTGAGCAAACTAAAGAAAACCTAAGATGGACTCAATAACAACTCGTGCAGCCATTTGCTCAGCTTCCTTCTTGTTTCTTCCTGCAGCACCTGTATAAATTTTTCCATCAAAAACCAAAGATGATATAAAAGAAGGAAGCAGTCCCCCTTCTGATTGAGATGTTGTATAAATTGGCTTCTCTATATTCATCTTGACTGCATACTCATGAAGGATAGACTTGCAGAATGTAGTATCCTGAAAGAAGGTAGATAAAGTCAGATATCTATATCTATATCTATATTATCCATATATATCATCTTTCAAACAAGAAGCCTTATGCTACAAAAATTTCAAAAACTCATACATGATTTCATGAATAATAGATAAGGAAAATCATTATCAGCACCATCATCATCAACTAATTCTTTAAAAATGTGGTTATTATTCTCATGCACAAAATAGTCAGTTTGTAAAGAACCATAAGTTTCAAATCATTATAACATACGTATGCCAACTGATTAACTGATTTTTAGTTTTTCACTCAAGCATAGACAATGGTTAGGTGGTATATAGTGATGCTCAAAAAACATTACAGGTAAAACATTTCTCATGATTAATGACAAGAATGATATACAACAAAGTATGACACCTTAGAAGAGTGATGGAGACGATAAAAACAAAAAATAGTTGCATTATGTTATAAATGAACATTCATACAATAGATTATGAAGCTCCAAAGTAAAAGTTTATGGCACTAGGGGCTACTTTCAAGCAGATCCAACGCTATATCATCAACTTTTCAGTTTGGAAACAAAGTGCATAAAGTGGCTTATCTTGCCCTTTCAAATGGCAAGAAATTGAATTGCTTTACTGAGAAATTGACCTGCATTACTCCCACTTGTAAGGAATACAATGCTTACAAATCAAGCATATGACATCTACTGCATCATTTTTTTAATGATCGATTAATCTGCAAATATCAAATCAAGCACCATGGTTATGATTTAAATTCCATGACTTTCATGCTTTCTTCTAGGTAATCTTCAATTTATCTAGACATATACATACATACATATACATATACATATATGTATATCTATATGTATATGCATATGTATGCATGTATGTATGCATATGCATGTGCATGTGCATGTGCATGTGCATATATATATATGCATGAATATGTATATATGTGCATATACGTATATATATATTCACATATGTGTATATGTGTATATATGTATTCACATATGTGAATGTGTATATATGTATTCACATATGTGAATGTGTATATATGTATTCACATATGTGAATGTGTATATGTGTATACATGTTATATATTCACATATGTGCATATGTGCATATATGTATATGTGTGTGTATATGTATGTATGTATGTATGTATCTATGTGTGTGTGCGCCATACATACATACACACACATATGCACATGTACACACATGTGAATATATATATATATATGTACATATATATATATATATATATATATATATATATATGTGCATATGTGTACATATGTTCGCATATGTGCATATGCGTATGCATGTATTTATATGTAGGTATGTATGTATGTATGTATATATGTACATATGTGCATATATGTATATATATTCACATATGTGCATATGTGTATATGTGTGTGTATATGTGTGTATATATATATGTATATATGTATGTATATGTGTGCATGCATGTGTGCATGCATGTCTATATGTATGTGTATGTGTATGTATGTATGTGCACCTGTACATGCGTGCATCTATACGTGCATGCATCTGTGCGTGCATGCGTCTGTACATGCATGCGTCTGTATGTATGTGCAAGTCTGTGCGTGCGTGCGTGCATCTGTGCATGCATGTGTTTGTGCATCTGTATGTATGTATGTATGTATGGTCTGTGTGCACGATGTGTATGTATGTATGTGCGCGCATGTGCCCGTGTGCGATGTGTATGTATGTATATGCATGCATGCATATGTATTCATCTGTGTGCGTATGTATGTAAGCATGTATGCATGTGTGTATGGATGTATGCATGCGTATGGATGTATGCATGCGTGTATGGATGTGTATGGACGTATGCATGAGTGTATGGATGTATGCATGCATGTATGCATGCGTGTATGGATGTATGTATGCGTGCATGGATGTATGTTTGCGTGTATGTCTGCGTGCGTGTACGCGTGCGTGCATGCGTGCACGCATGGTGCGTGTATGTATGCGCACGTGTACGCGTGCGTGCATGCATGCGTGCGTTTATGTGTGTATGTATGATGTGCATGCGTGCATGCGTCTATATGTGTGTAGGTGTGTATGCATGTATGTAATTTTGCTTTATGAGAAACATGCTGAATTCATAAACAAATGTAAGACTTAACAAAACAATCACAAATAAGGAAAAACATGTTTCATAATTTTCTATAGTTCATGATTGTACAGGTAAAAGAATAAAAGGCCACCTCATATGTCTCAACATAATATTTTAGCATTTCTACCTTCTTTTCTTTTTAAGTTTCTTTTGTTTTCTTTTCAAAGTACCAAAACAATTAAGAAATAAAAAACTTAAACTGCAAGGCCATTGGTACAAATCTGTGGAGTATGGACATATACAAACAATACACTACACATGTTAAAATGTCACAACAGCAAATTTAAACAAGACCACGATTAGATAGATCAACATACTGCATGAATTAGGGAGACGCCTTCATCCTTTATCTTCCTAGATATGCCTTCAAGAGCAAGTTTTGCCACGTCTTGCTCTGCTTCTTTCGATGAGAAAACGTACAAGATGAAATGAACGCCGCTCCTTCTACTATAACAGTAGATCTGAATTGTGGTGCATGTGGATACCCTTCATTAACCGTCTGATATAGTGGCAAGGGTATGGATGACCTTTGAGCATACTCTTGTAAGCGGTTTTTATGCATGAATTCTGTGCCAATACATGAAGATCAAAATTAAATTACTCAAAGCAATACTCACTCAATTAATTAAGATCACTTAACTTTCCACATAATAAAAAAAATCTAACATTCAAATGGGACGAAAATAAGCACAGCATGAATTTCATTTTCATTCACAAAGAATCAAATTCAAATTACGACACTTTAAAAACAGCAAAGGCATCAAAAAAAAAAAAAAAAATCTGGTCATATAAAGAAAAAAGATAATCAAGAAAAACCACAGGTATGTTAGCCAACTCTTTCCCTACTCAAATCATATACAATTCCAGCATTTTACCTCCAACATCAACAATCTATGAACAACCCTTAGAAAAACCAACCTCAATCATATCATGCCATCTTGGATTAGTTGAGAAAGCCCAGTAAAAAGGGCATCCCAACACATGAGGCTTCTGCCACTGTAGCGTCTACGGAAGGTTACATGTACGCAGCCTTGCCCCTACTTGTGGAGAGTCTGTTTCCATTTTTCGAACTATAACACCTAGCTAATGATGGAGCAACTTTATTGTTGCACCATGGCCAACCCTCTCATTACAATCTAAAATTTAAAATAGATTTAAAGATATTTGCAACTTATCTAGGAAATTAACTAGACAAATCAACAAGACAACATTACAACATTTTTACAAGACTTGAAAAATGAGAAAGCTAAGAAAATACACCAATAATTTTCTGCAGCACTGATTTTGCTAATAAAAACAGAAGCAAAAATTACCATTCTATAGAAATGATCGCAGCTCAACTCGACTCAGTAACTGACTACCCACTGGCAATAAACTAAAAAAATCTCCGAACAACAACAGGGTCAAGTAATACACAATCACCCAATATCAGTATAATGCAAGCCAGGTGATCTCCCACATATCCTTTCAGCAGAGCAAATAAAAGAGGTAAAACCAGCCAATATAGACAGGTTAGATTGTTATTCAGAGTCAAGATTTTCATGACATAATGAGTCAAATGACATACTGTTATAGAGTAGCTAGTGACATTAGTTACAGGACATTCTAGTGGGACCCATAACCCTGAATATTAATGCATGAACCTATCAGATAGCACCAGATTATCATTGAAGTGTGCTGAACCAATATCTTGATGATGTTATTCAGCTTCTCATGGTTACAGATAAGTTATTCAAATCACAGTATTGCATAGCAGTCTGCTTCAAAACTCATCACATTCATACCTAGACCAAATCCAAAATGATACTTCATTAAAAAATCATATCAATTTAGTTCCTACATAAAGCAGATTGAGTGGAGGATCAAGATATCAAAAATTGGGTATTGATGTTCATCAAATCCTTTGAAAATGTCTTTCTTTAGATAACATAGATTTAAAGAAGCCCAGCACTATTAACTACTCTGAAGGAAAAGATCAAAAACATGTTCATGTTAATGTTCTTTTGGAAACTATGTGCTTCTTAAAATAAATATTTTTATTAGTGCTGTTTTATCAACAAGTTCTTAAATTAAGCCATTCATAAGTATCGCATCCAATATATGGTATGGCATTTATGCTTTTTATTGAATTGACTTACCTTAGCTCATAAAAGCAGTATGAGTAGCATCTTGGAAATATGTTCATCAAAGGATGATGTAAAATTTATGATCATGGATGAACTATCAAAAGTTCTTCCAATTGGCAGGGTCTGTCAAAAGACTTTCACATATAATAGCAAAAGGAACAATCTTTTTTTCCCTTTTACGATGATGAGATAAAGTATTTTCTCCCATCAAACAAGCAGTTCTATTGGAGTTTTCATATACCCAACAGCTAAAAAAAAAGTTCTATTTCGGATGATGTACTCATTCACTTCTCCAATACATGAGATAATCTCAACTGTTCTTCCATGAATTAACCTGCACAAGACCCTAGGCGGCAAGCCATGGCACCATTTATTAGCCTGAGGATATACATTAGGAATATTTAAGGCAGGAAAATATAGTCCAACAAGTTATTTATTTTACATTTTCAAAAACAATTACATCTGAAAATGAAGTATGGAAGTGATTCTGAGAACAACTTGATCACAAATACAGTTGATCAATGTCATGCATGATGGCACATTTGGGTGCAATGACATTTCCAACGAATTAACATGCATAGGATCTTGAAGCCAAGGATATCTAGAACTATTGATTTACTTTGACTGAAGTTCAACTGACCATTTTTGATCTACTGATAGTCATCAAACTTGCTCAGGTAGAATTAAAAGGAGTTTTTTTGGACAAGCTCGGTAAAGAAAGAAAAGATATCCATTAGATGGTCTGCTGATGTGATGAGAGTAAGATAAGTCCCTAGTAAATAGTTTATGATAGTCACACAGAACAAAGGAGTTCCCTGATAACAACTTAATTATAGTGGCAAGAAATGAACTGAAGAAACAGCATTCTGTATGGCATACAATACAACTAAATAAAAGAATAAACTACAAGAAGCTATCCACATGTAGATTAATTAAAAGAGAACTATGTCCGCATCTTTATATGCACGCACACATGAAGTGGATCACTTGCAATGAACATAGAACAGAATATCCAATTTAAAGATATAATATATATTATTTTACATTTGCAATAGTAGACATAGAAGGAGAAACAAGAAAGGAAAAAAATTGATAAGAAAGACAAATTTTAAAAGAAAAGGAGAGAAGAATTAATGCATAAAAATACCTCAGCGATCAAGAATGCATCAAGACAATGTCCACTTGACAATAATCTTGTGAAAAGATCACAGATACCTACTCCAAATAGAAAGGCGCACATGCCTATATTTCAAGGACTCTTATTCAGTGATAATTTACTAAAGCAAAAACAAACTACAAGCAAAATGTCAAATAGCTGAGGTTATAATCACACAACTACAAACACAAACAAAAAAGAAAAAGATAAAAAACACTTAGTTCACATCACCAATTCGAACAGCATAAAACATTAAAAACAACAATACTCATTTCCACCATAACTTCTCATCAACAAACTTGATTAAAATCACACACCCTCTCCACTTCGTTCTGGTGGTGTGGATTCCTGTTTTCCTCCTTCCAATCATCTGTTTGATCTCTTCTTCTCTGCTCAGTTTCTTTGCATCCAGAACTCGCTCGTATTCTTTCTGCTTTCACAGAAACATGCCTTTATGTGCTTTAATGCATTTAAGATGGCTGCTTTCTTGAAAAATCATAGATATATTTGCGGATTTCTTATGATTTTGGCCTAGTTTTCTTAATGAGAAGCAGAGACACTGCCATCTGCTTTCAAAAGAGGAATTAATTGAAGATTAAGAGATACATTTGGCTAACACATAACTGACAGATGAATGTGAATGCACAAATTCAAAGTTAGTGCTCCCATTCTGCTCTACCTTTTCTATTCTCCTCTCCACTCTCTATTTCTTCGCTTTTTTCTCTTCTTTATCATCAGTTTTCAAAAACATGCATCAAAACTACCTTCAACTCATATCAATGGAGTTAGAATCCAGAGAAATTCCATATATGTCAAAGTTATTAAAATCCTGAATTCATTCTTCCTTTCAAGAATTCCTTTGAATGACCATAAGGTTCATACAGGAAATACTACAAGCATGCCCTACCTAGTGATAGATAATTTAGCAAATGGCATTTCTGCATTCTCTCAATCAAACCCTCTCTATAGAGCTACTAAAACAAACATCAACCTTTCTAATATTAAGACAATGCTGTGCTGGAGTTTGTCCAGAACTTCCAACAACTAATATATATATCCTTCTGCTTCCAAGAGATCTCCACAAAAACCCTGATAACAAGCAGACTGTTGAGATAAAGGAGCTTCTTTAGAATACTGTAGAAACTTTCAATGCTCCCTTGGATTATTATGAATAATATTACTGGTAGTAAATTTTCTTGGGATAGCTTTATCCATTGTGATCTTGCCAACAGGAAGCAAGGACTCAGACAAGGTAAAGTGTTGAGAGGAGCCATTTCCTTTTATAAAAACATCATTCTTGGCAACAGTTCTAGGATATGACTCACAGACACTAGGTTGCATTTATTAACTTGGAATCGAGAATTATCATCTTCACAGGCACCTAATGAAGTAAGTGTTATAGTAGGACAAGCGATAGCGAATCGCTTTGATAACTATTTTCTTTCCTAATGATATGCAAACGATGACTTTTTTTGGGGGGGAAGCGGTGGGGATGGTTTTCCAGGAGAGATCAGAATGAGGAGGGGAAAAAACAAAAAGAAAAGAAAACGAAGGCATGTATCTGACTGTCTACAATTTAAAGAAAGAGACAAAACAAGCATGATTGAAGCATCACAGAAAAGAACCACAAGATTGCTTCACGACAGCATCTCGGAATCGAGAATCTCGACGAGAAAACACCCAAAAAAATAAAATAAATAAGGGCAATGAGGCGGAATAGCTTCCTCGATAATAGAGGGTTTCTCAATGGCGACACACCAAAAAGAAAATCGAATTCATAGAGGAAATCTGCAACCCAGCACACTACCATCCTCCATTAAACAACGAAGGACAAAAAAAAAAAAAGGGATTCGAGGGAGAATTGAAGTGGATAAGGTTAGGGCATAGCAAAGCGCATTTCTGGAAACCCTAGGCGAAGATGTAGAGAGTTAAATAAACCTGGGAGGCGCTAAGCGCTTCTCTTTTGGTGAAAGCTGTACCCGCTTCGACTTCAAGTTTCAACCTCTCTCCGCCGGCTAGGAGACCTCAGAGCGAAGGGGCACCAGCATGACTGGTCGAGAAGGGCTGCAGGAGAGGGGCAACGAGAGTGAGAGGGCATAGGCCGATTTCCTCGCCTGGCGCAACTAGTGGGCTGCAAATAAGTATTGGGCAATGGGCCCAGCTGGCGGGCGCGGGCCTGATGGCTTATGTATATATATATATATATATATATATATTCAATGGTTTTTTTAAAATTTTAAATTTTAACCCCCAACTATCATAACGGCTAGGGGTAGTGGTACTTTGAAAAAGTAAAAAATTTAAATTTTATAAATACCTCCCTTCTTTTATTTCCATCGTACTAAACTAATCTTTCTCTCTTTACTATTACTATTTTCTCGATTTTCTAATAATATTTAACAAATGTTCAATACTTAGTAACTAATAATTTAATTTTTAATTTATATTTATCATAACCAGGAGGTTTTGGACATGAACTATTAGTGATGATAAAGCTTGCCATCGCTAATAGTAATTGGTAATACCTTATATTTAGGAATCAGTACTAATGATGGTATTTTACTATTGCTAATGATCCACCACCGTTACTAATAATAAATTTCTGAAATTTTTAAAAAATAAAATTTGAAATATTTAGTGATAGATTTTTCTGTCACTAATAATAATGGTGATGAAAAATTTGATTTATTTTGTGATAATTAAAAATAGATATTAGCCACAACAGCTAATTAACCATCGCTAATACTTAAATCTTTTGTAGTATGATATTTTTTAAGATATATATCAACTAATCATATCCTATATATTGGTAAATATTATGTTTAAGAAACTATATATCAATTTATTTATATATATGTATTGGATTGCTGCTGATTATATATAAAAAAAGTTTATAATATATGTCAGTAAACTATCAAGCATGTATCATTTGATCATGTATTATATATTAGTAAGTGTTATATATATTTTAAAATTATGTATTAATTTATTTAGAGATGTTATTCACTTATTTGATGATTTATATTTAATATATATTATACGATTATGTAATATATATTGATAAAAAATATATTAAAAATAAAAAAATAGAAATACAATGATTATAGAACTAATAATACTGAGCATTCAACTTTTAGACTTATGCTTTAAATTTTAAGAAAAATATGGTATACGATGAGGCACATCCCACATGATATCCTGCAATGCCTTTATATGTATGTATTGGATTGCTGATGAGTATGTATTAAAAAAGTTTATAATATATGTTAGTAAACTAGGTATCATTTGATCATGTATTATATTAATAAATATTATATATATTTTAAAAATTATGTATTAATTTATTAGAGATGTGTATTAACTTATTTGATGATTATTCATTTATTATATATTATACGATCATATAATATATATTGATAAAAAAAATATACTAAAAATAAAAAATAGAAAATACAATGATTATAGAACTAATAATACTAAGCATTTAACTTTTAGACTTGCACTTTAAATTTTTAAAAAAATATGGTATACTATGAGGCACATCCCACATGATATTCCACAATGCCGCCCCATATAATTTCTCTTCCATCATTGAAGCATCTCATCCTCCTAAGATGAGCTGGGGATAGGATCTGTTGGTGCCGGGGACTCGAAGCATTTTCATTTCTAGAAAGAATATAGATTAGTAGGAATTGATATCCCACCCCTAGATAAGAGTATACATAGATAGTGGTCAAAGAACTGTAATAAGGTTTAAGTTACTCCTTAAGAAATATAAATAACATTCCAAGGTACATAGAACCACTTGTAAGAAGAATATACATACATGGTGGTGAATATACTTATACATACATGGTGGTGAATATACATACATGGTGGTCATGGTGGTCAACGAACTGTAATAACAATTAAGTTACTCCTTGAGAATGACAAATAATATTTCAAGGTACATGAAACCAAGAAGAAGAGAAGAAGAAGAAGGCTTTGCCCTATGAATCCTTTTTAATCACACGGGTACACGAGAATGAAAAAGGCCTTGTCCTATGAATCCTTTTGAATCACACGGGTACACGATTTAATCAATCATATTGCGTGATGCCATTACACTTCCAAAGAAGAAGGCCTTGTCCAATAAATCCTTTTTAATCACACGGGTACAATATTTAATCAATCATATTGCGTGAAGCCAATACACTTCCAAAGAAAAGGATAACCAGTCATCAGACACACGGGTACACGATTTAATCAATCATATTACCTGACGCCATCACACTTCCAAAGAAAAGGATAACCAGTCATCAGAGAGCATGTAATTCTTAAGGCGTGCATCCTCGAAACCAATAGGGATAAAAAAAAAAAAAAAAAAACTTCAGCCTGGCAAAAGTATTTTAGAATATTTTTATAGAAGATACACACGGCTACTGCAGATCCAATCAAATAGCTTTTGCCTAAAGCGAATTTCCTGTAGATTTTAACCGGGATGGCCCCAAGCCAACATAAATTTATACATCTTTGTGCACCTCCACGGCGTATGCTGCAGCGCTTTCTCCATGTCATTACCACCATTAAAATCATCCCCACCATCATCATTTTACTATTGATTGCACACCATCACCATTATTATTGTATCTCTGCTACCGCTACTACTAATGCCACCTCCATCACCTCCATCATATTTCTGCCCCATATCACACTACTATCATTCCACAATCATTACATCATTATTGTTCTCGTTATGACAATTGCTGCTACATTGCTAGCACCTTCCCTCCCGAACTACCATCATCACCTCAATGGTCCCAATTATCCCAGCAGCTACTACCACTGTCTCAACCATCATCATTTTGTTCATATTTTTAATAACAACCCATTATACTTATACCAAATATATTTATATTCTATTTTTAAATAAAACAGAGACAATTTTTTTTTTTTATTTTTGAAAATAAAAAACGAAAATAATATCAAATGACATCAAAGCTTTTGATAAGACCCACTCAGTGTTGGAAAGCAGCTGCTGATTGATGCTTGAGTGTCACCCAGTTTCGTTAGACCAAGCAGGTTGATATGATCGCCAGACTTTGCTCAGCATGATCAATTTTGGATTTTCCTTAACCAAATGCAAGGGGAATGGAGCTCAGCATGAATCTCAGGCAGTGCTTTAAAACCCGAACTGGGCACGTAACCAGGAAATACAAAGAACTGGGCAAAACTGGGTCGAATCCACAGTCGAGAGCTTTTAGTCCATCAGTAACCACATGGAGGCTGAGAACCATACAGACTGGCCGGTTCGACACATTAACCATGAAAACTAAAAAAATCACTAGTGGGATCAGTAAGCATGGTGATGTTTCTTCTCTATGGACTATCAGATCACAAAATATATAAATAAATGAGATTAATTAATAATTTAACAATCTTCAATGAACAAAAAATAGGAATAATAAACTCTCATGAAATTCACCAACTGAAAGAAACTTCTTCCCACAAAATTTCAAGTAAAGCAGGAGGCAGGCCCTCACAACAATTTGAACATACAGTACAGTTGACAAAAGAACATACAGGATCTAACCGATGTAATCCCAGATCACAATTAACAAACAATTCATCCTGATTAGCAAAGAAAGTGAAGGTCATGCCATGTTTGGTAGTCTTAACTAATTTGACCTGAAACTTGGAGTACGGGAATTACCTCCTAACTTGCACTTATCATGTATTGTCACGACTTTCCTGTTGTTAGGTATATAATTTACCTACTTTCTGGGACAAGCCATCAGCTGCCTCCTCGGTGTCCTCGGAAATTGGTTCCTCCTGAAACAGTTTACCAAAGTCCATATTTACTCATGATTTAAAAGAAAAAAGCTACCCACAGTTATGTAGTACTTGTTTCTCTTTATCCATAAAAAAAATTATGTATTAGCAATTAACTCTGAAGGTCAGGTAAGTCTACTTTCATGCTCTTCACTGCAATCAATGAAGTCAAAGGGGCCAAATTCTAAGTTGATTGTAAGGCTGTTGACAAATGTTTGAACAAACCAAACAGACAAGTTTAACCATCTCATAGTGGGCATACAATGTCAAATGCTAATTACTACTTTGACAGAAATTAATAGATACTGCTTATTGAAAAGTTAGAAAATAATAGAATGACACAGTAAAACTGTCAAGAACATGGAATTGGGTGGCAAGCATGAAGCAATTGAGCTTTGCTTGTATAACAGAACAATTTTTATGAATTGTCATCATTTTTGTTTTCCTTTTTGTCCCTCCCCTAGCAGTTGGCTGAGAAAAATTTACTTGTCCACAAAACAAACTACCACTAGTGGAACACAAACCAAACTGCCACTAGTCCACGGTTGTTTTGTCTTCATCAATCTCAAAGAATAGCTAGCCCAGAGAGAGAATTCTAAACAACCTTGACTGTGAATTAACCACCAGAGACAACAAACTTAATAGTTCCGCCTAATGCAAGATCATTTTTTTCCCTTTAATGAAACAAAGATTAAGAAATAGACTAAAGGAAGATACACCAACAGGTACTTACTTCTGAATCCTTCCTTCCTTTGACAACCACACACTTGGAAGCACTGATGCTTGCACTCTTCAACAAGCTACGAGCACTGAAATTTGTCCTGTCTATGCCATCTGTAACTGATAAATGATCTGATCTTTCACCCTGCTGTGACTTTTTAGGGCTTTGAAGTGTACTAGCAACAGAATCTGCACTTCGCTTTTCGAAGTCATTATTTTGATCAGGAAACTCATCTTTATTTGCAGCCACCCTCTCCCTAGGAAATGAGCAAATTACAAGGCATGCTTGAACGAAATGAACTTGCAAGTAAGGACAAGTCAGAAGCCACTACTTCAAGGAAAAAATTAAGAGAAAATGTTATGCTGCTGGCACATATTTCCTGATAGAAGATCTGTATAGTTCATTTTCTTTTTCCTTGTTTTGTTGAACATACCTCGGCAAGGATGCATGCTGCCGCCCAAGTGGAGTGCTTCTTTCACCCTTACCATGGTGCTCTTCAAGACGAGCAAATTGTCGCTTAAAACGGTCAACACCACTGTCAATATATAAATGGATCCAAAGATCATCCAACTAGTATATTAAGTTCAACTCTTGTAAACAGCATAACAATAGAACAATTACAACATGTCAAAATCTTTAATTCAAAGTAAGAAGATTCCTCTAAACAAAACAACATAGGTTGCTGGCATTCATTAGTCATAAAGATTCCTAATTTAATTTGTCATTTTAAGATGTTCCTCTTATTTTTGCAAGTATATACACATAACACAAACAGGCTCAAAATTCCTTATCAACTACAGCATGAAACTGTACGAAGCCATTAAAGATATTGTTGCTGGGATGTGCAATGTCCAAACTCCAAAGTGCAGATTAGGACCTCAAATTCTTTAAAAAGGCAAACAATAAACTAGGGAGAAGGGTTCCAGACTGTCTTAAAAACTAAAGCTGTTAATAATGGTTGAGCAATGGGCATATATTTCAAATGGAAAAGTAATAGCTTTAAATTGCCATGTACTAGTATGTACACTTGTTTTGATACATGTAATTACAGGCTGACAGAAACAGTATAGAAGTGACACCTTCGTACAGTGCTCACAATTTACTGGCATGGTATGAATTACCGATATGTTATAGTCCTTGAATGAAGAATGGTTAGGCAGACCACACACATGGCACAACTCTCTCTCCCTCCCTGTTCCCCACTCCCCCCCACCCCCCTCCAAAAACCCCAAATCACCTAACTTCGAACTTTTATGGTTTCAATGTAGTAGTTGTTTGATGTGCATGTGCTCAAAAACTTGCATTATATGAAAATTTCATCCCAACTAATCAAACAATTGCTGAATAACAAGACACCAATGTATTCACAATGCCTTTTGATGGCCCTTAATTCTTGGCAGTGGTCTTAGAAAAGGACTGACCATTTCAGTCTATTAAGACACAAACCACCATGAATGAAACTACTGATTCCATACTTCTTGTTAACTTGCATGTATGACCTCTAACTCAGCTGCCTCTGAACCTCCTCTACCTCCTTCATTTCGCTCAATCATCCATTGCTTATAAAAAAAAAGGAGAAGATCTCACAGTTCCAAAGCATTTGCAAGAGTTACTATGCACTTGTGAAATATTTCAACTAGTTTAGTTGTTTTAGTAATAGAGGGCGAGCCTTGGTGTAATAGTGAGGTTACTCTATTATGACTTAGAAGTCATGGAACATGGAAACAGCCTGTCCATTGGGATAAGGCTTGTACATCCGACCATCCCCATACCCTGCAATGGCAAGAGCCTCGTGTACTAGGCCATCCTTTTTAGCAATGGTGATACTAAAAGGTTACACATTTTTAACCCTAAGTCAAAGGACAAGATAGGAACTTTGCAACATAAAATACTCTCTATTACCTATGTTTTGTGTCACAGGTGAGTGCATACAGATGCAATTAGGGTTGGAGCTGGGCTCAAGCCGACCCGATGGGCTTCGGAGCAGACCCGAAGTAGATCAAGCCAGGCTTAAGCCTAAAAATCAAGCCCATTCAATTTTCGGGCCAGGCTCGGGCTTCCCTTTGGCCCGTTCCGGCCCGGCCGGCACCAGGCCCAGATACAAGCCCGAACCTCGGCCCGATCCCTAGCTCGAAAGTTTTTTTAAGGCATTACCAGATCCCAGCCGGTCTCCTCTGGTTCTCTCTCATTTATACAATTATACCAAACCCTAGCCCACTACCCCTTCCCACCTCCATAACTTCCGCCTCTGCCTTCATCACCATATACTCCTTTTGGACGTTCTCGTCCAGCCACTCCGCCATCCCGCCCGCTCTGGCCATGACAAAGAATCGACGATCTATTGACCCAACATCGACTATGGTTAACCAGGAGGCGGCGTTGGCGATCGTCGACTCGCCAGGGCCGTCGTTGCCGGCAGAGGCAGCGACGAAGACCCTGTGTTCGATCATGTTGAAGGCGCTGATAGCGATGGGATCGAGATGCATGAAAACGCTACCAACTCCGAGGGAGAGGCTAACAATGTCGGCACCGTCGGTGACTGCGGCATTGATAGTTGCAAGGATGTCTGAGTCATAGTATTTGATGGACCAGCAAGCCTTGTAGATGGCAATGCAGGCTTTGGGAGCCATGTCGGAGGTGAGCCTGGCGGTGAAGCAGATGGAGGCATTGGGGTTGGCAGCAATGAAGGTGGTGTAGGTCCCATGGCCTTCGGAGTTGAGGAAGGAGGCATTGGGAGTTGGTGGCACCGCCGTAGGTGGCACAACCCTAGCCCGCCGCTCCCTCCACTGACCGCCCCCGATACATCTCTAGCCCAATCCCTCTCCCATAATCCTATTCCTGCGAATTTTTTTGGATCATCCTAGGCTTTTATTTGGGCCAACCGAATCAAGCTTTGATTCGGGCTCGAACTTGAACTTGGGCTGGGCTCGAACCTAATTTTTTAAAATCCGAAGCCCGAAATTTTTTTCAGGCCAAGCTCGGATAGGAGTATGGCCCAGCCCAACCCAATTCCAACCTTAGATGCAATGCCTAGCTAAAGATAAACATAGAAATAGTCTAATCACCTTGCCAGACAAAAAGACCTAAGAGATCAGCTCAAATACACAATATAAATTCTTTTAGTGAATGCATCATCTGTCTTTCCATCATACTTCTTTGTTGAGGCTTTTTAGGAGCTTACTAATTGAAGCCTTTGCTATTGTACAATGGTCATAATTTAGACATCATTACAAGCAAAGATAATGTAGCTTGGCCTTAAGAAACAATTGCATTAGTTGACAATTACAGGTGGGAGTCATAGATCCTTGTTAACAAAAGTTATTGAGATCTGCATTGGATCAGATATGGTTTTGAATCAAATAATGCAAACCATACTACTAATGCTTGTAATGGGACAGCAGTTAAAGATTTAAAATGGATGGAGCAAGCACAAACATGACTGCAATATATCATTTCATCTGTTAAACAGGTGTCTTTCCAACCAACTACCATAGACCTTTAGGCCCGTTTTTGAAGAATAAATAACATGCCTGGGAATCTCTATTTTCTTGAATAAGTATTTTTCAAGTAACATTTAGACAGGAAAATAATTGACCCATGTTCTTTTGCATTACTACTTTTCCATATAAGTTGCTAAGATCTATCTATATTTTTCATGATACCTTTTATTATATAAATATATCTATTATATATTATATTTATAATATATTATATATAATTTAATATATCATAATATATAATATAATATAATAATTTATTTTACTATCATATTATATATTATATACTATATTATATTATATATCCTATAATATATTATATAATAATGATAAATTATTTTATAATAATAGATTAGTTATAATAATATAATAATATAATGCACTATTATATGATATAATATAATATAATTATATATTACATATAATATAATATATAATAATATATCATATAATATAGTATATATTATATTATATTATATATTGTATTATTATATGATTATTATTATATGGTTAAGGGTATATTAAGAACAAAATAAAAAGCTTATTTTTCTAGCTCATGGAAAACTGACTTGTCCCCTTCTTTTCCATGATACCCATCTAGAAAAGCATAAGAAGATGGGTATTTGGGTAAGTTGGTCAATGAACAAGTTGACCAACTTTCCCATGATATTTACCCACCAAGGAATGGACCCTTAAGATATTTCATTGCAGCAATATGTCTCTTGTTATGAAATAGCGAATATAAGAATGTAACAATTTGCCATGAGATCAAAGTAGACCTTACACATAATGAAACAAAAGAAATGGTAAGTAAATTACAGATCATATAATGGTCTCAAAACTGTTACATTGAAAAATATTAAAAAACAGAAATGTAGGATTCCATTTAATGAAAGATCAGCTTCACGGATGCTCTAAGACCACGAAGGGACTTGGAATCTCAAAGCATCAGTATGATCTGTCCATGCATGCACTTTAAAATATAGTTGTTCATGAAATGATGCAAGATTTGGAGAGCATTAATTCACATATTGGAGAAGAGAAAGAGAAGAGCAACAGAACAAGAAAGAGGAGAATACAAAGAGAAAAGAAAATCAGATGACAGATTTTGCTAGCAAAAGTTAAGGCATTACCTCTAGGGTGGTCTAATGACATAATGCCCCCGTACAAGGGACTACCATTGAGACTACATGTGTGGACCAGTCTAAATGGGTCCAAATCATGTTAAGGCTCAAAAAAACACATAAAACTAGACTACTATGTGGTCTTCCCCAATAGTAGACCCACAGAAGACTATATGATTTTACACAACCAAATATGAATTAAGGCAAACAGGAAGGAAAGCAAGGTTTGACATGGAAAATTGCATTTATCATTGCAGAACACATAGAACCAAGGAGCCAAACTGAATAAGTACCATACAAGACCCATAATTTCTTATCAGTTATCACAGGGATATATCATGCAAAGAGGCACAAAAGAAAGAAACCATGGCATTGAGAATCCTTAATTAAAAGACTTCTGAGATATAATTAGGTGCTGACATCCATCTAAAGCAAGAAAACGAGCTTTTTAAAATGATCTCAAGCCACTAATATAAGTTTTCTATTACATGCGAATGAGCTTTTGATCTGATGGTAAGAAGAAAATAAATGTCATGGCCAAGTGCTTTCTACTTCAAATACTGAACACTTTTTTGAAAAACTTGTGAGGAATTCAAGAAGGCAAAGTAACATATCTCTTCCTAAGACAGAAACAGATGAGAAATTCAATCTTCTACAAGATAACCAAAGAAAATGGTAGCAACCAAGCGATATCAACAAATTTTAAAAAAATGCTAACAAAATGAGAAATGGTCTCAGCATCTTCAGAGTAAGCCAGAGGACACATCAAGCAGCAAGCTGAACCCACACTTCCAGAAATCATTAGTTTAAAATCAACTACATGGTGTAAGTCTGGGAAAGGGGGGGGAGGGGGTGGAAGGGGTGAGGAAGAGGGAGGGAGGGCGCATGCTACTGAAACCGGAAACTTCAAACCTACAATGAGAATCTATTTTCAAAATTTCAGCCAACTTGAAAGACCAAATTCTAGAGACCACCATAACTCAAGGTAGAATAACATTCCTAAGAGACTTATGTTGGCCAGCACATTGACATCAATATATCATAGGTTGTAATACAGCTTGCACGCTCAAACTAAGCTAGATACATGTGACCAGACAGAGAGAGTGACAAAACAAGTAGGCTCCCATCTTACAAGTAATCTTTTAACTCCAAGCCATGAGACTCTCATAATGTTCTACAACAAAAGATTATCATAATCACCAATGATTTATTAAACACTAATTAACAATTCTTCAGAAAAGTTAAATTTCAGAAATTCATTATTACTTGTGCCTCTCTCATCTTTCAGAAAAGAGTCCCCTTCTAGAAGAATAATATTTTTTATTTCTCTTATTATTCCATAAGAATTTATTTCAGAAAATATTACAACACCTTAATTACTTTGAGCTAAACTTAGAAATGGGACAGAATAACTTTGCAAAGAACAAAAACATAAACTTCCACATTCTGACATGACTCCACAAGAAAGGCATCTTCTTCAAAAGGCAACTTTGCTCCCAGATTGCTCAACAAATATTATTTTTCAATAATTCTTGCATCTTCAAAATAAAGTTGAAATCTGAGAATGCATAGTCATTGGCATCCAATATTTACTTTATGGAATGAGATAAAACATATGCGAGCAATGTAAGCCCGTCTTGATCATTTTTCATAATGGAATGATTTGTAAAATTATCGTTTTCCTGATATCTAAAAATAAGTGTCTCACCTTGGGTACATGAAGTTAGTCTGATCTGCACCACGTAGATACTCTTGCAGCATCTGAGGATGGTACTCTAAAATCTGTTTGCTTTTAAGAAGTAATCCATCATACATGAAGCACATAGCTAATAAGAGTGAAAATTATACAGCAACAGGAGTTAACAAGCTGTGCAGCAGTACCTCTCGATAAATTAACTCTCTTACATCATCTTTTGCTAATTTCCTCCTCTCGAACTCAAATTCAAGTTTTGATATAGGCTGTGTTGAAGGTTCACGGTCAACATTTGCCAGACCATTAAAGTATGGATCAGCTAGTGCCTGAAACATAAAAAAAGCAGAGTTGGAATACATATTTACAGACAGCAAAATTTTCACTCTAAGGGTTTAATCACACTTCAATTTTATGTGAATAACAAGCCATCAAGGTTACTGAATCCTATCTCTTCAGCACTAGGTCGATCTTTAGGATCAAATGCAAGTAGGCGCTCAAGCAAACAAAGAGCCAAATGATCTACACCAGGAAACTTCTGTGAGAAAGGAACTGGTGGTTTTTTTCGCATATTACTTAAATATCTTCTAGCCTTGTCATTTCGAATCTGCAGAAATTAAGAAAAAAATAATGAGCAATGTGAAAAAAATTAATTAAAAATGTAATCATTATTCTTCATCCATAACGAGAAGCATGTACAGCAAATAGATAATTAAAAAACCACTGATCAAACAAATATGTGGCATTCCTTGGAGATTATTTTTTGATCATGCTAACTATAAATGAAAAGGAAGACTTAACCAACCCTAGCGATGGATTCAGGTGAAGGAGTTCCAAGCAGATCAGTCATGAGATCTAACTGATGCACCACATTCTTGCCTGGAAACAATGGTCTTCCTGTAAGCATTTCTGCAAATATGCATCCTATGCTCCAAATATCAATCGCAGGGGTGTACTGCAAAAAATAAATTTCATAGGTCACAGCATCTCAAGTGAAGTGTACTTCAAGATATACAAAAGCATACAAGCACAGCTCAAGTTCCTTTATAAAAACTTCATCAGCAAAATTGGTATAGCATTGCCAATGTGTCATAAACTTGTTAAATCACCAAAAAGCACAGAAAAGCACAGACCAAAATTCAATTTAAATATACAAGTGCGGAAACTAACTTTAACAAATGTTCAAAACGTGTCCATAAAGACATACTGTAAATTAAGGGCCCTTGCAAACAGCAGAACAGCAATGACCAGTCAACTCCTAAAGTTATACAAAACAACAGCTTTACAAGGAAAACTGTTCAAGATTAGAAAATTTAACACTACAGTGCAAATGAAAGCATACCATGTTAGGATGTCAAGAGCACATGTTTTCTAGATTTCATTGGTCACAAATTACAATGTATCAACAAGCTGAGTTCCTGAATGATGATAATTCAAAATTATAGGTCTATAGGAGGCCCGAATGAGATTGTCAATATGTTTTATGAAAGCAGTCCATGAATGACTATTCGAAGTGGTTAAGTAAAAGAATACTTGAGGATTGAGTGTATATAAGGTTGTAAGAAGTTAACCATATTTGGAGGGGTATCTGTTGAAGCAATAAATGCTAATGGGACATGACAAATTAATGTACATAAGCTACAAAGCTCTTGAAGTTGATAAGCTTGATGAACCTAAAATCAGCTCCCTGATTACTCATAAAATCAAGAATTTGATGACTACTTAGAAAGGGTGTTTTTGCAAGAAAAAAAAAAAGACTTTCAGTTATAAAAGGTATGAGAGTTTTGGAGAACATAAAGCCAGATTTGTGGAAAGAAGCTTCGTGAAAACCTTCTACTGTCATTTACAGTCCCTATATTGCATAGCAGTCTCGAATGGGTTCTATTTGAATGAATGCTGGACCTATATTTGGATTGCAATTCATACAAATATATCAATGGACAACCTAAACTTGGATTATGCCAACAGGCCACAGTGCTGGATGGGTTTATGTCCTTCTGAAATAAATGCCTTGGTTTGGTTGCTTTCGATTCCTAAAAACTGTGGGTTCTTATGGGATAGTAGGGTATGAGGTTTGCCTCTTGCCAAGGAAAAAAAAAGAAGGGAAAAAAACTATATTTGGAATACGTAAAAGTATATGCAATAGATAATGAACCATAACAGTGACTCTTGCTAAATTTATGTGCAACTTATAAGCCTATATCCTCCTCAAGAAAAGCATAAATACCAAGAAAAAGATTGGGTGGGTGGGATGGGTGGGGTTGGGGGGACAGAGCTATCAAGCTCATTAACTATACGGGAAAAAGCTGCAAATCATCTTACCTTGGAGAAAAAGGAGCCACATAATTCAGGAGCACGATACCATCTTGTTGCCACATAATCCTGATGAAAATAATGAAATACCAACAACAAAGTATTTAAGTAATAAACACATTATTATCGCATACAAGTTTATAGCAAACAAATGCTGAACTTCATAACACAAGAAGGGACTGCATGACCATCACCGCCCACCATCTTTATTAAGAGATATGGGAAAAAGGAAAAAGATAAAATTATTGTACTATGAGAGAATTACATACAGTCCAGAAAATAGCTGATGGGGCATCATCAAATGATACACGGGCAAGGCCAAAGTCACATATTTTTAATTTGCAATCCGCATTGGCAAGGATATTTTTTGGTTTTAAATCCCGATGAAATACATTAGCTGCAAAAGAAACAAAGACAAAATGGAGGCCAGCATTCATTGAATTATGGAACCAAAGTGGGATGAGAACAAAGCCAGATCAACAAAGGAAATTCACCTGAATGAATATACTTCAGAGCTCGAAGTAGCTGGTATAAGAAGAACTGGTGGTGTTCAGGTGTCAGATCATCATTTGCCTTTATAACTTGATGAAGATCTGATTCCATTAACTCAAAAACAACATAAATATCTCTAAATTCCCTCCTAGAAGGAGGAAGCATTATATGCTTAATTTCTACGATATCAGGGTGGCGAATCAGCCTAAGCAATTTAATCTCCCTTAGAATGCGAGTGGCATCAGAAACATGCTCGAACACATCGTTGATCTTCTTGATCGCCACCCTCTCTCCAGTATGGGTGTCTATTGCTGCCCCCACCACCCCATAGCTTCCCTTGCCGACAACCTCTTGTATCTGAAATCGGCTTGCTTCGCCATACTCCGTGAAAAATTCAGTCTCAAGCATGTTCTGAACATATCAATAATTGAGAGAGGCTAAAATCGATGCCAACAAACAAAGTGAAGGTGAACAGAATACATAAAGGATCTAAAAAACCCAAAAGCTCAACTGATTATTTGGAGAAAAAGTAACTGCAGAAAAAAGAAATAGATAACCGAAAATTGCTTGAAAAATTTGAAGCATGGAACTAACAAAATGAACAGGAAGAAAAGCATAAAAAAATCCAATTGAAACAACCTGACAATAAAATCTCTAAAAAAAAATGAATCATTGTATTGAATCCCAAAGAAGGGTGATCTAAAGTAGAAGAACCCGAAACAGAATTTCTATAATACTCTTCGAAAAAAATGAGGGAGCATGGAAACTAACAAAATGAAGCAAGGGGCGGGGTGGATTAATTTTTGAAAGAAGTTGGCAACCGGATCTGCAAAGAATGAAGCCTTGTGATTATTTCCATGACATTCTAATAAAAAGTGATTTAAAGAACAACACCCCATAAATGTAGAGAAGACATCTTGAAATGAAGAGGGAGGGAAGAGATCTAGAAAAAAGAAAGGAATTTTTTAATCGAATTCTGATACAGTATGTTCCAACGCGGAAGAAGCCAAAAATGAAATTTTGAATAAAAAACTCGTTTTGACGACAACGAAATCGTTAGAGAGACAAAGCCCTAACTTGGCATTAAACAAAAATTAAAATGAGGACGGCGCCAGGTTAGAAAGCAACGGGAGTTGACCTAAAGAAGATGGATCGGATCGGCGGGAGCCTAAGGAGATGGAAAGATTCGAGAAGAGGAGAGGTGAGCGGACCTTCTTGTGGGGATCCATGGCGGCCACGCGGGGAGCCTGCCGAATCCACGCCTCGAGATGCCAAAGTCCTCGACAGCTCTGCACTTCTCCCCCTTTTCCTCCTCCTCCCCCTCTTCCTCGTCCCGTTCTCGGCGCTCGGATGAGGCACTGGCGATGCGGTGAGAGCAGCGGTGGAATCAGCGATGGACACCATCCACAAAGGCCTCTTTCCACATATAAAGGCAAGTCTTCCCCTGACCTAACTTCACGCGCAGCTCGCCATCTCGCGCTCTCTTGGTCGCTCTTCCCCTGCGCGCAACAAGGAAAGAAACCAGGGCGATCGCTATCGTCCAATCCTGGACGTCGGGCAGGGAACAGGGAATGACACGCTCGCAGCCGGCAACCGTTTCTCTGAAGCCCCTCGCTAATGTTGATTAGCTGATGTTTGGGGTACTCATGCACGCATGCACGCGGTGGAAAGTTTTGGAGCAGCCTTTCTTTTAGTTATTTATTAAAAAAAAAAAAAAAAAAATTCTAATATGGCATATATTTAAAATAGAGATTTAATGGTTAAACCTATATTATCAACTCACCTATATTTTGAAAAGCTGATAAATATGTAACAATCTCTTTATAAGCACCTGCAAAACAAACTTGAGCAAAATGAGCATGTTGTGATGGTGTGCCCAGGGGCACCAGATCATGATAAAATTCAACAATTTCATCTCTTTTAATGAGATAGAAAATAATTGCAAGCGTCAGTTATCCTTAACTTCCAGTAATGAAATGAGTAACGTGATCATTAGAGACAAAATTTAAAAAAAAAATGTAATAGGTAAAATTGATGTCAAAATTTCAAATAACCCGTTCTCAATTTATCGAAACTCAAACAAGTGCGTAAAATTGAAGAACCGAGCAACTAAACGAAGATTAGGGAACAGGAGGTGAAGTTGGAGAGTTGAGAAACAGTTAATATTTTCCTTTCTCAACAAAAATTAATATCCTTTCTCTTTCTATTTTCCTTCTTTTTATTTTTTTATTTTCTTTTTTTCTCTTACGAGGATTATCCAAATAAAATTTTAATTGGAAATAGAAAATTAAAAAAATAATATAACTTTTTTTATTTTTAGAGTGATAAAATGGAAATTATAAAAAAAATTTACTTAACTCTCAAGTTCGTTCTCTCCAATTTTACTCGAGAAAAAATTATAAATTTAAAAAAAAAAAAATTCCTTTGTTTCTCCCTTTTTATGTCTTTTTGTTTCATTAAAAAAAAATCAATTAAGAAAAAAATTCCTTATAAAAAAAGAAAAAAATTCTTCTATTCTTCCTTTTTTTTTTATCTTTTATTTTTCTCTCACAACCAGGATGTAAATTCTTTTCTTGGTTGAAATATGAGTTTTCTCTCTCTCTCTCTCTGTGTGTGTTATTTTATCTATTATGAAGAAATTACTTTTCACGTGGCCTAAGCATCATATATTTTCACACACTTTTTTTCGCTCGGTTTCATCAGCCATTATATAAAAGCCTATTATTTCAACAAAAGAATTGAGGAAGGAAAAAGAAAAGGTGGTAAATGTTTTTTTCACCTTTTTGTTTCTTGGTGCAGGTAATACTTATATTACAACAAGGTCAACCAATTCGGAAATACTTGTATGATAAATCTAATATTACAGTGTCCCACAGTGTGCTAACACTATCCCACCATACCTTTATCATCATTATATCTAGGCAATATGGTTACTGCTGTATTTGACTTCAAGGAACTTATTATTACTAGTGTTATCTTTCTATTTTTATCTGCTTGGTTTTCACAGAATTTTCTAAGTTGCTTCTATGGACTCTAGTTTTGCTGTCTCAATCACTCTTTACTTCAAATTCTTCTGTATGTAGACCTTCAGCAAATTAGAGTCGCATTGCATGTTTTTTTATTTCTATGTGGGAAGCACTTCATGGCCTTTTAATAATATACCTTTTTCTGTAAGTTAACGATTTGGTCTTCACATTCGGGATTTATTCTTCTGCCATTATTCAGGACGCTATAGCTCAGGATACTTCAAAGTTCAATGCTGATAAAATTCTTATGCTTATATCATCATTCCTTTGCAATGGTGTTAGTACATGCTTTTATATTGGGTCTGCTGTTTCATGTATTTGAATTTTCGACTCTTCAAATATTGCTTCTGATGTGATGAATTATTGGTGCAAGTTATTCTACACTGCTCAACAGCTTATTATTTATTGGAAGAAGTACCAGATGCAGCATTGGCACTCTGATTTTCAATCTATATCACTTCATCTCAATCACTTGACTGTTTTATATCTACAATTTATTAGGTGTCTTTATCATGTCTATCACATGTGTCATGAGAGAACTAGGACAGTTTATTTACAGTTGCCGTTACTTACCAACGATCAAGCTCACTATACCACTTTTTCTAATCTTATCTTTAACTGCTGCTATTTAAGTTATGTACCCTCACACTCATTATTATTATCAATGTTTATGCTCACAACTTTAGTAATGCATACTTTTTGTTTAAATGTCAACCTATCTCCTCTGTTTCCCAATGTTAACCGGTCCAAAAAGAGTTTCAGTGCTATCTTGGAAATGTATTATTTATAGATGTATATGAACAATGGCTACATAATTGACAAAATCGAGTCTAGAGTTACATCTATGTTCTTAAAACAATTTCATCCCGCAGTGGTGCTTACGGTTTTATGATGATTGTCTTCTAGAATACAACGGTCTTCTTCTGGTAAAAGCAGCACTACAATTCACCAGAAATTCGAACCAGGAATGTTTTTCTCTCTTTGTATGCACTATAGCTATACTCTATTTTCAGAGTATGCAAATGTCTAAGAGATTTACGATGCACTATAGCTATACTCTGTTATTCAGATTATGCAAATGCCTAAGAGAAGGAAGGAAAAACTGGATCAAATGAAATGAAATGAATGAAAAATCGGGACCTATTTATAGCATTAAGGTTTCCCTTGGAAGCAACCTTCTGATTTCATCGGAGAGAGTTTCCGATGTTGTTTCGTAGTGAGATATGTGATCGATACGTTTCTTCAATCATGATCGGACGCCATGATATGCTGATTCGTACCGTGATTTCTAGATCACACGATCAGCACGCTTCTCAATGCATCGTTTCACGATCCGATGGTACCCCTGATCTCAGAAGAGATGTTGATCCATGAATGGATGCATGATTATATCTCTGGACACGTGATCCGTTGTTTCACGATTCTGAAATCCCGTTATCCGAGTCGGCTTGAATTTCTCGAGTCAGCTCCTTGTTGCAGAGAGCGCCTTGATCGAGTCGGCTCGATTCCCTTGAGTCGACTCATCCAGACCACATGATACGGCTCTGTGGATCTGAGCCAGCTCGACCCTAGTCAAGTCGACTCGTCCAGACCGCATGATACGGTTCTGTGGATCCGAGCCAACTCGACCCTAGTCGAGTCGACTCGTCCATACCGTGTATTCCCATTCTGTGGATCCGAGTCGACTCGAACCACTCGAGTCGACTCTCCTCCCTGCAATCCTGATGTGATGCCAATCAATCTCGACCGTCTGATCAGGAAAAATTTAAAGGCTCCTCAAGCTCCTCGCGACGATGCGTACGTGCAAAGTGCGCCTACAAAGCATCCATTGCACCCTTGTCGCCCATTGCACATGCGCATGCAGGTGATGCTACGCATCACCCTCAATCTCTCCACCTATGGTGAGCCTAAAAGTAAGAGCTTGAAAAAATATTTTCTTATAAAGAGCCTTCTCTTTTTTCAATCTTTTCATGTGGGACTAAAAGTTTCCATCCCACATGATAGTTTCCATCTCACAAGATAGTTTTCCTTCCCACAGGATAGTTTTCCATTCCAAAGGGTAGTTTAGGAATAAAAAATTTCTATTCACTTTTCCAACAATCCCCCACATGAATGAAATTTTGGATTAAGATCAAAGATCAGTAAAGGCGATCCCCCACAAACATAAAGTTTTAAATACAAATGAATATGCAGACACTTTAAAGAGAGAAGTGGAATGAAGTTGTATCAGGATAGGTAGCTTGTGGCTTTGAACCTTCCTTAGTATTTTGTTATCGAGTTTACTTAATAAAAGTGAATGTGATGTCTTGAACTTTTAGCGTTTGATGTAAACTAAAACAATAATAATCACATAATTTCTTTCCGAGCATTCCTTTTGGTTCTCATGATTATGTTCATTTTGGTCCTGAACAACTCCTGGTCTTATGAGTGCTTTAAAGAATTAAAGCCTTTAAAATTCTCATAGAATTGGCCCAGTTCACACTCACATAGGTGATTTTTTTAAGAGTATCCTGCTTTACCCCATATGATATTCATGTCATAAGAATCATTAAAAGCTATGCTTATCCTAGTACCTTTAGCAAGTAGCACTGATTATCATAGGAATGAGTAAGATTTTACATACTTAGTACTTCATTGACATCTTCATAATTTAGTTGTCCCTTTTGAACTTAGATCTTGGGATCTCCAGTCAACTAGGTTGGGTATCCACTATTAAGATTTATTTGTTATAGGCTTTAAGCCCATTCTCCTCGATAAATAATTTACTTGATATCTTGGTAAACCTTTTGTTAGTGGATCCGCAAGGTTTTTCTTTGATTGAATGTAGTCAATAGAGATTATTCCATTTTCAAGTAATTGCTTAATGGTATTATGTCTGCGACGTATGTGTCTAGACTTACCATTATACATTTTATTCTGTGCTCTGCAAATAGCTGATTGATTATCACAATGGATATATATTGCAGACACAGGTTTTGACCAACATGGAATATCGTCCAAAAAATTTTGAAGCCATTCTACTTCTTCTCCAGCTTTATCTAAAGCTATAAACTCTGATTCCATAGTGGATCGAGCTATACAAGTTTGTTTTGAGGATTTCCATGACACTGCATCTCCTCCTAACGTGAATATATATCCACTAGTAGATTTAGTATCTTCTGAAGAAGATATCCAGTTAGCATCACTATATCCTTCTAGTATAACTGGATATGTTGTATAATATAATCTATAATGTAGGGTATATCGCAGATATCGTAATACCCTTACTAGTGCTATCCAATGATTTGAACCTGGATTACTAGTAAATCTGCTTAACTTATTGACAGCATATGCTATGTCAGGATGGGTGCAATTCATGACATACATTAAACTGTCAATTATACGTGAATATTCCAATTATGATATAGGTTGTTCAGTATGCTTAGCAAGATGTAGATTAACATCTACAGGTATTCTAAGCGAGCTGGTATCATACTCATTGAATTTATATAATATTTTCTCAATATAGTGATATTGAGATAATATTATTCCATCAGACGTTCTAGTGATTTTAATTCCTAGTATAACATCTGCGATACCCATATCTTTCATATCAAAATGTTTGATCAATATTTTCTTTGTTTGTTTAATCATATCAGTATCACTTCCTATGATTAACAAATCATCCACGTATAAGCAGACTAACACATACCCTATAGGTATGGTTTTGGCATACGCACATTTATCACATTCATTGATTTTGAATCCATTGGACAACATGACATTGTCAAATTTTATATGCAATTATTTGGTGCTTGTTTTAATTCATATAAGAACTTTACAAGTCTGCACACCTTCTTTTCTTTGCTTGGAACCACAAACCCTTCAGGTTATTCCATATAAATTTTTTTCTCTAATTCACCATTAAGAAAAGCTATTTTAACATCCATTTGATGTATTTCAAGATTGTTAATGGCTGCAATAGCGATTAATATTTTTATGGATGTTATCCTTATTACAGGTGAATAAGTATCAAAGAAGTCTAGACCTTCCTTTTGTTTAACGCCTTTAGCAACTAATCTGGCTTTATACTTATCAATTGATCCATCAGCCTTTAATTTCTTCTTGAAAATCTATTTACACCCCAAAGGCTTCACTCCTGATGGTAAATCTACCAATTCCCAGGTATGATTATGCATGATGGACTTAATTTCGCTATTAATAGCTTCTTTCCAAAAGGGTGCTTCTGGCATAGACATTGCCTCTTTGAATGTCCGAGGTATATTTTCTATTATGTACGTAATGTAGTCAGGACCAAAAGATTTTGTAACTTTAGGTCTCTTACTATGTCTAGGTTGATCTTTAGGATATTTTTCCTGATGACTACTACTTGCCAAATTATCATAAGTTTTTTTATTTGAACTTGTACCAGATATCCCTTTATAAGAGAATATCTCTTCAAAAAATGATGCATTCCTTGATTCTATAATTATATTTTTCTGTATATCAAATATATCTGATTTATATACAAGAAAACAATATGCACTATTATTTTGTGCATAACCAATGAAAATACAATCAATTGTTTTAGGTCCTATTTTGACCTTTTTGGGATCTTGAGTAGCTACTTTAGCTAGACACCCCCACACTTTTAGGTAATTATAAGAAGGCTTTTTTCCTTTCCATAACTCATATGGAGTGATGTCCTTCTTATTAAGAGGTATTTTGTTAAGAATATGATTAGCCGAGAGAATTGCTTCTCCCCACAAATTCTGTGGTGTACCAGAATTTATCAACATGGCATTCATCATTTCTTTCAATGTTCGATTTTTGCGTTCAGCAATTCCATTAGATTGAGGTAAATAAGGAGCTGTAGTTTGATGAATAATGCCATGTTCTTGATAAAAGTCATTAAACGGTGCATTGTATTCACCACCTCTATCACTCCTTATAGCCTTGATATTTTTACCAAGTTGATTTTCAACCTCATTCTTATAACATTTAAACATATCTAAAGCCTCATCTTTAGACTTTAGTAGATACACATAACAGTATCTTGTTGAATCATCAATAAATATTATAAAATATTTTTTTTCTCCTCTAGATTATACTGACTTCAAGTCACATAGATCACTGTGGATCAGATCTAGAGGTTCAATATTTCTTTCTACTGAATAAAATAGTGTTTTGGCTAATTTTGCTTCAACACATATCTCACATTTGTAATGTGGATCAATTTCATGATTAGGTAATAATTTTAAATTCATTAATTTTTGTAATGAATTAAAATTCACATGACCTAATCTATTATGCCATAAATAAGAGGAGTCAACCATATAAACATAAGAAACATCTTTATTCTTTTCAAGGTTACGATGTACAGTCATTACATTCATCTTAAATAATCTATTATTCAAGTAACCTCTACCCAGAAAGATTCCCTTTTAGTAAGTACAAATTTACCAGACTCAAACACCATCCTAAATCCATGTGTGCTTAGGAGGGAGCCTGATACCAAGTTCTTACGGATGTCAAGAACATGCAATACATCGTTCAGTAAAAGTTCTTTGCCAGATGTCATCTTTAGAATAATGCGGCCAATTCCTTCTATCTTCAATGTAGCGGAGTTATCCATTAGCAGATTTCTACCTTTGATAGGAGTATATGATGAAAACATACTCTTATCAGAGAAAACATGTCGAGTAGCTCTAGTGTCAACATACCGTTAATTTGGTTTATCAACCATGTTTGCTTCAAACACAACTGCTGACAACATCATCCCTAACACTTCATGGGATAGGGTATCTTTAGTAGTATTGACTTCCTTCTTTTTTTTCCTCTTGAAACGACAATCCTTGGGTTTGTGGCCTATTTTACCACAAATGAAGCACATTCCTTTAAACTTCTTAGGATTGTCCTTCTTCTGTTTATAGCCTTCACCAGGAAACTTGCGTTTCTTCTTGTTGACCTTTCCTTCCATGAGGTTGGCCTTAGGCTCAGCATGATGTCCTCCTGTCTTCTTATCATGTCTCTTGTTGTCTTCCTTGATCCTCAAGCGGACAATCAGATTTTCAAGTCCCATCTCCTTTCGCTTATGCTTCATGTAGTTTTTGAAGTCTTTCCATGATGGAGGTAGATTCTCAATTATAGCGGCTACTTGGAATGACTCACTCAGAGACATCCTTTCTACATGTATCTCATGCAGTATGATCTACAGTTCTTGAACTTGCTCCAAGACGGTCTTGTAATCTACCATCTTGTAGTCAAGAAACCTACCAACCACAAATTTCTTATGGCCTGCATCCTCGGTCTTGCACTTCTTATCCAAGGATGCCCACAGCTCTTTTGCTGTACTTGTACTATTATACACATTGTATAGTGTATTCTCTAATCCATTAAGGATGTAGTTTTTGCATAGGAAGTATGAATGCTTCCATGCATCCACAGCAATGATAATTTGCTTGTCGTTCTCTCCTTCCTTTAGGACTGGTGGATCTTCATTGAGAACTCTTACCAGATTCAGAGTTGTCAGATAGAACATCATGTTATGTTGCCATCTCTTGAAGTCGGTACCAGCAAACTTCTATAGCTTCTCGGTCTGAACTAGTGCAGCCATTGTTGCCATCACTTGAGCAGCACTTCAGTACGGAAAAATTGTCTTAAGATTGTTTGTAGATGTATATGAACAATGGCTACTTAATTGACAAGACCGAGTCTAGAGTTACACTCTATGTCCTTAAGATAATTTTATCCCGCAGTGGTGCTTACGGTTTTATGACGATTGTCTCCCAGGATACAACGATCTTCTTCTGGTGAAAGCAGCATTACAATTCACCAGAAATTCGAATTATGAATGCTTTTCTCTCTTTGTATGCACTATAACTATACTCTGTTTTTAGAGTATGCAAATGCCTAAGAGAAAGAAGGAAAAACTGGATTGAATGGAATGAAATGAATGAGGAATGGGGACCTATTTATAGCCTTAAGGTGTCACTTGGAAGCAACCTTCTGATTTCATCAGAGGGAGTTTTCGATGTCGTTTCGTAGTGAGATATGCCTTTACGCGATCGATACGTTTCTTCAATCACAATCAGATGCCATGATATATTGATTCGTACCGTGATCTCCAGATCACGCGATCGGCACACTTCTCAATGCATCGTTTCATGATCCGATGGCATCCTTGATCTCAGAAGAGATGTTGATCCATGAACGGATGTGTGATTACATCTCCGGATGCGTGATCCGTTGTTTCTCGATTCTGAAATCCTGTTATCCGAGTCGGCTCGAATTCCTCGAGTCGGCTCCTTGTTGTAGAGAGCGCCCTGGTCGAGTCGGCTTGATTCCCTCGAGTCGACTCGTCCAGACCGCATGATACGGCCTGTGGATCCGAGCCAGCTCGACCCTGGTCGAGTCGACTCATCCAGATCGTATATTCCTGTTCTGTGGATCCGAGTCGACTCGAACCACTCGAGTCGATTCTCCTCCCTACAACCCTGATGTGGTGCCAATCAATCTCGACCGTCTGATTTGTTTGATCAGAGAAAATTTAAAGGCTCCTCAAGTTCCTCGCGACGATGCGTACGTGCAAAATGCACCTACAAAGCGCCCTTGTCGCCCGTCGTACACGCGTGCATGCGCATGCGGGTGATGCGTGCAAGCTCTCCACCTATAGTGAGCCTAAAAGCAAGAGCTTAGGAAAATATTTTCTTATAAAGAGTTTTCTCTTTTTCTAATCTTTCCATATGGAACTAAAAGTTTCTATCCCACAGGATAGTTTCCATTCCACATGATAGTTTTCCTTCCACAGGATAGTTTTCCCATCCCAAAGGGTAGTTTAGGAATAAAAAATTTATTCACTTTTTCCAACATGTATATCATGGAAAATTCATATGGCAAGTTTCATTCAACATTCACCGCAAATGTCTCATCCTTATACTTTTCAAGGTGTCTATTATTAACAACTCAGACAAATCTCAAGGCTCTATAAGGAATTTGCTGTAACCACTTGCGCTTCATATATGGTGTCTTATGATATTTATATTTGCTGTTCAAGGTCACTCTATGTTATCAACATCCAAAACTTCTCATTTGCTCACCAATTGGGTATATGGTCTTCTATCTTATTTTACTTACTTAACAGGAGGAAATGAAGATTTATACTTATTGCTATCATCATATCATCTCATAGAAATCCAAAGCATTTTGCTACTTTATACATCTGTTATCTTGTTCATTCTCATCAATGGCTCAGCTTAACTTATATCTCTCGTTCATTTCTTCATAATTCAAAGCACTAAGCTGACTCTTTCTGGAACCTGTCATCATTTCATTAAACAGGAGATGTTTGATTTTTACCGCCTCTAGAAATATGCATTCCCTGTTATCTTCTGTGCATATCGACAAGAGTGCCACATATATAGTTTCTGTTTGGGAGCCAGGTTCTTGGGTTCATACTGCAGATCAGTGCTACATATGTTGTCTTTAATTTCTATTGGGAAGCTATGTTGTTAGGTTTATATCACTCTCTTTTACACATGGTTGCTGGTTCATTTGTGTAAAGTACCGTATAATCACTTTCTTTTGTATATACTTGCTGGTTGATTTTTTTAAAGCATCGTGTAAAGCACTGGTTGATCTTTATATTTTCTAATATAGTCCTAGCAACTACCTTTCACCATATATATATATATATATATATATATATATATATATATATAAGCCTATTATTTGCTCCCAACCAAACATGTAACTCTTTAATCTTCATTATTGTACTAAATCTCAAGTTTAATGTCCTAAGAAATATTAAATCCATATGGAAAACATCCCCCTCCTAAAACCAGAGGCCCAAACATGTGGTCGGTCAAGTGGAATCATTAAAAGGGATCGTGAGAGCATGAGATCATATGGGCTGTAAAAAGGCCCAAATTAGGGGCCCAAATGTGTGTTTGCCACTTGCTTCAGGTGTAGTGGTGCCGGTGCGGATCGGTGAAGCGCAGGAGCCTCCAGGTCATTAGGAAGTGATCGGTAAGCTAAGGGTTGCTTTGTTCACTGCAGCTGAAGTTGCAGAGAAGGGGCGGTGTTAATGTGGATTCTGGGGAGAGCCTTGGGGAGGGCTCCTCAATGGGGGTGTTGAATCCTTGTAATGAAGATCCTTTCCTGGAATGTTAGAGGGATGGGGAAACCTTCCTTTGCCTCCTCCTTTAGTAGACTTTGTCATTTGCATCACCTAATGTTTGTTTGCTCCTGGAAACTAGACTGGGTGGTTCTGGGTTGTAAAGGATTCGTCGGTGGTTATCTAAGGATTGAGACTTTTATGCAATTGATTCTAAGGGGTTATCTGGGGATATAGTTGTTGCTTGGGATAGGGGAGCAGTAAGAATTGATGTATTCCATAAGTGTGTACAGTAGGTTGCTCTGGTGGTGACTGAAACTTTGGATCTGACTTGGCTCCTTCCGGGTGTCTATGCTAGTACTTGCTATAAGAAGAGGAGGAATCTTTGACATAAAATCTCTTTGTTAATTGATCAGGGGATCTCCATAGTTATTATTGGTGACTTTAATTGCATTACTAAGGCTGAGGATAAAAGAGGAGGTAAACCTTTTGTTCAGAATCTGGCTACTAAGAAATTTTGTCACTTCTTGGACTCTAATGGTTTGCTGGATCTGGGATTTGTCGGGTCCCGTTTTACTTGG
The DNA here is from genome assembly GCA_021397845.1 of Areca catechu. Lineage (NCBI taxonomy): Eukaryota > Viridiplantae > Streptophyta > Magnoliopsida > Arecales > Arecaceae > Areca > Areca catechu. Next base: position 22,038,878 of record CM038051.1, read on the forward strand.
TGTAATAATAGAGCTGGTAAGGCTAGGGTGTGGGAGAGGCTTGATAGAGCAGTGGCCATAACAGGTTGGCTAAATCTTCATCCCCAGTTTATGGTGCATCACCTGGATAGAGTGGCTTCAGATCATTGTCCTATTCTTCTTTCTACCTCCCCTCAAGCCCCTATTCATGCATCCTTCAGGTTTGAAAGGACTTGGCTCTCTTATCCGACCTCTTGGGATGTGGTCTGGGAGGTTTTGAGGACTCTTGTGAGGGGTGATACTAAATATCGGGTTACCCATAGGTTGGAGCTTTTCAAACGATGGCTGCGCAGGTGGAATAAAGAGGAGGTGGGGAACATTTTTGCTAGATTAAAGGAGGTGGAGGGGGTTATCTATGAACTTCAGGAGGAGGAGGATAGGGATGGGGGTTTGCTTGATGGTGATTTGTCCTCTCTGCGAACTAGCTTGGCTTTTTATCATTCCCTTCTTACCCAGCATGAGACTTTATGGAGACAGAAATCTAGAGTTCAGTGATTAGCTGAGGGGGATAGGAACACTCATATCTTTCATCATGCCACTCTTATTCGGAGGCATAGGAATCGCATTGTGGTCCTAAAGTCTGATGAGGGACACTGGATTGAGGAGGAGGATGTGAGGAGGGTGGTTGATTTCTTCTTCAGATCTAGATGGAGGGCCAATTCTGGGACTTCTTCTCCTTTCCACGTTTCTTCTCCTACGTTTCTAATGCCCTTTGGCCCTTCTTGCTCTTGTTACAGAGGCTGAGGTGATTGCTATTCTTTGGTCTTTGAAAGAGGATAAAACACCTGGTCTGGATGGTTACCCTCCATTTTCTTCAGGAGGTACTGGAGCATTATTAGACATAATGTTATTTCTGCTGTGCAACTCCTTTTCTTTACAAGTCAGATGCCGGATTTATGAAAGAAAACCTATGTCACCCTTGATCCTAAATGTGCTGAGGCTTGTCATCATTCTCATTTTAGACCCATCAGTCTTTGTAGTACTTTTTACAAGATGTGTGCTAAGCTGTTGGCAAATAGGATGAAGCCTATTCTTTCAAATATCATCTCTCCAAAGCAGGGGGCTTTCATCGAGGGTTGGAGCATCTCTGATAATGTTCTACTGGCTCAGGAGTTTATGTATGATATGCAGAAGGCTCCTACTAGGAGGGGTCTTATGGCTATCAAGCTGGACGTGGAAAGAGCTTATGACCAAGTAGAGTGGACCTTTTTGGAACAGTCTTTGCTAGATTTCGATTTTCATCCATGTTGGATCTTCAGGATTATGGCTTATATTACCAGCCCTTCCTTCTCTATTATTATTAACGGATCTCCGTTGAAATTCTTCTATTCTATGGTTGAGTTGTGGCAAGGTTGTCCCCTCTTCACTATCTATTCATTATTTGTGCTGACTCTCTCTCGCGAGCATTGCAGAATTTTGTCAGGATATTGGCTATCCAGCCATATGTTGCTGCTCCAACAGTCTCCCCGATCTCGTACCTTCTGTTTGTAAATGACTGTTTACTTTTAGGTGGGCATCTGAGGCTACGGTTCAGGAATTTAGGAGGGTGCTACAAGCTTATTGTATAGCTTCTTGGCAAAGGGTCAATCTTGCAAAATTGGAGGTCCATTTCAATCTGAAGCTTCCGGATCGCCTTTGTCATTTGATCTCTTCTACTTTAGGGGTTGGTGAGAAGGAGGGGTCTCTTTATTATCTAGGTGTTCCCATCTCAGGTGGTTCTCTTCGTAGAGTGGATTCTAGTATGGTATTGTAGGCAGTGCAGGACAGAGTGGAAGGCTGGCAGGGTAGGGCTCTCTCATCCATGGACAGGCTCACTCTTATTAGGTCAGTGCTTTCCTCATTACCGATTTATTTGCTTGCCAATACTGTCATTTCTAAGGCTATAGTGGTGAAAGTTGAGCAAATCCTTCGGACCTTCTTGTAGAGGTCGAATGGAGCTCCCAGGAGAGTCAATCTTATAGGGTGGCACTTTGTTTGTCAGCTGGTTAGGGATGGTGGGTTGGGTATCTAGTCCCTGGTGGTGAGGAGGGAGGCTCTCTTCGCCCGTCATGTTACCAGGCTTTTCCTATCTCTTGATAGCTTATGATCCTCTTTTATATGGCATAGATATGATCTTCGATCCTTGGAGGGGGTAGTATCTTACTCTTGCCGCTGGTCTGCTATTTAGAGGGAAATGCAGAGGAGGGTTCCTGATGTTATACATCAGATGAGATGGATTATGGGGGATGGTAGATCTATCAAGGTCTTGTCAGATCTATGGATTTCAGATGTTGTCTTGGATAGGTAGCATACTTTTCTATCTTAAGATATACTTCCTTCCATTACCATCACTAACCTTCTCCTCTCGGGGGAGCATAGCTGGGATTCTGATGTGGTTATTCACTATTTTGGTGAGGTCCTGGGAGAGAGAGTTCTATCTATTGGTATTCCTATGAGCCCTTGTTTCGATGTTAGAGTTTGGAGATATTTCTCTTCTTTTTCTGCTCTACTAGCTGATCTTTATTCTATTTACTATTTGGAGCCCCAGATTGGCATTCAGGCTGAGTGGATTTGGTCTCTTCAGGTGCACCCTAGAATGAGGCTTTTCATCTGGAAGGTAGCTTGGTGGTGGCTCCCCACGAGATCTCTACCATGTTCTCGTGGTCTCCACCTTCCTTCTTCTTGCTCGATCTATGGAGACGAGGATGAGTCCGCAGGGCATACCTTATTTTATTGTTTGAGAGCTCGGCGGGTGTGATCCTTGGCTGGCTGTAGCTCCTTCTTGTTCCATGGTGATGATGTGGTTGACACCTTTCTTCATATTCTTCGTTCTCCTCCCTCCTCTGCTTCTCCAGTGTTTGTGGCCTGTTGCCGTCCTCACCGTCGTGGCCTACAGCTCTGATGTGGTGCTGGACCTCAATCTCGTCTTTCGGAATCCAGCGGTTCCCGGTCCTGCAAGACAAAGTTAGAGACCCAGACTGTAAATTCCAGTGGAGGCACTCCGACGATCAAGTCAGTGGACGGTAAAGAGGAACAGATCCTCCAAAGTGGATTTCTGTTCGGTCACCATGCTTGGAGGAGAGTATTCAGTAAAAGATTAAGTAGGAGTGGTAGGAGAGAAGCGAGACTCGAGCTGGGGAGGTTGTGCCCGTCGGGACTCTCTCTGGGAGTCTTTCGGAGGGCCTTCGAGCCTTTTCGTCGCTTGTCCCTCCTTCTCCGCCCTTTTCCATGCTTACCTCATTCTCGCCCGCTTGGTCCTCCTTTTAGATCTCCAGTTCCCCCCTTCTTGCCTTGGTCCTCCCCCTCTTGGGGTGCTCGAGGGTCAACGACATCTGTGGCTGTACTCCCGAGGTCATTTTTCCTTATAGTAGGGAGTTACGTGGCAACCCTTGTTTTTCTGGGAGGTTATCATGGTTGGAAAAATTTAGTAGGGCCTTGACCCGAGGCAGCTACCCTTGGGTCTAAGGTCCCTAACGCGGCCTTTTTTTTATGGGTGGTGCAGGTGGCCGGCTGTAGGACTTGGTGCTTCGATTGGGGCACTTCTTCCCGAATGGTGCAAACGATGGTAGGTGCATATTTATAGCTTTGGGGCACCGCACTGAACGTGCCATACTGCGTGCGTCGGCTTCGATTGCAGACTTGGTACTGGCGACCTTTTTTCTTTCGCGATGCTTCTAAGAAATGGGCTCGACTTCGGCCGAGATAGGCTCGACCCTTGGGGAGCCACCTAGCGAAGGAGCTGAAGAGAGCTCGACTTCGGTCGAGGTGGGCTCAACCCTTTGGGACCCACCTGGCGAAGGAGCTAGAGGGAGCTCGACTTCGGCCGAGATGGGCTCGATACTTTGGGAGCCACCTGGCGAAGGAGCTGGAGGAAGCTCGACTTCGACCGAGGTGGGCTCGACCCTTGGGAAGCCACCTGGCGAAGGAGCTGGAAAAGAAATCTGACGTGGCGACATATGCCCGCCGCGCTACCTGCCGAATATGAGGTGTGCTCCACGTCAGCGATCTTGCAATATCATGGCCTATTTAGCATATCATATCTGGCTCACCCGGAATACTATGATATTCAGCTCTAACAACTGCTCCACTAGGTTCATTATTGAGAGAGCTAGGGCTCACTCTCAGGAGTATCAGGGCATGATGGTGGATAGTTCAGAAAACTGGGGCTTCGGTTTGCCAGGTTTTTATCTCTTGGAAGCCCCTCCTCCGACCTATGCTACAGTTAGCTTTGATGGGAGTGTTAGAGGTGCTACTGGTGGAGCTGCTTTTGTGATCAGGGCATCGGGCGTCGGGTTTTTTGCTGCTGGGGGTACCCGGCTCTTTGACCCTACTGTCCCCATGGTGGAGCTTCATGGAGCTTGGACGGGGATGAGGTATGCTAGGATAGTTATGCACCTTGACTGCCTTATCATTGAGGGGGACTCCTTGATGGTTTTCTCTTGGATCCATAGGGCCTCTTGCTATACCCCTGCTCACCCTCAGCTTCAGGACATTATTTCTTTCTTACGGGGATGTTCAGGGATCGTTATCAGGCATGTCTACCGTGAAGCCAACTCAGTTGCTGACTGGGTGACTTTTTTTGTGGTGAATCACTCTGGCGACGTCTCTTGGTCTACTCTATAGGAGACGCCAGCGCCCTTCAGGGATATTTTGTTGTCTAACTTTCTTGGATGTACTTATCACTACTAAAAAAAAATAATTACCGACGCTTTTTTCGGTTTTTCCCGATGCTTTAAAGCATCGGGAAAAACCTTCTTGTTGCTTTAAAAAGCATGGTAAATGCATCGCGTAGGTGAGGGTGGAAAAAAATTTCCAAGCGTCGGGATTGACCAGTTTTTCCCGATGCTTTTAAACGTCGGAAATAAGGTTATTCTCGACACTTTTAAGCATCGGGAATAAGGTTATTCTCGATGCTTTTTAAAAACATCGAAAAAAACTGGTTTTTTTTTTTAAAAAAAAAAAATTTAAATTTAAATATCCTCCTTCATAGTTGTAGCTGCCGTTCATGAGTCCGATCGTTTGCTTTCCGATTTCGACCATCCAATCTTGATCCAACGGAGGAACGAACGGAAGGTTGCCACCGCCCATTATCTCCTGATAGATGCCCGATTGGATGAGTCGAGTTATTTGTCTTTTTAAGATCATGATATTAAATGGGCTAATTCTCTCAAGCTCGATGATTACCGGATTATCCGCATGGTGGTTTACTCGAAATTAATGCATGCATGTCCGGATTGTCACCAAGTACCCATCCATATAAATATGATTTTTTGTGAGATGTATGCTTCTTTTCTTGATGTTTATGTATAAAAAAAAATAAATATATGCTCCTTTTTGCACCCCCCCCCCCCCCCCCCCCCCCCCTTCAAAAAAAAAAAAAATCTATGTCAATGCATGGATTCTTTTTAAATATTATACCTTGTAATAGATCCTCTGTTCGAGGATAAGAGGTTTTCATCTGTTTGAAGCTTAGGAAGAATATTAAGCTCAAGGAATTTTCCTGGTATGCTATGTATAAACTTGTTGCTTCTAAGAATACCGTACAGAATAAAAGGAATGAAATTAGTGAAGTTATGCTTACTATATTTGATAACAATATATTTGATAACAGAGTTTTGCACATATATTTGATAACAATAAAACAAACCTCAGGAAGTATGACCAATCCAGAAGAACCACTTGCAGAGTGAACCACCGAGCCACCGAGCTTCTCCTTCAAATCAACGTCAGCCTTCGAACGTATCCTGGTAAAGTAGCTCAAGCCTTGAACGTCATAACACACATGCCATCACTTCAGATTTTTTTTTTTATAAAACACTAGTAGCAATCATTTTTCGAACAAATTTTGTCAGTTTAAAGATCACCATATGGAACTCTTTTCTGAACAGGAAGTTTCTGTAAACAATGCAACGATCTTCACATGAATGATGCATGTCATGAAGCTCATCCAGAACACAATTCCCATCCACAAAACTCCCAGAAAAAAAAAAAAAAAAACTACCTGCCTCCAAAACTCTTCAGAAAGCAACATCCAACCAGTAATCAAAAGTATAGCAAAGTAACATCTACGAAGATTTTAGCTACGAATCATCCTTAGAACGCCAACAAACCTAAAGATGTGCAATTGCATCCACTCAAAGATGGAATCTTAAATGACCAGAAGAAATACATCCACTCATCAATATTCAATGGTTCTAACTCTCGGTCTGCTCCCGCAGCCTACGGATGGTGCTCCTGACTGTGACAGCACTAGCAGTGCTGAAATGCAGCGAAAATGAATTGATCAAAAACCAAATGCAACATTGCAACCATATTCAAGTAAAATTATGTACTTCAAGCATGTAGTGAGTCTTACTTCAATGTATAGGCACCGCCAGCTTTTACCTTGCCGGAGTCCTTGCATCCCCGGATCCCAACAGCTTTCCGTTTAACAAAATACTGTATTTTGAAATGTCCATACCATAAGTAATGGCACAAAAACCAATAAACATACAATTGGTTTAGCAAAGAACTTACCTTGCCACAAAACTCACAGAAGTACTTTGCATGTTGGCTAACATCCATTTTCTTGATTTGTTTTCTCAAACTCGCACCATATCGCGTACCTGAAATGTTGCCAGTACCAGTACTCGCATGTTTCCATTAATCAAGGACAACTACAAATAGCAATAAAAAGCAATGAAGTCATGCCAAAACTTACCATATTTTCCAACAATACCAGCCTTCTTCGTCCGCTTGGTCTGAAACCCAAAACATAATGAGTCAATCTAAGTAGTTAAACTATTATTTTGATCATACAAATCAATGAAGCATGACAAAAATGACACATGCTTTACTGAAAGAACAAGAGAAGTTAGGCCTCCCATTATTATTTTCTATCAACAAAATTTATGTTGGTTTACACAAAGTGTCTTAACAAACATTTATATCATTTCATATTACACTAAGTAGGGAAACATTATACTTAAATGCCAATAAATTGGAAATTGTTACTTCAGGAGACCCGTGGAAATCAATATGCAAAAAAGAAAAGGCAGGGAAGGTGCAACAGGTTAAATGAACATGAGGATAACATATGAAAACCTATACTAAACCAAGTAAATTGAGAGCAATTTTTTTTTGTGATTTTCTTGTTTCTGCATAAAATTCTCCAACATTACTCTTAGTGTTACCCACAGTTTACCCATATATTAGAAACCAAATTGTATTTGCTTCAATATGATGACTCTATCAAGGATTCAGGTCCCAAATGGATGTCTCAAGGGATATATGTACATTAATCAATTGACGGGTCTATGTTTCTATGCAATGCAAGTTTTATAAAAAATATTTAAAAAATTATTATTGATCATAGCAAAACTATACATGATATTGAAATGAAGGATTTGCAATGTCTTAATAAATAGAGGAATGATAAAAATAGTATGAAATAGAGCAAAATAAAATGTCTATGATGTATCAAAGTAAGCATAATGGAGTAACATCTTCCAAAGCAAGCCAATGCCAAAATAATTAGAAGCAATCATGGAAAGGTAGTCGAGCTTGGTTGTAGTGACATGCATACCTGTCAAAAAACTTCAGACCAAATTTAACATTATCAGTGAAGGCAATTTGATTCAATGAAAGATTTCATGTCCATGGTACCATACCTTTTAGATTTTGTTCATTGCCATCGTAAAATTATCTTAGGTATTAAAATTTACATTATCAGATATATATCAGCTACTTCGCACTGTCTCGACAAAAAAAATGCTAGTAAACTAAATGACAAAACAGATCTACCAACATAATTCTGCATTGCCAACAAAGGTACAGCAAGTCCATTTGCCTGATTGATGAGCTTGACTAAATTTTACAAGTGGATGTTTAGGAATTCCGGAATAATTGGTCACATATTTTTGACTTGTTATCTGTGATCAGAAGGGATATGGTTATGTGTTGACAGAAAAGATTCCAAAGCAATAGATGAATCACGGCGACATCAAATCTAAATTGAAAATTAATTTGCTAAATAAGGTCAAGAAGACCTACAAAATGAAGCACAAATCCAATGAAGACGGGTATGATTTCTCCAAGATTAGGAGCCTACCTGATAGAAGATTAGGAAACTAAGTAGTTTCCAAGTTAGAATTAGTAGAAGTAAAAACCTTGCAAGATGTCAATAAAAGATATATTATTGAAGAGAAGCAGTAAAATGATATCCCTGCTCAGCATAGATCAAGTCACCCATCACTCATAAATCAAAGTTAGGCTAAGTTTCAAATTGCTAAACAAGCATAATGCACAAAAAGAAGGAAGCTAATGAAAGAGAGAGTGTGAGGCCCAGGGTCGTTTTGGGCTGAAGTCGGCATCCTTTGCCGACTTCATCCGGAAACTCAGAAAAAAAAAAAAAAATCTCTTCTCGTTTCCCACTCTCCCGGCCCGAAACCCTATTTCTTCCCCCTCTCTCGCTATTAATGGCTTCGGTGGCCTTCAAATCAGGCACCGAGAGGTCCATGATCGGTGGCGGCCACCGCCAGTCGAGGAGCCTGAGCCGCTACTCCGGCTGGTTCCCGCGGCCTTCACCGCCTGAACCCGACGAGTTCTCCTCGCCAAGGGCTAGGTTCGTGAAGAAGGCGGGCTTCCTTGAGATTAGCCTCGATGATCTCGCCTACGAGTTCTTCGGATGCAAGGGGGCGCAGGACGAGGATGTGAGGCCGACTGTTGTCCGGTCCGGCAGACGGGGTGGTTGCGTCGGCTACGGGGCTGAGACGGACTCATTCCGCCGGCGGGGGAGGTCGGTGTCGAGGCACCCCAGCCGGACGGCAGGGGAAAGGAAGGGCATTTTGGGAAAAGGTGGTGGGAGCAAGGGTGTTTCTGAAAAGCAGATTTAGGAGGCAGCGCTCCGTGTCAGCTGCTCGCCATTGGATCGTCGTTGTCTCTGGAAGATCGGATCTAGGGAATTGAACTGCACGTTGTTGGTAGATGCTCTTGGATAAGTTATCTTGACCTCTGATATGTATGCCAATATGTATACATTTATAACTTAGTAGATATATATAATATATCTGCATTTGATTGCATTGGATTGCGTGCATCGTGTTGATGTGGATGCATTGTGTTGGTGTGAGTACATTGTGTTGGTGTGGATATATTGTGGGATTAATTTGGATTGCGTGCATCGTGTTGATGTGGATGCATTGTGTTGGTGTGAGTACATTATTTTGGTGTGGGTGTATTGTGGATTGCTTTGGATTGCGTGCATTGTGTTGATGTGGATGCATTGTGTTGGTGTGAGTACATTGTGTTGGTGTGGGTACATTGTGGGATTGCTTTGGATTGCGTGCATCGTGTTGATGTGGATGCATTGTGTTGGTGTGAGTGCATTATGACGGTGAGAGTGCTCTCTGGTCTGACTATGATCATACGAGAACCTAGTCTCCTTTTGGGCCTCCAGCAGGACTATTGCTGGCACATGACCATTGAGCGGTATGTGACACGGGAGTTAGATGTCTTATTTTAGCCATGCATGGGGGCACATGCAGAGGATGCATGTTTCTCGTATGATACTCAGAGCTAGTTTTCCTTTTGGGCCTCCAGCAGGGCTATTGCTGGCACATAACTGTTGAGTGGTATGTGACACAGGATCTAGTCTCTTTCGGGACGAGCCATGGGCCGATCATGGCCATAGTCTGAGGGACTAGGAGAGTTAAGTAAATGGTTGGCCATCCATAGTCGTGTCGTGTCTGTGTTGGTCGCATTTGAGTGTTAATACTTGCATCATGTTGTTGGTTATTATTATTATATTGCTGGACATCTTGTTGCATGATGTATTATGCTTGTTGTTATTAGATGCATATTGGTGTATGTATGTTGAAGGTGTTGATAACTTACTGAGCCTGTGTAGCTCACCCTATTTTTCTATATTTTTGTTTCAGATATCGAAGATCATTTGGGCTTTGGGACCGGTCAGTGAGGAGCTAGGTTTTAGGTGTTAATCCCTGAGTTTATATTTTATCTGTATTTTATTTTCTGTTAATCTTTATGGAAAGTTGTTCCTTACTATTGTTTGGTTGTAGATTTGAAAGTTAGGCCTGGCATGATCTCTAGAAGATATCTAGGGTTGTGCAGCCGGTCACGTAGCCGATCCTTGATCTAGATTCGGGGCGTGACAGAGAGACTTTACTTTTAAAGAATATGATTGAAACCAGCAGGATACAGAAATGTACTGCATGTAGCAAATAATTCATAGATACTCCAACCCAGAGGTCATGGCTAGAAGACCCATCCATAGCCAACATATTTAACAGCTCCACTGCATTACATCCCATGTGCTACAATAACCATGACATCCACCAATCTCCATATTCCACGAACTCCATTGCTGCATGCAGGGAAATCTATCTTTCATTTTTTTCTGCACAATGATACCCCCTTGTTAGTGATTGAATGCTAGTTTCTGTTTATGAAATGCTCAGAAGAGAGCTTTTCCCACTCTCATCTGGTCCATTTTTTTAAGAGTTAGAAGGAAGAATTGATTTTAGTTATTTCAAAAAGTAAGAAGCCATCCCTGTAGATCAGGAGCACAGGCATATGATTCTCATGAAACAACAAGCAAGGACTCCTTAATACTATGTCCAAAAAATGCAATTTCTCCATCTGCCACAAATCTGTCTTATTTCCTTCACCTACTACTGAAGATACCAAGGGTTTCTCTCTTCGTTATTTCATCGCTTCTATCAATATTTCAAATGATCCTCTTCCAAACACTCACCATCACAGCCAGTCCCATCTGACTGGCAAACCTTAATGCCTAGAGCTCTCCAAGTCTCCAAGTCCAGCAAAGACACCCTCCAATAACCAATAACTAGAAACTAGCCAATCGCTCTCATCACTTTCCCTTCCATATATCAAAAAAAAGAGGGAAAAGATGAAAAGCCATGTAAAGAAATCAAACAGGGCTCTTCTCAGCACCATTGCCCCATCATGCTTCCAGACTACGCCCGTTTTCCCACACGTCACCGAATTACTAACAAGTAGAAAGCCATTTTCGCTTAAGTATCAGATGATTCAAATAAAACTCAATACGACAAAAATTTAAACCCAGATAAGAATTAACGACAAATAACAAAAGAGGAGCATAGAATTGTTTAGGGTTTGTTGTTTGTTAGTCTTAATATTCACCATATCACACAAATTTGTATCGACATCATAGTATTGTGAACGCATGATAGCATATATCTACGGGGCTTGTCTCAGTACCTCAACGGTGAGACGATGGACGGATTGACTCAGATCTACGCGCGGCGGATGGCGACGAAGCAGAGAAGACGGAGGAGGAGGGACGGAGCAGGTGGCACAGCGATGGCTGGGATGACGGATCGGCGGAAAGAGATGGAGATTGATCGCCGATGCGAACGGAGACGATCGGAGAAGTCCCGGAGACAGCGATCGCCGGTGCGAACGAAGGAGAAGGAGGACGAGGAAGAGATGGAGGAGAAGGGAGGGAGAGGGTTGCTGGAGGCGGCGAACGAAATGACGGATCGGGGAGAGGGTTGCTGGAGGCGGCGAACGAAATGAGGGATCGGGAGATTGGGGTGCTGAAAGGGGACGAAATAAGGGATCGGGGGATTGGGGCGCTGGAAGGAATATTAGAATCTCTCGACGCTTAAAAGCGTCATTATATCCCATTTATTTCCCACGCGACGAAAAAGCGTTGGCTAAACCTCATTAATTTCCGGGATTTCACGACGCTTATATAAAGCGTCGGCAAAGATAGGTTGGCTTATCCCCATTTTGCTGTAGTGTATTCTAGGATTATTTCATGAACAATCCGGTTTATCAAAAAAAAAAAAAAAAAGTAACATTGTTCACTCTCAAATTAACAAGCAGAAAACTCTTTAATCTCTATTATTGTACTAAACCTCAAGCTGCTCAAAAATACCCTGTTTTTATACTTATTTTATAAGATTATCTTTTTCTAATTAGTAGGCTGTGTAGCTAATTTGTACCTAATTTTTGTTCGTAGGATGCCTACAACAAATAATAGTTGTTCTCATGGACTAAGTAGGCTAAGTTACTAAGTTATAAACTGCTTAAAATGTGATATGTTAACAAGCATTACATTCCTTAAGTCATTGAAAATTCCAAATAAACTATATTATTATTGCAAAATGCATAGGTTTGTTGAATGGTTCCATCCTACAGTCTTCCATGATCCTACTAGCACCAATACAATCTCTCACAGTCCCATGATCTTTCAAAAGAAAAGCCAATTTGGCAAGACATCTCTTCCACCCAGCAAGAAGGTCCGATCTGTGGAGAATGGCAAGCCCCAGAGTGTGAAGAGCTCAGCAATGGAGATGGAAAACCCAACAAGAAGATGAGAGGTACTGCACCAAGGAGATTTTGGTGGACAAGGACTGCCTAAGGGTGTGGCTGCAGGTGATCAAAAGAGGTAGAGGAGGAGGAGGAGGAGTAGGAGACCGGAGATGGAGGTGGAAGAGGGCTGAGCTCGGGCCTTATTCATTGGAAGGAGAGGTCAAGAAGGTGGAGGAGGTCAAGGAGGATCGAACGACGGTGTTGGAGGGGATGGTGGCAAGCATTTCAGAGATGTGCAACCTGTTCATTGGAAATTAAAAAAAAAAAATATTTGTCAGTACTCATTAAAGGCTGAATCAAAGAAAGATAAAGAGCATGTAAAAATTTACGATTGGGGCCCGAGTAAGAAGCTACACCGGGAGTTCCCCCCCCCCCCCCCACTTGGTTCATTAAAAAAAAAAAAAAAAAAAAAAAAAAAAAAAAAAAAAAAAAAAAAAAGAAAAGAAAGATAAAGAGTAGAGGTTCTCGGTCCTTGATGATCAATTGCTGCCACCACTATCACCGGGCTCTTAGTCCTCAATTGCGGCAAAAAAAAAAAAAAGAAAAAAAAAAAGAAGAAAAAGAAAAAGAAAGAAAGATAAAGAGTAGAGGTTCTCGGTCCTTAATGATCAATTGCTGCCATCACTATCACCGGGCTCTTAGTCCTCAGTTGCTGCCGCCACCATTGGTGGTTGCTCAATCCTTGATTGCTGTCACGGCGGCTGGTGGTTCCTTAATTACGGGGATGGTGAATGGTGAATCATGATGGATTGTTCTAACCTAGGATTATTTTGGTTTATAATCCGGGTTGTGTCGGGTTTAACGGGTCAACAAAAAATTAGATGGGTCAAACAGTTTTAGCTGGTTTTTAAGCACATTAGGCCTAATTCAATAACCGGCTCATCCTGATGACCGGGTCACCAAGTTTGAGTTCTAACCGGTAGGACCGGGAGGGTTTAATAACTATATATGTATTATAGTTATATTCAAGTAATATAATTGTTCTTAATTCGTTGTTTTGTTTGGCTACACAAAATATTTTGTTTGATTATATGTTTATCAATTATTTTGATTTTACTGTTTCATTGGATTACTAGCTGGAAGTTAAACATTCAGCAGTTTGGTTCGACCTTTTACTAATTAAAGCAAATGACAACGGAAAATGAGCTCGCTAGTATCATAAGAAGAAAAGTAATACAATCGGCATCACATGCTGTATTAAAAGCAAAGCAAGAAGAGCTTACATAAACACCAAGCTAACACTCGAAACAGAAAAAAAATTTCAGATTACCCATCAGCTCCGCAGCCACACTGGCCAGGTTGGGATGAGATTATATTTGGGTTTGATTGGACTTGGAAACAAAAAGGTCTTTGACTCCCGCTTTAAGAGAGAGTTATTCTTAGCAGCAGCAGCAGCCTAGAATTAATACATCTTCAGCCACCAGGTTTTTCTACATTCTTGCCAATTGTGATGCATCATTAATCTTACTGGCCCTAAAAAATCAACTTAAATTAATGCAACTTGATATTTTGGCAAATTAAACTACCATCTGTTCAGCTGGAGAGGAAAGTACATGCATGCATGAAGTGGTTTGCCTCAGAGCTTGATGCTTTCTTTGAGAGGTACCAAGAATCGAGAGAGCCAGAGTGCAAATTTTTTCTCTCCTCCTAGGTGAGCGGTTTGCCTTCAGGGTCCATCAAGCAAAATTTCGTGAATTCCTGACCTTTCCTCTAACATGTTTAATCTGTATATTTACACACTGAAAACAATATAAGAAGTAGCATGCAGCTCTTTATTATTGCATGGATAGCATGTTTCGACCCAAAAAGTTTCTCTTGTATCTTCCAGTTCGATGGAGAGTTTGATGCACAGAGCATTAGAGCTTCCGAAGAACTAAGAACTAGCAGGGTTAACACAAAAAAGAACCTAGCCTCAGTAACCCGATACATAAGTGGCCTGCCCATCTCATTCTCATCACTTATTTGTCTTCAAAAATATATCGTGCATCCCATTTTCTGAAGACAATAGATTAAACATGTCAGCATACATATATTGGTTTTGGTAGGTCAGGATTTCATTCATGCATGGATTGCTTTTAAAGAAAATATCTGGATGATTATAATGATTCTAACCAACACTTAATTATAAGCGCTAACTTGGATGCATGTGAATGCAATTCTAACACCGCAAAAAATTTCCAGTGGCAATCTTTAAATCTCTGGATACTTTGCCCTTCAAACCAAATTTACTAAAGTTAAAAATTTTTATTCAAATCTAATTTCCCTTCGATCCAAAAGCTAGACTTCTCAACCCAAATGGTCAGGATCTGGCTTCCACCCGTTATATGCCGCAAAACCATTCAAGGAAGCAGTCGTCCGAAGGACTGCACACAAATCCCCCACCCACGGTTTCCACATTTCTGGCATCCCATTCCGACTTCGAGTCCTAAAGAAGAGGTCATATCCCTTCCCCCATGCAAGCTTCCCAGCCTGACGTTCCCCATCTTTTCACGCGTGTAATCCTGCATGCCCGTTAATAAAGAACCATCCCCACACGTGTCGCCCTACCACCTTCTCTCCCTCGTTATATCACTTCTCCCCCAACAACGCTCCTTCACTCTCTCTCTCTCTCTAGCTCCCTCTCTAACTCTCTCCACTCCGCTCGCCATCACCAACAATGGCGGACCGTCAGCCCGGCGCAGGCCCACGAGCACAACGGCCCGCCTCCGGCCACGCCCTCCTCCGCCAGCTCCACCACCGCGCCCCCAACTCTACCCAGGTCGTCGGCTTGTTGACACTCGTCATCTCCGGCGCCATCATCCTGCTGCTCACCGGGGTGACGCTCACCGGCACCGTCGCGTGTCTCGTCTTCTTCGGCCCCATAATCCTTCTCGTCAGCCCGATATGGTTCCCGGTGGCCGCCGTCATCTTCATGGCCATCGCCGGGTTCCTTTCGGTCTGCGGGTTCGGCGTCGCGGCCGCCGCCGGCGCCACGTGGCTTTACCGCTACTTCAGCGGCCGTCACCCGGTGGGGAGCGACCGGGTCGACTACGCGCGGAGCCGGATCGCCGACACGGCCAGCCAAATGAAGGACTACGCCCGGGAGTATGGTGGGTATCTTCAGAGCCGGGTGAAGGATGCGGCGCCGGGAGCTTGAGTTGTATTGGGAGTTGGTTGGGTTGATGGAGCTTTTGTTATCGAGTTACGATTGTATTGCCGCCTACTTTTGTTCTGTTTAGTTTAGTTAACCTGTGCGCCTTGGGAGTTGGTGTTGGAGGACTCGTTTTGAGTTATGTGGGCTTTAGTTATATTATGAAAGGGTTAATTGGATTGGGGCCGGTGAATGGTGATGATATGCTCTTCTATGGAGATTAAACACTAGTATGTCTGGAAGGCAATTTTATGTTTGCATGCATGGTATAGATTTTGGGGGCACTCAAGCCCTCCATTTTTCAAAATGTATGCATGCTTGATAGCCAATGCGTAGTGTGTTGAGTTATATATGAATCTAAGATTTGGATCAAGTACTACTTGCCAAATAGCAAAGCAAATTGCTAGTTTAAATGAAGTTAGCATATTAGTGGCCCGACTTGATCTACCAAGAAATGGTAGCAAACTTTTTGGTAGTCCAAGCACTATTGGACCAATCTTCTTGCTTTTCTAGTTTTCTCCTGATTTTTTTTTTTTAATATAAAAATTATTGTCTAGCACATCTTCAAACAATCCAAAATGTTTTATTGTCTTTGTCTAATTATAGGAAAGAGTAACAAATAAATTTTCTCTTCTCCTTCTCGAGCAAATTGAATTTATTAAGAAAGTATTACGAATTTTGACCATGCATGAATCAAAACCAAAATAACCAATGAAGTTAAGTAATTATGATACGAATGTCACAGAATTCAAAATGAAACATTGTAACAGAACCACATGGATGTGATATCCAGCATGCATGAGGTGTGGCTGTAGCAGTATGTGATGGCTTTTCATTCTTTTTTTTTTTCTAAGGAAGGGTGTGGCTCGTAGTTGTTTTGATGCTAATATCCATGCACCACTGCACGTATTCAAGCAACATAGACCAAAGTAGTTGACCTCTTCTTGGCACAAAGCTCATACTATTTTAGTTCAAGAGGTCCCTATTAGTTTCGATTCACAGGAGCCCATGGTCATAGTTTATTTTAGCAATGATGATGCCAGGCTAGATCAGATTGTGTTAACAGGATGCTGCCAGCTTTGCATGAGAGATGATATTTGAACCTCATGAGTTCCTCCACAAGAAGAGTACGAAACCATCGAGCTAATTTGGTTGGAAAGAATCTATACAACTAGACGTTGTAACCAAAATTTATCATCTAATGACAGCTAAATTTAGGTTTACCAAATATCAGAGGCTAGAATAAGTGTAGGCCTCCTCTAGCATACACAAGGACAGCAACTTGTGCTCTATCCAGGATGCCCGACACATTTGCACTGAAGTTTTTAATGTGTAATTATTTGTCTGGCTACTCATAAAGAAATTGCCCCGTATGCTAAGAAAAGGGGACTGTTGTTGCAACTTCTCCTAGACCAGGTCCGGTCGACTATGCTAGAGCGCTCTTTCCTCGATCGACCTGCAACAAAGTCCCCAAGGACCGGTGGTATTCCGGCAGGGGACACTCCGATGCTTAAGTTAGCAGGAGCTTGAGGGCAATAGAACGGAGAAATCAAAGAGGCGGCGTATGGAGAGGGAAGAGTGTACTTAGCTCAAAATGGGATCCCCGGGTACCTTATATAAGCGCGGAACAGTCCAAAATCTGTTAGGGAAGAGGCCGAGAAAGGCCGATCTATCCCTAAGAGAATTCGGAGAGTGGCCACGTGGTGCCCGGATAGAGCAACATCATGGAAGTAACGGAGTAGTAGTGCTGACGTGGCAGGATTCTTTTGCAACAGAAAGAGGCTTTTGAAGTTCTCTGGGCCTCTGAAGAGAATCGGTCGAATGCCGACTGGGAGGGTTGGCTAGTCCTTTGAAGGAGAAAGCTGTGGCCGGACTCCAGTAGAAGTGGATCATTCGGACCTTAGCTTTAGTGCGTCGGACTTCTGAAGGAGGGGGGCCATCAGACCTCTGGAAGAGAGTGGCCGCCAGACCCCTAGAAGAGAGTGGCCGTCGGACCCCTGAAGGAGAGAGCCGCCAGACCTCCAGAGGAGAGCGACCCCCGGACATTTGAAGGGGAGCTCAGCGAAAATGGTTCGGCCGGGCTTCCAAAGAAGATCGCCCATCGGACTTCGGAAGCATGGCTTGATCGGACCCCCGCAAGATTGACGGCTCGGTTCGATGGTGAGCCGATCGGGTATAATAGTTGCCCCCCTTGCTCTTGGCCGTCGAGCGGTCCTGTAGCTTCGAAGGACGAGAGCATTACCTAGCATTTAATGCGCCAGTATTTTGAGATGATTGCGAATCTGACTTGGCGTGCTACGACCAGCCATCTTCTGCTCCGAAACCCTGCCCCTGGACAGGTGTCAGCGCCACATTGGCAGTTGCAGAGGGAGCAGTTAATGCCGGTATGGTGCAATGATGGCTGCCAGCATGAAACGCACGCTCGTTGAGCCCTTGACACGACGTGGCGGGATCCGAGCGGCTGGTGCGATACCTGGAGCAACCCATCCGCCGTTACCTAAGCAGTTACGCGGATCACGATTAGAAGCGATCCGGCATGCCCCTTCGGCTTCCCGTCAAATCCGGAGGTCTTGTCGTCTGCCGTTGGATCACGATACTCAAAAGGCGTCAGGAAGTGACCCCTCAGCGCCTATAAAAGGAGGAGGCGATGCCCGGAGGGAGTTTTTCGCTGCGCCTGGGTTTGGAGAGAGATCTTTCTTCTTTCGCTGCTCTTGCCTTCCTTAGGGATTTCACCCAGTAGGTTAGCTCCGCCTCCATCATCTTCTCCTTTCGTAGCCTCCATTAGAATGGCTTCTGCTAGTCGGAGTTCCGCTCACGGGAATAGGGAACCAGGTCCCTATGACATCCCCACGACCATGACCAGAGATAGGGTAGAGAGCCTTAGGATCATTTACGACATACCGACCACATTACACCTTACCGTTCCCAATAAGGAGGGGAGAGTGAACGGTCCTTTGAACTTAGGAGCCCTCCCTCTGTACGAAGACCATCTCAAGGCTGGCCTCCGGTTCCCCCTCTATAGCTTTTTCATCCAAATTTTAAATTCTTATAGTATTACTCCCTCGCAGCTGATCCCGAAAAGCATTCGGGTCATCTGTGGCTTCTTGGTCTTTTGTCAGGAGGCCGAAATCGAGCCAAGGCCATCCTTGTTTTCCACCTTTTTCCTTTTGAAATAGGACTTCCGAAGCCAGGAGTGGTGGATGTTCAGTCCCCGCCCTGGTCGGAAGATATTAGGGGGACTTCCATTGGCTATCCACGGGTGGAAGTCCCGATTTTTCTTTGTAGATAGTTTAGAGCCCTGGGATTTTGAGCCGGTGTGGAGGGAACCGAGACCGAAGGCCGTTGATAGGAGGAAGATATTAAGGGCGGACGAGGCCGACTTCCATAAACTGAGTGACGACGACCAGGTTTTCGTGCGCCTTTGCTCCATGAGGATAATCTTCATCGGGCTGGGATCAGCCAACACCGACAGCTGGGTAGGATAGAAACCTGTACTGAAATCCTTCTATCTTTCTTTATGTCAGCTTTGTTTTTGCTAAACTCATCTTTACCTTTTGGCAGGCGATAAGATGAAGCCAGACCGATCGATCGTCTCAGCACTGGCGGCCCAGAGGAGGGCCGTCCAGACTACGAAGCCGGTGACTGGCAAACCTAAGAGACAGCGGACGGAGGAGTCGACATCCGAAAGGTCGACGAAGAAGTGGGCAGAGGGAAAGGCCATCGCTGTCATCTCCATTAAGTCCGGAGATGACAACGTGCCGCTGTCGAAGAGGCAAGTAGTGAAGCCGGCGGAGCGCTCGTCCTCGATCGGGCATTCAGTTGCCCGCGTAGAAGAAGACCGACCGCAACCGCCCTCCAAGGGAATAGCTCCGATCTCTCCGCTCATTGAACTGACGGAGGAGACTCCCTCGGTAGCCGAAGGGGAGGGAGGTGCCGGAGAGAAGATGGCCGAGGAGAGGGAAGCCATCAATGTCAGCGACAATGCGCGTCAGATGGAGCGCGCCATAAAGATGCCGAGTAGGTCAGGAGCCTGCTCATGAGGGCCATCGAGGGCATCGACTGGACCAGGTCGGGTCAGCGATCGGTGAACGAGGCCGTGAGGAGCTCTTTTTACCATATGATGGGGGTAAGTTGTCTGCATCCGATCTCTTTGCTTTGGTTCACGAGACTAACTATGTTATTACTTTTAGCTTCTTCAGGCTATGTTGTTGATGGACGACGGCCTGGGTGCACTGCTGGATTTCAAGGAGCACTCAGCCAAAAAAGTCAAGTCAGCCGAAGCGGTGAGAGACGCCGCAGAAGTTGCACTGACGGCTGCCAGGACGGAGTTATCCGTTCTTCATGATGCCGAAGAAGAGCACTCTATCCTTCGGGCCGAGGTAGAGGCTCAGAAGAATCAACTTGTAGACTTGCTGTCTCAACGGGACCCCTAGCCACCAAGCTGAATAGCAAGAGGCGGAGGGTAAAGTCCCTGGCCTGCTGGGTAATCGAAGGGACCGCATGCTTGTGTGAGTCCGAGAGGTGCTCCAATGGCCACCAGGCTGAAGCTAAAAGATACAAGAGACTACTAAAGAAGTCCCAAGAGGTCATGAAGATGGAGGCCGAAGCGGCCATAAGGGAGTATAAGACATCCAAAGGCTTCAAAGCTGAAATGAACGAGGCCGGTTCATACAGTTATGACTACGGATATGAAGATTGCTTGGAGAAGGTCGGCGCAGCCTTTTTGGAGCTCGACCTCTCCTCTCTGTGATTGCCGGAGCGGGCTGAAGAGGGAAGGGCAAAAGAAGAGGCGGTCCCATCTACCGGAGGTGCCGAGCTTCATACCGAAGCCGGCACGGAGGAACTTGAATCGGATGTCCAAGCCGGAGTCGAAGAGGGTGCAGCGGATGTTCCAGCGGTTGCTCCGGCTATGCTAGAAGGGACTAAAGCAGAAGCCGAAGCCCCGATTGCGCTGGATGGAGTCGAAGCGGTAGTAACCGATGTAACTTCGGCAGGTCAGACCTAGATTTGTTGTAAAGGTCTGACCTCCTCCTTTTGTAATGACCTTTATATATAATAGAATCCCTTTGTCACATCTTCATTGTCTGCATCTGAATGTGCATGTGGGCGATCGGATCGATCGTAGCTCTTTTCTTTTAAAAACATTTCCAAGTATCACCAGTCGGCTTGGTAGGAATGCAAGAAGTAGTCGCCCAGTAGTAGCCTGATACGAAACCAATAGCTTAGAAATCTTTTTAAGTGTAGGTCCTTCGACTTATCTGGATGTACGGCCAGATCTCCCGAGGTAGATTATTAGAAAACAGCGCAGTCCGGATCGTGACACTTAGAAAATTTCTAAGTGTTTGTCCGTCGGCTCGTCCGAAGTTTCCGAATAGTAGCTCAATCCGAACTAAGACACTTAAGAAACTTTTCCAAGTGTTGGTTCGTCGGCTCGAAGATTGCTAAGGTAGCTGCCGGACGGTAGCTCAGGCCGAACTAGGATACTTGTGTTGGTTCGTCGGCTTGTCCGGATTCGAAGATATTGCCGACCAAAGTCGGACTTTCGGATTTGGGTTGCCCTAAAGCCTCTACCGATCGTAGTCAGACTTTTGGAGTTGGGCTGCCCTAGAGCCTCTGCCGACCGGGGTCGGACTTTTGGAGTTGGGCTGTCCTAGAGCCTTTACCGATCGGGGTCGGACTTTCGCAGTTGGGTTGCCCTAGAGCCTTTGCCGACCGGGATCGGACTTTCAAAGTTGGGCTACCCTAGAGCCTCTGCCGACCGGGGTCAGACTTTCGGAGTTGGGCTGCCCAAGAGCTTTTCCCGACCGGGGTCGGGCTTTCGGAGTTGGGCTGCCCTAGAGTCTCTGTCGACCGGGGTCGGACTTTCGACCTAAAGCCTTTGCCGACCGGGGTTGGATTTTTGGAGTTGGGCTACCCTAGAGCCTCTGCCATCGGGGTCGGACTTTCGGAGTTGGGCTGCCCTAGAGCCTTTGCCGACCAGGGTCGGACTTTCGGAGTTAGGCTGCCCTAAAGCCTCTACTGACCGGGGTCAGACTTTCAAAGTTGGGCTACCCTAGAGCTTTTGTCGACCGAGGTCGTGCTTTTTGAGTTGGGCTGCCCTAGAGCCTCTGCCAACCAAGATCGGACTTTCAGAGTTGGATTGCTCTAGAGCCTTTGCCGACCGGGGTCGGACTTTCAGAGTTCCTTCATAGAAGAAGTTGTAGACTTTATTTAAAATATTTGTGAAGGTTGTCTACATTCTATGGATGAGCCACTTGCCGTCCATCCAAATGTTCAAGTCGGTAGGTTCTGGCTTGAATTACTTCAACGACTCGATAAGGGCCTTCCCAATTTGGGGAGAGTTTTCCTTGCTCGATCGATCTTAAAATCTTAGCCCTCCGTAAGACTAGATCTCCGACCCGGAAAGTTCGCGCATTGATCCATGAGTTGTAATATTTTGCCATCTTCTGACGGTAGGTCGCCATCTTTAAGGTTGTTCGGAGCTTGATTTCTTCAAGTAAATCTAGGTCAGCCCTCTGCTACTTTGAGTTGGTCTGCTCGGTGAAGTGATCAATCCTTAGGGATTGCAAAGAGACCTCGATGGGGATGACTGCTTCACTTCCGTAAGTTAGGTTGAACGGAGTCTCCCCGGTCGCCACTCGGGCGGTTGTCCGATAAGTCCAGAGCACTGAATGTAGTTCTTCTACCCATAGTCCTTTGGCCTCGTTCAGCCGGGTCTTCAGTCCATGTAGGATTGTCCGATTGGTGACTTTGGCTTCTCTGTTGGACTAAGGATGGCCGACTGAGGTGAGCCGATGAGAGATATGATATTGCTAACAGAAGTCTCAAAATTTGGGATTGTCGAATTGCCTTCCATTGTCGGTGATGATTGTTCGAGGAATGCCGAATTAGAAGATAATGCAGTTCCGCATAAAATTTTCTGCCTTCGCCTCCGTAATTTGCACTAGTGGTTCAGCCTCCACCCACTTGGTGAAGTAATCAATGGTCACAATAAGGAACTTTCACTGGCCGGACGCCGGAGGGGATGTCCATCCCCCACTGCGTGAATGGCCATGCTACAGTGAGTGGAGCCAGCTGGCTGGCAGGCTTTCTTTGAATATTGGAGTACATTTGACACGCGTCGCACCTTCGGACGAAGTTCGACGCATCCTTCTGAATTGTAGGCTAATAGTATCCCTGTTGGATTATCTTGTAGGCTAGGGATCTCCCTCTGAGATGATTTTCGCAGATGCCTTCATGGACTTCTCTAAGGGCATAGTCTGCATCAGTCGGCCCCAAGTACTTCAGCAGCAGTTGCGAGAATGACCGCTTGTAGAGGACGCCATCAAGGATGACGTACTTCGAAGCTGCCCAGCGTATCCGCTTGGCTTCAACCGGGTCTTCTGGTAGTGCCCCTCTGACAAGGAAAGCGAGGATTGGATCCATCCAAGAAGCTTCCTGTTCAACTTGGTGGACCTCAGTCAGCTCTTCATTAATACTTGGGTGCTGCAGGTGCTCCACGAAGGTTCGGTCGGAGGTGTTGGTGATGGCAGTAGCCAATCATGACAAAGCATTCGTCCAGGAGTTCTGCAGCCGAGGTATATGAAGAATTTCGAAAAATTTAAGTCGAGAAACGAGGCTTTGTACCTTATTTAAGTACTTGGCCAGGGTCAGATCCCTTGCTTCGAATTCATCTTTCACCTGATTGACCACCGGTTGGGAGTTGGAGAAGGCCCTGATTTGGCTGATGCCCAATTCATTGGCAATCCGCAATCCTGCAAGAAGGGCTTCTACTCCGCTTGATTGTTTGACATCTGAAATGAAAAGTGGAGAGCATATTCTAAGCCTTCCCCGTCGGGGTCGGCTAGGATCAGGCCGGCCCCATAGCCAGCGAGGTTGGATGCCCCGTCCATATGAAGTGTCCAAGCTGGCTCAGCTTCGTAGATAGCATTGACTTCAGGTACCTCGGTCGATTGAGAGAATGATCCCTGGTTCCAGGTGCACTCGGCAATGAAATCAGCAATAACCTGTGCCTTTAAAGCCGATCGGGATTGAAAAGAGATGTCGAACTTGCGAAGTTTGATGGCCCACTTGGTGAGCTGACCAGATATGTCCGGACTTCAAAGGATCGCCTTGAGAGGTTGGTCAGTCAACATGACAATCGGATACGCTTAGAAGTAGGGTCGGAATCGTTTGGCAGCTATGACTAAGGAATAGATCAGCTTCTGCATTTTGGGATACCTTGTCTCGGCATCATGGAGAACTTTACTAATGTAGTAAACGGGTTTCTGCTGACCGTCTTCTCCCATTTGTATGAGTACAGAGCTGACCACCTCGTCCGATCCTGACAGGTAGAGATACAAAGACTCCCCCTCCGTCGGTTTGGCCAACAACGGAGGGTTCTTCAAGTACTC
Source organism: Areca catechu (assembly GCA_021397845.1). Lineage (NCBI taxonomy): Eukaryota > Viridiplantae > Streptophyta > Magnoliopsida > Arecales > Arecaceae > Areca > Areca catechu. Next base: position 22,062,758 of record CM038051.1, read on the forward strand.
TTTCAAGGCTTCAAAAATTGACCAACACTCATCGGTCCAACTGAAACGATCCGACCAGTACAATGTCTTGAAAAATGGAAGGGACTTCTCAGTTGACCGGGAGATGAAATGATTGAGGGAAGTTATCCGGCCGGTTAACTCTTGCACTTGCTTCTTGTTGGTCAGATGTCCTATCTCAATAACAGCTCTGATTTTGTCAAGGTTAGCTTCAATCCCTCTCTGGGTGACCAGAAAGTCAAGAAACTTTCCTAAAGTCACCCCAAAGATGCATTTAGCAGGGTTCAGCTTCATCCGATGGCATCTCAATGTGTCAAAGGACTCCTATAAGTCTTTGATGTGGTCAACCTTGTAGAGGATCTTGACTATCATATCATCCACATACGCCTCCATGTTTCTTCTGAGCTGCCCCTCGTAGACCCGGTTGATCAATCTTTGAAAGGTAGCACTGGTATTCTTCAGTCCGAAGGGCATCATCTTGTAACAGTATAAGCCTTTGTCAATGACAAAGGCGGTCTTCTCCTCATCCTCCGAGTGCATCCTGATTTGGTTGTAGCCGAAGAAGGCATCCATGAAACTCAGAAGCTGATGGCCGGTCATAGCATCCACCAGCTGATCAATCTTAGGCAAGGAGAAACTATCCTTCGGACAGGATTTGTCGAGATCGGTGTAGTCTACACAAATCCTCTACTTCCCATTTGCCTTCTTCACCATCATCACATTTGCTAGCCATTCAGGGTAGTGGGCTTTCCTAATGAAGCTAGCATCGGAGAGCTTCTTCACTTCTTCATCAATAGCCCTCTGCCTTTCGGCAGCGAAACTCCTCTTTTTCTGTCGGACGGGCCTGTAGGTCGAATCCACCTTGAGCTGGTGAGTGATGACGTCCGACAGAATGCCCGGCATGTCAGATGCCGACCAAGCAAAGACATCGGTGTTACTCCTCAGGAAGTCGATCAGCTCCAACTTAACATCTTCACTGAGGGAACTTCCAATTTGGAGGACTTTGGTTGGGTCGTCCTCCCGAAGGGGAACAAATAGAATTCTTTTCTCCGGTTGACCACGGCCGTTGGCTTCGGCCCTTGGATCAAGCTGCTCTAGAGTAGGATGGCCATGGGACTGTCGATCCAGAATAGTCAGGCACTGTCTGGCCATCTTACGATCTCCCCTCATAACTCCGACCCTGTATCTGGTCGAAAACTTCGCCAACATATGGTAAGTGGATACAATAGCCCGAAAATTGTTGAGGGCCAGTCGGCCTAGGATGGCGTTGTAAGCCGAGGTCGTACATACGACCATGAAGTTAATGGGGAGTCTTCTGAAAGGGCTCCATTCTGATTGTCACCGGTAGGGTTATTTTCCCTTCAACTCCGATGGAGCTTCCCTCGAAGCCCATCAGCGGTATGGGGGATTCTCGTAGGCTTGACCGGGACAGGTTCATTCTTATAAAAACATCATACAATAATATCTTCGTCGAGCTTCCATTATCTATAAGAATCCTTTTTACATCGTAGTTGGCAATTACTGCCAACACGACTACAGGATCATTTTCAGAAACATGGGACTCCAGGAGGTCTTCATCGGAGAAGGTGATTGCATTGGAGCCCCTTGATCTCTTGACTATGTCCAGGTCCTCTTCATACCTCCAGTCGGACCGCCGATGCAGCATACCGACATCCTCGCCAGTCAGGCACCAGTTGGGGAGCTCTGCCTCCTCCGAAGGGTCTCTGGCAGTTGAGGCTTCGGCCCGATCCTAGCGGGGTCGGACGTATTTATGCAGGTACCCCCTCCGGATGAGGTCTTCAATGGCATCCTTCAGCTGGAGGCACTCTTCGGTATTGTGCCCGTGGTCCTTATGGAACCGGTAGTATTTGTCTTTGTTTCTGGAAGCAGAGGGGTCCCTCATCGGACGAGGCCTCTGCATGAAGGTCTCGTTCTCAATCTCCAGAAGGATCTTCTCCCTCGGAAAGGAGAGGGGCGCATAGGTTTCGAACCTCCTGGGAAAGTCCTTCGGCTTCGGACTTCGATGTTGGGCGGACCGGTTGCCATCGCTGGGAGGTCGGACTTCGGGAGCCTTGTCGCTCCGCTTCTTGGGGGTCGACCTCCCTTCAGCCTGACGTCGGCTCATCGCTTGTTCTTCTGCCAGGGCATATTTATGCGCCCTGGCCAGCAGCTTGGGGTAGCTCGTCAGGAACTTCTTGTCTAGGAAGAATGTGAGCCTGGACGAGCGGAGCCCTCTCTTGAAGGCCGACATAGCTACGTCTTCATTTAGGTCCGGGATCTCCATGATCGTTGAGTTGAAACGGGCCATGTAATCCCAGAGAGTCTTCCCCTCTTTTTGTAGTACGAGGAAGAGGCAGTCGGTGTTCCTCGGATTCCGACTGCAGGTCTTGAAATGGGAAAGAAAAAATTTTTCAAATTGGGAGAAAGAGTGGATCGTACCTAGCTGGATGGTGGAGAACCATATCTGGGCGGTCTTCTTGAGGATGGCAGGGAAGGCGATGCAGTGGAGGGCGTCGAAGGCGTCCTGCACCATCATATGGGCTTTATAGATGCCCAGATGGTCCAGTGGGTCGGTAGTACCGTCGTAGGGGTCCACCTGGGAGATTTTGAAGTGACGGAGAATCGTCTCTGCCAAAATCTCATCAGAGAAAGGCTGGTGAGAGTCGTATGCCTGCTCCCCTTCGACTTTCTGTCGATGAACTATTTCAGCAATGCGCTATTCCATGCGCAAAATCTTGCTTGTGTAGTCTCTCGGAAGTTCGGTGGGAGGCCGAGCACCAGCAGGGACGGAGTTGGCGAAGGAAGGTGAGGCGGACCTCACCCTCTTGCCGTCGGCGCGGGTCCCCACAGACCTCTGGGGGTCTGGAATGACGTGGGGGAGAGGTTGAGGGGCTTCCTGAGGTCGGCTCCTTTCGACGGTCGCTTGGTGGTCGGTGCAGGATGCAGCAAGCGGCTGCTGCCAGTTGTTAGCCACCTCCTGAAGATGATGAACCACAGTAGTAATTGTGTCTATACAATTCAGCAGCATCTGGAATTGCTGAAGTCCCACAACAATGGTGGGTTCGGCGATTGCGGCGGTGGCGGCATCATTTTTCCTGGGGGGTCCTTCGGACCTGGACAGGGAATGACCTCTTCTAGAGGAGGTGTTTTGGGCTCTTCTCTTGACCATTGTTCGGCTGAGTAGACGGATTTCTCCTTTTAGAGAAGGGTTCGGCCCTTCATCTAGCGCCAATTTATTGTTGCAACTTCTCCTGGACCGAGTTCGATCGGCTGTGCTGGAGCGCTCTTCCCCCGGTCGACCTGCAACAAAGTCTCCAAGGACGATGGTGTTCTGGCGGGGGATACTCCGATGCTTAAGTTAGCAGGAGCTTGAGGGCAATAGAATGGAGGAATCAGAGGGCGTATGGAGAGAGAAGAGTATACTTAGCTCAAACCGAGGTCCCCCGGGTACCTTATATAGGCGCGAAACAGTTCAAAATCTGTTAGGAAAGAGGCCGAGAAAGATCGATATACTCCTAGAAGAATCCGGAGAGTGGCCACATGGCGCCTGAATAGAGCAACATCGTGGGAGTAGCGGAGTAGTGGTGCTGACATGGCAGGATTCTATTGCAACAGAAAGAAGCTTCCGAAGTTCTCTGGGCCTCTGAAGAGAATCAGTTGGATGCCGACTGGGAGGGTTGGCCGGTCCTCTGAAGGAGAAAGCCATGGTCGGACTCCAGCATAAGTGGGTCATTCGGATCTCAGCTTCAGTGGGTCGGACTTCTGAAGGAGGGGGGCCGTCAGACCTCTGGAAAAGAGTGGCTGTCGGACCCCTGGAAGAGAGTGGCTGCCGGACCCCTGAAGGAGAGAGTCGCCAAACCTCCGGAGGAGAGCGGCCACCGGGCATCTGAAGGGGAGCTCAGCAGAAATGGTTCGAGCGGGCTTCCGAAAAAGACCGCCCATCGGACTTCGGAAGCATGGCTCGGTCGAACCCCCGCAAGATTGACGGCCCGGTTCGATGGTGAGCCGGTCGGGTATAACAAGGACAAAAAGGAAAGAAGGAGAAGGTGAAATCTTTTCAACTAAATTGTATGCGAATAGTTTGCATACAATAGTATATATATGAATAGAATGCCTATATAAAGCGAATTATATATAATAGATTCTGAGTATGATAACAATTATATTAATATTACAAGTTGGTTAATTACATTAATACCATAGATAATCAAATGTGCCATCCAGCCTTGTACTAGACGCAAGGAGATGATACAAGGTGGGTGAAACTTGAATCTTGTATTATTACTCAATGGAAAATGCTAAACTTTCCTTCCTAGTTTTCTGCACTAATTTGGCGGCTTTGGGTAGGCCTAGTGGCACCACTTGACACCAACCTAGCTACCCTCTGGATTTACTAATTCTCTAATTATTTGTTACATGGAACCGGGTAAGGAAGCAAGTAATGGAGTAACCAAGGAGGGGTTGCACCAGTCATTCTCAATTTGCTTCAATTATTGATAGATTCTTTTGTTTCTCAAAATTTATATCTGCTTTTAAATTTGAAAATCTATCAAATTCCCTCTTAGCGCCGGGCATGGGATGACCATAAACTTGAAGTCTCTCCTGACATCAAACCCTGGTAGTCCGAAAATGCCACTCTCAACCAAAGATTTTTACTAATTCGAAGCAGATGGATGAGATGACAGGTAAGAGAAAAGATTTCATGACACTATACCGTGCAACACATTTACATGCTAGAAATGCGATCACCCTCGGTGAGAGCTGTTTCATGAGTGTCTCAATAGTCGTGGAAAAGAAACTAAAAACAAGGCTTCACCAAAACAACAATTTTGGTGTATCCATGGCCTCTTTCTTTGTCAAGTGTATCAAATTAGAACTCTCTTTTATTTCATAGTTGCAGTATGCGAACTCTCTTTTGGTGGCTTATCTCAAAGCAAGGGAGAGGCCGGAGCTGGTCAACCGTTTCTTCCCGCCGAGCCACGGCACTCCGCAAACCATTCGTCAGCTACCACGCGGCTCTCGCTATCCCTTGCGTGTCATGGTATATTAATAATTACGACAAGCGAAATATAACTGAAAGAGGCTTCAAACCATGCTCCCCTACAACCCAAGTGCTTCTTCTTCCATTCTAAATGATTCTCGTAAATTAACCACTAGAGAAGGCCACAAAAGCTAAAACAGGTAAAACCAAACAAAAACTTCAACTAAAACCCAAACATATCCAGACAGAAGAAGATCAACCAAAAAGCTAGGGAAAAATAAATAATAAAAAAAGAGCAACAACATATGTTGCTGAGTTTGTAGATACTGATCAGTCCAGCTGGTCGTTCTCGGTCCTCCGCCAACTTTCCGAGTGAACGGCGGCGTCATGGAAGGCGAAAGAAGGCAGCGGGCTCCGAAGCGGCGACCGAGGCACGGGGAGTTCCTTGAGCTGCCTCCCGGCGCTGTCATAGTATATGGCACCCGAGAAATTTAACGGCTGACACTTCTCCCCCATTAGTATGGTCCTCTGCCAGAGTCCCTCCTCTTCTTCACTTGTTCTCCTCTTCCTGTCCTCTCGACTCCGGTGGCTCCAGACCCTCCTGGTGGCACGTTGCATGCGTTTGGTGCACTTGTTCACCAGCGCCCATACTGTGTGGAAGAGATCGCCAATTGCCATTGCTAACGGAGGTTGCTGCTGCTGCTACCGGCACGAATATTAATTTCTTTTGGGAGGGGGCGTTTGGATAGCTTCAAGAGAACGTGTTATGTAGTACTGGCGAAGGGGGAGGGTGACCGGACTTTTGACCAGGTTTGGAGGTGAGGGTTGGCTACTTTCATGTCATCTTTCGTGGCCTTTTGTTTATTCACATGATTCGATTCTTTAATTTGGTCGATACGAAAGTCCAAGGTCGTTGGTCTGTTTGCTTCAATTCATAATTTGGATTTGGAGCAGTGGGAGAAGACAGTTTGATGAAGACGGGGGTGAGCGTAGAATGGATGGCAATATATATATATATATATATATATATATATATATATATTTTCCTCAAAGAAAGTCTCGGAGTTTAATTTAATTATCTTATTAAACGTTGGATTACAAAAGCACCTAGTTTTCTTGGGTACAAGGCTTCATAATATCCAGGCAATGAATTCAATTGAGATGGCCTTTTCAAGCCTCTATGCTATGTGTACGTACGTGGCTCGTTGCACATAACTCCAGTGATCTACTATCTCTAACAACTCCGAAATTCGATCAGGATTATATGAGATGACTGGAATTTGGAAATCATGACCTCCTCCAAACGAGTGCCAACTACTTGCGTTAAGTTAGGAAAATATGTTGCCGTGTTATATGGTACGATGAGACTTTGGCTCTTGTTTTTTGAGAATGACACCTGCTTATGTAAGTTAGATGATTTATTAATTTGGATAATAAATGGAGGAGGAAGTTAAAGGAAGTGTTTTATTTAATTTTGTGTTGAAAGAAATAGAATGAATGACATATCTAGGAATTCCACAAATTGTGCTATTTAAATCTTATCTGTTTGTTTCTTTGTGTTTTCTCGGCCTCTAGAGGGGTTTTTTATTTGTATTTCAGCTGGGTGCGTGTACGGGGTACATGGGTGGAAGTGATGCACATCCAATTCAACAGATATATGCATATTATTTTATTTTATTTTATTTTTGCCTAAATAGGTGAGATTGCCTGTATATATTATTTGATTAGAGTCATAAAAAAAATGGATTTGAAAGGGCGGATAGATTTCATTCACCATTTTTTAAAAAGAATTAAAAATAATGGATTAAAATAAGAAATTTCATTCATTTTCATCCATCAATCTGCATTCTTTTAAATTAAAATAATATTAAAAAAAAGATAGATGGAGCATATAATGAATGGTTTATATATTAGTAAAATTATTCTTTTATTATTTTTAAAAAAATTTTCATATTTTTTTTTTCTATTTCTCTCTTTATATATACTATTTTTTTAGTTAGCTATTTATATAAAATTAATTAATTAATAGATTAAATTATAAATTAATTAGTTATTTATATAATTAATATACATTTCAATAAATTACTTGATGTATTATTAATTTATTAAATTATTTGTTAAATTATATTAAATTTAAATTAAATATTGATATAATTTTTATATAATCGTAAACTATAATATTATAAATTTACGTACTGTCTTATTTTTCAAATATAATAATTATATATGATCGATAATAATAATGTTTTTAATTAAAAGATAACCTATCAAAAATATTATGCAAATATTTTCTGGTATTTTTTTTCATTCCTTCCGTGCCAAGCAGGAAAGTAAATACGGGAAAAAAAAAATATACTCTACGTTGTATGCACCTTCACTTTTTTTTTTTTTTTGGTATCATTTGTCAAATATTTATTTTGATATATTGATATAGAAATTAATATCTATAATTATTTATTCTCGATTGTCGTTCATGCACATGAGAACTGATCCAAACTTTTAATCAATATCTTTATGTTATATTATTTTTATTTAGATACTTATGTAATATTTTAATTAACATTCGCTGCATTTCCGATCTTTATCTCGTGCAAACTGTAGTGTTAGCGGCGGTGGCCGCCAGGAAGGCAGGTGAGGATGGCGTTCTCATCTATGGGGGCTTTGGTTCCATCACCTCCCCTACTGGCCGGAAAGGGCTCCGTTAACAGACTGGAACATGCGGTCCTATTTCCCGACAAAGATTTCCAGGTACTAAATTCATAGATTAAAGAAGAAAGATACCCTGATTCTCCTACAACTTCTTCGAAATATCCCCCGCACCCGGCTAAAAAAAATCGCCGTTTTTACCTTGTAAGGGTAGAATGCTACGTCGCCGTTGCCGAAAGATGGGATCTTGGGGCCATCTGATCTTTTCTCACGGGAGAATTTGTTTTGTTTTATATTATTTTGATGACAAGGGAAGTGAATTGCCCCCCGCGACAGGGGAAATTTATCACCCTAGACTTTTTCCTTCAAAATTTCCTTCAAACATATGGTAATCGCCATCGAATTGAAGGAAAAAAAACCTGATAGAGTGAAATAAGATGCCGTGAGTTGCTGCTTCCTCATGAGCTCAGATTAGATATCTGGTCGAAAGGGATCGTGATTTCTTGTTTAGAAGAAAATCTGTCTGAACGCTACCATTTATCGGAATAACTAGTTGAGCGAATTTGGGGGCTATGTTATCGTTCCTTGCTTGTGAATTGATGATGTAGACTATGTCTTCCATTCCCATTTTGATGCATATAGTTCTATCTTACTAAAGATTGAAGCTCACCGAGGACAGGGTTTTAGTTTGACAAGTCTTCTTGGTATGGTAGAAGAGAATGCATCAATGCTGGCTGTCAATTAGGCTAACATGTGTTTTGATGTTCTTTAAGATTGGCCGGGGAATTTTGATGAAACTGAAGAAATTCATGGTTGTAGTAGAGATTGTTGATTAACCTTACAGACTTTGCACTGTAACATATATGTAAAAATTTACTTCGCAGTGTTAGGTGTTATTGCAAGAAATCAAGTATGCATTTGGAAGCTGCAAGGATTCTTGGAATTGAAACAGACCAAATTAGCATGTTCGAGAGAACTTTACTATTTAACTCAGTATGCCAAGGGACAATTAATTTTGGTGTTTAGTTTATCCTTTATCTGCAACTTGTATAATGTGTGGTTTACATTCACCATACGTAAAATTAGCATTTAAGAAAGTCTTAGATTGGAGTATTTAAAGATAACCTTCATAGTGGTATTCTATTATTTAGAACTTTAAATCTACATTCATTATCTTCTGCGGATTGATTACTTTGGTTATATCTTCCTTTCCATTTTGATGCAAATAGCTCTGATTGTTTTGTCAGTAATAGAAAGTAGGGGGGATTGTTGGAACTTACTTGGGAACAAGATTTAGTCTGAGATCTCTCTGTAATGTTATAGGAGACTGCAGCAATGCAGGCTACCAATATGGCTAAAACGAGTTTTGGGGTTCTTTAAGATTGACCGGAGAAGTTTGATGAAACTGAAGTAATTTGTGGTCACGATAGAGATTGTTGATTAACAGTATAAACTTCCAGAACAAAGTAATTTAGATCAGTAAATATCACTTTGGAAGTTGAAAGAATTCATAAAATTGAAACTGATTATGTAAGAATGGCCCAGGTTTTGTTGCACATTCTGACCATATATCCTGCTATTTGGAATTTTAGTCCTATTTCTACTTGGTCTATCTTCGGACCATCGGTTTTGGTGCTTTGATTACTTTCTCTAAGAATGTCCTTTTCTGCTACTTGTTGTAGGATATGGTTTACATTCACCAAACTTAAATTTAGCATTTAAAATAACAAAGTTTTAGATCAGAATATTTAAAAATAATCTTCATGGTGGCATTCTATCGTGGAGAACTTTACATCTTCAATTGCATGTTCTTTTCCTTTACTTATAAGATGGAAAGGTATGGTTTTGCATGTAATAGCTACAAGTGTGATATGCATGGCACTATAGACCTTCATATTATGCTCCTTTTATATGAAAGGTTTAGGTGTAAATGTTAGCTCAATAAAATTACATTCTCACATCAAATCATAGACAATTCTCTTAGATTTCAAAAGAAAACTTCCTTAGGCTTATCCAATATAGACATTGCCAGAAGATTAGAATATCATTTAGAGATATAGGACCTTTCTTGTAATCCTCTGACCTGCAAAAGATGTTTGGATTACTCCTATGAGAACTATAAACTGCTGCTAACCTTGATGGCATCATTTGGCTATTAGTGAAGTTCTACTAGTTCTATTAATGACGATATAACCAAGTTTGAGATTGGTTCTTGAGGAATCCTCTTGGTTCTTGTGGGTATCCTCTTAGTTTTATCTGCATTGAAAAATATTAGGTTTTTTTTTTTTGTGTATTGACAAAATCTATCTAGAACATATTTGGTTTATAAAAATTATGCAATTTCCAGCTTAAGGGTTTTTTGGTTGATCCAAGATGATCACCAGACCCTCTATGGACTTCTCTAGTCACTTTGGGTAGGTTAGGACATGGTTTAGGATCAACATCTACATTATCCAGGACTCAATTGTGAACCAAATCTTTGGAGATCATGACTTGCTCATTTGACATTCAGCATACCAAGCACCAAAATGAAACTCTCAATGAGTACTACAAGAGTGCATCCACCAATTGCAGTGGTCGAAGGCCTACAACAATGTTTAGGCCTTGAATAGGCTTCTTAGGGTGAGAATTTTTTTTTTTGCAAACATTTTGATTGGGAATAACTATAAATTTGGGAGGAATTAGGTGAAGCTACTTAAGATGAAGTTGATGTATGAGTTGATGTCTAACCTTGGGAGGATTTTAGTTTTTTCACGAGTATTTCCATCAGTCATGGCTCTTTTGGGAAAACTATAACCTCTTTTAACTAGTAGAAGAACTCGACTCAAATTTTTGAACCTCATTAATATAAATAGAGAGATTGTAGTCAGTTTTATTGTTCAATTACAAAAGAAAAAGGGACTTAGAACCCTACTTTGGCAATTTCTCTCTCTTTTTTAAATTCTCATTGAGAGGTCTAAGTTGAGAGTGTTGAAGAAAATTCTTTCTTTTCCCCAATCAGATCATGTATACATCAATCAATTCAAATACAAAATTTTCAGATAAATGCCAAAGTATACGTCCTGTTATTTTTCCTTCATGGTTCTAGTAGATAATTCTTGGGAACTTAAAAGGTGCTTTTTTTTATCTGCCAACTCATGCTTCTGTATCAAGTAAGGGGTTAAGCAAATGATCTGCCACTCAACTAAAGGAAATTTGTGCTATGTGGTAGCTAGCTATTTTTTTTAATAAATTTATTTTTTGTTGGATTGGATGGAATTGGCCCTATTGGTATAGCATTTGCATGTTCGTAGCTTTGGTTGGTTTATGGGAGAACTGATAGCTTCAGTCTATTACTATTTGGTTCAGGTTTGACACTGTTTAAAAGTCTTATGGAAAACTTAGTTGTTGCATAGTTGAATTTCAAGCTTGAAGAAGAGAAAAAAAAGTGTGGAGGGAAGAAAAGGAATGAAGATAAGATATACTAAGTGAACATGAAAATGAGGAAGCAAATCTTTGCATACAACTTCATTTTACTCAATTATCTTGTTTCTATTGTTTATTCTTGATCATGTTATGCTAATAGATATATAAATACAGATTCCCAACCTTGTGTGATGTTCTTTAATATCTTTCGGTTATACTTTGTATTTGATCCTACTAGCATCCAAATAATGCCAGATTTTGATTTTTCGTTACATAATGCATCTGTTCTTTTTTCTCAAAAAAGTTCATATGATATTAAGGAAATATGTTTTCTCCTCATAATTAGTGAAAATCTTTATAGAACTTTTAGTTGTATTAGATATTTGGGAATAAATGCATGACTTTATTTTGTTTTCTGCAAATTAGGTCTGTTTTCCTAAAGAAGGTTATGCATTATAGTTCTTTCAAGAATTTTCATTTTTTCACAATTTTGAGCATGCAAAGCATCATTGCATTTGTTGTGCTGTAGCTGTAAACTTAGATTTGCTCCGTGTATAAGCTGAGGTATCCTGTGTCCATTCAGTTTTCTTTGTATAACAAGTTGTGTGTAACATGATTTTTTAAAATTTTATTTCCTTCATACCATATGGAACTTTGACAGAAAGGAATTGCTAAAACTTGTGTTGCATGCAACTTAAGGCATGAGACATAAACCTGTGTACTGAACGGTTCTTTTCCCCTCCCTCAATTATATGATCTTAGGATTGAAGGCATATACACAAGGGTTGTAACCAATTTGAAATACTTTTAGACACCACAAATATGTATTACACTTGTTCACCACCTATGATTGTGAAGCCACCTTAAAACTTCCGTTCCAATGCTATTCCAGAAATAATCGTTGCGTGCCAGCAAACATCTATGCTATCACAAAGTATTTTTGCTCCATCTCACATCCATGCTGTTTTGCAAAAATCCTTATGCTGTACATCCTCCCTATAGATGGAAATGAGATCTCTAGGTTGCGAGACGAACTTTGTACCACTCAATCTTAAAGTTGGTGCAAATTGTGATTCAAATAAACTAGCTGGTCATCAATTTTCAGACAATAAGATCATAGTATATATTTTAAATGGTCCTACAAATTGGAAATCTTTGTGAGGACATGTAAAGGTACATAAGCTTGGAATGGTAATAGAAGTGGAAAGTTTGAATTGCTAATGGAGAGGTTGAAATTCTTAAGGATGCAAAAATGATTTAACAAATTTGGATTATAATTGCCTGTCCAAGAGACAAAATACTTAGGTTGAGTTTGGTGTGCGGTAATCTAGATAGATTACCGGTAATTTTAAACTAGGCCCACCAGATTACTATGTTTGGTATTTTTGTAAAATGGTAATCTATCTTGCAGTGGTAATCTGGATTACTACTCATATGACAATCCAGATTATCTCAGGGAGAGGTGGCTATCCAGATTACGGAGAAATGGTAATCTAATTTTTTTTACAAAAATACCCCAGTACTGTTACTTTCTTCGGTAAGAAGGAACGCAGACCCTCTTCACCTTCGTCGTCTCGCGCTCTCCCCGCCCTGCCCCGCCTCCACCTCGGTGAGCTACCGTCTGTCACCTCCGGGAAGATTGCCGCCGTTCAAGCTATCGTCGATGACCGGTAAGGTTTTTTTCTGTAAAACATCCTCCTCCATCGCCGGTGATCGGCAGACCTTGCATCGGGCCGCTCGCTGCCCCGCCTCTGACCCCTCAGGAAGATGATCATCTCGGGAAGATCATCAGGGAATCCATCATCGTGTCGCTCGCTGCCCCGCTTCCAAGCCCCCAACAGCCCCTCCTCATCTCGGGAAGATCATCAGGGAATCCATCATCGTGTCGCTCGCTGCCCCGCTTCCAAGCCCCCCAACAGCCCCTCCTCATCTCGGGAAGATCGCTAGAGAATTCATCATCGCCCTGCTCGCCGCCCCACCTTCGAGACCCCCCAACGACCCCTCTTCATCTCGAGAAGATTACCAGGGAATCCAAAATGAAGATGTCTGTTTCTTCCAGCATCTTAAAAAATATTGATATACCTACTAAAATATTTCTTAGATTGAATTATTATATGTGATTTCAATAAAAAGACCACATATGTTATCTATGTGAATAACATATTTGTAAAAAAATTAATAAGAAAAGTCACACTAAATATGTTAAATGAACATGTCTATTGCATGAATTATTTATAAAGAAATTAAAAATGATCATTTCCTAAATTTGGATCACATATGTAGAGTTTGGCTTTTTTATATAAATATAGACTACTTTTGAACTGAGGACTCGGCCAAGTTAAAATAACTTAGCTAATCTAAATTGATCTAGCTAAATTATTCTTAGCTTTCAAAATTTAGATTAGAATTTTCTTTGACTTTTTGCTGTCTTTATAATATGTCATATATCATTTATAACCTATAATCTTCGAATCTGATTTTGTAATTGATGCGATGTCACCTACCTATCATCTGCGCTAAAATACTTTCGTCACACAAGTTGCCTTTAGATGTCTTTCTAGCAAAAAAATAATAATAATAAATTATAAAAATCTTAGATTTTCATTTATTATATTTTCATCTAATAGTTTAAATAATCTATACTTACACCACATTACTTAAGCCATTTCAAAAATATAAAATGATCAAATAACCCTCCATTATAAATCTCGTAAAAAAAAGTCGGTCCATTTTTTTCCATCTCTTTTTTCTTTTTTTTCCATCTCGTCTACTTTTTTTTTCCTATGATTATAAGGTTTCTTGTTACAAAACTAGAATATCAAGTCACCATTTGGGATTCTTGAGGAGGAATGAGATCCGGTAAATCCATTGTTAAACCAACGAACTCGATAAAATCTTGAAATCCACTCTGATCAGGATAGCCATTCCAATCAATCACTCAACATAATGGAAGCCTTAGAACTTAAAACTCCACAAGTCAGTTTTAGGATGAAAGCAAAAACACAATTTGGTCAAACACAATTTTGTCCTAGCATTAAAGTATTGTCATTTATAAATGCAAGTTTTTTTAGATCAAACATGTAATAATACATGAATTTTGATAAATTTGACTTAGGGATATTTTGAAAATTTGATGTTAGATTACTGGTAATATATTTGTTATACCAAACATAGTAATCAATCTTACTGATAGATTACCTGTGTATACCAAACATATTAATCAGCATTACTGATAATTTATCCAGTGGTAATCTATCTTGCAGGTTATCCAGATTATCATTCAGGATTTCCTGGCGATCTACCAAACGCAACCTTATATATTTGGAAAATTTATCTGTTGCTTATTTTGTGCTACTTTTTTCTCAATTATCAATTACTCCTTTGTTGAATTTGGAGATTCAGCCTGAGAAGGGACATTTCTAGGGGTGCTAGAAAATTATTAACATGCTCTGAGTGGTGGTTGGAGATAAGGAGGGCATTCTCATTAGAAAAGCAATCAAAAGCATTAGGAGAACGAGTATGAATGAAAGCATGAGAAGGAGCATTCTCATGAGAAAAACTTTGGAAACTTTGTTATCTACAAAATGAGTGCCATTGAATGTAGTAGAAAAGGTCCTCAAAGATATAACATTCTCTATCATAATGGAACTCTCAGAAAGGCAAACAGCTAAAATAGTTATACCATACCTAGTGAAAGCTGGAGATGATTGATGGATAAGATTTAGCGGTTATGATGTAGGAAACATTATGTCAAATAAAGAAAATGGATTTTGTAAAAAAAATACAGAACCCAAGTTTTATGGCTTCTGGAAACATTATGAGGATGTAAAATTGCATAAACTTATCGACGATGTGAGATGACAAAAGCATAAGTGAAAAGGAGAAGTTTTCTCAAAATGGTCTTTCTTTACCACATTTCTGTAGATTGTTGGCTAATTGATTTGTTCATTATAAGTATCAGTGTGATATGAATGTATTGTATATTTAGAAAGAATCTCATTGATGTAATGAGAAAAAAGGGGCATTTGACAAGATAACGTTTTATATTTTCTTGGATAAAAGTTTTTCTTTCTTATGTTTTTTGATTCTTTCCATCACTCTATACATTATGTACTTTAAAGAGCTCTAACTAGGAAATAGCAATCTCCTTTCGTGGAACTTCTTATAATGCTTCTCTGTTGCTCTTGACATAAATGACCTTACTGGATCTAAAATCACCTGATCAAACGAAGATAAAGTAAGAAAAAAAGGTAGACTTGTTGATTGGTTATATATTTATAGCACTGGATCCTGAATTTAAATTGCTTACAGACATTTCTATCAAATAGAGGATGAGTCTTGATGCAGTCATGAGGTTGTTTCTCCCGAGTTTGAAATACGGAAACATGGGATAGGGCTGCATACATCTGATCTTTTCGCGATCGTGATGGGAGTCTTGTGCACTAGGATACCCTTTTTATATACATTTCTATGGGTATAAAATTTTGGTGCCTACCAAATCATGAAGCTGGCAACTCCTATTGTTATTGGTAGACAAGGGTGCAACATGAAAAAACCAAATTGTTGATCTCCGTTCTCTGTTTTTTCTCCTATTCTGTTGGTGTTCCTTCTCCTATTTCTATTGGTATTCCTTGGCTTTTAGGTAAGCCATATTGTCTATCATGTTTTCTCATAATATTTATTCTTTTATGCATCTTATCAACCAAAACAAATTAAATTGCCATGCTCTGTAGTGACTATACTTCTGGTGTGCATACAGGCAAGAAGCAAAATTAGATCAGCGAAGCTTGTAGGCAGCATATCACGAAGAGATGCAATGACCTGCTTGTCTGCTACCCTGTTGGCGACCTTCATATGGACCGAGCCCTCTGAAGCTCGTTCTGTGAAGCCAGAGACTCGAAGAAAAATCAGGGAGAAGCTTGACAAACTTAGAGAGAAAGCAAGAGTACCAAAGGAGAGGGCCGGGGCAAGCCCTGACAAAAAGGATGAACTGCCAACCAGTCCAGACAATCTGAACTTACCTTTGGCCGGGGCATCCCTTTAAACCTACCTTTCACTTTTGCTGTCTTTAGGATTCTGTTGCCTCAGTATGACCTTGTACTAATGCATAATTGTTAAAATTGTTAGATTTTGCAACCTATAATCATATCATCAACATTCCCGAAGCTCATTGAATTCACTGGAAATGCTGATAATAATTCTAGTGAGTACAGAGTAGAATTCTTTTAGATTCTTGGAAAATGGGGTCAATAGGTAATTCCTGAATCTTATAAAATCCCATATATGTGGAAGACCTTCATCTTATTGGCAGATAGTAAATGGGGCCTTTTAGTACCAACCAGAGACCAGAAGGTATTCTAAACCATGTATATTATCAATGGAATCAGCTTTTACATGTAAACAGTAATTGTAGTCACTCAGTTATCGATGAAAGCTTATGCTTGCTTATGAGACGTAAAAGAAATCATCAACAGGGGCAGAAACCATCAAAGGAGCTGTAAACCTCAAACTATAATATGACTCACCTATTGGATCTCTTGTGCCTGGGGCCTGCAAACTACCGTAACAGGATCTTCATTGCTGGTCTCAATCTTGCTCATTGATTTCATTGCAGTATTTGCAACTCTGGCCTCCAGAATGCAATTGGCCAAAATCGCTTTTAATTCCAAGGATTGACCACAATTGGCCAAATTTACCATATCCTTTTGTTTTAATTATTAATCATTTCTGCTCAAGACCTGAGATTTGAGAGTTAGGCACAAGATTAAACTAGAATTAAAATTATAGAGGACTCATTTAGGCTGCCTTCACGCTACAAAACTTCACAAACCTAGTCCAAATAACTTGCATTCAATTCTACATCTCCAAATACAGAACTGATTAACTCTAAATTAATTTATAATTTCAGATCATCATATCTTTTGTTTATCTTTCTAGGCTTCTGATTTTGGCCATCTTTGCAGGTTACAACCTAATCACTTGCCAAATTCCCACAGAAACCATATCCATTTGAAGAAAAAACCTTTAACCGATCCATCTCATGGTGAAAGTAAAGGTATCCACATCCTCTTCAAAAGATAATAGAAACAGAAGGCGTTAACATATATAAAATGAGTAGTTCCATCCATTTAAACTCAGCAGGGGGAGTGGTAAAGAGAAACTGGAAAGGCAAAAGAATTCATCAATCACCACCATGACAGTCTTAACAAAGGTCATAGATCATGAAAAGCAAAAATGTGGAACATTGCTATCCAATAACTAAGACAGAAATGATGACTGAAAGTAATATATAGTTGTACACACTCTCTCCCTTTCCCTTAAACTTGTTCATGCTCTCTTCTTGTTCATGTTGCTGACCAGTTGCCCCATCTGAAACCTCCAGTACAAGAAGTAAGCCAAGCCCAATCCCACCAGCACGAACATCCACACCATCTCCCCTTCGCTTTCCCTCCCCCACTCCACCTCTTCTATTATATACCTCTTCCCATTGTACCTTCCATCATCTACCTTTCCCAGAATAGCCCCGTCTTCTTCTTTCTCCGGCGTCACCAGGACGTATACCCTCCTCCCCTCCCGCACCGCCACCGCTCTCGCCTGCCCTTCCTCCACCGCCGACTCGTCGTACACCGCCGCCGCTGCCCACCCATCCTGGCTCGTAAGCCACCGCGCCGCCCTCCCCCCGGCCACCACCACACCCCCGTCGCTCCTCATCGCCACCCCCTCCGCCTCCGCCGCCAGCCCCTTCTTCGCCCCGGCGTCCATCACCGCGCGCGCTGCACCCCTCTCCGCGTCCACCTTGAACAACCTCCCCGTGCTCCCCTGCACCGCCAGCAGGAAACCCTGGCTCACGTGCGCCACCCCTCCTAATCCCCCCTCCGCCGTCGCAGCCTCCGGCCAATCCTCATCGCCGGTGGACTCCGGTGGGGAGTAGATCGGCGATTCGGAGAAGACGGTCGGGTTCCCGTCCGAATCTACCTTCCAGATCACGTTCCCGGTGGCGCTGGTGACGAAGGCGTCCCCGGTGGTGGAATCCACGGCGACGCCGCCAGGGACGGCGGCGGTGTCGGGGAGCGAGGAGGAGAAGATTCGGCGGTGGGGTCGAGTGGATCGGAGGTCGTAGGCGGCTAGGGTGGCGGGGCGGGCAAAGGCGACAAGGAGGCGGCGCCGAGGGTTGTCTAGGGCGATGGCGAGGGCGGAGGAGTCTGCGGGGAGGAGAGGATCGGAGACGAGGGTCTCGACGACGCCAGCGTCCGATACGGAGGAGACGGCGGGGCGGACGCGGGAGCCGACGAGGAAGTGCTGGGGGGTGGGGTCCCAGACGAGACCGGCCGGGGCGAGGGCCGGGGAGCCGAAGGTGATGACGTGGCGGGCGCGGGCGAGGGCGGAGCCCACGAAGAAGAGGAGGAGGAGGAAGAAGTGGAGAAGTCTCTTCGGGGAGGAAGGGGTAGAGGGGAAGGGCATGGTTTTCTGCACTCTTTGCGTAGGGTGGAATGCGTAGGGTGGAAGAACGGTTAGGTGGATTTTTTTTGTTTGTGCGATCAAGATGTGCGCAGGAGTTGAGTTAGATGGGGTGGGATGGGATGGGATGCTTTGGGAGTGTCGGCCTGTTGGGCCTTAAGCACGATTATCATAATTTTTTTTTTTTTATAGAAAAAATAAGGGGGAGAGGTGTTAGATTTCGGGTGTGGCCATCCCAAACGGTTTCCCATCCGAAGGTGAGTACGTCAACTTTCTCGCTACTATCAACCAACAGTGATACACAGCGCATATTAATTTTTTCGCAGCCGTTCTCCATCCGAAGCCCGAAGCCAACAGTGATACACGGCGCACAAATCCTAGGTTTTACCCTAGAGATCATGCAAGGCCTAATTACACCAGAGTCAACATATCAAAAGAAAACTAATATCATATAATTAATCAGGTAGCATCCATTTATTAAATCAGTCAACTATTGATCTACTGATTTACAACAAACATCAGTAACCGAAACTAAACTCTAAGCCTAACTAACTCAGCATGTATAGGTCTTCGTCTCACGCCCAGCCCAAATCCTGTCACGTGTCTTGAGTCTCTGAAAATTTAAAAGGATAGAAAGTGAGCTATACAGCCCAGTAAGGCATCTATATGACGCGGGAGCCGACGAGGAAGTGCTAGGGGGTGGGGTCCCAGACGAGACCGGCCGGGGTGAGGGCCGAGGAGCCGAAGGTGATGATGTGGCGGGCGCGGGCGAGGGCGGAGCCCACGAAGAAGAGGAGGAGGAGGAAGAAGTGGAGAAGTCTCTTCGGGGAGGAAGGGGTAGAGGGGAAGGGCATGGTTTTCTGCACTCTTTGCGTAGGGTGGAATGCGTAGGGTGGAAGAACGGTTAGGTGGATTTTTTTGTTTGTGCGATCAAGATGTGCGCAGGAGTTGAGTTTGAGATGTAGTGGGATGGGATGGGATGCTTTGGGAGTGTCGGCCTGTTGGGCCTTAAGCACGATTACCACAAATTTTTTTTTTTTTTTTTTTTTTATAGAAAAAATAAGGGGGAGATGAGTTAGATCCCGGGTGTGGCCATCCCAAACGGTTCCTCATTCGAAGACGAGTACGTTAACTTTCTTGCTACCACCAACCAACAGTGATACACAACGCATATTAATTTTTTCGCAGCCGTTCCCCATCCGAAGCCCGAAGCCAACAGTGATACACGGCGCACAAACCCTAGGTTTTATCCTAGAGATCATGCAAGGCCTAATTACACCAGAGTCAACATATCAAAAGAAAACTAATATCATATAATTAATCAAGTAGCATCCATTTATTAAATCAGTCAACTATTGATCTACTGATTTACAACAAACATCAGTAACCGAAACTAAACTCTAACTCTAACTAACCAGCATGTATAGGTCTTCGTCTCACGCCCAGCCCAAATCCTGTCACGTGTCCTGAGTCTCTGAAAATTTAAAAGGATAGAAAGTGAGCTATACAACCCAGTAAGGCATCTATATGACGCGGGAGCCAACGAGGAAGTGCTGGGAGGTGGGGTCCCAGACGAGACCGGCCGAGGCGAGGGCCGGGGAGCCGAAGGTGATGACATGGTGGGTGCGGGCGAGGGCGGAGCCCACGAAGAAGAGGAGGAGGAGGAAGAAGTGGAGAAGTCTCTTCGGGGAGGAAGGGGTAGAGGGGAAGGGCATGGTTTTCTGCACTCTTTGCGTAGGGTGGAATGCGTAGGGTGGAAGAACGGTTAGGTGGATTTTTTTTGTTTGTGCGATCAAGATGTGCGCAGGAGTTGGGTTTGAGATGGGGTGGGATGGGATGGGATGCTTTGGGAGTGTCGGCCTGTTGGGCCTTAAGCACGATTACCACAATTTTTTTTTTTTTTTTTTTTAGAAAAAATAATGGGG
The DNA here is from genome assembly GCA_021397845.1 of Areca catechu. Lineage (NCBI taxonomy): Eukaryota > Viridiplantae > Streptophyta > Magnoliopsida > Arecales > Arecaceae > Areca > Areca catechu. The sequence continues at coordinate 22,083,170 of CM038051.1, forward strand.
AGAGGAGTTAGATCCCTGGTGTGGCCATCCCAAACGGTTCCCCATCCGAAGGCGAGTACGTCAACTTTCTCGCTACCACCAACCAACAGTGATACATGGCGCATATTAATTTTTTCGCAGCCGTTCCCCATTCGAAGCCCGAAGCTAACAGTGATACATGGCGCATATTAATTTTTTCGCAGCCATCCCCCATCCGAGTACGTCAACTTTCTCACTACCACCAACCAACAGTGATATCGTGAACGGGGCTCCAGGGTTATTTTATTAATTTTTCTCTTTACCACCAACCAACGAACCACCAACCAACAGTGATATCGTGAACGGGGCTCCAGGGTTATTTTATTAATTTTTCTCTTTACCACCGACCAATGACGGTGCTCTATGATTATTTTATTAATTTTTCTCTTTTTTTAATTTTATTTTTGGACTATTTTTTTTTTAATTTTATTCCTGGACTTTCTCGTCAAAATATGTCTAAACCAAGACTCGAATGCCTGCCAGTTGGTTGTGAGAAAAGTCTCGCAACCAACTGCACCACTCACCAATGGTTACACCTTTTATTTTTTAGAAAATGTCATATGGACCTTGGTAAAAAAAATAAAATAAAATAAAATAATATATATATATATATATATATATATATCATAATTTGTTTATATGATAGAGAAAAAAATATATCATTTAATTTAATTGAATGGTGGAAAAAAAAAAGAATCGTATGATCAATGTAAGCCCTGCTTTTTAACAAGTATTTAATATTTATAATTTTATTTTTTAAAAATTTTGAATAGATATTTATTTTTTATAAAAGAAATTGTGACATTCCGTTGTATTAGGATATTTCGTGACTGGATTATGACATCTTGTATCATAAGACAGGGTGATATTTTTATCATTGAAAAAAATTTAAAAATTTTTTTATAATAAAAATACCTTCGATCTTATAATATTTTATGAACAAGATTATGACATCCTATTCATTCAAACATGTATTGAATGTTTGTAGTTTATTTTTTATTAAAAATATTAAATAATAAAAATATTCTTTTCTTATTGCATTTCTTTATGAATAAGATATTATAATCTTGTTCACAGAATATCATAAGATCGAGTTCAATTTTGTCATTGAAAAGTTTTTAATTTTTTTAATAATGAAAATATCCTTCAATTTTATGATATCTTGTAAATAGGGTTCTGATATCTTATTTACAGGATGTCATAATCCAAGCCAACAGGTAAAGCTGTAGATATTAAATACACGTTGAAAAGTGAAACTTATATGATTCAATTATATTTGATGGTATATTTTGTAGGAAAAACTTTCATTAATCCCCATGGATCATAGACAGAAGATTGGAATACAAAATATTTAGATATGATTTGTTTCAATATATCTCATACTATTTATGATACTTATTATCAAGATATGTTAAAAGGGATTTGCAATATATAACTGTATTTGTCATTAATCCCAAACATGTAAAAGGATGTTCATATGAACATCGAAGACAGAGTCCTCTCTAGCATCCTTTCGTAATAGGCGGCTCATCGATAGGGCAAGCCATGACAACAAAACTTATATAGAATATCATAACGAGGAGTGGAGAGGGGACTTAGTCTATTATTTATAAACAAACCCTAACAGACACTCCCATCATGAGCCAGTTGGGTCAAGGCCTATACTGTGCCGCCTCAACCACACCAACTTACATGAGGTGCTTCTAGTCCAAACAATGATCACATAATATTGGGCTCATCATACGTCTATCAATATGGACCATAAAAATCAATCCAATTTTAATAAACCATAAAATAATAATTAATGTTAACCCAAATTAAGAAAAACTCTTACATTCTCCCACTTGGGCTACATTAATTATAATTTTAAATTTTTTTTATTTTAAAATGACTTTCGGGTTGAAAATAAAATATGGCTACTATATGATCCATAGATAGCACCTACAAATGCTTCGGTCCAACAATATCCATAATACCGAATCATGGGATCATTGTACCACTTATCCGATATAAGACTTATTCATGATTACAAGCATCATAAATACTATCGACATGAGTCTTGATATGGTAGTGTAGCAAGAAAATAATATCAAGGTGATCAAAAGAACATGTTATTTTCATTATCAATCTTCCAATTTCTTTTCAACATGCTTAGAAATAAAATAAGTAAAAAAACTTTAATGGCATCAAACAACAAGCCATTCTATTTTACATACTTAATGACGAGACAGCACAATAAGTACATAACCAAAAGAGATCTTATAATCAAAGCAAATTAAACATATACCATCAATCATGATTTCTCTTTCACCCTATGCTTTATAATAAGCTAGAGAAATTCCATGACTTCAAAAGAAGTTTGTATGTCTCCAAATATAATGAGATCTCATAATTATCAAATGAAATATACCTATACAACTGTATTCTCAAGATAAAACACATTCTTGAGATACTATATTATATTTTATTATTCCATATATGCATATAAACTATATAAGAATGCAATCCATCAATTATCATGTCAATAATGTATATAAATATACATGATAGAAATATCAAATAAAATTAAGCTTTTTTTTAAAAAAAGTATGAAGATAAAATCATTCCCACTAACCAAGTATAATAAAAGAATTCAATATGTCCATATTTTTAACATGCTTTATCAAGCATATGGATTTCAAATTTTTGATCAGAGGATCAACCAACATGAACTTTATTCATATGTACTCGACACTTATATGTCCTTGGATTATAATCCAGTAATCAATGACAAATCTAATTTTGTCAAGCAAGTCAATATATAAATACATCAAACTTCCACTAATTCAGAAAATCAAAGAAGTTTAAAATATCTATATTTTTGATATATTTCATAAAAACTATGGATCTTATGCTTGATTAGAAAATCAACAAACATTAATTTTGTACAAATATATTTTACAAAATATCTGCCTTTCAACTAAAATCTCTGACTAATAAATATTCTATCTTTGCATAAATAGAGATAATGAAAACTTTTATTATTCATTTAAAAAACATAGCAGCCTATGATTATAATAAATTTTAAGTAATTTTAAGATAGAATCAATAATTATAGTTTCAGAATAAAGTTCCATAATAAAAGCAATATGAATTGTGACTTTGTATTATATCACAAACTTAGCCTGTATATCCAAAAATGCCACTAGATTCTATTTGCATACCTTTGTCATTTTATAAAATAAACCCTCCAGCCATTCACATATTGAGAAATCAAATTATCACAAGAAATGATATATTTTCATTTTTATTATATAATTTCTTTACTAGTACTACATCAATTAGTAATGAATGTATTATAATTAGTTTGTATATTTAATATTGCTCTTCCACTGTTCTCCAGTAAGATGAAATATAATATTTACATAAATAAAAAAATAAGAGTAATAACTTTTTTTTTCTCCAATATCATATTTCTAGTATAAGGCATCTAATATTATACAAATCAGAATCTACAATTATGGCATGATTTGACTCAATATTCTTTATACCTCTATTAGGATATTAAAATTTGCATTCATTTAAAATTATCTGGATAACCACAATAAATAATATATTATTATATAATCAATATTTATTTACTGATGGATTATCAATGATTAAGTATTATAGGACAGCTTCAAATATAAAGTTAAAAGATATTAGACTTCCTACCAATCTTTATCTTGTATAACCATTTTAACAAGAATTTATTTAAAATATAAATGGCAGTTATTTAGGATCTTATACTAGAGATATCATGATACATTGCACCCACTCATCATACTTTACACCATGTCTTTCAGAGTGTGCTTTGCCTTTCAGTCACATCATTTTACTTAGAAATTTAGGCATGGTATATTAAACAACTATCCCATACTTATATAAATATTCAATAATACTATTTATTTATTATGTATAGAATCCTAGAATGTGACTGATATATCTTATCAATATCCTTATCCTTTTCTCAAAAATATCAAAAATTTATGAACAAAATATATAGGATATGATTATTAATTATTTCATATATATGATTTTAAATTCACTAAATAGCACAGCAGAAAAACTAAAATTATGATGAGTAATAATATATTAGAGATAGAAATCTCATAATACTAAGTTTAGATACAATACTCTCTAATTTCAAGATATATGCCCTAATAATATCATACCATCTATCTTACATTAATTTATCTATCCATCAGCTATCCAGACTCTCTTTTATCAGATTCTAGATATCTTTCACAAATAAAGTAAAAAATTATATTACATCACCATTCTTAAATACAACATGAATGGAATCAATTATATAAATATATTTCAAATAAAATAAGTCACTTTTTACCACTTGTATAGGCAGCTTTATTTTAGAGTACTCTAATAAGTTAACCAAGATGAAAGATCATTACATAATATAATATCTTTAATCCATCATACTTAATGCTAGCATAATTTCAGTTTTCATATTTTATTTCAATCAAAATCATTATAATGAGAGCATTAACTTTATTGAATACAAATATACTAACTGCTAAACAATTTTTATGCAGTTAATCAATAGAGAAACATATATAACACATCTTAAAAAATCTTTGTAAGCATTTTTTTGATGAGAACCCTTAGTCTCATGCAACAATTTTTTTTTTAAAAAAGAAAGTGACCCATATAAGGTATCTCTCTCCAATATATAATGCTATGCAATCCCTTTTGAATATCTTATAAAAATTTTTTATAAATTTTAGTGAATATGCCACTTTGGTATCACCATCTATCGAAATTCATAAATCTTCCAACGAGGAATCATCAAGTCATGATATCTAAAATGACATAAGATATATAAAATATCAATCAAGATCATGTATGATGCAACATGCTTGAGGTACAAATAATAAATAAATAAAGACTTTAAATATAATAAGCCATTCTCAACAAGTGTACTATGTATATCATCATAAAACTCTTCTATAGACAGGGAATATGATGTATTTTAGAGCTCCAATAATGATGTCAATATAATGAGAATATAATATTTTGAAAATATGTATCTATTGGGTAAACAATTTTTTTAAGTTCAATATATATCTCTTTTCAAAAAAAAAATAAAGGTTAATATAATGAGGATACAAGGCATTCAAAAATCTATTTCCTTCGGGTAGACAAATTTCCTAAATTCAATATACCTTTACCTTTGATATTTGACCTAGTTAAAATATCAACAATAACATTATTATTAACATAGAAATGATTGTATAATCAAAGATGGCAGGAATACAAAATACTAGTCAATGGACATATACATAAATGATATACAAGAGTCCAAATATAATATCATATATTTTTCTTGGGACAAAACATGTAATATGCATAAGTACTCTTCACATGAAGCCAAAAGTAAATGAAATATATTCTAACAGTCATGAATCTATCCCCTTTGGATAGATAGATCCATGAAAGATAGAGCACCATTGCAACACAATGCCTCATGCAACCTTTCTTGATTAAAATATACAACAACCTCCTTTGGGTAGGCGATTGTATGTAATAACTAGAAAATATCTCTTACATGATGAAAAAATTTAATAGACTGATAAGAATAAATCACTTTGGTGATAAATATTTATGCTAATCCATAAATTATTCATATAGAAAAGATAAATACCCAAACAAATATAAAATGACATACTTTAATGATATGCATGCCACGAAAGATCAATTCAAAATGAGATACTCAATAACATGCTACACAATTATAAAACACTTTTGGACAAGATTTATAGTATATAATAAGTATCGTAATTAATTATAGTCAATTTTAAATCAACAGTAATAGAGACATCAATATATAAATTTAAAATAATAGAAATAAATAATTAGTTTTCAATAACTCAGCTATTCAAAATTCACAGAGTACTCTGGATCCTTTGGAACTATGCAAAAATATACTCGAATTATATAATAGTAAAAAAAGTATATATAAATAATTTTTAAATTATTTAAATATTTTATCAAATATGAAAAATTTTATCAAAATGTTTTTTTAAATATTTTGAGTCCAACGATCCAAAAAATGCTCAAATTGGATGTAAAATGAGCAAGTTCTAGCAATTTTAATAAAAAACAATGATAGATGACCAAATTGTAAATTATAAAAATTATAAGGACTTTTCTATAAAATATATTTTCAGAAAATAGAAGGGATCTAAATATAAAATTTTTTAGGACTAATTTATAATTTTCAAAATCTTAGGGGTCTATCTGTAATTTTATATGGACCCTGATATAATTTATAATTTTAGAGGGGCTTATTTGCAAAATTTTCCTTAACTCAAATTAAAAACTAACCCAATGTGATTGGGTTTAACCAGTTTGTCAATTGGGCTAAATTTATTTGATTTGATAATGGATCCAATCATTAACGGGTTAAAATCCAAAACCTATTATCCAAACCCAAAATCTATTAAGACCCTTTCTTTTTTTTGGTTATAAGACAATAGTCTATTGGATTTTAGATTTTGGGTTAAGACCCAAAACCCAAAACCCAAAATGTAGGAAAAACTTTCTTTAATCCCCATGGATCATGGGCAGAAAATTGGAATACAAAATATTTAGATCTAATCTATTTGATAATAGATCTTATACTATTTATCATATCTATTATCAAGATCTATTAAAAGGGATTTGCAATACATACTTGTATTCATCATTAATTCCAAATTTGTAAACGGATGCTCGCATGAATATCGAAGGCAGAGTCATTTTCTTCGGCATCCTCTCGTAATAGGTGGCTCATCGATGGGGCAAGACATAAGAACAAAACTCACGTAGAATATCATAATGAGAAGTGGAGAGGGGACATAGCCTATTATCTATAAGCAAATTCAAATAGGCCCTCCCATCATGGACCAGTTGGGCTAAGACTTATACTATACCGCCTTAACCATACTAACTCATATGAGGTGCTCATAATCCAAACAATGATCACATAATATTGGGCTCATCATACATCTATCAACATGGACCATAAAAATCAATTCGATTTTAATAAACTATAAAATAATAATTAATATTAGCCCAAATTTAAAAAAAAATTATATATTTTTTTATAGGGGGACAAAGAATTACTCTTTATTTTTATCCAAACATATTAGATTTATCATGTTAGGATGTGATGTACCCCAAGGACCATCTACTTGTATAGTACATCTCCTTCCAATACATTTTCATCCAAACATGTTAGACTTAGCACTTCCAAACAAACATTATTTTGTTCATCTTCCTATTGCCATGCATAAACAAATAAGAATATTACCAAAGGGAAATATTTGCAAATATTTAAAATAAGCATTTCCTTGGTATCCATAGAGTAAATTATTTCCTATAAATTAGACAGTTTATGTGTTACTTCGTAATTTCGTTATTCACTAATATCATGTACAGTATATAAGTTACAAATCAATTGGGCAGTGAGATTGCAAGGATCGACGTAGATTATTAATCATTTTTTAAATTATAAAGAGTGGTGTTTGGAAATCCTTCGATGGTGAAATGAGTGGTCTAAGCAATCCTTTGTTATATCTTCCTTAACTCTCTCCCTAATCGGGTCAAAAGCTTTGTCTTTTGCTCTCTATTCACATACATATATGTTGTGATAAGTCGATTCGAGAAAGGTTGATTACCGGTTCAATTTAATCCTTTCTGAACCAGTTGTCCAAGCCAGAAGACTCGAAGGTGACTCCACATACTGATAAAGCGACGATTCGACATTACCGTCCTAGTCACATCGCAGGATCAGTCTTCGGCTATGTCGAAGACATCAGTTCCGAAGTATATTCCTGGCCCATGCTGTCCAAGATGGCTAGCTAGTCTTCTTCGGACTGACTCGAAGAAGACTGGTCTGAAGAAGACAGCTACCTCATCTCTCAGAAGAGGACAAGTTCGAAGCAAAATTTCAGTCCACTTAGAAGAAGGCAGCTCCGATGTAAATGGCTAAGGCATCTTCGGCTTACTCCGAAAAACGTAGGCACAAGACGATCAGCCAATCTGACTTTGGTCCCTTTTAAAAGAGTGACTCTGAAGTAAATTTTCATTTAATCTCGACATGAAATTACCAGAAGTGGGTATGGTTGTTATAACCCACTATGTGGCCACTAACTCCAATTCTAACAATATCGAAATGGCAGCAGCAACCACTTATGGTTACGGGGATGTTAGAACTAACTAACTCCCTAACTGAAAGTAAGTGGGTTCAACTATATTCTGTTATCTCCACCTCTATAAATACTGGTAAGAGGGGACACTCATGGAAAGAAATCTGGAGTCACTTTCTCTTCCTCTTTCTCCAGGCTCTCCGTTCCGTTGCCTGAACCTTTACTGACTTAGGCATCGGAGTGTCCTCCACCGGAGAAAATCCGGTCAGGAACTGTGAGGCCTGCCCATAATTTGGCGTTATGGGCTGAAGTCGGCAGCCCTTGCCGACTTCACCCGAAACCCAGAAAAAAATAGACGACGAACCGGAATAGGGGAGCTGGGATTAGCTTCGTCCGGCCGGCATTTTCGCCAAAGATTTCGGGAGAAGAGTCATGGAGGAGAGGGGCAGTGTCGGCGATGAGTTTGGAGTGGGTTAAATCCCGATCGGCGTGGTCTTCGCTCCCTAAACGGCGAGGAAACCATCGTGTTCCTCTTTAAATCCCTCTCATCGTCGCCCAAGCAAGCACCGAATCGAGCCATGTTCCGCCATCTTCCTCCACTCCGGCAAGCGTTTGGGAGTCCTTTTAAGGTTGGCGAGTTTTATTTAATCTGGATTTTGGTTTGATTTTTTTTATTCGGTTTGCTCGAACCATTCATCGCCGATGGCTGCGCCGCCACCGTCTTCCCACTGGTCCGTCGAGCCTCCCCGGCAACCACCTCCCATGGCCGCCGCCGGCTACCGTGGGGAGGCCGGTTCGGTCGAGAAGAGGAGCAGGGGGGGTTCGGGAAGAAGAGAGGAAGAAAGAAAGAAAGAAAGAAAGAAAAATGGGGGGGGGGGGCGCTCTGTTCCGTGAGGAGAAAAGAAAAAGAAAAAAAAAAAAAAAAAAAAAAAAAAGAAAGAAGAGAAGAAATAAAATAAAGAGAGAGAGAAACCTACCTGGGAGTCTGTCACCGGGATGGTTCCCGATGGCCGGAGCTGCCATCGGTGGCTCACCCGTGAGGTCCCTCACCATCGTGGGAGAGAAAGAGGAGAGAGAAAGAGGAGAGGGAGGAAAGGTAAATTTTGGACCAGGATTAGAACTGGATTGTGACGAGAGTGCCCATGATAGTTTAGTTTCCATTTTAGTTTTATTAAATATAAATTAATTATATGTTTAAATTGTTGGTCAGGATCATCGTTGTCCTTGGAAGATCAGATCTAGGTTTGAATTGTACTTGTTGGTGGATTCTTTTCGGTAAGTTATCTTGATCTCTGATATTATATACCAGATATGTTATGAAATATTAAATATGTGTAATATATTTTAATTTATATTGGATTGCATTGGGTGCATGCATTATGTTGGTGTGGGAGCATTGTGTTGGTGTGGGTGCATTGTGTTGGTGTGGATGCATTGTATTGGTGTGGGTGCTTTTTTGTCCGACTATGATCATACAAGGACCTAGTCTCCTTGTGGACCTCCAGCGAGGCGATCGCTAGCACATGACCGATGAGCGGTATGTGAGTCAGGAGCTAGTTGCCTTATTTTAGCCATGCGTGGCAAGCACATGCAGAGGATGCATGTTTCTCGTGTGATACTCAGAGCTAGTTTTCCTTGTGGGCCTCCAGTGGGGTGATCACTGGCGCATGACCGATGAGCGGTATGTGAGTTAGGATCTAGTCTCTTGTGGAGTGAGCCATGGGCCGATCGTGGCCATAGTCAGAGGGACTATGAGAGTAAAGTAAATGGTTGGCCATCCATAGTCGTGTCGGTGTCGGTGTCGGTTAAGATTAAGTATGCATATTTGCATCATGTTGCTGGATTATTATATTGATGGATATCTTATTGTATGGTGTGTTTGTGCTTGCTATTTATTAATGGCATATTTGTGTATGTGTACTGGAGGTGTTGATAACTTACTGAGCATGTGTAGCTCATCCCTATTTTTCTATGTTTTTGTTACAGAAATCGAAAATCAATTGGGCTTTGGGACCGGTCAGTGAGGATTTAGGATTTAGGTGTTGATCTCTGAGTTTATATTAAATTTTAGTTAAATTTTATGAAAAATTCTTGGAATCAATAAATAATTAGTGAAATTTGTTCCTTACCACTACTTGGATGTTGAATTGAAGATTAGACCTTGCATGATCTCTAGGATAAAACCTAGGGCTTATGCGGTCGGTCGCGTAGCCGATCCAGGTTTTGGATCGGGACGTGATAGAAGTGGTATCAGAGCAAAGGTTTAAGATCAAGATGACCTAGTTAGTGAGAGTGGGGTAGATGTAGGAAACTTATTTAAGTTCCTTTGATAGGTGTATATTATAGTTTCAAGGGTTTTGTTAAGTGTAGAAGGCTTGTACAAATAAAATGATTAAATTTTCTTAGCTTAATTTTTGGAAGGATATTATCGAGACTAGATAATGGATATATGGAGGTGTATTTTGAGTTATGTTATGGATTTGATTTACTTTGGGAATCTTGTTTTGATATAATTAATAAGATGGTTATTAAGGCATAATTGACTGATATCGAAGTTTGGGTTATGATCACTTGAGACCAACATAAGTAATTAGGATATGATTAAGTGATTAAAAATTTAGATTGTGATCACTATGGATTGTGATATTTGAACTTAATGTTATGACCAATTGGAATGGATTCAAAGTTGGATTTCTAATTCCTAGGTACTATGCATAAGATCTGGAATATGATTTTTGTAGAGATTGATCTTGGATGAGACTGATAGTTGATACTATTTGATCATGATAAGTAAGCATATTATGGATATCGAAGGGCTAGATAAGATGTATATTTATCTCTGATAAATAGATTAGATCGAGCTTCAGAAGTGTTGACCTGGAAGTATAGTGTGTTATGTTATGCTGAATATGTGTATTCAGTTTTTAATTAAATAATGTTGGGATCCTAAATTTGATATGGATGAAGATTATGATAGCTTGCAAGATTTGTTAAATTCTGGATTATAAATTTGGCGACTATTGCAATATGTTTATGATGCAGGACTTTAATGATATTAAGAGAGAGAATCTTTCAATTATATAATAGAAATGTGTTTGGGATAATGTATAGATTTGTAAATTAGCGGGTTAAATAATATTATATGGACATAGATTATTTGATCTTATATATATATTGGAGATTATTTGATATGTTGAACTCCCAGTCAAATTTAAGATCTATGAGAAGATTTAGATTACCTTATTGTTAATGTTACTTTGAGCGAAGAAATGGTATCGAAAAATATTAGAGAATTTGAAAAGTTATATCAGAGTGCGCAGCAGAAGTGTGGTGACCAAAGATATTAGGATCAATTTAAAGTATATTATGATGAATGAATGTGAGGCTCTTATTAAGATTATTGAATTTGGGCCAAATGGTATATATGAGTTTTGGATCATATATATTTGAGTTTCGGAAGACCTAAATTTGTTTTTAAATTTCGAGGATGAGATTTTTGTTAGAAGGGGAGAATGTGAGGCCCGCCCGTAATTTGGCATTATGGGCTGAAGTCGGCAGCCCCTGCTGACTTCACCCGAAACCCAGAAAAAAAAAAAAAATGGCGAACCGGAATAGGGGAGCTGGGATTAGCTTCGTCCGGCCGGCATTTTCGTCGGAGATTTTGGGAGAAGAGTCATGGAGGAGAGGGGCGATGTCGGTGATGAGTTTGGAGTGGGTTAAACCCCGATCGGCGTGGTCTTCGCTCCCCAAATGGCGAGGAAACCATCGTGTTCCTCTTTAAATCCCTCTCACCATCGCCCAAGCAAGCGCCGAATCGAGCCATGTTCCGCCATCTTCCTCCACTCCGGCAAGCGTTTGGGAGTCCTTTTAAGGCTGGTGAGTTTTATTTAATCTGGATTTTGGTTTGATTTTTTTTATTTGGTTTGCTCGGACCGTTCATCGCCGGTGGCCGCGCCGCCACCGTCTTCCCACCGGTCTGTCTAGCCTCCCCAGCAACAGTCGGCTATCGTGGGGAGGCCGGTTCGGTCGAGAAGAGGAGCAGCGGGGGTTCGGGAAGAAGAGAGGAAGAAAGAAAGAAAGAAAGAAAGAAAGAAATAGGGGGGGGGGGCGCTCTGTTCCGTGAGGAGAAAAGAAAAAGAAAAAAAAAAGAAAGAAAAGAGAAGAAATAAAATAAAGAGAGAGAGAGAAAAACCTACCTGGGAATCTGTCGCCGGGATGATTCCCGATGGCCGGAGCTACCATCGGTGGCTCACCGTGAGGTCCCTCACCTTCGTGGGAGAGAAAGAGGAGAGAGAAAGAGGAGAGGGAGGAAAGGTAAATTTCGGACTAGGATTATAACTGGATTGTGACAAGAGTGCCCATGATAGTTTAGTTTCCATTTTAGTTTTATTAAATATTAATTAATTATATGTTTAAATTGTTGGTCTGGATCATCGTTGTCCTTAGAAGATCAGATCTAGGTTTGAATTGTACTTGTTGGTGGATTCTTTTCGGTAAGTTATCTTGATCTCTGATATTATATACCAAATATGTTATGAAATATTAAATATGTGTAATATATTTTAATTTGTATTGGATTGCATTGGGTGCATGCATTGTGTTGGTGTGGGTGCTTTCTAGTTCGACTATGATCATACGAGGACCTAGTCTCCTTGTGGGCCTCCAGCGGGGCAATCGTGGCACATGACCGATGAGCGGTATGTGAGTCAGGAGCTAGTTATCTTATTTTAGCCATGCATGGCAGGCACATGCAGAGGATGCATGTTTCTCGTGTGATACTCAGAGCTAGTTTTCCTTGTGGGCCTCCAGTGGGAAGATCACTGGCGCATGACCGATGAGCGGTATGTGAGTTAGGATATAGTCTCTTGTGAGGCGAGCCACGGGCCGATCGTGGCCATAGTCAGAGGGACTAGGAGAGTAAAGTAAATGGTTGGCCATCCATAGTCGTGTCGGTGTCGGTTAAGATTAAGTATACATATTTGCATCATGTTACTGGATATATATTATTATATTGATGGATATCTTGTTGTATGGTGTGTTTGTGCTTACTATTTATTAATGGCATATTTGTGTATGTGTACTGGAGGTGTTGATAACTTACTGAGCGTGTGTAGCTCATTCCTATTTTTCTATGTTTTTGTTACAGACACCGAAGATCAATTTGACTTTGGGACCGGTCAGTGAGGAGCTAGGGTTTAGGTGTTGATCTCTAAGTTTATATTAAATTTTAGTTAAATTTTATGAAAAATTCTTGGAATCAATAAATAATTAGTGAAATTTGTTCCTTACACTACTGGGATGTTGAATTGAAGATTAGACCTTGCATGATCTCTAGGGTAAAATCTAGGACTTATGTGGCCGGTCACGTAGCCGATCCAGGTTTTGGATCGGAACGTGACAGGAACTTATTTTGCAGGTACTTTGGGAGGTGAACCAGCAATCCAGCTGCTCTGTCCGGTTTGCAAGGGTTCAGCACCAACAATATCTTTGGGATATTGATTGAAAAATGATAATTTTATAAAGTACTTCCACGGAAAGAGAGTGAATTTTGAGCTGAAATATTAACAAAATAGATAACCAAAAACATCGTGTCAAAGATATCAATTTAGTTGAACATATTTTTTCTAATACTGGACTTTGCACCTCCTAGGCAGCAACACCGTATTGCAATCATAGGCTGAATATAATAGATATTTACAAGATGCAGGTTAATAGATCCGTTGATAGGGTACCAAAGTTCAGATTGCTGAAGATTATGAATTTTAATCCTTTTTATATTAACGATTTATTCAATTAACTTGGTCGTCATCTTGTTCTTGCTTCATTTTCCATAATCTCATGTTCATTTCTAACGAAGGTATTTGCGTTGTAAGTATAATTAGAGGTAGTATTAAGGTATTGCCACACAATATCATCATTTTGAATAGCATTATTATATATATTTTTTAATAAAGCGGAGCATTCAACTCACTGTTATGGAATGAATATAACTAAGATAATCAGCAAGAAAGATATCCCTAGGAGGCATAGGAGCCTCTCCCAACCTAGACCAGGAAACCTCACTAGAATGATTTGCTACAAAAGAAGTCACCTAATCATTCACAGAATTGGCTTTCCTATAATATGCCTAACAACAATCCTCGAATACCTCTACAGAAACCAAACAATATCCTGGATGAGAGGATGAACGGGAGAGGACCAAAAAGCCTGCCGGATCCAAAAGATGACAATAATAGAGTCACTCTCAATAATAAGGTGATTGAGGTGAAGGGTCCTCTTAGCATATCGGATACTTGTCCAAGAATCCTGAAGCTCCGCCATCGGGACAGTGAGGTCAACGAGTAACACCCATCAGCAGCCAGAAAATCAGATATGGATGCCCGGATAACAAAAGCAACTCCTCCACTTTTGCTCTTGGCACTCATCAAAGCTGACTGTGGCGAACGTCGGAAAAGGAAGCTTCTAAGAGATAAAGACATGGCGAGATGCTTGAAAAACAAGATCGAAATCTCAGATCTTCGCATTCACCACAGTCAAATAGCATTATTGTATTTATGTGCGTTACAATTAACTAGCTTGCTAATATGGAAAAGAATTTTGCTTATCAATTATTTCATATTAGATTACCTAGTAGAAAGGAACAAGGAATGCAAGGTGCTCGTGTAGAAACCAATGCTAGCTAATCATATAGAATAAAAAAGATTAAACTTGATTATTAACATTGGTATTTAGGGCATGCAACATATAAATTATGGTGGTATTTGGTTCCTTAATTCCATTCAAAATAAGTTTTTATTCTAATTTATTCTTTAAATACCTATGAAAATCGAGATGAGCCATCCATAATAAGCTATTCCGATCAATCTTTGATATTCTAGAATAGCTATTTTATGGCAGACCATAATTTATTCCAAATCATTTTTTTTTGTATATGGTGGTCCCTATAATATTAATTGTACTGAAATAAGGTTGTTATTCTAGATTTCTAACCAAATATAAATATGAAGTAACAAAGATGAATAGCTACTATATGAGAATTAGTATTCCTATTCCAGGAATTTTTTTTTTTTTTTTGTATCCCAACATTTTCTATGATAATAGACCCTTTGGTAGATTTATTTGAAAGTTATCATACTTGTTTGAGTCCATGACTAACCATAATCATCTAATTTTATTCTAAATAAAAGCAATTAAGTTTACTGATCCTCCATCATAGAAAATTGCTTCTAGGAGTTCATTATTGCGCAAAAAAAAATTGTTTGACATATCTTAGGCTGGCAATTACACTTGTATATATCTCTTCATCAGAAAAAAAAAAAATCCCTGTTAATTTCTACTAGTTAAAAAAAATTCCTTGCACCACATAATGGGGAACATCTCATATACAAAGCTGGAATCCCTTAGCATTAGTCTTCACAATATCTTCCTATTTAGTGCTATTTATGATGTTTAAATTTAAAATCCTTTGGATGATCGTCTCAATTATTTCAGTGGATGACCATTGGGCCTGATAAACAAAAAAAAAATAGGCTGCAGATGGTCTCGCTTCAAGGGAGAGGGAGAAGGTAAAATGTGTCCGCATAAGCCCTAGGTAGCGTTTGAAATGCGATGATGATTTCAAGTTTAAGAATAATTTATAAAGATAATAACATCAAATATTTTAATATTTTTTTATGACAGTTGTTACAGTAGTAACAAATTCATTCAATCTCGGTCCTCACACAACATCGTCCTCGTTCGGCTGGCATGGCCGCGCGCTTCGTATGGCATCCCCAAACCTCCCACCCATTAACAAGGCCCTTCATCCCGGCCTGGGAGGGCACATTTTTCTCTCCTCTCTCTTTTCCCTAGGGAAGGCTCGACCCAGGCCTTTGCCCAAGCCAGATGGCAACACTGCCCAGCCTGCACCGGGCGAACCATCAGTGAGCACCGCTTGCACCTAGACCCACGGGCACGACCCGTGGAATGCACGTCCGATGCGGTGTCCTGTTCGGCGTGGGATGCTGCCTTGGCCTGCACGTCGGCGTTGCCGGGGACGAGAAGCCCCTCGCACGACTTGGACGCCTTCT
Source organism: Areca catechu (assembly GCA_021397845.1). Lineage (NCBI taxonomy): Eukaryota > Viridiplantae > Streptophyta > Magnoliopsida > Arecales > Arecaceae > Areca > Areca catechu. The sequence goes on from CM038051.1 coordinate 22,099,425, forward strand.
GCCTACTCGTCATGCGCACCGGCGCCGCAGTTCGGCACCTCATCTAGCTCGGCCCCGTCCGCCTTGAGCGCGCTCGGCATAGCTCGCACGGCCATCCAGCTCTCCAATTCTGTCTACCGCGAGTGTGCTCCGATGGAAGGCCCGCCTCCAGAGCTCCATGTCTGCTTCGGCCCCTGAGAAGGAGCCCTCCGGCTCTTCACGTTCCCAACCACCGTGACCGAGGCGAAGCTCTTCGACTCCGTCCACCTCGAGTGCCTTCCGACGGACGGCCCGCCTTCATCTCCGGCTCCACCCGCCTCAAACTAGCGCTCCGTGTCTGCCTCGACCCCTCGTGAAGGAGCTCTTCGGCCCTTCCCATTCTTGGCCTGGCACGCTCCGAGGCCGGTTCAGCGCCTTCATCTCCGGCTTCGTTAGCCTTCGCCAGAGAGCAGCCACATCTGGCTCCGCCCCACTTCGGCCACGCCCCAACCGGCCACGTCTAGCTCCGCCCCACTTCGGCCACGCCCCGACCGGCCATGTCTAGCTCCGCCCCACTTCGGCCATGCCCGGCGCGGCATTCTCCCACACATGGAGTCCAGCCCCAAGACGGCTCCACCCACGGCACACTTTCACCTACTTCGGGCACACTCTCCTCAGCCTAAGCATTGCTCAGGATCAGCTACCTGGCCAGTCCGGCACTTCGACGCCTCGGGCATGCCCGCATGGGTCCAGCACTTCAGCGCCTCAGGCACACCCGCATGAGTTCAGCTCTATCCATCTCAACCTTGCACGCTTCCCAAGGGATAGACACAAAAGAGGTCTCGATGACGACCCTAGCACGTGAAGTCACCATCACTCCGCACAAGGACCCTATCGTGGCATGGAAAAGCTAACACCTCTAGCAAGCACTAGCGCATTGTCTAGAAGCCCATGAAAAAGAGGTATGCCAACCTACGGAGGAGCGTCCCGTCGAATCAACAGACCCCCTTCGGGCCACTGTTAACATCATTTGGGAAAGGACACTTCACCCAAGGCACTGCTCCCCTCGACCGACCATCTGCACTACCCGGAAGAAGGAGGTCACACCGAAGGATTCAAACCCCAAAGCGGCTACCTAGGTTTGGGGGCAGTCAGTACCTTCTGTCCATAAAAAATCTCCAAGGCCTATCACAGCTGAACAAGTCTACTGGAGCCTCACAAGCCCATGGGGGCTCCACAGGCCAAGCAGTGCTCTACAGAGATCATGCAGAGTAACCTCATGAAGAAAGAGAAGGGGCCTTCGGCAAAGGTAAGGAGAAGAGGGTAAGAGACAAGCCACAGGAGGCAAAAACCCAGCCAAGCTGATAGCCAAGAGTTCCTAGAAGAGCTCCGACGGCAGCAGTCATCATCATACACTCTCTCCTTCCCTCAATTCTCATTCCATCTTTTCTTACACCCTCCAAGAGTGGAGACCACACCGGGATCCACCAAGGAGGATATGTTTTCCTTGGTCGTCTACTCACTTGATCGTCAGAGTGTCCCCACCAGGATTTTTGCCCGGGTCTCCTTTCTTTTGCAGGATCGAGTACGCATGGAGGAGGCCAATCGAGTGAATTGCCAGCCGATGCCACCTAGGAGCGGCAGGTCATGGCAAGCTACCGGTGGGAAAGCCACCACCTGATGTCATGCGAGAGAGCTGCAGGCCACAACGATCTAGGCGGCAACAGATTGGCGCACCAGGAAGGGACAGATCAAAGCTCCTCACCTGGTGGGATAACAGTAGCCACCTTTGTCCTTTGCCCCCGAGGGGCAAACTGGGGGCACGAGGATGGGGGGCACGAGGATGGGGGGCACGAAAGCCCCCCCTCTCTCGGGGCTCCAAGGGATGGCCTCGAGAAGAGACCTTGAGTTGTGAAGGGGCATCATCATCTCTGGCAAGATCAGACGGGGAATGTCGGTGATGCCTCTGTTGGCAAGGAAGATCCAAACCCATGCCAGTGCCATGGATGGCTTGCCCATGGGTTTCAAAAAAAAAGAGAGAAAGAGAAGAAGAGAAGGAAAAAGGGTCTAATCATAGTGGAGAGAGAGATTCTGCTCGTGGTCTCTTCAAACACCCATCACTTCTCAGGAGTCTTATTCTCCTATGCAACAGAGTCTTGTTCTTCCATGCAACAGAGTTCTATTCTCTTATGCAACGGATTCTTGTTCTCCCATGCAACATAGTTCTATTCTCCCATGCAACGGAGTCTTATTCTCCCATGCAACAGAGTCCTATTCTCCCAAGCAACGGAGTCCTATTCTCCCATGCAATGGAGTCATATTCTCCCATGCAACGAAGTCCTATTCTTCCATGCAACGGAGTCACATTCTCTCATGCAACGAAGTCCCATTATCTCTTAAGATGGTGGTCAACAAATTTAATTTTGGCCTTTTCAAGGAAACAATATATTTTTATATATTCATATGACCAGAGCTCAACAAGTAACTCCTTTTCCCACTATCTTTGCAATATAAAAAATCGTGTTTCGGTTATATAGGAAAAGCTCCTGTACTACCCTCAATGGCAAGCACCATGGCCTGTCTAGTCGCGCTACGGTGCCGGAACTAAAAAAGGTTTGCCACTCACTGCTCGTTAGGTTTCTTGACAAGAGCCAAAGCCAGAAAACTTTCAAAGCCCCGCATTCAAGCTGGGAGCCTCAGCGCCCTGCACTAAAGCCAAGAAACTCCGAAGCCCCGCATCTTCTGCCTTACTCACAGCCCGGAGATGCCAGCAAGGGGGCCTTTAAAATTCCATCATCTATCGCTTGGCTCACAGTTTGGAAAATCAAGCCAGGAAGCTTTCGAAGCCCTGTATTCAAGCCAAGAGCTGAGATCGAGCTCCTTATTAAGGTCAAACACTTTAATGAGGTCGAGCTCCTTCCTAAAGTCAAACTCCTTAATGAGCTCGAGCTCCTTATTGAGGTCAAACTCCTTAATGACGCCGAGCTCCTTCCTGAAGTCAAACTCCTTAATGAGGCTAAGCTCCTTATTGAGGTCAAACTCCTTAATGAGGTCGAGCTCCTTCCTGAAGTCAAACTCCTTAATGAGGTCGAGCTCCTTATTGAGGTCAAACTCCTTGATGAGGACAAGCTCCTTGCTGAGATCAAACACCTATTTGAGACCAAGCTCTTTGCTGAGGCCGAACTCCCATCTGAGAAGAAGAGGACCAACCCCCATCATGGCTGGGAAAGGCAACGAACGAGGTACGATTTCCAGAAGATGGAAGTGGGGAAGACCCCGTCACATCATGCACACCATGCAAGACTATGGAGTGGGATTTCGTCCTCCACTCCATGCAACGTGGTGCAAACAACGATCCTGTTACTCCCTACAACATTGGCGTTGGATGGTCAAAGTTCATAAGTGCATGCGCTATACTGCTCCCCTCCTAAGGACTTCCGCAATACCATCGTCACTAACCTCATTAAACATCCTCGGCTGCTAGAATGCACGAGGCTGACCACCATGAAAGCTTGTGATGGCTGCACCTCCACCAACTAGAACTTGTGATGACCGTGCATACGCTAGCAATTCACAAGGGAGGGACACTACAATAAGCATGAAGAAGACCTTCACCATCAAGGTCCCCCAGCAATCTAACTAGGGGGACCCTGATCTAGCAGAAGATGCCACTTAAACTCTACCTCTGGAGAATCCTTCTGCCAGGATGGCTTTTCCAAGGTTGAGCCTCTAGCCGAAGTCAAATTCCTGCTCCTCGAGTCCTTCTGCTAGGATGGCTCCCCCAAGGTCAAGCCTCTAGCCGAAGTCGAACTCCCGTTCCTAGAGTCCTTCTGCTAGGATGGCTATCCCAAGGTCGAGCCTCTAGCCAAAGTCAAACTCCTGTTCCTTGAGTCCTTCTACCAGGATGGCTCCTCCAAGGTCGAGCCTTTGGCCAAAGTCGAACTCCTACTCCTTGAGTCCTTCTGTCATGATGGCTCCCCCAAGGTCGAGCCTTTGGCCGAAGTCGAACTCCTGTTCCTTGAGTCCTTCCACCAGGATGGCTCCCCCATGGTCGAGCCTCTGGCCGAAGTCGAACTCCTATTCCTTGAGTCCTTCCACCAGGATGGCTCCCCAAGGTTGAGCCTCTGGCCGAAGTCAAACTCCTACTCCTTGAGTTCTTCCGCCAGGATGGCTCCCTTAAGGTCAAGCCTCTGGCCAAAGCCAAGCTCCCGCTCTTGAACCTTTCAGCAACTTCTACGCCTTCATCAAAAGCCTTGAGGAGTGCTGTGAGCTCGGCCATGTCAACCATGTGCCCAGTCGTCTATGTGTACACCCAAGCTATGCACCTCACCAACCTCTTCCTCCCCGGCACCACCTTCTATCCGGTCAACGAGGAGTCAGGTTGAAGTACTAGCATCATCACCATGTAGCATCATCTCTCACCCGGTTAACCAACCTTTGGTCGAGTACAAAGCTTGCCACAGCATGGAGCTGAATGGATAACGCTACTGCCTTCATCCAAAACGATGAGAGATGAATAACGTTTTGGACTCAGGGAGTGGGGGCATATGTTACAGTAGTGACAAATCCATTCGACCCCGGTCTTGACATAGCATTGTCCCTGTTCGGCTGGCATGGTTGCGTGCTTCGTATGGCATCCCCAAGCCTCCCACCCATCAAATAATAGGGCCCTTCATCCAGGCCTGGGAGGGCCCATATTTCTCTCCTCCCTCTTTTCCCTAAAAAAGGCTCAACCCAGGCCTTCACCCAAGCTAGACAGCAACACTGCCCAGCCTACACCGGGCGAACCATCCGTGAGCACCGCTTATACCCAGACCCATGGGCACGACCTGTGGAATGCACGTCCGGCGTGGGATGCTGCCTCGGCCCTCATGTCAACGTTGTTAGGGAGGAGAAGCCCCTCGCATGGCCTGGATGCCTTTCGTCCGCTCATCATGCATGCCGGCGCCGTAGTTCGGCACCTTGTCCAGCTTAGCCCCTTCCGCCTTGAGAGCGCTCGGCGTAGCTTGGACGGCCATCCAGCTCTCCGACTCCGTCCACCTCGAGGGTACTCCGACGAAAGGCCCACCTCAATCCAGAGCTCGATGTCCGCTTCGGCCCCTGAGAAGGCACCCTCCGGCTCTTCCTGTTCCCAGCCACCATGATTGAGGCGAAGCTCTCCGACTCCGTCCACCTCCAGTGCACTCCAACGGAGGGCCCGCCATTGTCTCTGGCTCCACCCGCCTCGATCTGGTGCTCCGTGTCCGCCTCGGCCCCTGGGAAGGAGCTCTCCGACCCTTCCCATTCTTGGTCCGGCACGCTCCGAGGCCGGTTTAGCGCCTTCATCTCTGGCTCCGTTAGCCTTCGCTAGGGAGCTACCACATCTGGCTCCACCCCACTTCGGCCATGTCTGGCATGGCATTCTCCACCACGTGGAGTCCAGCCCGAAGACGGCTCCGCCCATGGCATGCTTTCGCCCACTTCGGGCACACTCTCCTTAGCCCGTGCGTTGCTCAAGATCAGCTGATGCAGGACAGCCCCGATCAATATTTATTCCAGGGATTGGATCGTTGGTCATTAAGAAACGACCCTGGGCTAGGTTAAACCAAAATCCAATTATTTTTTCCTAATTTTTTTTATTCAAATGAACCTTTTTTTTTCATATATATATATATTGGTTTTTTTCCTTTTTCACCTTTTTTTTCCTCACTTTTTTTTTCCTAATTTTATTTTTCCCTCTTCATGCCTTAGGCTAAAGTCTGCAAAGGAGAAGATGACCCTGCTTTCATGATTGTGCAGGCATCATCTCCTCCACGGAGAAATGGTGGAACAGGGAAGGGTTTTTTGGAGGGAAGTCCAGCAGGTTTCGCCGGTGGGTTCTCCGGCGATGGCACTGGGAAGGAGGCGATAGCATGGAGACGGTGGCGCGAATCCATTGATGGCGGCAGTCCAGCGATTGGATGGCTCGGGCAGCGATGGATTTGATCTGACAGATGACGGATCGAACCCAGGGAACAGGGGAGGCTCCGGCTATGGCTCGCCGGTGTCGATGCTGGGTGGAGATGGTCCAGCAGGGCGACAACGGTCATAGCAGAGTCGACGATGGCTGCATCGGGGAACAGCAGTGATGACAGGTGGCGGGGTGGTTTGCTCGGTCTGTCGGATGGTAAGATCGGGCAGAAAGGTTTTCGCTGGTGTGGGCTTGCTCACAGACGGAAGACAGGGACCGCGAACAGAAGGAGGATCGAATGTGGTCAAGCGCGATCGATGGATTCCCGGTTGTCGGCTACTGGTGATGGAGCAGGGAGGCTTCATGGATGATGGTGTACGGTATGCTTGGGAAGTTTAACTCGATGGCAGGAGGAAGAAGTAATAGACAGGAAAGGGAAGAAGATCAGGAGGATAAAAGAGGAATAAGGAGAATAGATTGAGAGAATAAGAGGGATAGAAGAAGAAGTAGAACCAGGAAGAAGAATAGGGGAAGTAGAATCAGGAAGAAATCGGGAGAAGAAGGAGAGCACGGAGGGAAGAACCAGAAGAGAGAAGAGCAGGGGGAAAGAAGAAGGAGAGGAGGGGGAGGAGGAGTCGGGACACACCCAAGCTCTTTTCTCAATAAATTCTTCGCTTCTTTTTTTTTTTCCATGATAAAAGATATCTTAAATAGAATAAACAATCGAAACCTTTGAAAGAGATCTGAACGAATCCTAAAATAGCCGATAAGATAAATCCTAAAACAAACAATCGGAACAAACTAAACAACCAAATCAAATCCTAAAACAAACTAATCCTAAGATATCCCAATCCCTCGTACACCCATAGAAATAAAATATTATATTTATCATGCTATGAGATTTGTGTACTTCGGGATTTGTGCTGCACCGGAATGTGTGCTCATTGACTTTAGGATCTTGAGCCCCAGGGTTTGGGCTGGGTTGGCTTCAGGTTCTAAGCTGGCTTCTAGGTTGGGTTGGCTTCAGGTTCTAGACTGGACTAGGCTTCAGGTTCTGGGCTGGACTAGGCTTCAGGTTCTGGACTGGGCTTCAGGTTTGATCTGGGCTCCTTCAGATTCTGGGCTAGTCGATGTCCCCATCATCAGCCCCCTGGCCAGTCCGGCACCTTAGCGCCTCAGGCATGCCCACGTGGGTTCGGCACTTCGGTGCCTCGGGCACGCCCGCATGAGTTCAGCTTCGTCTGTCTCAACCTAGCACGCTTCCCAAGGGACAGACACAAAGGAGGTCTCGATTGTGACCCTGGCACGTGAAGTCACCATCACTCCCACCAGGACCCTGTCGCGGCATGGAAAAGCTGACGCATCTGGCAAGCACTAGCGCGCCACCTAGAAACCCATGAAAAAGAGGTATACGAACCTACGGAGGAGCATCCAGCCGAATCAACAAACCCCCTTCGGGCCACTGTTAATACCATTTGGGAAAGGACACTCCACCCAAGGCACTGCACCCCTCGACCGACCATCTGCACCACCCGGAAGGAGGTCACACCGAAGGATTCAAATCCTAGAGTGGCTACCTAGGTTTGGGGGCAGTCAGTACCTTCTGTCCATAAGAAAACCTCCAAGGCCTATCACAGCTGGACAAGTCTACTGGAGCCTCACTAGCCCATGGGGGCCTCACAGGCCAAGCAGTGCTCTGCAGAGATCATGCGGAGTAACCTCATGAAGAAAGAGAAGGGGCCTTCGGCAAAGGTAAGGAGGAGAGGGTAAGAAACAAGCCACAGGAGGCAAACACCCGGCCAAGCTGAAAGCCAAGAGTTCCCAGAAGAGCTCCCACGACAGCAGTCATCATCATACACTCTCTCCCTCCCTCAATACTCATTCCATCATTTCTTACACCCTTCGAGAGTGGAGACCACACCAGGATCCACCGAGGAGGATCTGTTTTCCTTGGTCGTCTACTGACTTGATCATCGGAGTGCCCCCACCGGGATTCCCGGTCCGGGTCTCCCTTCTTTTGCAGGACCGGGTGTGCACGGAGGAGGCCAGCCGAGGAATCGCCAGTCGATGCCACGTGGGAGCGGCAGGACATGGTGAGCTACCGGCGGGAAAGCCACAACCCGATGCCATACGAGAGAGCTGCAAGCTACGACGATCTAGATGGTAACAACAGTAATCTTGAATCATCCTATTTTTTAAATCACTGTTTTATATGGTTATTAAAAATTGCTTCTGAGATGGATATCTGACATGATTATATCATGATGATTGTAAATTAAAATATATCAATCAACATATCTTCATGATGTGGCGAGACTGCTGACGTGGGTAGCTGACAGGCGCCATGATAAAGAGCTTGCAGCGTCGGGCGCCAAGGCAACATCTCAGCCCGGACCGACCTGCCAAGCTGAGCTGAGTTCCCTCAAGGCAACGAGCCGAGCTTCGTCCTCCGCCAGGTCGGGTCCGCTAGCTCGGGATGCCTAGGCCGGAGCCGCCTTCCGCCCTCCAGAATGAGACCCTCGGAGGTTAGAGTCCTGTGGTCGAAGTCGAGCTCAGCGCTCACCCGCCAATATGAAGCCTCTCCAAGTGCGCGCCCTCTGGACCGGGTCCGCCTTCCACTCTCCAGAGCGAGACTCTCGGAGGTTAAAGCCCTGTGTTCGAGGTCGAGCTCAGCGCTCACCCGCCAATGTGGAGCCTCTCCGAGCGTGCGCCCTCTAGATCGAGTCCTCCTTCTGCCCTCCAGAGCGAGACCCTCGGAGGTTAGTGCCCTGTGGTCGAGGTCGAGCTCAATGCTCACCCGCCAACATGGAGCCTCTCCGAGCGCGCGCCCTCTGGACCGGGTCCGCCTTCCACCCTTCAGAGCGAGACCCTCGGAGGTTAGTGCCCTGTGGTCGAGGTTGAGCTCAGCGCTCACCCGCCAACATGGAGCCTCTCCGAGTGTGCGCCTCTGGACCGGGTCCGCCTTTTGCCCTCCAAAGCGAGACCCTCGGAGGTTAGAGACATGTGGTCGAGGTCGAGCTCAGCGCTCACCCGCCAATGTGGAGCCTCTCCGAGCGCGCGCCCTCTGGACCGGGTCCGTCCCCTGCCCTTCAGAGCGAGACCCTTTGAGGTTAGTTGCGTGTGGCCGAGGTCGAGCTCAGCGCTCACCCGTCAATGTGGAGCCTCTCCGAGTGTGCGCCCTCTGGACTGGGTCCGTCCTCTGCCCTCCAGAGCGAGACCCTCGGAGGTTAGTGCCATGTGGTCGAGGTCGAGCTCAGCGCTCATCCATCAATGTGGAGCCTCTCCGAGCGCGCGCCCTTTGGACCGGGCTCGCACTCTTCCCTCTTCCATCGAGGTGGCCACACGAGCTCGGAGCATCCAGATCGGAGCAAGCCCCGCCATCCCGGAACACCGGCAAGTCGCCCAAGGACTGTGGAACGGCGCCCCCTATACCGCCATAAGTACCTGTCCTGCCGTACTTTCAGGGGGATGGGCCAGCCAGAAAGTACGAACCCCTAGGACGGCGACTCCCGGATCGAGGCTCTGCCAAGCTTCCCGGAATGGGACGACCGGAGGGGATGTCAGAACGAATGAAAGCTTCCCCTACCACCTGTCAGGAAAGATGTCTCGCCCACGACACAGAATCCTGCCGCACACGCTTGTAGCCCAGCGAAGATCCCGAGGCAAGTGCCCAACGGCCAGTTTTCAACTACAAAGAGCAGTCGACATCCCCAAAAAGGGGGAAGGTAACAACAACAATCCACGAATACAAGCGCAAGCTCGACCAAGAGGTCGAAGCGCCACCACCACTACCACAGCTGAAGGAAAACGAGGGATACAAGGAGAGGCGGTGGAACAGGGAACTCCTCTGTCCCCGCTATCGTTCTTCCCCTGCAACGTTTTCGTTTTCACACACGTCTTTTACTCCTCCTAGTGCGGAGTCCATCAAGAGGGGTCCGACAAGAGGATCTGTTCTCCTGGATCGTCACTGACTTGACCGTCGGAGTGCCCTCGCTAGAAATCCCGGCCCGGGTCACTAATCCCTGTTTCGTAAGTCCAAGAGCAGAGGACCACCAGGCACCGAAGGAAGTGCACTCCGGCACCGGCAGCAGCTACGGGCCACGACGATCTTAGCGGCAAACTTCATAATTATAAATTTTAAAAAAAAAATTTATTATGATAATTTCTATGTGATAATATTTAGTTGGGATGTTATCTTTATGGATTGTAATACGATCGACAAAATATAATAATATTAAATAGTCAGCTACCATGTCACTACAATATAATTAAGATTTGGCTTTACTCTTGTCGGTGAAGAGGAAGCAAAATTTTCATAAGCTATTCAACTCAATCTCTTAAAAAAAATTTAAAAAAATTTTGAAAATAGGATTTACATTTCATTTTCTTTTACTGGTGGACCTTATAAAATCAAGATACCCAGCTTTTATTTATAATATTAAGATCATAGTTGCATAATTTCGGATTAAGTTTTTCTTTTAATTTTAAAAGAATATACTTTTCTAAAATAGATAACTAGTAAAAATAAATTTTAAAAAGCAAAAATTCTATTAAATATCGGTGTCAATTTATATAATATCTTTATCTCTTACCACTACATCAATTTTTTCTTGGATTAGAAGGTAGATTAAGATATTTTTTTCTAGAAAGAAAATCTTCGGCTCAGCTAACCTATTTAATATCCAAATGATAAAATTTTTCTTACCACTACATCAATTTTTTTTTTTTTGGATTAGGAGATATATTAAATTATTTTTTTTAGAAAGAAAATTTTTGATACAATCAATCTATTTAGTATTTAAATGATAAAATTTAGACTTGATCACCCATAACTCCCTTCAGGGATGATATCTTATCGTAGATTAAAAAAATATATTTTAATTGGATATTATATTTAAAGTTCAGATCATTCAAGGATTTGAACCATTCTGATAACCACGGAGATCTCATTTAGATGACTAAATGCCTCGTAGGACATCACTGGAACTATCTATTTGCCACCGTTCACACCATATCAAACGATCGTGATCATTTGGGCGGCTGGATCGTAGGCATTGCCGCCACACGTTTTGCTTTTTTCCGAAGGATCTAGAAGATGTCTCCGTGGAAACACTCACCGTCCAAACGTCCTGGACGACGAGCTCGTCACCCATACCTAACGCACCCACAGCGACACCCTATCCCTGTCTAGAAAGTGGGCCCTAACAATCAACCGGAGGGTTTTTGGCGGGACTGGTGACTATAGGCTTTTCTAATTCCGTATGGATTCTGGACGACGTGGCTATGACTCCGCCACTATCTCAATCTTGCCGTAAATATCTTCTGAAAAAAAATCCACGTTCGCAATCCGCAATCGTTTCTTGCCGGCACGGCCGCTCCGGAACATTCTCGACGGATCTTCCCCCATCTCTCCCGAGATATTTTCCCTCCCTCCCGCTTCTTCTAAACTCCATTCTCCTCCATTCCTTTCTATAAAACGCCTGGCATGTAACTGCTTCAGATGCCGGTGACCATCGGAGTTCTAGGGACGGTTTCCTTCCGCAGAACCTTTTCGCCGGCTAATGGGAACAGAGCACTGTAGCGGCCTGCAGGGATCTTATTACGCCGAGCTGGGCGTCCGCCGGGACGCTTCCGCCGGCGAGATTCGTTGCGCTTATCGGAAACTCGCGATGGTACGTACCTCTTCTTCCTCCTAACATTTGTTTGTGATCACTAGTGCTTTCTACATGAGAACATGGTGAATATCTAATGGTTAAGTAATTATTGATTGAATAATTGGTGGATTGGTGTTTGATGGTAAAAGAAATGGCATCCGGATAGAAGGGGAAGGGAGCCATGGCTGGTGGAGGAGGCCAATCGGAGATTCCAGCAGATCCAGGAGGCTTACCAAGGTAATTATGCGTGGAATTAATTGTTTTTCGTAATTAACTGTTCGTAAAGTCCTGAATTTCCAGTTTCTGATGGGAAATGGATGGAGTATGAAATATATGTGTTAAAGTTAATGTTTTTGGTGTGATGGCAGTATTGTCGGATGAAAAGAGGAGAACATTGTATGATGCGGGCCTCTACGACCCAGTCCAAGACGACGAATACGAAGTCGAGGTACAGATTCTATTCAGGTTTTGCTCGACCCTGTTCATTATCTATAGAAGTATAAGCTATTAGATGATAGAAGACGAAGAGAACTCTGCTTCGTGTTCCCGCTTCTCAGTCTCTTTTTAAAGAATCGAACGGAGAGTAGATTTTTTTTTTTAATTATTTTATTTTATTTTGAAGGGACGAACGGAGAGTAGATTTGGAAATAAGGATTTCATTGTGATTTCATGTTTACTGATGCCTTTATTTATTTATTTATTTGAAGGGATTCCATGATTTCGTTCGAGAAATGCTGACGCTAATGGCGAACGTGAAGAGAGAGGTAATTTTTTATTTATCTAAGTGTTTTTTTTTTTTTTTTTTTTATAAGGTGGGATGGTTTGTTCTGAACTCTCGATCATTATCGGAGGACACATACAATTTAGAAAGTATTAGGTGATGTCATCGTTTGATTTGTTTTATTTTTAGTATTCTTTTATATATATATTTTTTTCTCACACTTTATTGCTGTCCATCCGTAATATTCAGGAGAAGGAATATAGTTTGGAGGAGCTCCAGCGAATCTTGGCCGAGATGGCTCAAGATTTTACCACATCGCCACCGCCGCCTCGTCGGTTCGACGGCGGAGGAGCCTCCACAACTTCGAAGAGGTTCCGGGAAGGCACGGATCCGATGGCCACGAGGAAATCTCGCGTGCACGTGTCAGGCGTGGAGGTGTTCGGGAGCACCGGCTACCGCTGAGCACCCCCTTTGTCTTGATCCACCTAGTGCCAAGAAATGGACTCTTGTTTGGATGGTGATCATGCGTTTTTGAGACCCGAGTGGAAAGGCGTACTCCCTGTACAAATGGAGGGCGTTCTGTGAGTTTTAGGCTTCTTTAAGCCTTGGTATCATTTGGTTTTATCTGTTTGTTTGGATTGCTTCCATAATTTGTATGGTTGGTTTGGATTAGTGGGCTGGGGTGTGCTGCACAAATGGATTGCAAGTGTTGGACGCCTAGCTCAAGGTTGACCTAGGTCGTCTTCTTCTTCTAACTTTGTATATATATATGTTCGAGTTTGAGTTTAGGCACCAGACATTTTAGGGGTTTTTAACGAAAATAATATAAAAAAAATATTTAATTATCTAAATATTGCAGTTCAGTTTTTATTTATGAATATAGGTGATTTTGATTACGTGGACAGACGACGATGGGATGGATGGAGGTGGCTTGTGAAAACAGGGGTTGGATCCGCGAGTTTTGTATAAAATCACGGGTTCAACTTGCGAAATTATTTCGAAATATCGACTAGGCATCTGAAAATGCAGGTTGGATTCCCGAATTCAGGATGAAATCGCGGGTCGAACTTGCAAATTCAGTATAGTGGATTCGCTTTTTCATATGAAATCGCGGGTTCAACCCACGTTTTCATGAAATCGCGGGTTCAACCCGCGTTTTTGATCTTTCATAATGGGGTGTTGCCGTCCTCGTCGTCGCGCCCGTGCAGAGGATCAGCCGATCCTCCCTGACCGCCTGGCAGAGGAGCCTCCCTTCCTGCGAGAAGCCTGCAACAAAGGGGTTAGAGGACCCTGGCCGGGGATTCCGGCGAGGGGGCTCCGACGGTCAAGTCAGTAGACGACGTGGAGGAACAGACTCTCCCTCCCGATCCCCCTGGAGGGTCTCAGGCTTGGAGAGTTAACTGGTGAAGGGAAAGCGCCGGGGACCGGAAACTCGGCTGGGCCTGCCCGCTGAGCTCGCGTCCAGTCTTCCCTTCTCGGGATCCCTGGTTTTCTTCCTCCCAGCGAGGCCTTATGCCGGTCTTTCCTTCTTGTCCCCAGGCTCTTTGGCTTACCTTGCAGTCTTTGGATCCTTCCCTCTTTATCTCCCTCCGTCGTGCGCTCGTCCTTTTCTCTCTCGAAAACTTCTCCTCCCTGTCTTCCTTTCTTTTCCCTTTCTGGTGAAGGAGGCCAGGCGGCTTTCCGACCTCGTCCGCCGGGCCCAGCAGGAAAAAGGCAAGGACAGAAGAGAAAAAGAGGGAAGGCGGCGCTGGCAGAGCGGCAAGTCGTCAGGCCTCGGGCTTCGTGAGGGTGCTCTTTTCCCCGGGCGTGGGCGCTATCCGTTTACGGGCCCTGTTCCGTCAGGATCGGGTCTCTCGACCGCGGGACCTGCCGGGCCAATGTAAGTGACGTTCCGCGTGCCGCCGCCCTCCGTACGGGACGCCGTCTGGGGTCGGTACGGCCCGAGGGATGGCCTCGGGACCCGTCGCTTTCCCCGGGGGCCTCTCCGTACGAGCGGTCTGGCCTCGGCTGAGTTGGACCTATCTCCGGGGACCAATTGGCGAGAGGCGAGGGATCGGCCGACCTCGGCTTAGGTGGACCCCTCCTGGGTGGACACCTGGCGAGGCGGCAGAGGGTCGCCTGGCTTCGACCGAGGTGGGCCCGTCTCCGGGTGGCCACCTGGCGCAAGGCGAAGGGTCGGCCGACCTCGCACTAGGTGGACCCCTCCTGGGTGGACACCTGGCGAGGCGGCAAGAGGTCGCCTGGCTTCGGCCGAGGTGGACCCGTCTCCGGGTGGCCACCTGGCGCAAGGCGAAGGGTCGGCCGACCTCGCACTAGGTGGACCCCTCCTGGGTGGACACCTGGCGAGGCGGCAGAGGGTCGCCTGGCTTCGGCCGAGGTGGGCCCGTCTCCGGGTGGCCACCTGGCGCAAGGCGAAGAGTCGGCCGACCTCGCACTAGGTGGACCCCTCCTGGGTGGACACCTGGCGAGGCGGCAGGAGGTCGCCTGGCTTCGGCCGAGGTGGACCCGTCTCCGGGTGGCCACCTGGCGCAAGGCGAAGGGTCGGCCGACCTCGCACTAGGTGGACCCCTCCTGGGTGGACACCTGGCGAGGCGGCAGGAGGTCGCCTGGCTTTGGCCGAGGTGGACCCGTCTCCGGGTGGCCACCTGGCGCAAGGCGAGGGGTCGGCCGACCTCGGCCGACCTCACTTGGGTCGTCTCCTTCGCGCGCGGGCGCAGATGAGTCGGTGGAGGAACCCCGCGCCGAGCTCGACCTCGGCCTGGGCGGTCTGCTCTCGGATAATCGTCGGGCGGCGCGATCTTGCCGACCCCAGCTTTAAGGGCGTGGCGCTGATTCTGGCGGGAAAACTTACACGTGGCTTGTTCGCATTCGGCGATACCTGAGCCTGGCCACGTCACTGTCACGGATGTAACATGGGGTTTAAAAGAAATCGTTGAAATAATTTTTTTTAAAAAATATATATTTCATAATTTTATTTTTTATTAAATAAGAGTTATATTTATTAATTTAATAAAAGAAATTAGGTCGATTTGGATTTAGGATAAGGGTTTTGGGTTTATTGAATTATTATAATTTTAGGTTTACAATTTTTAGGGGTGCAACTGATCCGTGCCATCCTGAAGTTGGGTTGATTTGGGTTAGTATTTAAAAAAATCAGATCGGATTTCGGGTCAATTTAGTTTTTGGACCAGATCGGGCATTCCTTTGGCTCGGTTCGGACCGATCCAATATTGATCTGCTAATAAATCCGAGAAAGAGCCGATCCCGATCCATCATTATGTCCGATCAAAATGCACCGACCGATGCCCTTCCATCTGAAATTCATTATAATAATTTCATAATATTATTTTTATTAAATTTAAATTTTTTTCATTAATTAATAATTTATTATAAATTTTAAAAACATTATAATAATTTCATAATATTATTTTTATTAAATTTAATTTTTTTTCATTAATTAATAATTTATTATAAATTTTAAAAGATGATTTTTTTAATTATTTTTTTAGTCCGTATATTCCTGTATAATCCAATTCTTTTTAAGAAATTAGGATTTATGTGTTAGTATTTAGGATTTAGGATTATAGGATTGGAACCGGTCCGGTAATAACGTACAGTGTAATAAGTTTAAACATTGAAAAAATAATTTATAAAATATGATAATTATAATTACAAAATATAAGAATACAATATAAAAAGTTCAAACAGTGAAAAAATAAAATATAAAAATTCTAAGTTTCGCATGGTGGCCATCTCTTCATACGTGGAGGCTGCTGTCGACAACGTACTGGCTCCGCCTTAATCAGCTCCTGATGCTCCGACGGATCATGTACATCAGGAAATGCATGCGATACAGATACATCATGCGAGGACCCCTTGCCTATATGCTGTCCTCCTCCAAGTCTTAAGTAATCAGTATGCATCGGATAGTCCGATCCAGCAGTGTACTCAAAATGTGTAGTAGCATCCTCCGTAAATGTGAACTGTCTCACATCCTCATGGAAAAAACTACCGGCATGCATATGGATAAGGATAAGGCTCTGGAGTCTCGTCGTTTCTGTCCTCCCGAGCAACTCCCCGTAACTGGACACGTGCAAACTCACCAACAACATCAAGAGTGGACTGACATATGTCCTTATATGCTGTGAGGACGTCACTATGGAATCTGGCATAGCAAGCTAATAAATCGCCGCAATGCCAGTGGTCTGAAAGTTACAAACATTTAATGAGTTAAACAAAATATGAAATATATGATAATGATGTGTAATAGAATAAAAAAAAATTCATACCACATAATCATGCATCGCATCATCACGACCGATAAATCGTCGACTAATGTCGCGATACCACTGTATATATGGATCATAATAATGCATAGCACCATCAGCAGGAGCACCATCTACAATCGAATCATGACGGCTCTCCCATAACTGAATATACGCACGATGACTGCTGCTCCAATCCTGATCGGGTCGTCCCCTAAGATCGAAACGATGCAGTGCACGATCTATAGCACATCGATCGGGTATGACCTGTTAAAATCCGAATTGTCGCAGCACTCTATCAGAAAAATGCCACTCTACGATATAAAAATATATGAGTGTCACTCTACTATGCCATATATGCTGACCATGAAGGCAGTAATCTGGTAGATGTGCAAGTATGTCGTCCGTATATGACGTCCATATCATCTGTTAATGAACAATATCAAGTATGTGTTAAATAAGTAATATAAAAATATTTAACTGTTGATAAAGATAAGTGCTAGTTGTTACCTGATGAAGACTCAGGTGATCTATCAAATGTTGATACGAAGAGAGAACATGTGTAGGTACCTCCGTAACGGCAAAATCATCTCTCCAACTGTATATTAAATAAATTAATTTACATATACCAATAAATATGAGTAATCATTAAATTTAAATAAATTTATAACTTATCGCATCCCCAGTAGATTCTGTGGTAAACCAACTCCTCCATCGTCTAAATCGATCATAGGATCCTGAGCCGGGTGAAATAATCTGCGTGGCACTAGGATAGGAAATCTATCCCATGCCCATAACTGGAGAAGCAATAAAGGACCAGCTATCTCAGTGGCATCTCTTCTGCTCGTCCTACACAACTCTCTATATAACTAGGCGAGCCCTGCACTATCCCAACTATAATGATCAACACTCTCGAAATCCGCAAGTAGGGGTAGGAACATGAGATGCATCTTATCACCAGATTTATCCATAAACAAACACCCACCGATCAGCTGTAGAATATACGCTCGAGCATATCGCTGTATTTGTATCTCATCAGCATCAAGTGCTAACTCATGAAACTCCTCCGCTAGCCATACCATACTCAAGCGACAACCATGAAGTCTACCCTGTAGTGGGATAACCCCTAATAAATCCTGACAAACCTGTCGCCAGTCTATCCGTGTGGTATATGTCACTGGTAGACCGTCGATAAGCAAACCTAGCTGGATAGCAATATCCTGTAAGGTGATGGTACACTCTCCGTGAGATAAATGAAATGTATGCATCTCGGAACGCCAACGCTCCACAAAGGCTGTAATCAAGTGCCAGTTCAAACGTATGTATCCTACTCGTGTAAGACTGTAAAAGCCATACTGTAATAGTAAAGGTACTATGCGCCTATCGAGTTGTATCGACCTGCGCATAATCAACTCTCCACGTCTACAATATAGTACAGCATCAACCTGCCCCTCCTATGCTAAACGGGATCGATGAATATCCTGATTGTACAACACGGAGGGGTCTACTGGACCGGGATCTGTGACTATAGTATGCAATAACATATATGTAAAACTAATAAACAAATTACAATATATGCAACGTAAATATAAATAACATATAACTAAATAAGTCCATAAATTACACGTAAATAGCAAATTACATAACAAGTCAGTAATATGTCAATAATCGATCAAACATAATAACCTAATTGTGAGACAATCAAATAGTACAAGTAATCAGATTTGGAGCTCCAACCATTAGCTATCCTGACATATCAATAAGATAAAAAGAAATACATATCAGTAACGTACATGTCATAATCAATAAATAATAGACTATATAAAAGAGAATAAACCGACCGTAAAATAAAATACCTACACAATGTCATTTGTCAAAAATATCCTGACCCCCTTGTACTCTTGTTGGACAAGACCGTTTATCATGTCCTTCCTCCTTACAGATGGCACACCTTCGTTTGTTTCCAGATTCATGGATATCCATATCGTTTCTAATTCTGGTAGAACGAGGCCTGCCTTTCTGTCTCAGCCTACTCATATCGGGCAAAATAAGGGTTTCATCATCATGCTCAGGCCAATATTCTTCATGTGGAATTGGTTCAAATTGTGGTGCATATGATTGATAATAATCATGTAACATACAGCATCGATCAACGTATTTATAGAAATCAATTGCAACATGTGCATATGCAGCCATTACATGAGAGCAAGGTAAATGATAACACTGCCATTTCTGGCATGTACATGTCCGATGCTGTAGTCGAACTACTTGTATGTTAACGTAACAGAAATGAATATGTAACCAACATACAATATTATGTTAGAAAACATATAAGAACGTATAGTTATCTATGTATTATCGCCTCGGTTAATGTTTGCACCATTTCTCGCCATCTTTACTTGAAACAAGCTACTTTCTCCATCAAATCTTATAATAGTATGTGATGTAGCTTTCGCTTGCTCCGAGATTAAGTGTCCCGTAATAAAATGAGTATATATTTCATTCCTGTCAAGTGCATCATTTGCCTGGGCATGTCGACCATCAAAATAAGATACAAGTCGAAAGAAAATCAACTGCATCAATGCGTTTGCTGGCAGGAATCGAGTATTTTTTAAAACTCCATTAAAACATTCAGATAAATTTGTTGTCATCATTCCATAACATCGACCGTCATCATGTGCAAGTGTTCATTTATTTAAAGGGATATCATTCAGCCATTCAGTAGCTTTTGGTTTTAATTTTTCAATGATCCGCATAAATTTTCGAAATTTTCTAGGCTGTGTTTGCAATCCCGCTTTTTTCACCAAATCCCTTAATTTTGGATCACGAAATTTTGTGTTGAAATTTTTAGCCACGTGACGAAGACAATAAACATGATGAGCATAAAGTGGCTGTCAACCCAAATACTCATTTTGCACTGCAGATAATATATCAGCATGTCGATCAGAAATTAGACAGATATCCTGACGTGATGTAACAAAATTTTTGATGCAAGCTAAGAACCAACCCCATGTATCAGTTGATTCTTCATTAACAATTGCAAATGCAAGTGGAAATATCTGGTTGTTCCCATCAACGACAGTTGCAATCATCAACTTCTCCCTATACTTTCCATATAGGAATGTAGCATCAACACTTATTACCGGTCGACAGGACTTAAACCCTTCAATGAATGGTGTAAAGACCTAGAAAACACGATCAAACTGAGCACAAGATGAAATACAAGTAGGAATGCTGATGAATTTCACCCTAGTGCCTGGATTAAATTCTTCGACAGCATGCAACCATCTTGGCATCATATAATATGAAATATCCCAATCACCGAAAAGCATGGCTATTGCTTTTTGCTTTGCTTCCCATAATTTCCTGTTATTGGGTGTATAATTATATTTATTTTTAATCACTGCACTAAGTCCAGAAATAGCAATTGAAGGAATTTGTTTGACCAGATCCCGAATTTCATTTGCAATTAATGTTGAATCCAGCCCAGAATGATCTTGAGACATCATTAGAGATATGCATGTATAGGGACCAGTATATCATGAGATCTCAAATTGACCATGTTGTTTAATAGCTCTCAGCATCCATTGACATCCTGACTCTCTATTCTTACATTTCAGATGCCATAAATTGGGATTAGACTCAGTCACCTTGAACTCGCGATGTCTGTCCACAGAATATTGCTTTATTGCTATTTATAATTCTGCCTTATCTATGAAACGAAGTCCTTTACGTAATTCTTCATCTCTTTGCCATGCAATAGAAGGTTCTTGCAATGTAGAGTACATGGACATATTAGCAGCAGTCTAATCATTCTGATTGAATTTTTCAGAGGGGGCTTCAAATATAGGTTTATTTGGAACAGGAATATCATGTGGACTTCGCACAGGTTCTGATGGACCAGCTTTATTATGTTCATCAGCCACATCATCTTCAATTTCTTTGTCATTTTTATTAAAAAGTTGATTATCTAAATACACTGTATCATCGGTTGCTGTATATATCGATGCTTCTCTAACATTACTTTCTGGCACATTAATGTCTACTATTTTTGGACTACAGTATGACATAACCTGCTCACTTACATGAATGTTTGTTATATTTTGAGCAGCTGCTTCATAATCATCCTATTCATGGGCAGGTTCAGAAGCTTCAATAGACTGAATATCTATGTACAACTCTACACATGATATACAATGATGTAAACTGATCGTTGAAAACATTATGTCCATGTCCTCATCATCATTTAATGGAACAGGTTCATAACATATGTCGCCTGTACAACTTGTGGATATCTATATATGATCAATATTTTATTTTCACTTCTATCAATATAGAAGATTCTACATATTTTATTTTCTAATTCTTCAAATGTCATACCATGTTTAATTTTAGTTGCCTTTTTCGGTCATTGATTGTACTCAATACCATATTTGCCTCTAATCATAGAACCATTGATATAGCATAAGGCTGTGATTGTTTCTCCTATTATGGCCTACATGTTTAATAAATCAAAAAAGTTTAGAGATAAATTTCTTAAAATATATAATACCATCATTAAATATGTAATAAAACCAAATAAATAACATGACAATAAATGATAAATGATAAATGCATCCTATCACCAACTACTGGGTAAAGATAGGTCCTATCCCATTCAGGAATTGCATTAATATTATAGGTCAGCTTACAGTAATCAAAAGGTGTGCAACGAAGACTGAATAAAATTTCGGCAGCATTTTCTCTTAGTTCTCCACATACAAATATTTATGTATGTGAAGAACAAAAAAAAAATGATACTTAAAATTTCATTCTCTCTTCGTTGCACACTTTTTGATTACTATAAACTAACCTGTAGAATTATTTACAATTCCCAAACTATCCATTTTTGGACAATCAATTTATTAATATACATAATTCTCAGCTCCGTACAAATATAAACAAATGTACGGATACTATAGATTATGCATATTAATCAATTAACGAGTCTACGGTTCAATGTAATACAAATTTTATATTCGTATATACGAAAAATCGAATGTTTAACTTAACAGTCAATTTTGACACATAATTTATATAGTAATAATAATATATGCATACTACATAATGTAAATATTCATGCTACACAACTAAAAAATTAAAATAAATAAATTTATAGATATATTAATTTTGTACCACAACTTATTTATATCATAATAAAAATTTATTTATAAGCTATAAAATATAATATATTTCAGTCATTATTATTTACATCATAATTTTTTTCTTAATAAACATATCAATTATCTGTATTCCTATATTAAATAATATAATCAATATTAATTTATTACTCCTACATAATTATATATTTATAAATAACTAATTATTAAAATTATACAATAATAAACTAATTTAATATATTATTTTTTCATAACATAATTTTAAGAATTTCATGTTTATTAATATTTACTTACCTCATTTTATATACCACTATAATTTTATGTCTATTTCAACATTAAAAATACTTATTTTTTTATAAATAAATATCATACAATATTTTTTAATATCGAATTAAAAAAATTATAAATATAAGTTTATCCTAAACATTTATCCCAATATTTATTTTTTTAATAATAAACATTATTAATTTTTATGATTTATACAATTCTAAATATACATATTTATTTTTTATATTTGTATAATTCTAAATATTATATAAAAAATAAATATTGGGTAGCCTTCATTATATATTTAAAATTATATAATTATATAAATTATAAAAATTATATAAAAAATTATATTAATAAAAATCAAACTAACATGCTGTAAAAAATATCACAAAATATAATACAATCAAAAATTAATTATAAATGGATATATAAATCATACCTGCAAATTTGAATACCGAATTGCTCTGGATATACAATACACTTGGAATTTCTAAAAAAAAAAAAATTAGATCAAACGGTTAGAATATAAAACTCAGGTTTAATATATCTACCCATCTAGGAATAAAAACAAACACCTAGGGACCGTAGGTGGGGCAGCCAAGCAGGAATCGGTGGACCGAAGATGGGGTAGCCAAAAGGAAACTAGTGGGGCAGCCAAGGACCGGAGGCGGGGCAGCCAAGAAGGGACCGGTGGGGCAGCCGAGGACCGGAGGTGGGGCAGTCAAGAGGGACCGGTGGGGCAACCGAGTACCGCAGGTGGGGTAGCTGGGACCGGAGGTGGGGCAGCGAACTGGAGGTGTGGGCTCAGCAACGCAAAGTAAAAAAACAAAAACCCTGACGCCTGCGGAGGAAAAGTGTTCGGCTGAGAAATCGCGAGTTCGACCTGTGTTTTCGGACTGAAATCGCGGGTTGAACCTGCGTTTTCTTAATGATATCACGGGTTCAACCCGCGTTTTCTTAATGAAATCGTGGGTTGAACCCGCGTTTTCTGTCCAAATCCGTAGCCACGTGGAGCCTCAGAGAAAGAATCGCGGGTTCAACTGCGATTTCACTGCCAAGCAACATTGACACGTGGCCAAAATCACCTATTTTCGTAAATAAATTGAGGCTGGCGTTATTTAGGTAAATAATTTTTTTTTGTATTATTTTGGTAAAAAAACTGACATTTTAGCTCTAAACTCTACTCTTGATCATCAATCCTATAATGAGGAAGGCAAGGAGTCATTCCACTTTTATTAAAAAAAAAAAAAAAAGGTAATTACAAGGTACAACTTTATAGAACAGAGATATTCTCAATTAAAAAAAAATTACATAGTTTTTTGAAGTAGTACCATTTAGCAGAGTATTTCTTTTCCAAGAAAATAAGTGCATTTTTATATACTAAATTTTTTAACATAGAGATAATACCAATTGATTCATTGTTCTCCTGGATTGATCATCAATCGATCAACAAGCCTATCATAGTCAACTACTAGCACATTCCTTTAGTATTAATTAGAGTTTCTATTTACAAGGAGAGTAAATGAAGGATACAGGTGGTTTTTCTATTTGCACCAAAATTTATAATCGATCTTTGCCTTCTGTAGAGGACCTACCTTAACCTCACAAATATATTGTATTTCATCAGTCCTCCTGGGATATAGCCTCTCACCCACTTCCTCCTCCTCGAGGGATCCCCTTCCCCTTTGTAGCCGCTCAATGCCATTTGCTCATCTTTGCCTTCTTCATTTGGCAAGTTACAAATACCGAACATAGAAAAATTGGAATTTACTTGGACTCTAATTGCCCCCACAGGCAATTATCTTGGTAACCAAAAAGCTGGTCAATCAGTGTGGTCATCAAAATGCTGGTCCACTAGTGGACAAAAGGCATAGAAATACAGGAGAAAAAATATTATACCATTTATAGACTGGGCCCTAACTTTTACAATAATTACATTTTATCTGAAATCAAATCTCAAATTTAAAGCTCCTACATTATGGTATAGTATATATTATTTTTCAAATAAGATAATAATCATCCATCCAATTGCCTCTCATTGTTCAATATTGATAAATTGTCAGGACTTTAGAGATCTTTGCGAGTATTAGGTCTTCTTCGCTTCACAGCCTCTCTTCAAGGGAACCCTCGATCTCAACGGAGGGAAGGTCCATATACTAGCAAGCTTGGCCTAAATGGGTAAAGAATATCCTAACCAAATTTAAAATAGCTCAATCATGGAATGATTACCGTATTCCGCATGACATCCAAGTCTATATTCCTACTCTCGATGATTGAGTAACTAATGCCCCCCGCTATATATTGTAGTATACGTGGAAACTCGGCGGGTGGGATTTTGCTTCCCACTTCATCCCTTTATAATTCGGATTCTGAATCTGTGTCGAGTAGTTTTGGCATAATTGGCACTGAATTCTTTTCGGATAATTTGCTCCTTTATTATCCTTTATCATAATCTCAAGATTGAGCTGACTTCCTTTTTTGTATCATCTTTATGATAAAAAGGCACTCAAAGGCCAAAGGATGGGGGTTCATCGAATCCTGCCATGATCGATTATTTATCAAGGATCTTCCTTTCACTATTCACAGGTGGAAGGAAAATTTTTTTCTTGTCATCTGACAATCTTTGAAGCTTCGACTCCGAATAGAGAGAGCCTCGACTTTCTTCAAATGATGACAAGAAAGTTCTTAGAGCCGATAGAGTCGATTTTGAAAGACTTTTGGAGATCTACGTTCCACCACAGAAAGAGCTGTTGAAGGAATAGAATCTCTTCGATGGGGAAATTAGTATGGTGCCTTATTTAAGTATAGCCTGAGTAACTTAGTCGTAGTTTTTCTTTTTTATAGCTTTTGAAATCAAGTACCTTACTCGGCTTTTCTTTTTTGCAGAGATGAGACCTAACCTTCAAACTATTTGGCAAGCAATCTGAAAGAGACTTATCGGATGGTCAGAGATTTTTCAAGTGGCCTCGCCGAAGAGGCCATGCCCTGCACCTAGTTCATGGATGCCAGGAGCTTCTAAGCTCCAATTGCCGCTGCTCCCATCATTATAGAAATAGAGATAGTGGCTACCACCACTTCTTAGACTACCGATGATGTCATCGTCATTGAACCCTAACTGATAGAGTCTTCATTGCTGGTCACTATTTCTCCCATGCGGTCAATTATCCTCGAACAGCTGGCTGCTCCTTCTGCCCCTCGAGTAAGCACTGACCTAGGAAAGATGTCTCAAACTTTTTTGGGGGTTGAGAGAACTACTCGAGACATTGGAGAGCCCAAGTCCATTAATCTCAACATTTATTTTGATGAGGTGAGGCTCCACAATTTCGAACTTGCTCGAAGGTTGATGAAGGTGATCCTTGTCCCAAAAGATTGGGAGGAAACCAAATATCATCGACTGAACGAGATTGTTTCTTCATTGTACCCAACTCTTCTCAAGATAAATTTTCTTTCTTTTGTTTTACTCTCCTTCGATTTTTTGGCATTACCGAATATTTAATTTAGAGGATTTTCTTATTTCAGCTTGCTCATAAAGTGACTATCATTAAGAAGGATTTTTAGAGCTTCACGGAGCTTAGTTAATCTTTGGAGGAGCCAAGGCCCCAACAGAAGTCGTCAAGGAACTAAACCAAAGCTTGGAGGCCTGAGTAAGGAAGAGCCTTGAAGAAATCCCTTAGCTCAAAAAGGAACTATCCTCGACGAAAGACCACGCAGCTAGTGTGGAGGCCAAGCTATGAAAAAAGAAAAAGAAGTTACTATCTAAAAAGTCCTCCAATCAAGATCTAAAGAAACACAGTGATGCCATTACTTGGGTAGAGAAGGTCGAGAGGAGAGTTGAATTAATGGAGGCTGGTGCTTTGAAAGCTATCGACAACTATAACAAGTCGGCAGCTTTATATCAGGAAGTGATTAAAGCGTCATCATTCTCCTATAATAAGGCTTTGATGACTGCAAAGCAAAAGTTGTCCAGCTTTTCCCGGAACTAGACCTTGGCGGTGTCGTCATTGAAGAAACTACCAAAGAAGAGATCCAAGAAGAGAATGCTAAGAGAACCTTGGCTGAGGAAGTTGCCCTTTCCACTCTCGAGGAAGCTTCAACTGAGGAGGCAGTCCACCCAAATACTGAAGAACTTCTCCAGGCAACTCCGACACCCAAGGAAGAAGTTTAAAGCTCTTATCTTTATCTAGTAACCTTCTTCTTTAGCTTATTGCAACCTTCTTCTTCAGCTTCTTGCAACCTTTTTGATAGTTGGCTTTGACCCAACTTTGTAAAACTTTTTGAATATCAATGAGGTTTTCTTTTTCTATCAACGTCTTCATTTTTCAAAAAATATTTTCAAATATAGAAATGCGATGCAATGTAAAGTATAGCCCTGGTCGAAAGACTAGAACTAGCCGAGGAATTAAACTTTTATTTCTTACTTTCTCATACTGGACTGGCCGAGTATCCTTTGGCCATTCTTAGGAATTTCTTTTAGATATTACCTATTGAGAACTCTAATTATCTTCGATAATCAATTAGTTGATTAGCCATTATATCATTATCAGATACATCAATTGAATTTAAGTAGTTGTGTATTAGTTAATCATTTTAATATTATCGGATATATCGATTATAGTCGAGTATTAGCCAACTATCTTAATATTATCGGACATACTTATTTTAGTCGAGTATTAGCCAACTATCTTAATATTATCGGACATACCAATTATAGTTGAAAATTAGTCAATTATCTTGATATTGTTGAACATATTGATTATAGTTAAGTATTAGTCAACTATCTTAATATTATCAGGCATACCGATTATAGTTGGATATCAACCAACTATCTTAATATTATTGAATATACCAATTATAGTTGAGTATTAGCCGAATAAACTGACATTGTTAGGTATATTGATTGAATTAGATAGTTGGGTGTCAATCAATTATTTTAATTAAAATCACAAAGAACTCTTGTTGGGCACAAGAAAATGCTATAAGCAACTTTGTTAATTCACTGGTAATACATGGATAAATTCTTGATATTTCATGGACAGAAGTTTGAGACACATTCAAGTTCTTGATTCTGTAGGCTTTAGAATGTAGTGCCTTAGTAACTCTATATGGGCCTTCTCAATTTGTAGATAAATTTTCTTGCTTGGTAGGCTTTAAAACTTCAGCCCTCCGCAATACAAGATTGTTTGGCCAAAAAATTTTTGGGTTTATCCTAGAGTTGTAATATCGGACAATTCTTTATTGGTAAGAAGCCATCCACAAATAGGCCTACAACCTTACCCCTTCTATCAAATCATGATCAGCCCTTCATCTTTTCAAATTACTAGGCTCTTCAAAATATTCCACCCTTACAGAGGGTAAATCTATTTTTACTAGTATTACTGCCTCGATTTCAAATATTAAGTTAAACGAAGACTCTCCTATTGGGATCCGAAGAGTTGTTTGGTAAGTCCAAAATACTAAATTTAGTTCTTTGACCTATAGTCCTTTAGCTTGATTTAGTCTTGTCTTCAAACCATGTAGAATTGTCCTATTTGTTACTTTGGCCTCTCCATTCGATTGGGATATTCGATAGAAGTCAGCTTGTATATTATGTGATATTGAGTACAAAAATTTTTAAAAATTTAATTATCGAATTGTCTTTCATTGTCAGTGATGATGGCATGAGAGATTCCAAATTGATAAATAATCATTTTTTAGATAATTTTTTCAACCTTTTTCTTAGTTGTATGTCCTAAAGTCTCAGCCTCTATCTATTTGGTAAAGTAGTCGATCACCATAATAATAGATTTTCTTTGACCAATGATAGGGGAAACGAGCTGAGTTTGTCCATTTTTCATTGAACGAATAGCTAGGGAACTACTAGCTAAGTTAGTTAGCTCCTCGACCACCATTGGATATCTAAATATCGCTAGCATTGGTCAAACTTACTGACAAAGTCAACCGTATCCTTTTATATAGTTAGCCAATAGTATCCTATCTCATAATTTTATAGACCAGAGATTTGCCCCCCAAATGATTTTCACAAATACCTTCACGAACCTCTTTGAAGGCATACTCGGTATTGATTGGGCCCAAACACTTCAACAAGGGCAAAGTAAAAGATCTCTTGTAAAGGATTTCATTTATGAGTATATATTGGGAGGCCATCCACCTTATTCATTTAACTTCTATAAGATTACTTAGTAGAACTTCGTCGGTTAAGTACTTGATAATTAGATCATCTAGCTTGATTCATGCTCTACCTAGTGTACTTTCATACTTTTATCAATGCCGGGTGCTTCAAGATGTTCAACCTATGTCCTCCCGAGTGAATCAATAGTCGATGTTGCCAACCGAAAAAGAGTGTCGACCCGAGCATTTTTAGCTTGGAAAATATGAAAAATTTTAAAAGATTTGAATTTGGATATAAAAGTCCACATCTTTTACAACTACTTGGTCATAATTGGATCTTAGGCTTCAAACTCTCCTTTCGTTTGACTAGCCATTAGCTAGGAATCTATGAATGTTCTTAACTTTTGACTTTGAGTTCTTTAACAATTTTCAATCCGGCTAAGAGTGCTTCATACTTGGCTTGGTCATTTGATGCTTTAAAGGTGAATCAGAGTGTATATTCAGGAACTACCCCTTCTAGGTTTGTTAAAATTAAACTTGCTCTATTGTCAAGTGAGTTAAATGCTCCATCTATGTGGAGTATCTATGTGGATTCTAGACATTCTTTGTCAGCACTTTCTTATCTGACTTCTTCCTTGGCTAGCATTTTTTTGATTAACCTCTCTTTCGATCCATGTGTACTTTGCAATGAAGTCAGCTAAAACTTGTACTTTCATTGTTGGACAAGGTTAATAAGAGATGTCAAATTTGCTCGGCTTGATAGCTCATTTTGCTATTTGTCCTAATATATCATGATGTTTTAGGATGAGTTTCAACAAGTGGTTAGTCAATACCACCATTGAATGGGCTTGAAAATATGACCTTAGGCATTATGTTATAATTATTAAGGAGTAAATCAATTTCTCCATCTTGGAGTACCTTGTCTTTACATCATACAGTACTTGGCTAGCATAGTAGATGGCCTTCGCACTCCTTTGCATTCCACTTTGACGAATGCCGAATTAACTGCTTCAAACGAAGCAAATAAATACAAGTACAAGATTTCCCCTTCTTTAAGATTTGAGAGCAAGGATAGAAAGCTAAAATACTTTTTCAATTTCTTAAAAGCCCATCGGTAATTATTCATCCACTCAAGATTTTTAATTTGTCTCAAGGTTTCGAAGAATAGCAGATATCTCTCGACTAACCGAGAAATAAATCGCTTAATATAGTAACATGCCCAGTTAATTGTTGGACCTATTTTTTAGTGGAGTGTTTCATATCGAGAATAATCTTTATCTTCTCGGGATTGGCTTCAATTCCTCGATTGATAATCAGGAACTCGAGAAATTATTTCAGATATCACTTCGAAAATATACTTAGTCGGATTCAGCTTTATTTGATGACTTCATAGTGTGCTGAAAGTCTCCTCCAAATCCTTGATATGGTCTAATGTCTTGATGCTTTTTACTAGTATATCATTGACATAAGCTTCCATCTTTTGCTTGAGTTGTATTTCAAACACCTTGTTCACCAATTGCTGGTAAGTTATCTTAGTATTTTTTAGGCCAAACAATATTAATTTATGGTATTATAAGCCTTTCTCAATCATAAAGGGTATTTTTTCTTGATCTTTTGGAGCTATTCAGATTTGATTATAACCCGAAAAGTATTCATAAAACTTAAGAGTTTATGCTCGGAAGTTGCGTCGACTAGTTGATCTACCTTTAGTAAGGAAAAACTGTCTTTAGGACAGGCCTTATGAAGTTTAATATAATTGACATAGATTCTTCATTTTTCATTGATCTTTTTAACCATTATCATATTAGCTAGCCAATTGGGATAATGGATTTCTTGGATGAATTTAGTGTCGAGAAGTTTGCCAACTTTTTTGTCAATTATCCTTTGTCGCTCAGGGATGAAGTTCTTTTTCTTTTACCAAATATGTTTGAATCCTGGATCGACTTTCAATTTATGAGTGATTATTTCTAAGGGTATACCAAGCATATCTATGGCTGATCAAACAAAGACATCAGCATTACATCATAAAAAATTCACAAGTTGCTCTTTTATTTTCCTTTCCAGAAAGCTTCCAATTTACATAGTCTTATTGTATCTTCCTCTGTTAGAGGCACAAAGATGATCTTCTAGTGTGGACACCAGAAGCAGAAGCAGAATAAAACCCCACTAAAATAAGGTTAACCTGATTCCACTTTGGATCGAAGATCACTAGGTTAAATTTTTCTTGTAAAGGGCAATTTACTTTCAAGAGTCCTGTAATTACTTAGTTTCAATTTCATGAATCCTGTAATTATGTCCAATCGAGTCCTGTAATTATGTCTTGTCTCAATCTGGGTTCAAATAAGAACTCAATTAGAGTTCCATCAGGTTTATTTAAATCAAGACCAAGCTACTTCAAGTTGAGGTTCACCAAACCACTTGGAGCTTCCAAATCAAGACCTTGGTCCACCAAGCTGGAATTCCACATCACCATGCCAACAAAGCAGCCACCAGGGATGCCACATCATCAACCACGTCACCTTCAAATGGGCGCCTAAAGGGGAGATCGACCAAGCATTTTAAATTCAAAGAAACCGGTCAATCTCCATGAATTTCTCCTTATCCCATGTAACAAGGTCCCATATCCTCCAACCTCCCTTGTAATCCTCTACAATTTGGGGAGAATCTCCATGAATTTCTCCTTATCCCATGTAACAAGGCCCCATATCCTCCAACCTCCCTTGTAATCCTCCACAATTTAGGGAGAATCTCCATGAATTTCTCCTTATCCCATGTAACAAGGCCCCATATCCTCCAACCTCCCTTGTAATCCTCCACAATTTGGGGAGTTTTCAAATTTCAAAAGTTTTGTAAGGCTATTAAAAAGCCTTGGACGCCCCATTGTAGAGGGGATTTGATTTTTGGAGATTAATGAAAGTTGAAGTTTAATTGAAGTTTTATGTTTTGAGTGATTGTCTCTAAACCCCTCTTCCACACCAAACTATTCTCTCTTCCAAGCATCCAACGCCCAAGTCAAGAAGAAAGCCTTGGAGTCGGCCAAGCCATCTCAAATCTCTTTCTTTGCTCACAAATTGTCCATCCCTTCCATATGCATGCCTTTCTTCTTCCTTAACTCTTATTCTTTATGTGCAGGGTCCTTCGAGGTTTTCGAGTTGCAAGCAGGGTCTTCCTTGACAAGGAACCAACAAGCTAAAGCCCAAGTCCAGGGTTCTGATCTCTGTTATCCAAGGTTCTTCAGTTCTGAGCGTTGGTAGTTTTAAGGTATGAATCAAAAGAAGGTTGGAAAGCTCATCACGGTAAGTTCACAATCATTAGCCCCTATTATCTAGATCTTCTTCCTTCTTAATTTAGGATTATGTCTAATCAAGTAAAAGTCCCTTTTCATGTAATCCTTAAGACTTATTATGATGAGTACAATGCTAATGTAATTAGGTTTTATTGCTCTACATACACTAATCAAATCATTAATCATATGCTTGCTGCATCAAATTGGTATCAGAGCATGGTCGGATAATTTCCTGCATTTAGATATGTTGCATGCATACTTGTTATCTAGTTAATTTTTTTAAAAATCCAAGCAAGATCCAAAATTCACGCCTCCTGAGCGGGTGTACTCCAGTACACTGTCACGACCCATGGGAATAATGAGCCCCTGGCCAGACATGAATTTTTTAGATTGAAGTTTGGGTAAGCCATTGCACTTGTTTGATTAGGTTCTATTTTTCTGAAAATTTTCATCTGTTTACTGTAATCCGTCTGCAGCTCCAAAGGCAAGTCACTAGTTTTTTGTTGAAATATTTTTTTTCTTGTTCCTTTTTAAGTCAGTTATCACCATATTAAATTTCATCATCAGAAAAAAATTATAAAAAAAAATGAAAATTTCTTCAGTTCGACACTATCATTAGGGTTCTGTTCTATCCTTTTTATTTATTTTCATTTGTAGGATCTTCTTAGAGTAGTACTGATTTTAGTTTTAAAATTCCTTTCATCTGCATTGAAACATATAAGTTAGAAATTCTCTGTGAATTTCTCAGAATTTTTGGATATTTTTTTCATCACGTTTTCCACACCACTTTCAAACTGCAACACACTTCTGTAGCACCTTTGCATTTCATTCATCTCATGAGAAATCAAATTAAGGGCATCAATTTGACATAGGGTCAGGGTTTCATCACCTGTCCCTAGCCCAAAAATCACCAACCAGCATATCGATCCTAGCCCGTTAATTAAAATTGAGTAGAACGTTAATTGCCCTAGTGGGTTAGGGACACTAACAAGTTGGGTTCAGGTTAGGGTCAAGTTAACTGTGTCAGCTAATTGGTGTGTGCTTACTGGCTTGGTGTCTAGGATTGGTGCATCAGGGCTTGTGATTTGGTCTGCCTACCTGGCCAATCTCAGATTGGTGTCTAAGGTTGGCAATCAGGGACCTTCACTCCCCACCACCTACCTGGCTAAGTCCCATAAGTACTGCTAGCTAGTTGGTTCACTTAATTAGACCTCTAATTTGTGCTCTAGGTCTAGGAAATCTTAGCTCGAGCTTGAGTCTACTTGCATGCATAAAAACTAGATCAGGAGCCTCATATTCACCAGTCCAAACCCAGTCCAGTGTAGCCATGGACCCGAATCTTGAAATCATGCTGAAAGGCCTAAATGATCTAATGGCCCAATTGAACCAAATGCTGGCTAAATAATTTTCCTTAGACCAACCAACTCCTACTATCCCATTAGCTCATATGAATGATAGGAGTAAGAACCCTGAAGTACAAGTTGAGTTCATGAATACTCAAGACGTAGGATATCCTCAAACTGAAGGGCTAGGGAAGGAAGAAGGCAAGTCTGAACCTAGTAAATATGTGTATGAGACTGACATAAGTTTAATAGATGAATATGAAGGAGAAGACTGTGAAGAGAACAACTTTAGTACCTTACCTAAGGAAACCTTCGATAAAGAAAAGATTATTGAGCCTAGTCCTGAAACATCAGAACAACCAAAATTTAGTGAGGACTTGGTTCCCGTAAGACAATGCCCTCAGGAAGAACCCAATACTTTAGCTTCGACACAAGAACTCCTTCAGTTACCTGAGAAGAACCCAATCATTATTTTAGAAGACTTTGTCGATGACCTTCAACTACCTAGAAGCATCCCGCCCGTAGATCAATATTCAAATCTTAAGGTCATCATGAGTAACCAAGGTCTGTTTCAAAATTTCCCTAAATTATCCCAAGTCTCGGATTTCTATTTCCTGCCTTTCCCTGAGTCTTATTATAATTTTAGAGCCATTAAGTTTCATTTTGATGAGATTACTAGGTTGCATGAGCCTTTAAAACCTATTCATTTTGCTACCTACTTCTGGAAAACCTTATGGCATTTGCTAAGAACCCATGGTAAATTCTCATGTGCATACCAAACCAGGGTCAAACCTAAAGAGTCATTAATCTGTTAGGTTTAGGCCCTAGAGAGTCCAATAAAATTCCTCTCAATAAGGATGCCTAGTTCAGTCTGCATTTCATAAGTGCTTGTGTAAGTTTCTGAGTATGCTGAGTCTTTTGCACAGCATGTCACAAATTTGCATAAAGAAATCAGTAATAAGATCAACATGAGCAATGAAACTTATAAACACTTAGCTGACTCACATAAGAGGGCTAAAGAATTCTGTGAAGGGGATTATGCGATGATTAGGCTCAACCCTGAACGGGTCCCCTCTGGAACCATAAAGAAGCTGCATGCCCGCGGAGCGGGACCTTTCAAGATCTTAAAGAAAATAGGGCCTAATACATATGTTTTAGAACTTCCACCTGATATGGGTATTAGTACAACCTTTAATATTTCAGACCTAGCAGAATACAAAGAACCAGTACTAATACCTAGTGAGCCTTTTGGGCCAGAAACTTTCATTGAGAGTGAACATATTTCCGAGTGTCCACCACCAACCCTACCTGAGCGGAGAGAGAGGATTGAGAGAATCCTGGATGACAAGACCATTACTACCAGGAATAAGGACTATCAGCGATACCTGGTTCAATGGCAAGGTCGACCTGAGTCCGACAACTCTTGGATTACTCGAGAGGACCTGCAAAGACTTAACCCAGACTTGTTCGAGCATTACCAGGACAAAACTGAACCATACTCGACTGGGTCGAGTTTCTGCCCACCCCAGGAGAATTGGTGTGGACACCAGAAGCAGAAGCAGAATAAAACCCCACTCAAATAAGGTTAACCTGATTCCACTTTGGATCGAAGATCATTAGGTTAAATTTTTCTTGTAAAGGGCAATTTACTTTCAAGAGTCCTGTAATTACTTAGTTTCAATTTCATGAATCCTGTAATTATGTCCAATCGAGTCCTGTAATTATGTCTTGTCTCAATCTGGGTTCAAATAAGAACTCAATTAGAGTTCCATCAGGTTTATTTAAATCAAGACCAAGCTACTTCAAGTTGAGGTTCACCAAACCACTTGGAGCTTCCAAATCAAGACCTTGGTCCACCAAGCTGGAATTCCACATCACCATGCCAACAAAGTAGCCACCAGGGATGCCACATCATCAGCCACGTCACCTTCAAATGGGCGCCTAAAGGGGAGATCGACCAAGCATTTTAAATTCAAAGAAACCGGTCAATCTCCATGAATTTCTCCTTATCCCATGTAACAAGGTCCCATATCCTCCAACCTCCCTTGTAATCCTCCACAATTTGGGGAGAATCTCCATGAATTTCTCCTTATCCCATGTAACAAGGCCCCATATCCTCCAACCTCCCTTGTAATCCTCCACAATTTGGGGAGAATCTCCATGAATTTCTCCTTATCCCATGTAACAAGGCCCCATATCCTCCAACCTCCCTTGTAATCCTCCACAATTTGGGGAGTTTTCAAATTTCAAAAGTTTTGTAAAGCTATTAAAAAGCCTTGGACGCCCCATTGTAGAGGGGATTTGATTTTTGGAGATTAATGAAAGTTGAAGTTTAATTGAAGTTTTATGTTTTGAGTGATTGTCTCTAAGCCCCTCTTCCACACCAAACTATTCTCTCTTCCAAGCATCCAACGCCCAAGTCAAGAAGAAGGCCTTGGAGTCGGCCAAGCCATCTCAAATCTCTTTCTTTGCTCACAAATTGTCCATCCCTTCCATATGCATGCCTTTCTTCTTCCTTAATTCTTATTCTTTATGTGCAGGGTCCTTCGAGGTTTTCGAGTTGCAAGCAGGGTCTTCCTTGACAAGGAACCAACAAGCTAAAGCCCAAGTCCAGGGTTCTGATCTCTGTTATCCAAGGTTCTTCAGTTCTGCGCGTTGGTAGTTTTAAGGTATGAATCAAAAGAATGTTGGAAAGCTCATCACGGTAAGTTCACAATCATTAGCCCCTATTATCTAGATCTTCTTCCTTCTTAATTTAGGATTGTGTCTAATCAAGTAAAAGTCCCTTTTCATGTAATCCTTAAGACTTATTATGATGAGTACAATGCTAATGTAATTAGGTTTCATTGCTCTACATACACTAATCAAATCATTAATCATATGCTTGCCGCATCATCTTCTCAGCTGGCTCTCCATGTCTTTCATATTTTTTTTGATCTAATTGATCAAGAAATAAGTCCTTCTCTAACTGTTTGTCTTGTACTATCAAACATTACAAGCAAGTTGCTAGTCTTCCCTCATTTCTCCAATTCTGAACTTAGTTGGGAAACATACTAAGAGATGATAAATCAAAACAATTATTTAGAATTTGTTCAGTCTCGATCATCTAAGTATTGCATTTGCAAGCTGATGGAACCTGCACTATCATAAAATTAAGATAAAGAGTTTTTTATCGAGATTCTGTGCCTATAGTTATAAGAAGAGTAGTTTTTCCTTCAATACCGATCGAGTTATCAGTAAATCCGACTAATAAAATTGATACTTTTTTAAGTCATTCGAGATAAAGATTTATATTGACAAATGCCTTATAGAATAATTAACACGTCAATAGAGCTTCCATTATCAATTAAAACTCTTTTTACATCATAGTTTGCTATCGTTATTAAGATAATGACAACATTATCAAGGGGAGTTTGAATTCCTCGGAGATCATCATTAGGAAAAACTAATTACATTGTTGCTCTGCAACCTCTTCAGAGCATCTTCCTCAGCATTTATCTCTCTTGAGTTTGCTCTCCAAGATATTATGTTGACCCTTCCTTCAATGGATCGATTGTCAATCTATGGTTCGTCGGGAGACTTCTTTGAGGCAACAACTTTAGGCCGACATTCCCTTTCATGCATATAATTCTCAAGATATCTATGATAGATCAGATCTTCTATTTCATCCTTCAGATAGATATATTCATCAGTATCATGGCCATGGTCATGATAAAAGCGATAATATTTATTCTTGTTGCGGGAAGTGGATGGTGCACGCATGGGCCTAGGCCTTTGCAAGAACTTCCCTTCCTTTATCTCCATCAATTTTTTTCTCGAGAGAGAGTTAAAGGAGTGTAGCTGTCAAACTTGTAAATCAAGTTCTTCGGCTTCAAACTTTGTCATCATGACGGGGCATCCTTGTTATGGCAGGACCAATTTTCTTGGTTCTTCCTTTTTTTTAGCACTAACTTTTTCTCAGTTTGGTATCAACTAACAGCTTCTTTTTCAATTGATGTGTATTTATGAGCATACACTAGGAGCTTTGAGTAACTTTTACACTCTGTTTGGATACCAATGGTAGAGGGGAAGAGAAAGGAAAAGAAAAGAAATGAAGAGAAATGATACTTATTATTTTTCTATTTGGATACACATGGGAGAAGAGAAAGGAAAATTATTTTGTCTTTGTTTGGATGGTACCTTGGCGAGAAGAGAAGAAAAAAAAAAAAACCAATTTATCATTATACCCATAGTATATAAATATCAAAAAAATTAAAAAATATAATTAATTTGACGATAAATATATTATGTTATAATCTAATTTATAAAAGTAAGTTTTATTTCAGAGATGCTAGAGATATTGTGATTTCAGAGATGCTAGAGATATTGTGCATTTTAAAGAGCAAATATTGCTTTCCAAAAAATATCAATAATACAACATATTAAAACAAAGAAGTATATAATATAACAAAGAACTTGAACCATATTAAAATATTGCCTTCTATCTCATTGAACAATCAAACTTTTTCAAATTTCATTACCTTCCATCTATCAAATAAAAAATTGAAAGATGATGAGAAAATAACTTACCAAGCACAAAATCAAAAACCTAGATATACTAATAAATAATAAATGATTTAATTGAATAATCATATTTTTTAATAGCTTATTGAAATTATAGTTGATAGTATAAGATGGTTGCACTACAAGCATAGAATATACGTTCTTAGTTATCGGTGGCCATGGGAGGACCTTGGACATGTTGGGAGACTTAGAAATGCCGGTAAAAATGGAGTTCTCTAGTCTAATTTCATCCTTGCTCAGATAACCAGCAAATTATAGATCTACATGAACTCTATTGGACTATGAAAAATTTGTTCTATTCTATCCGATTCTAATATTACATGCAGAGTATTACAAGTAAAGAAGAATAAAAAAATATAAAGAAAGAAAAATATATTTTAGAAAGATAGAACCAAAAAATGAAAGAAAAATATGCTTATCATTGGTGTATCCCATGACTACTAGGAATGGCCAAGAAGAATAATTGGAGCGGCCAAGAACAAGAACCGAAGAGGCTTCGAAGGTTGGACGGTGGAGAGAAAAACGAGAGCGGGGAATAGGATTTCTTTTTTCATTTCTCAAAGGGATAATTTAGTTAATTGAAAAAAATCACTTATAAAAAATTTTTTTTCCTCCTCGTCTCTCCACCTATGGAGAGAGAAATCAAGAGAAATCTGTCACTTATTTTCTCTCCCTTTCCCTTCTTTTCTCTCCTCATCCCTCAACCATATTCTATCTAAATTGGCGATATTTAAAATTTCTTTCTGCTTCCTTTCCCTTTTCTCCTCTTCCCTCAATCCAAATAGAGTGTTAGGGAACTTCTTGTTTAGGGAAAAGTAAACTTGGATAACCGAAGTTCCTTCTTCATGATCGATAAATCTACATATTCGTTAAGATCTAGACCTCAAATGTGGCAACATTAAAGTGCACCACATAATCCTTCAAAGATTTCCCTTCTTTTTGTTGAACATAGAAGAAGCTATCTGAATTCCGTAGTATCCTCTTATTTTTTTAGAAGTGCACCATCAATAACTCCTCTAATTAGCTAAAGAAATGAATACTACCCAGCTAGAGGACCAAGTACCATACTCGGGCAACTTTCCTCAGGGTTGCTAGGAAGGCAAGGTAGTTGAGAGCATTACTAGTACCTTGAATCATCATATATACCTTGTAACCCTCCAGATGGTCCAGTGGATCCATCATAAGGTTTTAGCTGAGGCATTTTGAAGTGTGGCGATGTCACTCCTCCATGATCCATCGAGAGAATGGAGGACAAAAGTTATAACTAAAGGAATCAACATGTCCTTGATTATCAGTTTGGAGCTTTGTGAGTCATCGATCGAGCTCCTGCAACTTTTTCTTAAAGTTGTCAAATCGACGGGTCTCTCTATTCTATCAAGTTTTTATCGAAGTGGAGCCTTCTCCTAAAGACTTCGAGGGAGATCGTAGCCATTTTTTCCTATGCTAACTTTCTTCTAGTCGTTGATCTTCTTCTAAACTTAATCGTCATGGAGGAGTTCGTCAGGTAGGAAAGTATCCACAGTGTGATCATCGAACAGTCGGTTGATGCCAGGATTCTCATGGTGAAGACTGTTGGCTATGCCCGGAAGAAACAGCTGGCCAAGGCAATTGGCTCCAGCAAACATTATTAGTTATTTATTACAGCTTGTTAAAGGCTTTGGACTGTAGTAACCATGTAGGACTTGCATCTGATTCACCAAGGTAAAGAGCTGATGTCAATCTGCCACTACCATTAAAGGTGCATCATTGATTGCTGGTTGCTAGCCGGGTTGGCCATTATGTATGGATGATTAACGATCTCTACTGGTAAAAGCATTTTATGCCTTAGCTTTTGCCATTGTTTTCTGCTTCTCCAAGTTTCCTTTTCACAGTTAGAAGATGTTTTCTTTTCCTACCTAGCACTCTAATCTGGTGCCACCATATTCCCGGTAGGTGAGTGTTGGGGACTTGCTCGGATGGGGTCGAGTAAGTGGGGAACAGGAAGTGACTACATGACCACTAGAAACGCCTTTCATTGGGATCTTGGAGATGTCCTTCACCTGTGAAAGAAGTCCCTAACCATAGTTTATCTGGTCAAGGACCCTCCAAAGCTTAAGTAAGCAGAGTTTGGAAAACAAATGAAAAAATAAAAAATAAAATGATAATTTTCTGGCTCAGAATTAGCTTATCCCTTGAAGGTCCTCTCTTAAATATAACAGCTTTCCATTAAGGCTAACCTCTTTCTGGTGTGGTTAACAACCTGTTTTAACAACTTTCTTTTATAACAGTTGTGTCCTCTTCACCCCTTATTCGAATGTCATTGGATAATTGGCATAAATGCCTTACCTGTTGATGGTGCTTTGTACGGCTGGAGCTGACCTCAGGCCGACCTAATAGGATTCGGGCTAGCCTGAAGCTGGACCGGGCTTCGGGCTAGGCCCGAAGTAGATCAAGCCGAGCTTGGACCTAAAAATAGAACTCATTTAATTTTTGGGCTGCACTCTGGCTCCCTCATTAGCCGGCTCGAACTCGACCTGCCAACCTGATAGATTTTAAGACTTTAACCTTTTAGATTTTTTTTGAAATATGTACCGGTAGTTAAAAGAACTTCATTTTATCATTTCATCTTCAATTTGGCAGGTCTAATCAGGCTTTAATTTAGATCGGTCTAAATCAAAGCCTAGTTCGGGCCAGCCCAATTAGGTTCTAGTCAGGCTCAGGTTTGGGCTTATACCAAGCTCTGGCCAGGTTTTTTTAAAATAAATCGGGTCTAAGCTCAGCCTGAATTCTAAAATTTTTTCGGACCAAGCTAGGGTAGGGATATAGCCCATCCCATTTCCGACTCTAATGCTTTGGTATCTCAGAAGTCAGTTGTTTTATCCTGTACTTGGAAATTAGTCGAATCCGAGTAAGCTATTTGGATATTTTATTTCAGAGAACAAACATCCGATTAGCTCCTAATTATGCATAGCTAGTCGGACTTCAGCACTATAATTATTCATCTTTGCCCATTCAAGATTGAGTTATTCGGTCATCATCACAAGCTAAGTTATCAATTTATCATCTTTTTTTTTTGGTAAAAGAAAGGGATAGGGGGATAAATCCGGTGTTGCTACCATCTACCCTGCCAGAAAATGTTCGATTCAAGGTGCTAAATTTTTGCAGCCTTTTCTCATCCAAATGTGAGTACGTTAACCCAACACCATCAATGTGCCAACTGATCAGAATGAGGAAGAAGGACCCTGGCCTTTCACTCACACAACCATCACGGGTCTGAGGGGATAATCCCTGAATTTAATCGAGTCTTCCATAGAGTCACGTCTCAAACTCGTGATCAATTGGTTGCGAGGTAAGATCCCAACCAATTAGGCTACTGTCTTAACGATCAGTTTAGTATCTTTAGTCAGTAAATTTGAATACTCTTAGTTAGCATATCTGAGTGAATATTGTAAAATTCATAATCTATTATAAAGTGTCACTTGCAAACACCAGGACCAATGCACGTGGAAGATATTCTTTACTAGTTCTTGCAAATACTAAACCAAGTGGTATTACGAGGGGGATTAAGTTACATTCCAAGGAAAGATTTCTTTGAGTAGGAATAAGTCAACGCTCCATGGAGAAAGCTTGCTAGCAAGAAAATAGAGAACTTCCTAGATAAATATGTGAACCTTTTGAATATTCCTAGATGAGTTTGAAGATAAGTGATATCTAATTAAGTGTTACACGTCCGGATACTCTCCCCTTACCTACGTTATTCCCTCCCGCATGTTTATTCTTAATTCTTCCCGTCCTTATATGAACAGGCTGGCGGCGGCTCTCCATCCTTTTATCTAGATACGAGTCTGAGGAAGGGAGTTGGGTTGGTGATTCATTTGGATAGGGTACAACAAAATAAGTTTACTCTTTTAATCTGAAATCATCAACTAACATTTATATAAGTGGCAGGGTTGGAAGGAACTTTGGACTGCACCGGTGGCACCAAGAATATTTAAGACTTTCATATGGAGAGTTTGGTAGGAAGACTGCCTACCATCACCTTCTTTTTTTTTTTTTGAGTAATTAAAACCTTCTTACTTTTTTTGAATGTAGGTATCGATAGAATGTTAGGGTTGGAATGAATAAAATATGGGGTTGCAAGAGAGAGGGAGAGAGAGAGATAGAGAGAGAGAGAGAGAGAGAGAGAGAGAGAGAGAGAGAGAGAGAGAGAGAGAGAGAGAGAGAGAGAGAGAGAGAGAGAGAGAGAGAGACCCTGTAGCTCTTCTCAGAAAGCTGGTTGGATGCTTAACGTTGGATTATGTCATGTCTTTTCATATAAGAAATAAAAATTCACAATTTTGATGGATTAAATGGAAACCACCACCTTTTTATTGGTGAATCCAGATTTTATTTAAACCAATATAGAGAAAAAATATATATATCTATGTGTGCCAGCTGAAAATAAAATATCAAAAAAAAAAAAAAACAGAAGGAATATTTGATAATGCAGTTCAAAATGTGTTTCAATGAGATTTGTCACATATGCCGTCATTCAATCATCATAACTATTATATAATTTCATGGAACCACCAACTTCAAATTAGACCAAGGGCAATAATATGGCTCTTACGACCCTTGGAATGGTATTACCATTGCTGGTTTTGTTTAACATACTTTGATGCTTTTTTCGTCCAGGTACCCAATGTTTCCCAGACTATAGTCCGCTATATACGGAGTCTTGGACTGTTTCAAGGGGGCATTTCAAACAGTTGTAGGTATAAGGGAGTCAAAACTAGACGTCGATTTCCTCATCCTTATCATCTCTATCTCGAGAAGGGTGAGAAGATCCCTTGAATAATATGTCTACATTGCTACATTATTTGAAGAGGATAAATTAACTTACACATGTACATAGAGAAGTACTAAAAGCAGCGGCAAATTGACTAGCAAATAGAGGAAGAACGGAGATCATCTAAATATCTAATGTATTTAATATGTAGGGCTCGGCTACGGTGCATTTTTATTAGAGCCTAAAGCAGTGGTTGTATAACCATTTTAATATAACAAAAATAAATAAAGAAATAAATAAAAATCATGTAGTAGTGCATGGTTCTGGTTGCGTGCGTCTCACACAAAGTTAGGATCCAGGGTCACTGCAGAAATCGCGCTCCAACTTCCTCCAAGTTGGATGACACCTAACCACGCTTAAAGTATATGCTTAAACGGTTGACCATGAGTCCACATAATTAGAGCGACCACATGAGGAAGATTTTATTTCCAAGCACCCATCCCTTTTCCAGTTCATGCACAACACCGTAGGCCAAAAATAATATAAAACCTAACACCTACCTACTCCTTAATTTCTCTACGCTTTCCTGTCCATCCATTCTTTCTAAGCCAACCATGTCAAGGCCTCAAGCAATACAGAAGGAAGAAGAAAGAGGGGCAACATCGTAGAATTATCTCTTTGAGAACTAGCAAGGATAAAGAAATAGGGGGAAAAAATGCGACAGGGTAGCCGAGAGGCACCACTACCAGTACTCCAACTGGTGCTCCTGGTCATCGTGGCAGCCTCCGTATCCATCGGATGCTCGGCTTTGGAAAGGCATGACGAGGTCACCACATCTCCACCGGCACCCAATTCAGAGATGAAGTGCACGTGTTCTCCCTGCGGTTGCACGGTAAGTCGGCCACCACCTCCGCCGCCATCGCCACCTCCTCCGGAGTACCCCACCACGTATTGTCCACCTCCACCACCAGTTCTGTATCTATATGTGGAGGGTCCGCCATCAGGGAATGCGAATACGTTGGAACCCTACTTCTATACATCATCGGGTGCTCGTCGGAGTTGCACCGCGCTGCTGCCGGTTTACGTGATGTATGGGCTGTTAGCATTGTGGGAGTTCTGGTTGTCCTGAGGTTCCTAGAATCATGAATAATATGCATGGATTTTTTTTAATCTACCCATCTAGATTTGATCTCTTCTTGCTTCCATGATTGTAAAATAAAATTTAAATGAAATAGATCTTGCTCTCTCGATGGTTATTAATTAATTATGGAGAAATATCGTGCATGCTTATCATACTTTCTCTCTCTCTCTCTCTCTTGCGCATTTAATTACATTATGGTACGTGGCACATTGATTATAAGAAATTCTGAGGGTGGTTAACTAGATTTCCTGTTTATAATCAGATTGATCAAACACTGGATCTGTTCATCAAAAAAGATTTATGATGATCAGAAACATCCAAGAAATGT
This sequence comes from Areca catechu, assembly GCA_021397845.1. NCBI lineage: Eukaryota > Viridiplantae > Streptophyta > Magnoliopsida > Arecales > Arecaceae > Areca > Areca catechu. The sequence continues at coordinate 22,142,897 of CM038051.1, forward strand.
TACCTCAAAAGTTTAATTATTCTTTATTTCTTTCTTGGGCTTGCTTGGCTAAAACCCGGCAGAAGCACTGTAGAGTTCTCTCTTTTATTTATTTATTTATTTTTAATCTCACTAGCTAGCCAGGAGCAGGTCACACAACCACTGGGCTCTTTATCCCCAATTCCTTCTGCTCCCTGCGTACAGTTCCTGGGCTATCTCTCCTTGGATCATACGGGAAGCTCCCAAACGGCACTACAATGGAAAAAGATTTTGGCAACGGAGTTTTCCCGATGCTAATGAGTAGCGTCATTAAAATTGTGCCACCTTCCGATGCTTTTTAAAAGTATCGGCAAAAAAATATTTTAACGACGCTTTAAAGTGTCGGAAGTTTCTCCCGCGCCATCTCTCGACGCTTTTCGAAACCGCCGGCAAAAAATACTATTAACGACGCTATTGTCCCTAGAAAGTTAGTTAACAAGCTAGCAGCTTTTTTAATAAGCTGCTCTAGCTTGTTGCACTCTATCACTATCCTCTTGCCCTCAGGTAACTGCCACACATCACGGACTAGTGTGGATCCTCGCCTCCACTTAAGTCTCCCGGATCCGTCTACAAAAAAAATACAGAAAGTTATATATCAAAACTATTGTATATGTATGAATTGAAATGTGATGAAAGTATTAAATTATCATGTATCTGTATGTCATCGACGATAGGCTCGTCATCAGAATGATCCATAGGAGGATCGTGATGTGCGGACTCAAAGGGAATGGCGTCGTCATGAGGTGGAGAGGTGCTAGCATCGGCCAGATGTGCAGAAATAGAGGGATTGGCATCTGACCGATGTGAAGATGATCGACTGTCCACGGGTTGCTGTGCTGAAGAAGTACCAGTCTCGATCTGGGAAAACTGAAACTGTACATCTGATAATCGCTTCCTTCGAGGCATGGTGTACCTAACATGCATTATTTTAAAACAAGTCAGTCAACATTATAATTAAATTATAACGGAAATGAATTACAATTTAAAAGATAACATAATCATTAATGCAAAAATATAAATCATTTTATAAACTACTTACTTGTCATAATTAATCAGTTGTACGTTCTTCAGAATCCAACATAACCAAAATGGTTGTATCATTTATATGATCATCCGGCACAATATTATAAGGCATACATTGAGTATAAGTATCATCATCATCTTCTTCCACCCTTTTTTCCATGTCATACAAGTCTCTAGGTTTTGTCTTAATAACGGTAGCCCATTCTTTATTTTTCGAGTCTTGTACATAAAAAACTTGTCGAGCTTGAGATGAAAAAATAAATGGATCATCCTTCAATAACACACTGTATGTATCAATCTTGAAAAATTGACAAGTATGAATCCGTTTGAGTCCTTTTTCAAACCTCTTGATGTATTTATATCCACCCAATCGCATCGAAATAATACAACTTTAAAATTTCTATAATAATCAAACTCAAAAATATCTTTAAGTATACCATAATAAGATTTTCCATCTGCTTCAACCATAACACCACTGTTATGAGTTTTCCTAAGTTTCTCGCGCTCCTTGATATGAAATTTAAAGCCATTTATAATAAAATCATTATATTTGTTCACAATATAATTTGGACCTCTGGCAAGTGCTATTAGTTCTGCTGAACTATTTTTCTCCATCAGTACCGGTACCTAAAAAATATAATATCAATTATCGATCACTTATTCGATGTTAAATGTATATAAAATTATTATACGACTTATATATACTAACATAATTGACAAGCCAATCAGGAAATAACTCAACCAACCATCTTTGTTCAATCCTTGGATTAAGACGAGTGGAATGATTAGCTTGTCGTTGTACAGATAAAAATTCACTGCATGATAATCAAATATAAGTTTGACAACAACATGTCTAATATTTAGTATTATCCATGTGTAGATAGACTAACCTACAATAGTCAAATATTATGTCACTATGTAGCAATACATAACGGTGTGCTTGTGACATGGATTTATGGTCAAGAACAATACTTTCAGCTTTTCCTATAAATCTTCTGGATGATGCAAATTTGTATAGATCTGTATTCTCCATAGTATCACCATGATGTTGAGGTCGATTGAATACAATCTCTACACCTTCGAGATATCTTGAATAAAATGTTAAACACTCTTCAATAATATATCCCTCTGCTATTGAGCCCTCAGGATGGGCTTTGTTTCGTACATAATCCTTCAAACGTACAAGATACCTTCAAACAGTATGATATTTATATCACATTAAATAATGAAAAAGATATATAAATTATGAAATTTAAATTTTAGAGCATTACCTCTCGATAAGTTACATCCATCTGTACTGTACCGGTCCACCAAGTTTAGCTTCCGAAGCTAGGTGAATGAGTAAATGAACCATAATCGTAAAAAATCCAGGAGAAAAAAGCTTTTCCATCTGACATAACGTAAGTTTGACTTGAGACTGCAACTGATCAAGCTCCTGAGGATCAAGAACCTTAGAATATAATACCTTGAAGAATGATGATAACTAAAAAACAACTGTAATAACTTGTTTCGGCATTGACGACCTTAAAGCCAATAGAAGAATATCTTGCATTAGTATATGTCCATCATGACTTTTAAGATTTGAAGTTTTTCGCTCTTTCAGATTCACACATCGTGAAATATTTGATGCATATCTATCAGGAACCTTGATATTCTTTAAACAAAGAATTTTACTTTTTCATCTTTATTATGGAGAATCTTAAGGGCATAAAATTACCGAGTGCAGATGTTTTCTCTTCATTTTCATCAATAGACATAAACAAAGGTGTATATATATGCAATAAGAACATAAATCAGATATATTCTACAAAACTTAAGTGAAATAATAATATAGACCAAGATATGTGATAGGTGAGATCAATGAGAATTTAGGATAAAGAAAAGAGCAAGATAAATACGCTATATTATCATCATCATCATCATTATTACTATTATTACTACTAGTATTATTGCTGCTGCTACTACTTTCAGATGAATATACTTAGTTGTTGGTGCCATCAAAAAATCACTCATTTTAAAATACATCATTATAGCTAAATAGATGTATCAAAGGACAAATACGAAAATAGTAGCAGCAATAGCAGGTAAGTTGATATCAAGCAAAGAGATTGAGTCTCTTATGAGATGTTTCCAGCTCTCTGCTATGTCTACAAATTTATCTTCTCTCAATGTCTATAAATGCATTCAACTAACAAATATGAACTATGTCTCTCTTAATTCATTTTTCTTTTCGCGAGGGGAGAAACAACATATATAAATGTATTATGGTGAGAATGTTCGCATATCTTTCATCATTGGATTGCATTGGGGTTAGAATTAATATTTAAAAAAAACTTAATACCACAGAAGTTCTTATAAAAGATTGGAGGAGCTACCGGCCAGATGAGGAGGAGGAGGTTCGGCGGCTCGGACGGGTGCTGCGTCGGCAGAACGAGCGGAGGAGGAGGAAGAGGAGGAGGAGGAGGAGGAGGTTCGGCGGCTCGGACGGATGCTGCATCGGCGGATCGAGCGGAGGAGGAGGAGGAGGATCAGAGGTTCGACGGCTTGGACAGGTGCTGCGTCGGCGGATTGAGCGGAGGAGGAGGGGGGGTTCGGCAGCTCGGGCGAGATCTAGGACTCGGGCGGGGGGGGTTTGGGGGTGTAGGGCATTGGGGAATCCAGCGATGCTTATAAGCATCGGTAAAGGTCTGGTGATGCCGACGCTTTTCAAAAACATCGACGGATTCCAGGATGGCGACGCTTTTAAGCGTCGGCAATTGCCGATGCTTAAAAGTGTCGACGGGTTTTGGGATGATGCCGATGCTTACCAAAAATGTCGGTTGGATCTGGGTCTTCCAGGCGCTTCCCATAAGCATCGGGAGAAAAGCATCATTGTTCACCCGTTTTACTATAGTAATAGTAGGAATGAAAAAGAGTCCACACCTAGGAAATATGAATTGTGCCATACTTTAGAAAGAAGGTAACATGAAAAGGTTTCTTGGTATAGTACCGGGGATGCAGGATGTCCATGTTTTTATCTTTAATTCCTTTATGACTATATCTTGGACAAGCACCAAGAAAAAAATAAATGTATCAGTTGCCGACTTTTTCTTCATTCCAGTCTGTCTTTGGAGGCAATCATTTAGGGGTGAGGACCGACACATCCGTTTTATGGTGGAACTTTGAATCAATGACAACTAGATGTCCTATTATAATCTCTACTATATCACCCACTTCTAACGGCCCCCTTATTGATTCCTGTCACAAATCTAATTGATAATGTCATGGCCTTTGTTTTATATCTCCACTGGACATAGGTAGATATGTCAAAGCCGACCAAACAGGTCTATTGGCTTGACATGATGTGTCCAACGTGTGAAAGAGACCTAACTTAATGATGCTTTTGGTTAAGATTAGGAGATCAGAGCCCATTCCTTTTTTCATGAGAGACTTCATCATGGCACATTGCCTTTTTTTTCTTTAGAACTTCAAAATAGTTTTCTTGGAAATAATTATATTGACTAAGTCTTTGCCCTAATCACATGCTTCGAAAGGGTTTGGCTGATTGAATTGAAATGTAGAAATTAAAAAAATAAAAAAATCTAAACTATGTAAAAAGGATGTTGAAAGTGATGAGTTTATGTATCATTTAATTTTTTTAATATAAATGTAAATATCTTATATTTTAATATTTAGTACTTTTTTTTTATTATTTTTCAAACTTCTAATGAACTCTTTGTAAATTTATCTAATTCTTTAAATTTTAAAAGTTTTAACCTTGTCTAATTTTCCTAACGCCGAACTTGTGATTGTGGAAAGGATATTACTTTTTTTTTTCTCCCACGGATAAATTCCGATATAAATTCAAATATCTATCTATTATTTTTTATTAATTAATAAAAGTAGTAGCTCTGCCATGTATCATACACATAGGTTATTCAAGTGAGGGAAACATCAAATGGATGATGATGATGATCCCAACAATTACAATTCTTAAAGGAACACATGATAAATAAACTTTCTATTTGATTTTTTTATTCTAAATTATTTAAAATATAAATTAAAGAGAATATTAAGTATAGAAACGTGTAAAATTTAAATACAATGGAGGCAAATCTAGGTTGTCCACTCAAGAAGTTGTAATACCCAGCATGAAAAAAAAAAAACAAAAAAAAAATTGAGAAGAAAACTTCCATCGGGAGTCTTCTCCTTCTTCCTCCCCTGGAGGAATCTAAAACTGAGCCGAGTCTATCGATTTTTGGCTATAAGAAGGGATTCCCTCCCTCCATTGAGCCTGTCATCGCTGGAGAACCCTCCCACTTTCCTTTTTCCAAATCTCCAATCCCTCCTCTACCCTGCTCTCACCGTCGCACGCGATGGCCTCTGCCCCAACGACATCATCCTCACCATTAATGGTGCCCGATCCTTCTGTCTAGGACTTGGTAGAATCTCACTGAGGCTACAACTTTTGCTAAGATAATCCATGAAAAAAAGGAAAGAAAATCCCTTACCTTGGTTCTCCGATGCCACTACCATCATTGGATGCTAGATTAGGACTGAAGGCCATGCCACCGTGGAGCGCAACAACGGTCACCCTCCTCCGGGCAAAAAACTCTAATCCTTGAGGGAATGAGCAGCGAGACATGAAAGCTCTGTTCGACCAAGCAGGAGAAGAAGGAAGGAGAAATGAAAAAGAAAAGAAAGAGAAGAAAAGAAAAAGGAAGGAAGAGAAAAAGAAAAAAATAGGAAAAAGAAAAGAAAAGGAAAAAGAAAAAAGGGAGAGAGAAAGAGGAGAGAGAGAAAGAAGAGAGAGAAGAGCGAGAAAGAGGAGAGAGAATAGGACAGAGAGAGAAAAGAAGGGTAAGATAAATAAATAAATATTTGAGAAGGAAGATCTAAAAATTTCTTTTCTATGGATTAGAAAATTATGAAGTCGGGGTTAAGGAACAGTGGGTGAATTGCTGATGAAATCCGGGTTAAAGATTTTAGATTTATAATTACTATGTGTTGCCGATATCGCCGCCGCGCCTGTGGCTTCGGAGCCACCGATTTGACTAGACCGTCTCGCCTCGGGGTCTCCTAGCTCTCAATCCTGCAAGACAATGTCGGAAACCCTGGCCGGGGATCCCGGCGAGGGAGCTCCGACGATCAAGTTAGTAAATGGCGAGAGGGAACAAAATCTCTGAGACGGGCCCCCGAAGGAGTCCCAGACTTAGAGATCGTGCTAGCAAGAAAGGTCCCAGGAAGAATAGAAATCCGGCCGGGTTCCTCCACCGAGCTCACGCCAAAGGTCCCCTCTCGGGATCTTGGATCCTGCTCTTGGAACGGAATCTCCTCTCCTAGCCTTTGTTTCTTGCTTACCTTGTCGTCTACTCTCCCCTTCCTTTTAATTCCTCATGTTGCCTTTTCGTTTGCCGCCCTTGGGAGGCTCCTTCGTCGCTTTCACCTCCTCCCCTCCATCTCTTTCCCCTTCCCTTTCTGGATCAAAGAACCAGGCGGCTTCCCCGCCTTGCTTGCCGAGCCTAGCGAGGAAAGAGTAAAGGGAGGGCGCCAGTCATACCGCCGATCAGACCTTGGGCCGAGCGCGAGCGCTCTTCTTCCCAGGCGCCGACGATGCCCGTTATTGGGTCTTATTTTGTCAGGACTTCGCCTCTCGACTGCGGGACCTGTCGGGCCGATGTAAGCGATGTTTCGCGTGTCGCTGCCGACCGTACAGGCGCTACTCTCGGGGTGCGGCGCGCACAGCTCGAGGGGCAATCTTGGAGCTCGTGCTCCTGCTCCTCGGAAGCTTTTCCGCACAGGTTGGCCTGCCTCGGCCGAGGTGGGACCGTCTCAGGGCGCCACCTGGCGAGGAAGCAGGGGGCTGCCGGCTTCGGTCGAGGTGGACCCCTCCTGGGTGGACACCTAGCGGAGCGATAGAGGGGTGCTCGACTTCGACCGAGGTGGTCCCGTCTTCGGGTGCCACCTGGCGAAGGAGCGAGAGGGCCCGGCTCGACCTCGGCCGAGGTGGGACCGTCTCAGGGTGCCACCTAGCGAGGGAGCAGGGGGGCCGCCGGCTTCGACCGAGGTGGACCCCTCCTGGGTGGACACCTGGTGGAGCGGCAGAGGGGTGCTCGACTTCAGCCGAGGTGGTCCCGTCTCCGGGCGCCACCTGGCGAAGGAGCGAAGGGGCCGGCTCGACCTCGGTCGAGGTGGGACCGTCTCAGGGTGCCACCTGGCGAGGGAGCAGGGGGCCGCCGGCTTCGGCTGAGGTGGACCCCTCCTGGGTGGACACCTGGCGGAGCGGCAGAGGGACGCTCGACTTCGGCTGAGGTGGTCCCGTCTCCGGGCGCCACCTGGCGAAGGAGTGAGGGGGCCCGGCTCGACCTCGGCCGAGGTGGGACCGTCTCAGGGCGCCACCTGGCGAGGGAGCAGGGGGGCCGCCGGCTTCGGCCGAGGTGGACCCCTCCTGGGTGGACACCTGGCGGAGCGGCAGAGGGGCGCTCGACTTCGGCCGAGGTGGTCCCGTCTCCGGGCGCCACCTGGCGAAGGAGCGAAGGGGCCCGGCTCGACCTCGACCGAGGTGGGACCGTCTCAGGGCGCCACATGGCGAGGGAGCAGGGGGGCCGCCGGCTTCGGTCGAGGTGGACTCCTCCTGGGTGGACACCTGGCGGAGCGGCGGGAAGGCCTGGACCGACCTCGACCTCGACCGAGGCGGAGCGACATCTGATTTTGCCGAAAAAAATTCCACGTGGCTCGAATCATGACCAGCAAAATCTGAGATATGCCACGTCATCGTAACGGCCGTAACACTATGTAATAGAATTAATTATTAATATTAAGATTATTATTGTAGGATATTTTTCGGGCAGAAAAATGTCGAGCAAATTTTTTAGCACGTAGATCAGGATCCGAGTATAGATTGATATCTAACGTGTTAAATCTATCATCGATAGAGAGAGATAAGAATTTATGAACATCAATCATCTATTCATATAAAAATTATTTTGTGTATCGGTAATTTTACTCAATATGATTTAATATTGGCATGTTATGTACTTATTTATTAAGTATATATGGTATTTGATAACCAACTGTTATATATTCATCTATTAAGTATATATGGTTTTATATGATTATATATTATGATCTTGGTTGAATAATTTCAGTATTCATGTGCATTCCATTGAGTGAAAGAGTGTGTTTTGGTATAAATTGTCGACAAGCATAAATTGATTTTAAGATTGCATGATAGGTGGTGGTGTACTAGATTAGCCATGTATTGATGCTTGCTATAGGCCAGAAATGTAGCAACATTGATGTCCAGCTACAGGCCAGAAATGTAGAAACATTAATGCCCCACTATAGGCTGGAATGTAGTAATATTAATGCACCACCACATGCTGAAAATGTGAAACTATTGATACTCCACCACAGGTCAGAAATGTGGAACTATTGATGCCCCGCCATGGGCTAGAAACATGGTTATGGTAGTCCAAAGCCAAGCACCCTAAGATGATTAAATCTGATTTATGATGATCATGAGGATTTTATGATATGATATTTTGCATTGCATGGCATATGTTATTATATATGACCGTAGTATTTTGTGACATTACATATTATTTTTAATTATTTTATTATGATGGTATGAGTGTACGGGAGTTTTTACTGGACTATTAAGCTCATATCTTTTTATATCTTTTTTAGAGACATTTACTTAGTACGGAGGGGTTGGGCAAGCGATTTTAGTGTCGGAGTTGGTTCATTAGTTAGTAAAACTTCTGATATCACCAACTATTTAGATAATTGTAATTGAGCAAGTTAATGATGAATTCCTTTGGTGGATAATCGATTATTAATTATCTTTGAATAAATCATGTTTTTGTTAGAATATTTGTGTATGTTATAGGCCTTGTATGATCTCTAGAGTATATTTTAGGATTTATGTGGTTGGTCACGTGGCCAAACTGGGTACTGGATTCGAGGCATAACAGAATGGTATCAGAGTTTAGATTGTGATTATTCGGAACTGTGACATAAATGATTATAAAATAATATGGTGGTTATTAGAATATGACAGAATGATATTGAAACTTAGTTATAATTACTTAAAACTGCGACATAAGTGGTTAGGATATGATATGAATGATATCAAAATTTAAGTAATAATTACTAGGGATCGTGGCTAAAGGATATTTATGTTTCAGGTTAATGAAGTAGTATAAGTGGATTGAGATTTAGATTTTGATCACTAGAGCCATGATAGAAGTAATAAAATAAACTCAGAGTTTAGATTTCAGATCACTGGATGTTGTGCTTAAGGTTTAATATTGACGTAGTATACTCGAAGTGCGATAAGGACAATGAATCTTGAAAAATTTTTCCTTTTAAAAGGTTGGGTATTTTAAGATCTAGTAATAATTCATCAAAAATTTATCTAATAAAACTAGAGGATCTGAGAAATTTATATCAGAGTATGTAGCGAAAGTGTAGTGGCTTAAAATTATTTAAATTGGTTAAAAATATTAATTCTTTTACCTAAAAGTCATAATAATGAAAGAGCTTAAGAGAATTTGATATATATTGTGAATGGAAAGGATAAAATTTTGAGTATTATATAATTCCTTATGTTAAGACTTGAGAAACAAGATCTTAAAACTAATTGGGAGTTTGAGAATGACATGAGGGTAGGTTACTTTCAAGATTATTTTAAGCAAGCTAATTTTGAGGATAAAATTATTTTAAGAAAAGAAAAATGTAATATCCAACACGAAAAAAAAAATAAGAAGACTTCCATCGGGAGTCTTCTCCTTCTCCTTCCCTGGGAGGAATTCGAAATCGAGCTGAATCCATTGATTTCCGGCTATAAGAAGGGATTCCCTCCCTTCGTTGAGCCCAACATGGCTGGAGAACCCTCCCACTTTTCTTTTCTCCAAACCTCCAATCCTTCCTCTACTCTGCCTCCCGTCGTTGCCTGTGATGGCCTCTGCCCTGATGACATCATCCTTGCCATCGATGGTGCCCGATCCTTCTGTCTTGGACATGGTGGAACCTTGTCGAGGCTATGACTTTTATCGGGATAATCCATGAAAAAAGCAAGAAAATTCCTTATCTTGGTTCTTTGAAGCCGCCACCATCATTGGACACCGGATCAGGACTGGAGGTTGCGCCGCCATAGAGTGCAGTCCTGACCACCCTCCTTCGAGCAAAAAATTTCAAGCCTTGAGGGAATGAGCAACGGGGCATGGAAGCTTTGTTCGGCTAAGCGAGAGAAAAAGGAGCGAGAAAGGAAAATGAAAGTGAATAGAAGAAAAGGAAAGAAAAAGGAAAGAAGAGAAAAAGAAAAGAAAAGGAAAGAAAGGAAAGAAAGAAAAAAGAAAAGAAAAAGAAAAAGAAAAAAAAAGAGGAGAGATAGAAAGAAGAGAAAGAAAGAGGAGAGAGAAGAGAAGAGAAAAAGAGGAGAGAGAATAGAAAAAGAAGAGAGAAGAAGAGAAGAGAGAAAGAGAAGAGAGAAAAAGGAGAGAGAGGAGAGAAAAAGATGAGAGATAAAAAAGAATGGTGACGATAAATTAATATTTGAAAATGGAGATCTAAATTTTTTTTTCTTCTAGGGATTAGGAAATTATGAAGTTGGGACTAAGGATTAGTGGATGGATCGCTAATGAAATCCAAATCAAAGGTTTTGAATTTTTAATTACTATGTAATGGAATTAATTTTTAATATTAAGATTATTATTGTAGGATATTTTTCGGGTAGGGAAATGTCAAGCAAATTTCTAGCACGTAGGTTGGGATCCAAGTGCAGATTGCTATCTAACATGTTAAGTATGTTAGCGATAGAGGTAAGATTTTCTGAATATTGATTACCTATTTATATAAAAATTATTTTATACATCGATGATTTTGTTCTATGTGATTTGATATTGGCATGTTATATATATATTTATTAAATATATTTGGTATTTGATAGTCAACTGTTATATGTTCATCGGTTAAGTATATATGGTTTTATATGAATTATATATTATGATCTTGGTTGAATAATTATGGTATCCATATGCATTCGATTGGATGAAAGAGTGCGTTTTGGTATAAATTGTCAATAAGCATAAATTGATTTTAATATTGCATGATGGGTGGTGGTGCACTGGACTAGCCATATATTGATGCATTTCTATAGGCTGGAAATGTAATAACATTCATATCCCACTATAAACGAAAATGTAATAACATTGATACCCATTAGAGGTTGGAAATATAGTAATATTGATGCATCACCACATACCGGAAATGTGGAACTATTGATACCTCCACCATGGACTGGAAATCTGATTATAGTAGTTCAGAGCCAAGCACCCTAAGGTGATTAAATCTAATTTATGATAATCACAAGGATTTTATGATATAACATTCTGCATCGTATAGCATATGTTATTATATATGATCGTAGTATTTTATGACATTATATATTATTTTTAATTATTTTATTATGGTGGTGTGAGTGTATGGAAATTTTTATTATGTTGTTAAGCTCATATCCTTTTATGCCTTTTTTTAAAGACACATGATGCTTAGTATGGAGGGGTTGGGCGAGCGGTTCTAGTATCGGAGTTGGTTTATGAGTTAGTGAAACTTCTGATATCGCTAACTATTTAAATAATTGTAATTGAGTTAATGATAAATTCCTTTGGTGGATATTATATTATTGACTATCTTTGAATAAATCATGTTTTTGTTAGAATATTTATATATATTATAGGTCTTGCATAATCTCTAGGATATATTTTAAGGATTCATGATGCTAGTGACGTGGTCAAATCGAATACTGGATACAGGACGTGATAGAAATGGTGCACAAAACGTGAACAGGCTGAATCCTAAATCACTAATTCACGATCTCAATGTTCCGTTGAAACAAAAGATAGTTGTGGTGAATAGCCACGAGCTCACTTCTCTGGAACTGGACCAATCCAAAATCTTGGATTGTGATCAAAACACGGCCTAGCCTCTATGTACTTGTACGAAATTAATTAGAGTAAAGAATCTTGTTAGAAATGTGTCCCGCCCAAATAAAGTAGAATGGGAGTCCCACCAAAAAAACCGAAGAATGTGAGTCATCCAAAATTGAATTCCGAAGCAGAGAGTCAGGTGAAAGACAATATTGAAACCATTCCATCATCACCTTAAACTTTCCTTTTATTCTTAAAGGAATCAAGATCCTTCATGTTGCGATTTTTGTACAGCAGAGTTTTGTGCTACAATGAACGGTCGTCATATTATCTATCTTGAAGATGGACAATTATTCTTCATCACCATGTTACACCGTATATCGCATCAAGAATATCTTATCATATTTCAAGAACGAATAAGATCCATCCATCTTCGAGATAGATGACATAGGATTATGTTTGCTAGGCGATAATTTTAATTTGGGCCCACCAAATAATCTTGTTTGGTATTTTTTTAAATCGGTAATTTATGTTGTAGTGGTAATCTCGATTACATCTCATGTGGCAATCCAGATTACCTCGGAAGAGGTGGTTATGGAGATGTAGTAATCTTGTATTTTTTATTTTTACAAAATTATCCAATTCCTTTCGCTTCGGTGAGAACAAAATATTTTCCTTCTCCCTCTCATCTATATCCTCTACGTGCTGGTTGGAATATCTTCTTAAATCTATATTTTATTTATAAAAATATAATTTTTATATTTTAGCTATTTATTAAAAATATAATTTTTAAATATTTTATATTATTAAATATAAAATATAAAATATTTTTATATTAAAATTTAAATTTTAAAAATTATTTTTTATACTAAATAAATGTAAAAAAATTATATATAATCTTTTAAATATACTAAGTAATATATTAAATATATATTATATTATTAAATTTAAAATAATATTATATTATTTTACTAATTTTAATATAATATATTTATATTATATACAATTATATAATGTAAAAACATATCATATTAAATATAATTTAATATAATATATTTTATATTATAAAATATAAAACAAAATGTAATACAATATTATAGTATATATAATGATATTATTTTAAATTACATTAATATATTTTATTTTATTTTATTTATAATATTAGAAAATAGAATATTTAAATATATATATTATATAACAATAGAGTGTAATATAATATAATTTAAATTATATATTACATTTTATAACATAACATATATTATATTATATTAAATATAGTATAATATATTTAATATAATATAATATATAATAATATTATATAATACATTATTAACTATATAATTTTATAAATAGTTACATTATAAAATATCAAATAATATAATACTATATTACATTACAAAATATCAAATAATATATTATATTAATGTAATATTATATTATATTACTATATTATATTATAATATATTTTTAATAAATTTGACTTAGGGATATTTGGAAATTTGAGCTTAGATTACTGGTAATCTATTTGTCATACCAAATACAGTAATCAATTTTACTGATAGATTATCTGTGTATACCAAACACAGTAATCAGTATTACTGGCAATCTATCCAATGGTAATCTATCTTATAGGTAATCCAGATTATCATTCAGGATTCCTTGATGATCCACCAAATGCAATCTAAGGGTTATCCACGAACTCATAACTATTTCTAGGTGATGGCAATTCCATGCTAAACTACATGGCATTTAACATCTAAGACCAGGGAGGTGGCTAAAGATATGTGTATATGTAATAACCTGACCAAAAAATAAATAAATAAAAGACTAAGAAAGAAGATTCTTAATGAGAGTTTTCTCCTCCTCCTAAATGGAGATGAAATTCAACTGGATTCGAAGCTCTCCGGCTATCAAAAGAATACCTCCCTTTCATGAATCCCGACCACTGAAGAACCCTCCTCCTAGTACCATTTCTTTTCTTTATTTTTCCTTTTCTCAGTTCAGATGACACTCATCGTGTCACCAGATTCATGGCCAAAAACTACTAGGAGAACACGGTAAATCCTTCAAATAACTCTCCTATCAACTTCTTTGATTTCTTAAGCTTGATTTCAACCATTTTATCAAAAAATTCTAGAGAAAAATCTTGAGTTCTTGAATCTCTATTATGGCCCCTTTTTTTTATTTTCCGGCACCGCCCATCATTGTCGATCGCTGGACCATGGCCCCGTGGCTGCACTGCCATGGGCCACAGCCCCAGACACCCTCTTTCGAGCAAGAATCCCCAGGTCTTGGGGGAATGAGCGGGAAGCATAGGTCCCCTGTTCAGGCCGAGTGGAAGAAGAAAGAAAAAGAAGAAAAGAATAAGAGAAGAAAAGGAAAAAGAAAAGGAAAAGAAAATATTTTTCTCTCTCCTCTTTCTAGTTTCTCTTTTACTTTTTTCTCTAGTTTCTCTCTACTTTCTCTTTCTATAATTTTTCCTCTCCGAAAGTTTCTCTTCTAGAAATTGGAAAGGTTGTGAAATTGGAATTAGAGATCAATAGGTAGACCTTGATGAATCTTGATAGAGAGTTCTAGGTCAATAATCGTTACATCATGAAATTTAATTATTAATATTAAAATTGATTTTGTAAAAAAAAAAATTTCTAGATAAGAAGATGTCGAGCGAGTTCCTTAGCACCTAGGTCGAGGATCCGGGTACAAATTGGTATCTAGAATATTAAATCTATCTTCAATAGAGATAATAATTTCTAGCTACAATCACCAATTTATAAATATATTTTATATGGTATGATTTTGATTCTTGAATATGAGCATTGACATGCATGATTGTTTATGCATTATATATTTTAATGTTTCATGATAAACATTGATGATTACCGGCATTATGATTTATATTTTTCATATGACATGTTTTTATTAACATGATTATTTTTTGATGAATTGGATTGTGATACCTATTATTAGAAATCTTGAAAAAAATATAATTTGACAATATATTTGAAATTTGATAAAGTGATAATCAAGAAAAGTGATGTTTGGATTAGCCATGTCATGGGCAGGATCACGATTATTGAGATTGCCAGTCATAGGCTAAAGTATATATTGAGATTATCAATCACAGGCTGAAGTGTGATAATGAGATTGCCACTCATAGACTAAAGTATGACACTGAGATTACTAGTCATGGGCTGAAGCATGACTGTGATTAGTTCAAAGCCCTAAAGAAGATTGATGATTAAACTAGAACATAAAAATGAGATATGGTTTTATCATATATGGCAGTTGAATTATTTTGATTGCATTGCATGATATTTTATGTTTCCTTATTTTATTGTTGTTTCTTTATTATTTTTAAATTTTATTATCATTGGTGTGAGTGTATAGAATCTTTAATGAGCTGTAAAGTTGGCATTTCCTACCTTCTTTTTTCTTAGAGTCATGCAGGATATTTGAGCTTGGTGATGGATTGAATTCATAATAAAATAATGAACAGATAGACCAATCAAATAACTGAAAGATAACTGAATTTATAAATATAAATTATATTATTTTCTTTATATTAGATAGTCTCTTATGAATTATGATTAATATTATTCTTGAAAATTGAAGTTGTAATATATATTTTTTAAGATATTGCATGATCTTTAGAGCATATTCTAGGATTCATGCAACCGGTCATGTGGTCGATCTGAATGTTAGATTTGGGACATCAATATCTTTATTGAATTTGGATTGTATCTTTTCGGTAAGAGGATGTTTTTCTTTCTTTTTAGTGATTTACACCATTCAATTGTGACTTATATAAATCCTGAAGTATTTTTATCTATTTTTTTCATCTAGTTGCATATATTTTAAAATAGTTACCGTGCGATTATTGATTTTGCAAAAAAAAAAATATTATTATTATTATTATTATTTTCCGAACGATACGCCCCAAATCCATCTTAAGTGTGGTTATCCCTGATGAGTTCTGCTTTAATCGGGTCCTTTTTCCACCGGAAAAAAATGAAAGAGAAAGGACGGTGTAAAGTACCTTTTTTCCCAAATCGATCATAGGTTCGAGACATGATTTATACGGATGACTCGATTAAATTCAGGGTACGTCCTGGAGCACGTGATCGGGATGGGGGAGAGCGCACTGCTCCGGCAACTTAATGGAATTAGGTTGATGTACTCACCTACGGTGGGGAAGTCAAGCGAAAAATACGATCAGTATCGAACGTGGTCTGACAGGGAGGGGGGCCCAGTGAAGGATAGGTGCGATGGAATTTATCCCCTTTTTTTTTCTTTTCTTTATCAAAAAAAAAAAGAAAATAAAAAAGAGGACCGGTGAAGAACATGGGAAAGCATGGTATACCATGTTCTATTTAGATAGCAAACGATTTTAGTGCGGGACTCCTGCCAGTAAAAAAAAAAAAAAAAGCCAACATTCCTCCATAGTTTATTTGGGGAATCAAACTCCTCCTATCTCTTTTATTCCCAAAATCTTTGTCATATTGAACTACCAAATTGGCCCGAAGGAGACCCGAGCTACACTCACCATGCATCTTAGTATCATAAAATTAGACCTATAGCCAGTCGGTGTCCAGTTCAAGTCCTATTTGATCATGTCATGTCGTCCATTTAAATAAGCAATTCAGATTAATGTAGTGAAAAACATGGGTTAATTTCGTTTGGCCTTCACGTACGGTGGTCCGCTCATACTAAACCCAACTAGAGATTTACCAAATCCGATTCTGCCATTACTATATGCTGCTCGTTCATGTCTCTTGTTTATTACTCCATTCACAAGTGGATTAATAGTGCGTTTTTAAAGATATAAATACCACTTCTATTACTCCAATTTTAAGAGGGACAATTATTCTCAAACCAAGGCATATCCGGAAAGCATTACAACAATTGTGTAACAATAATTTTATGAAATTTTTCTCTCTCTAATATATATATATATATATATATATATATATATATATATATATATATATATATATTCTAATTAATTATATAAAATATAATAAAATAATAAAAAATATTATTAAATGACGGGTGATATATTCCTCCAATTTTATCCTTGACCTTTCAAAGTTCAAAAAGTGAGATTCGATGAAAACTCAAAGAAGAGCGAGTTCTATAGCAAAAATTTCCATTTTGCTCCATTCAAAAACCAAATATCCCACTGATTTTTAAATATTGAATATATGACTTATGGATCATAGTTTTATTCTTGTTGATTTAGTAAAAAAAAAAAAACTAATTATGCTTTCATGTGTTAGGTCCCGCATACAGCTAATATTTTCCAAAACAAAAGCAATTGGCGAACTAGAGACTACCAACCAATCATATGGTTATCCAGGCCACCATATAATTTTGAGAGACCTCAGCGCCGTACTCCGAAGTTTGAACTCGGGAAGGTTCCAAATTAAAGCATGGTTGGTGGGCTCTCACGTAACGTATGACCTACCAGTGTGACACCGCTTACCAAGCTATGACGACCGCTTCAATGTAATGGCTACGAAGAACTAAACGTGGTCGGAGCCACAGTTTTCTCTCCGGTGATTACACTAGATCGGGTCCTTCCATCCCTTAAAAAAAAAAAAGGTCCTAGTTAAGCAATGTTTGAAGGTCCTTTACTTCTCTCAACCTTTCCGGCTTTACCTCATGAGTTGGACGCCACCAAGTATACGTTACTTTCTAAGCATTCAATGATGACAATAATTGATGATCGAATGCTTGACACCCGGTGAAGAAAACCTATCAAGTTTACACAACTCAAAAGATTTGTGGCCCCTACAATCAGGTAAGGCCAGTTCTTTTAGGGAGGTCATATTTTTACCATTAGGTTTCTACCGAATTTTGCTCCCTTCTTCCATCCTCGGAACGAGGACAAAAACGTTCGACGTCTTATTGACAGCCACCTTTCCCTACTTTACCCTCCCCCAGCTCTCGCCGCTATTATTGTTGCACTTCCTTTTGTTCTTCCTCTCCCCTTCCACACACCCCTCCTCCGGGTTCTCTCTCTGAAACAATGCTTTCAAAGAAGCCCTCTAGGTTCATGTCTACTCTTCTCTTCTTTCTCTTTCTACTATTATGGAGATTTCCTCGGACAAGTTTCTCCGACACGCCGGTGTGCCCGTATCCATGCCTGCCACCGCCGACGTCGGCCACGGGAGCTCCGCCACCGCCCGAGGCCGGCTATCCACCTCCACCGCCGGGGGCGCCGAATTCTGAGTACTACCCTCCACCATCAGGTTCTGGAACGCCGAATTCTGGATACTACCCTCCACCGGCAGGTTATGTACCATACTATTACCCTCCGCCTTATTACAATTTCCCTGCGCCTCCCCCTCCCAATCCAATCCTCCCTTACTTCCCTTTCTACTACAAGTACTCTTCAGCTCCTCCATCAGTTATAGCTCATGCTGGTGCGCCGTTCATGGGTTTACTCGCATTGTCATTAGGATTTCTTCTATGCTAGTCCATATATATATATATATATATATATATGTTGTGTTTTCTTCTACCAGTTTGTAACTTTTTTTTTTTTTTTTTTTAACAAAAAAAAAATGGAGAACTATTGGTGCTTTTGGCTAATGTAAAACTATAGGAAAGTGGTTTTCTTCTTCGTATTAATTTTCAAATTATTGATCATGGATAATTACGTATTAGAAGTTGAATGATCGAGGAGTGGTGATTGCCGAGGGTAAAAATAGATGGCTTGGCAAGGAAAATGCAGGGAAGGACGTGACTTTTGGTTAATTTCGTCATTATTTAACCAAAGTATGAAGAATTTTACCGAAACGTTTGGTTGCCTTTTGACATTTGCGTGCATTTTTTTTCGATTTTTCAAAGATTCCAAAACCATAGCATGTCAATTTAATGAATTGATCTCATGAGATAGGATCGATCGATCAGGTAAGACTAGACATAAGTTTCCTGGTATTTCGCTACTTTAGCATGATTGAGCTGACTATATTAGAGACTGAGGTTAATCTCAATACCAATCGGATGCACAAGGAATCATTACGCATGTTGAGCATTCTTATTATTTGAGGTTAATCTTCAACCATACAGCAAATTCGTTTACTTTAAACATCTTGTGATTGTAGGATTAATAACTTTTTCCATGTGTTACACGAATCGAAGGCTTTAACTAATATATATTATAAAGAAGTGAATTATTTTAATAAGAAATTCTTAAAGCTCCACAGAAGTCAATGGTAGCACAGAAACATATCAATTTTTTAACCAACCAAAGGCACCAAGTGCCGGAAGAGTGGTTTAATGCTGGCGTAAATATATATAAATATATATATATATATATATATATCGCCGTTCGGTGAAAAGTCGCGGTCACGGGTGGGTGATGGGTCTCTCGGCCATCGAATCAAACGATAAAAGCAAACCGCGCAGCGTGGCCCCTCGCATGATAATTTGTGGTCCGGTTCGCGTATCGTGATAACGGACGGCCATGATCAGGATTAACGTGCAAATTCTATGTTTGGCATCAAGATCTCAGGCTGCGGAATTCACGGTCTTTATCATCCTCCATCCTGCGTCAAACAATTCCCTGTAGGATGAAAGTAACAGGGATAATATCCGATTAAATTTAATTTTATATTCAAATCTATTTAAATATATATATAAATTTAAATAATATTTATATTTATAAATAACATAGATTAGCTATTCGATCCTTATCTAAATATTTGATTATTTTTATAATTTTATTTAATTTTATATAGTACTATTTAATATTATAAAAAGTATAATTATGTTAAGATATTATTAATTTGATTTATTTTTAAATTAATAATATTTTTGATCTTATAATCATATAATTTAATTATCTAATTTACATCTATATTTGTATTCATATTTTTAATATCCAATTTATATTCGTAACTGTTGCCGATCTCACCGTAGTGGCCTGTAGCTCGTGAGCTGGTACCGGTTTTCGGACTCTCTCCCCTCGAGATCTCCGATCTTCCCGTCCTGCAAAACAAAGTCAGAGATCCGGGCCGGGAGTTCCGACGGGGGCACTCCGACGATCAAGTTAGAGAGCGGCAAGATGGAACAGACCCTCTAAGGTGGGTTCCCGAAGGATTCCCGTGCTTAGAGGAGATTTAGATGAAATTGTTGTGAGGAAGAGAGGGGTCGAAGCCATGCTTCCTGCTCTGAGTTCGTCGAGCCTGCACCTGAGGACTTCTTAGGGGTCCCAGGGTCGTTCTCTCGGTACTCTTCCTCCCCTCTCACTTACCTTCCCGTCCGCTTTCTTCGTCCCTTTTATACCACCGGGCCGTCTCCGGTCCACGTCCCCTCCTGGGAGCTCCCCGAGATCTCTGGATCCTCCTCCCCCCTTCTCCTTCAAGCCCGGGAGTTAAGAGGCCGGCACGCATCGTCCGTCGTGTGTCACGAAAGGGGGAAAGACTTGCGAGACCTTGGGCCAAGTGCGGGAGCTTTCCTTTCGGGATGTTGACGATGGGCTTTTAGCCGTTTCAGGGTCCTGCCCGCAAGGATTTCATTCCTCGATTGCGGGGCCCTGTTTAACTGATGTAAACGAGATTTCGCGTATCACTGCAGGCCGTAATGGTGCCCGGTATGGGGCGCGGCGCGCGTCGGCTCTAGTGGCGACCTCGTGGCCCGTGTCTTTGCCTCCCCGAGGCTTTGCAGAGAAGGGCTGATTCGACTGAGGTAGACCCGTCAGGGGATGCCACCTGGCAGAGGAGTAGGGGCTGCCAGCATCGACCGAGGTGGACCCCTCTTGGGTGGACACCTGGAGGAGTAGCAGAGAGGTGCTCGACTTCGGCCGAGGTGGACACGTCTTGGGGTGCCACCTGGCGAAGGAGCAGGAGGGCCCGGCTCGACCTTGACAAAGATGACCCGTGTTGGGGTGCCACCTGGCGAGGGAGCAAGGGGCCGCCAGCTTCGACCGAGGCGGACCCCTCCTGGGTGGACACCTGGCGGAGTGGCAGATAGGTGCTCGACTTCGACCGAGGTGGACCCGTCTTGGGGTGCCACCTAGCGGATGAGTAAGAGGGCCCAGCTCGACCTCGGCAGAGGCGAACCCGTCTTAGGGTGCCACCCAGCGAGGGAGCAAGGGGCCGCCAGCTCCGGCCGAGGTGGACCCCTCTTGGGTGGACACCTGGCGGAGCGGCAGAGAGGTGCTCGACTTCGGCTGAGGTGGACCCGTCTTAGGGCGCCACCTAGCGAAGGAGCAGGAGGGCCCGGCTCGACCTCGGCAGTGGTGGACCCGTCTTGTGGCGCCACCTGGCCCGTCAGACGCGCGCACTTGGCAACCTCTCACAGGGTCTCGGGCGCAACAGAAGCGGCGACAGGGATCATGACAATTATGGCACAGGATTTTTGCCTTCTCCACGTCATCTCCACATTAACTCCCCATGCCCCAAGCCGCGACGCTCCGATGGGACCTAGGGATGGGGGGCAACTGATGTGGCTACATCACTGATGTGGAACGTGTGTCAGGTACAGCTGGACGCCGTTGGTGCCACATGAATTTTTCTTTCAAAATTCCTGCTCCTTCGCCAGGTGGCGCCCCAAGACGGGTCCACTTCGGCCGAAGTCGAGCACCTCTCAGCCGCTCCGCCAGGTGTCCACCCAGGAGGGGTCCACCTCGGCCAAAGCTGGTGGCCCCTTGCTCCCTCTCAGGTGGCACCCCAAGATGGGTCATCTCTGTCGAGGTCGAACCAGGCCCTTTTCTCCTTCGCCAGGTGGCGCCCCAAGACTGGTACACCTCGGTCGAAGTCGAGCACCTCTCTGCCACTCCGCTAGGTGTCCACCCAGGAGGGATCCACCTCGGTCGAAGCTGGCGGCCCCTTGCTCCCTCGCTAGGTGGGACCCCAAGATGGGTTACCTCTGCCGAGGTCGAGCCGGGCCCTTTTGCTCCTTCGTCAGGTGGCGCCCCAAGACGGGTCCACCTCGGCCGAAGTCGAGCACCTCTCTGCCACTCCGCCAGGTATCCACCCAGGAGGGGTCCACCTCGGTCGAAGCTGGTGGCCCCTTGCTCCCTCGCCAGGTGGCACCCCAAGACGGGTCCACCACTGCCGAGGTCAAGCCGGGCCCTCCTGCTCTTCGCCAGGTGGCGCCCCAAGACGGGTCCACCTCGACCGAAGTCGAGCACCTCTCTGCCGCTCCGCCAGGTGTCCACCCAGGAGGGGTCCACCTCGGCCGAAGCTGGCGGCCCCTTGCTCCCTCGCCAGGTGGCGCCCCAAGACGGGTCCACCACTACCGAGGTCGAGCCAGGCCCTCCTGCTCCTTCGCCAGGTGGCACCCCAAGACGGATCCACCTCGGCCGAAGTCGAGCACCTCTCAGCCGCTCCGCCAGGTGTCCACCCAGGAGGGGTCCACCTCGGCTGAAGCTGGCGGTCCCTTGCTCCCTCGCCAGGTGGTGCCCCAAGACGGGTCCACCACTGCCGAGGACGAGCCGGGCCCTCCTGCTCCTTCGCCAGGTGGCGTCCCAAGATGGGTCCACCCCGGCCGAAGTCGAGCACCTTTCTGCCGCTCCGCCAGGTGTCCACCCAGGAGGGGTCCACCTCGGATGGAGCTGGTGGCTCCTTGCTCCCTCGCCGGATGGCACCCCAAGACGGGTCCGCCTCTGCCGAGGTCGAGCCGAGCCCTCCTGCTCCTCCGCCAGGTGGGGCTCCAAGACGGGTCCACCTCGGTCGAAGTCGAGCACCTCTTTGCCACTCCGCCAGGTGAACACCTAGGAGGGGTCCACCTCGGCCGAAGCTGGCGGCCCCTTGCTCCCTCGTCAGGTGGCACCCCAAGATGGGTCACCTCTACCGAGGTCGAGCCGGGCCCTCCTGCTCCTTCGCCAAGTGGCACCCCAAGACGGGTCCACCTCGGCCAAAGTCGAGCACCTCTCTGCTACTCCGCCAGGTGTCCACCCAGGAGGGGTCCACCTCGGCCGATGCTGGCAGCCCCTGTTCCTTTGCCAGGTGGCACCCCCTGACGGGTCTACCTCGGCCGAATCAGCCCTACTCTGCAAAGCCTCGGGAAGGTAGAGACACGGGCCACGAGATCGCCACTAGAGCCGACGCACGCCGCGCCCCATACCGGGCACCAGTACGGCCTGCAGTGATACGTGAAACCTCATTTACATCAGTTAAACAGGGCCCCGCAATCGAGGAATGAAATCCTTGCAGGCAGGAGCCTGAAACGGCTAAGAGCCCACCGTCAACGCCCCGAAAGAAAAGCTCCCGCACTTGGCCCAAGGTCTCCCCAGTCTTTCCCCCTTTCGTGACACACGACAGACGAGGTGTGCCGACCACTTAACTCCCGGGCTTGAAGGAGAAGGGGGGAGGAGGATCTAGAGATCTCGGGAAGCCCCCAGGAGGGGACGTGGATCGGAAGCGGTCCGGTGGTATAAAAGGGACGAAAAAAGCGGACGGAAAGGTAAGTGAGAGGGGAGGAAGAGCATCGAGAGAACGACCCTGGGACCCCCAAGAAGTCCTCAAGCGCATGCTCGGCGAACTCGGAGCAGGAAGCAGGGCTTCGACCCCTCTCTTCCTCACAACACTTTCATCTAAATCTCCTCTAAGCACGGGAATCCTTCGGGAACCCGCCTTAGAGGGTCTGTTCCATCTTGCCGCTCTCTAACATGACCGTCGGAGTGCCCCCACCGGAACCCCCGGCCCGGGTCTCTGACTTTGTTTTGCAGGACCGGAAGATCGGAGATCTCGAGAGGAGAGAATCCGAAAACCGGTGCCAACTCACGAGCTACAGGCCACTGCGGTGAGATCGGCAACAATATTCAATTCAGTTATAACTTTATTTTCTTATATCTAAATGAAATTGTTGGCATCGGCTGTCGCGGGTTCCAGAAAAATTCTAGAATGATAATGAGACAAGATCTTTACCAATTGAGCTACCGTCTTAATGATAAAATAACATATTATTTGAGTTAGTGATATTTTAACTTCCGATACAAAAAAAAAAAATTGCATAAACTCGTAACCCGAAAATTATGGACCTGACATCTTGGATAGGGCTGGAAATGGGCCGGCCCAAAGTCCATTGGGCCGGCCTAAAGATTAGATTTTAAAAAATTTTGGATCGAATCCGGGCATTCCTTTGGTCCAAAAATTAAATGGACTCTATTTTACAGCCCTAAGAATAGTCCAATATGCTTAAAATTTCGTCCGCAGCTTGAACCAGTTTCAGGCCAGTCCAAAATTTATTGAGATGGCCCAGCCCAGTTTCAAATAATCGGCTTTTGAGCTGGCCCATTTCTAACCCTAATCTTGGAGCATGAGGTGGCCAATCATTTGTGGCAATTGGTGGTTGGACGTGATAAGAACTTCTAGGATGCATTAGTTTTGCAGTTGAAATTGAAACCCGGTCGATTGGAATGCGGACCCGTTGATGGATGACTGAAATTAATTAGAATCAACAAATTTAAATATTGGATAGGAGTTTGGATTGGATTTTTGGAAGCACGGAGTATTTCTATATTTTCTCTAGTATTATAATAAAAATGGGACTCCACCCATCAAATAAATGGAATAGTAGTTATTCATTCCTAATTTCATTTTAGAGCCCAATTCCTAGAAAATTATGTTTCTAGTATGTTATAACAGATCAATTAGAATGAGAAACAAAATAATGATATTCTTGATACCATTGATTGATGACCGAAATTAATTAGAATCAAGATACTTAAATATAAGATAGGAGTTTGGATGGGATTTTGGAGGCTTGGAACATTCCTACTTTTCCCTAGAATTGTAATAAGAATTAGACTCCTCCATTCAAATAATTGGAATGGTAACTGCTCATTCCTATTCTCGTTTCGGAGCCCAACCCCTTTCAGCAAAATATTCTCATAGTGTGTTATAATAGAGTTAACTCCTAAGACAGTTAGTTGACAGAAAATATAACACAACCACCCTCTAATTAGGGATGCATAGCCGGGCTTGGACCGTACAAATTCAGCCCAATATGAGGTCATCATGGACCCGGTCCATCCCAAGTTTTATTCTTGCCCCTTTTTTATTCCGGTAATAGAAGAGTGGGAAAATTCACTACAAAGAAAAGAGTACTCCCTGCATCCGCTCCAATAAAATAAGCCAAGATTGGAGGAAACTCTTCGATCCAAACTATTCTAACTTGCTCAACCCTAACCTAGGTCTTTCTCTGATCTACCATATTGATATAACATCAGTTCAGGCAAAGCGAGGCTTAAAATTAGAACCAACAAGGAATTTGGATATGAGATAGTTCTTCATATTAGGCCATTTTTTTTAGCTAGATATATAACAATTATTATTTGTTAAAATAGCGTTTTAGTAAATCTTTTGGAAGCTAGTTT
Organism: Areca catechu; assembly: GCA_021397845.1. Lineage (NCBI taxonomy): Eukaryota > Viridiplantae > Streptophyta > Magnoliopsida > Arecales > Arecaceae > Areca > Areca catechu. The sequence continues at coordinate 22,168,178 of CM038051.1, forward strand.
GTTCTACGTGGAGTTGTGACCTACGCCGAACAGTTAGTTGACTCAAAAATAAAAAGAACTGTCTTTCGAGATGTTGAGAAAATTTCAAAGCACTGATCCTACTTGTTAGGAGATCGGGACCAGCATCTATACGTAGCGGATGCAACGTGGAAGAATACAGTCCAATAACCTGTTCTTTATATTCAATATCATGCAACAATGGAGATATAAATGTAGGAGAAAAAAGAGAGATTGCTATATTCTTTTGGAGAAAAATCTTGTTACAACAAATAAGATAACACCCGACAGCACCCCTTTTGAAACCCCAGAAGCTTCTCGCTGTCCTGCATGTTTTCTCTCTTGCAAGCCTTACGTCTCAAGAACCTACGTACGCCATGCACGGACAATAACTCAACATGCATCCCTTCTCCAAAGTCTTGTGGAACATCCCACGGTACCAAGCCCTCCACGTGATATCTTCCTCACGTGCACCTCTCTGCAGCCTATCACCGTGGCCTCCTTGAAACCTAGGAGGTCTCCTCATGGTCCCTGCCCCAAGGGGTGGCCCTCAAGCCCTCACAGTCCAAGACCAGGACCATGAGAAGTCCTCATGGACTCCACACCGTGAGACATCCAAATCACACGCCCCCTCCTCATATTAAATAGCACATGGGACATCAACCACTTCTTGATTAGTTGGGCATCTAATCTTGGACTTCTTGTTGGACTGCAACAACTTCTTGAATCTTGTTATGACTCAATCATATGGACGATTAGGACTTGGATTCTAGGGCCAATAACAAACTGGTTAGAACACCTCACATGGTTGGGCTTCCTAATTGGTTACAACCAACCAACTAACCAATCAACTAGTTAACCTCCTATCCAATTTAAAAAACCTGGACCCAACCCCATAACCCAATTGGGTTATGTTACAATCTCTCAAAAAAACTCTTCCCTAAGTCACATGAGAAAACACTCAAACTTAGAGCATTCTTGAAAAACCTCCAGGAATTCGCTTGGGACACGCCCCCAAGCTTCAGGGATTGCCTCCAGCACCCTGCCATGGCCTCTCAAGTCTCTCTAAGGCTTGGGAGCACCATGCAAAACCCTACAATCTTCATCTTAGTGTCCCAAACCTTAGCAAACCTGGCAATGTCCTCCTGTACAACCCCGCTGTAACTGCGTGTCCTGACACCTCTTATGTGGACCTCTTTGTCTGTGCCAACACCCTTCAGCTGCTGCGCACCCTTGGAGGCCTTTGGGATGATCGCCTCCACAGCTGAAGATCCTTGCTTGTATCATTGTACCACGATTGTAGCCTTCCTTCTGCCTGGCAACTACATCAGACTTTTTCTTGGACTTCCCTGGTGAGAACACTGCGAACCTGAACCGGCACTCGATGTAATTGGAGCTCTACCTGACACCATCTCCACAGAGCCATGCTAATCTCTACACACTCTGCTCCACCTGGCTAAGTGCACCCCTAGCGCTCGTGCTAGGATCTGGCCAATATTCTTACACCTCCTGCTTTGAACTCGTGTCGAATCCTACTCCACCCACGAGCCACCTATCATCGGTGCTCCATATGAGACTGAAGTCCCACTGATGCTACAGGAAGAAATCCCGAGGCAAGCTACTCAATGCTACCCTATTAAGCCTGCACCTGAACCTCGTACCCAATCACTACCTCCTTGGACCCTCCGCACATCGCAGATCTCTCCGAGACCGTTTCGGATACACTGCAACCTTGCAAGCTCCTCCGAAACCAAGAGCTCATCCAACTCTTCTACTAACCTAGTGACTAAACCCAGCAACCATCTTCACTTGGATGCTGCATCATGTCCCAGCCTGTCTCTCGACTGCATGATGTCCCTGGCACTCCCTAAGACTTGTCCCCGGTCTCCCTAAGTTGCCATCTCCATCAGCTCCAGTCTCCGTCCCTAAGCCAATGCCGCCATACCGGGATACTCCCAACTTCCCAACACCCCCGGCGCTTCCTGAGACTGTCTCCTGTCTCCCTAAGCTGCCCCTGGCATCGTCTTTGCTGATGTACTCCAGTGAACTTGAGAAATCTGGGCTTTTCCTTTCTCCATCCATGCGGGATACCATACCCACGTACAATTCCACCTGCCTTGATGCATTCCTTGAATCCTTTTCTTCCACCTTCAAACTAGCGGCTCTGAAACCGCTTCGCTTTCACTCGAACAATGGTTCAAACCAAGCTCTGATACTAGTTGATGGAAAAATTCCAGGACACTAATCCCACTTGTTGGGAGATCCGGACCAGCGCCTATACGTAGCGGATGCAATATGGAAGAATACAATCCAACAACCTATTCTTTGAACTCAATATCATGCAATAATAGAGATATAAATGTAGGAGAAAAAAGAGAGATTGCTTTATTCCTTTGGAGAAGAACCTTGTTACAACAAACAAGACAACACTCGATAGTACCCCTTCTGAAACCCCAGAAACTTCTCGCTGTCCCCCACGTCTTCTCTCTTGCATGCCTCACGTCTCAAGAATCCACGTATGCCATGCACGAACAATACCTCAATGTGCGTCCCTTCTCCAATACCCCGTGGAACATCTCATGGTACCAAGCCCTCCACGTGATATCTTTCTCACGTGCGCCTCTCTGCAGCCTATCACCGTGACCTCCTTGAAACCCAGGAGGTCTCCCCATGATCCCCGCCCCAAGAGGTGGCCCTCGAGCCCTCACGGTCCAAGACCAAGACCGTGAGAAGTCCTCATGGACTCCACACCGTGAGACATCCAAGCCGCACGCCCCCTCCTCACATTAAATAGCACATGGGATGTCAACCACTTCTTGATTAGTTGGGCGTCTAATCTTGTACTTCTTGTTAGACTGCAACAACTTCTTGAATCTTGTTAGGACTCAATCACATGGGCAGTTAGGACTTGGATTCTTGGGCCAATAATAAACTGGTTAGAACACCTCACATGGTTAGGCTTCCTAATTGGTTACAACCAACCAACTAGCTAACATCCTAACCAATTTAACAAACATGGACCCAATCCCATAACCCAATTGGGTTATGTTATAATCTCTCAAAAAAAACTCTTCTCTAAGTCACATGAGAAAATACTCAAACTTAGAGCATCCCTGGAACACCTCCAAAAATCCGCTTAGGACATGCTCCAAGCTCCAGGGATTGCCTCCAGCATCCTTACCATGACTTTTCAAGTATTTCCAAGACTTGGGATCACCATGCAAAATCCTACACGAGGCTCAAATTTAAACAACTGTCTATGAAATTTTGTAGCCCATTTAAAAGCTTGGTGGAGCAGTTAGGCCTGGAGATCATCCGAGAATTTCAAAATTATCGCTCGGTGGTCCACCTTTAGCAGGCCTGCCTTCTCGTACTTTTTTTTTTTTTTGATAAAACGGTGTATTCATTAAATTGAATGTAGATGAATACAACCTAAGGAGTCAGATAGCAAAATATTCCTAAGCTGTACAGGGGCAGTCTGCCAATCAGTCCACAAAATAGAGTTAGTGTGCTGAGCAACATAAGAGGCTACCTAGTCGGCTGCTGAGTTAGCCTCCCTGAAAATGTATCTGATAGTCAGAGAAGAGCAAGCCTGTAGCATGAGTCTAATGTCCCTGATTATCAGATGAGCAACATGTGTGGAGGAAGTCTGCAAGATCCAAGAAATGACGGTGGCAAAATCTCCCTCAATGATAAGATGGTCTAGCCCAGTACCCGACGAGCATATCTTATCGCAGCCCATGCAGCATAAAGTTCAAGGTCCGGCACCGAAGAGTCGAAACAAGGGGTACCCCGAGCCGCCAAGAAACCCAGCGATGAATCCCTAATAATGAAACTAGCTCCACCCATCCTGCAGCGGAGGCTCCCATCAAAGCTAATAGTGACAAACGGCGGAGGAGGGGGTTCCCAGGTAATAAAAACTCTCCGGGTCGCTCGAAGAGCGAGAGGGGAACCCCAGATCTCAGCCGACATCACGGTAGACATACAATACTCCATCGCGGCTATCCTGGCCCTCTCAACCAGAATCATAGGGGAATGTCTCAAAGATGTGAAAATCCGGTCATTCTTAGAAATCCAAATATGATATGCCAGATAAGCAATAAATGAAACATGGATCATAGGCGCCGTCCGCAGCAAGGTATAAAAAGTATCCAGAATGTGATCAGGCTGAGCAGGTATACCATAGAATCCCGCCAGAGCCCAGATCTGACTAGCGCGACCGCAATAGAATATGGCATGAGTCTGCGTCTCCAACTGAATCCCATAAAAGGGAAATTCAGGAGTGATATGGACCTTCTAGAGGTGATAAACTTCCGTGTGGGGAGGCGGTGCCAAGCGAGTTTCCAGATAAAAAGTAAAACTCTAGGATGCACCGGCAGGATCCAAATCCATCGATAGCTCCTGGAAATATAAAGATCCCGATCAGGCATAGGAATAAGATTCCCAATAGGCACCCTGATCGAGGTATGCCTTCTCGTACTTGATAGACTACATGCAAGCATGTTTCGTGCAATGGAGCACCTCATGAATGACAGGACATAATGGTTTCAAAGGCTAGCCGTCATCAATGATACGTCATACAACAGAGATTTAATTAACCTTATTAAGCCTACAACTATGCTAGGTTTGATTTGGACCAGGTGAAGCGTGATCTACACCTAACTTGGTTTTTTTTGTTGTGTTAATTTTAGATCCAAATCCAGACTTTGGATCCATAAGTTAATTCAGGCTCAGCCAGGTCGATCATAAACCAGATGCATGGAACAAGTTTTGCTATACCAGTGCATGTTGACTGGTACCAAGTGTACCATATCATATAGGTTCCAATCCAGATTTAGTATTGATGTTGTGTTAAGTCTCCGTATGCCGATCTAATCTCTATTGTAGGCATATGACACTGTATCAGCATGGTACCAATATAGGACATGAGGATCTGATGGATTCTTAGATGAGACAAGTTAGTTTGAGTTGAATGAGTTGGGTTGGTCTAATGTTCAGCCCTTGGCCTTGATTGGGCCAAGTTGGCTACCAAAATGCATATAGAGCCGATTGACTAAAAAAATATATATATGACCCAACTAAAACCCGCCCTCTCTCTCTCTCTCTCTCTCTCTCTCTCTCTCTCTCTTCTCTTTTTTTTTCTTTTCGTTTTTTTTTTTAACGAAACCACAGATCTAAATAAACTGGTTTGACCAGCCCTAACTAGTTGGGTCATTAATTGACCTTAACTCATGTTAAAGTCTACGGAGCAGTCATTAGTTTTAGTCGGTTCACTGGAGTTAAAACCACTGAAACTAATTACTGATTAACCGGTTTACGGGCTTCAACGGATAGCATGGAGAAGCTTCTGGAGCCCGAGCGTTCTCTATCCTTTCAGAAGACGTTGGTATGTTCTGATGCTAGTTGGTGGAGAGACATAAATCTGACTTGCTCTGGAGAAAGGAATACCACCATTTACAAGCCAAAGGAATTTAGCATTGGCTCTCTCTCTCACACACAACGTCCCAGACAGGAAATTAGTCTATTATTCAACTATCTAGCCTTTTATATATATTTGTTATTATTAAAAAAATTAAAAAATTGAAGATTGTAGAAACACAACACTAGAAATACTCGCCTGATAACACCTAAAAAGCAAAAATAATCCAAAAGTATGCCCACCGTGCAGTGTCTGTGCCCCACCGATGTTTGGAGCAATACATACCCAGGACTGGACCGCAACCGACCCAGCCCATTTGCTCCCACTAAGGACTAAGTAGGGTGGAGAGAGACTGCTTCATATTCTCACTTCCAGGTCACGGTACAGATAAAGAGTACTGTCAAAACTATTTTACTCCCGTAAAATCACCAAAATATCCAAACATTTTAATCCACCAGATGAAACACCGCCAGAAAATTGCTCACACGCAAATGAAAAAAAAAAAAAAAGACTTTTCTTTCGTCCTCCGGTTCATGCATTCATCCAATTTCCTTCCTTCCTACCTTCAAAGCCAAAATTCCGCTCTGCAGACATTGCAAGCAAAAGTGAGGGGGGCGGGCATCAAAGCAGCAAAGTACTCCAATAACAAGATACTTAATTACAATATCGCCATAATCTATTAATTAAAAAAGGGAAAAAGAAAGGGGGGGGGGGGGGGGGGTGGAGTGTGCCATTTCGTTTCTCTCTCTTCTTCCGTATCAGAAAAAGACAAAAAAAAAAAGGAAAAAAAAAAAAAAAAAAAGGGAGAAGTGGGCGATGGTGGTGCTGCTGTGGTGGGGGGGGGGCGGGGGGGGGTGCGGCGCGGGGGCGTAGTTGTCAGCCAGTACTAGGATAGACAAGAATGCCAGAAGAGGAGAGGGAGAGAAGGAGGAGCGCCGCCTCCGCCTCCTCCTTGCCGAACCCAGAGCCTCTCCGGGCAGCTGCCATCGCTGCCGCCTTCAGCTCCCTCCGCCTCTGCTTCCGGCGCTCTAGAAGCAGTAGCAGCATCTTCTCTTGCTTCTCCTTCTGCCTCCGCCTCAGCTCCTCCTCTCCCACCACCGCTAAAGAAGCCATCGCGTTCTCATTCTTTCCTTTAATAGTAGTCGTAGTAGCAGTGGTGGTAATAGTCTTAGTCTTTTGCTGCTTCTCAGCACCTTTTTCACCATTAATCTCAGCTTGTCTCCTCTTCTTCCGATACCTGATCCCGCATGCATTGCAGAGAGACTGCGGATCCCACGAAGAAAAAATAATCCATATAAATCACCAAAACAACAAATCAGTCTCATGATATCTAACAATTTAATCGGAAAAAACAAAAACTAGCAGCATTATGCTTAGATCGAATCATGAAAATTTTTATAATAATCCTGAGGTTAGACGGAAACCACGAGACCAAATACTAGATCAAATCCCAAGAATTTGAAAAAAAAATAGCATGGTGTCTCGACACAAAAAAAAAAAAAAACGAATAGAATGGTCCATGGAATTCAGATAGTGACCTGTAGACAAGAAATCATCGAAATGCCAATAAGAGGAAAACTTTTGAATTAGTTATCTAAATGCAAGAAATCCTTGAAATTCTCAGACGAAACAGGAATTGAAGAAGATATTGGACCAGATCGCATGTAGACCATGCCATGCTACGAAATCCAAAATATGACGGTGAAAGATGTAAGAAAAATTAAGAGGCAAAAAAGAAACAGGGGAGGTAGGACAAGACGAATTGGAGCAGGGGAAGGACCTTGGGTCCGTTGGGGCCACTCCGCCAGAGAGGGGTCTTCGACGTCCGGCAGTCGGAGCACACACGGGACAAATCCATCGAGCCCATCGCCGCCGACTTCTCCTTGGGCTCTTCTCCTCTCCTCCTCCGGGCATAGGGCTTCATCACCACCATGCGATCGTATCCATCGATCACGGTGGCCCGTGGGCCGTGGTGGCGGCAGTCGCACCGTGAATCCCAATTCGGGAACGACGCCTTCGCCACCACCGCCGCGATCATGGCCGGAAAACCCCAGTGTTTCAACCACAGAAGACGGGGGAAGGACAGGAGGCCTTATATCGCCTTCCGGCTTTTGCTTCGCACGTGCCGACCATATGGCGGCAACCATTTTATTTATAAATGATATAAATTTCGGATGTGAACACCACCATGTGAGCACAAGTCTATCAAGTGGTGTCATTAGTTTCAGCATCGATGCGGTTGGACCGGGGCCACCGAACTGGCCCACTGGAGGGGAGGTAACAGCACCTAGGAGGTTACCTGAGTAGAAGTCACTCTGCATTTCAGTACGCACGTGCAGGAGGCCGTTGGGGGCAAGGAAAATATTTTTTTAAAAAAATCATAAAGCGAATTATATTTAAATTACAATTTTAACTCACGTCCATCCATCATGGTTCGAAGATCAAATGATCGAACGGTGGATGTTATTTATTTATTATTTTTATGTATAATTAAAAGAGACTTATTATAATAACTATAGTTTTATGATTCGAGGGCCTTTGGGTCGGCGTTGGAGAATATGGCGAGAGGGAGGTTGGGATGGGATCTGCGAGAAGACAAAAAGCGGAAGCAGATTAATAAAGGAGGGCCGTACGTGGTATCAGGACGTGGGGAACAGCGCAGGTGCGTCAGGTGAAAAGAAGCTGAGGCGAATAACTATAAATGATTAGTTATAAAATAATAAAAAGACAAAAAAGGAAGCGGGAAATTCCCTTCCTTTTTGTTTTTTTTTTTTTTTTTTTTTCAGCTTTCCATTTGCCTGCAAAGTGCCGAGAAGGAAAATTTGGTGATGCGCCAGTAGCACACCGGAAAAACATAGAGATCAGCATTCCAGCTGGAAAATGGTTTTCCTTTTCATGTCCAAACCTATTAATACTATTAAGATCAAACTATTTAAATCTTTAAATTATAATTTAAAAATAATATTATTTATTATTTATTTTATAATTAATAATAATTAGTTTTATAATAATTAAAATATAGTTGTTTAAATTTAATCAGAATGATATCTAGATCTATTTTTTTTATATTAGAATTGGATTATTCATAGATCCGATTCAACCTGAATGGTTCATTGACCAAAAATTTTGATAATAAATTTGATTCACTTCAACTTAATTTTTAAGGGGATTAAGTCTAGATTTAATATTAGAATTTGACAAAGAATTGAAACGGGTTGGATCGAAGTTATTCATGATCTAATATGATCCAATCCACTTTCATTCTTAGTGAACCGAACAAAAAGAAATAAATGTGATGTAGTTTTGGATTAGGGGATATCATTATAATTTGAAGGGTTAATTTTGCATTCACCATAAAAACCAATACATTCTAAATTTAAAGCTAAATGTTTAGATTATTGGATGTGATATAGAATGTCGAGGATGTCTTGCATGCAGCAAGTTATGCATCAAATACTTTCAAGTATATTGTTAATGGATGCGCTGAGTTTGGATCAATTAGATGCCCAAAATAAATGCCTTTAAAAGGACTTTTTAAGTAGATAATTTGAATATAAAAAACCACATCAATAATTTAGACGGTCATTTTTTAATTATCACCGCCCATTTTAAATAAGCATCAAGTCCTTATTTTACACAATGCATTTATTATAAGCATACCCTTCAAGGAGACCTCACAAGCGATTTTTTTTTATTAAAAAGTTACAAATATAAATATAGACAAATTTTATCGATATCTTGATTTTTTTAACTTTTAATTTGGAGAGGATGCAGATTTTTTTTTTTTTTTTTTTTACGGTTAAGAATATTTAAATATAAGTGATAGACTATTATTTTTTTTTATCATGATTTCTTTTGCTTTTTAATTTCAAGATGACGAGGATACGGGGGTGGAACTGAGCTCTGATCGGCCTGAATTTGGGCTGACCTTTGGATTGGACCCAAAACAAATCATGTTGGGCTTAGGCTTCGTTATTGAGTCTATTTATATTTCGAGTCAGGTTTGGATATATCTTTAGCTTGGTCCGAGCTCAAGCCCAAAATACTGGCTTGAGATTAAGCGCGAATGCCAGCTATTGAGATAAGCTGGTTCAGTAAAGACTAATTAATGGTTCAAGGGTCCAATTACTGATTCAAGGGGCCAATTGAATCCCTTGTGAACCGGTCGCCCATACCAGAAGGCTCAAAGGTGACTCCACAAGCTGAAGGCTCTTCAACTTCTCAAGATAAATCAATAATAATCTTCTAAAAATTGTTTAATCCCTCAAAAGCAATTCCTTTTATAGTTTTCCATGAGATATGACCGTTGTAAGGCTTAGGGATTCGTGAAAGAGCTGTTGGAGACGAAATATAATTTAAAAATCACTTCCAACAACTAGCCATTGGAGTGCAAAAAATGACTACTCGAGTCGGCTCGAGGTCCACAAGTCGGCTCGAAGTCTCAAACAAACCAAAACAAATTTCTGTAAAAGTCAGCTCTTCAATCTGGAGTTGGCTATTGCCTTCAATAACTTCAAATCATTAAATTACTGGAGTCGGCTCTTCAGGCCAGAGTTGGCTCGAAGTCTCGGTTCATCAAAAATCATAACTCTGGACGAGTCGGCTCTTGGAGCTCGAGTCGGCTCGAGCTCAGGTCGGCTCGAGATCTCAGACTTCAGAAATATGTATTCTTCCATGAGTCGGCTCTTGGGACAAGAGTCGGCTCTTGATACTGAAACTCTGAAATTTCTCCGTGCCGTGCCACAAGGAGTCGGGTCTTGATCCATGAGTTAGCTCTTGCCAAAACTTCAATTGATGCTTCAAACTTCTCCTAAATTCTTCAACACTTGAATCAAATAAGAGCTAATCTACATACTCTCAATTTTACAATTTTTAGCCTATTTTACAAGATTACAAGATTAAAAAAAAAAAGGCTTTTACAGGTTAGAGTTCATAAGAGTCTATATATAATTGAATTATCTCTCAATCAAATTGAAAACTAATTTAAACTAAAAGTAACCAATTTCCTGTAAAAAACTTCTCAAGTAATTGAAAGGATTAGTAACATATATATGCTCCAATATTTTGTGATCATCAAAATCATTCTAGGGGTCAACAGTAGCATTATCCTAGGTCGACCCTGGCTTTACGATCATGATGCCATCCTTTTTGGTCGAACCAATAGCTATACCTTTAGTCACCATGGAAAGAAATTTGTAATCAATCCAACTCAACCTAAGGATCAGGCTAAAAGAGGATCTAGTAGCCTAAAAGAAAGGAAGCCAGGAATTGACCTGATCAAGGCCAAGGAGTTAGAAAAAGAGGTTACTAAGGGAACCCCTACTTGGATCTTGGCCACTAAAGATAATCATGAGCCGACCCAAAGAGAACACCCTTAAAAAATAATTGAGGCTCTGAAAGAATTTGAGGAAGAACCCTTTGAAGAATTTTAAGGAGAAAAGGCTGAACTTACTAAGAATTTAAATGAATAAACCCTTGAGCCCAGTGATGACTTTAAGTTTGACAAGGTTGAACCCATTGAAAATCTAGAGAAAGAAATTCTTGAGCCCATCGAAGAATCCAAAGGAGACATCTATGAATCAAGTCTAGTGGAGGAGTTAAAAAAAGAGATTACCGAGGAACCCAGCCTTACCATTAGAGTCTTACTTGAGGAAACACTAGAAGAAAGCCTACTTACAGAGCCCAATCCTAAAATCCAGGAACTCGAGGAATTTATTGAGGATTTGGCTTATTTAACCTAGTACCCTCAGGATGAGCCCCCTCCTACAGTTCCCATTGAAGATCTCTTTCTAAGATTAGTAACCCATTCTTCCCTTATGCAAACCCTGTAGATATACCACAACTTTGTAAGGTTAGCCTCATTAGTCTAGGATTAATCCCTGACACCCCTTCTTATATCCTACCCTACTAGACTAACTCTGAACTCGCCACTTATTTTCTATCCTTCCTAGAAGCCTCCAGCATTTCTAGGATCATTAGATTGCATCTTGTTGATATTAGCATACTGCATACAATCATTGCACATGTTAGGTTTGCATCTTACTTCTGGCATACTCTATGGCATTTGTTAGGAGCCCATTGTAAATTTTCATGTGCATGCCAAACTAGGGTCAAACCTAGAGAGTCTATAATCTATTAGGTTTAGGCCCTAGGAGTCCAATAAAATTTTTCTCAATAGGAATGCATAGTTGAGTCTGCACTTTGCATCATGTTAGAGTTCTGCATTAAGCACTAATTTTGAAATAATTTGGCTGATTTCCGAAAGCGAGCCAAAGAATTTGAAATAAGAGATTCTATAATGATTAGGCTTAGACCTGAACGGTTTCTTCCAGGAACCGTTAAAAAACTACATACTCATGGAGCTGACCCCTTCAGAGTGATAAGGAGAATTGGCCCTAATTCCTATGTACTTGAGCTACCCCTAGATTATAGCATTAGCTCGACTATCAATATCTCAGACTTAGTCGAGTATAGGGAGCCGGCAATAATACCCAGCGAGTCATTTGGACCTGACCTATCCTTTGAGAGTGAACCCGACCCTGAGTGTCCACCTCCAATTTTATCTAAGAGAGGAGAATGGATCGAGCATGTCCTGGATGATTAAGCTATCACAATCCGGGGCAAAGGCTATCAGCGTTACTTCGTTCGTTGGCAAGGCCGACCGGAGTCCGATGATTCATGGATTATCTAAGAGAACTTGCAGCACCTCGACCTCGACCTTCTTGAAAAATACCAAAGCCAAATCAACCCTTACTCGACTAGGTCGAGTTCTTTCCATCCCGGGAGAATTGGTGCGGGCACCAGGATTAGACAGAGAATCCTCAACCCTCTGTGGATCTCTGATTAGGGTTTTAATTTTTTGGATCCTGTAATAAGGATTAAAGCCAAAATAATTTGCTGCCGAATCATGTAATTAGTATCTAGTTGGTTTCAATTTTTGGTTTAGTCTTATAATTTGGCCAATTTGGTTAAGTTAGGGTCAATTGATCCTGTAATTAGCCAAGTTGGTCCACAAGCTCAAGTCAATTTGAAGGTGGGCTCAAGCTAGTTGAAGAAGGGTCTACAAGTTGGCAATCGAGTCAAGCCCAATTATAGATGATTCAAGCTACCGCTCCATGCCAAGTTAGGAGCGCCACTTCAGCTCATGGAATGCCACATCACCAGTGCCAATCATTCCTGGACCGTCATCAATAAATCTTCCTCTCCTTAAATTCTTGATTGTATGATTATTTGGCCGTATAAGGTGGATTTGGTTAGTTCCTCTTCCGGTTGCTACCCATACTAGAACGGCCATGGATATGCCAGTCGACCCCATCCTGCTCTGTCCGAGATGTTTTCGGTGGACTGCCTCCCCCTTCGATCTCCATCTATGGGATGCCGGAGACCCATTCGACTGAGCCAAGGAGAAAGCAGGAGAAGAAGAAAGAAGGAAAATAAAAGAGGAGGAAGAAGAAAAGAAAAGAGGAAGAAGAAAAGAAAAGAAAGGAAAAAAAAGAAGAGAGAAAAAAGAGAAAAAGAATAGGAGAGAGAAGAGAGGGGAAAGCAAAAAGAGAGAGGAGAGAGAAAGAAAAAGAGAAAGAAAGAGGAGAGAGAAAACAAGAAGAGAGAGGAAGAGGAGAGAAAGAAGAAGAGAGAGGAAAAAGAGAGAGAAAGGAAGGAGAAAAGGACAAAGAAAAAGGAGAGAGAAAGAGGAGAAAGGAAGAAGAGAGAGAAAGAGAAGAGAAGAGAGAAAGAAGAGAGAAAGAGGAGAGAGGAAGAAGAGAGAGAAGAGAAGAGAGAGAAAGGGAGAGACAAGATAAGGAAAGAGAGGAGAGAGAATAAAAAGAATAAAAATAGATAAATAAGTAAATAAATTTTGTAAAATCAATTTGATTTGGATATTTAGACTATTTTCTTATTGATTAATCCGATTCCTATCAACCGGACCTAAATAGATATCTAAATCAAGCCTGCCCTACACCAAATCTAAAAATCTTTTATCTTATTTAGATTTAGGATTAATTATTTAACTTATTTTGTCAGAGCTTTCATTACCTTTATCAATATGGGAGTACCGAGGATCTAAGGTTCGAGTCATGTATTTCTAATGAAATCAGTTTCAAGTAAGTTATCTTGATCTCTAGTATTACATGCTACATATGATATGAATGTTATGAAATATTAATTATGTGTAGCATAATTTGATTTGCATTGGATAGCATTCATTGTTATGTATGTTGGTGTTGATGCACTCTAGTCTGACTATGATCACACGAGGACCTAGTCTCCTTTCGAGCCTCCAGTGAGAAGATCACTAATACATGATCGATATACAGTATATGTAGTCAGGAGCGGGTTGCTTTTTCTTTATTAAGATCGCTAACACATACTGATGATGCATATTTTCTCGTGTAATATCGGAGCTAGTTTCCTTCTGAACCTCCAGTGGGGTGATCACTGGCACATGACCAGTTATTGGTATGTGTAGTCAAGATATAGTCTTTTTCGGGACTAGCCATAGGCTGATCATGGCCATAATCAGAGGGACTAGAAGAGTAAAGTAAATGGTTAGCCATCCACAGTCGTGTTACGGCCATGACGATGACGTGGCCGGGCTCAGATACTGCCAAATATGATCGAGCCACGTGGAGGTTTTTCCGGCCGAGTCAACGCCACATTGCCGAGGCCGAGCTCGGCAAGGCTACTCCGCCAGACGACTTCCCAAGACAAACTGCTCTCGCCGAAGTCGAGCTCGGTTCGGGGCTCCTCTACCACCTCGCCTGGCGCCCACCCAGGAGGGGTCCGCCTAGGCGAGGATGGCCGATCCTTCGCTCCTTCGCCAGGTGGTCCCCGGAGACGGGCCCACCTCGGCCGAAGCCAGGCGACCTCCTGCCACCTCGCCAGGTGTCCACCCGGGAGGGGTCCACCTAGGCCGAGGTCGGCCGATCCTTCGCTTCTTCGCCAGGTGGCCCCCGGAGACGGGCCCACCTCGACCGAAGCCAGGCGACCTCCTGCCACCTCGCCAGGTGTCCACCCGGGAGGGGTCCACCTAGGCCGAGGTCGGCCGATCCTTCGCTCCTTCGCCAGGTGGCCCCCGGAGACGGGCCCACCTCGGCCGAAGCTAGGCGACCTCCTGCCACCTCGCCAGGTGTCCACCCAGGAGGGGTCCACCTAGGTCGAGGTCGGCCGATCCTTCGCTCCTTCGCCAGGTGGCCCCCGGAGACGGGCCCACCTCGACCGAAGCCAGGCGGCCTCCTGCCACCTCGCCAGGTGTCCACCCGGGAGGGGTCCACCTAGGCCGAGGTCGGCCGATCCTTCGCTCCTTCGCCAGGTGGCCCCCGGAGACAGGCCCACCTCGACCGAAGCCAGGCGGCCTCCTGCCACCTCGCCAGGTGTCCACCGGGAGGGGTCCACCTAGGCCGAGGTCGGCCGATCCTTCGCTCCTTCGCCAGGTGGCCCCCGGAGACGGGCTCACCTCGGCCGAAGCCAGGCGACCTCCTGCCACCTCGCCAGGTGTCCACCCGAGACGGGTCCACCTCGGCCGAGGTCAGGCCGTCCGTACAGAGAAGGTCCCAAGGAAAGAGGCGCAGGCTCCGAGGTCGTCCCTCGGGCCGTGCGCATCACAGGCGGCGCCCCGTACGGATGGCGGCGGCACGCGAAACACCATTTGCATCGGCCCGACAGGTCCCGCAATCGAGAGGCGCGGTCCTGACAAAACAGGGCCCATAGACGGACGACGCCCACACTTGGGAAAGAGAACGCTCTCACTAGGCCCGAGGTCTGACCGGCCGCCTTACCGGCGTCACCCCCCTTCTGTCTTTGCCTTTTCCCCGTTGGGCTCGGCGGACGAGGTCGGAAAGCCGCCTGGCCCTCCTCACCGAAAGGGGAAAGAGAAAGGGATGGGGGAGGGGAGCCTCCCAGGGGGAGAAGACAGGCAAACAGCGAGAGGAGATAAAAGGAAGGAAGCTGGGGACGACAAGGTAAGCCGATCAGGTTGGGGACAAGCAAGAAGCAGTGGCCAAAAGCCTCGCTCCGAGAGTGAGATCCAAGGTCCCGAGAGGGGATCGCTTGGCGTGAGCTCGGCAAGGAGGCCCGGCCGAATTTCTGGTCCCCAGAGAACCTTTCTTATTAACAAATTCTCTAAGTCTGGAACCCCTTCGGGGGCCCGTCTTGGAGAGTCTGTTCCTTCTCGTCGTCTACTGACTTGACCGTCGGAGCTCCCTCGCCGGGATCCCCGGCCAGGGTCTCCTAACCCTTTTTGCAGGTTCGCCTCAGCCAGGGAGGTTCCTTCGCCAGGTGGTCAGGGAGGATCCACGGATCCGAGGCACGGGCACGGCGGCGAGAACGGTAACAGATTGGCGCACCAGGTAGGGGGGGCAGGACAACACCCCCTAGCGGGAGCTAGCTTTCTGCATGTGTCGCGTTCTCTGACAATGGTGGTCACTCGTGGGCGCGAGGCGTCCACCAGCCGTGTAGGGGAGGTTTACTCCCCTCAAGGGGGCCACAGCCCAGAGAGGGAGCTTCCAGCTCCCCCTCCTCTTCCATCACAGCCTACCTCAACAGACGGACCCCTTGCGGCCGTCATCCAACAGCTACAGACCTTGACCTCGGCGGTCCGGCAGCTTCAGCATCAGCAGCGGTCCCTGGCCATGCAGCCGCAGCCAGGGACCCCTGCGGCCCGGGCCGCGGGGCAGCGTGGGAGCTTGCACTCCATTCAGGGCAGGCCATCCCACCCGAGGGCCGTCTCCAATCCCCGGGGGAGCCACCAAGCTCCCGCTAAAAGAAACTACTCCGGTTCAGAGGATCACGAGAGTCGATCCCCGGTCGATGAGGTCGAAACGGCGCATCGCAGCAAGCGACGCCGAGGCCTGACTTCGCGCCGAGACCGATCGGCGCCCCCTTCACCCGCAGCCTCGGTGGAAGACTCCACCGACGAAGCCATCAGGCGCCAGGCCGAAAGGCGCCTGGAGGAGCATGAGCGCAAGCTAGCGGAGTTCGCCCGCCGATTTGCCGACCTGCAGAACTCGTCGACGGACCCGGCGGGCTACGACTCCCGTCCCCCTTTCTCTGAAGAAATCCAGGCGGAGCCGATCCCAAAACGGTTCCGCATGCCACAGGTGGATCCCTACGACGGGACCACCGACCCTCTGGACCATCTGGAGAGCTACAAAGCTCTCATGAGGGTCCAGGGGGCCACTGACGCTCTTCTGTGCATCGCCTTCCTGGCCACCCTCCGGAAGGCCGCTCGAGTCTGGTTCACCCGCCTCGAGCCTGGATCCATTCGCTCCTTCCACCAGTTGGAAGGAAAGTTTGTGGCGCACTTCGACGCCTGTCGAAAGGTGCCAAGAGAGGTGGACAGCCTCTTTTCTATCCGCCAGTAGGACCAGGAGCTGCTCCGGGACTACATCACCCGGTTCAAGGCCGCAGCCCTGGAAATCTACAGCCTGGACGAGTCCGTCGCCATGTTGGCTTTGAATCGCGGTCTCAAGACGTCCTGCCTGACCTACTCCCTGGACAAGAAGCTGCCCAGGACGTACTCCGAGCTCCTCCTCCGCGCCCATAAGTACATCCGAGCGGAGGAGGCCGACCGCACCCGTCGAGAGTTGGACGGGAAGACTCTGAAGAGGCCGCCCCCGAGAGATACCCCGGGAGCTCGGAAGCCCGGGCCATCTGCCGACCCTCGCCCAATCCAAGGCCGAGGGGCGAGGCCACTCCCGAGCGGAGGTTCACCCCTCTCCTCGCACCTCGGACGAAGATCCTCATGGAAATCGAGGGCGAGCGCTACCTCCACCGACCTCCTCCTCAGAACCCGAGGGCCATCCGGGACAAATCGAAGTACTGCCAGTTCCACCGCGAGCACGGTCATGACACGGAGGAGTGTCGCAACCTGAAGCGGGAGATCGAGGAGCTGATTAAGAGGGGCTACCTCAGGAAGTTCGTCAGGAACGGGACCCCCCCGGAGAGGCAGCCGCTCGCGACCTTACCGCCCATTCCTGCAATCGATAACCGCCCAACGGAGAAGCCCGTGGGCATGATCTCACGCGGGGTCGGACGAGCGGCGAAGAGAGCCCGAGAAGTCGGGAACCCGGAGAATGTGATCCCTCCCGAGGAGGGGAAGGGTAATGATAATGTAAACAACGATGCCATGGTGGTCGAGATGACCATCGCGAAGCATCCTGTACATCGAATCATGGTGGATAGTGGAAGCTCGGCTGACGTGCTTTTTTACGAGGCTTTCTCTCGGATGAACTTGTCCCACGATCAGCTAAAACCGGTACGTACCCCCCTGGTAGGATTTACAGGGGACTCCATGGGGGTCGAAGGGGAGATCACTCTCCCGGTCACCGCCGGATCCCCACCCCGGCAGATGACCGTCCTGATAACGTTTACCGTTGTCAGACTCCCCTCACCTTACAACGCCATTCTCGGGCATCCCGGGCTCAACCAACTGGACGCCACGATCTCCACGAAAAGGTTGTTGGTGCAGTTCCCCACGCCTTCCGGGCTCGGGGAGATGAAGGGAACGACCTAGCCAGTCCCGCTTTGCCTCCAGACGGTCCCGGGCTCCCGGGGCGCGGAGCTCGCCCCCGATGTCGACGACCTCGACCTAAGAGAGAAGGAACCCCGGGGAGGGCCCGTGGAGCGCCTGCTGACTTTTCCCCTCGGTTCGGACCCGCTGAAGACGGTGCAAGTCGGGGCCCAGCTCCGTGAAGAAGAATGGACCCGCCTGCTAGAGTTCCTCCGTGCGAACGCTGACGTGTTCGCCTGGTCAGCGGCCGACATGCCGGGCATCCCGCCCGAGGTCATCACGCACAGGTTAAATGTGGACCCAAGCTACCGCCCGGTCCGCCAGAAGAAGAGGAGCTTCGCCATGGAAAGACAGAAGGCAATCAACGAGGAAGTGGAGAAACTCCTCGCCGCCGATTTTGTGCGGGAAGTCCAGTATCCCAGCTGGCTAGCAAACGTGGTCATGGTAAGAAAGAGTAGTGGTAAGTGGAGGATCTGTGTGGACTACACCGACCTCAACCGAGCCTGCCCAAAGGACAGCTTCCCTCTTCCAAAGATCGACCAGCTGGTCGACACCACCTCGGGACATCGCCTCCTGTCATTCATGGACGCCTTCTCCGGATACAACTAGATCCGGATGAGCCCGGAGGACGAAGAGCATACCACCTTCATAACCGACCGCGGGACTTTTTGCTATAGGATGATGCCATTCGGCCTCAAGAACGCAGGGGCAACATACCAGCGCCTGGTCAATAGAATTTTCAAGGACCAGATCGACCGCAACATGCAGGTGTACGTGGACGACATGCTGGTAATGAGCAAACCCGATTCGGACCACGTGGCTGACTTGGCGGAGACATTCGGCAACCTCCGACGTCATCAGATGAAGCTGAACCCGGCGAAGTGCGCCTTCGGCGTCTCCGCCGGGAAATTCCTAGGATTCATGGTGACCCAAAGGAGAATTGAAGCCAACCCGGAGAAGGTCCAAGCCATCCTGGACATGGAGCCGCCCGCCTCCAAGAAGCAAGTGCAGCAACTCACCGGCCGAGTTGCGGCCCTCAGCCGCTTTATCTCCAGGTCGGCAGACCGCTGCCGTCCCTTCTTCAAGGTGCTGAGAAAGATGAACGACTTCGCTTGGACCGAGGAATGCCAGAAGGCCTTCGAGGAGCTGAAGAGGACGCTCGCGTCGCCACCGCTGCTGTCCAGGCCCGAGGAGGGGGAGGAGCTCATCCTCTACCTAGTGGTCACCCCGGAAGCCGTCAGCTTGGTCCTGGTTCGGACCGATGGCCAAGGAGTCCAGCGGCCGGAGTACTATACCAGCAAGCTTCTTCGCGATGCAGAGCTCAGGTATTCTCGGCCCGAGAAACTCGTTTTTGTGCTAATAGTGTCTGCCCAGCATCTCAGGCCCTATTTCCAAGTGCACCCCATCGCTGTCCCGACGGATCAACCGCTGAAAGCGGTGCTCAGCCGACCCGATACTTCGGGATGATTGGCAAAGTGGGCACTGAAGCTCAGCAAGTTCGACATTACGTACAGGCCAAGGTCGGCCATGAAGGCACAAGTGCTGGCCGACTTCTTGGTCGAATATGCAGGCTTGGGCAAAGAGCCCGAGGAAGGCCCCTCATGCCAGCCGATGGAGATAGGCCCCGATGAGCCCGGAGAGGATGCCTGGATCCTCCATGTGGACGGAGCCTCGAACTCCGGCGGGAGCGGAGCCGGACTCATCCTTGCCAACAGCGACGGGGTCGTCGCCGAATGCGCGCTCCGTTTCCAATTTCCCGTGACAAATAACCAAGCAGAGTACGAAACACTTCTTGCCGGGCTGAGGGTCTCCCGCGAGCTGGGAGTGACCAACCTCAGAGCTTTCACCGATTCCCAGCTCGTGGCGGGACAGGTCTCCGGGGAGTATGCCGCACATGACCCCCAAATGGCAAAATACTTGGAGCTCGTCAAGGCGGGCGCGTCCAGATTCCGGCGCTTCAACATCTTCCATATCCCCCGCAGGGAGAACGCCCGCGCGGATACTCTCTCTCGGCTGGCGACCCTGCCGTACTCGATGCTGGGACGCACTCATGTGGAGCGCCTTGAGATCCCAAGCCTCGAGGCGCCGGTGGAGGTCCATCAGGTCAGCCATGAACCCAGCTGGATGGACAAGTACGCCGCATACATCACCAGTGGTACCCTGCCGGAGGACCGCGAGGTGGCTCGCCTTATCAGAAAGAAAGCCTTGCGGTTCGTCCTGATGGATGGGCAATTGTATCGAGGATCCTACTCCTACCCCTCCTCAAGTGTGTAGGACCCACGGAAGCCAAGCTCGTACTCCAGGAGATTCACGAAGGCGTCTGCGGGAACCACGTGGGGGGCAGGGCATTGGCGTACAAGGCCCTCCGCCAGGGCTACTTCTGGGAGACGATGAAGGAAGACGCCGCTGGCTTCGTGAAGAAGTGCGACCGGTGCCAGTGTCACGCCACGGTGCAACGGCAGCCCTCCAACCCAATCTCCCAGCTCTCAGCTCCCTGGCCGTTCGCCCAGTGGGGGATGGACCTTCTGGGCCCATTCCTGCTGGCGTCTGGACAGCGGAAGTTCTTGATAGTGGCCATCGACTACTTCACAAAGTGGGTCGAGGCCAAACCCTTGGCGAGGATCACCGAAGCAAACATCGCCAAGTTGTTTTGGAAGTCAATCGTTTGCCGCTTCGGCCTCTCCCACACCGTGGTTACTGACAACGGGCGCCAGTTCGACTGCCGAGAGTTCGAAGAGTTCTGTAGCGACCTCAGCATCAGGCATCGCTTCACCTCGGTGGCGCATCCCCAGACCAATGGAGAGGCCGAAGTCACGAACAGGACCATTCTTCAGGGCCTCCGCACGCGGCTGGACCAGGCCAAGGGCAGGTGGGCCGACGAGCTCCCCAGCATCCTCGGGGCATACCACGCCATCCCGAGGACGGCTACCGACGAGACCCCGTTCAACCTCGTCTTCGGAGCCGAGGCGGTTATCCCGATCGAGCTCAGCCTACCCACGCTGCGTGTGGAGCAATATGACGAGACAGAAAACCCAGCCAGGATGATGCTCAACCTTGACCTTCTTGAGGAAACGAGGGACAAGGCCCGAGTTCGAATGGCGGCGTATAGGCAGCGTGTGGCCAGGTATTACAACTCCCGAGTGCGGCCGAAGATTTTTCGTCCCGGAGATTTGGTCCTCCGACGCGCTGAAGCTTCTCAGCCACGGGAATGCGGCAAGCTCTCGCCCAATTGGGAGGGCCCATACCGGGTAGCAGAAGCCCTCCCTCACGGTGCCTACTACCTGGAGGAGTTGGGAGGTGCCAGGTTCCCCCGGACGTGGAACGCCTCGAACCTAAGAATGTATTATCAGTAATGTAAGGTTCTTCACTCCCGCAATAAAGTTCCCTTGCTTCAAACGCTCTCTTCTCACTTTGTAGGAAAACCGGCGCATGGCCCTGAGCTCGGCATGACCGATCATGGCCGACGGCCGAAGGAAGCGGGAGATCCTGGGCTTCGGCCTGGAAGGTGGGATAGAACCCAGTTCGTCCACGCAAGCCCGGAGAACAGCTCGGCAAGCCGTGCAAGGCTTGAGAAAGCCTGCGGCCCCGGGGTTCAGTCCGGAGATCCTGGGCTTTGGCCTGGAAGGTGGGATAGAACCCAGTTCGCCCATGCAAGCCCGGAGAACAGCTCGGCAAGCCGTGCAAGGCTTGAGAAAGCCTGCGGCCCCGGGGTTCAGTCCGGAGATCCTGGGCTTTGGCCTGGAAGGTGGGATAGAACCCAGTTCGTCCATGCAAGCCCGGAAAACAGCTCGGCAAGCCGCGCAAGGCTTGAGAAAGCTTGCGGCCCCGGGGTTCAGTCCGGAGATCCTGGGCTTCGGCCTGGAAGGTGGGATAGAACCCAGTTCGCCCACGCAAGCCCGGAGAACAGCCCGGCAAGCTGCGCAAGGCTTGAGAAAGCCTGCGGCCCCGGGGTTCAGTCCGGAGGTCCCGGGCTTCGGCCTGGAAGGCGGGGTAGAAACCATTTCGCCCACGCGAGTATGAAGGTGATCCCGAAGACGGACCCGCTCAAGGCCTACTCTGACGCCACGCGGTCCGGTATGTCCCAACCTTCGATTTGAGCGACGGACGGGACCAGGTCTACGATCGTTTCGGCACTCCACATCGACATCTCAAAAAAAGAAAAAAGAAAAGAAAAGATGGGAGAGTGGGGAAGAAAGTGAACTCGAGACTTAGTCAAACGATGTCTTCATTAATTCGAGGAAAAGTACAAAGCTGGGAATCCCGACAGGCCGGGAGCCCCCCCCCCAAAAAAAAAGAAGAAAAGGGTACAATTACGACGACAGAGAAGGGCGAGAAGACGGTGGCTCAGTTTGGTGCGGGGTTGGAGCCCTTCGCCGGGGTCGTGCGCTCCGCATCCTCGCCTTCAGCGACGGACGGCTCAGGCGGCTGCTCCGGAGCCATGGCTTCGCCGGTCGACGGGGCCACAGGCATGGCGTCGGCCGCACCGGAGGCTCTACTCTCAGCTCCTTGCCTCCTACCTCCGAGCACTACCCCACTGAGGTCGAGCTCGGGGTAGAAGGCCCCTACTTTCTCCCGGCACATCCGGAACCCCTTCAGGAAGGAGTCCACGGTGGCCTCCCGGACCTCCGACGTGTACTCGTCGGAAGCCCGGAACTTCGGGACGGCCTTCTGCGCCTCCCGCTTCGCGGCCTCCAAGAGTCCGTTGACATACGCACTCCGCTCCTTCGCCGCGTTTGCATCCCGCCGTCCTCCTCCAGCTGGCGCTCCAGCCACTGGGAATGGGCCTGAAGACGAGCCCTCTCCGCTGCGTCCTCCTCCGCGCGATGCTGGTGGGAGATCCTCTACTTCGACAGAGAAGACTCCAGCTCCTTGTTCCGCCCCTCGGCGCGCGCTAGGTCAGTCTGGAGGGCTTGATTGCTTGCTCGCAGCTCGACCCCCTTTTCCATGAGGTCCTTGACGTCGGCTGCGAGCTTGCCGAGCTTCTTCTCCTTCTCGGTGTCCCTCTTCGCGTTCCCTACGAGGAAGTTCCTCAGTAGGAGAACGTCATTCCCAATCTGCACAGGTAAAGTAACCGGGTTAGAAGAAAGACCACTGAGATCACGAAAGACGGAAGAAAATGAGTTCGGGCTTACCGTGAAGAGCTGCGGGAGGATCCCGAGCAAAGCGTCAGCATAGTCCCGGCCGCCCCGAGCTCGGCGATCCCGGGCTGTGGAGGCGTACTCCATCACCTTCTCCGCGAGCCCTTTGTCATGGATGACCGAACACTGGTGGGTGATCACCGGTGGCGGAGCCGTCAGTTCGGCTCCTGCGGCGACTGTCCCTCCAGCAGGAGCCGCAACCGATGGGCCGGCGGAGGACACGGGCTGCGCCATCGGAGCCGCGACGACGATAGGGCCGGCACTGGATGGGGCTGTGGGCGGTGGAACCCCCTCGACGATGGCACCACCGGATCTGGCAGCCGAGGAATCAACGGCCCCGCCCCGAGGCAGCCTGGCCGGGGGAGCAGCGGCCGCTGGACTAGGTGCAGACGCCGGCGCCACCTCCTGGCTCGCCTCGGTGCGAGCCCTCTTGGCCGCAGGCTCATCCACCTCCGGGACGTCTCTCTGGGCCGCGCCCTCCAGGAGGCTCTCCAGTGAGAACTTCATACCTGCAATGCAAAAGAATAGAAGGTCGGCCAACTCGGTTATGAAGAAAAAAGAATGCAAGAGTCAAGGGAGGACCAAATCTCACCCGACTCGTGGATGGGACTGATCCCGGCCTCAAAAAGATTCTGCTCTGAGAGCAGAACCTCGAGCGCCGGGACCACGTCACTCAGGAGTAGGGAGTAGTCCTCCTGGTCCGCCAACTCAACCTAGGGTTCCAGTTCGGAGACCGGTCCGGTTCACTCCAGGCCCAGTCGACATCTTCGACCGAGGCAAAGAAAAACCGACTCTTCCAGCCCTTGATAGAAGAGGGGAGGTCGAACCAGAGACACCTGGGCCGGGATGAAATATACTACCAGCCGTCATCGGTGGAATACCTCTTCAGGGTGAACATGGCCCTGAAGAGGGAGAAACGGGCAACGAACCCGTGAAAGTGACAAAAAACTATGAAGGAGAAGATGACCCGGATGGCATTGGGAGCCAACTGGACCGGAACAAGTCGGAAATGGCTAAGAAAAGAGAGGAAGAAGGGGTGCAGAGGAAATCGAAGACCCCCAAGGAAGAAGTCTTCGTAAAAGGCTATGCGGCCGGGGCCACTCATGGTGACGCGCTCCCCGGGCCGCGGAACGAATAGACGAATTGATCCCGGGATGCCGTAGGCCTCCCAGAGCAAAGAAAGATCACCCTCGGTCATGGTGGAAGCATGACCGGAGGGACCGGCGGGAAGAAGAGGCGGAGCAGGAAGAGAAAGAAGAGGCACGGCGGGAGCAACCGGAGGAGACCGGACCCCCCTGGGGATGCCGATGGTGACACCCCCGGGTTGCAGACGCCTGCGGATCTCCTCCGGAATCGTTTCCTCCCCTGAGGAGGAAGAAGATGGAGTCCTCGGCCGGGATGGACCGGCCTCGTCCGGATTGGAAGAGATATAGCGACGACGCGCCATGACAAAGGGGAGAACAAGGATTCAGAGAGGAAAAGAGAGAGGGGAACTAGAGAAGGATGGAGGCACTCACCGAAAATACGCCAAGCGAACGCGGGGCAATGGAAGTTAGCCAGCAGCAAACCGCCCACGGAGCAAGGGGAAAGGCCTCATTCTGGAAAGTCCCCTCCTTTTCAAACTCAGTCGACAGCGACCGTACCCGTCATTCCGCCCCGAGCCACTGAGTGATCGCCACGTGGACGCACGCCCGACACCGACGCCTCGTTAGCAGGGTAATGGCCTCTGCCTCGAAGCGACGCATTTATTACGGGCAAGTGGGCGACGCGTGGCGGCTTCCTATAGGGTTTCGGGTGTATCGAGTCGCGGCGACGAGGATCGTGGCAATTATGATGCAAGATCTTCGCCTCCCCACGTCATATCTGCATTTAATCCCGACGTTTCGTTCTACGATGCCCCAACGGAACGGCGGGCTTGGGGGCAACTGTTACGGCCATGACGATGACGTGGCCAGGCTCAGATACCGCCAAATATGATCGAGCCACGTGGAGGTTTCTCCGGCCGAGTCAATGCCACATTGCCGAGGTCGAGCTCGGCAAGGCTACTCCGCCAGACGACTTCCCAAGATAAACTGCTCTCGCCGAAGTCGAGCTCGGTTCGGGGCTCCTCTACCACCTCGCCTGGCGCCCACCCAGGAGGGGTCCGCCTAGGAGAGGTCGGCCGATCCTTCGCTCCTTCGCCAGGTGGCCCCCGAAGACGGGCCCACCTCGGTCGAAGCCAGGCGACCTCCTGCCACCTCGCCAGGTGTCCACCCGGGAGGGGTCCACCTAGGCCGAGGTCGGCCGATCCTTCGCTCCTTCGCCAGGTGGCCCCCGGAGACGGGCCCACCTCGGCCGAAGCCAGGCGACCTCCTGCCACCTCGCCAGGTATCCACCCAGGAGGGTTCCACCTAGGCCGAGGTCGGCCAATCCTTCGCTCCTTCACCAGGTGGCCCCCGGAGACGGGCCCACCTCGGCCGAAGCCAGGCGACCTCCTGCCACCTCGCCAGGTGTCCACCCGGGAGGGGTCCACCTAGGCCGAGGTCGGCCGATCCTTCGCTCCTTCGCCAGGTGGCCCACGGAGACGGGCCCACCTCGGCCGAAGCCAGGCGGCCTCCTGCCACCTCGCCAGGTGTCCACCCGGGAGGGGTCCACCTAGGCCGAGGTCGTCCGATCCTTCGCTCCTTCGCCAGGTGGCCCCCGGAGATGGGCCCACCTCGGTCGAAGCCAGGCGGCCTCCTGCCACCTCGCCAGGTGTCCACCCGGGAGGGGTCCACCTAGGCCGAGGTCGGCCGATCCTTCGCTCCTTCGCCAGGTGGCCCCCGGAGGCGGGCCCACCTAGGCCGAAGCCAGGCGACCTCCTGCCACCTCGCCAGGTGTCCACCCGGGACGGGTCCACCTCGGCCGAGGTCAGGCCACCCATACAGAGAAGGTCCCAAGGAAAGAGGCGCAGGCTCCGAGGTCGTCCCTCGGGCCGTGCACATCACAGGCGGCGCCCCGTACGGATGGCGGCGGCACGCGAAACACCATTTGCATCGGCCCGACAGGTCCCGCAATCGAGAGGCGCGGTCCTGACAAAACAGGGCCCATAGACGGACGGCGCCCACACTTGGAAAAGAGAGCGCTCTCACTAGGCCCGAGGTCTGACCGGTCGCCTTACCGGCGCCACCCCCCCTTCTGTCTTTCCCTTTTCCCCGTTGGGCTCGGCGAACGAGGTCGGAAAGCCGCCTGGCCCTTCTCACCGAAAGGGGAAAGAGAAAGGGATGGGGGAGGGGAGCCTCCCAGGGGGAGATGACAGGCAAACAGCGAGAGGAGATAAAAGGAATGAAGCTGGGGATGACAAGGTAAGCCGATCAGGTTGGGGACAAGCAAGAAGCAGTGGCCAAAAGCCTCGCTCCGAGAGTGAGATCCAAGGTCCCGAGAGGGGATCGCTTGGCGTGAGCTCGGCAAGGAGGCCCGGCCGAATTTCTGGTCCCCAGAGCACCTTTCTTACTAACAAATTCTCTAAGTCTGGAACCCCTTCGGGGGCCCGTCTTGGAGAGTCTGTTTCTTCTCGTCGTCTACTGACTTGACCGTCGGAGCTCCCTCGCCGGGATCCCCGGCCAGGGTCTCCTAATCCCTTCTTGCAGGTTCACCTCAGCCAGGGAGGTTCCTTCACCAGGCGGTCAGGGAGGATCCACGGATCCGAGGCACGGGCGCGGCGGCGAGAACGGCAACAAGTCGTATCATTTATAATTGAATATGCATATTAATATGATGTTGCATTTTATTTTATTGTGAGCTGGTTATTCTGTAATATATGATTTGTGTATATTTGCAATTGGTTGTTGTCATATTTATGCATATATTAGAGATAATGATAACTTATTGAGCCTGTAAAGCTCAAATCCTATTTTCTATATTTTTTGTTACATATTCAGAAGACCAATCGGGCTTTAGGACCAGTTAGTAAGGAGATAGGATTTAAGTGTTAATCCCTTAGTTTATGTTTATCTTAAAATTTTAGTTGAACTTTTCTTACACTGTATCCTAGATTCTAATTGAATTTTATCTACTTGTTAACCTTGATAGAGAATTCTAGAAATAAATAATTAATTAATGAAATTATTTTCTATCATTGCCTGATTGTTGGTTAGTAGGATAGTTCCTGCATATTTGATGGGATTGAATCCTAAGAATATATAGCTGTCTGTCATATGCTTGGCTCGGGCATCGGGCTGGGACATGACATGTAGCAAGAAAATAGCATCGAAGTGATCCAAAACAAAATATTCTATTTTCATTATCAGTTCTCCAATTTCTCTTCAACATACTTAAAAAATAAAATAAGCAAGAAAAATTTTAATGGCATCAAATAACAAGCATTCTGTTTCACATACTCAAACATGGTATCAATGACAAAGTAGCACAATATATATGTGACTCGACATATGGTCTCAATTTTATACAATAGGTACTGATATGGCTACTACGCTGACGTGGCACGCGTTTCAGGTCCTGCCGGACGTGGTCAGTACCACGTGGTTGTTTTTTAAATCCTTCGCCAGATGGCGCCCGGAGACGGGTCCACCTCGGCCGAAGTTGAGCACCTCTCTGCCGCTCCGCCAGGTATCCACCTCGACCAAAGCTGGTGGCCCCTTGCTCCCTCACCAGGCGGCACCCGGAGACGGGTCCACCTCTGTCGAGGTCAAGCCGGGCCCTCCTATTCCTTCGCCAGATGGCGCCCGGAGATGGGTCCACCTCGGCCGAAGTCGAGCACCTCTCTGCCGCTCCGCCAGGTGTCCACCCAGGAGGGGTCAACCTCGGCCGAAGCTGGCGGCCCCTTGCTCCCTCGCCAGGCGGCACCCAGAGACGGGTCCACCTCCGTCGAGGTCGAGTCGGGCCCTCCTGTTCCTTCGCCAGATGGCGCCCGGAGACGGGTCCACCTCGGCCGAAGTCGAGCACCTCTTTGCCGCTCCGCCAGGTGTCCACCCAGGAGGGGTCCATCTCGGCCAAAGCTGGCGGCCCCTTGCTCCCTCGCCAGGCGGCACCCGGAGACGGGTCCACCTCCGTCGAGGTCGAGCCGGGCCCTCCTGTTCCTTCACCAGATGGTGCCCAGAGACGGGTCCACCTCGGCCGAAGTCGAGCTCCTCTCTGCCGCTCCGCCAGGTGTCCACCCAGGAGGGGTCCACCTTGGTCGAAGATGGCGGCCCCTTGCTCCCTCGCCAGGCGGGACCCGGAGATGGGTCCACCTCCGTCGAGGTCGAGCCGGGCCCTCCTGTTCCTTCACCAGATGGCATCCGGAGACAGGTCCACCTCGACCGA
The DNA here is from genome assembly GCA_021397845.1 of Areca catechu. Taxonomy (NCBI): domain Eukaryota; kingdom Viridiplantae; phylum Streptophyta; class Magnoliopsida; order Arecales; family Arecaceae; genus Areca; species Areca catechu. Next base: position 22,196,523 of record CM038051.1, read on the forward strand.
AGTCGAGCACCTCTCTGCCACTCCGCCAGGTGTCCACCCAGGAGGGGTCCACCTCGGTCGAAGCTGGCGGCCCCTTGCTCCCTCGCCAGGTGGCACCCGGAGATGGGTCCACCTCCGTCGAGGTCGAGCCGGGCCCTCCTGTTCCTTCGCCAGATGGAGCCCAGAGACGGGTCCACCTCGACCGAAGTCGAGCACCTCTCTGCCGCTCCGCTAGGTGTCCACCCAGGAGGGGTCCACCTTGACCGAAGCTGGCGGTCCCTTTCTCCCTCGCCAGGAGGCACCCAAAGATGGGTCCACCTCCACCGAGGTCGAGCCGGGCCCTCCTGTTCCTTCGCCAGATGGCGCCCGAAGACGGGTCCACCTCGGCCGAAGTCGAGCACCTCTCTGCCACTCCGCCAGGTGTCCACCCAGGAGGGGTCCAACTCGGCCGAAGCTGGCGATCCCTTGCTCCCTCGCCAAGCGACACCCGGAGACGGGTCCACCTCTGCCGAGGTCGAGCCGGGCCCTCCTGTTCCTTCACCAGATGGTGCCCGGAGCCGGGTCCACCTCGGTTGAAGTCGAGCACCTCTCTGCCATTCCGCCAGGTGTCCACCCAGGAGGGGTCCACCTCGGCCGAAACTAGCGACCCCTTGCCCTCTCGCCAGGTGGCACCCGGAGACAAGTCCACCTCCGCCGAGGTCGAACCAGGCCTTCCTGCTCCTTCACCAGGTGACACCCGGAGACGGGTCCACCTCGGTCGAAGTCAAGCATTTCCCCGTTCCTTCGCCAGGTGGCGCCCCCTGACGAGTCCACCTCGGCGGGGGCCGGCCCTGCTAAGCGAGGCCTCCGGGAAGTTGGGACGCGGGTTTCAAAATAGCCACTCGGGTAGCGTGCACCATGCCTCGTAAGGGGCGCCAGTACGGTCTGCAGTGACGCGCGAAACCTCATTTACATCGGCCGGATGGGCCCCGCAATCGAGAAGCAGAATTCTTAGCCCGAAACGGCGGGGTGCTCATCGTCAATGCCTTGGAAGGAGAGCGCCCGTGCTTGGCCCAAAGCCTTGCCAGTATCCTTCCCCCCCCCCTTTTCTCGCTAGGCATGGCAAGCAAGGCGATGGGGCCACAGGGTTCCCAGGCCCAGAGAGGAAAGGAAAAGGTGGGGAGAAAGCCGAGAAGCGGGAGGGAGCCCCCCGAGGGGAGGGGGAGCCAGAGGCAACATGATGGTATAAAAGGGATGGTAAAAGCGGGCAGTGAGGTGAGTGAAAAATAGGAGAACAAAAGAGACCGAGAGAGGGATCCGGGGGAGTCCTGGAGGAGTCCTCAGGCGCGAGCTCGGTGAACTCAGCACTAGGAGCTAAGCCTCAACTCCCCTCTTTCAGGCACTTCTTTTATTACATCTCCTCTAAGCACGGGAGTCCTTGGGAAACCCGTCTTAGGGGATCTGTTCCATCTCGCCGCTCTCTAACATGACCATCGGAGCGCCCTCGCCGGAACCCCCGGCCAGGGTCTCTGACCTTGTTTTGCAGGACCGAAAGCTTGGAGATCTCGAGGTGAGACGGTCCGAGACCGGTGCCAGCTCTGAAGCTACAGGCCGCCGCGGTGTGATCGGCAACAGGTTCATAACCAAAAGAGATATTTCATAACCAAAAGAGATATTTCATAATTAAAAAAAATTAAATAAATGTACCACCAATCATGATTTTTCTTTAATCACATGCTTTATTATAAGCTAAAAAAATCTCACGACTTCAAAAGAAGCCTGTATGTCTCCAAACAAAATGACATCTCCTAATTATCAAATGAGACATACCTATACATTGTTATTCTCAAGATATAAACACATTCTTGAGATACTATATTATATTTTATTTCACATATATATTTAAACCATATAGGAATGCAACCCATCAACTATCATGCCAACAATGTATATAAATATCCATGATAGAAAAATGAAACAAAGCTTTATAATAATAAAGTACAAATATAAAATCACTCCCACTAACCAAGCATAATAAAAAAATTCAATATGCCCACATTTTCAATATGCTTTATAAAGCATATGGACTTCAAATCCTTGGTCAGAGGATCAACTAACATGGACTTTATATATATGTACTCGACACTTATGTATCCTTGAATTATAATCCATCAATTAAAGTAATTAATGATAAATAAAATTTATCAATCAAGTCAATATATAAATACATAAAACTTTTACTAATCCAAAAAAATAAAAATTCTAAAATGTCTATATTCTTGATATGTTTTATAAAAAACTATGGATCTTATTCATTTGATTAAAGGATCACAAACATTGACTTTATATATTTTATAAATATCCTCTTTTAATTAAAATCTCTGACTGACAAATATTTTATCTTCATATAGATAGAGATAATGTAAACTTTTATTATTTCTTAAAGAACATAACTGCACTATGATTATAATAAATTTTAAGTAGTTTTAAGATAGAATCAACAATTATAAATTCTATGACAAAGCAATATGAATTGTGACTTTGCAACATGCCACAAACTTTGCCTGTATATTCAAATAATGCTACTAGATTCTATTTTTATGTCATTGCCAATTTTATGAAATAAACTTTCTAGCCAATCATATATTAAGAAATCAAATTGTTATAAGAAATGGCATGTTTCCATTTCTTATTATGTGATTTCTTTACTAGTGCTACATTAACTAGTAATGGAGGTACTATAATTAGTTTGTACATTTGATGTTGCTTTCATACGGTCCTCTAATAGGATAAAATATAATAATTTATATAAATAAAAAAATAAGAGCAACAACTTATTTTTTTTTCAATGTCATATTTCTAGTATAAGAGCATTTAACATCATGCAAATCAGAATCTACAAACATGGCATGATTTAACTCAATATTCTTTATACCTCAATTAGAATAGTAAAATCTATATTCATTTAGAATTATCTAGATAATCAAAATAAATAATATATTATTATAAAAAATCAAAATTTATTTACTGATAAATCATTAATGATTAAGTATTGCAGGATAGCCTCAAATATAAAATTAAATAATATTGGGCTTTCTACCGATCTTTAACTCAAAAAGATATCTTGTTTAATCATTTTTCAAGAATTTATTCAAAATATAAATGGCAGTTTTTTAGAATCTTATACTAGAGATATCATGATAAATTGTACCTACTCATTATACTTCATACCATGTCTTTCAGAGTGTGCCTTGTCTCTCAGTCATATCATTTTATTTAGAAATTTCAGGCATAGCATATTAAATAATTGTCCCATACTTATTTAATAATATATTTGTTTATGGTATATGGAATCCTAAAATGTGACTGATATACCATATCAATGCTCTTATCCTTTTTTCAAAGTATCAAAACTTTTGATCAAAATAAGATAAAATCATTAATTATTTCATATATATAATTTTTAAATTCATTAAACTGCACAGTAAGAAAACTAAAATATGATGAATAACCAATATATTAGAGATAGAAATCTTATAATACTAATTTTAGGTGTAATACCTTTTAGTTTTAAGATATAAGCCCTAACACCATCATACCATCTATCTGATATCAATTTATCTATCCATCAAAATTCTAAATTTTTTTTATCTGATTCTATGTATTTTTCATAAATGAGATCAAAAATTATTTTAGATCACCATTCTTAAATACAACAACAAGAATGGAATCAATTATATAAATATATTATAAATAAAATGATTCACTCTTTATCACTTTTATACATAACTATATTTTAGAGTACTCTCATAAGTCATCCAAGATTGAAGATCATTACATAATGTAATATCTAAATCCATCAAACTTGGAACTAGCACAATTTCAATTTTCATATTTTATTTCAATCAAAATCATCATAATGAGAGCATTAATTATATTAAATAAAATATACTAACCATTAAACAATCTTTATGCAGTTAATCAATAGAAAAACATATACAATATATATCAGAAAGTTTTTATAAGCATTATTTTAATGCAATAAAAATTTTTTTTTAAAAAAAAGTGATCCATATAAGGTATCTCTTTTTTAATATATAATGCTATGCGATCCCTTCTAAATATCTTACAGAAAGATCTTATAAATTTTAGTGAACGGGCTACTTTAATAGTTACCATCCATCGAAATTCATAAACCTTCTAATGAGGGATCATCAAGTCCACCAAGAATCTGAAGTCTGAAAGAAGGCAAGAGCCGAAGGGACTTCAAATGTGTCTTCGAGGGCCGTATATGATGAAGTCGATGTGCCCTCAATGGCATCTCCACCAAGAAGTTCACTTCCAACAGGACCTTCGAGGAGTGCACGTCCGATGCCTTCTTCAGATCAATCCAATCCAGCTCCAACTATTGGTGAACCGCTTCTCGCCTCTCCAAAGGATTCGAGAAAAGGAAAAGCTCCCCTCCCAAAAGAGGGGTCCGGTCGAGATGCCCCAATAGACCAGGAATGTGATGCAGATTTTACTGTTTTTAGTAATTTTAAGGGTTTGGAGAACCCAGAAATAACCAGAGAACTGCTAAAACATACTCTGGTCCCTCAAGATTGAGAGGTGACCAAATATCGATTTATTGAAGATATCTCCGACTCAACATTCTCCTCTATGCTGAAGGTAAGCACCATTTCTTTCCTTCTTTTTGATATATGATTTTCAAGTTTGCTAACTTCGTACATCATGTAATCAATGCAGCTGATTCATGATATTACTATCATGGAAGAGAGTATTATTGACTTTCGGGATTATCGAAAAAAATGAAAGAAAGACTCCAAGAAGTCAAGTCTGAAAAGGCAAGAGCCGAAAAGCTGAAACAAGCGGTAGAAGAAAAGCTTGCTAAAAGTTATGCCGTGGTTCAGAGTTTGAAGGCCGAGCTAGAAAAAGCTCAATCAAAACACTCTGAACAAGATGCAAAGATAAAGAAGAAGAAAAAAAGATCCATTCTCTAGAATCTTCAGTCAAAGAAGTCCAGTAAAAGATTGAAGAAGCCGTGAAGAAGGCCAAAGAGGCAATTGAGAAAGCTAATACATCGACCGAAGAGATAAGGTCTTTGAAAGACCAACTGAAAAAAGCGATCGAAGACTACAAGAAGTCTTCGGCTTTTGATGATGAACTGACTGAAGTCGGGACCTTTAGTTATCAGGCATGCTTCAATGATGTGATGAAAGAAGTACAAAACTTCCACCCGGATTTAGATATTTCAAAGATTCAATTATTTGACCTCGAAGAGACGGAGGAGCTTGAATCATCAAAAAGTCCCTCCGAAGCACCCGCTGTAACTAAAAAAGCAGCCGATCCGATCGACCTTATCCAAATTGAAGATACTCCAATCGAAGGTGATCTGTAATTTTCTTTTCTTTCTTTTTTTTCATTTTTTTTTGAAAGAATGTATATACTATTTTTCATGAATAAAAATTTCTGTTTTGATGCAACAATTTTCAAGTAAGAACTCATCAGAAGTAGGATTATGCACTTGTGAATAAACTTTTTTAGCAAGCGCATTTACTTTCACTCCCAATTTTGGGATGATGATTCATCCAAGTATAAAGTCTTCAGACTTGAAATAAAATTAAATCTTCCGAAGCTTAAAGCAACAATAAGTCTTCAGACTTAAAATAATATAATCTTTTGTAAAAAATAATCCTTAAATCTTTAATTTAAGATAATACCATGTTTCCAGATTTAAAATAACAATAAGTCTTCAGACTTAGGATAATTCTGAGAATGATTTCGAGATCTTGAGAAGATATCAAGTCATTAGATTTAAAATAATTCTAAGTCTTCGGACATAGGATAATTCTGATCTGAAATAAGATAGACCACGTGGGTCATCCCTGTTTTTCGGAGAGTGGCATAGATTGATCAAACCTTGGCATTTCATAGGGTAGATCACGTGGATTATCCTTATGCCTTTTAGGTGAAGATTAAGACAGTTTGATCAAGCACATCTCGGTACTTCGTAGGGTAGATCACGTAGATCATCTTTATACCTTTTTAAAAAAAAAGAAAATTAAAGCAGGCTGATGAAGCCCACCTTGGTACTTCGTAGAGTAGATCGCGTAGATCATCCTTATACCTTTTAGATGAAGATTAAGATAGGTTGATCAAGTCCACCTCGGCACTTCGTAGGGTAGATCACGTAAATCATCCTTATATCTTTTAGGAAGAAAAAAAAATTACGACAGGTTGATCAAGCTTACCTCAGCACTTCGTAAGGCAAATCACGTAGATCATCCTTATGCCTTTTAAAAAGAAAGAAAGATTAAGATAATAGTTAAATCTTATCTTGATGACCCTGAATAGGAGCTTTTATTGATAATATTTGCGAAGGTTCTGTACATTCCAAGGTCGAGGTAATAGAGCACCTTCCAAGGTTTCCAGCCGATAAGTTTTGGGATGAATGACTTCTTTGACCCGATATGGACCTTCCCAAGTAGGAGAAAGCTTGCCCTGTTCGTCCAGTTTAGATACTTCAAACCTTCGCAAAACCAAGTCCTCAGGACGAAAGGTCCGCTCCTTCATACGGGAGTTATAATATTTAGCAATTCTTTGATGATACATAGCCATTTTTAGTTGTGCTTGAAGCCGAGTGCCTTATAATAAATCTAGGTCAACTCTTCGATGTTCGAAATTCTCAGGTTCTTTATATTGATCAATCCGTAAACATTGTAAAGAAACTTTCACAAGAAGAACTGCTTCAGTGCCATAAACTAAGTGAAATGAAGATTCTCCGTAGCCATTCTAGGAGTGGTTCGGTATGCCCAAAGAACTGAATTCAATTCATCAGCCCACAATCCCTTAGCATCATTCAACCTGGTTTTGAGACCAAGAAGAATAGTTCTATTAGTTACTTCAGCTTCTCCATTAGACTGAGGATGTCCCACTGAAGTCAGCTTATGAAGTATATGATACTGGGTACATAAGCTTTTGAACTTTGGATTATCAAACTGCCTTTCATTATTGGTAATTATATCATGAGAGATTCCAAAACGGAAGATGACAAAGTTCTTCACAAAGTTTTCAACCTTTGTTTTGATAATCTGTGCAAGTGGTTCGACTTCGACCCATTTGGTGAAATAATCAATGCCTACTATAAGAAATTTTCGCTATCCAGAAGCTAGAGGAAATGGACCAAGAATGTCCATTCTCCATTGAGTGAAAGGCCAAGGAGCCGTCAAAGGGGTCAATTGATTTGCAGGCCATCTTTGTACATTAGAGTACCTCTAACACCGATCACATTTTCTGACAAACTCTATAGAATTCTTTTGTATGGTCGGCCAATAATAACCTTGAAGGATTATTTTGTAAGCCAAAGATCTGCCCCCTAAGTGATCTCCACATATACCTTCATGCACTTCCCTAAGCACATAATCAGCATCCGAAGGATCCAAGCATTTTAATAGAGGTTGTGTAAAGGATCTTTTATATAAGATCTCATCTAAAATCACATATTGAGAAGCCATCCACCGGAGTCGTTTAGCATCTAGCTTGTCTTCGGGCAAGGTACCTTCATTTAAAAATTTAAGAATAGGATCCATCCATGAAGGTTCATGCTCAATCAGACATACTTCTGCTATGGATTCAAATATGCTGAGATTTTCAAGATACTCTACGTACATCTTTCCAAGAGAATCTGAAGCAATAGTAGCGATGCGCGAAAGAGCATCGGCCCGAGAATTTTCCATTCTGGGCACATGAACAATCTCAAAATGCTGTAGCTGGGATATTAAGCTTCGTACCTTTTCCAGATATTGAATCATGGTGGGATTCCGAGCTTTGAACTCACCTCTTACCCGATTCACTACCAACTATGAATTCAAAAAGACCTTAATCTTTTTAATTTTTAGCTTTTGGGAAATTCTGAGCCCAGCAATAAGTGCTTCATATTCTGCTTGATTGTTCGAAGCTTGGAAAGAAAAATGAAGAGCATTTCTATGACTTGACCATTCTGACTTGCCAAGATAAGACCAGCCCCACAGCCGTCGAAGTTGGAAGTGCCATCCATATGAAGCATCCATATGAACTCTGAATCCTCTTCGGTAGTCTGCTCTTCGGCTCTTAGTTGACTCTCCTCCGACCTCCAAGTACATTATGCTATAAAATCAGCAAGGACTTGTGCTTTCATTGCTTATCTACATGCAATCAGAATGTTCACTTCAATTTACTGCAGAGCATATTCTTCAGTTCACAGCGACTGAATCAGATCATATTCACTTATACTATCATCTTGATATATCTTATACACTCTTTACCAGTCTGCTCTGGCACTAAAGTACATTATGATAAATCAGGACTTGTGCTTTCAGCTTATCTACACTGGATCAATGTCGATTCTAAACTGCGATTTAGCTATTCTCCTGAGTCTGGACACGAAGGATGGCCTTCAGGACTAATATGTCAGAACTATATAGACTGGAATAAGGACGCAGATTCTTTGCCATACTACATGAAAATGAGCTTTTGCACTCTAGGATATCTACTGCTCTATAACACTTTACTAGTATAGTAGTCAGCTTCTGTAAGTGATTATCATCTCTTCGTACAAGCACAGAACTAACAGCTTTGTCTGAGATAGATAGATATAAATAAAGAATCTCTCCTTCACAGGGCTTGGAGAGTAAAGAAGAATTTTCCAGATATTCCTTCATTTATCAAAAGTAATTCTGCAGTCTTTTGTCTATTTAAAATTCTGGATCTGATGAAGAATCTTGAAAAAAGGTAGATATCTTTCTGCCGATCGGGAAATAAACCTACTCAAAGAAGCGACCCTCCCTGTCAACCTTTGTACTTCTTTTTTGGAAGAAGGATGCTTTATTGTCCGAAGTGCTTGAATCTTTTCTGGGTTAATTTCAATCCCCAGCTTAGTGACCAAAAATCTCAAAAACTTTCTTGAGGTTATACCAAAAATGTACTTGATCGGATTCAACCTCATTTGATGACACCTAAGAGTATTAAAAGATTATTTCAGATCTTTAATGTGATCGAACTTATGAAGACTTTTACAATCATATCATCAATATATGCTTCCATATTTCTTCCTATCTGATTCTTGAAGACTTTATTGATTAGCCTTTGGAAGGTTGCCCCAGCATTTTTAACCCAAATGGTATCACTTTATAACAATAAAGCCCTTTTTCTGTAATAAAAGCAGTTTTTTCTTCATCTTTGGGATTCATTCAGATTTGGTTAAATCCTGAAAAAGCATCCATAAACTTAGTAGCTGATGACCAGTAGTAGCGTCAACTAGCCGATCTATCTTTGGCAAAGAAAACCATCTTTTGGGCAGGCTTTATTGAGATCTATATAATCAATGCATATCCTCCACTTGCCATTAGATTTCTTCACCATTACAACATTGGCCAACCAATTCGGATACTCTACCTCCCTTATAAATTTGGCCTCAAGAAGTTTGTTGACCTCTTCGTCAATGGCCTTCTATCTTTCTGGAGCAAAATTCCTCTTCTTCTGCCAAACTGGTTTACAGCTAGGAGTCACCTCCAAACGATGTGTAATCACTTCAGATGGTATTCCAGGCATATCCGTAGTAGTCCAAGCAAAAATATCAGCATTGTTCCAGAGGAGTGCAATTAGTCTTGTTTTTGATTCTTCATCCAGTAGACTACCAGTTTGTATAAGTTTCATTGGATTGTCTTCGGACAATGACACAAAAAAAGTTTTTTCTATTGGTTTTCCACAGTCTTCGGCTTCATCCCTTGGATCCAATTGATTAAGTATTAAGGGATTAGCTGATTGCTTTTCTTGGATCATTGTGCATTGACGGGCGACCCTTTGATCCTCCCTTACCTCTCCGATGTCAAGTCTAGTGGGAAATCGTACCAAAAGGTGGTAGGTTGAAACTATGGCTCGAAATTTATTCAGGACTGGATGTCCGAGGATTGCATTGTAGGCTGAAGATGTTTGCACTACTAAGAAGTTGATAGAAAAAGTTCTTTGGTATGGTTCAGTGCCAAAAGTTACGGGCAAGATCGTTTCTCCTTCAACTCCAACTTAATTTTCTCTGAAACCAGTTAAAGGAATGGGAGATCTTTGCAGCTCACGTCCAGACAATCCCATTCTAAGAAAAGTATCATACAGCAAAACATCGACTGAACTTTCATTATCTACCAGAATTCTTTTTTCATCATACTTTGCAATTACAGCAGAGACCACAATAGGATCATCATGTGGAAGCTGGACTCCTTGGAGGTCTTCATCTGAAAAAGTAATGGAATTTTTTCCTTTAAACCTCTTGGGATTACTATCTTCAGCTTCATCCTTCCATCCAATCGATCGATGAAGCATGCCAACATTCCCATCGGTCGGCCTTTGGTGAGATAGTTCGGCTTCATCAGTAATTCTCTGAAGATTCGTTTCTTCGGCTTGAGGCTCCAAGCGGTTGATATATTTTTCCAGATACCCCTCTTTATTAAGTCTTCAATACCATCCCGAAGCTGAAAACACTCTTCGGTGTTGTGGCCATGGTCTCGATGGAATCGGCAGTATTTACTTTATCCCTTGTTTTAGTAGAAGTCTTCAGGGGGCGCGGCCTTTGCAAGTAATTTTCCTTTTCTATTTCCACAGGTTCTCTCTCGACAGATTGAGGGGTATGTAAGAATCAAACCGATTACCTTATTGCTTGGACTTGGGACTGCGTCTGGGAATCAGAGCATTATTTGAAGATGTGGGCAAATTAGGCCCCTTACATTTTTCTTCTTAGAAGGGTTCCTCCCTTCGGCAAGTCTACGAGCTTGCTCTTCACGTAGTATATATCTAAGCCCTTGCATAGTCGGCTAGCTCTAGCTCTAAAATATTACCTCTATCTCCTTCTTGCATTCCTTTTCTCTTCTCAGTTTCTCCACATCTTTATTCCTCTTCTTAATTTCTACTTCTGCTCATTTTCTTCAGTGACATAGTTTTCATTTAGAATCTCCAGAGTGGCTGAATTGAACCGGATCACAAAATCTTTGAGACTTTCCCTTCATTCTGCTGAAGGAGAAATAAACGTCAGTGTTACGCATTTTCTGACATGTTCTGAAGTGTGAGACAAATTACCGTTCTAGTTCAGCAAGGAATATATAGTCTTTGGCAGTAAGCTCGAATACTAGGGATGGCAATAAAACCTAAACCCATGGGTACCCGACTCGACCCGACCCGACTCGATTAGACCGGTAGTCAATGCTTTGACTGGGTTTGGACCAGGTTTGGGTAAATCCCAAATGCTTAATTTCGGGTTTGGGCTGGGACTGGGTAGATATACACCCAACCCGAACCCGACCGAAATTATTTAATATTTAAATATATATATATATAATTAATATATTTTTTATTAATTATAATTATTAGTTATTAAATTTTAAAATACTTGAACCCTATATCCTAATCATTATATATATATAAATTAGAAATTTTTTTCTCATCCTATTCTATTCAGGGTGAATTCAAAACAATATCATAATTAATAGTTTACCAACTTCATAATATAATTTTGATTGAATATGAATTAAATGCTGTTGAACTAAAAAAGTAGTTAAATTTTATTTGTTTAACATATATATAATTTATAAAATTATAGATGATTTTAAAGTTGATAAAAATGAAAAAATATTTAAATGACTTAATTGGGTTCGGGCCGGGTAAACCCGATTACCCAATACCCAATTGAGATGGGTTTGGATAAAAAAAATCCAGTCTCGATAGTGTTTAAGCCGGGTTTGGGTAGTGTATTGAATATTTGGATTTGGATTTGGGTAGTTATGTACCCGGCCCAAACTCGGACCATTGCTATCCCTATCGAATACCACATTCGAGCAGCTTTCCTTAAGGTGGCAGGAAAGCGAGACAATATAATTCATCAGATGCCCTTTTACCATCATATGGGCCTTGTAACTTCCTAGATTGTCAAGGGGGTCTGAAGTCTCGTCATAAGCCTCCAGTTGCGGGATCTTAAAATATCGAGGAATGACTTCAGCCATGATCAGATCGAAGAAAGGAGGTTAGGAGCTGAAAGCCATAACTTCATCATTTTTTCTTTGATCTGAAAGTTTGGCTATTTGTGACTTCAAGAACTTTAACTTCTCTTCAAACTCGAAGTTTGCTTCCTTTTGTCTAACTCCTCCAGGTATATAATCTTTGGAAGAAACGGAGGGGGAACGCCTAGTTCTCTTCTTCTCATTGTGATTATCCACGCGTCGTTCTGGCAGTGAAGCAAAATGATCGCGAGATGAATGGATCCATGAAGAACTTGGAGTGAGCTCTTGATGTAGATCTTCCCTTCTTTTAGTTTGATAGCTGGGCTGAGAGATGGGTAGAGGACACTGCCTTTGAATGGCAGTTTCTTGCAGATTTTGAACCAGAGCTGTCAAAGCTTCTACTCTGTTCAAAAGAACTTCAAACTATTGCTGTCCTACCATCAACACAGGAGATGGTATGTTATTATCCACTGGTGGGTCATTTGCCTAAGAAACAGTTTGCTCCCTGCTTGTAGAGGCGTTCTGGATCTTTTCTTTCACCATTTTTGCTTTGCAGAAGTTCTCCTTCAACCAGAGGAAACTGATCTTCTCCTTCCCGGTGCGCCAATCTGTTGACACTGAATCCTCGCCGACCGGATGGAGTAGCTTGCCCGCCGGTTCGCCGTTGATGGGAGCTTGCAAAACAACTTCCTTGACTAAAATTTTTTCGGTGGGGGACACTCCGATGCCAAAGTTAGAAGGAATTCAGGCAGCATAATGGAGAACTCGAGAGTAGAGAGTGGTGAGAAGAAAGAAGAAAAATGGCTCAAATTTGCTCAGAGTTAGCTTACCTCGAGTGTCCCTTCTTACCAGTATTTATAGGCATAAGTGTAACTACTTACGATTATTCCCGTTAGTTAAGAAAACCTCCTCATAACAGTAAGTAGTGACGGTCAAAAATTAGTTATCCCGTGATTATCCAAGCTGGAGCTATCGACCATGTGGGCGGTTATATAACAACTAGAACAACCTTTAGCCATTTCAAGTTGAAAGACCGTTCAAAGGTTTCAGATGTACTCCTTTTTAGGAAGAGTGTCGAAGTAAATCTAATAAGCTCTTCGGAGGGCCTTCCATGGAATGCCTGAGGGAATGTTAGTTATATGCTTCGGATGCATCCCTTTGGAATGAACAAGGAAAAAACTACTTACTATAGTGTCGAAGAGACGAAAATATTTCAAAGGCATAGTCTTCTGATCATGCTGGAGATATAAAGCCGAAGAAAAGAAAAAGATAATATCCCAAGCATACTCTTCGGACCAGGCTGAAGATACAAAGCCGAAGGGAAAGAAAGAATAACATATCCTAGGCATACTCTTTTGACCAAGCTGAAGATACAAAGCTGAAGGAAAAGAATAACATATCCTAGGTATATTCTATGGACCAGGTTGAAGATATAAAGCCAAAGAAAAAGAATAACATATCCCATGCCTACTTTTTAGACCAGGTTGAAAAGATTTTTTTTTAGAACATTGATTTAACTAATAGATCAAAAATCCGAATTGACTCGTTCGATAAAATAATTTTTATATTAAATTAGATTATCATGACACCCATCAAGTTACGTTTCTGAGCTCTTTCTCGAAGGCTAACCCCCTGTTACAAAAAACAAAAAAAAAATAACAATGACACGGTTTCACAACTTTTGCAAAAGACAAAACTGCGGGACTAGCAAGTGGTACTCACTACCCTACTTCTTGATGGATTTAATAACATGTTTAACCATGGCCGGAGCAAGTGGGTAAGGATGATAATTCATGTCTGATCTGCCAATCTAATTTATAAATAATTTATTTTAAATAATTTAAAATTTTGATATAAATAAATTTAAATATAAATGGATCAATTTATTTAATATATTTATTAAATAGATCATATCCGTATTTAAATTTTTGATTCATCTAATTTATTTTGATAAGTTTAATAATTAAGACGAGTCATAATCCAAATATTTAATTTATTCAAAACATATTTAATTTATTTAAATTTGTTTCTGATCTTCTTTTTAATTTGATTAATTAACATGTTTAATAAATCTATTACATAGATTAGATCAAATTATTTATTTAATAATAAATTGAATATATTTTAAATATTTGATCTATTTACTATATAAATCAATTTAGATTTATAAATTTTGATCCGAACTCCATTTAATCCGAGCCATATATCCTCCCACCCACCCTATTGCCATCCCTGCTAACGGTGGTGGGCTGATTGTCGGTCATGGTGTAATGTTTCTGAGCTTTAGGTGATGCACACATCACCGTCGCAGCCACTAAAAAGTGGGGGCCACCATGTCATTCAAGCGTGCTTGCGTCGGTTGTCTTCAGGGATTAAATGCATCAAATTTATTGCTAAAATGATAGCCGGATTATCGAGATTTAGTTCAACTTTTTTCGATCATATATTCAAGACATGATTCCGTGGATGGTTCGATTAAATTCAAAAATAAAATCTGAAGCACGTGACTGAAAATAAGAGAGCACCTGCTCCTGCGACTTAGCGGGACCGGGCTAACGTACAAACCCTTACAAATAGATGGAAAAAGATACGCGGAAACATGCAGCTGTATTGAATATGTCTGACGGGATGAAATCCGGTGAAAAAAGCTACACCGATGGATTGACCCCCCTCTCTTTTTTTCATCAATATATATATATATATATATATATTAAATTTATCATGTATGTTGAAGCTTTAAATTGCTATAATGTCAGAAGAATCATATTGGACATGAATCCATTGAATTAATTACTGGATCGATTAATATTCTGATGAGATTAGAATGCAATATATTTAATATGATAAAAAAAATTATTAATTTTTTTATTATCCTGATATATTTAATATTTTAATAAAATGGAGATTATTATGATCGTCCAAGAGATGGTAGCTATGCTTGTAGCATTTTTTTTTTTTTTTTTAAAAAAAAAAAAATCAAAGCCCCGACCCGCTTGAAGAGATCATGATGCGGGGCAAACACGCGCACGTGTCGGGTGGTTGGGTGCCCCCTTTTTTCCCACCGATAGCCCAACGCACCGAACCCACTCCCTTTGCCGAGGGATGGGCATTAGGTGTTTTATTAGCAAACAGAGGGAACATTGCTGGCACTTCCTGCTCTGCTGAATTCCTAACGCCACCCAAGAGAATGTCGATATTTCTACCAAAAAAACAGAGAATGTCGATAGCTAAGGTACGGCCAAAAGCACTGCCCTTGATGCCCGGTGAGGGAGTGTCTCTTGCCGGGAGTATTAGTCTCGCATCATGGGTCCAGTGAGATGCCCTTTTAACTTTCGGTCGAATGATTTCTTAATTATTAATCAAGGTCTTGGTTGGAGAGAAAAAAAAGACATCGACATTAGATTAGGATAAGGTTGAAACATGGCCCATGTATACTCGTATTCTATTATATTGATGTGGCAACATATGATTGGCTGTGCTTGGCTCCGTCGATCATTAATTCATCCGACGCACCACCGAGTCCATATAAAATATACGCGCACATGGAAGCATGGTCTTTTTTATCCCAGCAAAGGCTGTTACATGACGTAGTAGCCCGGTTGGTAGAGGAATGCGAGAGTGAGAGATGAGGTTGGATATATACTCGTCTTTAGATGAAAAAATATAGTTTTTTTAAGGGCCAAACATGATGATGGACTAAGACTAAGACTAAAAAGGGACTTCCGAGGAGGAGTTTTGATTGGTTACACATGTAGGACTCCGATCTCTTTAGACCTCTGAACAGCATTGCTAGTATTCATAAGTGTAAATAGAATTTTTTTTAAAATAATATATTTTTAAAATATATTTTCAAAAATTGGTGTTTGATAATATATTTATCAAATTAGGTGTAAAGGATGACATAGAAACTGAGTAGGATGACAACGTCTTTGCCAAAGACGATTTCAAAGATAATTTCAAATAAATATATATATATTTTAAATTTAATTTGAAATTTGATGTGATATTTTCAATTTGAAATCGTCTTTGATAAAGATTATCACAGACGATTTCAAATGCCAGCCTTTTATTTTTTTTCCAAGATTTAATAAATACCATCAATTTTTTTTCAAAAATCTAATTAGTAATTTTTAATTTAAAGTAAATAAATAATAAGTAAAAAATAATATTAATTAAAATCTATATATTACTTTTGGTAATATTAATTATTATATTATTTGAAATAAATTAATTAAACTAACATTAATTAAAAATAACATTAATTAAAAGATATTATAATAATATATTATAATATATTTTATATTATAATGAATATTGTATTCTAAAATATAATAAATATATTATAATTATTATATTTATATTATAATATAGTATAAAAATTTTTAAAAATTAAAAAATTAGAAAAAAAATAAAAAATTAAAAAATAATTACCAGGTTGATACCATCCGGTCGCTAGCCCAGTACCAGTTCAGTCGATAGCTTGGTGTCAGTCCGATCCCTTGCTTAGGACCGGTGGCAGGACCCTGACGGTCGGACCGGTGATCGGATCTGTGGAAGGATTGGGGCTAGACTGGTGGCCGGACCGACGGTCAGATCGATGGCATGACTGAGGGTCGAACCAGTGGCACGATGTGTGGCTGGACCCTGGTGGCCAGACTAGCGGTCGGACCGATGGCAGGACCGGGGCCAGACCGGTGGCCAGACCCTGGCGGCCAAATCGGTGCCAGGACCGATGGTCAGATGGGCAGCAGGATCCTGGTAGCCAGACCGGTGGTCGGACCAGTGGCAGGATTGGGGGCCGGACCGGTGGCACGACTGGGATCCGAATCGATGGCCGGACATAGTCCTACCATTGGTCTGACCATCAGTCCGGTCGCTAGGGTCCGGTCGCCAGCTGCCAGGGTCTGGCTACCCGTTTGAACGTAGGTTCTGTCACCGATCCGACCTCTAGTCCTGCCACCGGTCTGATCGCCGGTCTGGCCACCAAGGTCCGGTCGCCCGTCCTGCCACTGGTCTGGCCCCCAGTCCTGCAATCGGTCTGACCATCGGTCCGATCGCCAGGATCCGACCACCGGTCCGGTAGCCGGTCCTGCTATCGGTCCAGCCCCAGTCTTGCCATAGATCCGATCACCGGTCCAGCCATCAGGGTCTTGCCACCGGTCCGCCTACCGATCTTGAGCAAGAGATCGGACTGACACCAGGCTATCAACCGAACTGGTATCAGGTTGGTGACCGGATGGTATCGACCTGTTAATTATTTTTTAATTTTTTAAGTTTTTTTCTAATTTTTTACTTTTTTAAAACTTTTATACTATATTGTATATATAATATAATAAATTATAATATATTTATTATATTTTAGAATATAAAATATTTTTTAGAATATAAAATTATATTATAATATTATTATAATATATTTTAATTAATATTATTTTCAATTAATATTTTTTAATTAATTTATATTAATTTTAAATTAATAATTTTTATATAGTTAATTAATATTATTTTAATTAATGTTATTTGAAAATAATATAATAATTAATATTATCAAAAAGTAATATATAAAATTTTAATTACTATTATTTTTTTTACTTATTATTTATTTACTTTAAATTAAAAATTACTAATTAGATTTTGAAAAAAAAAATGATGGTGTTTTTAATTTTGGAGAAAAAAAAGGCTGGCATTTGAAATCGCTTGTGATAAAGACGATTTCAAAATTAAAATCGACTTTATCAAAGATGTTTAAAAATTAAAAAATCATATCAAATTTCAAATCAAATTTAAAAAATATTAAGTTTATTTGAATTCATTTTGGTTAAGACGTTTTTAAAATTGAAATCATTTTGGCAAAGATGATATCATCCTACTCAGCCTCTACATCATCTTTCATATATTAGTTTGATAAATATATTACCAAATATCTATTTTTATAAATATTTTTTAAAATATAATTTAAAAAAATTGTGTAAATAACTTTTTTTTTATCAACAGAAAAGAAAGACAGGGAAAGTGCTGACTTACAAGGCCGGTAAAGTTTCTGATGGTTATGTAGCAAATGGACCAAGAATAAGTCCTATTAATTTTCACTAGGTTTGGAAATTTGTAGTTGGTTGGGAAAGAGTCATCCCAGTTGTGTGTATCTTTTCTATCGTAAAATGAATAATAAAAAGATTTTAATTGGGTTAAAATTCTGGGATTACAATTTTGTGCAACTCTAGTCAATCAAGATCGATATGGAGCACATGAAGTACAGCTCAAGATCAGCAAAATGGATGGATATGATCGCATGTCCACTCAAAGTGCCAACTATATATAGCCTCTTGTTTTATTTTATTTTTTTGGATGAAAAAAAAGGGTAGGGGTTCTGATTTCCAGTCCATTAGACGATTGTTCGATTCAATCCATATTTTTCGAGTACCTTTTATACCAACTGGTGAGTACGTCAACCTAATTCCACTACGGCGCCGAAGTAACAGCCGTTCCATCTTTCAGTCACGTGCGTTCATAAATTTTAAAATTTAATCGAGTCATCCAAAAGATCATACCTTGAATCAATGATCAGAAAATAATTTACAAAGACAGAAACATGCCCTTGTCATCCGTGCTACTACCGTAGTGGTTAGCCTTTCTGTACTTGGCTAAGATTTTTTTTTTTTTTTTCGTGACAGGGGACTTTATGGAGTTTAGAAAGCCAAGTTTCTAGCTTATACTAAAAATCCAATGACATCCTGATTCCATCTCGAAGAAAGCCAACAGTGAATATTAGCTTATGATCTCCTGGAAAGCAACTACAATCCTTTTGCTAATTAAGATCACTTTAGCCACTGGCGCGTGGCACAATTTATTGTAAAATTGGCTGGAATTTGAGTTCCGATT
Organism: Areca catechu; assembly: GCA_021397845.1. Lineage (NCBI taxonomy): Eukaryota > Viridiplantae > Streptophyta > Magnoliopsida > Arecales > Arecaceae > Areca > Areca catechu. The sequence continues at coordinate 22,215,380 of CM038051.1, forward strand.
TAGACATCTTTTGATTAAAAAAATTTAGAAATAAAATAAAAAAAATAATAAAATAATTATGAAGTTTCTGTTGATTTGTGGTAATAAAAAAGTTAGAAATATAATAAATCCCGTTCACTCGGTGACGTCAGTGACAGTCAAGTTGACATACTCATCTTTTTTCGGATAGCCACGTCCGGGATCTAACTCCTCCCCGCTCATCCCTCTCCCTACTTTTTCATCAAAAAAAAAAAGAAAGTTAAGATCACTTCATGATAACTTTTGCTTCTCATTTAATTTAGATTTATTTCTTAGAAATTATTGATCAATAGATGCACTTCTCCCAAGATATGTTCAGTTACAATCCTGAGTAATGGCCATTGAAAAATAGTTTTTTATAAGGTTTTGTGCATGGAAAAGTAATCATCAGAGATGAAAAATAATTCATATGAGCATTAAGAAACATGCTGACGAACATAGGGGAAGAATCGTCAATATAAAAGGAGCACGGAATCTCTCTGGTGTATGTGGGCATTGCAGAGTGCTGCATCGCCATAAATGGCTATCATCAAAAAAATGGATGACCCTCAAACAAGGTAGTCCAATGAGTACATGCATAGTATATACCTTTTGATGGCTGTCGATCTTTGATCATGGCCATCCACAAATACATCACATATTGAGTACTTTGTATGGCTTGTATCGCAGTTCGTAAAAAAAATCCAGGTTGATGTGAGAAGTGCCTACATAACCAAGCATCCAACAATAATGAACTTCTTCGGCTTTAATATTTAAAGGAATAGCTTGTGTCTTGCATCCAATCAAATTATCAAAAAGTGTTCTGGTTTGACAATGTAAATCATTGTTTATGAAATCTTGTAGTTCGGATAAAGCTAATAAAATTTGTATACAGATCCTACATTGGCCGACATTTTAGACCACCCTCACCATGATGATTGAAGTGGTCCATAGAAGTGGGTCCTGGTTCCCTATGTTTTCTCTGAAGTAAGATGTTTAATTCACCAGTAATTGAGAAAATAAATAAAAGGAGAAAGAAATATGAAAAAATGCATTACTTATTGAATATTAGTAAAATAATATAAAACATATACCATATCCTGGGTTACCTGAAACCCCTTTTTTTTTTGTGAGTGAATTTTATCCAAAACCTTAGGTGTAAGACTCAACCTACTCCTTTAAAGATATGTAGACATTTGCCATCAACTTCACAAGTCACTCGAACTCCCTGCATTAGAAAATTTAAACATCCACTACATATATATATATATATATATATCCTTCAATCTTCATATGTGAGCATGTTGAACTTCTACTCTGTGATTACTCAACTTTTATGTGTATCCAGATTGAATTTTCATTTTATTAGCAGAATCGGAGCCATAGGATGTTCAACGAAAGGTAGAAGATGACCGCCGTTTGGTAGTAGTGTCGTATAGTATCGGGTGTGTTGAAGTAATAGCAATTAAATTCATCTTCATGTTTTTATTATAGGACAAAAGGTAGGTTATTGCTGAAAATTTTTCCCTTGGGTATATATATATATATAAGAGAAACTATCCCAGTGTGGTTAAATTCAGCAAAAGCCACCTTTATGTGGCATTGTTGATATGTGTTGGTGGCCAACAATGACTCATTCTAGATTTTATGTGCGGATTCATGAATAATTTGATCAAATTATGGTCAACTCTAGTTTGCTGACCTGTTTAATTTCTAATGCAGTAACCGAATCATTGAAGATGGTAACATTCAGACATACCAAAAACCTAATCCATATTTTGTCTGATTTTAAATGAAACTAATTCTTGAATATCAAGATATCCTATTCAACTTAAGAATAGGTATGGGGTGGAATCTGGAGACAAGTAGTCATTGCAAGTTAACTCCACTCAACTCTTATGCTACAAAAAGGGAGATATCAAAAGAGATCTAGAAAAATTGTATAATGGCAGCATGTCCCAGCCCTTCAAAAATTTTCCAATCCATGAATGACAATGTTCCTTCCTTTGAGCCAGCTAACTTCTGTCTCAGAATTTGTACTCCAATTTCGTTTCTATGGCATAAAGGTGAATCCAATCACTGTCTCAGTTTAATTTATCCCCCAACAACATCATAGTTGCATGTCATGTCTTGTTACACCTTTGTCATAGCATATGTTTATACCAAAGTCCTATTACAGCTCAATAATTTGCAGTGATGTTTAATTCAAGTTTCCGGGACCGGTACTGTTTCAATTAAGATGCAATTCTACCTTGCCACGAGAACACATAATCCTGCAAATCATCCAAAGCATATTGTTCCGGATGTTCCATTTATTTGATTATGAAGGGATTTGAAAAGAAACAATACATCATTGATTGCATAAGAGGCTAATAGTTTATGGTACAAAGGCCACCAAAGAGCCCCACAAGGAAGTAGAAAGCACTCGCAGATTTTAACTACAAATATTTCACCAGTCACCAGCTACCATCACGGTCTGGACTGGCATCCTACATGATTCTATTTATCAAAAATTTGATTGCCAACATTGATACAACACAAAGGAAGAGACAGAAAAACACTACCCATTTCACTTAACTACCACCGACGTTTACTGAGAGACTGCTCGGTTGGAGTGGCAAAAGCTCTCTGCTGCAAATGCCTTAGGCTCTGCTCCATGCTGACCTGCACCATTTCAGCCAGCATCTTCTTTGCCTTCTCCATGCAATCATCACCATCAATCTGAGCCACAATGTTGCTGATGATGTTTTCTAGTGTGTCTGCCTGCAACTCCGATCCAGAATACGAGGACTTCCTCAGTAACTGCAAGAGAGAACGAGCTTTGGATTGAGATTTGGGAGTTCCCTGAACGGTTAGCTCCAGAAGACGGGGCATTACACCCTCATTGAGAATTACTTCTCTATATCTGCAGCAATCACACTCAACATTGTCAGCAGCGCTCCTACTGCACGTTCCCTGCTTAAAGGAGATCCCTCTCCAGCACTTCAACCACCGTGAGCACCCCACCTTCCTCAGATGCCAAAGCAATCCTCCCCTCATCATGACTGAGTAATAATTCTAGAAGGGCAGTACATTTTTCAGCTATTTTGGATGATTTCTTGCAGCACTTTAGCAAGTTTACCAGAGGAGGTATAGGTTTGGCTGACAGCATGGTGTTGATGTTCTTAGGGAGCGTGGAGAGATTGTATAGGCCATGATTGCTTCGAGCTTGGCTTGTATGTTTCCATCTCTAAGTATCTTGACAAGAAGGGGGATAGCACCTGCAGCACTTATGATCGGTTTGTTGATGGAAGCAGCAGTGAGGGTGAGTACAGCAGCGGTTGCATACTCCTGTAGATTTGAGTTTGTTGATAGTAAGAAGCCAATTAGAGGTTCCACAGCACCAGCATCCACAATCTTGATCTTGTTCCTAAATTGTGATATCAAAGTCAGTTCAGTGAATTTGTGTATTACGGCTTAGAGCTTTGGTAATCCTTTACTGGTGTTACAGCACAAATAAGGAAGTGCATAGGGTTACTAGATAATAATTTACTTCCAGAAAGTGGCATCAAGACTAGCAGGCATAAAACATTATACGAGAGAACAAAATAAAGAAAAGAAGGTTCATATAGCTTACTACCTTAAAAATAAGTGTGGACTGTGCGTTAAAAGATACATGTTTGAGCTTTTTTTGTGTGTGCGCGCGCGCGTAATACATGTTTTAGTGTTGCTTATGGCCTTTTAACAGTTCAGAACTCCAGATTAATTCTCCCCCCTTGATAAGAAACTACTTGGGGCTATTTGATAATTAGCCTGTATATAACTTTTTTTGAACGTGACACAATGGTAAGATAATCCTCACATTAATAGTTGTTATTAGTGTTGTTCAGAATATTTTGATTTGCATCTCATACTTAAAACTTTACTGTCCCGTAAATGGCCTTTGAAATGTTCAAGATGCCAAAAGCATCTAAACAATATAATTGGAGGAATATGAGAGTTTAATTAAGTGTTAATTTTAAAAACCCTAAATCGAGGTTCTTCTTCCGACTTCTTTTTCTTTTTGAGAGTAACCCACTTCACAGCTCTAGATATTTTGGTGACTTTTGGTTGCTAAGCATAGGTGTAAGACCATCACCACCAGGCCAAAGCCCCAATTTTTTTCATTTCATTTGGTAAGTTTCATTGAATTAACAATACAAAACTAGCAGTACAAAAATCAAACAAATACAAAATTTCTGCCTGATGTTTCAATATATATATATATATATATTATATATATTATATAATTGAATTGAATAAGATGACAACTCTTATGTTTCTCGATGCTAGGATGTTGAGACTAAAATGTTTAAAAATTTACACGTGCACACACATACGCACACATGTGTCAACACCGACCCTATCAAATCTACATAAATCAAAGGTATTATAAATTGACCAACACCCATCTAATTATACTGGTTACAATGGTTACCAAAAACATACTGTATGAACATCACTAGCAGGTGTACTATGTCTGCTTCGTTGCCCAATTTATTCATAACATTACTGAAAGAATATCCTGCTAATTATAAATCATCACATAGTCCACAGTAACTCTGATAGGATATATCCAAAAAATTTAAAATATAAATTTTAGATTATTTAATTTATTTCAGACACTATTGTTCCCCTATTCGCAGGCAATCCAAAATCAAACACAAACCGTCTTTAAAACAATATTGATTACACTTACCCCCCCCCACCCCCCCCCCCCCCCCCCCCCCCCCACCCCCCCCCCCCCCCCCCCCCCCACCCCCCCCCCCCCCCACCCCCCCCCCCCCCACCCCCCCACCCCCACCACCCCCCCCCCCCCCCCCCCCCCCCCCACCCAACATATATATATATATATTATATATATATATATATATATATATATATATATATCGATTACATATTAGTGAAATAGCATCAGCAATTAAATTATGAAAATTCAATATATTAAAGTAGGGTAGAAATTCTCTTGATTCCACAAATAAGAAAGAAAAATAAATACCAAAATGGCAAAAGTAAAAAAACCAACAGAAGAGGCCAGATTCACTAAAAGTCCCAAAACTCAATACGATGACAAAATCCCAACTTTCTCACAATATTACTAAATCAAAAAAGAGCCTTTAAATTGAAGGGGAAAAAAAAAAGAGCGGGAGGCCAAAGATCGCACCTCTCGTCCTTGACTGCGAGATTAAGGAGAGCAAGCATGGCGGCCTCGGCGAACTCGGGATTGCTAGATCGAAGCATCGATACCAGCGGAACGACGGTGCCTTCCAGATGCCGGCGGTGCTTCGGCGATGTCTTCGTGAGTCGTCGGATCTCCTTCGCCGCCTGTACCCTGCACTTCTCGTCATCCGATTGGATCCACTCCATGATCCCCTCCACCGCCGCCGCCCCCCTCCCACCGCCCATCTCGCCTGAGTCCTCGCCGGAAGCTCGAACCTTCGTGGGTTCCATTGTCACTACC